>CM069913.1:48080601-49537037 GCA_036172215.1 Camellia granthamiana | reverse complement strand
CCGGCTCTGGTGGTGACAACACGGGCGGGTTCTGTAAGTATTCCTTGATCTGTTCAAAAGCAGCTTGGCATCGGCCGTCCCACTGGAATTTCTTTCCTTTCTTCAGGAGACCAAAAAGTGGTTCACAAGTCAAGGTTAATTTTGAGATAAACCGTCTTATGAATTGCACTTTACCCAGAAAGCCTCGCACCTCCTTTTCAGTCCTTGGTGGTGGCATTTCTAAGATGGCCTTGATTTTGGAAGGGTTGACTTCGATACCTCTTTGTGTAATCAGAAACCCTAGCATTTTTCCCGCTGTAACACCGAACGTACATTTCTGAGGATTCAGCCGCAACCAGAATTCTCTGACCCTTTGAAAGAACTTTTGCAAGGTAGTGTAGTGGCCTTCTTTATCTTTGGCCTTGACAATCATGTCGTCCACGTACACCTCAACCTCTTTGTGGATCATGTCATGCAATATCGTGGTCGCGGCCTGTAGATAAGTAGCTCCAGCATTCTTTAACCCAAACGGCATCACTCTGTAGCAGTACGTCCCCCACGCGGTGGTGAATGCAGTCTTTTCCTGGTCTTCAGGTGCCATCACTATCTGATTGTAGCCGGAGAAGCCATCCATGAACAAAAGCAAAGCATGCCCCGCTGTAAAGTCCACTAACTCATCAATATGCGGCAAGGGAAAGTCGTCCTTCGGACTAGCTCTGTTCAAATCCCTGAAATCCACGCATACTCGGATCCTGCCATCCTTCTTTGGCACCGGAATGATGTTGGCCAACCAAGTCGCGTATTCGGATACTAGCAGGAAGCCTGCGTCGATTTGCTTGGTGACCTCTTCCTTAATCTTGAGAGCCCAATCTGGGCGGATCCTCCTGAGTTTCTGTTTAACGGGTCGGGCCTCGAGGTCAAGAGGGATCCGGTGCTGTACAATCTGAGGATCGATCCCAGGCATGTCTTCGTAGGACCACGCGAAAACATCTTTGAAATCTTTTAATAAAGTTGACTAAGCGCTCGCGTTCCTCCGAAGACAACGTGGACCCGATCTGGACTAGCTGTGGGTCCTCCTCAGTACCAACATTCACAGTAGTGATTTCATCAACTAAAGGTTTAACAAATCTTTCTTGATCTTGTTCAATTAAGCGTTGCAAAACCGAGGAATTTCGTCCTCGTCGTTTCATCAAAATTTTGAAAGTCTGAGTTAATGCAATAAATCAAGGGCACAGAAAAGTACTCAGAAACCATAGCTTCTTGATTCTCATTAAGCACATCCAAATCGTCCGATTCCTCGGTTACAATAGACTCAAAAGAGAAAGAAAAAGACGACCTGGACAAGACTGTGGCATCCGGGTTATCATCCCCAGGATTACCAGACTCAGACTCAGTCGAGCTGGAACCTGATTCCGACTCACAAGACTCGGTGGAATCAGATTCCGGCTCACTACCTGACCCGGTGCTACTGGACAAAAATCCCTCTTCATACTGCCAGGTGAGAGAGGGTGCAATGGATGCATCCAAAATGCTTGACGATAGGCCCGCAGCCGTTTCATTCCCGATCATGGACACCGAGAAGTTATCCCCCAAGCACTTCTGTACGATCGGAGGATCTGAAAGTAGACAAGCCAGCGCTACCCCATTTCATTTTCAGCGTCCTCAGATTGCACTTTCTTACTCTGCTCAGCCTCAGCCAATGGCTCTGGAAAGCCACAAAACGGAAAGTCCTCCCACTCCCGGACGAAGCGTCTGTTTAGGGTACCCCGAATGGGCCTATGCATCAGCTCAAAAGGCTTCCCAGCCTGCTTCGCTCTGGCTCTCCCAGCCATTTCCTTTCTGTTCCTTATCCAATCCTCTTTGGTGGGCAGATAACCCAAACCAAAGGTATGGGGGGTTGTGTGGCACTTCGGCCAATACTGCGACGCCCTTCCGGCCGCTCTTTCCCAATCCCATCCCGGGGATGTGTTGAAGCTTGTTCATGAGGTATACAAATTGAGCACTGACATACACTCCCTCATTAACAGCCCATGATGTTTTGCACAACCCGAGCCTCGGCTAAGGTAAAACCTGACATAAACACATCCTCCATGCCGTGCTCAATTTCCAGGACTGGTGTAGATACCTCCGGCAGTGGATGGATCGATGAATTCCCGAAAACGATGGCTACTCCCTTCCCATGGGGGTATTTCACCATCTGATGTAAGGTGGACGACACTGCCTTTACCTGGTACAGCCACAGCCGTCCTAAAAACAGGTTGAAAGTTGCAGGAACCTCCAAGACATAGAAATCTATCTCATGCTGTCCCGGCCCAACCTTGGTCTTGATTTTCACTGTTCCCATGACTTCTCGGCTCGTGTTGTCATATGCCCGAATCACCTGGGCTGTTGGCGCAAAGTCTGCGGTCTTTAAACCGATGGCATACGCAGTTCTTACCGGGCATACATTGATGGCGGACCCTGTGTCGACCAACACCACGGGTATCCACTTGTCCCTACACTCCACAGAAATGTAGAGTGGCTTGTTATGACTCGCACCCTCAGGTGGCAGTTCCTTATTAGAGAAGGTCAACATCGGGGTAGCTCTTCCGGAAAAACTAAGCCACTAGCTGTTCGGGCGTGGTGTCTATGGAGAGCTTGGCCTTGTCCATGGCCGATAAGACAGCTTGTCTGTGTACTTGTGATGCCATAAGCAGTCCCCAGATGGAGATGTCTGCTTGTATCTTCTTTAACTGCTTTAGTACAGCCTCTTCTTCGATTTGCTTCTCTTTCTGTCTCTCAGCTTCCTTATCCTTCCCAGATGCTTCTGGCTGGTCTAGGTGGAGGGGCTTGAAATACCGCCCGCTTCTTGTCATGTGATCGACCTCACCGATATACCAGGTGTTGTCTGGTTGATTGCTCCCCCAATCCTCATCTGTGTGGGCAAGACATAAATCATCGTCTTCCCACCGCATTCCGTCGGCAGCCCATAGGCACCTGTCCGGCTCCGGTATGATTGTATCCGAAGTACTTTCAGCCCACATGCTCGCAGCATCTTCTGTTCTTGTGCCCACAACACTTTCGATCCCCACGGGGGCTTTAGCTTTCCTGATTCTCTCAGAATCCCCAGATCTTTCGTGTTCCAACTGCGTCAGTATAGCTGGTTGTTCAATATTCCCTGCATTCACAATGCCCTGGTCCTGAGCGAAATTCTTCGTACCGGCGCTCTCCGACAATGTATTCTGGCTTTCGGCCCTTCCGGCCACCACTGATATTCTCGCCCCTGCCGGGCCATGTTCTGGTTGGAACTCTTCCACAACATCCGGTTCATCATCCAACCATCCGGTAGCCTCTGCCGATTCCTCATAATCAAACCAGTTGATTGTCGCGTCCCCTGGATCCTGGTTATTGAAAAACTGGAGGTTGGCAAAGTCCTCTTCTACAGCCGTCAAATCATCTGCCCCTTGCTCAAATCCATCCCCCTGGATCACACACAGCTCTGCCTTCTCTGGCAATTCTATACCTAGCCCTACCTGGCCTACTGACAGAATGTACTCACTCGGATCATAGGCTTCCCCAGCGAAACTCCCAGACTGCTCAAACCATGATTCAACAATCCCATCCTCCTCTGAAATCTCCTCTGTCCTGTCTTCGACAGTCACCACCATTGACTTGGGTTGGGTTGTGGAGATGTCCAACATGCACAAATCTATGCAATCAGGAAGGAGCACCTCCGGCTTAAGTAGGTGGGAAGGAGTGATATAGATACTAGGATTGTAAAATGCGACCCCAGTCTGGATGAAGTTGATTCTTTAAGGAGCTGGAGCTTGGTTATGTGTAGGGAGTGGGTTGGTTGTGACATTGGGTTTCTCGGGAGGCAAAATCACCTGTTTGTCAACGAGGTCTTGAATCTCGTGATGCAGTCGGAAACATTGGTCAGTGTCATGACCATGTTGTTGGTGATATGCGCAGTATTTGGTTGGGTTGTGAGAGGGGGGGAGTGGATTTGGTAATGGCCTCGGCTCCAGGGGTTTTAGATGCCCTTTCCTGATTAATACCCCTAGAGCCTTGGACAGGGGCATATACAATGGGGTGAAGGTTCTTTGGCCATGGGGTTGGTATTTGGTGGTTTGTGCATTGCTTCCGGATGCGCCGGAGAAAGGTGTGGCTGCCATGGGTCTCGGAAGAGGAGGGGGAATGGTGGCGACCATACTTACTTCAGAAGCTCTTGTATTCGCAGCACTACTCGGGCCTGCATTGTTGTTATGGTTGAAAGTCCTCCTGGGCTGCTCTCTATCTTGGTCAATCAGACCCTGTTTCATTGCATCTTCGATTTGCACCCCCATCTCGTACAGATCTGAAAAGGTAGGAAAGGGGAGTACAATCATTTTTTGCATCAGTTTTGGCTGGAGATTGCGCACAATCATCCTGATTTGATCTTTGTCGGTAGGCCTCAGGGTCATCATTGAAGCCTTTGCCCTCCATCGAGTTACGAAATCTGAGAAGCTCTCCTTAGGCTCCTGCCTTGTTGTTTCGAGATCTCGAGTCGTAATCTCGATTTAGGTATTGTAAGAGTATTGCGCGACAAAGGCCTCGGCCATTCATCCCAACTCCGCTTGACATCATCCTCTAACTTCGCGTACCAGATAGCGGCCACACCCGACAGGGTCCGGCCGAATAATGAAAGCTTTTGTGGTCTTGTGAGGCCCATTGGCCGCAATATATCTGAGAATAGCCGGAGGTGGACCATGGGATCCCCAGATCCGTCGAAGTGATCGATCTGCGGCATTTTGAACCTATCCGGCAGCGTCACAACCACATCAGTATATCCGTCCTCGATATCCGGAATAGCCTTTACCCCTTGGGATTTCTTGAAAAGCTTCTCGAGCTTGCTCAATTTCAGTGCTGTAGGGTCTATTTCGAACTCGAAGGGAGAGTCTGGGTGGTTGAGGGGTGTATGTGCCTTGGATAATTGAGATGGAAACGGGGGCGGAGCCGGCCCCATTGGGATGTCTGTGTCCTCTTGGAGGGTCTGGACATTTGGCAACATGTTCTGAGCATTTGGCAGGACATTCTAGGCAGTTGGTGTCTGCTCGGGTAGCGGGACCCCTGGTGGGGGAGGAACTGGATATGAGGCTAATGCTCCGTTCTGCTGTTGTAGTCTAGTGATAAGCTCGGCCTGCTGGGCTATGATTGTGGCCTGCTGTTTAGAGAACTCCGCTTGGCGGACAGCGTCTTCCTGCATTTGCTTCATGCTCTCTTGAAGCTGTCGCATCATTTCTTCCATCCCGGCCATATTCTGCTGATCTTGCTGACTGACTAGTATGTGTATCTCTATGGCAGAAACTGAGACCTCAGCCCGACTGTTCACTGCTAGGGTAGACCACTGCTCTGGCAACCTCTGTTCAGACACACCGCGTCTTCTTGGCCTTCGTCTGACAACCAGGGGTAGAGAGTGAAACACTGGCTGTCCGTCAACCAGATCCTCAGATCGATTGAGTCGATGACCTCTTGTCCAGAGTGCTTGGGGAATATCTGCTTGGTCTGAAGCAATTGTGCTAAAACCTGCCCTAACAAAAAGATAAATAAAGCAATAAAGAAATAAATAACCAGATAAACGGACAGCATAACAGCTTAAAATAAACACACAACACACAGTTAGGCATAACAACGCACAGTCGGTAAGCTGAATACACACTATCCTCAAACACTGATCATTATCCCTGAATCATTGTCCCCGAAAACTGAACCTGATACCCACAGATAACTGATTCCTAAAATAACTGAACTGATGCCCGCAGGCCTGATGCCCAAACTCGCAAACTGATACATGCATTCCTATAGAGACGCACTCTAAAAGCACATAACAGATAAGTGAGAGCCAAAACACCCCTATGTTGGGGGTAGGGTTTCCCTATCCTATTTTGTCAGGAGCTAGGGTTTCACTACGCACGCAGCGGTTTCAAACAACCTAAAATCGGGTAAGCAACCTGTCCTAGCTCGGAATGGTCACTGTGGATTCCGAATATGCACTAGGTCGAATGGTCAAAAGGGTGCCCCGGTAAAACCGAGGTTTGTGTTCCCATACTGGCAGAGCCCGTAATCGGTAAGCCTTATGGCACGCAGCCTCTGGCAAACCGCTCAGGAATAGCAGATGGCAAACACGGTGTCCTAGGCGCACCAATGCAAATGCAATGCAAAGAAACACATAAGTGTAGTCAAAACAAGATATCATGAGTTCGAGTCAAGTTCTCTAAGTCCCCAGCGGAGTCACCAGAAACTGTAGACGTCCCCGAACGTCCTGTGAGGGAAATCCCATTTTGTTCATTTGGGCTCACTACAGTTCAGGACTCAAATGTCACGGTCTTGTATCTAATCTCGCAGAGTGCAATGCAAGACCGATGAATCATCAAAGAGTCCAAATCCGGCAAATCGTTTTTTAAAACAGATTTTTTTGAAAGAAGTGCCAAACATGGACTGCTTTGCCAGATACAGAGTCGCCACCTAAATATTTTATTTTGGAAAATTTAGGAAACCCTGACTCGTTGCCTAAGGCCACGTGTCCGTCATCACCAAAGTTGCCTCGGCTCGGGAACTTGGGTACAATTGGGGAAGGTCACTTCGTGAGCACGCCTGCTCGCCCGATCAAAGATCGGCCTCTACTAACCATGATATCTAGTTTTGAAAACATTATGCGTTCTTATTCTGGTTATTAGCCTAGATTTACTACGTGATGCGCACAGCATACAAGTATAGACTGGATCGCCTGAATTGGAACAACGCATCTCATGTTTGTTTTGAAAATGGTTTGCTACTCGCAAGTAGGCTTAAAATGCAGATTTTGCCACCCTCGGGTGGGCTTAGAAAATATGGTGATTTGCCACTATCTAGTGGGCTTAAAACTCACAATCGATGAATTGTTCCAATCCAAATAACCCAACCTTCACCTACAGGCATTCAGGCAGTTATATCACATAAGCAAATAGCCTCATGGTAAGCATGCTATCATGGCAGTCACTCACACACGTGCAAGGATGCTAAAGCATAAAAACTTACCGAGTACTCCAAGCCAAAACAGAAGCTATGTTAGAAATCAATGCATGATCCTGACTATACAGAAATGCCTAATGCAACACATGCAAAATGCAACTAAGATAGGCTTGGCTATTCTAAAGATGGCATGTGAAATGCTACAACTAACAAGTATTCAACTCGGAATTGAAATACAATGCAGTTAGTATGATGCGCCGAGCCCGGTGCATGCAAGACAGATGAATGAATGCAAACATGCTATCATACTATATGCTAATTGAAACATGCCCTAATCTAACCATCATAAGCTGGTGAATAAAAGGGAGAAAGACATGGGGTTGGAAGACATACATCATGCGCACGCACACTTATTACAGTTGTGCCCTCGCTCGGAGGGTCCGAATAAATAATATAGTCCCAAATAAATAATATAGTTCGAATAAGTACAAAACCCTAATTAAATAACAAATTAATCTAGGAAAGCAGTAAATTAGCATGCAAGCCTATGGACTGCCTCAGCTCTGTTCCGAATGATGAATGACGCGTGCTTGAGTTGCCTTGCGCGAAAATCCGTTGCGATGCCCTAATTAGCCTCTGTTTACAATTAAGCCCGGAATATTGCACGAAGCTCCAAAAGACTGCCGGTTTCTGATTTGCTGCAACAGAGAGCAAGAAAGGGGCATGGCAATGTATTTTCACACATGTATGCTTGCCTCGATCCTCGTGCCATCAATCATGCATCTCGATGCATGATGGCCGAGGAGTCGAATTGCACGACTCAATATGAAATGAATGCACATGGAAACACAACAAGACCGAGACTCCATCATGGATAATCCAGAGTGTCGGTGACCGGGAATTGAGACACGTTTCGTACTCCCTCGTTTCCCTTGTTCAGGCTAACTCCTATCCCAAACAATATGCAATATGCATGACATGCATGAATGCAATCCTAACATGCAACCTAGCATACGCAATGCTATGAAATGGCATACACAATGCTCGATGTAACATGGCATACACAATGATCTAACATGCAACCTAGCATACTCAATGCTATGGAATGGCATACTCAATGCAAGATGGGCTTACACAAATATGAGTGGACCTCAGCCACACTCACATCAGCGTCCATCAGATGAAAATGAGACAATCGGAATGCGTGCACACATGCACGCAAACCGATGACCGAACCTAAGGCATCAAATGCCACTCTAACAAGGCATGGCAAGGATGAAGCATGGCATTCAAACATGTAAATTCCAGCACTGAAACATGATGCTAAAAGGTCCCGAAACATGGAAACATGGCACCCGATGCATGAGATGAGCCCCGAAACTCAAAACTAGGCACATGTATTGACTTATAGCTATGCAATGCATGCATTATTCGACTATGAAGCACAAATACAAAGCCAAGGCAGTCCCAAAACATGAACATTTCCAGTTCAAAGCATGACCAAAAGATGCTAGCATGATGGACTAAAATAGCATGCAACTTTGACTAGCAAACATGGTTTACATGGCATGTATATGAAGCGGATGAGAACTCATCAAACCAGTAAAAATCAATGAATAAAACATGTCAAAATATGCCCAAATAATTACTGCAATGCAGTCCATGCATGCCAAAATGATGAGCTCCTTTAGAGGGTCATATAAGGGGTTATTAAGCACATATAAGATAGAAACTTAGCAAGACTAAACCAACTCTAGAAATGGGTTATGACAGCCCTAAAACCCACCAAATAGGCCCTGGAATTAGTCTCGGAAGCATGCAAAGAAAGGCCTTTTGGAAAGGCCTTGAATGGGGTCTTTCTACACATGCATCATAGACATAAAATATGGCCAAAAGGGCCTCGGATAGAGCCAAGGCTGACCTTAAAACCCTCAGAATAAAGCCTAAAATAAGACTTCAATGCATGCAAAATAGGGTCCCTTTGGAAGGCCTAAAAGACCACCAAACATGACAAGGAGAGAGGGGGTCACCCCCCTCTGATTTTGGCCCTCAAAAATGCATCTAAGCCACTAAAAATCCACTGGATTTCAGTGGCTAAGAGGCCAAACCATGGCCAATGCAAGTGCTCTAATGCATAGCCCTAATCATAAAAGAATGAAACATGCATAGGGGAAGATGACCCCAAACAGAAATGGGACCTTAACCAAACTTGAAGAGAATGTCAAAAAAAGACTTTTTTCAGTTTATAGAAAATCTCAAAAATGTTCACAAGTAAGGCTAAAATATGATGCAAAAATAGCCCTAAAAGAGAGATAGAGGGTAAGGGGAAGTAGATGGCCTCAAAAAGCAAAGATCCCTCAAACAAAGCTGAAAAGGGGCTCAAGATAAGACACTTTACAGTTTGTCTCGAAGCCCAAAAATGCTCACAAAGAAGGCTAATATATCATGCAAGATAAGCCCTAAAAGAGAGATAAAGCACAAAGGGGGAGTAGAAGACCCCAAACAGAAAAAAGTTCTTGATTAAACATGAAGATGAGCTCAAAATAAGACTATTTTCAGTTCAGGTCGAAGCCCAAAAATGCAACCAAAAGGAGCTAAGATATAAAGCAAAATGATGCAAAAATGGGAAAAATAGAAGCTTACCCTTGTAGAGCCGACCTCCAACAGCTTCTGGACCAAGTTGGTGAGCTTTCAACCTCTGCAAATGACCTCCAAGGGACTGGAATGGATGATGGAGGTGTTATACTAAGGGTTGGTGTGCGAATGGTGCAAGAAAACTAGGGTTTGGAGACTTAAAGTAGAGAGATGGAGGGTTGTATGACTATTTTTCAGCCCAAAGCTTCTAACCCTTACAAATGGAGGAAGAGGCCTCCATTTATAGAAGGGAGGGGCTAAAGCTTCTCAAAGAAGCTTTAAAACTAGGTTGAACATCCTCCATACACGTGTATGGAGGATGCAGCAAATGGCAAACAGCTAGCACAGCTAGAATACACTCAGGAGGGCAAACATGGCCGGCCAGGTTCAAAAGGCCAAGGTGGCCGGCCGGCCACCTCCCCTGGTCGGCCGACCAGGGGTCAAAGGGGTCAACAACAATTGCTGGTCGGCCACCCCAGAAAGGTGGCTTCCTAGATGAGTGCAACACAGCTGTATGGTCAAAAACTAGAAAATGTGACCCAAGAGAGAGAAAAACCAGCTTTTTAGAGGGGTTCAAAAGGGTCAGGGACAATTACTGGTCGGCCTACCCATATTGGTGGCCTCCCAGGTGTGTACAACACAATGGTGTGGTGGAAAGTCAGAAAAAGTGGCCCGGGAATGGGAAAAACCAGCTTTCTAGTAAGAAAAACGGGCGACGAAGAGGAATGAAGAGAAAAGCTGGTTTTTCAGAAAAATTGCTGGTCTGCCACCCTCCTACAACCTTTCTAACAATGAAAATAAGGTCCTTTCCAAAAACGGACCAAGACGGATGCAAAATGAAGGTTCGGGGGCCAAAACGCGCAGTTCGAGGCCCCGAAAACAGGCTGTTAGGCACCGGAGGTGGCGTTCAACAACGAAGTTGGTCTCTCGGGCCACAGTGTCCCTCAAAAGGGAGGAAATAAGGTGTGTGCCAAAAACCGGAGCAAACGGAGGTAGTTAAGCGGTCCCGAACCGAGGCGCACGGCCGACGGCTGCGAAAACCGGGAACCGGGCTCCAGACAGGAAAAACGGCCTACGACCACGAAACATAGCCTATGGCCACTGAGAGATGATCTGCAAGACCTCTCCCTCCCTTCGGGAAGAGAAAACAAAGAAAACAGGGCCTGGTTCACAAATCGAGGCATAGCACAAAAGAGTTTGGAAGTCCGGAGGCAAGGCTCGCAGCCGAGGCTCCGTGACCTCAGAACGAGCACAATATGCAACATCACCGAGCGCTCAATCAGTGATATCTGAGTCTTAAGGTCGGTCAAAAATGGGGTGTCTACAATTTGTAAACGTTTTCAAACTAAACATGAACAGTTAAAATATTGGTAAAAGTTACAATTAATATATATATTTTTTGGATACGTATTTAAGAGTTTTAGTTATGAGTCCGGATTCTTTAAAGTAATTTTGGAATTTGTTTTTAGATGACTTGTATTTAATTGTACAATAGAGGCAATGACTGATAGATTAAGATGGTTTGGTAATATATAACGAAAACCAACAAAAAAAAAAGTAGTGAAAAGATGCGATACAGTGACGGTAGATGGAAATGTTAGGGGAAGGGGCATACATAACTTGATGTGGGCTAGTGTAATAAATAAAGATATTAATCTCTTTAATTTGACTAACCAAATGGCCGCTGATAGAGTCAAATGGAGTATAAAGATTCATGTAACCAACCCCATTTGATAGAACTTAAGGCTTGGTTAACTTTGTTTTGGTTTGGTATTTAATTGTATAAAAATTGCAAGTATAACAACCATACAAATAATCAATCTAACATCACTTTTAAAAAATAGAGGGGAAAAAAAAAAAAAAAAAACCTCAAAAAAATATCTCCTTTTAGACTATTAGCCTTATTACAATTAACCAAAATTTCTAACATAATTTCCAAAAGCCCACCACTCAAATTAATTCACCAACCATACTAAAGGGCAAAATAGAAAATTCAAAAAGAAACTAAGAGAAAAATAGGTAGCAAAAGACGAGCCTTCTCAACCAAACCCATTCTTATATATAGTAGTGTAAAAGGCCCGTGCAAGGCACGGGCTACTATGACCTTTGACTCTAATATTTTATTAAGTTTACTAAATAAAATGAAATAATATGACAATTTTTTAAAAATATTAAGGTACAATTATGGAATAAATAGATGAGATAACATTTTAGTTCAAATGAGTGGATTTTTTTATTTATTTTTTATTGAGATTGATTAGGATGGGATAATCGAATGGTGATATTACACACCAATGATAATGTGGTATCGCCATTAAACTTTGATTTGGTTTGATTCAAAATATATATATATATATATATATATTTAGACCTATGCAAGGCACAAGTTATTATTGTGATAAATTTAAATTTCCCAAATGCAAATATTCTAACAAATTATTCTATTTGATTTTCTTTTTTAAAAATTATTTTTAGACAAATTTTCATTTGTTTTAATAATTTTTTTCATATTTTATTCAAATTATTTTTTTTTTACATATTTTTTTTCCTATTTATTCTGTTCAATTAAAGGAATAGTTGTAATTTTTAATATTGTAGGGGCATTTCATATTTTAAAGAAACTTCAGGAGTGTATTTATAATTTATTCAAAATCAAACTATGTTTCATAACTGACCAAGAATCCTTTCATAATTATGAAAAAACCCTTCTTCCAAATTAATCCCACCAATATTGGTAAATAATATAAAAGAAAAGGGCAAAATGGGAAAATTAAAAGTACAAGCCTCCAGTAGTTAATAATTTCAAATAAATAGGCAAGAAGGGAAAACACAAATACGAGCCATGAAACTGTAAACATAAATTTCAGAACATAAACCTTACACTTCGGATCATTTACCATGTGTATTATCAAGAAATCAAGACAAAATGACATACCTGAATCCATTGATGAACGGTTAAACGGAAGCGTGGTTATCAATAAACTCTTTGTTATTGATTATGTTATTGCCTTCTAGTCCTTTCCTCTTTGGTGCCTTATGTTTCTCCTTTGAGAGGATTTAGAAAAATGGCAGTGTTCTTTTCTCCACTTGGGAAGGAATAGGGACCATAACCTTTTAAAGGTTGTAATTGGTTTTCAAAACTGAAAGGTTGTGGAAGTTCAAAAGGAATGAAAACCAACTTTAACCAATATGTTTTAATTTCTATTTCTGTCCCTGATAGAAATAGAAATTATACAACTAGTATCTACACATTAGGTCCATAACACATATACCCTTAAGCCTATTAACTAAATTGAATCACTTAAATTGTAGGCTTCTTATAAATGATAACACCACATTTAATTATGTGGTCCCATTGAGACATTATCTAACAATCTCCCACTGGACCACATATGTATCCTGAAAAATGTGCTTAACTTTAGTGAGCTCAGAAATTTGTTCTCATAACTTGAGGGTATCCAAACAATCTTGTCCATTAACTATATTAATATAGGATCAAAGCGGTCTTTGTTACATCAATCGTAACTCGACCCACCAATGGTCACGTATATTAATACAGCTAAATGACATAGATCAATCATGGATGCGTAGCATGGAAATTACATGTGATGTGATCCATACATGCCTATTTCCAACTGGTCCTACTTAACTTTATTGAGATCAATACTGCACAATACGTAACAGAGCGTAATAAACTGAATATTTCATTTCTGCAGAAATTAATCTAATTACATAGATAAAACTCAAGGCTGACATAAAGCAGTAATATAAATACAAACTCCCACTAAACCAGAATGTTCTCAAATAGAACAACACCCATCTGAGCAGTGTGCTCATGAAAGACCTTGGGTGGTAGTCCCTTCGTAAGTGGATCCGCTATCATGGAGTTTGTCCCAATGTGCTCTATGGAAATCTGTCCACTCTGCACTCTTTCTTTTACAACTAGGAACTTGATATCAATATGCTTTGATTTTGTCGAGCTCCTGTTGTTATTGGAATATAAAACTGCAGACTTATTGTCACAATATAACTTAAGTGGTCTTTCAGTGCCTTCCAAAATACGCAACCCAGTGACAAAATTCCGCAGCCATATCCCTTGGTTTGATGCCTCATAACATGCTACAAATTCTGCTGCCATGGTGGATGAAGCTATGAGCGTCTGCTTTGCAGACCTCCAAGAAATTGCTCCGCCAGCTAACAGATAAATATAGCCTGATGTGGATTTCCTACTGTCTTGGCATCCAGCAAAATCGGAGTCGGAATATCCAATGACCTCTAACTTATCCGATCTCCTATATGTGAGCATATATTCCTTTGTTCTCTGTAAATATCGCATAACACGCTTGACTGCTTTCCAATGATCCATGCCAAGATTACTTAAATATCTGCCTAACATGCCAACTATAAACGCAATATCCGGACGCGTACATACTTGAGCATACATTAGACTCCCTACAGTCGAGGCATAAGGAATCTTCTGCATTTCTTGAATTTCAAGACTGTTCTTCATTCATGGCTTCTATCCACTTATGAGAGTTGGAACTTTCCATGGCTTGACGAAAGTTGATTGGATCATCTTTCGACATTCCATTTTCTACCTCATGTTCCTGGAGATATACAATATAATCATCTGAAAGTGCAAATCTCCTTTCTCTTGTGGATCGCCTTAATGGCACAGATTCTTGAGGTTGAGGTTGTAGAGTTTGTTCCTCAGGAACAATTACCTCATCTTGAATGGGGGTTTGAACTATATTATCTTGAACAACATTGTCTGGTTGAGGATCCGAAATTACTTCTCGAGCAATGACAGGTATAGGAACCTGTGATTGGTCAAAAGTAGTAGTAGGAAGTGGGATTACTCCTGCTTCCTCCTCAAAAACAATGTCTCTAACTGGATTTCTCCCCCCAAACTCAACATCCTCAAAAAATGTTGCAATTCCCATCTCAAATATTGACCTATTTGTGGGATCATAAAACTTGTAACCCCGTGATCGTTCGGCATAGCCAATAAAGTAGCTGCTAATGGTTTTAGAGTCCAATTTTCGTTCATGAGGTTTATAAGGCCTCGCCTCAGCAGGACACCCCCACACATGCAAATGTTTTAGACTAGGCTTTCGCCCAACCCAAAGCTCATAAGGTGTTTTTACAACTGCTTTAGTTGGCACCCGATTTAAGATATAAGTTGCTGTCTTTAGAGCCTCACCCCAGAGGGACTCTGGTAAAGTAGAATGACTGATCATACTTCTTACCATATCCTTAAGAGTCCGGTTTCGTCTCTCAGATACACCATTCATGCTAGGTGATCCTGGCATGGTGTATTGTGGGACGATTCCACATTCCTCCAGGTATTTTGCAAACGGTCCTGGACGTTGTTCACCTGATCCATCATATCTGCCATAGTATTCACCACCACGGTCAGACCTGACACTTTTAATCCGTTTGTTGAGTTGTAACTCAACTTCGGCCTTAAATTTTTTGAATACGTCCAAAGACTGTGATTTCTCATGGATAAGAAATAGAAACCCATATCTGGAATAGTCGTCTATGAATGTGATAAAATATTGTTGACCATTCCAAGACGCCATAGGGAATGGGCCACAAATGTCCGTATGAATTAAATCTAAGACATCTGTAGTCCTATGGGCACCATATTTCTTTATTTTGGTCTGTTTTCCCTTGATACACTCAACACAGACATCAAAATCTGAAAAATCAAGAGAGTCCAAAATTCCATCGGACACAAGGCGCTCAACTCTAGATTTAGAGATGTGACCTAGGCGTTTGTGCCATAATGAGGCTGAATTTTCCTTAGTTAATTTACGCTTTGTACCTCGTGATTCCACGTGCAAGGTTGCATTATAAGATGCAATAGTTTCGAGCAAATATAGATTATCAAACACATTAAGTAAACCAGTACCAACAATATTGGAATTAATAGACATACTAAACTTCATATTTCCAAAAGAACAATAATATCCCAATTTGTCCATTACAGAAACAGAAATTAAATTCCGTCTAAAGGACAGTACAACAAAAGTGTCTAATAAATCCAAATAATAACCAGTTTTCAGTAATAATCTAAAGTGCGCTATTGCCTGCACTTCTATTCACTGGCCATCACCCACAAAGATGTATCTTTCAGCATCAGTTGGCTTTCGGTAGTTCAGGCAACCCTGCATAGAAACACATATGTGAGTAGTAGCACCAGAATCTACCCACCAAGTGTTTCTTGGTACTGAAGCTAAATTTATTTCAGAACAGACCAAAACATGAAATGTACCTTTCTTTACACGCCAGGCGACGTATTTGGCACAATCCTTCTTTCTGTGTCCGGGCTTGCCACAAAAGAAACAACCATCCTGCACTTTCTGTTTCTTTGGTTCCGGACCCTGAGGAATAGCAACTTCCTTTCCCTTATGTTTTCTTTTGCCCGTATGCTTGGAGGTGCTTGCCAGATGAGCACTTTCAGTCCTTTCTTGCTTCAATCTCTCTTCCTCTTGCACACAAAATGAAATGAGCTTATTGAGAGTCCATTTCTCCTTCTGGCAGTTATAACTGACCTTAAATTGGTTAAATTGTGCAGGAAGAGAGATGAGAACTAAATGCACGAGCAAATCATCAGATAGGTCGAGCTTTAGTGCCTGAAGTTTTGAAGCAAGATGAGACATTTCCATGATGTACTCGCGAACATTACCCTTGCCTTTATACTTTATTGAAATCAAGCTTGCTAAAAGCGTGCTTGTTTCAGCCTTATCGTTTTTAGCAAAACGCTTTTGAATTTCTGAAAGAAATTCACCGGCAATGGTAACATCCTCTGTTATTGCACCCTGAAAGACTTGTGGAATCCCACGCTTCATGATCATAAGACTTAGCCTGTTAGAACGATCCCACTTTTCAAAGTACACAATTTCCTCAGGAGTACTTTGTGCAGTGAGAGCATTCGGTTTTGGCATCCTTAATGCCAAGTCTATGTCCATGCAGCCGAGAACAATCAATATGTTCTCTTTCCAGTCCTTAAAGTTTGTTCCATTTAACATTGGAACATTTTTCATGTTGGCAGAGATTGAAGTAGTCGACATTAAAGGTGAATAGAAAAGAAAATAAAAGGAATAAACAATTATGCTCACATTAAGTTACCAAACAGATAATCTCTAAATAAAGTAATTTAATGACAACATCTCAAGATACCTAGCACAACATTAATACCAAGCCTTTGGGTAGTGATATTAACTGTAAGTGGTATGCTTGTTGTAATGATCAAACATTGACAATAAGTTATGTCAAATAACAAATCTATCTTTTGATGGATTTATTATTCACATTAGGTTTTCTTGACAATTGGCACATGTTTATCACCACAAAATGTGTGTGTAATTCTGCCAAGTCTTAATCATGTCTTTGGACCGATAAATACCCGCATGAGATACACAGACATGAACATCAAAACATTCCATATAAAACAATCTAGACAAGAGAGATCACTTTTGTGACATCTTGTTTGAATTGACTTATATTGAGAATGTTAGAAAATTAAATTTCTGTAGACGTTGTATGAAATTACATTAAATTTAAAGATTTCTAAATTTGTGACCCCGTATATGTTATATAATCTGCAGCAATCCCAATTATATACATACATATATAAATAGAATTGACGGGTCCAAAAACAAATAGTTTTTTTTTTGTATGATATTCAAAATTAAACCGATCAAATCGCAAGATATATCTATATATATATAAATACATGATGTTCATCCATTTGAGAGAAAAAAAAAAAAAAAAAACTGCCCACCGAATCATTTTACAATTCCAGAAAACAGATTGCCATTTTCACAAAACAAAACAGGAAAAAACAGAATTTACATCCATAAGAAAATTCAGAATCTGATTCCAGGAAACTAAATAGAATGAATAAAGCATATCAATTCTGATAAGACACATGATATGCATGCTCTGATACCAATTGTAAACATAAATTTCAGAACATAAACCTTACACTTCGGATCATTTACCATGTGTATTATCAAGAAATCAAGACAAAATGACATACCTGAATCCATTGATGAACGGTTAAACGGAAGCGTGATTATCAATAAACTCTTTGTTATTGATTATGTTATTGCCTTCTAGTCCTTTCCCCTTTGGTGCCTTATGTTTCTCCTTTGAGAGGATTTAGAAAAATGGCAGTGTTCTTTTCTCCACTTGGGAAGGAATAGGGACCATAACCTTTTAAAGGTTGTAATTGGTTTTCAAAACTGAAAGGTTGTGGAAGTTCAAAAGGAATGAAAACCAATTTTAACCAATATGTTTTAATTTCTATTTCTGCCCCTCATAGAAATAGAAACTATACAACTAGTATCTACACATTAGGTCCATAACACATATACCCTTAAGCCTATTAACTAAATTGAATCACTTAAATTGTAGGTTTCTTATAAATGATAACACCACATTTAATTATGTGGTCCCATTGAGACATTATCTAACAGAAACATGAAGCGCCTCTTATATATATAGATATAGATGTAACTATCTATACTATTATTAAGTGAAAGCCTCACAATTAGTTTAGTGAAGCATTTGCTCTCCTCATATCTTGTGGCAGTATTTTTTATTTTTAAAAGAAGTTAAACGAAGAGGGGGTAAGACTTGAATCCATGAAGGCCTCAATTGGTGTGGTGAAGTCTTTGCTCTCCTCATGCTACATGATAGTGTTTTTTATTTTTTAAAAAAAGTTACACAAAGAGATGGGTAAGGCTTGAACCTATGATCATGGGTTTAAGGTATACAACGACTCATACCACTTAAGTTAAATATATATTATAATATTGATTTCATTATTATTTTATTTTATTCTTACTTATTCAAATTGCACACGTATCGCGTGTGCCATCCGCTAGAACTATTATTTAGTGAATGCCTCAATTGTAGTAAAATCCTTGCTCTGCTCATGCCATGTGGCATTTTTTTTTTTTTAAGACAAAGAAAGTTTACACAAAGAGGTGGGCAAAACTTGAACATATGACCATGAGTTTAAAGTAGAAAGACCCATACCACTTAAACTAAATACACATTACAATATTAATTTCATCATTTTTTATTTTATTCTTACTTATTTGAATTGCACACGCATAGTATGCGCCACTCGCTAATATATATTATTAAAACTAGTGTTTTCCTTCCATTTTTTTTTTCTCTTTCTTATGTGACATATATGTCTTCTCTTCTTTTTTTTTCTCTCTCTCTCCTATGTGGTGCATCATGCTCCTCTCCTACATTTTAAAAATGTCAAACTAATTTACCCTTATACTTTAATTAGTGCTAAAATTTAATAAGTAAAAGAATTCTACTTAATCCAAACTACCTATAACATTAGTACTTTACAAATTAATATTCTTCTATTAAATATAAAGATATATTTTATTTTTTGGTCTACCTTATTAATATCTTATGATTCATTTAGATTGAGTATTGATTGAGTATTTTTATTTAATATGAAATTCTTTATTATGAAACATTTATAATATTTAATTTAAAATTTATATACCTATATATAAGAGGTTTCTTTTGCTAAAGATCTCTGGTAATATTTTTTTAGAAGGATAAGGAAAACAACATAATTTTCCATATAAGTATAAGTCCTCCAAAACACAGAGTGACAAAAATACTTTGACTACACTTTTTTAACTTAGTTGAACATTTTAAAATTCTATAACTTTTAATCTAAATCTTTGTTTTATTTATAAAATTTTTATTTTTGTAATAAAACAAGATCTATGATGAATATTGAAACAAACAAACCAAAAAAAAAAAAAATTGACAAAATTTCATTGACCTAAGATAGGTCAGTGAAATTTCAATACCCAAGTCAGTCTATGTCTGTGAAATTTCAATTAATCTGTGAAAATTTGACGACCAAGTCAATAAGTTAGTGAAATTTCGGTTGGTCAATAAAATTTTGATAACCAAGTCAATTAAGTCAGTGAAATTTCATGAACCTTTTTCTTCATAATTTCATATTACTCATGGATGTTTTTTGAAAGATTTTGTCAATAGGATTTTAAATATATAAATTTTATAAAAAAAAAATAGAGATGTAAATTAAAAGTTATTAAATTTTAAAGTTTTGAAATCACTTAAACAATATAAAACGTCATAGGAGAGAGAAACAACGCTATGAGAGAAATAATACAAAAGATTAGGATTTATAATATTATGAGGACATTTTGATGCAGTGTTGATGAAAACTTTGTTAAGTCACTATGGCCATGGAAGGAGATGGGTTGCACGGAGGCTGGTGTAGAGAGTAGTGCCGAAGGTATGCTTTGCTTATGGAATCCAGAAATCTTTCTCTTAAAGGAATACTGCAGTAATAGAAACTTCATTTTGTTGGCAGGTGTTTCACTCCACTTTTTTGATTGTGTTATTGTAAACATTTATACACCAAATGATGTATTGAGAAGAAGGTAGCTATGGGAGTCCTTAGTGAAGCTTAAATCTACTTTTTTAAAACCTTGGTGTGTAGGGGGGGATTTTAATGAAATCAAATTTATGAGTGAACAAAAAGGGTGCTTGAGGAGGGATAGAAGAATGAAGGATTTAAATGATTTGATTAATAATTTAGAGTTGTTAGACATTCCAATGCTAGGCAGAACATATACATGGTGTAATGCTTTGGATGGGGAAAGGTGGAGCCGGATTGATAGATTTCTAATTGATCATAGGTGGTTGGAGAAGTTCTCATTTAAGCAGTGAGGGCTACCCAGGATTCTTTCCGATCACTGCCCAATATTGCTTATGGAAGATGAGAGGGATTGGGGCCCAAGGCCATTTAGATTCATAAATGCATGGTGTTGGCATCCTAATTTTAAATCTGAAGTGAAGTCATCTTGGGAAAATAATCGGATTAGTGGTTGGGCTAGTTTCATGATAATGAAAAAGTTGGGGAGTCTTAGAGTACATCTCAAAAGGTGGAATTGTCGAGTGTTTGGAAACATTGATGAGCAATTGAAAAAAGCTGAGGATGAACTCCATGAATGGGACATAAAAACTGAAGGTAGGAATCTATAGGAAATTGAGATTGTAAGAAGATGAGAGTTTAGAAGGCTAGTCTAGGAGTTAAGTAGAAAGAAGGAGTGGTTATGGCATCAAAAATCCAAACTGTCATGGGCAGAAAATGGGGATAAAAATACAAGATTCTTCCATTTAATGGCTAGTAGCATGCAGAGGGAAAATCTGCTGGATTCTGTAAATCAGAATGGTGTTAGACATGATCAACCTAATGTAATAAAACAAGCAATGGTAAGATATTTCTGCCAACTGTTCTCTAAAGATTGGAGGAATAGGCCAAAATTGTCAGGTGTTTTTGTCTCAATTAGTCCTGAAGAATCTCGTTTGTTAGAGGCAGAGTTTTCAGAAGGGGAAATTTGGGAAGCAGTCAATGATTGTGATGGAAATAAAGCTCTGGGGCCTAATGGTTTTAACTTATCTTGCGTACAAAAATGCTGGAATATAATGAAGGGGGAGTTAGTGCAACTTATGAATGAATTCCATGCTAATGGTAAGTTGGCTCAAGGAGTGAATAGTTCTTTTATCACTTTAATTTCCCAAACAGACAATGCCATGGGTCTGGGTGACTATCAGCCTATTACTTTGGTAAGTTTAGTGTACAAAATAGTTCCCAAGGTTTTATCAAGAAGGTTGAGAAAGGTGCTTCCAAAGTTTATTAGTGAAGTGCAAACAGGCTTTTTAAGTGGAAGATGTATCTTGGATGGGGTGTTAATAGCCAATGAAGTAGTGGATTGGTGGAAAAGATCAAAGAATCAATGTATCATTCTAAAGTTGGATTTTGAAAAGGCATATGATTCAGTAAATTGGGATTTCTTGCATTTAATGATGACCAACTTTGGTCTTGGAGAAAAATGGGTGCGATGGATGAAGAATTGTATTTCTACAGCTAGAGTCTCAGTGCTAGTGAATGGTTCTCCCATATCAGAATTTTCTCCAATGAAAGGACTTAGGCAAGGTGATCCACTTTCACCTTTCCTTTTTAATATTGTTGCAGAGGGCCTTAATTTATTGTTGGAAAGAGAAAAAGCGGTGGGCTTGATTAAAGGAGCTTTAATTGGTCAAAATGAGCTGAAATTATCTCAAATTCAATTTGCAGATGATACCATCATATTTTGTGAACCAGATTAGGAGGAAATAATTGTTATGAAGAGAATATTAAGATGCTTTGAGGTTATGTCGGGACTTAAAATTAATTTTCACAAAAGTTAGGTGTGTGGGATAGGTGTTCAGCATGATTTGGTAAAAGAATTTGCTACAAGGCTTAATTGCCATAGTCAGAAACTACCTGTGAAGTATATGGGGTTGCCTTTAGGAGCAAATCCTAGGGGAAAGTCTACCTGGAAGCCAGTGGTGGATAAATTCAAGAAGAAGCTAGCTTTATGAAAGAGAAAGTGCTTGTCTTTCGCAGGAAGGTTAACCTTGATAAGGTCAGTGTTGTCAAGTTTGCCGGTTTATTTCTTATCTTTGTTTAAAATGCCAGTGGTATTGCAAGATCAATTGATAAAATTCAATCTAATTTTCTCTGGGGCGGAACTGAACTGAGGAGAAAAATACATCTAGTTAGTTGGAATAAGGTATGCTTGAGTAAGTTTCAAGGAGGGTTAGGGGTTACGAATTTGAGAGAGGTAAATGATTGCTTATTAATAAAGTGGTGGTGGAGATATGGTAGAGACGAGAATGCATTGTGGAAACAAGTGTTGTGCAGCAAGTATGGAGGGATTGGTGGCAGACGGAGTCTGTTCCCAGTGGATTCAGATTTGATGTCTATTCTGTGGCAAGATGTATTATCAATGAAATTTACTAATCCTGCTTTGAGTGAACTCTATTTCAACAGTGTTAAAACAATTATGGGTAATGGTAAAAGGATTTAGTTTTGGGTTGATAGATGGTTTAATAATCAGAGCCTTAGTGAAGTCTTTCCCAGATTGTTTTCACTGTCAACTGAGAAAGGTTGTTCACTGCTGTATTTTTTCCATAAGAAATGAGAGGGTTAGGACTAGAAGCTAGCTCTTAGAAGGCCCCTTTTAGCATGGGAAAAGGAGGAGGTGTCCAAGTTGAATGATTTGTTGTATAATGCACCTACTCTAAATGCAGTGGTTGAAGATTCTTGTTCTTGGTTAGCACACTCTTCAGGGTCTTTTACTGTAGCATCAGTGTGGCCAAGAATGGAATCATCCAAAGGACCTAAAAAATCAATTACAATGAGTATTTGAAGGACCATTGCTCCTCCCAAAGTGCAATTTCTGAGTTGGCTAGCTTGGAGAGGTAGGATTAAATCCTCAAATTTGTTGCTTAAGATAGCAGTGTTGAATCCCAATGCTAGTACACTCTGTGTATTTTGTAAATCTGAAGTGGAGACCATGAATCATGTGTTACTCCATTGTCATTTGATATGGAGAGTTTGGTCTGATATTGTGAAATGGTGGAATTTGTTTTGGGTCATTCCTGGTTCAGTGGAGGAACTCCTACAATGGTGGTCAGGTATAAGATATAAGGTTCAGGTGGAGAGAATTTGAAAGGTATTTCCTTTAGCAATGTTGTGGTCTGTGTGGAAATTCAGGAATGAGTGTGTGTTTAATGAAGCAAAGCCAGACTTTACAGATTTTACTGAGTTGGTGAAGGTTAGAGTTGCTTTTGTGGGCAAAATCTAATTTGAAAGAGTTGAGGTACTCAGTTCATGACATAGTATATAATCTGAAGCAGGTATGCTTTTGTGTATAGTTGGAAGTCAATCTAGTTGCTGCTACAGAATTGAGGTGTATTGCTTGTTAGTTGCAGCTTCAGAGTTGTTGCTAGATGTAGAAGCTGTTAGTAAGTTGCTGATAGATTGCTGCTGATAGTAAGTTGCTGATAGATTGAAGTTGTTATGCCCTGGGTGCCACAGAGCTGATATGCCCTGGTTGTGTTCTGTTTTGTATTCTATTTTTTCGTGGTTCTTTATTTTTTCAGTTTCTTGGCTGTTTGATTAAAGCTTCTATAAAGGCGTTCATGCACTCTCTTGGATTAATCAACAGTTTGGATCAGATTAAGGACTACCGTGGAGGGATATTAGTTGGTTTGGTACCTTGGTATACCACCACTTGGTGAGGTTGGTCTGCTGTTATCTGGTCTGTTTTCTACTGTGATATGGTACGTTATCAGCTGATGTTTGATGTGGATGTTGTTTTGGTGTTTTGGGTGGCAGTTTGGAGTTGCTGGTATTGCTGTTTTGCTGATTGGGCAACACCTGCTTCAATTGGATGAGTTATGCTGACTCTGTATCTAGGCTGCTAGCTCTGTTGTATTTGTATCTGTTATTGTGTTGTCTGTGTATCTGTTGGTACCTCATCAATAGATTCTTGGTTGGTACTGTCATAAGATTGCGTGGGCTGCTTAGTGCCAACCTAGCTAGAATTGGTCGGTCTCACTATGATGGCCTTTGCATCATCCCTCTCTCCTTTATTGATGTCTTTCTTCCTTCTTGTAAGGTTTTCTCCCATCAATAAAGTTCTTGTGTTGATCAAAAAAAAAAAAAAAAAGATTTCAAATCTCAAGGACTTTAACTAATGTCACACTCTAGACTTCTAAAATCCAACCTATGTAAATAAACCAATTAAATATTAAATGAAATGACATTTAATAATAAAAATAAAAGGTAAACTCTCATACATACTTATATTAATGCCATTCACATCATCAGATGGTTCTATAACATGCATAATATGTACATATAAAAAAAAAAAAAAAAAAATACCCTAAGGCTCACAAAACAAGGGCACAGCCCATTACAAAAACAACATCCCACTAACACAAGGGTAATTCATATATTAAGCAAATTTTAGGAAGTGTATTTGTAATTTATACTATTTATTTTTATATTTAGTTCACAAAAAAAAATAATAAAAAATGTGTTACAAATAAAAATAACTAAATAATCATTTCATAAGAATGTTAAGAAATGATCATTTTATTCAATTGAATAAAAATTCTCCAAATTGTGTAAATCTTTAAAATATATAAGTTGGTTTGTAAAAAATGAAAACCAACAAAGAGAAAAGTCACATGGGTGGCATTAGGAGAGGAGTGTACAACTAAGAGGGAAAGGGGGGGGGGGGAAATTTATGGATCCTTTTCTGTATTATTTTACACAACAATGCTACATACCACTAATTTGGTATCTCTAACCCACCACTAATGAGGTGAAAAAAAAAAAAAAAAAAAAAGGCACAACAAATGATGTGGC
Organism: Camellia granthamiana; assembly: GCA_036172215.1. Lineage (NCBI taxonomy): Eukaryota > Viridiplantae > Streptophyta > Magnoliopsida > Ericales > Theaceae > Camellia > Camellia granthamiana. The sequence goes on along the minus strand of CM069913.1, from coordinate 49,512,163 downwards.
AGTGGGTGGGACCCACTGCCACATCATTAGTGATAGCACTAATTAGTGCTCTCAAGCATTATTGTTATTTTACAGTCTCCCATACTCAAATCTTTGAATACCTCAAGTTCTGTGTAGAATCTTACAAGTTTTGGTGCTCAAATGTGTAATTAATTTTTCTAGTCTCCAAAATAATAATAATCAAATACAACATTTTTGCACCCAAAAAAAGTCATTTATCGAATCCAAAAAGTCCATCTCTATAATCTCTATTCAGAACAAAGAATTGTTCGCAAACAACTTATTTGGGATTCAAATCTCCAAAATAATAATAATCAAATACAACATTTTTGCACCAAAAAAAAAGAGTCATTTATCGAATCCAAAAAGTCCATCTCTATAATCTCTAATCAGAACAAAAAATCGTTCCCAAACAACTTATTTGTGCTTCAAATCTCCAAACTAATAATAATCAAATACAACATTTTTGCACCAAAAAAAAAAAAAAAAAAAGCCATTTATCGAATCCATAAAGTCCATCTCTATAATCTCTAATCGGAACAAAAAATCGTTCGCAAACAACTTATTTGGGCTTCAATTATAATAAATAAAAGGGAATTTATTGATAAATCTCAAACACAAAATTCAAAATTCATCTAGTTTCAAAACAAAATATTTGCACTAATTAGTCTTATATATTTTTAATTGTTACCATTTTTTTTAAAAAAAAAAAAAATTTAAAGACGTTTCTATATCCCATCACTGTTGGACTTTTGTCAGACAATCATCGGAGACTCGTCGGAATATTCAATATCATTGGGAAGTCACCAGAATATCATCGGAAATTTTCCGAAGTATCGCTGGAATGTTCTGAACGTCGCTAGAAGTCATCAGAATGTCTTGAAGATTTGCTAGACGTCAAGAATATCGCCGGAGACTCACCGGATTGTCCAAAATATTGTTGAAAAAAGAAGAATAAACTGAGAAATTAAAGTGAAAAAACATAGCAAAATGTGTTAAATATTGATAAACTAAAAGAAGAAAAATCACCTAAGAACAACAAACAACAACAATGAAAAAAACATATGTTATTTTCAATTTTGTTAGGGTTTAAGCAAATAATTTCTAATATTGATTAAACTAAAAAGTAAACTTTGAAACTATAAAATGTTACAGTTTCAAAGTATGATTCTATTAAGTATTTATCCATATTAATCAAACTGAAAAACATGTTATAAAACTACAAAATTTTACAGTTCTAAAAAATGATGCAATTCAGTACCAAAAAAACTAAAATTGTAAAATTTTACAATTTTCACCGTCTTTAATTAAAATTTGAAAACAACTTATTCAGAACTTGAAAAATTTCTCCATTATAATAGGAAAATAGAAGTGTATTGTCACGACCCCATTCCGCCCTAGTAGAATGGTGCCGTGATGGCCAGTAATCCGAGATTACCAAAGGCCAACTTACAAAAGTTCACACACAATCAGAGTATACATATGGGGCTTACATGTGCGGAAGTAATAAATTTAAATCTAATTAGTCCATAAGAGCTGTGCATAGATCAAATGAAATGACATACATTTTAACATGGCTTACAACTTGGATACAAATAAAATAAAGTACATAATACATCTTGATCAAAAGGTTTCTCAAGCCGACATATACAAAAGAAACGAATTTCAAAGCCAAGAAGCATAATCTTCAAGATGCTACAAATAGGAATCCAAAAACATCTTGCAAAACACATCTAGGCATCACCGCCTTCTTGCTTGTCACCTACATATATATAAGGAGATGGTGAGCTTGGATACTCAGTGAATGATATTAGTAATAAAGGTTTGAATGAATGATATCCAAGATCTTTATCAAAACAATACATAGCATAACTTGTACAAAATCAAGGGATGAACCAAGTTCATCTATCAAGTCTTTCAAAGCTTCAAGGGATGCTTACTAGCATCAATATAATACAAGGGATGACATTCCGGACAAACCCATGCGGTAAATCGTCAGTGGCAAGACAAGGGAGATATCTCAAACAAGGGTGTAGTTACATTATAGTCCCCTAGCACTAAGGACTTTCCAAGACAAACGCGCTAGTTGCATTATAGTCCCCTAGCACTAAGGACTTTCCCAGAATGTCATCAAAACAAGATAATACTTGATACAAAACTAGGGATAATCATTCATGCTTGATCAAATACTTTTCCAAAACAAAGCAAAGCTTTATCAAAACTTTATAACATAGCTTTATTAAAAATACCACTCACATAACTCTTCGGGTGTGGGGATTACAAGCAAAGATCCAAGGCCTACAAGTACATAACAAATTCCATTGAAGGCATTTCAAGAAGACAAGAAGAGATGCTCAAAGATGGATATGAAATGCATTCCTAAAACAAGCTTTGCACGAGTGTAAATGATCTCGGCATTTCTTCTAAAACCAAGTCAAGATAAATCAAAACATGTGCTGGGGGTTAAAACACTATTTCTCATCTTGGGAAAAACATGCTGGGTACCAACCAGGTCTTGGCCAAGGTCCCACACCTCTTGGCCGAGGTATGGTCCCGATGACCACATTCAGGGAAATGGAGTCTGGAAATTCTGGGTTTCTTTTTGAAGAACATGAATGCTAAAATCATAACTTCTTTATTCAAAATCTGAGATTTCATGACATGAGTTCAAAAACATGGACCTGGTGTCACGACCCAAACCCGGCCCTATGGGTTTAGCACCGTAACTGGCCAGTAATCCGAGATTACCGAAGGCCTGCTGAACAGTAATACAGTTAAACAGAGTACGGGCCTGGCGGAAGCCAATACAGTAAGTAACTAGTGTCCATTGAGCTGTGAAAATCTGTATGCCAAAAACATTTTTCATGCATTCATACAGTTCAAAACAGTACAGTCTGTATACAGTCTATACAATCATTTACAGACATTCAGTACGGGGACCTAATCCCTCGATAACAGTACAGTAAAACAGTAGACAGTCTGTACAGTAGTACAAAACAGTAAGGGGACCGATGGGGGACACAAAAACACCCCAAGCCATAGCATGGCAACTCAGAACCTCGCAGTGAGGCACATAGGCTGGCTTGACAAAACTGGGGACTAACCCACGCTCCTAGCTCTGGTCTGGCTGCTGAGAACCTACATATATATATAAACAGTGAGCTAAAGCCCAGTGAATAACATGAAGCGTAAAGAGGTTATGAATGAATGTCCTTACAGTAATGAAAACAGTTCATTAAACAGTATTTCAGTCTTTCAGTATTTCAGTCAATCAGTCATATGTGGTACACCCATTAGCCTATAAACAGTAGGTCCAAAAGGACCGGGTCTTAACAGACCCAACAGTAATGATGGCCATCAATCAGTAAACAGTATGGTTCCACAAGGGAACCGACAGAGCTCTGTAACAGTAACGGTAAACAGTAAGTGCTAAGGATGCCACAATACAGTTCAGAATACAGGACATACATTCATTCAGTAAATAATATCAGTTCAATAAACAGTTTAGTTCAGTATTCAAAAGATAACCATTTTGAACATATCTTTACACAATCGTTACTCACAGAGATTGGGCTAATAGCAGCTAGAGCGCGTCCCCGAGAGCCAACCCTAAACAGTTAACAAATAGAACACACACTAAGTTTCACAGTCGGGAATGATGATAATTAAATCCCTAAATTTCCTCGGTGTGGTTCTACGTCTAAATCCTCATTAAGATGCCTTAAACTAGGCCTAAGAATGCCTAGGATGAGATGAGGATGCAAAAATACAGTTGGAAGGCATTTTTCAAAAGTTGCTGAAAACAGGGGTCTCGCTCGAGCGAGCCTTCCTTCGCTCGAGCGAGGTTGCAAAATCAAAGGCTTCGCTCGAGCGAGGAATCCTTCGCTCGAGCGGTCTGATGAAACAGTAAAAGTACTGGTTGTTGGATTTTTACGCGCGATACCACGCTCGATGCTTGCTCGAGCGGAGCCCTGAATAAAGGGGCTCGCTCGAGCGAGGAATCCTTCGCTCGAGCGAAGAAGCCAAATCTGGAATTTCCAGATTTGCCTCCCAAGCTCAAACCAAGCATTCTCAACTCAATTCTCGACCTCTTGGGCCCAAATTCTGGAAAATACCTCCCAAAACAATGAATAACAAGTTTCAAAAGCCAATTTGTGAATTCAAGCCCCAAAGGTGAGTCAATTAAATCCAACATTCAAACCCATTTTCAAGAACCATTTAAAACATGCAATGCATGAGCTTTAAACCAAAATTAAGCTTCAATCCTTGCTCAATTGAGCTCAATAGTTGGAAAACAAAATGAAAACATGGACTTTGATAGAAACATGAGCATGCATGCACAATCCATCATGAATTCAACTTCAAAATGCACCAATTCAAGCATGCATGCAACAATGGAGTTCCAATTCAACATATATGAGCAAATTCATGACCTAACTTCTCTATAACCATGATACATGCAAGATGGAACTCAAAGACAACAAGAAGAAGATGGATTCACTTACCTAAGTCTTCAATTGAGAGCCTAGGAGATCAATAATGGAGTCAACACTTCAATCCTCTTAAGTTTCAAGCACAATCAAGCAAAATGTGATGAAAATCAATTCTCTAGATGAACAAGATGAATTCCTTCCTTCCTCACTCTCTCTATGTTTTGGTCGGTTGTAGCAAGAATAAGGGCAGAGGAAATGTCTTTGATTCAATGCAATAAGGCTCTACAATACTCATAAACAAAGGCCCCACTAGATGGCAATTTCGCAATTACGGCAAACTCTTTAATTGGCTTATTCTAATCTAATTTAATCATACCTAATCACATTTTAGTTAAATATACCATTAAATCACAAATATTCTACTGATCCCAAAACTCTAAACGGTTCCTAATTCGGCCGCCGATAAGGCCTTCAATTAGCAGTTTAAACATATGAATTCAAACAGATAATCAATCAATCAAACAGATGCAATATGCAATTCAATAGATAAACTTATTCAATTTCAGTTTCGATTTCAATCAGTCCATTCAGTACTTCAGTTAATTCAATTATCAGTCATTATCAGTTCAGTTTAGCAGTAACCAGTAGCTAATTCAGTAGTTTATCGGTAATCAGTACGAGGGTTGCTACACCTGGGTACCCATACTTGAAGGTCTCATGAAAACAAACACAAAAACATGGATCTTGATGCAAACTTTCGGATCAAAACATGGTTTTATTTCAAGAACACAAGAACATCATTTTTTCTCTCTAAAATAAGCTTTAAATCAATGCATGGCTCAAGAATCATGCTAGTTCATGCAATGCGATCGAATAAACACAAAGAACAACAAGTGTAAATCAAGAATCTAACATCAGCACTCGGATCAAATGGTTTAGACTCTAAGGATCAAGTTTGGAAATCTACTTCTCCCTCAAGAACTCCTCCTCCTCTTCCAAGAGCTTCTCTCTCTTCAAAGGCAAAGATATGACAAAATGATATGTTCTCTCTCTCTGCCGGCTGACTTAACCCTCTGCTGGGACACGTGGCACTACCGGATTGGATTTCCTCAAAAAGGTGACTGAGTAAAAAGACAAGGCTATGACAAAGTGCGTATAACAAGCAAGGTGACAAGGGCACTCTGATAAGGCGAGGATCTCAGGTTATAACATCGACTCCAGCAAAAAGGGGTCTCAATGATCTCGGCTAGAAAGGATAGCACACGGTCCAAATGTGCCACACCTTAGCCTAGATGTGCCACACCTCGGCCTAGGTTATATCGGTCCAGAACAAGATCACTATGTGCAAGGATCAAGGATCTAGGATGTCTAGATGATAACATCTCAGCCTAGATGATACACATCTCGGCCTAGATGATGACATCTCGGCCAATATGCTAGGGCGAAGGTGGAGGTCGACCAAAGTGGTTCCAAGATAGTCCTAGGTATAAGAGGTTCAAGGGTGTGACCTGGGCTTAAGATGACCTCGGCTTAACATATACCAAGCAAGAAATAAAGCATGCAAGCGACACTTAAACAAAACAAATCAAGGTCTGCAAAAATGCAAGTTTAATCAAGACAAAGATCATGCCAATGCACGTGAGCATGACTAAGATAAAGTGAGGGTTGTTACATATATAGTACAAAAAAAGTATTAATACTAAGAGATCAAAGTAAAGAGACAGATATATAGAGATATTTGTACTCCGACAACTATTTTTTGGTTTAGATCTAGCCGGATCTAACGTAGATCTACTACTCATCTTCTTCGTCGGAAACTCATCTCTTTCGCCGTTGGTGAGACGAAGCAAGGAATTGGTACTCGATGGTTGCTCGTGAATCCCAATTAATGGTGGTCGCTGGTCGCCGGTCGCCGGTGACTGTGGATTAGAAAGAGAAAAAAAAAAAAAAAAAAAAGACATGGTCGTGGTCGTGGTCGTGGTCGTCACCGATACCAGAGAAAGAGAGATATAGAAAAGAAGGAAGGTGTAACAAAAGATGAGAAGATAAATGGGTATAGGACTTGGGGATTTATCTAAAAAGTTTTGGAATTAAATAGAATACACACTTTTCAAAAAGGACTTGTAAGTAATTTGTCCATAAATAGAAGTTTAAATTAATCCGATCCTTAGAGGCTTACAATTTAACAAATATGTATATCTACATACTCAAATTCTTCGGTTGAGTTTAAGGTAACATTTGGTAGAGCTTTAGAATTATAATTTGATAATAGAGTTGTATTTTGAGTTTGTGAGTTTTGGAATTATGATTTGAGTGTGAAAATTTTGTTTGATTATGAGTTTTGAAAACAGTTTTGAATTGAGTTTGAAATGAGTGATGTGACATATGATATTTGATTCAAAAACTTATAACTTATAACCAAACACACAACCTAAAATTCTTTTCAAAACTCATAAAATATTTTTAAAAATTCAGAAAATATTTTTTATTTAATATATAAAAAATAACATGTGCCAATTGCAAAAAAATAATAATAATAAATAAATAAATTGCACTATTCTGGTCAATCGAACATCCAAGGATACATCCAGGACGATAATCGAGTAGACATATTTTCAAAAGTGAATGTTGAATTAATGTTTGAAAATTATAACCAAACAACGCACTCAAACCAAGATGTAGAATTAAATTTTCAAAACTCCACCAAACACAAATTTTACTTTTTGTTTTCCTTCTATAAAAAATTAATAAAATAATTATTAAAAAAAAACTATTTTGACAATAATTGATAAGTAGTAATTGCAATTTGGTGTTGTAAAAAAATGACATATGTATTAATTTTAAACAATATACAAGAAAACCACGCTTGTTGGGGGAAAAAAAATCGTTAGTTTCTTAAATGGAAATGGACAGATGACTGAGATTGGGACTAAATAAAACAAATTTAAGATTTAAATTAATAAAATTAAAATTTTCAGATTTGATTTATTACTAAGGTCAAATCTTAAATTGTTTTGTTTTTTATGGTCGTTTTTCTGAATTTTTATGTTTTATCTCAACTAAGCAAACATACATATAATTGAGGATTTCGAATATGATGTAGAAGAATCACACAAATGCAAATTTAGAGAGAAACAATCAAATAATATCAAAATTTTTGTGATTTGGCGTTAACCTATGTCCACAGACAATCACAAAGAAGAGGATAAAGTAAGAACAACGTTGCTTTATACTGTATACTGTGTTTGGTTGAGAGATTTGAGGAGAGATTTGGAAAGAGAAATGGAAAAGGTAGGTGAAATGAGAAAAAAATATACCTATATTTCACATAGTTTCACACACCTTTTCCCTTTCCCTTTCCAAATCCCTCCCCAAATCTCCCAACCAAATACAACGTTAAAGAACTAAAATGGTGCTGAAGAAAATCTCACAAAACTGTCCAAACTAAAATAAAAGTTTTCTTACTAAATTCAAATTCCTTTTACACAAGTCTCACAAGGAGGCACCAAAGCATATAACAAATATGGCGAAATATAGATACCAACAAAAGAGAAAGAAACAAACACAAAACCTAAAACTCTCACACTCACCAAAATAAAATTTAAAATCTCATCAAAAGAAGACTTCAGAGAAGTCGCAAAGGATTTATGAAAGTTTGCTAAAACAAGACGTATAACAGGCTGCCAAGCATATCCAAATTGCAGCAAAATCTACATTAGATTTCCAATCCAAGTTTCATGAACAAAATATACTCCAGACAAACGAACAAGGATCTTCTAAGACTAATGAATAAGGATCCATCCGATCTAAAAATAAAAAATAAAAAATAAAATTAATAAGGATCCATGAAATATCATGAAGGAGGAAGCTTCAACTAGACCTCCTAAGAGGTTAATGGCCTCTTACTAAAGAGAAATGCTAAGGAACTGAGAAGTTCAACCAATGAATTGAATAATTCAACAAAAGAGTGATCTACATATTTATAATCAAAGAATTATTCCTAAAGTTAAGGGATACTTTTTCATAAATCTCTTTTCACCTACTTATGTTTCATTTAGTCGATATTATTTCCTTATATTTTAATAAATTCTATGAGTGACAGAATTACCAAAATACCCCTAATAATATTCACATTTACAGTGTGAATGTTTCGTGATGTGAATTTCACACCGTCAATGTGAATGTTCGCATCGTCAATGTGAATGTTCACATCACTAAATTGGTAACCGTTTAAAAATTATTTGTAAGGATAGAAATATCCATAAAATACTTTAAATATGAGAATTAGGATTTTGTAGTTCAAATGGAATATAAGAATATTTTATGGACTAATTGAAATACAAACACTTAAAAAAGGATTTTCTAATAAATCTCCCTAAAATTAATCCAAGCCAAAATTGATTTTCTTATAATTTAATGCAGAACTAGTAAGGAAGGAAACACCCAAATAAGTTTTAGGAAGTCAAAAACCAATCCAAGTTGGTTAAATAAGTCTTCCCACAAATTCAATTTATATATATATATAAAATAAAACAAAATGACTTTCAAAAATATCTAAGTGATATAATTGATTAGAACGTCGTGGATTGACCTAATTAAAAATGAACGGCTAATATTGTTTAATTCGAAATAAACTTCTTGTCTAAACAATTGTTAATTTTTATTTTACATAATCTCACATCGAGAAAAGAAAGAAAAAGTAAGTTGTTTTACTTATATAAAGTGAATCTTATACTTCAATTTAATATTATAGGTTGTGCATGTTTCAATTCAAAACAATTTAAATTTTAAAATAAAATTTTAAATTTTAATTAATTAATTTTTGTTTAAGTTGGTTGGTCTTTTGTATAGTGATTCTAGTTTAGACCCGACCCATTTGATAGTCTGGATTCGGGTTTCATTGTTTTGTATTGTTGTTTGTGTCTTGTTCCTCTTTTCCCTTCTTGGATTTGGCTATTGGGTTGTGTTGATTATGTTTGGAATAGGTTGGGGGCTTGTTTTTCAGACTTGTGTCGCCTAGATTTTTATTCCTTCGCTCGAGCGACACTTATTATGTTTGAGCAATTTTTGTGAAGCTCTAGTACTTTTGCAAGTCTGCAAAAATACTAGGAGTTTGTATTTTTCACTCGAGCGAAGCTTCTTGCCCTCGAGCAATAATCTCTGTCTGTAAAACTATTGGGAGTGTATATTCTGCACTCCAATGGAACAACTTATTGTGTCTGGTTGCTCGAGCGACATATCTTGCGCTCAAGCGAACTATGCATATATCAGTTTGTAAACAGGCCATTTACATCACTTTTTCATCTCTCTCTCTCTCTCTCTCTCTCTCTCTTAAACATTTCAAAACCCTATGTTGAGACACTCTCTCTCTCTCTCTCTAAAACTCACTCTCTCTCTACAAATACACCAAGATCTATCCATTTCTCCAGCCTACTCCCTTTGTTAAAAAGGTAGAGCTCACTTAGAGCTTCATTTTCATCTGAGTAGAGTTAGGTTCTGGCTTCATTTGAGTTTCATCCGTGCTTTTCTCGTCTTCTAGCTTTGAGATAGGGATTCTCTACACTCTTTTATGATTTTTAACTTAGCTATTTGTTTTTATGAAACAATCTTGTGATTTTAGAGGATTTTGAACAAACCTAGGGTTTTGGTTTAAAATCAAAAGAGGGGTTTCAAATGAATGTATTAAAAATGGTTGTGGGGTTGAATATGAGGTTGAGTTGTGAAGAAATTATTGATTTCGATACTTGGAATAGATTTTGGTAAAAAAAAAAAAGGGTTTTTACCTAAAATGGCTCAAATATTTATTTTGTATAAATAAATGGAATTGATGTTAGAAATATGAAATTGGATGGATATTGATATAGATGGTGGAGTTTGATATGTATTATCACACCCCTTGAAATTTGGAAAGTTTATTTGTATTAGAGATTTTATATATGTTTAGAAATATCTGTTTTGGGCTATCGGTGGATGACAGTTATGATTGTTGTAGAAATTGCATGAGGAATTGCTGAATTGAAACTAATTTCTCATCCATGTGCATTGAACATTGTTGCTCACTTAATACATTGCAAATGTATGTGATATATGAGAAAAATGGGTGAAAGTTGTGTTAGGTTTTTATTCTTGGCAACCCCGTTTGACAAAACTCCTTTCAGATGTATTTATTTTCGCATTTTTATTTCAGTGAGGCTATGAGTTTATTAGATGCGAATCCAAATCCGAATCGAGCCATGCAGAGAAGTTTGTGATGTTAATGCTTTCAAGATTGCCACTTCGCTGATTATTACGGGGGTCGAGCTGCCCGGTCAGCTCGCGGCCGAAGCAAAATTCAAAATTGCATTCAAAATTGCATGTCAGCCGTTGCTCGCTCGAGCCAAGGAGTGCTCGCTCGAGCTAAGACTTTCTCGCTCGAGCCAAGGAATGCTCGCTCGAGCCAAGGATTGCGTCCATACAAAAACCTGAAGAAGTGTATTCCTCGCTCGAGCCAAGGATCCGTCGCTCGAGCCAAGGCACTAGTAGAAATCATGAAAATTGCTCTCCTCGCTCGAGCCAGGAAAGCTTCGCTCGAGCGAGCCTCAGAATCCGAATTTTTCAAGGAGTTTGTTTTCTTCCCAATCTTGGATTACTTTTGGTTCTCTATAAATACTTGGTTTTCTCCCAAAACTAGGTAATTGATTGAAGTCCTCCAGATCTTCTTTTTGGTTCTTAAAGGTTTATATCTGGGGATATTTTGTTATTATTTTCTTTGATGTTTTTTTGAGTTTTCAACTCATAGTTTAAAGAGAGTACATCAAAGATTTGTTTGTTATACACAAAAGAGAGAGTTGTTCTTCAGTTGTGGATTCTGAAGAATTCGAGCCTGAAGCTTTGGTGGAATCCGGAGTGGCTCATCAGAAAGACAATTCCGTGGTGAAGATGGGGTTGGAAGAGGCACATAGAGGTTGGTTCAATTAGGCATTGTGGATTTGCTAGATAATTGAGAGTATACCTGTGTAATTCCTTTAATTCTTCTTAGTGGATTGTCTTGTGGCAGTTGCCCGTGGTTTTTTAATCACAGTTGGAGGTGTCTAATTGTGGTTTTTCCACGTAAAAATCGTTGTGTCTCTTTCTTTTGATTGTTTGATTGGGATTGTTATATTTTGCTTATTATTGATACATAATCACAAATCAACATCTAGGGTTTCTAGATTTTTCAAGTTGGAAATAGGTGTGCATCACCAAACTAAGTTGGCTTGTGTGTCGATGATGAAAGTTTCAAAAAACGTGCGTATACTTGGATGTCAATTCCCATGGATGAAATATCCGTAAAATGGCAATAGTAGTGCTTATATAGGCTACGTTTACATGGGTGCCGTTTGACGGTTTCCCGTGGACGAAATATCTGTGAAAGGTTGTATCGGTTTGAGAATTCCCCCTTGTTTTCTATTGTAAAGAGCATCATTTTGAGAATTTTGATATAGGCTGAGCATGGCATTGTTTTTGGAAAGAAAATGTAAAATGTTTTGGTCAGAAGCATGGCATATGCATTTCACCCTCATATCTTTGTTAAGATTCATATATTGTATTGGATTATTTCTACTGGGTTTTAGCTCACCCTATATGGGAAAACCATTTTCAGGTGTAGGTGAGATGCCTCCGCCAAGGCAGTAGCTTGGGAGGATTGGAGCAAAAGTTTCATTTTGTTTATTATTATTATTTTTGTACAAGCCTAAGGCTTTTTATATATTGGATTTAAATCCATTTTGATGTAACCAAGTATAGTCTTGGGATGTTGTAGCCTTCAGGGCATTTCAATTATTTGTTTAACTTCTATTTCATATCTTTGTTGTTGATAAATGCTATAGATTCAAGGTTAGGACTAATGAATGTATATCGCATGTATCACCTTTGTGTATAAATAAATCTTATGTAATGGAAGGATATTATACTCTGATTTAAATTGTTATTTACTTATCATCGAAGATGGTTTATTGTATTTGTTTCGGGGCATTACAACTTGGTATCAGAGTGTACCGTGTTTGAATACTTTGTGTACGTGGAAAGTGGTTATTACCACAATGGGTTTGTCTCGCTTGCTAGAGACATTAGTATGTATGGTATGCTATGTCATAGCATGCTTATGTGGTAATATGGGTATGAGATTTAATTCCTAAGATATTGATTGGGTTTATGAGTTTCTCGAAGTCCTGTTAGAAGAGCACTTGATCACTGTTATTTCTAATTGGAACTCTGGCAACGTCGTGGGACGGTGTCACGACCCAAACCCGGCCCTATGGGTTTAGCACCGTAACTGGCCAGTAATCCGAGATTACCGAAGGCCTGCAGAACAATAATACAGTAAAACAGAGTACAGGGCCTGGCGGAAGCCAATACAGTAAATAACTAGTGTCCATTGAGCTGTGACAATCTGTATGCCAAAAACATTTTTCATGCATTTATACAGTTCAAACAGTGCAGTCTGTACAATCATTCACAAAATTCAGGACGGGGACTTAATCCCTCGATAACAGTACAGTAAACAGTAAACAGTTTATACAATTATACAAAACAGTTCAAGAGACAGGTGGGGAACACAAAAACACCCCAAGCCATAGCATGGCGTCTCGGAACCTCGCAGTGAGGCACATAGGCTGGCTTGACAAAACTGGGGAACTAACCCACGCTCCTAGCTCCGGTCTGGCTGCTGAGAACCTACATATATATATAAACAGTGAGCTAAAGCCCAGTGAATAACAATAAGTGTAAAGAGGTTATGAATGAATGTCCTTACAGTAATGAAATCAATTCATTATACAGTATTTCGATCTTTCAGTATTTCAGTCAATCAGTATTTCAATCAATCAATCATATGTGGTACATCCATTAGCCTATAAACAGTAGGTCCAGAAGGACCGGGTCTTAACAGACCCAACAGTAGTGATGGCCATCAGTCAGTAAACAGTATGGTTCCACAAGGGAACCGACAGAGCTCTGTAACAGTCAATAACAGTAGGTGCTAAGGATGCCACAGTACAGTTCAGAAATAAAGGACATACATTCATTCAATAAACATTATCAGTTCAGTAAACAATTCAGTTCAGTATTCAAAAGATAACCATTTTGAACATATCTTTACACAATCTGTTACTCACAGAGATTGGGCTAATAGCAGCTTAGAGCGCGTCCCCGAAAGCCAACCCTAAACAGTCAATAAATAGAACACACACTAAGTTTCACAATCGGAAAGGACGATAATTAAATCCCTAAATTTCCTCGGTGTGGTTCTATGTCTAAATCCTCATTAAGATGCCTTAAACTAGGCCTAAGAATGCCTAGGATGAGATGAGGATGCAAAAATACACTTGGAAGGCATTTTTCAAAAGTTGCTGAAAATAGGAGCCTCGCTCGAGCGAGCCTTCCTTCGCTCGAGCGAGCTTCCAAAATCAAAGGCTTCGCTCGAGCGAGAAATCCTTCGCTCGAGCGACCTGCATGAACAGTAAAAGTACTGGTTGCTGGATTTTTACGCGCGATACCACGCCCGATGCTCGCTCGAGCGGAACCCTGAATAAAGGTGCTCGCTCGAGCGAGGAAGCAAAATCTTGAATTTCCAGATTTGTCTCCCAAGTTCGAACCAAGCATTCAACCATTCAAAACTCAACCTCTTGGGCCCAAATTCTGGGAAAACATTTCAAACTCATAGTACAACAAGTTTTAAAGCTCAATTTATGAATTCAAGCCCCAAAGGTTGGTCAATTAAATCCAACATTCAAACCCATTTTCAAGAACAATCTTTAAACATGCAATGCATGAACTTCAAACCAAAATCAATGTTCAAATCTTGCTCTATTGAGCTCCAATCTTTGAAAACAACTTGAAAACATGGACTATGATAAAAACATGGACATGCATGTATCATTCTCAAGAATTTAACTTCAAAATCCACCAAAATGGCCATGCATGCATGATATATGCTCCAAATCAACATTATAGAACTAATTCATGGTTCAACTCTCACATTTGGCATGAATCATGCAAGAATCAACCTTAAATACACAATCAAAGAGATGGATTCCTACCTTAAGTCTTGTATGCAAGAAGAACAAGTTCAATTATGCCAATTTACACTTCAATTCCAAGCAATTTCCAAGTAATTCTTCAAGGTGAGTTCAATTCTCCATTGCCTCTCACTCTCTCTAAGTTTGGTCGGCTAGAGCAAGGAGAAATGGCTGATCAATTTGTTTTGATTAGGTGTCTAGTGCTCTAATTATGAGAATAAACAATAGTCCACTCTAATGGCAATAGTGTAAATAAGGCCAACATTTCAATTAACTCATTTTAATCTAGTTTAATCAATCCTAATCAATTTTCAGATAAATATACTATAAAATCACAAATATTCTACTGATTATAAAACACAAAACGATTCCTAATTCGGCCGCCGATAAGGCCTTCAATTAGCAGTTTAAACATATAAATTCTAACAGATAGTCAATCATTCAGATAGATGCAATATGCAATGCAACATATAAACTCATTCCATTTCAGTTTCGATTTCACTCAGTCTATTCAGTACCTCAGTTAATTCAATTATCCGTCATTATCAATTCAGTTTAGTAGTAATCAGTACATAATTCAGTAATCAGTACGAGGGTTGTTACAGTCTCCCCTCCTTATAAGGAGTTTAGTCCTCTAAACTCGAGTTACCTTCAGTTTGGAAGAAAACAGGGTTCAGTGGAAACAGTTCTGGGTATCTTTTAGCCATGTCATCTTCCCTTTCCCAAGTGGCATACACACCACCATGGTTCTGCCAGTCAACTTTCACTAGCGGGATCTCTTTGTTTCTCAGTTTCTTGATCCGTCTGTTTACAATCTGTATAGGCCTCTCCTCGTAAGTGTAGTCATCACTCAACACTATCCGAGTAGGCTCAATCACATGGAATGGATCCCGGAGATAATCTCTCAACATCGAAATGTGGAAGACGTTATGCATATGCTCCATTTCAGGAGGAAGTGCAACTTGATACGCCACCGGATTGATTTTCTCAACAATCTCATAAGGTCCAACGTATCTCGGCGCTAACTTGCCTTTGACTCCAAAACGAGTCTGGCCTTTCATTGGTGTCACTTTCACAAAAACGTGATCACCCACTTCATACTCTCGGTCTCGTCTTCTAACATCTGCATAACTCTTCTGTCTACTTTGTGCAGTTTTCAGTCTTTGCTGTATCAGTTTTATCTTTTCGGTGGTTTCATACACAATCTCGGGCCCAAGCAACGGCCCGTCTCCAACTTCTGCCCAGCAGATTGGAGATCTACACTTTCTGCCATACAATGCCTCGAAAGGCGCCATACCAATACTCGAATGGTAGCTGTTGTTGTAGGCGAATTCAGCCAACGGTAAATGACTTTCCCAGTTTCCTTGGAAGTCAAGGACACACATTCTCAGTAGATCCTCTAGAGTCTGGATGGTCCTTTCTGACTGTCCATCTGTCTGAGGATGATAGGCACTACTCAATCTCAATTCAGTACCCAATGCAGTCTGTAGGCTTTGCCAGAACCTAGATGTAAACTTCGAATCCCTGTCAGAAACAATAGACACAGGCACTCCGTGCAGTCTAACAATTTCATCAATATAGATAACAGCCAATTTGTCCGCATTAAAGATTGTCTTGACAGGTAAGAAGTGAGCAGATTTAGTCAGTCTATCAACAATAACCCAAATAGAGTCCATACCTTTTCTGGAGCGAGGTAATCCAACGATAAAATCCATCGTGATATGCTCCCATTTCCATTCTGGTATGGGTAAGGGTTGCAATAATCCAGCAGGTCGTTGATGTTCCGCTTTGACTTGTTGGCAATGAAGACATTTGGACACAAAGTCGGCAATTTCTTTCTTCATTCCCGGCCACCAGAAATTCAACTTCAAATCTTGATACATTTTCGTATTCCCTGGGTGGATAGAAAATTTTGAATTGTGGCCCTCTTGCAGAATTCTTCTTTTCAGTTCAGTGTCATTCGGTACACACAGTCTTTCTTGAAATTTCAGTACATTGTTCTCAAATTTGTATCCCGGTTTCGGTCTTGAATCTCTTTCTTCAATAATCTTCTTTAAGAAATCATCCAGTTGCTGTTTCTCTTTAATCTCTTCAATCAATGCTGGTTGAGCAGAAATAGCAGCTAAGGTTCCACCTTGTTCCTTCAAAACAATTTCAATTTCAGACTTTTCAAGATCACAAAGCAACTCTTTCTGTCCAGTCAACAAACAGGCTAAGTTCCCAATCGATTTTCGGCTCAAAGCATCGGCAACGGTGTTGGCTTTTCCTGGATGGTACAAAATCTGTAGGTCATAATCTTTTATCAGTTCAAGCCATCTCCGCTGTCTCATATTCAGTTCTTTCTGAGTGAAAAAGTACTTCAGGCTCTTGTGGTCAGTATACACTTCACATGTCGCCCCATAAAGATAGTGACGCCAGATTTTCAATGCAAATACCACTGCAGCAAGTTCTAAGTCATGGGTCGGGTAGTTCTTTTCATGTGGTCTCAACTGTCGGGAAGCATAAGCAATAACTCTCCCATTCTGCATTAAAACACACCCCAAACCCTTATGAGAAGCATCACTAAATACAGTATAACCATCCGTACCTGAAGGTAGAGTCAGAATTGGTGCAGTCACAAGTCTAGTTTTCAACTCCTGAAATGCTGATTCCCGTTGGTCAGTCCAGTCAAATGATATCCCTTTCTGTGTCAACTGAGTCAGAGGTAAGGCAATTTTGGAGAAGTCTTTGACAAATCTTCTGTAATATCCAGCCAATCCCAAAAAGCTTCGGACTTCAGTCACGTTGGTTGGTCTAGGCCAGTTCACTACAGCTTCAATTTTCTGCGGATCAACAGAAATTCCATCTTTGCTAACAACATGCCCCAAAAACATAACATGATCAAGCCAAAACTCACACTTAGACAGTTTACCATACAGTTTCTGTTCTCTTAAGGTTTGCAGGGCAAGTCTCAGATGGTGTTCATGTTCTTCTACAGTCTTAGAATAGATCAATATGTCATCAATGAATACCACAATAAAATCATCAAGGTATGGTTTAAAAATTCTGTTCATGAGGTCCATAAATGCAGCTGGGGCATTCGTGACTCCGAACGGCATAACTAAAAATTCATAATGACCATACCTCGTTCTAAAAGCAGTTTTGTCAATGTCTTCCGGTTTAACCTTCAGTTGATGGTACCCCGATCTAAGGTCAATCTTGGAAAACACTTGTGCACCCTGTAGCTGATCAAATAAATCATCAATACGCGGTAAGGGATATTTGTTCTTTACAGTTACCTTGTTCAATTCGCGGTAATCAATGCACAGTCTCAGTGAGCCATCTTTCTTCTTTACAAACAGGACAGGTGCACCCCACGGTGAAGTACTGGGTCTGATAAACTTCTTGTCTAACAGTTCCTGCAATTGTACCTTCAATTCTTTCAGTTCAGTTGGAGCCATTCTGTAGGGAGCTTTAGACATTGGCTGTGTACCCGGAATCACATCAACAGTAAATTCGACTTCCCTATCAATCAAATCCCCTGGCAAATCATCTGGAAACACATCTGGGAATTCTCTGACTATAGGAATGCAGTTCACATCAGTTTTAACATTGTCATTAGCAGATACAGTCAGTACAGAACACAGATATCCTTTACATCCCTTTCTAATCAATTTGACAGCTTTTACAGAAGAAATCAGATACGGAGGAGGTACTACTCCAACTCCACTAAATACGAATTCAGGTAAACCAGGTGGACGGAACACTACTTGTTTTGTTACACAATCTATAGTGGCATGATATTTTTGTAGCCAATCCATCCCCAATATTACATCAAAGTGATCAATGTTCAATGGCAGTAAGTCAATAAACAGATGCATATCCCCAACAATAATTTCACAAGCAGGATACATATATGCACATGTCATGGATCCTCCAACAGGTGATGATACAGCTAACAAGTAATTCATAGGTTCTAAGGGTCTATTCAATTTCCGTGAAAAAGCATGCGACACATAAGAATGTGTAGACCCCGAATCAATCAATACATATGCATTTTGAGCACAAATAGAGAGGATACCTAACACAACGGTCTCAGTATTCTGAACATCTCCCGGTACTAGGGCAAATACTCGGCCCTGCCTCACAGGCTCTTTCCCGGTAGCTTTGGGGTTAGGCTTTGGTGCTACATTTGATGCTGCTGCGCTTGGTGCAGCTTTACCACTAACTGGTGGAGCAGAAGGGCAGTCCTTAATTCTGTGGCCCACCTTGCCACATCTAAAACAAGCTCCTGAAATCTGGTAGCAAACCCCTTTGTGCTTATTGCCACATACAGAGCAGGGTGGAATAAATCCACTCCCTTGGCTGGGGCTAGTTGTTGACCCCGTATTCTGTTTCTTGTTCAACTGATTGTGCTTGCCTTTCTTAAATTTGAAACCCTGTCGTTTACCATGCCATTCAGTTGTTGGTGTTTCAGATTGTTTCACTGCTGCAATATTTGATTCGGCCATCAATGCACGGTCGAGCACACCCACATAAGTTGGCATTTTCAAAACATTTATTCGGTCCAGTATAGCAGCACTAAGGCCTCCTTCAAACCTTCTGGCCTTCTTATATTCGGTGTCCACCATCTGTGGTGCATATCTGGCAAATTCGGTGAATTTCTTCT
Source organism: Camellia granthamiana (assembly GCA_036172215.1). Classification (NCBI taxonomy): domain Eukaryota; kingdom Viridiplantae; phylum Streptophyta; class Magnoliopsida; order Ericales; family Theaceae; genus Camellia; species Camellia granthamiana. The sequence continues at coordinate 49,493,045 of CM069913.1, read as the reverse complement.
CATACTCGGCAACAGACATTGTGCCCTGTTTCAGTTGTTCAAACTCCGTTACTTTTCTGTCCCTGATGCACTGAGGGAAATACTTTTCAAAGAAGGACTCCTTGAACTGAGCCCAAGTTATAATAGCATTTGTGTCGCGGGTTAACATCCACCACCTTCTTGCTTCTTCCTGAAGGGTGAAGGTTGCTAACAGTACTTTATTGGCTTCAGAGCACGGAAACATTTCAAACAACTTTTCTGTTTCAAGCACCCAAGCTTCAGCCTTTAGCGGTTCCAAGCCTCCCTGAAAGGACGGCGGTTTCAGTTTGCTGAATTTATGAGTCAGTGCAATAATGTCCACCTCATTAGCATTCACATTCTGTACATTTTGTCCCGGTTGCACCGGAGGAGGAGGAGGTGGGGGCTGTTGGTTCTGTTGTTGGTCCAGTCTTTCAAGTACCAATCCCATCATTTGTTCTAATCTGGCCATTCTGGCCTCAGAGGATGATGATTCAGGTTCATTTGCATTATCCATTTCACTATAAGCAGTTATAACAGTTATCATTATAAGCAGTTGCATCGTTAAACAGTTTAACATTTAGCATATAATCAGTCAATCATAAGCACACACTTTTCAAAATCATGAGATGCCCTAACCACTTTTCTAGGACACCCTATAGCTCATTTGGACACGTGTGTGCGGTATAACTCGTGGTTAAGTATCGCTCTGATACCACTCTGTCACGACCCAAACCCGGCCCTATGGGTTTAGCACCGTAACTGGCCAGTAATCCGAGATTACCGAAGGCCTGCAGAACAGTAATACAGTAAAACAGAGTACAGGGCCTGGCGGAAGCCAATACAGTAAATAACTAGTGTCCATTGAGCTGTGACAATCTGTATGCCAAAAACATTTTTCATGCATTTATACAGTTCAAACAGTGCAGTCTGTACAATCATTCACAAAATTCAGGACGGGGACTTAATCCCTCGATAACAGTACAGTAAACAGTAAACAGTTTATACAATTATACAAAACAGTTCAAGAGACAGGTGGGGAACACAAAAACACCCCAAGCCATAGCATGGCGTCTCGGAACCTCGCAGTGAGGCACATAGGCTGGCTTGACAAAACTGGGGAACTAACCCACGCTCCTAGCTCCGGTCTGGCTGCTGAGAACCTACATATATATATAAACAGTGAGCTAAAGCCCAGTGAATAACAATAAGTGTAAAGAGGTTATGAATGAATGTCCTTACAGTAATGAAATCAATTCATTATACAGTATTTCGATCTTTCAGTATTTCAGTCAATCAGTATTTCAATCAATCAATCATATGTGGTACATCCATTAGCCTATAAACAGTAGGTCCAGAAGGACCGGGTCTTAACAGACCCAACAGTAGTGATGGCCATCAGTCAGTAAACAGTATGGTTCCACAAGGGAACCGACAGAGCTCTGTAACAGTCAATAACAGTAGGTGCTAAGGATGCCACAGTACAGTTCAGAAATAAAGGACATACATTCATTCAATAAACATTATCAGTTCAGTAAACAATTCAGTTCAGTATTCAAAAGATAACCATTTTGAACATATCTTTACACAATCTGTTACTCACAGAGATTGGGCTAATAGCAGCTTAGAGCGCGTCCCCGAAAGCCAACCCTAAACAGTCAATAAATAGAACACACACTAAGTTTCACAATCGGAAAGGACGATAATTAAATCCCTAAATTTCCTCGATGTGGTTCTATGTCTAAATCCTCATTAAGATGCCTTAAACTAGGCCTAAGAATGCCTAGGATGAGATGAGGATGCAAAAATACACTTGGAAGGCATTTTTCAAAAGTTGCTGAAAATAGGAGCCTCGCTCGAGCGAGCCTTCCTTCGCTCGAGCGAGCTTCCAAAATCAAAGGCTTCACTCGAGCGAGAAATCCTTCGCTCGAGCGACCTGCATGAACAGTAAAAGTACTGGTTGCTGGATTTTTACGCGCGATACCACGCCCGATGCTCGCTCGAGCGGAACCCTGAATAAAGGTGCTCGCTCGAGCGAGGAATCCTTCGCTCGAGCGAGGAATCCTTCGCTCGAGCGAGGAAGCAAAATCTTGAATTTCCAGATTTGTCTCCCAAGTTCGAACCAAGCATTCAACCATCCAAAACTCAACCTCTTGGGCCCAAATTCTGGGAAAACATTTCAAACTCATAGTACAACAAGTTTTAAAGCTCAATTTATGAATTCAAGCCCCAAAGGTTGGTCAATTAAATCCAACATTCAAACCCATTTTCAAGAACAATCTTTAAACATGCAATGCATGAACTTCAAACCAAAATCAATGTTCAAATCTTGCTCTATTGAGCTCCAATCTTTGAAAACAACTTGAAAACATGGACTATGATAAAAACATGGACATGCATGTATCATTCTCAAGAATTTAACTTCAAAATCCACCAAAATGGCCATGCATGCATGATATATGCTCCAAATCAACATTATAGAACTAATTCATGGTTCAACTCTCACATTTGGCATGAATCATGCAAGAATCAACCTTAAATACACAATCAAAGAGATGGATTCCTACCTTAAGTCTTGTATGCAAGAAGAACAAGTTCAATTATGCCAATTTACACTTCAATTCCAAGCAATTTCCAAGTAATTCTTCAAGGTGAGTTCAATTCTCCATTGCCTCTCACTCTCTCTAAGTTTGGTCGGCTAGAGCAAGGAGAAATGGCTGATCAATTTGTTTTGATTAGGTGTCTAGTGCTCTAATTATGAGAATAAACAATAGTCCACTCTAATGGCAATAGTGTAAATAAGGCCAACATTTCAATTAACTCATTTTAATCTAGTTTAATCAATCCTAATCAATTTTCAGATAAATATACTATAAAATCACAAATATTCTACTGATTATAAAACACAAAACGATTCCTAATTCGGCCGCCGATAAGGCCTTCAATTAGCAGTTTAAACATATAAATTCTAACAGATAGTCAATCATTCAGATAGATGCAATATGCAATGCAACATATAAACTCATTCCATTTCAGTTTCGATTTCACTCAGTCTATTCAGTACCTCAGTTAATTCAATTATCCGTCATTATCAATTCAGTTTAGTAGTAATCAGTACATAATTCAGTAATCAGTACGAGGGTTGTTACAGACGGCCATTATCCAAGAAGGAAATTCATATGTGTTTATCTGACTATATGCTTATGTGGAGTGAATTACTGTTGTTTACCACTTTAGGACACGAGTGAGTTAGCTTCGCCACATTTGTAAATGTGTTAACCTCTTTTGTTACCTTTATTAGGATGTCAAGATGTGGTCGTAGTGGTAGGCGTGGTAGGCCTAGACGGCAGGAGGTACCGATACCGGATGATATTCTAGCACAAGAGGATGAAGTTGGTTAGGCCAATGTGGCCAAACCAGTCGGTCAACAGGCCATGCATGCCTTAGCACGCGAAATGGCTTGAGCATTGCAGGAATCCATGGACATTCTCAGGGTTGAGAATCAAGTCCAGGCCCAAGTAGCTGAGGCAGGGCCGTCATTCTTGAAGAGAAAGTTTTTTTGATCCAACCTGGACGAGTTTTTAGGCGATCCTAAATAGCCTTTGAAAGTGGATGAATGGCTTGAGCAAATGATGAAGACGTTCAAGATGCTCGGCATCGAGGATGACTAGTTGAGAGTGACCTTGGCATTTTTCCAACTGAAAGGAGATGCGGGTTAATAGTGGAAGTATATATGTAGGCGTATTGGGGTGACTTGGGAGGCCTTCATCAACATCTTCCAGGACAAGTTTTTGCCTCCCACTATTAGAGAAAAGTTAAGGGACTAGTTTTCTCAACTCAAGTAGTTGAGCACATCGGTGGCCGAGTTTGAGGGCACATTTATTAGTCTATCGAGGTTTGCACCAGAACTCGTGGCAACTGAGGAGCGCCTTTGTTTAGATTTCAAGAAGAGGTTGAGGACTGGACTCATGTTCAAAATGGTCAGGTCAATGATTAGAGATTATGGACGCCTTGTGGAGGCGGCAGCTCATCTGAAGACCATGATGCAAATGGAGGAGCTAATGAGGGGCTTCAAGAGAAGTCAAGAGGTTTAGGGGAACAGTAAGAGGCAGAGGGGTTCTAACCCACGACAGTCCCAAGGAGGTCAGTTGAGGTCCACTTCTCCAGTACCGAGTTCGGGCTTTGGGAGAGGTGGTTAGGGAGATTTCACTTGCTTTGAGTGTGGTCAATTGGGCCACAAGTCCCCAGCTTGCCCACAGAGAGGAGGAAGGTAGTGATCTGCATCGTCTTCAGCTTGTTCTCAAAGCCATAGTCAAGGGAAAGGGCAACCACTCACTTGTTATTAGTGCGGGTAGGCAGGGCATATGAAGAGGTTTTTCCCTCAGTTGGGAGCACACCAGGAGCATTTAGTTCAAGGTAGACACACAGCCACCAGCTAGCACAGTCAGCTCAGGCATCGAGGGCAAATCAGGGAGCCTCTTCGGCTCAGTCAGTGTATCATGCTTATGTTCCGAGGGGTGAGGAGATAGAGCAAAGACCTACAGGGCGTGTTTATTTTGTTACTGTGCCAGACCTTGTACTAGCGCCTTCGGTAGTGAGGGGTACTTTCTTGTTATGCAATTCTATTGTTAATGTGTTGATTGATATGTGTGCATCCCATTCATTTATCTCGTCTACATTTGCATTGGCATTGGGGTTAGAGTTGGCTCAGTTAGCTTCTCCACTCAGTGTAAAGTCACCTATTGGTGGTGAGATTGTTTTGGAATAGGGGTGTCGATGTTGTGACATAGAAGTTGCCGGTCGCTGACTTTCTTTTGCATTTGTGTTGATTGACATGTCTAGTTTTGATGATATTTTGGATATGGACTGGTTGTCATCGTATCGGGCTGTCATCGATTGTTATCGTCGTTGTATGTACCTTGAGCGGTGATTGTTTTTATTTCATAAGGAATAGAGCCGATAGAGTCATATCACCGATATATGATCCACGTGAACGAAGTGAGCTTAGTTGTCTTCTTGCCAACTTCTTGGGTAGTGAGAGTGATGAAGTCTGAGTTGGGTTAGCAAGGGTAGTTTGTGACTACTCGGATGTTTTTCCTGAGGATCTCACTAGTTCACCACCATATTCTGAGATTGAATTTTCTATAGACCTAGTGCCTGGCACGACACTGATTTTTATGGCACCATATAGGTTTGCACCTACTGAGTTGAGTGAGTTGAAGATTCAACTCCAAGAATTCTTAGATAAGGGTTTTATCTGCCCTAACACTTCACATTGGGGAGCACCGGCTCTCTTTGCCAAAAAGAAAGATGGTTCGTTGCGACTTTGTATTGATTACCGGAAGTTGAACCGGGTAACTGTTAAGAACAAGTACCCAATACCTCGTATAGATGATCGGTTTGATTAGTTGAAAGGGTCTTGTTGTTTTTCCAAAATAGACCTAAGATCAGGTTATCACTAGTTGAGGGTAAGGGAGGAGGATATCCAGAAGATGGCATTTTGTACGTGGTATGGCCATTATGAGTTTCTAGTAATGCCTTTTGGGCTAACCAATGCACCAATTATGTTTATGGATCTGATGAACTGAATCTTCCGTGAGTTCCTAGATCGTTTTGTGGTTGTCTTTGTGAATGGCATCTTGATTTACTCATCCTCTGAGGAGGAGCACGAGGAACACCTGCAAGTAGTACTTAAGTTGCTTAGAGCCCACAAACTTTATGCTAAGTTCAGAAAATGTGAATTTTGGTTGAAAGAAATGAAGTTCTTAGGCCATGCAGTATCCGAGGAAGGAGTGACTATGGATTCATCCACAATAGAAGCTGTACAAGATTGGGAACATCCCAAGAATGCCTTTGAGATCAGTAGTTTCTTGGGGTTGGCTGAGTATTACCGTCGGTTTGTGAAAGATTTCTCTAGATTGGCCTCACCTTTGACTAGATTGACAAGGAAGGAAACTAACTTTGTGTGGAGTGAGACTTATGAAAAGTCGTTCCAAGAGCTTAAAGTTAAACTTACCACGACTTCAGTATTGATTATTCCAGAGAAGGGTTTGGGCTATTCGGTGTATTGTGATATTTCATGGGAAGGTTTGGGTTGTGTATTGATGCAAGAGGGGAAGGTAGTAGCTTATGGCTTACGGCAATTGAAAACACATGAGAGGAATTACCTTACTTATGACCTAGAGTTAGCGGCGGTAATCTTTGCCTTAAAGATTTTGAGGCATTATCTCTTTGGCGAGAAGTTTGAAGTGTTTTTTGATCACAAGAGTCTGAAATATCTGTTTACACAGAAAGACTTGAATCTAAGATTGAGGAGGTGAATGAAGATTATAGAAGATTATGACTTTGAGTTGCATTATCATCCGAAGAAGGCCAATGTTGTGGTTAATGCTTTAAGTAGGAAATCCATTAGTAGTGTGGCTAGTATTGCCATTTGGGAATGGAAAATGTTAGGTGCTATTGGTGAATTTGACTTGCATCTTGGCGAGTTCGTGGAGTCTGCAGCCTTGTTTTCGGTTGTTGCACAACCTACATTTGTGAACCGAGTGATAGAAGCATAGAGGGGTGACCTTGAGGTAGAATCCCTTCGGGAGAAGATCTCCAGTGAGAAGGTGGAGAAAGGCTTGAATGTGTATCTCGATTCGAGTGTTAGATACCGTGACCATCTTTTTGTGTCGGGGTCTTGTTGAGAGGAAGTACTCCGAGAGTTTCACTATTCAAGCCTTGCGATGCATTCGGGAGGCACAAAGATGTATCACGACCTTATTCGGCAATTTTGGTGGAGGGGAATGAAAAAAGATGTGGTCGTGTTTGTATCGAGGTGCCTTACTTGTCAACAAGTGAAAACCGAACATCAGAGGCCAGTGGGTTTGTTGCAACCCTTGCCTATAGCCGAATGGAAGTGGGAGTATGTCACGATGGATTTCATTGTAGGTCTTCCGAGGACTCAACGGGGTAGTGATGCAATTTGGGTGGTAGTTGACCAGTTAACCAAGTCGGTACACTTTATACCTATGCGCGTAAGTAACTCGGCAGATTATATTGCCGACCTTTATATTAGGGACATAGTGAGGTTGCACGGGGTCCCTATAACGATCATTTCGGATAGAGATCCACGTTTTATAGCTCGTTTGTGGTAGAGCCTACAGAATACCTCGGGCATGAGATTGACTTTTAGCACCGCATATCATCCTCAAACTGATGGGCAGTCAGAGCGCACCATTCAAATTTTAGAGGATATGCTTGGAGGTTGTGTTCTTGAATTTAAGGGATCGTGGGAGAGGCACTTGCCCTTAGTGGAGTTTACCTATAATAATAGCTTCCAGTCGAGTATTGACATGGCACCGTTTGAGGCCTTGTATGGCTGACCGTGTAGATCTCCTGTGTGTTAGGCTGAGGTGAGTGATGCACCTTTGATAGGTCCTGAGTTTGCTCGAGAAACGGCTAAGAAAGTCAATTTTATTCGTAAGAGGTTGGCTACTGCCTAGAGTCGCCAGAAAAGTTATGCCGACCGTAGGAGGAGACCTTTGTCTTTTGAGGTAGATGATCATGTCTTCTTGACGATATCACCTACGTAGGGTTTGATGAGGCTTAGAAAGAGTGGGAAGTTATCTCCTATATTTATTGAGCCTTTTGAAATCCTTGAGCGGATTGGAGAGGTAGCTTATCGCTTGGCCTTGCTACCACAGCTTTCCGGGGTACATAATGTGTTTCATTTTTGTATGCTTCAGAAGTATAAGCCAGATCTATCGCATGTGTTAGATTGGACCGACTTAGAGGTAGATGAGCTCCTTTGTTTGTTAAGCTTTTGTGCTATTATTCATCACTTTAAAATCAAATTTTTTGGGCCTTTTAACCACTAAATTTCAAAAGTTTTTTAGTGGTAAAAACCTTATTTTGAAGTCCAAAATTGGAGGGGTTACCCTCCCCTCCTTGTGTCTTGTTTGCATGCCTAGTTAGCCTCATGTATTAGCTTATTGTTTTAGCTTTTTGTGGCTTAAGTCCAGCATGTTTTAGACTATATTTAGGGCTATTTTGCCTCTATTTTTGGCCGGTTAGCTTGTTTGAGACTTGTATGGAATGGTTGTAGTGTAATTTTCTTCACTAGCTTGGTGTTTTAGGGCTTTAATCACCATTGTTTTGAGTTGATAGCATGTTTTAGTGTTGTTTTACACTTAATTTCAGTACTTTAATCTTTGTCATCTCCCTCAATTCTTCACTCTTTTATTTGCTTTGAAAGTGATTTTAAACCCCTTGTTTGCCTAAGTGTGAAATGGAGGTGCTACACCTAATGGTTTAATCCTTTAGGGGGTTCATTACCAATAGTGTAATACCTCTTTCATGCCCAAAGCTACTTGAGGTTTGAGCCATCTTTCCATTAGAGGACAATCACCAATAGACAATTGGATTAATGAATGGTTTGGTAACTAAAATGAGTAAATAAAAAAATGACAAGTAAAAAAGGCAAGATAAGCATCTTTCGTGTTGCATTGCATGCATTCGAATCGGACGTTAATTCAAACATAAGGAAAATGGAACAATTCATACTCAAAGTGATGAAATGTACCACTTTCCTTGGTCATCATTACCCTTGATCATGCATGATAGGGTGGTGGTCATTTTGGTCTTATTTGTGCATTTATTAAACTTGTACAAACTTGGTACCTTAGCCATCATGCATGAAAATTGCTTGGTTGATGGTTTGAGGGCCAAGAGTTTCTCTCCTTTGAGCTTGTATGATGACAAAGATGGTAAACAATACAGACAACCTATGAGAATACACTGCTTTGCTCTATTTTATTCTCTGTTGCAGCATTCAAGTGTGAACCATGCAGTGGCCGACAGCCACCATCAGTGGCCGATCGGCCACCATTGGTCGCCGACCAACCACCATTGGTAGCCGACCGGCCCTTTGTCCCCCTTGTTGGCCATCAACAACTTTTGTGCATTGTGTTCCTGAGGTGGAGCAGAGGTGTTCTGGAAGTTGGTGCAATTTTCAATGATCAAATATGTGCAAACAGAGGCTTACAACAGCAAAGCAGTGGCTTTTTCGGGTGAAGGATCTAACATGCATGAATTCTTTGCTTCTCGGGATTAGCTAGTTAGTTTAATTAATATCTAGCCTAGATGCATGTTATAATTAATTAGTTGTAACTAATTAAGTGTTGTAAATAATTAGTTAGTTTAACTAGTTATTCGTTTTTGGTTTGTAATAATTAGTTAACTAGAATAGTTAATTAGTTTCACGTTTTGTAATAATTAGCTTAATTAGCATAGCTAGTTGGCTAGCTTATTCATTCGGACCCTCCTTCGCGAGGGCATAATGTTGTAATAAGTGTGCGTGCGTGCGTGTATGTCTTCTAACCTCACGTCTTTCTCCATTTTATTTAATCGCTTTTGATTGTTAGATTAGGGACATGTTTTAATTAGCATATCGCATGCTTGCATCCATTCATTTGTCTTGTATGCACCGAGGCTCGGCGCATCATTCAAACTGCATTGCGATTTCAATACCTTCTTTGAATACATGTTTAATCGCATGTTGTTCAAATTGATTCATATGCCATATTAGTAGCCAAGCCTATTAATTGCATTCTTTGCATGTGTTGCATTAGGCACTTTTGTATAGTTAGGATCATGCATTTTTCTAACTAGTTTTTGTTTTGGCTTGTAGTACTCGGTGAGTTTTATACTTTAGCATACTTGCATGAGTGTGATTGTCATGTTGCCATGATTCGCATGCTTGCCATGAGGCAATGTGCTTAAATGCTAAACTGCATGAATGTCTGTGAATGAAGACTTGTTATTTGAATTGGAACGATTCAACAAATGCACGTTTTAAAGCCCACTTTGTTGTGGCAAAATCATGTTTTAAGCCCACTAAGTTTGGTGGCAAGTCCGCATCACTAAAGCAATACTATGAATTGCTGACAAACACATTTAGTGTCACATCACCGCATGTTGGAAATTTTTTTATGGAGGGATTAAGTATAATGATATTTGATTTAACATTCATGCAATAATTCTTGCAAATGTGTGTGTCACTCTAACATGTCAGGCTTGCTTGATATTGATCATCACATGTACTGTCAATTGATGCATAACCACAGTAGAGTTTATTGATTCCCATATAGGTTGATATTTTAGTTTTGGAGTCGCCAAAAGTCAAATGATTCTTCACACTGTCTCAAAGTATAATGTAATAGTTAAGGCTTATATCAAGGAAATGGGAAATCTATGCTTTGTAACTATTTTGATGTATATGATCTTTTCTTGATTTATACTAAGTTTAACTAAGTGGATCAACCATGTGCTGCTAGAAAAAACTAGATGGCTCATTGTAGACACCTCATTTTTGACCGCCCTTACGACTTGGGCGTTACTGATGATTTACTTGGTGATGAAAGATATGCAGGGCAAAGGTTTGATTTCTTCGGCAAGAGGAGAGTCAAATCCAAACCTCACACCCCATTTTTGGACCAAAAAGATTTTAGACCTTAAAACCCTCTCTTTCAAAATATTTTTGAAAAGAAGTTTCTACGATGTTCCGAGGCTCACATTTTGTCAAATGTTGCACTTTTCGGTAAACCGAGCAAGGACAAAGTAGAAATGAATGAAAAATAGATGAAATCTTTGGAAAATCTTTCAAAGCACCTTGTTTAGGGGTGTGGAGTTGAAGAAAAGAGGAGAAGAGGGCAGAAACCAAGTTGAGGAAGAAGTTGGGTATGAATCGTTAAGAGAGAGACGAGCAGTCCTCGTTAAATCGGGCCTATCCTTTTGTATACTTGGATTTAAGCTATGAGGCCATCATCATTGGAAATAAGACTTCCGGGGCTTCATTTTTCATTCAAGAATCTCCTCAAACCGAGTCCGGATGGGAGAGATATGGTTGGTTGAAGTTGGGTATCATTCCGGTTGGACCGAAACTGAGCAGCTTCACCAAAACATGCATAACTTTTTGCACAGTTGGAATTTTGATGCAAGGAAGCCATGATTGGAAATCTTACTTCCGGGGCTTCAATTTGGACATAAGAATGACCTAAAAAGGAGTTCATATGAAGGAGTTATACACATTTGAAGTTGGGCCTGAAAAGCAGATTTTGTTGGCCGATCGGCCAAAAAAGTAGCAGATAAGTAGCAGATCGGCACAAAAGATGGCCGATCGGCCAAGAGTGACCCAAACTCAGATTTTTTGAAGATATTTCATCTCCAGCTGTTTCCAGCATGCTCCAATTGTCCCAACTTAGATATTTTCGACCAAAAGCTCTTGATTTGCTATATATGAACCTATATCTCATATTTTTGAGGAGTGAGAACTTTCTAAGCAAGTTTGAGAGCTTCTCTCACTAAAATCCCTCTCTCTCTATAATTTTTAGAGTTTTAATCTCTGCCTCTCTCTCTAGAGCCTCTCTCTCTTGCTCTTTTGTGCATAGAAGTGCATAGAAGTAGAGAAATACTCTTAGTTGGCCTAAGCATCCTTCATCAAAGTTGCATATCTATGGGCTGAGGTCCCTTGGAGCTTATTTTTGGGTTGATAGAAGGTCATTTGAGCAAAAAAAGAGACCATTTTGCTGCTGTGCTCCAAAGGTAATCACTCACCCCTTTTAGCTTGTTTTGCATACTAGCTTTGCCATAGTTTTCAAATACTTTTGGGCTGTTTTTTGGGGTGGTGTTGAACTTGAAAAACTTCTATTTTTCCTCTGTTTTTCAGTCCTAAAAGTCTTGGTTTGTGCCTTGGTTGGCTAGGGGGTTGTCCTCCCTTTTGCTCCTTGGCTTGTAAGGCCTTGTGAGCTAACTTTCAAACATTTCAAGCAACTTATTTTTGGCTTTAGAACCACTGAAATCCAAAGGATTTTCAATGGTAAAAACCCTGTTTTGAGGGCCCAAATAGGAGAGGGTGGTCCCCTCTCCTCTTGTCTTGCTTACTAGTGTTGATGGCCAACCAAATGAGCATGTGTTTTTACTTCTTTATGGCTTTTTTTAGGCTCATTTTTGTGACTTATCAGACCTTCCATAACTCTGTTTTTGGCTGTCTTGGTCACCTCTTGCATGCTTATTGTACTTGTAGTGTAAATCCTCTTTGCTGGCCTTGTTAGCCTTACAAAGTAGCATGCTTTTGTGGTTTGAATTAGCTTAGTTCAAGCATTTTTTTGGTGTTATTTTGACATGTTATAACTCTAATTTTGATTGGTGGACTCACTCCTTGCATGGTTTATACACTTGTAGTGTATTTCTCACAAACTAGTCTTGTATGCTTCATGAAGTAGCATGCCTTTCTAGCATGATTTAATTCTATTTCAGAATGTTTTTGGTGATGTTTTTCCATGTCATACCTCTGTTAAGGTTTGGTTTGGTTGGCCCTTGCATGCTCCATGCACTTGTAGTGCAATTCCATGAATTAGCCTAATGTGTATCATGCTTTAACATGTCATTCTAGCATGATTTTGGCTTAACTCTAAGAAGCTTTTGGTCATGTTTTAGCATGCTTAAGCTTTGATTTTTGTTGTTTTGTCCATGCATGCCATGATTTGTATAGCTATGGTTCATCCTAGCTTGTTAGCTTTGTGCATCAAGTCCACTAGCATACATTACTTGACCTATTTGAATGATTTGGCATCACTTGTTATGTGATTTTAGAGCATGTTTCATTGCCATGCACTCACATCTTTCACATTTTCAATGCATTGAAAGGTTGGTCCTTTATGCCTTGAACATGAGCCTTTGTGTATGCCTTCATGCCTAAGCTTGCGAGCTATCATTTCAATGTGTATTTGGGGTTATTTTGCCATGATATAACCCTGATTTTTGTTGACGAAGCCATCTCATGCTTGGTCTTGATAGGTGTAGTGTAATCCACCTTATTTGCCTTGTATCCATCATGCCTTATGCCTTTCATGCTAGCATATTTTGGCTTCCTTTCATACATGTTTTAGACTCATTTTAACATGTTTTAGGTCTGTTTTGGGTTGCTCTTGCCATATGCTTCATGTTTTGCATAGTTGTAGTGCAAGTGCCTTGCTAGCCTTAAGCTTTGGGCACCATAGCATGCTTCATTTGTACCATGTACATGATTTGGCATCATTCCACATGACATTTCAGAGCATGTAGCATTGCCATGTTCCCACTTCATTCACCCTTTGAGTGCCTTTAAGGGTTGTGCATTTGTTACCTTGTTTGTGGCTTAGTGGGTATGCATGCATGCCTAGGCATTTGTGCCTCAATCTTAGCATATTTTGGTCTTTGTTTAGACCTATTTGAACTCTGTCCATGATTGGTTCATGCCTTTGTACCATGTATTGCATGCCTTCTTTGTAGTTCTCTTTGATAGCTTTATGCTTTAAGGACCCTAGCATGCCATGCTTGTATTGATTAAATGATTTGGCATCATTTCATACCTGTAGACACCCCATTTTTGACCGTCCTCAAGACTTGGATGTCACCGTTTGAACACTCGGTGATGATCCATGTTTGTGTTCATTTGGAGTTCCCGGAGTTCTCGGCTATGCGCCTTGCCTCAAGATCTCCGAACTCGACCCTTCTGTGTCTGGTTTTGCACCAAACACTTGTGCTCTGCCTTGGAGGGGGAGGGAATGCCTTGTGAGGCATCCCTACACACCACCGGCAGTGGCTAGAGGCCACCGGCTGGTTGTTGTTGCCATCGGCACTATATTGTGCCGGTCGGCACTCTTTTGTGCCGGTCGGCACTCTTTTGTGCCGGTCGGCAGTCAATTTTGTCAAAATGACATTTTTGCCCAGCTGACCACTGTTCAGTTGCTTTTTGAGATATTTTAAAGCAGCTGTCTTGCAGTGACTTTCCCTCCATACACGTGTATGGAGGGATGCCCTCCTTGTAAGCTTGTTTGACAAGCTTTACAAGATGGTTGCCTATAAGAGAAGGCCTTCTCTCTTGGCATTAGGGTTAGAAAAAGTTTTGGTTAGAGAAGTGAGAGGAAGCTCTGGTTTTAGGTTTAGGGTTCAATACATATCCTATATCTATATTTCTCTCTTGTTTGTGGGACTAGGTGTTTGTGTCTTACTATTGCACATCAACACCTAGTGTTTCACCTTCCTTTGGTTACTGAGGTTCTAAGGGCTGGTTCTTGAAGTTTTTGGTTGGATTTGAGCTCAAGGAAGCAACAACATCAACCTTTGTGAAGGTGGTCTTCAAGGGTAAGAAACTATCCCTTTTTACCCCAGTTTTGTACTCCATTTTTGCATAGTTTAGAACTGTTTTTGTGCTTAGTGTTTAATACAAAAAAGTTCTGTTTTTTAGTCCTCTTTATTGTTGGTTAAGAGTGTTTGGTGGTTTGGGTAGGTTTGACCACCCTTAGACCTTGAAAAGGGCTCATTTTTGTGCTTTTTTGTTGAGATCCGAGACTTTGGTGCTCGGGCCTCTTCACCACTGAAATCTTGAGGGATTTCAGTGGTGAAGATGGTGCCTTGAGGTCCCAAGAAGGAGAGGGCCACCCCCTCTCCTTGATGTCCTTGAAAAGGGCAAGTTTTGGCCTCTTGAGAGAGCATAGTGTTTGATTGTTTGTTGAGCATGTCTTGGCTGCATTTTATGTTTATTATGCCCTAATATGACATTGCTAAGTGATGGTTTTAGCACTCCTTGCATGCTTTGCATAGTTGCTTTGTAATGCCTTAATAGTCCCTTAACATGCCTAGGTTGTATGCCTTTATTTCTAGCATGTTTTAGGTCTAGATCCATGAAGTGTATATGCTTATTTTGCCATGCTTTAGGTCTGTCCATGCTTATTTTGGTCGGCCATGACTTGCATTACATAGCTCCTTTGCATTTGGCTTGTTGGCCTTAAGAGCATGAGGGTGTAGCATGCCTTGCTTGCATCATTTTGATGGTTTGGAACCATCTAGCATGCTATTTCAGTCCCTTTGGTGTGCTTGTATGCTTGCCTTAGTAACCTCTTTAATGCTTTAAAAGCATGTGTTGTATGCCTCATGTTTTGGTCATGTTGCATGCCTTTGATTTCAAGCCTCTTAGATGCCATCTAAGTAGTCTTTTGGGTTTAGTTTTATGTGTTAAAACTCTGTTTTTAGTTGGTTAAGTATTGCCATGTGTGGTTGTACTATGTGTAGTTCAAAGCCTCATTGGTGAACCCTAAGTACTTGGGCCATTTGTTGCATGTTTGACTTGCTTTGTTGCATGATTTGGCACCATGTTTTGCATGATTTTCAGAGCTTTCTATGCATGCTCATTGTCTATGTTTGGTCTCTTTGAGTGTGCTTAAGAGTTGCCATGTTTGTGCCTAAGTGTTGGAGCATGTATGGTTGCATGTTTGCATGCATTGTGACTTCACCTCTTTAGCATTTTGGCCAATAGTTTTAGGCCTATTTGGGGCTGCCTAATCCATGTTTAAGCCCACCCCATTGCTTGGTTTGCATGCTTGTCTTGTATGCTTACTTGCATGTTTGCATAAGTGCCCTGCATTGTCCATTTTGCATACTAGTTGACATGTCTAGGATTGCATCATATTGGCATGCATGCTAAGCCTCTTGACCAAGTCATGATGGAGGTTTGGCACCCTTATGTGTTTGTTTGCTTTGCATGCATTTGAAATAGAAGTTGCACTCTTGTTTCTTTGGGCCGTCATGCATGGAAATGCGTGATTGGTGGTCCGAGAACCGAGGCACATCTTCCTTTGAGTCAAAAACATGATAAGGAGTGTGTTTGGTGCATACATGCTTTGAATTACATTGTCATGCAAGTTGTGTCCTCTGCTGCTGTGAGTTGCAGGTTCTGCAGGCATTTTGTGCCGACCGGCACTGTTTAGTGCCGACCGGCAGTCTACTGGCAGCCGATGGATGAATTCAGTGCCGGTAGCCACATCCTTCAGCCGGTGGTGTTCTACCTCAGCCGGTGGTGATCTCCAGTGTCCAGGGAAGTATTCCTGAAGTTTTGGCAGTCTTCGGAGGAGGAAAGCAGGGAAAACAGAGGCAACCATGCATGGCAGTGTGATTCCGAGCGGGTCCCGGGCGCGTGATGCATCTTGCCCTCTTCCCGAGGCATTTACTGCTTTAATTAATTTAATTAGTTTGTAATATTTAATTAGCTTGCGTAGTTAATTATCTGTATTATTCTTTTGGTCCCTCCGAGCGAGGGCAAGTCTGTAATAAGTGTGGGTGAGTGGTGTGTATGTCTTCTAACCCCCACTTCTTTCTCCCTTTTATTTACCTACTTTGATGGTAGATTAGGGCACGTTTATTCTAGCATGCCTTATGCTATGCATGCGTGCATCCATGCATTTGTTTACATGCACCGGGCTCGGCACATCATACAAACTGCATTGTATTTACAAAATTCCAAATTGAATACGTGCATCGAATAAAGTGCATTTCACATGCCATTTTTAGAGTTAGCCGAGCCTATCCTAAATTACATGATTGTATGCGATGCATTAGACACTCTAACATGAACTAGGGCATGCATGTTTGCTAACTAGTTTATTATTTTGGCACGGAGTACGATGTAAGTATTTTTGCTTTAGCATACCACATGCGTGTGAATGCTAACATGACAGTATGCTTACCATGCGGCTAAGTGCTTATATGAGATAAACTGCTTGAATGCCTGTGGGTGGAGGTTGGATTGCCTGAGTTGGGAAAACTCGTTGAAATCCGTGTTTTAGCCTACTTGCGAGTAGCAAATTCCAATGCATTTTCAAAACCAACGAATATGCAATGTTTATTTCCAAATTAGGCAATCTAGTCTGTACTTGTTTGCTGCGCGCATAACATAGTAATTCTAGGCTAATAATTGGAATAAGAGCATGTAATGTTTTCAAAATCGGATATCACGGTTAGTAGAGGCCGGTCTTCGGACCGGGCGAAAGGGGGTGCTCATAGCTGACCTTCCCCGATCGTACCCAAGCTCCCGAGCCAAGACCACTTTGGTGATGACGGACATGTGGCCTTCGGCACCGAGTCAGGGTTTCCTAAATTTCCCATTTTAAAATATTTAGATGGCGACTTTGTAATCTGGCAAAGCAGTCCATGTTTGGCACTACTTTTCAAAAATCTGTTTTCTCAAACGATTTGCCGGATTTGGACTCTTTGGTTCAGATTTAGAACCGTGACAACAAAAGGGAGTCCGAGCTGTAGCGCGAGGCCCCCCTCCCCTCCCCCCCCCCCCCCGCGGACGTGTTACAATACCTTATTTCAGTGCTTATAGTGTTGCTACACTCTTACATTTGTCACTCCTTGAGCACTTTTGAGAGTTATGCTTTTATGCTTAGTTGGTGGGCTAGAGCATATGCATGCATTGTCTTGCATTTCATGCCATCATTTCAACATTTTGGCCACTGATTTAGGCATGTTTGAGGTCTGTCCATTTTAGTTTAAGTCCATTTTGCATGTTGTTGCATGCTTGTCGCATTGCATATTGTTACATGCTAGTTGCATTGCATGACATTGTTGCATACTTGTTACATGTCATGTTGTTTGCATGCTTGTTATTTGCATTGTGTTTGGCATACCTTGCATTGCATTGTGTTTGGTTTGGGTGTCAAGCCAAACACGAGGAATGAGGGACGTTTCATACTTGAAGTGATGAAACGTGCCTCAATCCTCGATCGCCGACAATCTTGATCAAACATGATAGAGTTTAAGGCATTTGTATGTTTTTGTGCATTCATGTGATATTGATTTGTGTAACTCGGTCTCTTTGGCCATCATGCATCGAAATGCGTGATTGATGGCTTGAGAGCTGAGCACTACACACCTTTGAGCCTTAGACATGATAAGGGGTGTAGTAGCACACACATTTTCTTGCAAATACATTGCCATGCCTCTGTTTGTGCTCTGTTGCAGCAGAAAGGAGAGTTTGCAGGAAGAGATGGCCAATCGGCTATCTGGTGTGCCGATCAGCTATAAATATTTGGCCGATAGCCTCAAAATTAGTCGATGACCTCTGTCCCTTAGCCGATGGCCATACCTTTTAGCCGATGACCTCTCAGCGTGTCCATGGAGTGGAGCAGAGGTGCTTTGGAGATTTGCACAAGTTTCAGAAGTCTAAAACAGTGCAAACAGAGGTAACATGAGGCATGGTAATGGATTTCCGGGAGGACGCGACCGAGCATGCATCATTCATCATTTCGAGGCAGAGCTGTGGCAGCTTGATTCAGCTTCTTTCTTTTCTTACTTAGTTGGTTTTGTAACTTAATTAATTTGCTTAATTAGTTAAGGTTTTGTAATAATTAATTAGTGTTGTGTAGCTAGCTAGTTGATTTATTCGGATCCTCCGTCGAGAGGCCAAATTTTGTAATAAGTGTGCGTGAGTGTGTGAATGTCTTCTAACCCCACGTTTTTCTCCCTTTTACTTATCAGCTTTTGATGGTTAGTTTTAGGGCATGTTTCAATTAGCATCCTTATGCTTCGCATGCGTGCATCATTCATCTGTCTTGCATGCACCGGGCTCGGCGCATCATACAAACCGCATTGTATTTAAATACATTTACTTGAATACGTGTTCAACAACATGTTATCAAGTTGCATCTCATATGCCATCTTAGAATAGCCAAGCCTATTTCTAGTTGCATTTTGCATGTGTTGCATTAGCCATCTTAACATGAACTAGGATTATGCATGATTTTTAACTAGTTCTCTGTTTTGGCTCTGAGTACACTGTAAGTGTTTTACGCTTTAGCATCTTGCATGTGTGTTAGTGTTGCCATGTTTAGCATGCTCACCATGAGGCTAACTGCTTAAATGTTTAACTGTATGAATGCCTGTGGATGAAGGTTGGATTGCTTGAATTGGAACAATTCATCGTAATGTGAGTTTTAAGCCCACTTGAGAGTGGCAAATCATGTTGTTTTAAGCCCACTTGAAGGTGGCAAATCCATGTCTTAGCCTACTTGCGAGTAGCACCTTCAAACCATTTTCAAATAAACATGAGATGTTTTGTTCCAACTTAAGCGATCTAGTCTATACTTGTATGCTGCATCACATAGTAATTCTAGCTAATAATCGAAATAAGAACGCATTTGTTTTCAAAAACAATATATCATGTTAGTAAAGGCCGATCCTTTGATTGGGCGAGCGGGGGTGCTCATTGCATGACCTTCTCCTCTCGTACCCAAGTTCTCGAGCCGAGGCAACTTTGGTGATAACGGATACGTGGCCTTAGGCACGAGTCAAGGTTTCCTAAATTTTCCAAAAACAAAACCTTTAGGTGGCGACTCTGTATCTGGCAAAGCAGTCCATGTTTGGCACTTTTTTATTAAAATCAGTTTTCCAAAACGATTTGTCGGATTTGGACTCTTTGGTGATTTATCGGTCTTGCATTGCACTTTGTGAGATTAGATTCAGAACCATGACATTGAGTCCGAACTGTAGTAGCTAATGAACAAGACGGATTTCGCGCCTTCACGCGCGGAGCCGTGACGTTCAGGCACGTCTACACTCATTCCAATGGTGAAATTATTTTAGATACAATAAACTAGAAAAAAAAAAAAAAAAAAAAAAGGTTGGTGAGGAACTAACCAAAACACCACAAAAAACAAAAAAACAAAAAAAACAAAAGAAGACAACATAGCAGTCACCAGCATCAAAGACCGAATGAATAACAAATTGCAAACCTAAACCCCAAATCTCATTCTGTATGCATATCTCTACTTAGAACACCCATTTTTGTGAAGAAAATCTATAGTCTTTGATCTACTCTTCCAAGCTAGACATCTAAAAAACTGCACTTAATGAGGGATGTTTTTTAATCTACTCTTCCAAGCAGTGTGCATCTGCATCTTATGTGCAAGTAGTTGCTTGTTTTCTACAAATTGGGAAGAATTAGTTGCTGCTTGATCTTGCTTTTGGATATCTTTGCCTGCTATGTCCTATGTGAAGTTATTAACAGTGTTTGGAACTAGAAGTAGTGGCAAACCCGATTAAATTGTTCACTCTTAGATATCAATTTGTTTGCTAGGAGGTCATTTTTGTTTTTAATTTTCTTTTCATGATTGCCATCTATATTTCTAGGTTAAAATTTTTCATTACTTGGCTTGATCAATCGACTACATCATTAATGAGTTATGAATAACAGTTATCATTAATGATCAATCCACTAAGCTGCTGCTGCTAATTTTGTGGTCAATGTAAACCAGTCCAGCCAGATTTGGTGCTGTTTACAGGTGATTTGGGAAATGAGAATGTTGAGGTTGTTAGAAGTATTGCGAAGCTAAAAGTTGCATGATGCCTGGAGTACTCAATAATTTCCTGAAAGGTGAAGCTAGGCTAGGCTGCTTGGAGTTGGGAGCTTCTATCTATGGATGTGCTGCTGTGAAGATTATGCTAGCATAATGAGCACAAGGAATTTAAAATGAGGTTGATTCTGGGCTGTGTTTCAGTTTTGCATTTTGATCTGAATTTGTGATCTACTGAGGTCTGTTTTATGGCCCTGTATGCTAATCTGCTGAGGTATTATTTTGCTGGTCTACTATGCTTAGGTGCTAGGTTTGGTTGGTTGGTTGTTTTATTTTAGATGTTTGGCTGATGGTCTAAATTAGGTGGCTGTTCTGATGTCACTATGGTCTGTTCTTTTTTCGTTGGTCTCTCACCAACTTGGGGGTGCTAGCAAATGATATAATGAGCTTTGTGGTTAGTTGGGATCATTTAGCTCATTGTGATACTCTCGCACCTCCCTTTTCTTTATTGATGTAATTTGTCTTGTACCTTGTACTTGTTTATCTCATCAATAAAGTTTCTTTGTTGCAAAAAAAAATAACAGTTATCTAATCTTGCACGTGGCTAGTCCATGTATCCATTAGTAGATATACAATTTGAGGGCTTAATGTTGGTAGCTGCTATTTCAAACCTTGATTATTGAAAATTAAAATTTTAGATTTTTTTGCTTTTTAATTTTTGCTTTCTTTAATTTTGAATAAATGAGTAAGTTTATTCTTATACTTTTAGCAGCCTATGAACTAATTTTTGTCTATTCATTATTTTGGTCAGAAATTATTTGAAGAGATGCAAAATATGGTCAAAAAGACCGACTAACATAGAAGAACATTTTGAGTTTTTCTCAAGTTTCTTCATTTTTGTAATGAGATTTTTATTATGTAATCACAGTAAAAAAAAAAAAAATTTATTCCTTAACTTTCTTTGTATATATTTTTATAACATTCGGCTTTCATTTATGAAATATATGAGATTATTAGTCTTTATTTGTATGTGGTCAATGTTGTGATTCAAAGGATAGTTAATAATAGGTGTATTATACATTATTCAAATGTGTACAAATATAATTTATTGTATTTTAGTTGTATATTAGATTTTAATCATGATTTATATGCTGTGATTGATAGTCACATTTTATAAACTAAGACTTATTATCACACGCACTAATTATGATAAAAATGCATATAACTGTGATCTTATCTCGTTATTAATATGAATTATTTAAGTTCAATCTTAGATTTTATTAGTTTTTAATCACACTTAAATATATGATTTAAATGTTTATTATCATAGTTTAACATGTGATAAAACCATCTTTTAATGACGGTAAAAGAGTGTTAAAAAAGATAACCGTTAATAATTAAACTCTTATAGATCACACTTTAACAAAATAAAAAACTTTTAATTAAATAACATATATCACATTTAAAACATGTAATCTATTTATGATTTTTTTGTAGCAATGATTGATTAAAATTTCAACTAGCCAGAGTTCCCAAGTCGCTTCTCACAGAGACAAATGAAGTCGTCGGCCTGAAATCGAACCGGAGAGATTGTTGTTAGAGACCGAGAACCTTATCAATGTCTGTAATCGGCCAAGCTCCTATGCAATCGGACCGGATAACATGTTGTCGCGCAGATAGAGATCTTTAAGGAAGGAGCAATTCAGTAAGGGAGAGATGGAACCGGTGAGGCGATTACTAGAAAGATCTAAACGGGACAAGTAAGGTAACCAGGTACAGAGCTGGGGAGGGATAGAACCGGAGAGGTTGTTGCTGGAGAGAATGACAGTCCGAAGGGCGTTGCAGTACTTGAGGGACTCCGGGATCTTTCCGGAGACGTTCGTGTACGCGAGGTCGAGGCCAGCTAGGCGGATCTCTTTGTCGATACTGCAGAGGACGCCGGGGAAACTGCAGAAAAAGCCGGGGGTGGAGGTGTTGGTGAAGTTCCATGAGGAGAGGAAACCGAGTGGGTCGGTGAGAGAGGTCTTGATGCCTTGGAGACATTTGACATCGTCTTCACTGGCGGCGATGATGATGCAGGTGCAACAAACAGTGAGTATTATGAGAAAGAATGAAGAGGATAGTATGAAGAAGAATTGGTTGTTGGAGAAGAATAGGCGGCTGGTCTTCATTGTCGCGGTGGTGATTGTGATTTGGAAATAATGCTAGGATTGCCGTTGCTTCCTTTTAACTGCAATCAATCTAGACACCACTTACCCAGAAGTTATTGGTTCGTCTAGGCACATGTATTATGATTGGTGGGGGATGAGATTTATGATTTTATATTGAGTAATTATAAAATAAGTAAGGATATGATAATTTGTGATTGTTCAGAGATGTAGTCAGGTGGTAGCTTAGACTAATCAATAATTTTTCCAACAAACCAACACTATGGGGGAATTATGTAATGGAAAATTAGTGAGAGCACTAATTAGTGCTATTATTAATGATGTGACAGTGGATCCCATTATGAATGATTTAATATTTTGGCCTTGGTGTTGTATTTTTTTTTATTAAGTGTCATGTCATTCGTGATCTTTTTAGAGCTCTAAAATTAATGATCTCTATCATTATTGTTATGTAATATTCTTTAGGAGTTTGATATCTTTGTGGTGATCAGTCTATTTTTCATTTTTATAAGGGTTGTACTTTGTGAAAAATTATTAAGTATTCTTAGGTGGTGTTTGGCAAGTTAGTTTATGGCTAAAATAGTTACAAAAGACAAAATATGCTATTTTAGCCACAACAAACAAAACATCACATTCAACCCATAATCATTACACTCTTCTCTTACAAAAAAAGTTTAAAAAGCCAAAAAGTCCTTCTCAAACCAAGCTTTTTAGCCTAACTAAAATAGCCAAAAAAGTCAAAAAGTCAACCCACTTCCCAAATAGAGGCTTAGAGTATTATATGTTTATACCCTTTTACCAATTATTATTCATCATGTCTCCTATGTTTCTCAATCATCCAACACAAAATCATAATATTCTACTTTTTTACCAATCATAATACCATAGAAATGTAGCCATATTCTCGGAATACTCAATAATCACCCGTGGTATGTTGGGTTTGCCTTATTCTGTTTGGTTGATTTTCTAATTTTTTTAGGCTAAATTAATTTGATAATGCAAATATTTTTTATAATATAATTATTCTTCAATCAATTGAAAAAAATAAAAATAAAAAAAATCTAGACAACACAACCCCGCGATGGGCGTAAGGTTTCATTTGGGATTTGGCATTTTTAATGATTTCTTAGATTTTTAATTCTTTTATAAAGTTGTAAAATGTTATGCATTTTGTTTGGGTTAAGAATTTTTAAAAATAGTTTTTTTTTAATTCATATTTTTTAATGATCTTTAAAAAAAATTAAATGTACTTAATCTAGATATATTTAAAAAATACAAAACTTGTCCAAAAAATTTTTTTTTAAATCACTAAGTACAAAAAATATAAAAATTCAATATATTTTAGTATTTTTTTGTAGTTATTATATTTTAAAAAAATTTCTTCATAAATATTTTTTTTTAAAGAATATTTAGATTTGGTGCATTTAAAAAAATAAAATATAAAAAATTCACTAAAGATAACAAAATACAAAAATTTAAAAATTTAAAAAGTCAAAAATTATTTTTGTTATGGGCCTTAGTCTTTTAAAATTGGAAAAATTACATATACCTCCCTCGAGGTTTAGCTAAATTACAATTATCTCCCTGAGGTTTCGAAAATTACAGATACCCCCCTGAGATTTATATTTTCATAATAAATTGCCCCCTGAGGTTTATATTTTCATAATAAATTGCTCCCTAATTTGTCATGCAAATATAACCTTCAGGGGGGTATCTGTAATTTGTTAAAAATATTTTAATCTAAGAATGGTTCGAGGGGGGTATATTTAATTTGCCCTTTAAAATTCGAACCATTCACTTATTAAAATTTGTTAATTAAAATATTTATATAAAAAATTGTGATGATATTGATAGCTATATATTTGAGTTATGTTTATATTATAAAAAATAGATGACTATTTTTAAAATTATATTTATTCTCTAATTTTTTAAAATAAATATAATTCAAATATATAGTTATTGATATTCGATCATCGTAATTTTTTTAAAAAAATATTCTTCCTAATAAATTTTAAAAAATAAACAATTCAAATTACTAAAATTGACCCAAAAATAAATTCACCCAGCTTAAATGCTTTTTCAAGTTAAATGATTAACAGAATTCAAATCCTTTCCGTTTAAAATTTAATGTTATGAATGTTTAAAGTGAAGTTATTGATTTGTATTCTTTTTCGAAACAAAGTGTCAGTAGCTGATTAGTTTGTGATACCAAGTTATTGAAAAATTATTACTCCCTCCGTTTTAAAATATTAGTGTCTTATTTTATTTTTCATTATCCCAAAATATTAGTCTCTCTTCAAAAATTAAGTATAAAAATAATATAAATTTCTTATTTTGCCCTTCTTTTAAATTAATAAACAATATAAAAAGTATAATTATGACATTGATATTCCCAAAAAATGTACTATTAAAAGGATAATTTTAGAAAATCAACTTTTTCAAATGCAATAATTATACTACCAAAAAAAGTTAAATTCTCCCAAAGAGACCATTATTTTGAGACGGAGGGAACAGTTAATTTATGGACACTACGTGATTACACCTTTAGCCAATTATAAATATTGATATTTTTTTTACATTTCTTAATTACTTAATATAAAATTATAAAATTTAATTTTTACCAATTAATATGAAAAATGATTTGTGACACTAAAACTGTTGGCACTAATGGCACTAATTTCCTATTTTGGTAACTTTATTTTTTTTTTTTTCTTTACCTGATATAAAAATTAGTGCCATTAGTGCTCAACAAATTAGTGTCACAAATCAAAGCCCTAAAATATATATAAACACTACGGGACGGTACCAGGACCAAACCAATAACTTCTCCTAGTCATTAATGTGACATGGTACAATCATGATATCCAATGTGGGTGTTTGGAAAGGGAGTAAGTTTTTTTAATTATAGAATGTTATTGAAAAAAAAAATTTATATTTGAAAAGATAGCTGATTTTTTTGTGATTGGATGTGATATTTGTGAGAAAAAAAATAAAATGATTATAGAATTTGATTTGATATTTTATTTGATTTTTTTTTTATTTTATAACTAATTTATCTTTTAGTAAAAATTAAAAATAAAAAAAAAAAAACTAAAAAATTTTCTATCCAAACACCGCCATATTTTTTCCAAAGGTTTTGATATGGACCCATAAAATCTAATCTTCACGACTCCAGCTACCTTTGACAGAGAAATAAAGAAAAAAAAAATACATAATGAGTGATGACGGATTAATTTATGGATTAATTAGAGGTTATGCGAGTCACCTATTTTGAAGTCTTAACCATTAATCTTTCTCCAAAAAGTCATGACGCGCTTTTTTTTTTTTCTTGTTATTTTTTTGGGATCAGAAGTCGTCACACGCTAATGCACAACGAAGACTTGGGTGACTTTGAGTGACGGCAGGCCATATTGATGCTACAGCAATATTCGATTAATGTGATTTTTTATAAGGATATAATATTTAATAAATTTTATATATTAAACGATTCATATTATTAAAATAATTCTCAAAAATAAATCTATGAGTCAGATTAAACAATCTAATCTGAATCTCAAATATGAGACAAGTTGGACTCTTAAATCTATATCATACACTCACCTTTTAAGATACTTTTTTTATGGTCCATGCAATTTTAGGTAAATTACACTTACCTCCCTTAAAGTTTGGAAAAATATAGTAAGACTCACAACTTTGATGTAATTACACTTATCTCAATTTTAGTAAAGTTAAATGGACTGAAACTAATATAAATAGTTTGAAAATACAAAAATAAATAAGGTAAAATATACATTTCAGTATAGAAGAGATGTTAAAATCATTTTTTCATCCATATAACTAACAAATTATTGATGAAAAGAGTTAAAAATTATATGAATTAAAATATTAAGAAAATTCAATGTAATTATATTAAAATTATAGAATTTACTATATTTTTTATATACTTCAAGAGAGGTTTGTGTAATTTATCCTGATATTTTTGTTATATCTACCAAGTGTACTTTTGAGTTTTGATATTATTGTATAAAAATAAAAATAAAATTCTTTTGTGTTAAACTTGGGCCCTAAACATTTTACTTCTTTAATAAAAATTCAAAATTTAACAAATAATGTATAAACAAATTTTATTCTTAAATTATGAGGTGTGATTTGTAATCATGTTTTTTTTTTTTTTAAATAAATTTTTAAAAGTTTTATTTCTAACATGTTTTTATAAGATGTGATTGCTAGCCACATTTTTATTTGGATTAAGTTTATCTCAAGTTTAATTTGAATTTGAACATTATGTTTGGACTCATGAGACTCACAATAACGTTTTGTTTCGATGATCCGATCCATTCATTTTATAGGATTCTTTCAGTATATCATTCATGAAAAAAAATTGACTAATTTGAAAATCATAACATTTTCATTTTATCTCATTTGTCTCAAAAAAAAAACAAAAAAACAAAAAAGATGGTATATTTTCAAAACACAATTGTTGTCTTTTTTTTTAAGAAAACAATCGCGATGAAATGAAAATGTCATAATTATCGAATCAACTTATTGTTTTTCATGAATAATATACACAAATGGCCTTACAAAATGTACGGTTTTGATTATTAAAATGAAACTCATGGTGGGCCTCACAAGCCCAAATGTGATACTCAAGTTATATTTGAATTTAAGACTAATTCAACCCCTTTTACTTAATACAAAATACTATCTAAATTGCATTTTTTCTCTAAAGTTTATATTTGGTTCTTGGATTTGGGGAGTGATTTGAAAAAGAAAAGAAAAGAAAAGAAAGTGTGTGACATGTAGATAAAATATAGTTATATTTCATTTATATTTCACCTATATTTTTCTTTTCTTTTTTCAGATTCTTTACAAAATTTATAAACCAAACACACTCTAAGGTGCCGTTTGGTAACACTTACGTTTTCAGTTTTCTATTTATATTTACAAAAATTTTAAAAACTCAAATAAAAACTTGTTTGGTAAGATTTTTAATTTATAAATCAGTGGTCTCAGTTTATAAATTTGGCTAAAAAATGAAAACACAAAAAATGTGTTTCCATTTTGAGTTTTCAGTTTTTTTTTTTTTTTTCCACCCAACACTAGCCACCACCCGCCGCCATTTTCCACCACCGTCTTCCATCACCACCACCCACCCCCCACCACCACCTGCCACCACCACTCACCAGCCACTTGCCACCACCACCCGCCACCACCAGCCACCAGCCACCACCACCCACCACCCACTCGCCACCACCACCCACCTGCCATCCACCCACGACCCGCCACTACCATTCACCGCCCGCCACCTACTTGCCACCACCACTTGCCACCACCACTTACCACCCACCTGCCACTGCCATCCACCACCAGCCACCCACCACCACCACCACCATCACCACCATCACCATTACCCACTACCCACCCGCCACCCACCTGCCACCACCACCACCACCGCCACCCACCAACACCAATACCACCACTCATTCGCTACCACCCGCCACCATCACCCACTCACCCATCCACCACCCATCACCACCCGCCATCCGCTACCCACCATCCGCCACCACCACCACCCGCTACCACCACCACCATCACCACCACCCACTCGCCACCACCCACTACCCGCCACCATCACCCACCCACCCGCCACCACTCACCATCCGCCACCCACCTACCACCACCACTCACCACCCGCCACCACCACCCACTCGCTACCACCTGCCACCGTCACCCACCCACCTATCACCACCACCAGCCACCTACCCACCACCACCACCTGCTAACCGCCATCCACCACCCACCCACCATCACCCATCACCACCAGCTACCCACCACCTACCGTCACCACTTTCTACTACCGTCTTCCGCCGCCACTTGCCACCACTTGCCATTTCTCACTCTTTTTTATATTTTTAAATTTTTTAAAACATTTTATCAATTATCAAATGCGTTTGTAGTTTATGTTTTCTAAAAATAAACAAAAACCAGTTTATAAAATTTTTGTAAATATAAACTGAAAACGTAAACGTTACCAAACACACCCTAAGTGTTTAAATTCAAGGAAAAAATATCATTAGAAATAACACTTCTCTAAAATGTGTATAGTCATTATTCCCATTGATAAAATGTGTATAGTCACTATTGTACACCATCCAATAGTGATAAAATAAAAATAAAAAATCACATTAATGGGTATAATGACTTCTTTGTTCTTTTAATTTGTAATAATGAGAAGTTTACACAATTAATTCATAATCATTGTATGTGTAATGAATTTTTTTATTATTATAATTATGCAATAAAGATCATCTGATTCATTTGATATGGCCTTTGGAGTGTATTTCTCTTTCGTTGCTACACAAGAGTCTAGTTGTTGGTACTTTGTCTGCTATTTTTGAAATTTATATATATGTATATATATATTATTTACATTAGGTGGGATGTTAACAAGTTTAGGACAATTCTAATGGGTTATCTAAATACGTTATTGTTAGGTCATCTGTAATCATTTATCACATGTTTCATCAAATTTATTTGATGATAAACACCATAAAACTCAATTTTAACTCTTTCATCAAATTAATATCAAATGATGGAAGAACCAAATCTTTTGTTAAATCAAGGGAGTTTTTATCCTTCATCAAATTTTGCAGATAGCCGTTGGGCTGGACGTTCGCTTGAACGTTCTCGCGGACATCTTTCCGAACAATCGAGCTTTCTTTATCTCAACATCAATTTTTACTCATGGTTGGACGTCCTCCCAAACATCCTTCCGGACAATTGAACTTGTAACAATATTTGATGAAAATTTCTTTTTATTAAATTTTTACTCAAAATTTAATAAAAAATTTGACACAACCTTGAAAATGCTCTTGGACATTTTATCTTGTCTTGAGCACCTATCTCAAACTTGCTAGTCAAACAGTTAGCTGTTTAGCCTCTCTTCATTTTTGCTAGTTATCTCCTCCTTTTTTTTTTTTTTTTTTGGGAAAATGTAAACTAAAAAAACATAGTTATTTAAAATGACTAGCTGAATAGAGATAATATTGGAATAAAAGTTAGCGTTTGATTTTGTTTTGAAGTTGTGATTTGGATCCAAAAAAAATTTTAAAACTCATAATCAAACATATAACTCAAAACTAAATTCAAAAATTATTTTCAAAACTCATAACCAAACTCTTCTCAAAACTCTATTTAAAAAAGAAAAAAATTCAAATTTTTTTTATTATGTTGTTTAAAATTATTTTTTATTTTTTATTTTTTTTCAAAAAATGTATTTTTTATTTTTATTTTTGAATAAAAATATTTTTGTATTATTTTTATTTTTGCAAAAAAAATATATTTTTTATTTTTTTAAGTATTGGCCAAATAATTTGTTACAATTTAAATATACATGGCGATCCAAAAAAATTTTAAATTAAAAAAATTTAATAGTTATCGAAAAAGTTTTAAAAAAAAGTTTAAAACAATATTTAAAATATTAAAAAATTAAAAATATTAAAAAAATAAAATAAAATAAAAAATCTAAAATAAAAAATATATAATTAAAATAAAAAATATATTTTTTAAATTCTGAAATATTTAAAAAAAATACATCGCACAAATGTCATAAATACAACTTACATTAAAAAAAATATTTACAATAAAAAATATTTACCCTAATAAATTAAAATTAAGAAAAAATTTTAGATATTTTAAAAAAAAAATTGTTAATTACAAAAAAAACCAAGGCTTCACGTGTTTTTGAATTTAAACCTCAAAGTTTTAATTTCGACAAATTAAATCCTATAATTTCATCCGTGTTTTAATATGAACCTTCCGTCCATCTTCATCCACTACAAGAAAAATCACCTTTGGCGATTAAATTTTTAGTCGCCAAAGGTCCATTTTTAGTCGCTAAAAGTCGAGTTTTTGGTTTTCCCGACAAAAATTTTTAGTCGCTGCCTTTGTCGCCAATAAATGGTCGCGGGAGGTATTGGCGACTAAACCTGTTTTAGTCGGCAAAAAGGAGGTCTTTAGCGACCAATAATTTAGCCGCCAATAGTGTTTTACACTTTTGAAAATCATACGTTTACCGACTAATAATTTAGTCGCCAATACTCAATCAAACGCCGACTAAACCGTTTAGTCGCCAAAATAAAGACTTTTGGCGACTAAATTTTTAGTCACCGAAGGTGTTTCCGTCGAAAGAAAAAAAATCTCATTTTCTTGCTGTTTCTGAGTTTCAAACCGCAGCCGTCCAACATTCCAAACATTTAACAATACACTCCCTCCACTATGCCACTACACATATAGCGATCCCGGTCTCTTCCCATTTGATTATTGTATCCGGACTTATGTTCCGTGGATTCCGTTGTCATATTATTGTTGTTGTTGTCCTTTGATTCCTTATTCTTGGGTTATAGGATATTTTGGGCAGGTTGATTGCAGGTTGGTTGGGTTTAGAAACCAAGTGTTGATGTTCAGTTTTTGGCTTGGTCGCTCGAGCGAGCTTATCTCCGCTCGAGCGAGGTCTTCCTTTTTGGTTCGTCGCTCGAGCGAGCATTTCTTGGCTCGAGCGAGGATTGCGTCCAGTACTAGACCTGAACGCAGTGTTTGTTGGCTCGAGCGAGCTTTTCTTCGCTCGAGCGAGCTGCTTTGTCTTTGGCTCGAGCGAGCTTCTCTCTTCGCTCGATCGAGGTCAGATTCTTGTGTCTGGTCGCTCGAGCGACCAGGTCTTCGCTCGAGCGAGCCTGTCCAGTATTTAAACGTAACAGCGGGATTTTTAGGGCAGTTTTTCATTCTTTTTGATCTCAAACCCTAAAGTCCGACTTTTCTTCTTCTCTAAACACCTTTTCTCCTAGGTTTGATCTCGTTAGGGTGTGTTTCTACCCTAGTTCTTTTACAAATAAGATAGAGGAGAGTGAGGGCTTCCATTTAATCTGAGCAGTTGTCGGTTTGGAGCACTTTGGAGTTTCGAGCATCTTCTTCATCATCATCTTTTTGGGTTCTTTCTTTGAGGTAGGGATTTCCTACTCCATTTATACGTTTTAATCCTAAGTAGTGGTATCTTGGTATGTGGGGGTAGTTTGGTAATTTTGGGAGAAACCTTAGGGTTTGTCATAGATTAATTTATATAATTAATTTTAAGGAATATTGTGATATTAGGTTAATTCATGAGATTGGGGAAACTTAGTGATTTAACTATGTAACTGGGTAGTTTAAATGCTTACCTATGAGAATGATGAAATTTCATTGTGTTATTATATTTATTTCTTGTTTAGAAATAATGGTTTTGGGCTATCGGTGGAGGATAGCCATTGATTGTTGTAGACCTTGCATGCGGCTTAGGGATAACTGAAATTGGGTCATTTGTTTGACTGTTGAATTAATACAGAATATTCGTGTATTGATTATGTGATGTATATGTCGAGTATTGATTATGTTGCATATGCATTTTGTTTTGGAGGAGATAGGGGATGAACTCCACGGTTTAGGGGAAGATAGGGGATGGACCTCTAAACCGGATTTGTTGGGAGGAGATAGGGGATGGACTCCAGTAGCATCACTTATGTGTGTGCTTGTCGATAATAGAAGTATTTCTAATTGCTATTGATATGATACATCACCAAAATGTGTATCAGTTGGGAAGTATGGAAGTGAATTTGATTGAGATTGTTATAACACCAGCATGTGTGTTATTTTGTAGTAAGAAAGGTTTAACCTGATTTGTTTTACTTGTTGAGTTATTTGGCCAGGTTCTGAGCCATGTCTGTATAAACGGAAAGTATATTGTGTCATAGACCATGTGTTATAGACAATGTAGACATTCGTGTCATAAAAACTTTAAGTTGATCATCTTGTGTTAACCATATATCGGGTGCTACTGCTTTAGTTAATTCTTATGCTTGGTTTAGTATTTCTCTACTGGGCTGTGGCTCACCCTATATGGGAACTTCATTTTCAGGTTCAGGCGGTTCACAACCTCCAAAGACTTAGCTTGGGAGGATTTGGACTTGAAGACTTGCCTTATATGTTTTATTTGTTTTATTTGAACTATGTAAACATTCAAGCCTAGGGCTTTATGTGTTTTGAGTTAGAACTCATGGAATTGTGTCCAAGTGTTGGCTTGGCAAGATGTAAGCCCGTTGGGCATTTATTTTTGATGTTTTATTTTCATAATACTCTGATGATTGAAATAATACCATGTTTTCTTTTATAATTCCGCATGTTAATATTATGTGTTATGGGTCTATTTTTGAGGGCGTTACAACTTGGTATCAGAGCGTACCGGGTTTGAATACTTTGGGTACGTGGGAAGTGATTAGTATCACAATGGGTTCGTCTCGTTTGATAGAGACTTAGTGTAATGATTACATGCTTATATGATAACATGTTTATGTGACTATGTGGGTATGGAATGTAGTTTCTAGGATGTTGATTGGACCCTTGAGTCTCTGAAAGTCTTGTTGGAAAGGCACTTGATCAATGTTGTTTCCAACCGGAACTTTAGTGACGTCTTGGGACTATCATTATCCAGGAATGAAATTCGTAGGTGCTTATGTGATTATGTGCTTACGTGGTGTGATTTATTGTTGTCCAATGTATTAAGACGCGAGTGTCATAGTTTTGGCATAATATTTAGAGTGCTAACGTCTTTGTTCCCTTTATTAGGATGTCAGGACGAGGACGAGGTCGTGGTAGGCGTGGTAGGCAGGCCAGGCAGGAAATGCCTATACCGGAGGAAATTCCGGCAGTTCAGGAGGGTGTTGGCCAGGCCAATGTGGCCGAGCCAGTAGGCCAGCAGGCTATGGGCGCTTTAGCCCGAGAGATAGCAGGGGCATTCAGGGAGTCAGTAGGCATTCTCCGAGCTCAGAATCAGGCTCCGGTTGTTGCTGCGGATGCAGGACCCTCCTTTCTGAAGAGGGAGTTTTTCCGGTCTAATCCGGATGAATTTGTGGGTGATCCAAAAGAGCCGCTTAAAGCAGATGAATGGCTCGAACAGACAACGAAAACGTTCGAGATGCTTGGCATCGAAGACGAGGGGTTGAAGGTGACCTTGGCATCTTTCCAGCTTAAGGGGGATGCGGGTCAGTGGTGGAAGTTCACCAAAGGTCGTATTGGAGGTACTTGGAAGGCTTTTGTTGATGCTTTTCAGGAGAAGTACCTGTCTCCAGCTGTTCAGGAGAAGTTGAGAGATCAGTTCTGCCAGCTAAAGCAGAATAGTTCATCAGTGGCTGAGTTTGAGGCCTCATTTACTAGTTTGTCCAGGTTTGCACCTGAGTTAGTGGCGTCTGAGGAGCGCCGGTGTATTGAGTTTGAGAAGAAGTTGAGGCGTGGCCTCATGCTGAGAGTTGTCGGATCTATGATTAGGGATTTTGGGCGATTGGTTGATGCAGCAGCCCATACCGAGGCTATGATGCAGGAGGAGGAGGAGGGGCAGAAAGGCTCCAAGAGGAGTCAGGATGGCCAGAGTGATGGCAGGAGGCAGAGAGGTTTCACTCCTCAGCAGCCTCAGAGTAGTTTTTCTAGATCCACTTTTCCAGTGCCGAGTGCTAGTTCGGGGAAAGGCAGTCAGGGAGACATTACCTGTTTCAAGTGTGGTCAGCTGGGCCACAAGTCTCCAGTTTGTCCTCAGAGGGGAGGAGTTCAGAGAGCAGCATCTTCTTCGGCTCGATCTCAGAGCCAGAGTCAGGGCAGAGGCCAGCCGCTCTCTTGTTTTCAGTGCGGTCAGCCGGGGCACATGAAGAGGTTTTGCCCACAGTTGGGTGGCACGTCTGGTGCATCTGGTTCGAGGCAGACTCAGAGTCAGTTGCCTGCTCCGTCAGTTCAGGCCTCGAGGGCCAATCAGGGGGCTTCTTCGTCCCAGTCTGTGCAGCAGTCTTATGCTCCGAGGGGTGAGCAGGTTGATCAGAGGTCGTCTGGGCGCGTGTATGCTGTTACCGCGCAGGATCCTGTACCGGCTCCATCTGTTGTGAAAGGTACCTTCTTGTTTTGCAATTCAGTTGCTAGTGTTTTGGTCGATACGGGTGCATCTCATTCTTTTGTGTCTGCTGCATTTGCATCTATTCTGGAGTTGGAGTTAGCTCAGTTAGCATCGCCTATTTGTGTAGTGTCACCTCTTGGGGGTGAATTGATCTTGAAACAAGGTGTTAGGGGTTGTGATATAGAGGTCGATGATCATAGAATCCCTTTTTCCTTTGTGGTTATGCCCATGAAGGGCTTCGATGTTATTTTGGGTATGGACTGGTTATCGTCATATCGGGCATTTATTGATTGCTACCGTCAGAGGGTCACTTGTTGTACTATTAACGGAGAACGTTTCCATTTTCTGGGGGACAGAGTTGGTAGTGTTTTGCCACCGGGGTATGATCCGCGAGGGCGGAGTGAGCTTAGTGGTCTACTTGCTAGCTTTGAGAGTAGTGAGTGTGATGAGACCTAGATTGTATTACCGAGGGTGGTTTGTGAGTATTCGGATGTTTTTCCCGAGGACCTTGTCAGTCTGCCACCTCATCGAGAGATTGAGTTCTCGATTGATTTAGTACCCGGCACGGTGCCGATTTCTATGGCACCTTACCGCTTTGCCCCAGCCGAGTTGGTTGAGTTGAAGGTTCAACTCCAGGAGTTACTAGATAAGGGCTACATTCGCCCTAGTGTTTCGCCGTGGGGAGCACCGGCCCTATTTGCTAAGAAGAAAGGTGGTGCTTTGAGACTGTGTATAGATTACCGGAAATTGAATCGGGTTACGGTTAAGAATAAGTACCCTATGCCTCGTATTGATGATTTGTTTGACCAGTTGAAGGGTTCCCGTTGTTTCTCTAAGATAGATTTGAGATCGGGTTACCACCAGTTGAGGGTCAGAGAGGAGGATATTCCGAAAACGGCATTCCGTACACGGTATGGCCACTATGAGTTCCTGGTGATGCCATTTGGGCTCACCAATGCACCGGCAGTGTTTATGGATTTGATGAACCGGATCTTCCGGGAATTCTTGGATCGTTTTGTGGTCGTCTTCGTGGACGACATTCTGATTTATTCACCTTCGAGGGAGGAGCACGAGGAACACTTGAGAGTGGTGCTTGAGTTACTTAGAGCCCATAAGCTTTATGCTAAGTTCGGAAAGTGTGAGTTCTGGCTAGAAGAGGTGAAGTTCTTAGGTCATGTAGTTTCTGGGGAAGGAGTGTCTGTTGATACATCCAAAACTGAGGCAGTGCAAGATTGGGCACAGCCTAAGAGTGTGTTTGAGATCCGCAGTTTTCTGGGATTAGCTGGGTATTACCGTCGGTTTGTGAAAGATTTCTCCAGGTTAGCTTCACCGTTGACTAGATTGACTCGGAAGGGAGTCAAATTTGTATGGAGTGAGACTTGTGAAAAGTCGTTTCAGGAATTGAAGGTTAGATTGACCACCGCTCCAGTCTTGATTATTCCGGAGAGAGGGTTGGGTTATGCAGTCTTTTGTGATGCCTCACGAGAGGGTCTGGGTTGTGTGTTGATGCAAGAGGGGAAAGTGGTTGCTTATGGCTCACGTCAGTTGAAAATTCACGAGAAGAACTACCCTACGCATGACTTAGAGTTAGCAGCTGTAATATTTGCCTTGAAGATTTGGAGGCATTACTTGTATGGTGAGAAATTTGAGGTATTCTCCGATCATAAGAGTCTGAAATATCTGTTCACACAGAAAGATTTGAACTTGAGGCAGAGGAGGTGGATGGAGTTTATGGAGGATTATGACTTCGAGTTGCACTATCATCCGGGAAAGGCCAATGTCGTGGCCGATGCCCTTAGCAGGAAATCTGTTGGTGACATAGCTAGTATAGCCATCCGAGAGTGGGAGATGTTGGGTGCACTTGGGGAGTTTGATTTGCTTTTGGGTGAATCTGTTGAGGCTGCGGCCTTATTTTCTGTTGTTGCACAGCCTACACTTGTGACACGAGTGTTAGAGGCTCAGAGGGGTGATCTTGAGGTAGAATCTCTCCGAGAGAAGATTTCCAGTGGGAAGGTTGAGAAGGGTTTAGCGGTGTATCCCGACCTGAGTGTGAGATACCGAGACCGTTTGTTTGTACCGGAGTCTCGCCGAGAGGAGGTACTCCGAGAGTTTCATCATTCGCGCCTTGCGGTGCATCCGGGAGGCACTAAGATGTATCGGGATTTGGGTCGCCAGTTTTGGTGGCGGGGTATGAAGAGAGATGTGGCAGCTTTCGTATCTAAGTGCCTTACTTGTCAGCAAGTGAAGGCCGAGCATCAGAGGCCAGCGGGTTTGTTGCAACCCTTGCCTATTGCCGAGTGGAAGTGGGAGCATGTCACTATGGACTTCGTTGTGGGTCTTCCGAGGACTCAGCGAGGTAGTGATGCTATTTGGGTGGTTGTAGACCGGTTGACGAAGTCAGCGCACTTCATCCCTATGCGTGTTAGAGATTCGGTAGATCATCTTGCCGACTTATATATCCGGGACATAGTGAGGTTGCACGGGGTCCCAGTGACGATCGTCTCAGATAGAGATCCTCGTTTTACTGCTAGGTTGTGGCAGAGTTTGCAGAGTGCTTTAGGCACTAAATTGACTTTTAGCACGGCTTATCATCCTCAGACTGACGGGCAGTCCGAGCGTACTATTCAGATCCTTGAGGATATGCTTCGGGGTTGTGTTCTCGACTTTAGTGGGTCGTGGGAGAGGCACTTACCATTAGTGGAGTTTGCCTACAACAACAGCTTTCAGTCTAGTATCGGTATGGCACCATTTGAGGCCTTGTATGGCCGACCGTGTAGGTCTCCCGTATGTTGGGCCGAGGTGGGTGATGCACCTTTGTTGGGTCCAGAGTTAGTGAGGGAAACGACGGAGAAGGTTGAGCTTATTCGTAGGAGGCTTGTTACAGCTCAGAGTCGTCAGAAATCTTATGCCGACCGTAGGAGGAGACCTTTGGTGTTTGAAGTAGGTGATCATGTCTTTCTGAAGATATCACCTAGGCGAGGTTTAATGAGGTTTGGGAAGAGTGGGAAGTTGTCCCCTCGATTTATTGGTCCTTTTGAGATCCTTGAGAGGATTGGTGAGGCTGCATATCGCTTAGCTTTACCACCGCAGTTATCCGGAGTTCATGATGTGTTTCATGTGAGTATGCTTCGGAAGTATGAGCCGAATCCATCACATGTGTTGGATTGGACCGATTTAGTTGTTGATGAGGATGTTTCGTATGAGGAGAGACCAATTCGAGTTTTGGATAGGCGGGATCAAGTTTTGCGTGGCAAGACCATCCCTTTGGTGAAAGTTCTGTGGAAGCATCACGGAGTGGAGGAAGCCACTTGGGAACGTGAGTTGGAAGTCCGTGAGAAATATCCGGATTTGTTTATTGATTTGTAATTTTGTACTTAGATTATATAATATTGCGGAACTTGAGAATTTTATATATGTCTTAAGTTGGAAAACATTGAGAATGTTTTGGGATTTAATGTTAGCATTTTGAACTTGCCTTTTTATGGAAGTGGAATATAACATTTATATATTGAATGTGTTGTTTATATCATGAGATTGAATATGATATGGAAATTGTTAACATTGAAAGGAATAATGCATAACATTAATGCAGGTTGAAATATATGTCGGTTTATACATATTGTGAGATGCCTCTTGATAAGAGATGAAGTGACCAATATTGGTCAAGTTGTTGATTACTGTTTTATATATCATTGGGAATTAAGAAAAACTTGTTTTTACAAACCTATGCTTAATTTCGGGGACGAAATTCTTTTAAGGGGGGGAGGTTATAGCGATCACGGTCTCTTCCCATTTGATTATTGTATCCGGACTTATGTTCCGTGGATTCCGTTGTCATATTATTGTTGTTGTTGTCCTTTGATTCCTTATTCTTGGGTTATAGGATATTTTGGGCAGGTTGATTGCAGGTTGGTTGGGTTTAGAAACCAAGTGTTGATGTTCAGTTTTTGGCTTGGTCGCTCGAGCGAGCTTATCTCCGCTCGAGCGAGGTCTTCCTTTTTGGTTCGTCGCTCGAGCGAGCATTTCTTGGCTCGAGCGAGGATTGCGTCCAGTACTAGACCTGAACGCAGTGTTTGTTGGCTCGAGCGAGCTTTTCTTCGCTCGAGCGAGCTGCTTTGTCTTTGGCTCGAGCGAGCTTCTCTCTTCGCTCGATCGAGGTCAGTTTCTTGTGTCTGGTCGCTCGAGCGACCAGGTCTTCGCTCGAGCGAGCCTGTCCAGTATTTAAACGTAACAGCGGGATTTTTAGGGCAGTTTTTCATTCTTTTTGATCTCAAACCCTAAAGTCCGACTTTTCTTCTTCTCTAAACACCTTTTCTCCTAGGTTTGATCTCGTTAGGGTGTGTTTCTACCCTAGTTCTTTTACAAATAAGATAGAGGAGAGTGAGGGCTTCCATTTAATCTGAGCAGTTGTCGGTTTGGAGCACTTTGGAGTTTCGAGCATCTTCTTCATCATCATCTTTTTGGGTTCTTTCTTTGAGGTAGGGATTTCCTACTCCATTTATACGTTTTAATCCTAAGTAGTGGTATCTTGGTATGTGGGGGTAGTTTGGTAATTTTGGGAGAAACCTTAGGGTTTGTCATAGATTAATTTATATAATTAATTTTAAGGAATATTGTGATATTAGGTTAATTCATGAGATTGGGGAAACTTAGTGATTTAACTATGTAACTGGGTAGTTTAAATGCTTACCTATGAGAATGATGAAATTTCATTGTGTTGTTATATTTATTTCTTGTTTAGAAATAATGGTTTTGGGCTATCGGTGGAGGATAGCCATTGATTGTTGTAGACCTTGCATGCGGCTTAGGGATAACTGAAATTGGGTCATTTGTTTGACTGTTGAATTAATACAGAATATTCGTGTATTGATTATGTGATGTATATGTCGAGTATTGATTATGTTGCATATGCATTTTGTTTTGGAGGAGATAGGGGATGAACTCCACGGTTTAGGGGAAGATAGGGGATGGACCTCTAAACCGGATTTGTTGGGAGGAGATAGGGGATGGACTCCAGTAGCATCACTTATGTGTGTGCTTGTCGATAATAGAAGTATTTCTAATTGCTATTGATATGATACATCACCAAAATGTGTATCAGTTGGGAAGTATGGAAGTGAATTTGATTGAGATTGTTATAACACCAGCATGTGTGTTATTTTGTAGTAAGAAAGGTTTAACCTGATTTGTTTTACTTGTTGAGTTATTTGGCCAGGTTCTGAGCCATGTCTGTATAAACGGAAAGTATATTGTGTCATAGACCATGTGTTATAGACAATGTAGACATTCGTGTCATAAAAACTTTAAGTTGATCATCTTGTGTTAACCATATATCGGGTGCTACTGCTTTAGTTAATTCTTATGCTTGGTTTAGTATTTCTCTACTGGGCTGTGGCTCACCCTATATGGGAACTTCATTTTCAGGTTCAGGCGGTTCACAACCTCCAAAGACTTAGCTTGGGAGGATTTGGACTTGAAGACTTGCCTTATATGTTTTATTTGTTTTATTTGAACTATGTAAACATTCAAGCCTAGGGCTTTATGTGTTTTGAGTTAGAACTCATGGAATTGTGTCCAAG
This sequence comes from Camellia granthamiana, assembly GCA_036172215.1. Lineage (NCBI taxonomy): Eukaryota > Viridiplantae > Streptophyta > Magnoliopsida > Ericales > Theaceae > Camellia > Camellia granthamiana. The sequence continues at coordinate 49,453,180 of CM069913.1, read as the reverse complement.
TGTTGGCTTGGCAAGATGTAAGCCCGTTGGGCATTTATTTTTGATGTTTTATTTTCATAATACTCTGATGATTGAAATAATACCATGTTTTCTTTTATAATTCCGCATGTTAATATTATGTGTTATGGGTCTATTTTTGAGGGCGTTACAACACATCACATGAATATATATGAAATATATATTATTTATATAGTATATTGTCCAATATTAATACAAAACAATATTTATAAATATAATTATTTTTATTCAATATAATTTATGTAAAAAATAAATGATTTATTAAAAAAAAATTTAGGCCACTTTTGGCGACTAAAATAAATTTTTAGTCGCCAATGCTATAATTATCGGCTACTAATTATTTTTTGTCGCTAAAAAATTAAGTTCCGTTTAAAAATAAAGCAGTTTTGGCGACTAAATCTGTTTTTAGTCGCCAAAAATGTCACCTTTTGGCTACTAAACCTGTTTTAGTCGGCAAATGTCAGTTTTTAGCTACTGATTTTTTTTTTTTTTGTAGCCAAAAACCTGCACATTCAGCGACTAACCTGTTTTTTAGTCGCCAAAACCATCACTTTTGGCTACTAAATTATTTTAGTCGCCAAAAACTGTGACTTTTGGCTACTAAACAATCTTTTGTCGCTAAAACCCCTATATTCGGCGACCAAACTGCCTTTTAGTCATTAAAACCCTTATATTTGGCGACTAAACTCTTTTAGTCGGCAAAAGTGATCAATTTTGGCGACTAATTCAATTTTAGTCGCCAATTGGACTACTTTCAGCGACGAAAACTGCAATTTTAGTCGCGAAAAGTGATTTTTGTTGTAGTGATCTCACTTCATCTTCTTTCTTCTTTCAGATTCAAACTCATCTGTTTAAACTTCTGTATCTCCCTCATCGTAACTGTGGGAGCCAAAAAATTATAGGTATTAGCTTATTGGGCCTAACCCAAACAAAGCCTACAAAGGTCCAGCCCAAATAAATATCACACCCCCCATCTATATAAAGGGGGGGCATCCCAAGTGAAAGGTATGTCTGTTCTCCCTCCACCACACACACACACCCCTTCTGATATACATATATACTATTTCTTGATTCTAGGACTAACTTCATCATCGGAGTACTCCCGGCAGGCAACCCCGGTTGGGTGGCACCGACTATGTTCCTCATTGCAGATCTACAGGGGTGAAGCTCTTCTCTTCGTTGGATCTCTACAACATCCATGTGAGAGGATATTTCATGATCTCACAGTAACTCTATTTCGTCTCATTTTTTGTGTCGTTGTATTCATCTCATGGCTTAGTTTTCATTTCACCCCTATACGCCTTATTCCATCTCTTTTTGCATGCCATCGGAACTCTGAAAATTGGCTAAAAATAATAATTTTTCTCTTTTTTTTTTTTTTTTTTTTTTTTTACGACAATATTTTTAGTTTCCAATCAACCATCATCCATTGCTTCTCTGAAAACAAATTGAGAAGTTCTTACATGATTATCTATGTGTATATATGTAGATATATATATATATTTGTTTGGTCATATGAGATTTGAAAATTAATTGAATTGGATCTTTTTTTCTTAGTTGGAAATCAGATAAGTAGTTCCATGTGAGTGTATATATATATAACTCTCTGTACATATGAGATAACAATGAACATGATTTTATATTCTTCACTAAAAGAAAGAAAAAAAAGAAGAGAAGTTTCAATGTGTGTATATATTTGTATCAGTTAAACAGATTCAGAGATTACTTGAAATAGAATTTTTTTTTCTTTGCTGTAAATAAAGAAGTTTTCATTTGTGTGTGTATGTGCATCTGTTTGTTCATGAGTTTTTTTTATTCAGTTCATATGAGGTTTGGAAAATTAAATGAATTGATTTTGTTTTATTTGTTGAAGATCAAAACGACAAAGAGGGGGGAAGAGAGAGAAAATGGTGCTGTGCTGACTTGATGTTTGGTAGGGGCGTTAAAAATAGGTCGGGCTTCCCTCCAGTCGATGATCGAATTGTAGAGTGTTATTGGATCCGTAAGGATCTACCATGGGTCTTGTTTCGATAATCCGAACCGTCTAATGTGTAGAATTTATCGAGTACTATATGTCTGTAAAAAATCATGTTGACTGGATATCGATAGCTATCTCATCGCATTAGATTTTTTGTCAACCGTTTATTTTTTCACCGTTCATTTTTTTTAATATAAAACTGATTTGATCAAGTAACTATCGATATCAGATCAATTTGATTTTTTACAAATATATAGTACTCAACGAGTTCTACATATTAGACAGTTCAGATTATCGAAACGCGACCCGTGGTGGCCTCTACGGTCCTAATAGCACCCTCTAGTCCGATTATGGACTGGAGGGAAGTCAAACCCTTAAAAATAAGATTTTTCTGTCGTGATAGCAGCAAAAAAAAAAAAAAAAAAAAAAAAAAAAAAAAAAAAAAAAAATTGAAGAAGAAAAATCTTATTTGTAGCCAACCTTCGGAATGGCATGCAAAAAAAAAAAATGGAACAAGGCGTATGAAGGGTGGAATGAAAATTAGGCCATGAGGTGAATCCAACAATACAAAAATGAGGTAAAACGGAATTACGACGAAAGAGATACAAGGATTTGAATATGTGGGTTTGAATCTGAAAAGAGGAAGAAAATGAAATGAGACAGAAATGGACGGAGATAGATGAAGGGTTCATATTGAAACATGGATAAAACTTCAGAGTTTAATTTGTCAAAATTAAAACTCTGGGGTTTAATTGAAAAACACACGAAACCTTAGGGATTTTTTTTGTGATTAACTCAAAGAAACTCAAAAAAATTTAAAATATAACTTAAAATTCAAAAACTCAAAATTCAAAATACAACTCAAAACTTTTTTCAAAACTCATAACTAAATAAATTTTCTCTTTTCAAAATTCATTTTAAAAACTTAATACTCAAAATACAATTCACAACTCAAATTATGATTCAAAAACTAAACCAAACGATAAATTTTCTAAGGAGTTTAGTTGAAATAAAAAGTGTACTTAAAAGCACTTGTAGCTTTGAAGTTGCTCCTAATAAATTAGGTTAGCAAAAAGTATTTGATGTTTCTCTGTAAGCTTGAATTCCAAATGTCTCATTAAAAAATTAGAAGTATAATTACTTGAGTTACGCTGAAATTCTTTGACACCCATTTATTTTTAGTTTGATGTTTTGGACAATTAAAAAGCTATTCCTTTGACACTTTCACATTGTGATTGTACACTTGCAAGTTAGTGTAACTAAATTTTAACTTCAATAGATTTGGATAGATAAAATAAATAAATAAATAATCATAGGACTTATTACCAAGAGGTTGCAAATTTCAAACTTAGGAGAATCAAACATCTCAAATTTGGTATTATTAGATGTTTGTCTAATCGTTAATTTCAGAATTTTGAGATTTAGTTGAAATACGCATAAGTTGATCTGAACATTCAATTATAAAAATTAAAAAAAGAAGAAAAAAGTGCAACTAAATTCTCAAGGTAGGCCGCTATTGATCTGTTACGCCAGGTCATGCACTAACAGGGACACGACCTAATCATAGGGACTATATTTTCATGCAGTATTTCTTACTTTAATATTTTATCTATTTGTATGGAAAGATTTATTACTATTTCACAAATTTATATTCACAAATTTACTCATAATAATGTGACATGGAAGTTGGGCCCATATTATTAAGCGTGTAATCAATCAAAAGTTAATATATATCCTACCACATTATTATAAGTAAAATTATGAGTACGTTTTTAGGATGTCAAACATTTTTCATATATGCCTCTTCAAAAAACACAAAAACAAAAGCAGCCTGATTTTATGCCATTATGCAATGACCCACCCCAAGAAAAAGAAGCCTGGTTGAGTAGCAATCAAGCATTCAGCCCATCCATTTTTTCAAGAAAACCCCACAGAACAATTTCACCTTTTGAAAAAAAAAAAAAAAAATTTCTTCAAAGCAAGAATCATAATAACCCATATATACACGGTTGTTTCAATGGTTTTGTGACAAATCATAAACTATTAGAAATACTTTGTAACTTGTAAGCTAAGAAGTTGCCATGACCAAGAAGGCCAACAACCACAAGAACAAATCTCTTTGTGAGAAATCCTTGCAAATGGTGGTGAATTTCATCAAACTCTCTTCTATCACTCTTGCAAGTTTAAGTTTAGGAACAACTAGTGTGGGACATACCCTACGTGATCAAAACCGTTCAGGCCGAAAAGGCATAGTCCCTCCCAAGAATGTCTTGAAGGTTTCTCAAATTCAAGGGAGTCAGACTCAGAAGTCACAAGAACCAGAGAGTGATTCCATGTCATACCCTTACTTGATGGATCCAAGTGAGAACAAGGGCTCTTCTTACATGGTCTCAGAAGTTAATGATTCTACTGATAATAGATTTTCAGATTATATTCAGAGGTTTCATGACAAGAACTGAAGAGATTCGATTACTGCATCCAAAGGTTTGCCATACATATTGCCTCCTCCTCCACCTCGTCAAGCCAATTAGTTGCCATGTTTGAGTATAATTTCTCTCCTGTGATTCACTCTGTTACTCAGGGAGTTGTGTTCAAATTTCTCCAAGAATGTGATAGTGAAAGGGACTTCAAACTAGCAAAGTATTTGTTATATGTTATGTTGTTCATGTAAGCCTTTGTGTTAGGAAGAAAAATAAGGTGTTATTATATGTCCATCTGTGTGTGTTGATGACAGATTTATGTAAAAAGGCATAAATTATTACATGGGTTTAGAATATTGACTGTGTTCAACTAATGATTATTCATAATTTGTTCATATTATCTTTTGCTTCTGTTATTTATTTATTTATTTATTTGTGGGCCGTTGTTGTAAGCATATAGTTTTATTATTGGACTGTGCATAACTAACATTGTATTCTGAAAAAAACAGAATAATTACTTATAAAAATGCAAAGTTTAGAACACGAGATTCTCGTTGAAAGAGAATTTAAAAGGATTACACGTATTAATCCTAATCCAATATGCAAAAAATGACTCAACTGTTTTTTTGTATTTATTAAAATATTTGTTAACAAAAAGAAAAAAGAAAGAAGATCCATAAGAACTTTTGAGCAATAGTTAACATGAATGTATTGTAACCCTTTTGAATATCAAACCTTATTTACATGTACTCGTATTGCAATCTATGTTTTCAGGTGTGGTTGTGCATATTTAAAATTTGGACTTATTAAATTTTAAATTTAATATGGAAACTCTACAAAATAGAGTCATATTTTCATATATTTAATTTATTATGTAAGAATAAAATAGTATTATATATAACATACAATATCAAAATTATATTTTATTTGTTTTAAAGCAATTATACAATAATATATAAATATAATGATAGTATTAAATAAAAATATATTAAAAAAATTTCAGATAAAAGTATCCCACCCCCTTGTCCAAGTATGGTAGTTGACACATTTGATTTATTTTGAAAAAAGTCTATAAATTGATAATAATTAAGATGTTTTCTATGACATAAATAGTTTACAATTTTGAGTTTAATAAAATAAGAGAAATATTAGAGATTCACATTTTTAAACTTACAAATCCACTCATAATTATATGGTAAACAAATTGAGCCTATATAATAAATCAAAAGTTGACATTTATCATACTACTTGTTAGGAGTATCAAATATTTTCAAGAGAAAAAAATAAGTATATAGATTGGAAAAAATCACCCCGGGCAATTGCCCAAATGGTCATGGAGGGGGCATTTAGGTATTAAGGTGAGTGAAGTTTTTGAGTCTATGAAAAGGCATTGTCATGCATTATAATCTAAGGGGGATGCACCAATAAATTCCAAATTAATAACTTATACACTGTTTAGTCCTAAAAGTTTTCTTATAGACTGAAAGGTCCCATTACAATGTTTTAAACATCAGATTAATGTTACAAACATTAGATTTCAAACATCCAATGTTCATCAGATTACAATGTTCCAATGTTCATTTACATCATAAACATCATGATGATGTATAAAATGGGACTAAATGGAGCATAAGAAAACTTTTAGGACTAAATGGTTCAACTTTTCAGAAACTAGGACTTATGGGTAAATTTTTCATAATCTAACTATAAACATATTAACTGCTATCTTGTGCCAAAAAAAAAAATCAATAAATAAATAATTGAAAAACATCAATATATCTCCATTCATTACAAATAAAGTTATAGCTATTTTTTTTTATCAGCAAAATAAATAAATAAAAATAAAAATTATTGATGAAACTAAACATACAATTACATATGGGATTACATCAATAAAGAAGAGGGAAATGCAAAAAAATCATGGTAAGACTTCACAATCTCAACGAGCTATATGATGTAGTATATATGGAAAATGTAGACGCCCACAATCGAAACCCCCGAATTTATTCACAATGAAGTCAATCAAATTAAGAGAGCTTTCTTTGGGGTAAATATTAGATATAACGGCGATACTATGTAATGATATCATCATCCAATGAACATTGCTGATTGGCGGCAGAAATCACAACAATGTTGGGTTAGAGGAAGACAACGATTGATTACTTTATATATTTATGACTTTTTATTAGCGAATGACACAAGATGTCTTTTTATTAGCAAATGATACAAGATGTCTTATCCTTACACTCCATATTTGGGAAATCTACCATTTTCCATCATATATTGGTCTCGTTTTGTAGAGCTATGAGAAAGTGATTATAACTTATATCTTAACAGCTTATAGCTTATAACTGTGAATATAAACTGATTTTTGACTTATAAATTAAGCTTCTTCTCCCCACTCAAAGAATAAGTTGATTTTTGACTTATAAAAAGTTATAAGCTGTATTGTTAAGCTGAACCAAACACATCAAAATAGCTTAAATTAAGCTAAAAACTAAAATAAGTTGGAAATAAACCCTACCAAACAAGGCCATTGTACCAACTCATTTTTAGCAAGTACTTAATCTAGTAACCCAAATCCCATCATTTATTACCTTTTTAGTAGAACTTTTTTTAACCTAAAACCCGATGATCAGACATAGAAATTTAAAGTACTCCTATTTTAGTTTTTAAATAATTAGGTTTTTTAGTTTAAGTTATTTCTGTCTAATAAGTTATAAGCAGAAACTGAACTAAATAATTTGACATAAATTTTCAAATTAAAATAAATTATAATCAAATCATATGTATAAAGGTAATGATTCTAACAAGGGAGAACAAAAAAAAAAAAAAAAAAAAAAAAAAAATCATTATTTTTATTTTTTTCCCCCTCCTTTTGAGACCTAGTTGTTTGAAGGATATAAAATTTTCTTTTTTTAGTAACTACATTTTCTCACTCCGGTTGAAGAGATCTTCAGTCCCAAGTCCATGATTACAGGTTTCAGTTCATGGTTTACGTCACTCATTTTGTAACTTACAATGTTTAATGATCAGTCATTTTCTCACACAAGAAATCAAGTTTGCTTATTAAAGGAGAAGGGCCATACTGGAATACATAGTCCCAGTTTCCATAATTGCCATAATAAATCTTGAAAATATGATTTTTAAGATTGAATCGTGGTTAAGGTTCGAATCCCAATATCTCGATTCTCCCTACTTAGGTAGATGACAATAACGAAGTTCTTGATATGATTGGCTCCATTTGATTTAATTTTTGAAAATAATTTTAACGTGTATTTTAAAAGATATATTTTTTAAAAGAGTTTTGAAAATTGAAAATTTTGTTTGATTATGAATTTTGAAACTAATTTTTAAGTTATATATTTTGAAAATAGTTTTTAGAAATTTACAAATTGAAAATTTGTTTGGTTTTAAAACTAGTTTTCAAAAGAGTTTTTTTGGGCCTTTTGTTTTGTTTTGTTTTTGCTTTTTTATCTTGTAGTCAAAACTTCCTATAATGGGTAAATTATTGATAAATCTCATTTAGAAGTGTTTTAACCTAAGAAGTCCATGAAGGAATTTTTTAACCCATTTAGTCCTATATATGTATAGTTTTATTTCATAAAATCCTTTTTCTTGATTTACACTATTTTCTTCGACACTTATGCCCTTATATTTAATTTTGATACCCTTATAAATATTTTTTTGAACGGTTAGCAATTTTATGATGTGAACATTCATATTTTAAAATTCACATTGGTAGGAATGTAAAATTGGCCCGTGGGTGGCCCGAAACCCGCTCCCGAGCCGGGGCGGGCCCGGCCCGTTGACAATTTGAATATTCACATTGACATGTTAACATTCACATTAATAGGAGTGTAAAATTGGCTCGCCTCCCGTGGCGGCGCGAAACCCGCCCGCGACCCATGAGCGGCCCGGGGCGGGCCCAGTTCGGCCAGTTGACAATGTGAATATTCACATTGACATGTTAACATTCACATTGATAAGAGTATAAAATTGGCCCGCGGCCCATGGGCGGCCAAAAGCCCACCCGCGGCCCGAGGCGGGCCCGGCCCGGCCCGACCCGTTGACAATGTGAATATTCACATTGACATGTTAACATTCACATTGATAGGAGTGTAAAATTAGCCCGCGTCCCGTGATTGCCCGAAACCCGCCCACGGCCCGTGGGCGGGCCCGGCCCGGCCTGTTAACAATGTGAATATTCATATTGACATGTTAACATTCACATTGATAAGAGTATAAAATTGGCCAGCGGCCCAAGTCGGGCACGACCCGGCCCGTTGACAATGTGAATATTCACATTGACATGTTAACATTCACATTGATAAGAATGTAAAATTGGCCCACGGCCCGTGGGCGGCCCGAAGCTCAACCGCAGCCCGAGGCGGGCTTGGCCCGACCCGTGACATTGTGAATATTCACATTGACATGTTAACATTAACATTGATAGGAGTGTAAAATTTGTCCGTTGTTCGAAGCTCGCCCGTGGGCCGGTTTAGGTCCGGCCCGGCCCGTTGACAATGAGAATATTCACATTGTCACAGGCCGAGCCGAGTCCGCCCTGAGCCGCTGCCGGGCATTGGGTCGTCTACGGGCCGCGGGCCAATTTTACACTCATATCAATGTGAATGTTAATATGTCAATGTGAATATTCACATTGTCAACGGGCCAGGCCCGCCCCGGGCAGCGGGCGGGCTTCTGGCCGCCCACGGGCCACGGGCCAATTTTAGACTCTTATCAATGTGAATGTTAACATGTCAATGTGAATATTCACATTGTCAACCGGCTGGGCCGAGCTCGCCTCGGGCCGCCCATGGGACGCGAGTCAATTTTACACTTTTATCAATGTGAATGTTAACATGTCAATGTGAATATTCACATTATCAACGGGTTAGGCCGGGCTCGCCCAGGGCAGCCCACTGGCCGCGGGCGGGTTTCGGGCCGCCCACAGGTCGCAGGCTAATTTTACACTCCTATCAATGTGAATGTTAACATGTCAATGTGAATATTCACATTGTCAATGGACCGGCCCCGCCTCCGCTCGAGGCCGGGCTTCGGGCTGCCCACGGGTCATGGGCCAATTTTACACTCTTATCAATGTTAATATTAACATGTCAATGTGAATATTCATATTGTCACAGGCCGACCCGAGCCCGCCCCGAGCAGCGGCCGGGCTTCGGGTAGTCTACGGGCCGCGGGCTAATTTTACACTTCTATCAATGTGAATGTTAATATGTCAATGTGAATATTCACATTGTCAACTGGCCGGGCCAGGCCCGCCCCGGGCAGCGGGCTGGCTTCGGGCCACTCACGGGCCGCGGGCCAATTTTACACTCCTATCAATGTGAATGTTAACATGTCAATATGAATATTCACATTGTCAACGGGCCGGGCCGGGCCCGCCCCGTTAAGCGGGCGGGCTTCAGGCCGCCTACGGGCCGCGGGCTAATTTTACACTCCTATCAATGTGAATGTTAACATGTCAATGTGAATATTCACATTGTCACAGGCCGGGCCGAGCCGGCCCTGAGCCGCGGACCAATTTTACACTCCTATCAATGTGAATGTTAACATGTCAATGTGAATATTCACAGTGTCAACGGGCCAGACCGGGCTCGCCTCGGGCCGCCCATAGGACGCGAGTCAATTTTACACTCTTATCAATTGGAATGTTAACATATCAATGTGAATATTAACATTATCAACGGGCTAGGCCGGGCCTAATTTTTTGGCTTGGCCGGCCCGACTAGAATTTTTCCAGGCACCCACGAGGATCGACATGGACCGGACCCCTACACATTGACGATATGAACATTCACATTGACGGTGTGAACATTCACATTAGGGGTATTTTGGTAATTATGTCACCCATAGGACTTATTGAAACATAAAAAAATAATGTGAATTAAATGGAACATAAGTAGATGAAAAGGGTATTTTGGTCTTCTTATCTCAAATAGAACCTAATGGAATAGTCAAAAAGAATACGAGTTAGATGGAATAAAACTCTTAGAAAGTGGATTTATAAAAAACGCTCCCTTTTATAATATTATAGTTAATTATGTTTACTTCTTTTGCATACGCAATCTAAATGTACCTTTTTTTTAAAATTTTTTTAATTTTTTATCTTTTCAAAAAAAAATATTGTTTATTTTTTGAAAAAAAAAACATTCTTTTATTTCATTTTGTAGTTTTATAATAATTTTTAATTTTATTTTTTTAAAAAGTATTTAAATCTTTATTTGCTTATTATTTTATTTTTTTAAAATAGTATTATTATTATTATTATTATTATTATTATTATTTCTTTTAAATTTTAAAATTTTTTGAATCACCCCTATATATCTAAATCATAACAAATTATTTGGCTAATACTTAAAAAATAACAAAATATTTTTTTCAAAAAAATAAAAAAGAATAATTTTTTTTTTCAAAAAAAAAAAAAAAAAATTTTCAAAAAATAAAAAAATAATATATGTATACCAAGATGTCCAAATTACCGCTACACACACACACGCACACATATCATATATCGTCACTTACTCTCAATCCTCTTAGAGCATCTCCAACGCTTCACTTCTTTTTTTACCAAATTTGAGTCGAAAAACTGCCTTTTCACCAAATCTGATACTGAGCGCTCCAACCCTTGATTTTTCATCAAATTTTCATCCGGGACAACCGGGTGGTCGACCGGCCGGTTGACCGGTTAGGCCAATTTTTTTTTTTTTTTTTTTTTTTTGAATTTTCTGAATTTTTTTTGAACTTTTTGAACTTTTTCCGGGTCGACCGGGTGGTCGACCGGTCGGTCAACCGGTTAGGCAAATTTTTTTTTTTTTTTTTTTTTTTTTTTTTTTTTTACGGTTTGAACTAATTTTCCTTGAACTCTTTGAACCTTTCACTGGTTGACCGGTTGGTCAACCGGCCGGGCAACCGGTTGGTCAACCGGCTCCTCTTTCCAACGGTCAGGAACAATATTTTGGTGAAATCAGTATTCTGTCGTCGATTTGATGAAGCGTTTGATGAATTGTCGATTTGATATCAGTTCTGATGAACCGTTGGAGGAGTGAACAGTGCATTTTTCATCAAAATTCAAATTTGATATCAACTCTGATACACCGTTGGAGATGGTCTTACAGATCTCAAACCTCTCTCTCTCTCTCTCTACTTGTTTCATTCTCTCTCTGCTTGTACAAACCCTAACGTTGTGTTTTTTGGTTGGGGAATTTGGAAAGAAATTTGAGAAGAGAAAAGGAAAATGTATGTGAAATATAAATAAAATACACCAACATTTTATCTAGTTTCACACACTTTTTTCATTTTTCTTTGCATTTCCAAATACTTTCCCAAATCCTCCAACCAAGCGCAACATAAGTCAATGGCAATGGTTCATCCTCACTCTCCCCTCTGTCGCTGCTGGAAGAAGTCTCCACTGTCGCACCACCTCCAATCTTCTCTCAGATCTTAGATCTTCTAGCCACAGGGGACAGAATGGAGTTATCTCCTCTACTCACATTGCCTCGGCCGATGCTTTGTTCCTGTTGGACTCCATCGACTTCTCTAGCGAACTAGAAGAGATCTGGACTCCTACTATTGCTTCTTTTCTCAGCTCCTCATTGGCAGCTTTTCTGGCCACAGACTAAGTTTTCCAACGCTGGCGGCGACAGATTTCTTGGTTAGGGTTTATATGGGTGTTTCTATAATGCTTCACTTCGAACATATATAACAATTGAGAAGATCTTTTTCTATTTGTCTTTGCTTCATGCTAAATTGTTCCTGGTTTTAAAATGTAGCTTTTGAAATTGTTGTGGAGGTCCATGAGTTTGAAAGATCCGCTGTTGATCGCTAGATCTCCTAATGATGATGATATAGATAGATAGCTATATAGGTATATATAAGAGGCTATGATAATAATATTTCTCGTTTGAGTTCATTCAAATGATAGAGAATCTTTGCTTATTTCAATGGCGGGGCAACATTGAAAGCCCTCTCTCAAGGGGCAACTATTGTTGTAACCATGGTGGGAAATACTCTCTCTTCTTTAATCCAAACACAAATCTGAGCCTCAATTTTCTCATCAATATCTTCTGCATACATGAATATATATCTAAGTAAATACATGAGTACCATTTAATTTTGATTAGATAGATTCGATCAAAGCCACTATATAGATAGATTCAATTTTTGTAGTCGTTAATTATATTTAAAAATTAATATAACAAAAAACAATTTTATGCCCACTTTCTCCAAACCTAAAATTATATTAATATGTTAATTAAAATCTATATAATAACGCAAGAGACTTTTTGAAAATGTCTTAAAATGTATGTGAGATACATTTTGATCCAATGGTTTAAATTGTCTCATCTCAACTTCAATGGTTGAGATGTCTTTATTTCCCCCTCTCTCTCCATCAATGGTTGATGAGGAAGAGGCTTTATTTCCCTCTTTGAGCATCAACGACATCAAGATCTAATGGTCAGAAAATCTCTCTCTCTCTCTCTCTCTCTCTCTCTCTCTCTCTCTCTCCTTTCCATCATAGGTACTCATCTCCTCTCTCTCTCTCATTTCAATTTTTGAACTCTCTCTCTCTCTCTCTCTCTCTCTCTCTGCATCGGAGCCCATCCCGTGCGACGACCACCGACCATCGCGACGCCGACGACCACCGACCACCTCTCCTCTGTGTGTCATCCTCTCTCGACGCCACCACCGACCACCTCCTCTCCTCTCACCCTTCTCTTTCGTCTCTCTCCCCTTGCAAGGTAAACTAGAACTTCCAACTTGCTGTTCCGACTTGTTGTTATGATTTTGAATCTGACTTTGAATCTGAATTTTTGCTTGAATCTGATTTTTGCTTGAATTTTTGAATCTGATTTTGAATCCGAATTTTTTATTTGCTGTTCCGATTTTGAATCTGACTTTGAATCTAACTTTCCATGGGCATAAACTGAATTTGACTTTGCAAATCATAATTTCAGATGTAGCAGTAATTCCTTTTCAAGTCACCACCCTTTTTATCCAAATTTCATCTAGAGTGACTTTGAATCTGAATCAGACTCTTTTTAATCCCAACCCTTTTTATTCACATCTTTTTAATCCTAACCTTTTAGATTTAGTACCTTATAGGACAGTCTAAATTTTTTACTTTATTGGAAGTCCAATTTGTTAGAACATTTAATGATACAATTGATGATCTTCAAAGATTTCATTGTATTTATGAAGATGTGTGCTTTTTATAGCAGGGTATAACTAGAACTGGTAGTGCTCAATATACAAACATCAGATGTGTGGGAATATTTTTCTGTCAAAGTTACATGTATGGAGGTTTGTCTTCTTTAAAGTGATGCTCTCTATTAGTTAGTAGGTGTGGCTTTATGGTTACTAATTACTAAAAAGTGAACTGTATGAGTTGCTACAATCTCCATTATTTAATTTTCAATGTTGATAGCTCAGCTCATAAATTGCAGTGGTGGTGTAATATTTGAATACACAACAAGGGACAAAGTTCATCTGTAACAGTGGTGCTTTTTAAAGAAGGTTTATTGAAAAAATATGTGATTTTGTGGAGTGAAAAAATATGTGATTTTGTGGACAGAATATATTGTTTCTGTCCATACCTCATCATTTTTTTCCTTCTGTATTTTGATTTCAGTTTCACAATTTGAAACTACAGCATCTGTTTGAGTTTCATCTCTATGTTCGTTTCATCTCATCTCAACTATCTCTCTCAATTACAATTTGTTATTTTGATTTTAAAATTTTCAATACTTATGTTTCTTATGCCTGTAGATTTCTGGTTTCTCATATTGAATTGTATTATTAGTTTTAATTTTTTTTTAATTGACATCGGTCAAAATATATTGTTTCTTTCCATACCTCATCATTTTTTCTCTTCTGTATTTTGATTTCAGTTTCACAATTTGAAACTACAGCATCTGTATGTTTCTTATGCCTGTAGATTTCTGGTTTCTCATATTGAATTGTATTATTAGTTTTAAATTTTTTTTTTAATTGATTCAATGACAATCAGTGTTCTGAGGGGCCATCTGGTAATAGATTTTTTTAGTGATTTTATAAAAACAAACTTCTCTCAACAATCCAAAAGGGAAAACCAGGGGCCTTTTCTCCTGTAAGACCTGCAGCATTCTTGAAAAATTACAAATCAAGCCTAGATTTCTTGGGTCATTTAGAAGGTAAATTCTTTTAATTTTTTATTTGAACTCTTTTGGATTTAATTTTTTTCTTTTCAACAGAGGTGACTGCTAGATTTTTAAACCTTAATTATCAATCAAACTAAATTTTCCAATAATTGTCCCCTATGTAAACAACACCTGTATCCATCATGACTTCATTTTTTCCTGCATCTTTTGTGTGCAATGGTTGATTCACACCGGCAGTTTTTTGGCTGATTGTAGAGGTGTTTGCTCAGGGGGAGTTGTTACCCGTTAGAATTTTAAGTCCTTTTTCTAATTTATGTATTTTTTTACTGCTAGCTTTCTATTGTCCTTTCCTAACATCAGAATTAGATGAGAGCTATGAAATTGGATCTAAAGTTTGCTCAACATCAAAAGTGGGTGATGTCATTGAATCCAGATTTATTGAATTTGTAAAATCACAACTGTCTTGATTTTTTTGAATTAATCATATGTTATATTTGATTTATATTGTGATTGCATTAATTAAAATAAACTTATAATGCTAAGGACATATTCCCTCAAGCATTTAGAAGTCAATTTAGACTTACACAGTAAATCAATTTTCTGAGGAAGGTAATTTTCCTACGTAAGGATCACTTCTTCACCCATGAAGAACTTAGGTCGAGTCTTAATATCCTATTTCATCTAATATGTGAGGCTATCAAGTAGTAACATATATATCCAGTTCGCCTAATGTTCCTTAATCATAAATTGTTTTCATTTTAATTTTGATTAGTGTATTGTGTATGATTCACACCGGTAGATTTTTGGCTGATTGTAGAGGTGTTTGTTCAGCGGGAGTTGTTACCCATTAGAATTTTAAGTCCTTTTTCTAATTTATGTATTTTTTTACTACTAGCTTTCTATTGTCCTTTCCTAACATCAGAATTAGATGAGAGCTATGAAATTGGATCTAAAGTTTGCTCAACATCAAAAGTGGGTGATGTCATTGAATCCAGATTTATTGAATTTGTAATCACAACTGTCTTGATTTTTTTGAATTAATTATATGTTATATTTGATTTATATTGTGATTACATTAATTAAAATAAACTTATAATGCTAAGGACATATTCCCTCAAGCATTTAGAAGTCAATTTAGACTTACATAGTAAATCAATTTTCTGAGGAAGGTAATTTTCCTACGTAAGGATCACTTCTTCACCCATGAAGAACTTAGGTCGAGTCTTAATATCCTATTTCATCTAATATGTGAGGCTATCAAGTAGTAACATATATATCTAGTTTGCCTAATGTTCCTTAATCATAAATTGTTTTCATTTTAATTTTGATTTAGTTTATTGTGTATGATTCACACCGGCAGATTTTTGGCTGATTGTAGAGGTGTTTGTTCAGGGGGAGTTGTTACCCATTAGAATTTTAAGTCCTTTTTCTAATTTATGTATTTTTTTACTGCTAGCTTTCTACTGTCCTTTCCTAACATCAGAATTAGATGAGAGCTATGAAATTGGATCTAAAGTTTGCTCAACATCAAAAGTGGGTGATGTCATTGAATCCAGATTTATTGAATTTGTAATCACAACTGTCTTGATTTTTTTGAATTAATTATATGTTATATTTGATTTATATTGTGATTGCATTAATTAAAATAAACTTATAATGCTAAGGACATATTCCCTCAAGCATTTAGAAGTCAATTTAGACTTACACAGTAAATCAATTTTCTGAGGAAGGTAATTTTCCTACGTAAGGATCACTTCTTCACCCATGAAGAACATAGGTCGAGTTTTAATATCCTATTTCATCTAATATGTGAGGCTATCAAGTAGTAACATATATATCCAGTTTGCCTAATGTTACTTAATCATAAATTGTTTTCATTTTAATTTTGATTTAGTTTATTGTGTATGATTCACACCGGCAGATTTTTGGCTGATTGTAGAGGTGTTTGTTCAGGGGGAGTTGTTACCCATTAGAATTTTAAGTCCTTTTTCTAATTTATGTATTTTTTTACTGCTAGCTTTCTATTGTCCTTTCCTAACATCAGAATTAGAAGAGAGCTATGAAATTGGATCTAAAGTTTGTTCAACATCAAAAGTGGGTGATGTCATTGAATCCAGATTTATTGAATTTGTAATCACAACTGTCTTGATTTTTTTGAATTAATTATATGTTATATTTGATTTATATTGTGATTGCATTAATTAAAATAAACTTATAATGCTAAGGACATATTCTCTCAAGCATTTAGAAGTCAATTTAGAGTTACACAGTAAATCAATTTTCTGAGGAAGGTAATTTTCCTACGTAAGGATCACTTCTTCACCCATGAAGAACTTAGGTCGAGTCTTAATATCCTATTTCATCTAATATGTGAGGCTATCAAGTAGTAACATATATATCCAGTTTGCCTAATGTTACTTAATCATAAATTGTTTTCATTTTAATTTTGATTTAGTTTATTGTGTATGATCTTTCCATTTTAATTTTTGTTTGAACCCTTTACTAATTTTACCTAATTTATATATTTGCAATTTGTTCTTCAAGACTTAATCTTTTGTTTGTAAAGGTTTTATCTGATCGGAATTTGGATTTGAATTCATCTGCAATCTATGATTTTGTCGGTGAAAGTGGCGTTCTTGAATTTATTTATTTATTTAATTTTGTTGTTTTGATTATCAATTTGATTCACTTTATTGTTGCTTACATTGGTTTGACATCGATTACTGATTGACACGATTAGGGTTTTGCTACCTTTGTTGAGATATGTTCTTCTATTTTTTTTTAAATAGGGAATTGATTTTTGAAGATTTTGTATCTGCTTAGTTTTAGTTAAATGTGAACTGGGATTTCTGAGATGAAAAGTAATTGTGGATTTGTTGAATAATGTGATATGGGTATTGAAATGATATATTTATTGTAAGATCTTTTGCTTATATGCATTCATCGTTGCCCTGCAGTCGAGATTTTTTGCAGCTACAGGTTCAAACAGGGGCCTCCGATTCCTCTAGACAATCACAAACCTTTGCCAGTTTTAAAGAGTTGCAACCTCTCTTTGGGTCATTTAGAAGGTAGATTTTTTTCCCCTTCTATCCATAGTAGCATCCATTCTATCTAGCAATGTACTCAGGCTCTAAATCTTTTAGTGTTGTGATGTATTTCTATACAAGAACATGAAATGCTCACCTTTTCAGAGCTACTTCCAAGTCCTCCTCTTTATAGTTAAAAGCTTCATCAAACCCAAATTTGTTCTTCAATAGATCAACCTTGGTTGAAAAATAGTAAAAGAAAGAAATAGAAGAAGAAAAAAGAAGAAGAAGAAGAAGAAGAAGAGAGTCAGTGACTATACCTTTTCATTTTTTTTTTTTTTGGGCTCTGGATTTTTAAGGTAGTTTAAAAACAAACTTCTGGTGTTTCTGAATTTGCATTTCCGGGAGTACATAACATAGTTTTGATTAAATAGTATATCATGTTTAATAGTGTTGCTTTTGATTGCAGTGGTTCCTGTTGTAATATTTTTTTTTTCATTTAAATTTCTTTCGATTAAAGGCATTGCAGTTTGGTTTCACATTCTGCTTATGGGTGGATTTGGATAGTTTGAGCTATTTGATTGTTTTATTTATTTATTTATTTTTTTTTGCAGCTGCTCTTCTCAGGGAAGAGGTTGCAGTCCACCTAATGAATTTAGATTAAGTTTTGGAACTAAAATTTGACAATATTATATGTTATGTTATGTGATGTTGTGTGTGTGTGTGTGTGTGTGTCTTTGCCTAGGAATCTGTGATGTTGTGTGATGTGTGTGAGTGTGTGTGTCTTTGACAGTATGTGATGGTTTCAATGGCTTCTACTGGGAATCAAATTTTTTTTTCTAATCTAATTTTTGTGTGTGTGTGTGTATGTGTGTGGCAATGGGTTGGCTGCTTTCCTTCAGCAAATTAAATGAATTCAAAAGGTTGGTTTCATATTTTGCTTATGGGTGGATTTCAATAGTTTGAGCTATTTGATTGTTTTATTTATTTTGCAGCTGCTGTTCTTAGCATTTTAGTGCACCATGTTATCCCATTAAAGGTATCCTAATTATTTAATAGGATGCTTGGCTTTCATTGGGAATTAAATTGTTCAATCTGTTTTTAGTTTATGATTTTTTTTTAAAATTTAATATTGTTATTTGTAAGTTACTGAAATAATTTTACTCATTTCTAATATTGTTAAATTTACTCATTTCTTATAGCAGGTTTGTTTATGTAGTGTTGATTAAATTTTTTTTCCTTTAATTTCTTTATGGATAACTGAAAGAGGAGTGTAGAGAAATTGGCCATAATTGTTTGTGTTTCTTTATGGTTTTGATTTCATTTATATGAATATGAAATAGGTTACTATGAGATGACATAAGTCTTTTCAATAAAATGAGTTTCTATAATGAGATAGGTCTTTTTTTATGAATGGACTTTCATGTTAAAAAATTGTCACTTAGTATGGAAGGTTGAAACAGTGATTGTGCTTAATTGCTATTTACTACCTTCAGCTTGGTTTGCTTCTTCATATGTTCATAGAAATGATTTTTCATGCTTTTTGGCACTCACATTTGTGGATTGAAATGTCACATTTATTTGGTTACTAATTGATAATTGTAAAGAGCATGCATTTGTCTATTCTCTCTCAAATTGGCTCCTCTATAAAAACATGTATATTCAAATCGGTGAATCAAATAGTGGGAGTTGGATCTTATTTTTAAGAACAAACAATGGGCAATTTTTAAGGGGTTGATTTTGGATAATGGAGCTTGCTTGCTTATATTTTCTATTCTTCCTTTTGTTTCAGGTACATATGCCTTGGCTTGAAGGAGTGTTTGATTAGCTCATAAAAAGTTGTTGTGACTTTGTTTGCCACAATGGTTGATTAGGTAATTGGTCTGCCTTCCATTGATGGATTTGTCAATAATTTGTTGCTTATCTATTGTTCAACTTGGCTTCATTTTACATGTGAAAATTAAGAATCTTAAATTTTTATTAGATAGGCTTCATTTTACATGTTGCCGTGAATTTCATGTAATGATTTTTTTTGAAATGGTTTAGATTTTAGAAACCCATCTTCATGTAATGATTTTTTAAAATGGGTTAGATTTAAATGTGTTTATGAATGGTTTTGATTCCAAAAATATTAAAATGATAAATGAACCAGCACAATTATTAAAATGGGTTTTTGAATGGGTTTCTAAAATCAATTTTCATGTATTGATTTTCGGAAACTTATCTTTATTTTGTTTAATTTGGTTCCCCTATGTAACTATTTTGTTTATATCATATGGAGTATTAATTATGTGTTTCTCATTCTCTTTTTAACAGTTCCGTTTCTCTACTTAATTATGTTTAATTCAGTTTCATTCTCTCTCTTTCGTTTTTCAGTTGTGGTAAGTATCTTTTATAAGTATTTGGTTGTAATCTTTGTTTAAAAAAATAGTACACTTAATTTTATTTAATGAACCTTGGGTTTAATTTTAGTTAGATTTGCCCATTAACATTGATTTCAAGTTTGATTCTTTTTTTGTTGCCTACTAATTGTTATACATAATGCTTCAACTAGAAAATGAGTTATGCATTATCACTGGAATGGAAACTCAAAGGACCATGATCATCCAAAAATGGATACTTCACACAAGGTAAGCTTTAATTGTTTAAAATTTTAATTTTGTTTGGTTTTATAGCCTTCAAAAATTCTCCTTCCTTATAACAAGACTCTCTTAGTCTTAATAAAGAAAATTATCCGCTCCCCTTACAAAATTTGAGTTTAATTCTATTTGGAGGTTTGTATGATTTATCGGCATTCTCAATTGATCTATCTATATTATTATTTGCTTTTCTATTCATTTGTTTACTTTAGTAATGCATAAATATGTCTATTCTCACTTTGCCATTGAATGACATAATTCAATTGACCATAATAGTTATATTCAATTCTTCTTAATTCATAGCTATTGATTTTCCTATTTCTCATATGTATTTTGATGCGATTTTTCATACTACAGTTTCTTTTGATGCAATTATTCTTCATTACAATTTCTTCCGATTTCTCATATGATTTTGATGCAATTTTTCAAAGCTATTGGTTTTTTGAAGCGAATTTAAGCGAGTGATTTTGTTGAAGGTCATTGATCCATATTGAAAACATTGGGTTACGTTGCTTCTACCGGTGTGTCGTTGGTTGGCTCTCTCATGTTAAATTATTTATTTATTTATTTATTTTTGGGTTAGCTAGGATGATTCTTTTGTATCAAAATGTTCATTGACCTTTATTTGAAGGAATTTAAACCTGATAAAGCGAAAGGGTTACCAGTTATGATACTAATTCAATAACATTCTTTTATTGAAAGTTATCCCATTCTAACTTGCTATAGTGTATAGATGTGCCATTTTGACGTGGATAAAAATCTAAAATTTGCTATTTAGACTTTATGTTTAGCAAATATTTCTAGATTCTTTGCATATGCTACATTCAAATATATAATTCATTTTTTGGACTTTCATTTTGAAATTTGCTATTTGAAATTTATAAATGCTTTCGCAAATTCAATGTGTAGAAGCAATTTCAGTTTCTTATTTGTGAAGTTTTAAGTCGGAGTGATATTACCATTTTGAATTGATTTATTATCATTGAGTTTTGTAGCACGTGATACCAGAAAAATTGTTGGCAGTGCCTTCAGGCACGGGTCATCCCTAGTAAAATAAATAAAATATAATTAAATAATAATTAAGAATTGATTTAAAAGTATAATTAAATTAAAATTAGATTAAAAATTTAGGAATTACAGTAAGTAATTAAATATTTAGGATTAATTGTGATCTAAAATATAATTAAATTAAAATTACAATAAAATGTTCAGAATTATAATAAATAATTAAATATTCATAATTATTTGTGATTTAATTGAATTAATATTAGACATTATAAATTATGTGTATGAGAGAAGAAAGAGAATAAAATAACAAAAAAAAGTAAAGAGTTTGAGAGTATTACAGTCATTTCACATCTATAGTTAACGGTGTTGACGATTGTACTTTAGTCCAAAATCACGTGGGGACTTTTTGACTCTATTTGAATATAACGTGTTTTAGATTTAAACCACAAGAGAGGCCTCTTTTGGGAAGTGGGTTAAAAGCCACTTCTCAACTTTTAATTCATTTTGGGTCACATTATCTCTCATATTTTTTACACGTTTTTTCAAAAAAAAATCAAAAAGTCAATTTTTAACCATCTTCTCAAAATACCCCAAAGTAAAATGAATTTTACCCATACATATACATATGAAACAATTAGTTTTTTCTTTTTTTTTTTCTTCTTCTCTCCAATCATAACTATTTATTCAAATAAAAAAGTTAGGGAGAAGCACCAATAAATCCCAAAATCCCATCTTGTGAACTATTTAGTCCTGACTTTTATTTTATGGACCGACCCAAAGGTCCCATCACAAATGAAATTACACAAAAGGATGGACTACCAACACATGTTTGACTAACCTCAGGGGTTAATTTGGGATTTCGCCGTAAGGTGAAATTATATATTTGCACCAAGCTCACTATAGACTTTTATCATTTCCACGCCATTAGGAATGGATAGACTTTGTTTTGTAATGTTGAATTGCTAGTTTCTACATAACTAGTTTCAATCATATGATGTTGATGAGAGATTGGGGCTGTTAGTAGTCGTCCAACACAGTCATGTTTCGAGAGTGAAACCCTACATTGGTCGGACGAGGAATTTTGACAGACACCAGCAGACGTTGAAGGTGTACGGTTGAGCTAGTTGTATAGAAGATGATGACGAGGCGAGAAGGTTAGTGATGTTTGTTTTGTATGTAATCGGTGTTGGTAATCGCAATGTTAGGGTTTGTTATATTAAGGTTATGGGTTTGTCAAAATTGTATGAGATTAGAAATATTTTTTGTGATGTATGTGTGATATGAGATTCGTATTGGATGTCCCCATTGTTAGAAATGTTCAGTGGGTTGTGGGGTTGCTAGTTTGTCAGTGTCGATTCGTATGCAATCTTGTGTTGATGTGTGTAGTATCTGTGATGTGATGTTACGTGATTATTGGACCCAGGCTTGGTGTGGTATTGAACAAGTGACTATTTGTTGACATTGGTATGTGTAATGTTACTAGATGCAAGTGAAATAGCTGAAATCTACATTGAACTCTACAGTATAGATGTGGGTATAATGTTTTGTATGTGTAGGTGGTTTTACAGGGCATAGTGGCCCCTGTTTTGTTTTTGTGTTTATTGTAAATGTTGACATGTTGTAACTGGTTTTTGTACATTGGCATTAATGCGTTAGTTGATTGTGGTAGTGCCTAATGTGTAAATGTTCTTTTAGGCTTGTCGGGGTGGTTATGCATGCAGTATGTTGTATGTTAGAATGATATGTGAAGCTTTGGCTAAACGTGTGACATTATAATGTGTTGTGTGACAGATGACCAAAAGGTGTGGTGCACGGTAGAAAGTTACCCCTGTCAATGTGTGTATGTATTCTTATTTTTTATTTTGAATTTTTGGTATGTTTTTATAGGTGTTTGATTTCAGACTGTTATAGTGTATTACTCTGTATTGCGTAGCCAACAAATCATTGTTGGTTGTGGTGGTATGTAGCCTTTGTGACATTGAATGTTAGCGTGTAGGTGATAATTTGCACGTTGGAAATAAAACATTCGGAAGGATGTCTCTTGACCCTATATAAGCGTGGGAGGGTTATTTTGTAGCCATTATGTTGTGCGATTTTTATTGTATGATGATTGATTGTTGCGTAATGCTATTTTTCCATGTGATATGTTAACAAATCATATATGTCTTACACATCCTTGCGCCCTTGTTGCGTTGAGCATGTAAATGTGGCGCTTTTGTTCGTACACATTAGGTTAATGTTGGTTTGTTAACTGAACTGAAAAAAACAAATGAAGTGATATTGAATAATTTATGTGTACTACATTTTTTATTTGGCATTATTTGTACCTAATGTTTGGTGACATTGAAATGTGTTATGCTGTTTAAGATTGTTATTACAATTGGACACAATAGTTGCATAGATGGATTTGTTAATGGTTTGATACTGGAGTTAGGAAGAAATGTTGTACTAAATTGGTTCTAAATGTGACAGGTCATTTGCGTCAAAAACCAACGCAACAGAGTACATGTAGAAATATGCGTGAGTCGAGCTTCCTTCAATCAACGTCGACCAAATTGGTAGTGCAACGACAAGTAAGCTGCCATTCAAGAATAAAAAAATAGGTACTGCTGTTGTGAAAAAAACTGTTGTCAATCCGTCAAAGCTAATGTACCGCTCAAATATGGTTGGGGTCATTAAAACAGTTGTTGAAATTGAGCTGGGTGAAGGGCACATACGTTATTTGCAGAAAACGCCATTTTGGCTAATGATCGACTCCATACGGACGTACCACCTAACGGAGAAAACGTATAAGAAATGTGATGAGATGGTGTATCGAATTATTCAAAAGTACAATCCATTAGACGAGAAGTTTTATATTGGGGGGTCGGGCATACCACTACGCAATAGTGATATAAGACTCATTTTTGTGATACAATGTGGGCAACAAAACTTGGACTTGAACTACGGGTTGAAGCTCCCATCAAATTTTATTCAACAATGTTGTCGGAACATCAGACGGATATCCTCCAAAGCTATCAAAGATCTACTGCTGGAGGCATTATGGGGGGCCACCACAGTTGACGAGGAAGATGTTGCAAAGCTGTTATGCTTGTACATCTGTGCGAAGCTTTTATTTGGAACTATCGGGGAGTCCATTGGATGGGCTTACGTTCGAGTTATTGACAAACTTGATACGCTACAGCTTTATGACTAGACAGCCACAATTCGGAATACACTGATTGGGTTGCTAAATGATTCTCACAACAGGCCAAAAAAGGTGACTGGTTGCATGGTCGCATTGCTGGTAAGTTGCTCAACAAATGTTATGTACATTTAAATATCTGTATGTGCACAATGTAGTACTGGTTGTTGATGCATGTAATGATTTGGTCCACCATTTCTTTTCCTCCTAATTCTTCATTTGCGAACATACCAACCTAATCGAATCTAAGCGGCCTAAACTTTTTCCATGGTTTTGTAATTGGAATGTTAGTAGACTAATCAGCAGGATGAAATTATTGGACGGTGTTTTCGAGGTTTGATGAATAAACATTTATGTTATAGTCAATTAGTTTTTGGCCCGGTGCATATAGGTGACGTTCTGTGTTTTGTCGCAGGTGAAATTTGAAAAATTGTCAGGGACGATACTTGAGCGTTATCAGCTGAACACCAATGTGACGGCAGTGGAAAAGAGGGCAAACGATAATGGGAATGTCAACACAATAGAGGTTTTTGATGTTGCCCCCGAAAGGGTGGTGTGGAACGATAATGTATATGATGGTGTTGATATGGAACACGTCAAACCAAGTTTGGATTGTTGGAAATTGGATTCCCCAAATGGTGGTCACATTGAGAGTGAACTAGATTCGGGAACCACAAGCGCAAATACCAACTCTGCACGAGGGGCTGACAGGACTAAAGTTAACATTCTCACTACGAGTGAAGCAGTGCCAAACTTGTTTCTCGACCTGCTTGATCTGTCCAGCACACCTATAAAGGATGGCAATGGTAACAAAGCGAAAACACTGGAGGAGGGACTGAGAAAAGCAATGCTTAGGATTAAGGAGCTCGAGACTGAATAGAGAAAAAAGACCGAACATGTACAAGAGCTGGAAGGGAGAGTGAGCGCTATGGAATGGATGATCAGTGTGCAATGCACGAACATGTTCATGGGTTTCGACAGTGTGTCAAATTCAAAAGACGCTGAAATAGAACGTCTGTCCGGGGTTATTAATGTGTTAAAAGAAAGCATCGTTAGATTAAAAGAGCAAATAGATGACCATGAGGCGCATGAAGTCACTCAAACAGTAATGAATTCAACACTGAGTATGAATACAACATCTGACCGTCCTGCTAGCATAAAATGTGGGCCTAAATAATTGGAACATAACAGTAGTTTGCGACATTATACGTTGGCCAACATGAACTCCAACCTATCTGCTGGGGGCACAACAGAATATGTGTGTGGGGAGCAGATTATGAATGTTCCTGATACGAACTTGGCGATACATAATTCACTGTCTGTCTGTGATGGAGTCAATTGCAATGATATGAATGTAAAAGGTGCAGCCTTAACTAACATGAAGACAAACCTTAAAGGGCCCACTGTGACAGTCAATGCCGGCTTCGGGGAATGTGTGGAAATTATATACCCTCAATTTTGCTTTGAGAACATAGTCAGCCCACAAATGACCTCTTTAGTTAAACGTGTGAAGGAGAAAGCGAGATAAGAATGGAGGTTACCAGATTACGACTACCTCATGTAATTGGATGTGCGAAGCACCAACTGAATATGAGTAAGGGAAATGTGGATGTTGTTGGGGATGTGGTTGACATTAATGAGGACGGAACACTGAAGAAGATGTGGGCGGGTTTCAAAATGAACAACCGACACGCTGTGTGGAAAATGCTAAGTCAAGATGAACAGAAACGACTGGAGGACGTATACAGTTTCGAGGGTGACGGGTGAGGTCCTAGTTCCAAGATGTATCATATGTTTTTTTACAAACAACAATTAATAGTACTGAATTGTTTTATGTGATTTCCCGTTATTATAGAGCTATAATATAGGGCAGGGAAGGGAGTGGCATCCACGTACATTTCATGGACGTGCAGGCTTTGGTACAACAATCAGGCATCAACGGGAGTGTAAGTGTTGTACATTTAAATATCGCACTATTCACTACTAGATTTCATCCCTGAAATTGTGTTATTTGTTACCACTAACCAGTTACATATTTTTTTGGCCATTAGGTAATTGATTTATATGCCGATATACTCATGGATATGCAGAAGAGGGTAGCTATGAAAACTGAATATCCACCGATCATATTTCTATAGCAGTATATGTTCGGTACGGTAACACAACCCTTCCAATTCCCTTTTATGACATGTACATATTGTAAATGCCACCGCACTAGACGTTATGTACATGTGCAGGACATGATGCTGAACCCAAGTTCGACATCCAAAGACCGATATCTGAAAGTCTAATTTCACGCTTCCCGAGGAAGCAGATACATACATTTTCCAATATACTACTCAAACCATTGGACGATCATGGTTTATGATTTAGAATGCGGGACATGGCATCATTACAATTCAATGAGACAATAGAAAGGCAGTCGAGATGATCATTTCACAGAAGCATTGAAAATGGTACTAGGTGGCTGGTTGGTAGATATAACTTTTTAAATTATTTGTTATTTACCAATGTCGCCAACTTACAGAAACAATTATTTATAGAAACAATGAGTGGTTGACTACACGAAACGTTTGTTGGAAGGGGGTCCATTGGCCGATGTCACTGTAGCCAAAGATTTTGACTATATGCTTGAGGCAGTTGTCAAATCTCCCCAACAAGAACTAGACTCGTACGTGTTTCCTAACTCTATCTTGTGTTATTTCTGCATTATGCATCATTTTGAACCCCTACATATATATTAATACTCTTGTTGTTTGACAATGTTGCAGTACTGATTATGAAATTTTGATGCGTTTCATTGTAACGCCCCGAAATAATTATAATTAAAGAAACTGTAACGATAATTAAATAATAACATAAATCAAAGTACGATATCCTTCCATTTCATAAAACTCAATTGTACAAAAAAAGTGGCATGTGCGAATATACATTCATAAGTCTTAACCCTGAATCTATAGCATGTGACAACAACAAAATAAGAAGTAGAAGTTAAATAGATAATGAAAATGCCCTGAAGGCTACAACTTTCTAAGACAATGTTTGGTTACATCAAAAGTGAGTCTTAAGCTCAATACATATAAAGCCCTAGACTTGTACAAACATTAAATACAAAATAACAAAATTAAGCTTTCAGCTCCACAGTCTTCTCAAGCTAAGTCCTTGGTGGAGGCATCTCACTAACACTTGAAAATGGTTTTCCCATATAGGGTGAGCCAAAGCCTAGTAAAAATAATCTAACACAATATATTAAATGAGCAACAATGTTCAATGCACAAAGATGATAAATTAGTTTCAATTCACCTAATCCTCATGCAATTTCTACAGCAATCATAGCTACCCTCCACTAATAGTCCAAAACAGATATTTCTAAACAGATATATAAAATCTCTAATATAGATAAACTTTCCAAATTTCAAGGTGAGTGATAATACATATCAAACTCCACCATCTATATCAATATCTATCTAATTTCACATTCCTAACATTAATTCCATTTATTTATTCAAAATAAATATTTGAAACATTTAGATCACAGCCCATTTTCTTCCAAAATCCAATCCAAGTATCAAAATCAACAATTTTATTACCACTCAACCTCATTTTCACTCCCACAATCATTTTCTATACAACTATTGTAAGGTCCCTATGTCCCACATCGGGAATGGATGAGGAGTTCCTGAGCTATAAAAGTAAAAGTCTGGAACCTTATATAGTATCAAGGCCTTTTTCCAGGTGGTGAAATCCCTAGCAAAACTCCCCAGTTAAGTGTGCTTAGGCTGGAATAGTTATGGGATGGGTGACCCACTAGAAAGAACAAATCTGTGCGGGCATGGCCCAAAGCGGACAATATTGATGACATGTGAAGGGTAGGGGTGTTAAAAATGGTATCAAAGTCGACTCTCCAGAGTACTGAGTGTAAGTCCCTAGTGTCTCTCAGTACAAGTGGGTGGGCTTGTGAACTGGCAGGCTACTGTGTGGGGACATGCAGCCCTAAGGAGGATGGATAATAAGGTCCTAGTGTCCCACATTGGGAATGGAAGGGGAGTTTCTGTGCTATAAAAGTAAAAAACCTGGATCCTTATATAGTATCAAGGCCTTTTCCCAGGTGGTGAAATCCTAAGCAGAATTCCCCAGTTAAACGTGCTTAAGTTGGAGTAGTTTTGGGATGGGTGACCAACTGGAAAGAACAAATCTGTGCGGGCGTGGCCCAAAGCGGACAATATCAATGACATGTGAAGGGTTGGGTCATTACAACCATTTGTAAACCTCTCTTTTGATTTTGAACCAAAACCCTAGGTTTGTTCAAAATCCTCCAAAATCACAAGATTGTTTTATAAAAACAAATAGCTAAGTTAAAAATCATAAAATAGTGTAGAGAATCCCTACCTCGAAGCTAGAAGACCAAAGAGAGAATGGAGAAACCTCAAGGAAGCCGAAATCCAACTTTATTAGAATGAAAATGAAGCTCTAAGTGAGCTCTACATTTTTCTCAAAGGAAGTAGGGTGAAGAAATCAATGGATCCAAGTGTTTTAGAAAAGAGAATGTGAGTTTTAAAGAGAGAGGGTCTTAATTTAGGGTTTTTAGAAAGTTTAGAGAGAGAGATATATATGAAAAAGTGATGTAAAATGACATTTTTACGAACTGATATACGCACAGTTCACTCGAGCGCAAGAATTGTCGCTCGAGCAACTAGACATAATACGTTGTTCTGCTTGAGTGCAAGAAGCTTCGCATGAGCACAAAATACACTCTCCTAGAAGATTTAAATACAGAAGACCGTCGTTGGATCGCAAGAAGTCTTGCTCGAGCGAAGAACACTACCTCTCCAGTATCTCTGTAGGCCTGCAAAAGTAGTGGGAGCTCACAAAACTTGCTCAAGCGCAAGAACGTTTGCTCAAGCGAAGAGGCAAAATTCTGGACAACAACAGTTTGAACTAACTAGCAACCAACCTGTTCCAAACACAACCAAGACACTCTAATACTCAAACTCAATGAGAAATAAGGAAAAACACGGTATGAGTATCTAAATAAGACAAATGAAACCCAAATTCAAAATATCAACGGGTCGAGTCTAAACTAGGAACGCTATAACCTCCCTTCTTTAAGGAATTTTGTCCTAGAAAATTTAAATCAAACGTTAAAATCATTGGCCTTGGTTCCCTGTTTTAAGCCAAGCTCAAGCTTATTTACAAGCTTATTGGCCATCCTATAGTAATTTGGTGGCCTGTTTTCATATAAAGGTCTCTTGCCCCTCGACAGATTCCTGGCATCTAGTGGCCCATCCAAGGATACGTGCTGGTTAAGACCCCTTGGGTATGCCCTGTTGTTGTGGGCACTGATTGGCCTACAATCTCTTTTCATTCATTCTTATCAACTTAATAAACAAGTTTTCAATACTGAATATACAATTCACATTTCTAAAACATTGTGGGGTAGTGGTTTAGAAATACTCCTTGGATCGAATGGGACGCTCGAGATCCTCAGCTAAAAACCTGAAAAGGAATGAACACTCCGATCGGAGGTGCCGGAATTAGCACTCCGACGGACAAGTCAGTGTATGCTCTCTTTGTTACTTGTATCTTAAGTAAAACGTACTAATTCTCACATACCTCTCTTTGGTTGTTGTTCTTCTATTTATATACGCTCCTGGTCCTCAAGGTAGGGCCCACTCTTGACCCGTCACGTGATTGTTCACTCGGACCCCCCTTTTGCCATATTCCAACTTTCAATCGGCCCCTCGCTCAATTGATCTTTATGGCCGATTAAGTTATTTGACATCCAGAACGTACGAGACGGGAGCGAGTATAATATATACCGATTAGCCAAATGTGTACTCGGCCTATCTGCGTCTCCTATTATTCGGCTCCCACAATTGCCCCCCAAACTCCCCACTAATACTGTTTAGTCGGCGTGTTTGGTTTCGAGCTTGAAAAGTCAAAAATTTGGCGGTTAACCTCATTCCAAAACGTGTCAAAGCGCACATGTTTCCTGGTCATCACTACAAGTTCCCGCCTCTTCGTACGCTTCCTCCATTTAATGTGGTTTAAAACTTTGTCTCTTCAAATGTATATTTTGAATACTCGAAGTTTTTTGGCTCGCCTTCTAGTACAACTCCTCCACTTCGCGACCTCTGCAACTTTCCCCTGTCTCTCATTATCCCTTTTGCTTCCTGTAAGTTCTCTTCTCTTTCACTCCCAATACCATTTCCTTGTTTACTTTTAGTTTTGCATAATCCTTAGGCTAGCTACGATGGAAAAAAATTTGAAAGAGCTCCTTTCCGCGGATTGAATTTTGGGCTTCTGACGCCATTATTCCATCCCCGATGACGTCCATCTGTCACTCGTGGCAGACAGCAACACTAATATGTAGAGGACCGATAAGAGCACAATCATCTTTCCTCTCCTATCGATTGCTGAGGGCAGAGTCCGTTTTCCCCTTCATCCATTTTTAAGGGCCGTCCTTCGACAGTGGGGCCTAATTCCTTCCTAGCCTAACGTGAATTTTTTCCACATCATAATGGGGATTATAAAGTCGAACGGTTGTCTTAGGATTAACCTAGGCATACCTGCAATTTGACATTGCTATGCCTTAGCCAAGTCTACTAGCCGGCTGGGATGCTATTTTCTTAGGGCCAAGGACACCGACCATCATTTAGTGACCATGCTTGCTAGTTTTGGCAAGCGTGTTGACGACGTGATGGTCGTTGTTCAAGGTAACTGGGAATTCGACGAGGATGAAGATCGCCTGGATCCCGTGCCAAGGTGAAAAGGCGATCCATGTGGCCGTATAGCTCACTCTAGTTCCTTCTATTTTCGTATATGTATTCAGCTCTCCTTCCATGTACTTACTATTTTGTTTGTGCAGGCAACGATTTGAAGAAAGTGTTGGTTTTAGCCGACGACGCTGTACTTGTGGAAATTAAAATCGCTCTGCAGTTTGTTGGCCGTCCAAATCTTCAAAAACAAGCAAGGGCGGCTCCTATTCTCTTGCGATACGCGCCGACCTATGCAACGTTTTTGGCGGCAGACCATATTCCAATTCTGAGAGGCGAAGATCATCTTACAGCCCTTATCTTCCCCAGCTTCAAAAGCCTAAAGGAGATTGGTTTAGAAGCCTCTGATTTGGAACACGTGGAAGAACAAGTAGCCGATCAGATCGTCGAGGACCCGAATCAGTTAGAAGCCGAGGTAAATGAAGCCCTTAACTCGGCGTTTGAGGAAGCTGGGCTGAATTTGTCCGACCCTCCTTCTACATCAGGCCGAGGGGATGTCTTCTTTGAAGACATTTTTACGAACATAGGAGACCTTCCCGGTGCTTACCCCGAGGATATGGCTGGGGAATCACTCTTGTAACTTGCGCGGAAGAAAAATGCCGAGAGGATGGCCGTTAGGCAGAGAGCCGAGGCCTTACGATCGGAAACTCCACCCGCCACGGTCGCTAAGTCTACTCCACCTATTATTGCGAAAAAAATGGCTCAGCCCGAAACGACCGAGATGGAGCAGGTGGGGCTGGCCGATGAGGTTGAGCAAAGGGGAGAAAAGCACCCCGTTGAGCAAGAGGCCATGCACGACGAGGACCAAAGCGATAAGCGGCCGCGTGTTGAGGAATCGGACTTGGTTCTTCCGTTCACAATTCAACCAAGGATAAGAAATATGCCGATTGCCTCCGATTCGTCAGCTTTGAGGGACCCGGCTGTGGCCTTGAGCATGGCCTCCTCAATATCCCTGCCGGTCGACAGAGCCGTGTTTCGCGCGAAGCCAGATTTAATGCTAATTGCTTTGGCAGCTCAATCGGCCTTATCGGTACGTTACTTGTCTTATCTACAGTCTTCCGTCTAATTACAAATATATTTATAAATATTTTTGTTATTATTTGTTTGCTATAACTCTATTTCCTTGTTTCGTAGACGGTGGGCAGGATTACTAAGATCGGCCGCCGTCAACATGATGCCATAGAACAGATCAACCTCTTGAAAGACGAAATTGATAATGAAAAGAACAAGGTTGTGGCGGCCTCTCAAAGGACCAATTATGAGGCAGCGCAAGCGGCGGAGGAACGAGCGAGCTAGAAATTCCAATCAATTAAGGCTTGCCGCGGAGGAAAAGGCAAAGGCAAGTGAGGATGTGCTCAAGTTAGCCTAGGAGGCAATCGCCAAGCAGGAAGCCAACTTGGAAGAATCGAAGAAGGCAAAGGAAATAGTCGACTCCAAGACTTCCAAAGTGTTCGAAGCTGGGAAGGAGGCCGCCTTGGAAAGCTATGCAGAAGAAGTGCCGAAGTTTGAGAATCGGAGCTTCAAACACGGTTGGGTCAAAGCCCTCGCTGCTGTGAATGTGACATTGGCATAGCCGATTCCATATGAGCAGGTGGACGTTGAGCCGCTGGCGTCTGACCCTGAGGATTGATTAAGGCATTTTTCGTTTTTGGTAGGCATCTTAGATGCATAATTTTTATAGATTTTTGTTAGTAGATTTTCATCTCTTTGGATGTAAGCCGATTTTCATGTGTAAATTGGCTGCTATTAGCGCCCAATTTGTTAATGAAAATTTTCTATGCTTTTAAGTTTATTGCATATATTGTTTGTCTTTTTAGTTCATTAATGACAATTCCTTATAGTCTTTTGTTTGTTCTACGAGTGAATAATTAAAAGAATCAGCAGTTACCAATTTGTAAAGGTGCATCAAAATTCAAGACTAAGTGAGACGGAATAAGTATTAATGAATTTGCCCTTGAACTGGCTGGTTCATGAACTGAAACGCCGAATAGCGGTGGCTCATGGAGTGGCTGGGGCACCTAAGCTGATTAGATTGATGAATCTGCCCCTGCCCCAACTGGTTCATGAACTGAGACGCCAAATAAAATGAGCTCATGAATATTGTACTGATAAATCTATTCATGGAGTGGCTGGGGCACTTAAGCCGATTAGATTGGTGAATTTGCCCTTGCCCTGGCTGGTTCATGAACTTGAATAATGAATATCGGTGGGTCATGGAGTGGCTGGGGCACTTAAGCCGATTAGATTGATGAATCTGCCCTTGCCATGGCTGGTTCATGGACTGGAATGCCAAATAAAATAAGCACATGAAATGGCTGTGGCACTTAAGTCGATTAGATTGATGAATCTGCCCTTGCCCTGGCCGGTCCATGAACTGGAACGCCGAATATTGGTTTCTCATGGAGTGGCTGGGGCACCTAAGCCGATTAGATTGACGAATCTGCCCTTGCCCCAGCCGGTTCATGAACTGGAACGCCGAATAAAATGAGCTCATGAATATTGTACTGATAAATCTATTCATGGAGCGGCTGGGGCACTTAAGCCGATTAGATTGATGAATGTGCTCTTGCCCTGGCCGGTTCATGAACTGGAACGCCGAATATCGGTTTCTCATGGAGTGGCTAGGGCACTTAAGCCGATTAGATTGATGAACCTGCCCTTACCCTGGCTGGTTCATGAACTGGAATGCCGAATACCGGTGGCTCATGGAATGGCCGAGGCACATGATTCAATCGGTGCCAGGCTCCTGAAGGGTAAGCATTAATGAGATCGCTTCGTAGGTGCTGCACTCTTAGGGAATAAATGGGGTGAGTGCTTCATGCATGTAGGTCCCATTAGTGTGTTTAAACTCGACTTATCCCAGTTGATTGAGGAAGGCTAGATAACTGTGAATGTCAAGCAGACTATTCTTTAACAGCAAAGGAGATGTGAGGACATTGGCTGATCTGGATGCAGAGATGAATCGAAGTGGTGAGCTTATGCGCACGGGCAATAGGACGTTGAGGGAGCGGGAGAGCCGCCAGCCCCCACGTCATCGAAGTAGGTCACCCAGAAGGGAAAAACAGCAATGGGGCAACTCCCCTTAACCGCGCTTGAGGGAAGAAGCCGATGCGTCACCGCACCTGTTGAGTTTTGCGGTTTTTGTGGGGAACAAACCGATGATGGAAGCGGATTCAATTGTGCACAACCCAGGTGTGGCAGTCGAGTTCGCTCGACAGATTTTTCCACCAGAAGTCTAGCAGTCAATGGTCGGTCGGCTGGACTTCGAAGTGTTTCGGGAAGGAATCCATGAAGCGGTGAAAGGGTTGTATACCGCCTATAGAGTCGGTATGCGTCTACGTGCCGCGCAGCGGGAGATAGAGCAGAAGGATAAACGCATTCAGAATTTAGAAGCTCGCGTGAAGAAGGCTGAGCGTGAACTGAGGAAGGCTAAGACATCCGAGACACATTCGGCCGGCCCAGCTAACTCAATTGTGGAGGAGAGGGTGACCCAATGGTTGATAAGTCATGCGATTGCCGATCGAGATACGACAAGCATGTTTGCTATAGAGACTGCGAAGGCCACGGCCTATAAATGAGGCTTCCACGACGGCCGAAAAGTTGGGATTGACAAGACAAAGGAAAAGCTCGCCGAGGAGGTTTGCCGATGCGAGAACCGGGGGTTCAAGCACAGTTGGCTTAAGGCCCTTCGTGCCGTGGAGGCTCTCCGGGCGGCAGGCATTGACTTGGCGTTGCCGTTATATGAGAGCAACAATTTTCCTTTTGCGACTTTAACGCAAGTTGAATGTAAATTATGTAATTTCGATCAATTTAATAAAACATATCATTTTAAATGTTGGAATATTGTTTTTGCTCATTTACCGTTCTTCGTCTATTGCGTCTACGCTTGTTAATCATAATACAAATAAAAGAAACACCGAGTTTCGAGGCGTCTGGTCTCGCCCAATTGTGGCTTCTACTAAGGGTGCTTCCAATCAGGAGATTTATTCGGCCCAATCGTGGTGTCCACAAAGTGCACTCCGAATCCGGAGAATTATTCGGCCTAAAAGTGGCCTGCACGGATGGCGTTCCGAATTTAGAATATTAATCAGCCCAAAAGTTCTCACTGATGGGGCTCTGAATTCGAAGACTTAGTTTAGCCAATCGTGATATCTACGAAGGGCGCTTCGAATTTGGAGGCTTAGTCGGCCCAAAAGTGTCATGCACTGATGGGGCTCCGAATTCAGAGACTTATCTGGGCCAATCGTGATATCCATGAAGGGCGCTCCGAATCCGGAGGTTTAGTCGGCCCAAAAGTGTCATGCACTGACCGGGCTCCGAATTCGAAGGTTTGATCAGGCCAAAAGTGTCATGCACTGATAGGGCTCCGAATTCGGAGACTTATCTTGGCCAGTCGTGATATCCACAAAGGGCACTCCGAATCCGGTGGCTTAGTCGGCCCAAAAGTGTCATGCACTGATGGGGCTCTGAATTCGGAGACTTATCTGGGCCAATCGTGATATCTACGAAGGGCGCTCCGAATCCGGAGGCTTAGTCGGCCCAAAAGTGTCATGCACTAATGGGGCTTCGAATTTGGAGGCTTAATCGGCCCAAAAGTGTCATGCACTGATGGAGCTCCGAATTCAGAGACTTATCTTGGCCAGTCGTGATATCCACGAAAGGTGCTCCAAATCCGGAGGCTTAGTCGGCCCAAAAGTGTCATGCACTGACGGGGCTCCGAATTCGGAGGTTTAATCGGCCCAAAAGTGTCATGCACTGATGGGGCTCCGAATTCGGAGACTTATCTTGGCTAGTCGTGATATCCACGAAGGGCGCTCCGAATCTGGAGGCTTAGTTAGCCAAAAGTGTCATGCACTGATGGGGCTCCGAATTCGGAGACTTATCTAGCCCAATCGTGATATCCACGAAGGGCGTTCTGAATCCGGAGGCTTAGTCGGCCCAAAAGTGTCATGCACTAATAGGGCTCCGAATTCGGAGACTTAGCTTAGCCAATCGTGATATCCACGAAGGGCGCTCTGAATCCGGAGGCTTAGTCGGCCCAAAAGTGTCATGCACTGATGGGGCTCCAAATTCGAAGACTTATCTGGGCCAATCGTGATATCCATGAAGGGCACTCCAAATCCGGAGGCTTAGTCGGCCCAAAAGTGTCATGCACTGATGGGGCTCCGAATTCGGAGACTTAGCTTGGCCAATCGTGATATCCACAAATTGCGCTCCGAATCTGGAGGCTTAGTCGGAAGACTTGTTTTAATAAGCTGAATTTCAGTGAGGAAACAACAAACTTTGTATTGCAAAAAATGAAACTTGTACACGACGAACATTCAAATCAAGTATCATGCCCCACAAGTTGGGTTAATGATAGAATTTAGGCAAATGCGTGGAATTCCAAGGCCGTGGCAGACTTCTCCCAGACATGTCTTTGAGCCGATATACCCCTACTCCTGCGATTTAGTCGATCTGATAGGGGCCATCCCAGTTAGGACCCAATTTTCCATCAACGGGATTCTTGGCAGCTAGAAGCACTTACTTTAGGACCAACTCTCCTGGTATGTAGCGGCGCAGTTGAACACGTTGATTATACGACTTAGCAAGCTACTGCTGGTACCGTGCCATGGATGCAAGGGCACGGTCTCTTCGTTCTTCAATCAGAATCAAATCCAAGGCCAACATCATGTCGTTTCGGCCCAAATCAAAAACTTTTGATTTCAAGGTTGGGAGGCCAATCTCCAAGGGGATGATTGCCTGCGTTCCGAAGCACAAAGCGAACAGCGTCTCCCCAGTGAACCGCCTCGAAGTAGTGCGATGAGCCCATAACACACTTGGTAATTCTTCGACCCATCTGCCTTTAGCTTTCTCCAGCCTCTTCTTAATGCCGTCCAAAATAGATTTGTTGGAGGCTTCAGCTTGGCCATTACTCTGCGGATAAGCCGGGGTGGAATAATAGGGCCGAATACCATACTTGCTGCACAATTCCCGGTAGATACCGCAATCAAATTGGGTGTCGTTGTCCGAAATAAGTGCTCTTGGAATGCCAAATCGCATTATGATATTTCTCCATACAAAACGCTTCACATCATTATCTCGAATGTGCGTTAGTGCCTCCGCTTCCACCCATTTTGTGAAATAATTTGTTGTGACAATCAAAAATCATTTGTTGCCCGGGGTGCGAGGCAATGGTCCGACAATATCAAGTCCCTATTGGGCGAACGACCAAGGACTGGTTATAGAGCTTAACTCTTCAGCAGACAGACGGGTTAAGGGAGAAAACTTCTGGCACTGCTCACATTTCTTCACGTAACATTCGACATCAGCTCTCATTGTCGACCAATAATACCCCTGTGTCACAGCATGATGGGTCAAAGAGCGTCCGCTAGAATGGGCACCACAGCTACCTTTATGTATTTCAGTCAGTAGTCTCTCAACTTTATTCGGATGAACGCATTCTAGGTACGGGCCAGAAAGGGATTTTTTGTAAAGTTTTCCTTGCAGATCTAAATAGTATCGCAGGGCTTTGTTTCGCAGCTTGTGTGCTTCTTTCTTATCCGACGGGAGCTGTTCGGAAGATAGGAATGCAGCAATGGAGTCCATCCAACTTGGCTCTCACTCTATGACATTGATCTGGACTTCCTCTGAAGGGCCAATGCTCGGCTTAGGGATGAAACCCACTTCAATTGTCCGTTTAATCCCTGAGTTAATGGCGGAGGCTAGGCAAGCCAGGGCGTCTGCATGTGTGTTCTGATCACGGATTATTTGGTTCAATTCATGATGGTCAAATTTTGCCAGCAAGGAATTTGCCATTTTCATGTAAGCGGCCATACGGTCATTTTTTGCCGCATACTCCCCCTTTAGCTGATTGATCACCAGTTTTGAATCGCAAAATATAAGCAGACACTGAGTGTAGACCGCCTGGAACTCCGCTCCATGCACGAGGGCGCGAATTATGGTTCTTAGCTACTACAGTTTGGACTCATGTCACGGTTCTGAATCTAATCTCACAAAATGCAATGTGAGACTGATAAATCACCAAAGAATCCAAATTCGACAAATTGTTTTGGAAAATCGATTTTAATCAAAAAGCGCAAAACATGGACTACTTAGCCAAATTTTAGAGTCGCCACCTAAATATTTTATTTTGAGAAATTTAGAAAACCCTGACTCGTGCCTAAGGCCACGTGTCCGTCATTACCAAAGTTGCCTTGGCTCGGGAACTTGGGTACGAGAGGGGAAGGTCATGCAATGAGCACCCCCGCTCGCCTGATCAAAGGATCGGCCTCTATTAACATGATATGTTGTTTTTGAAAACACATGCGCTCTTATTCCGGTTAATTAGCTAATCTTACTACGTGATGCGCACAGCATATAAGTATAGACTAGATCGCCTAAATTGGAACAAAGCATCTCATGTTTGCTTGTTTGAAAATGGTTTGAAGGTGCTACTTGCAAGTAGGCTAAGACGCAGATTTTGCCACCCTCAAGTGGGCTTAGAAAACATGATTTTGCCACTCCGCAAAGTGGGCTTAAAACTCGCATTTTGATGAATTGTTCCACTTCAAGCAATCCAACCTTCATCCACAGGCATTCATGCAGTTATATTAGTTAAGCAAATAGCCTCATGGCAAGCATGCTAACATGGCAGTCATTTACACGCATGCAAGGATGCTAAAGCGTAAACACTCACAGTGTACTCCGAGCAAAAAAAAAAGCTAGTTAGTAATCAATGCATGATCCTAGCTATATCAACAATGCCTAATGCAACACATGCAAAAATGCAACTACAATAGGCTCGACTATCCTAAGATGTCATGTGAATGTAACTTGATAACATGTATTCAAATTGGAATTGAAATACAATGCAGTTTGTATGATGTGCCGAGCCTGGTGCATGCAAGATAGATGAATGGATGCACGCATGCAAACATAAGGATGCTAATTGAAATATACCCTTAAACTAACCACTGAAAGCAGATAAGTAAAAGGGAGAAAGAAATGGGAGTTGGAAGACATGCATCACACACACGCACACTTATTACAACAGTTGTGCCCTCTCGACGAAGGGTCCAAATAACAAGCTAACTAGCTAATCTAAGCTAATTAAACTAATTATTACAAACAAAACTAATTAACTAATCCTAGTTAACTAATTAGTTATTACAACATGAATTGAATAGTTAAGCGCATTAACTAATTAAGTACAAAACCAAAGCATTAGCTAGCTAAGTAAAGAAACTAAGTAAAGCAGTAAAAGAAGAGGTCCTCAGGGTGAGAAGTGCATGCATGCTCGGTCGCCTCGTTCGGAAATCCATCGCTATGCCCCAACTTGCCTCTGTTTGCATTTATTCTCAGAACACTGTACAAAGCTCCAGATAGCTTCTACTCCATCATGGGAACCTCCAGGAGCATTGCCGACCACTTATTGGTGGTGTAGACCACCTGCCGACCACTTACCTTTGCTGCAAACCAGAAAAAGTGGTCGGCCAGCCACTTTTACTAGTCTGCCGACCAGAAAATTATGTACACTTCCAGTTTGCTGCAACTGAGAACAAGAAGGGGCATGGCAATGTATTTGCAAGATATGTGTGCACAACCACGCTCCCTATCATTTCACGAGCTCAAGGGAGTGCGGTTCTCGACTCTCGGGCCACCAATCGAGCATCGCAATACACGATGGCCGAGAAGTCAAGATTGCATGAATCAATGTAAATGAATGCACAAATAACACATAAGGGCCTTAAACTCTATCATGCATGATCAAGAGTGTCGGCGACCGAGAAATGAGGCACGTTTCATTACTTCAAGTATGAAACGTCCCTCGTTTCTCGTGTTTGGACTAACACCCTACCCAAACACAATGCAATGAAACATGATCAACTTAACAAAGCTAATGGCATGCAAACTCAATGCAATGCAAGGCATGCCCACACAATGCAATGCAACATGAGCATGTCAAAACAAAGTCCTTAAGCATTGAGGCACACAACACTAAGGCTATACAATGCAATGCACAATGGACTAAACCAACCTCAAATAGACTTCATGCATGCCAAGACAATGGCCAAAACACTCTTTAAAAGATGGCATGAAAGGCTAGAAAATGCATGCTCATGCATTGACTCACCAATTAAGCATAAGAGCACAACTTTCAAAAGTACTCAAGAAGTGACAAATGTAAGAGTGTAGCCACACTATAAGCACTGAAATATCATGTGAAATGATACCAAACCATTCAAACAACACAAGTATAGCATGCAAGAGGGCCTAAGGCACAAGGCTACCAAATGGGATTACACAAGAGGCATGCAATATATGGCATAAATGACTAAACCAGCCATGGACAGAGTTCAAGTAGGTCAAAACAAAGACCAAAACATGCTGAGGTGGGAGCTCAAAAGTCTAGGCATGCAAGCATACATATTAGGCCACAAACAAGGCAATAATGCACAACCCTTGAAAGCATTCAAAGAGTGAAAAAGTGGGAACATGGCAATGCTATATGCTCTGAAATAACATGGTAGATGATGCCAAATCATGCACATGTCACAAATGAAGCATGCTATGGTGCTCAAAACTCAAAGCTAGCAAGGCCAATTGCACTACAACTATGCAATACATGAACCATATGGCCAAGGCAACCCAAAACAGTCCTAGAGCATGCCAAAGTGATGTTAAAACATGTATGGACTAGAGCTAATACATGCTAGCATGAAGGGCATGAAGCATGAAGTATGCAAGGCCAATAAGGAGGAGTACACTACACCTACCAAAACTAAGCATGAGATGACTTTACCAACAAAAATCAGAGTTATGGCATGTCAAATTAACACCAAAAATGGGCTAATACCAAGTCAACACATGCTAGAATAACAAGCTCACTCATTAGGCATGCAAGGCTAGTAAAAAGGACTTACACTACAAGTGTAAGAAGCAAATGAGGGATGCTCTAACCAACCAAAAATAGAGTTGTATCATGGCAAAATAACACCAAAAACACACTGAAATGGCAGCTCAAAAGCTTAGGCAAGATAGCATACACAATGGCTCATTTTTAAAGCATGAAGCACCAACCCTCCAAAGCATTGAAAGAGTGAAAGATGTGAAGACATGACGGTGAAACATGCTCTAAAATCACATACTAAATGATGTTAAATCATGCAAATAGCCCAAGCAATGCATGCTAGTGACTTGGAAACAAAAGGCTAGTGAGCTAGAATGCACTATGGCTATATAAAGCATGGCATGCATGACCAAAACAACATAAATCAGACCTAGAGCATGCTGAAACCTGGCCAAAAGCTTGCTGAAGTTGAGCCAAAATCACATTAGAATGATGGTCTAAAGCATGATGCATGTTAGGCTAGCATGCAAGATAGCAGTACAAGTGTGTAAAGCATGCAGGATGCTATTAAACCAACCCTAGACAGAGGTATACCATGGTAAAACAACTCCAAAAACTTGCTGAGATAGGACCAAAACATGCTAGAAAGATGAGCCATCAACACAAGCAATTAAGGCTAGTTTGCAAGGATTACACTACAAGTGCATAGAGCATGCAAAGGTGGCCTAAACTAAGCCAAAACAGAGGTATGCCATACTAAAATAAGGCCAAAAATAGCCTGAGATGGAGCCAACATATGCTAGATAAACATGCTCAAACATGAGGCCAATAAGGCAGGCAACCAAGATATAAGGAGAGGGAATGACCCCCTCCTATTTGGGACCTCAAAACACCTTTTTTACCACTAAAATTTCTCTGAGTTTCAGTGCTGAGAAGGCCAAAAGGAGGTGGTCCCAATAGCTTAAAAGGATAGCACAAAAACAAAGCCAAACAAGGCACAAGAGGGGGTAGACCACCCCCAACACCAAAGAAGCCTGAAACAAACATGTTAAGCACTAAAAATCAGAACTTTTTGTAGTAGAAAGTCAAGCCAAAATAAGCATGCAAATAGGTCCAAAAGCTTAATCAAAATAAAGCTTTAAAGGGCTAGTTGACTCACCCTTGAAGAACAACTTCAAAGCTGCCACTCTAGCAGCTTTTCTGAGGTCAAACCAATCCAAAAACACCAAAACCAGCTTCTAGGTGCCTCAACTCCAAGAGTATAGTGTTTCACTATGTGTTTGTGTGAAAAAGTGTGAAGAAACTACACTTTTGAGCACAAATATGAAGCAAAGGAGCAATATAGAGATAGAAGTGTATGTATATTTTCCTAAGCAATTTTCTGAACCTAAGACAAGAGGAAGGAGGCTCCCTCTTATAGAAAAAGAAGAATCAAGCTTCTTGAACAAGCTAAGAGCTTGAACCAATCCATCCATACACGTGTATGGAGGATGCAATCTGTGCACTCCAGCTGGCACAGCTGGCATCCACAACACCTGCAGAAAGTGAAGGAAAGTTGCCGATCAGTTGAAGTGGTCAGCCAGCTACTTGCACTGGTCAGCCGACCACTTAAAGTGGTCTGCAAGAAGACCAAGTGGTCGGCAGGGGGGAGAGGTGTTCTGCACCAAGAAAGCAAAGTGGTGGCATGGTTGCCGACCACTTTTGGTGGTCCAAAGGCCACCAAGACCAGTTGGTCGACCAGAAAACTAGCTGGCGAGGAAGAAAAGTGGTTTTCAGGAAGAGAAACTGGTCTCCAACCCTCATTCCACCATCCAAGCAAGGAAAATGAGGTTTGTGTCAAAAACAAATCAAAAAGGATGCAAGACAAGAGTCCGGGGGTCAAGGCGCGCAGCCAAAAGCCTCGAAAATTAGTCTACAGGCACCAAAAGTGGTCTACGAAGGAAAAGTGGTCTACGACCACAAAAAGTGATCTCCAAGACCTCTGTGTCCCTCTAGACCAAGGCAACAAGGCATGGTTCGAAAACCAGGCCAAAAGGAGAACGGTAAGCGGTCTCGAGACAAGGCGCACGGTCGAAGGCTCCGGAAATCGGAAACCGAAAACCAGAAACTAGTCTACAGGAGGGAAAAGTGGTCTACAAGACCTCTCTCTCCCTCTAGGTAAGGAAAAACAAGGCATGGTCTACAAACCAAGCCAAAACACAAAGAGTTCAGAGGCTCGGAGGCAAGGCACTCAGCCGAAAACC
This sequence comes from Camellia granthamiana, assembly GCA_036172215.1. NCBI lineage: Eukaryota > Viridiplantae > Streptophyta > Magnoliopsida > Ericales > Theaceae > Camellia > Camellia granthamiana. The sequence continues at coordinate 49,409,893 of CM069913.1, read as the reverse complement.
CCAGAAACTCGAAACGAGCACAAACATGCACAATCACTGAGCGCTCAAATGACGACGTCTGAGTCTTAAAGTCGGTCAAAAATGGGGTGTCTACATTGAGCACCTAGGAGATGTGCATTCCACAAGCCGGTTAGCAAGGCCTTGTATTCGGCCTCATTATTCGATGCTTCGAAGCCGAGTTTGACAGCTTGCTCAATTATTGCCCCGTCGGGAGCCATTATCACTACTCCGGCCTCGCTACCACGTTGATTGGATGATCCATCATAGTACAATTGCCAAATGTCCCCAACATAAATTCTCCAGTTCGGCTTAGGTTGAATTTCATTAGACTTGAAGTCGGCAAGACCCCCAGTGAATTCGGCCACAAAGTCGGCAAGCACTTGCCCCTTGATTGAGGTTCTAAGCAGAAACTTAATATCATACAGGCCGAGTTCAAGAGCCCACTTTGAAATGCGCCCTGATACTTTTGTACTACGAAGTACCGACCAGAGGGTGTGGTCCGTTAGTACCCCGATGGTATGCCCCCGAAAGTAATACATCAGCTTTCTTGCTGCCATGACGAGGGCTAGGATGAGTTTTTCCAACGGAAGGTAACGTGTTTCGGCATCAACCATTGTCTTGCTCACATAATACACTGGCCGCTGCTCCCTAAGCTCTTCCTTTAATAGTACGGCGCTGACGGCCCAGTCAGAAACTGCCAGATATAAAATGAGCGGGTCACTTGCCGAAGGTGTTGTTAAGAGTGGAACTTCTTTCACTGAATGAGGGGAGCTGAGTTCCAAGATTGCTGTGATTTTCCTCGGGTTGGCTTCGATTCCTCGGTGGTTGATAATGTAGCCAATGAATTTGTCGGATCCGATCCCAAATGCACACTTGGAAGCATTCAGCTTCATTTTGTACTTGCGTAAAATGCCGAATGTCTCTTCCAGATCGGCCAAATGAGTTTGCTTTTCTTTAGACTTGACCACCATATCGTCAATGTACACTTCCAGTTTGGCCGAGTTGCTCCTTGAACATAGCAGTGACTAGTCTTTGGTACGTTGCCCCCGCATTCTTCAGCCCAAAAGGCATTACCTTATAGCAATAGGTCCCTCTTGGGGTGAGGAATGCAGTTTTGTCTTGGTCTTCCGGATGCATGGCAATTTGATGGTAGCCTCTATAGGCATCGAGAAAGCTCATACATTGATGATACGCCGTGGCATCCATGAGTTGGTCTATTCTGGGGAGAGGAAAACAATCCTTGGGACAAGCTTTATTTAAGTCCGTGAAATCCACACAAACACGCCAAGTCCCATTTTTCTTCTTGACAACCACACTGTTCCAAAGCCATGTAGGATAGGTAACTTCCCGGATTGCCCCGGCATCAAGCAACCAGTCAACTTCCTCAACAACGACAACAATGTGTTCTACGGCTGACTGCCGATTTTTTTGAATAATCAGCTTACATTTAGGGTCAACGTTTAAACGGTGCTGCGAAATAGCCGGATCCACACCCGGCATCTCATATGGTGTCCACGCAAATACATCAAGGTTGCTAAGCAAGAAGGAAATTAGCTGCTGCCTGTAGGCTTCATTCAGGGAAGCACCGATCATGAAGAATCTGTCTGGATTCCCATCAATGTCAACTCGATCCAGGGCTTCCGTGGCCTTTTCACTTGGGAGTCGCCTAACATCGTCGAGGCTCTCTCGATCCGGCACCTCAATTGAATTTACTTCCAACTCTTTTGGTGTCTTTGCGGCAAGGAGATAGCATGCTTGTACCGATTTCTGGGAACCACAGATTTGCTCAATGCCGTGCTCTGTCAGGAAGCAGAGCAGTTGATGATAGGCGCTTGGCACGGCATGCATGGTATGCAACCAAGTTCGCCCCATAATGAGATTATACGGGGAAGGAAGCTTGACAACCAAGAATTCCACGTCCACTTATTAGGAGCCCGCACGAACTGGCAGTGTGATTTTGCCCAACGGGTACTCTAGATTAGTGTTGAAGCCGAATAATGGATAAAGAGCCGGAGACAAGTCCGACTCGGCGAACCCGAGCTTGATGAAGGTCTTGTAATATATAACCTCAGAAGTACTACCCTGGTCTATGAGAACCCATTCAACGGTGAATCGATTTACACGTAGTTCGATGACCAATGAATCAATGTGGGGGAGTGTTACGCCGATCAAATCAAAATCGTCGAAGATAATGTTTGGAGCTTCATGGGGTCGTTTTGCTGGTGTGATTTGCTTTTGGGGGTCAGGATGCGATTGAATTGTATATACTGCGGATGACGTCGGCTGGCTGTATATCATATGGATTACACCGACTGGAGGCGAATCCTGCCGTAAAGCTACTGCTTTTGTCGAGTTGTCTCTACGGACGTACTGCTTAAGCCGACCATCTTGTACCAATTCCTCTAGGTGATCCTTCAATGAATAATAACTCTCTGTATCATGACCGTGGTCTTTATGATACTCGCACCGCCTATCCCGTCTCCTCGTGTCTGGAGGTCCCACCATTTTGGATGGCCATTTGGAGAACGGAAGGTGTTGGACTTTGGACATAACCGTGCTGATCGGTTCTGAAAACTCTGTATATTTCTTGTCCGCACGCCTTGTGCGCTTGCTATCTACTTGAAGTTGTTCACTAGCTCAGTGGGAACATTGGTCATTTGTTCGACGCGAATCCCGTCTCTTGTCTCGTTTAGCCCGACTCCGTGATTCAGGGCTCCGTGATGGTACAGAGTTTATCGGCTGAACAATCTCAGAAGGGGCCGTCTTGTTGGCCTTGTTCCTGGCTTTAACCCGCAGAGTGTCATCCTCCACTTGGCAGTATTTCTCGACTTTCTTCATCAACAACCAGATTGTTTTGGGGGGCCTTCTAGTCAAGGAACTGCAGAGGGCACTATCAGAATGCAACCCTATTTTAAAGGCAGTGATGGCCATGGAATCGTTGCAGGCGTCATCCACAAGATTGAAGCATTTCTAATAGCGTGCCGAATACGCTCGTAAAGTTTCCCCTGGTTAGATTTGCATTGCTCAGAGAGAGTCGGCTTGCTTCGGTTGGACCTCATTGGTGATGAATCTTGCCCTGAAGGATTTCTGTAATTGATGGAAGCTCTTAATTGACGCCAGTTCCAACTTGTAATACCATCTGACGGCCAATGGTCCCAAGCTACTCAAAAATATTCGGCACATAAGAGCCTCGTCGTTTGCATGCAGCGTCATAGCTTGCTTATAATGACGGATGTGGTCAGTGGGATCCGATTTTCCGTCGTATAGGGTGAATAATGGAGCCTTGAACTTTTTGGGTAGTATTGCCTTTGCGATCCGTGGCACAAAGGGGTCATGTTGGTCCTCTTTGTTATCCCAGATAGACAACCCAAGAGGGGGGGTGAATTGGGTTATTAAAAATTTCACAATATTAAAATTAACACAATATTCAGAATTTTAATAAATAAAAAAAAACATAATAATAATTATCAATATAAAAGTAAGAGAGATAGGGAGAGAAAATCAAACACTGCGATTTATAGTAGTTCGGCACGCCAGGCCTACGTCCACTTCCCAAGGAACTTCCTTGAGAATTTCTTTACTATCAATTGAATAAATACACCACCAAGCTTGTGGATTTGGCACAGGACTTACTCTTATGTATTGAGCCTCACTCAACAATAAATGCTTTACCCTTACAAAATCTCTCACAAAAATAAGGAATAAGAATAAGTGGTACTTAAACCCTCTTTTACAATAATTCTCTCACAAAGAGTAGATATGAAAGTGTAAAAACAAAGGCTAGACTTAAATCTGAAAGTGAAAGAGCAGAATACAATATACTCAGAATTTTGGAGCTCACAGAAAATTCTCTTCAAGTTCTTGATTTTTCTCCACACACAACACTTCTATTTATACACAAAAATATACCCGTTGGACGCTCCTTGCTGACGTCATGGCTTACATAAGCATGCTTCTTAATTTTAAATATTCAACACATGTTAATAAAGAAAAAGATGAAAATAATTAGTAAGCGTAACTTTTTCTTTTCCCTTTTTGTTTAGTCAAAAATGCAACCACTGTTTTAGAAAATTTTGATATAAAACACAACTTTCAACTAAGCAAATAATTTGCTTCAAATTTTTCTTGTTTCATTAGGCCTCGTTTGGGAACAGGCTAATTTAGTAACTTTTTGGCTATTTGGCTAAAATGTGATGTAAAAAAAACTAGTATGTTTGGGATGACTTTTTGGCTTTTTAAGAAAAGATGTGCAAAAAGTAGAGAGAAAAGGGAATCTTTGACTTTTTGGTATGGGTTGTTGGCTTTTTGGCTTTTTTAGTAACTTTTTGGCTTTTTGGCTAAAATAGCCTCTTGCCAAACGAGGCCTTAGTATATATATGTGTGTGTGTGTGTATGTATATGTGTGACATGATACAAAATTCAAATATGAGCCACCGATTTGTAGACAATTTGAATCACATCTTTGAATTTAAATAGGGAATTGATTTTGCTCCATCATTATGGACTCCTTGAAGTCAAGAGCAACATGATTTTGTCTATTTTCTTATGCAAGCAAATTAAAAAGCATTTTGCAACTTTTCTTTTTAATTCTATAGGCAAAACATCTTCAAAGATTGATTTACAATTACATAAGTCTTCTCTTGTAATTATGGGCACCTTTTCTTTTGTATAAATTTTCTTTGTTCACTTTTTCAAACTTACAGACAAATCACCAAGGTTTGAATATATAATCTAATCAACACTTTTGAATATAATATCATGTATATATATGCATATATATAAGATGCAATAATTTTGTCAAATTTTTACACTTACCTGTTCTTATTTATTATAGTAATATATATATATATATATATCAATGATGCAAAACCCACCGTCAAAAGATTTGCTCATCTTTTTCTTTTTACAATATAATATATATATATATATATATATGTATGATTTGTTTTCAAACACCACTTGAGTAAGTTTCATTTTGCATGCAAAATATAAATCAAATAATTTTGCTATATACCATTCATCCTATGTGATCTTATCAAAAGAAAACAAATTATCAATATCACATTTGTCAAAATAATACAACTAATCGATTTGTCAAAAGATGAATAGTAATTAACCCTATTTTTCAAAAAGTGAATAGTAAAGTTTTCAAAAATATTTTTATTTAAATAATATTTAACAAATATATATATTTTAAAAAGATAATATTTTGTGTCAAATAATATATATCTAAAAAAATCTAAATTGTTACAAATAATATTTTAGACATCATCAAAATTAAATAATATGATTAACAATCTCCTCATTTTTTATGATTGCAATATTTGTATGGATTTGACACAATAAAATTAACAAAATATTTGATAACCCTGCAACATACTGCAACATATAATTTTCAAAAGCAAAATCATATTTTTTCTCCCCCTTTGACATCATCAAAATAAAAGATGAAGAGATGAAACAAACACATTTGATGAAATAAGCTGAGCGGCCAAAAATAAAATAACAGGCCTTCTGTCTTGTCGGAATCATTGTGGGGATTTTGGAGCATCTCGAGCGCAGAAAATATTGACAAACAAAAGATTTGAGCAGATATGCATCGAGTAATGGATCGATGGAGTGTATAAAAAGTGACACAGATCATAGGCAAAGATACGAAATCATCAAGTGTTGGAGAGAAAAATTTGTTTTAGCTTCTTATGTAATCATGTCATTCCTTACCTTATCTATCAATGAGTCGGATCTGCATGAGGTGCCTGTAATGCAGGCAAATGAGAGAGTATCAGTGATGCAGGCACAGGCTATGCCCGTAAATGAGGGTTCTAGTGTTATTGGTAATCGAAATGATTTCGATGCTATTAATAACACTATGGCTCTTAGTACACAGGCCATGATTGCAGTTTCCAATATGGCACGACGATTACAAGCAAGAGTACAAGAAAATCAGCAATAGAGAAATGAGGTGCGCTTGTTAAAACAACAAGTAGTTAATATGTGTAAGGAGAATAAAGAGCTAAAAAGGAAAAATGCACAGTTGGAGAATGCAGTGCATTATTATGCAACGGTGATAATGCCAAGACTCACAGAAATCGAAAACAGAAAGAAGCATGTAAAAGAGGCTCATGAAAAATTGTTGAGAGAAGTGAAAAAGAAAAAAATCTATGAAGCCTTCTGAAAATTGACATGTAATCGAGTAATATTTTCGTTTTCTGAAATAAAATTTCGAGCATTTCTTCCTTTTTTATTTATTTTTTATTTTATTTTTATTATTATGATTAATTTTTTTTTTAATTCTGTTTTTGCACAAAAAAAATTTGTTTGTTGGTGTAGATAAGGAGTATGGCAAATAAGGAATAAAAACAAATATGTATATATACTCCCCTCAAAATTATGCACAGGATATACACACGCCTTTTATATATATATATATATATTTATTTTTATAATGATTGTTAAACTCAAAATATATGAGTCTCCCCCTGAATTAATGCACTAAAAATTACATAAATTTGAAGAAACAAATTACCAATCTATAATACCAAGGGCCATTAAAATCCGGCCATAAACAACTACACCAAGTGCACTAGCATAAAAGGAGAATAAAAATAAAAATAATTTCTTCAAACAAGTTAGAAGCAACCATTATTAAATCCAAGAGAATTTGGAGCACATACAACAAGTAAAAAAATATAACACAGTGCAACAAGAATTTTAACATGTTGATCGGTGATGACCTTGATGATCGGAAGAAATGGAGAAGATTGGGTAGATCAGTGACAAATTTGTGTAGATCGGCAATGCATCTTGATGGATCAGTCACGGATCTTGATGGATCGGTGATGGAACTTGATGAATCGGTAAATATGGTAATGCAGATTTCGGGTAGAGAAGTGATGGAGTTTGGAAGATTGGTGAGGGATTTGGGTGGATGGTGATAGTGATGAAAGTGATGGATGATTTTGTGGATGGTGGATGGTGGATGGTGGAGTTGGTTGTAGCCTATGGTGAGGGTAGAGATGGAGTCGGCTGAGGGTATGAGGAAGAAAGGGGGAGCGAGATAGCAAGAGAAAAAGAGAGAGTAAAGGAGAGAGCGGGTGAGAGATAGAGACGGAGCGGTGAGAGAGAGAAAATATATGTATATAATTTTATTATTATTATTTTTATTTATAATTATTATTAGAAATATTTTATTTAATTATTTATTATTATTAAATTATTATTATTATTATTATTTTTTATTTATAATTTTTTTTAATATAAACACTATATTGGAGTGTTCATCATACCAAGTTCAGTTCTAATATAACAAAATTGTTCATCATTTAGAGGCTTGGTAAAAATGTCAGCTAATTGACGATTGGTAGGCACAAATTCGAGTTCAATGTCACCTTTGAGTATATGATCTCTTAGAAAATGATGCCTTATTTCAATGTGTTTAGTGCGTGAGTGCTGACTAGGATTTTTTGAAAGGTTAATTGCACTTGTATTGTCACATTTTATAGGAATATGATCATAGTAAAGTCCAAAATCTTGAAGTTGTTGTTTTATCCAAAGGAATTGTGCACTACACCCAGCGGCGGCAATGTATTCTGCTTCAGCCGTTGACAGAGCCACTGAGTTTTGTTTTTTGCAAAACTAAGAAGTGAGTGAGTGTCCAAGAAAATGACGAGTGCCACTAGTACTTTTTCCGTCAAGTCTACATCCTGCAAAGTCAGCATCTGAGTAACCAAAAAGTTTAAAGGTGGTTCCCTTAGGATATCATAATCCCAAATTTGGAGTGCCGACAAGACATCTGAAAATGCGTTTGACTACGGTGATGTGTGACTCTTTCGGTGTGGATTGAAAATGTGCACACATACAAACACTAAACATTATGTCGGGCCTACTTGCAGTAAGATAAAGTAAAGAACCAATCATACCTCGATATTTCTTTTCATCTACAGGTTTACCTTGCTCATCTTTGTCGATTTTTATCGATATGCTCATTGGAGTTGCTGCAGGCTTTGATGATTCCATTTCAAACATTTTGAGTGGATCTTTGATATATTTCATTTGGTTTAAATAGATTCCATCATTAGTTTGTTTAATTTGTAGACCAAGGAAGTAATTTAATTCCTCCATCATACTCATTTCAAACTCACCCTGCATGTCTTTAGCAAATTCTTTGCACAAATTTTCATTAGTAGCACCAAAAATGATATCATCAACGTAAATTTGAACAATTAGCATATCTTCTTGTTTGATTTTTATAAAAAGTGTTGTATCGATTTTTCCTTTACAAAAACCCTTGTCAAGTAGAAAATTACTCAATCTTTCATACCATGCTCTAGGAGCTTGTTTCAAGCCATATAAAGCTTGTGAAAGTTTGAAAACATGATCCGGGTATTTATGATTTTCAAAACCGGAAGGTTGTTCAACATAGACTTCCTCTGAAATGTACCCATTTAAAAAAGCACTTTTAACATCCATTTGATATAATTTAAAATCTTTAAAATACGCAAAAGCAAGTAACATTCTAATAGCTTCAAGTCTAGCAATTGGTGCAAAAGTATCATCAAAATCAATTCCCTCTTATTGATTATAGCCTTGAGCTACTAATCTAGCTTTATTTCTAGTAACAACTCCAGATTCGTCCATTTTATTTCGAAAAACCCATTTTGTACCAATAACAGGATGATCCTTAGGTCGAGGGGTCAAAAACCAAACTTCATTTCTTTCAAATTGATTTAATTCTTCTTACATTGCTAAAAACCAGCTTTCATCATTTTCAGCTTCAAAAAATGATTTTGGTTCAATTTGTGAAACAAACGCTAAGTTACCACAAATATTTCTAACAGAGGAACGAGTTTTTATACCTTCCGCCGCATCACCTATGATGAGGTCTTTGGGGTGGCCATGAGCATACATTCCATTCTTTTGGTAGATTTAAGTCACTTTCTGGAAGAGCATATATTTCTTGAAGTTTCTCCATTGTCATTTCTTCTTCATGTTCACGTAATGGATTTTCTTCATTTTCCTTTTTGTAAATGCTCTCCATACTTAGTTGATTTTCTACAATATCATTACTTACAAGATTCTTGGAAATAATATCGTTAGATTCATCAAAAACAACATGCACAGATTCTTCAACAAGTAGAGTTCTTTTATTGAATACTCTATAAGCTTTACTGGACGTAGAATAACCAAGAAATATAGCTTCATCCGATTTAGCATCAAATTTTCCTAAGTTATCTTTATTGTTATTTAATACAAAGCATTTACAACCAAAAGCACGCAAGTGACTAATATTAGGTTTTCTACCTTTCCAAAGTTCATAAGGGATTTTCTTAAGAATAGGTCTAATCATGGCACGATTTATAACATAGCATGTAGTGTTAACAGCTTCCGCCCAACAATATTTAGGCAAATTATTTTCACAAAGCATAGTACGGGCCATTTCTTCAAGAGTTCTATTTTTTCTTTTAACCACACCGTTTTGTTGAGGAGTCCTAAGGGCTGAGAAATTATGATCTATTCCTAAGTCATCACAAAACATAATAAAATCATCATTTTCAAATTCTCTACCATGGTCATTTCTAATACTACAAATATTAAGGTTTTCTCATTTTGAATTCTTTTACAAAGTTTTGAGAAATTATAAAAAAAACTTCATTTTTGTGTGCTAAAAATAATACCCATGTATATCTAGTATAATCATCAACACATACAAGGGCATAAGATTTTCCTCATAAACTTAATGTTCTAGATGGTCCGAATAGATCAATATGCAAGAGTTGAAGCAGTCTAGTAGTTGAAATGATATTTTTGGATTTAAAAGAAATTCTAGTTTGTTTTCCCCCATTGACATGCATCACACAGTTTGTCTTTTTCAAAAACAATTTTTGGTAAGCCTATGACTAACTCATTTTTTGAAAGTTTGGAAATTAAAATAAAATGAGCGTGTCCTAATCTTCTATGCCAAAGCCAACCATTATCATTTATAGCAGATAAACATTTAATGTTAAAATGATAAGATAAATCATGTAAATCAAACACATATACATTCTCATGTCTATAACCTACAAATAAAGTTTTGTTTTCTAGGGTGTTTTCAATAGTGCAATGAGTTTTCTCAAAAATAACTCTATAACCTTTGTCACATAATTGACTAATGCTAAGCAAGTTATGTTTTAAACCTTTAACAAATAAAACATTTTCAATAATAGGAGAGGGATGTTTACCAATACTTCCTACACCAATGATTTTACCCTTGCTATTGTCACCAAAAGTCACATATCCGCTATTCTTTGGTTGAAGTGTGGCGAACATAACTTTATTTCCAGTCATGTGCCTCGAACATGAACCGTCGAGATACCATCTATCATTACTGGATTTTGTCTTGAAACATACCTACAAAAATTTGATTTTTCTATTGGTACCCATTTTTTCTTGGGTCCATAAAAGTTAGAATTTGATACTCTTGAACTGTCTTTAGGGACCCACATCTTTTTTATTTTAACAAAAGGATTTCTTTTAATAGGACATGAAGGTGAAATATGACCTTTTGTACCACAAAAATGACATGTGAGATGAGAGTGATTAGAAGATGCATACACAAAGCCATTTTTGACGGTTTTTACTTTGGAAAAAGGTTTATATCCAATTCCGGCTCTACCAAAAGTACGATTTTGATTTTTAAGAATTTTATCTAAAGTTTCTCTGCCTTGAGTGAATTTTGAAAGAGTATTTTTCAAGTCTTTAATACTTTCTTTCAAAATAATTTGCTTCTTTTTTAAAGACTCATTTTCTTTTTGCAATGCAACTAAATGTTTTTTTCAGAAATTGAAGACTCTTTTCGTGTTAAAATCTCATTTTTCTTTTTCATTTTCATGGCTTCATTTTCTAGACCATTTATCTTAGAAGTCAATGATTGATTTTCTTTTGATAAACTTGAAATTACTTTCTTTTGACAATTACTTTTCAAACTAAGTTTCTTAAATTCAGCATGTAATTCATCAAAAGCTAATTGTAATTCATCAAATGTAAAGGATTCGTCATTTACCTCATTTTCGTTTCCAAGTGCCATTAAGCATAGGTTAGCAACCTCATTTTTGCAAACTTCGGTTTCTGTGTCGCTTTCATCACTATCTTCTCCCCATGCTGCAATCATAGCTTTCTTCTTATCCTTCTTGAATTTTTTCCAGGTTTGTTGCATTCGTAGCAGGTTACTTCAAATTTTTTGTGATTTTCTCCTCTTTGAAAATCCCTGTTGTTGAAGTCTTTTCTGAAAAAATTTCGTACGCCTTGTTTATTTCTCACAAACCTTTGGAACTTTCTAGTGATGAATGCCATTTCCTCATCCTCATCTAAATCATCTTCCTTATCCTCTTGATGTTTCAAGGTGGATTTAAAGGCTATTCATTTCTTCTTGTTGTTGTCCTCCTCTTCCTTTCCTTCTTGCATTATGAGCTCATGAGTTAAAAGAGATCCCATTAACTCATCTAGACTTAATTTTGATAAATCCTTGGCTTCGGTAATGGCAATGACTTTTATCTCCCAACTTTTTGGCAATGACCTAAGCACTTTTCTTACAATTTCAGCATTAGTATATATTTTTCCAAGAGAAGTTAAACCATTAATAATATCAGTAAAGCGAGTAAACATTTGAGGAATAGTCTCATCAGGCTTCATTTTAAAGAGTTCATAATTATGGATTAACAAACTGACTCTAGATTCTTTAACTTGTTCCGTTCCCTCATGAGTCACTATAAGCTTGTCCCAAATTTCTTTTGCGGTTTTATATGTGGAAATTCTGTTGAACTCGTTGGCATCTAAGGCGCAGTATAACATGTTTGTGGCTTTGACATTAATTTGGGCCATTCTAGTATCTGATTCATCCCACTCATCTTCAGGTTTTGGTACCCTAAGTCCATCTACGGTTTTGGTAGGAATTTTGGGACCATTGCAAATAATTTTCCAACATTCATAATTATTAGATTGAACATGTATGGTCATCATAGTTTGCCAATAATTAAAATTTGTGCCGTTAAATAGTGGTGGCCTATTTGATGCTTGTCCCTCAGGTAAAGAATAACTAAGGGTTGCCATGATCTACTCTAAGACGGTTAAGTCACACAAACTAGAGTTTAGGCTCTGATACCAATTGTTATCCCAGATAGGCAACCCAAGAGGGGGGATGAATTGGGTTATTAAAAATTTCACAATATTAAAATTAATGCAATATTCAGAATTTTAATAAATAAAAAAAACAGAATAATAATTATCAATATAAAAGTAAGAGAGACAGGGAGAGAAAATCAAACACTGCGATTTATAGTGGTTCGGCACGCCAGGCCTACGTCCACTCCCCAAGGAACCTCCTTGAGAATTTCTTTACTATCAATTGAATAAATACACCACCAAGCTTGTAGATTTGGCACAGGACTTACTCTTATGTATTGAGCCTCACTCAACAATAAATACCTTACCCTTACAAAATCTTTCACAAAAATAAGGAATAAGAATAAGTGGTACTTAAATCATCTTTTACAATAATTCTCTCACAAAGAGCAAATATGAAAGTGTAAGAACAAAGGCTAGACTTAGATCTGAAAGTGAAAGAGCAGAATACAATATACTCAAAATTTTGGAGCTCACAGAAAATTTTCTCTTCAAGTTCTTGATTTTTCTCCACACACAACACTTCTATTTATACACAAAAATATACCCGTTGGACGCTCCTTGCTGATGTCATGGCTTACATAAGCATGCTCCTTAATTTTAAATATTCAACACATGTTAATAAAGAAAAAGATGAAAATAATTAGTAAGAGTAACTTTTTCTTTTCCCTTTTTGTTTAGTCAAAAATGCAACCACCGTTTTAGAAAATTTTGATATAAAACACAACTTTCAACTAAGCAAATAACTTGCTTCAACTTTTTCTTCTTGTTTCATTAGTATATATATGTGTGTGTGTGTGTATATGTATATGTGTGAGATAATACAAAATTCAAATATGAGCCACCAGTTTGTAGACAATTTGAATCACATCTTTGAATTCAAATAGGAAATTGATTTTGCTCTATCATTATGGACTCCTTGAAGTCAAGAGCAACATGATTTTGTGTCTATTTTCTTATGCAAGCAAATTAAAAGCATTTTGCAACTTTTCTTTTTAATTCTGTAGGCAAAACATCTTCAAAGATTGATTTAAAATTACATAAGTCTTCTCTTGTAATCATGGGCACCTTTTCTTTTGTATAAATTTTCTTTGTTCACTTTTTCAAACTTTACAGACAAATCACCAAGGTTTGAATATATAATCTAATCAACACTTTTGAATATAATATCATGTATATATATGCATATACGTAAGATGCAATAATTTTGTCAAACTTTTACGCTTACCTATTCTTATTTATTATAGTAATATATATATATATATATATCAATGATGCAAAACCCACCGTCAAAAGATTTGCTCATCTTTTTCTTTTTACAATATAATATATATATATATAAAGGTATGATTTGTTTTCCAACACCACTTGAGTAAGTTTCACTTTGCATGCAAAATATAAATCAAATAATTTTGCTATATACCATTCATCCTATGTGATCTTATCAAAAGAAAACAAATTATCAATATCACATTTGTCAAAATAATACAACTAATCGATTTGTCAAAAGATGAATAGTAATTAACCCTATTTTTCAAAAAGTGAATAGTAAAATTTTCAAAAATATTTTTATTTAAATAATATTTAACAAATATATATATTTTTTAAAAAGATAATATTTTATGTCAAATAATATGTATCTAAAAAAATCCAAATTGTTACAAATAATATTTTAGACATCATCAGAATTAAATAATATGATTAACACTCTTCATCTGAACCATTTCGTCTTCGTTTATGGCGTGCACGTGGACTCTCTTCGGAGGAGCTGGTGGTTTCGACTCGTCCTTTCTTTTTGGGTTTTGGGGATAATGAGTTAGAATCACTGTCACTTTCTTGTCTTCGGGCTCAAAGTCGTCGGCCATCTTCCCTCAAAGGTCGTTCCGGATCTTGGCGTACAGCTTGTTTGGACTTTGCCACTTCCAAGGCCAAATCCTGACGGAGACGCTCGTTCTCAGCGATCATGTTTTCCAATCTCTATTCGTTTTGCTTTGCCTGTTCCATGATCACTTGCATGGTCTCATGTGCTGAAGTCGAGGGTGAGGTATGGGCAACTGAGTCGAAGTTCAAGGCACGTCTTGCGGTGATATTCTCCGGTCCCAGCATGTTTGTTGGAGTGAGGTCATCTCTCGGTGTGGTTTCGTTGGCGACTATCGGAGGATCTTCCGTTACGCCCGCCATAGATGTAGTTGAGTATTCCCACAGACGGCGCCAATTGTGGGGAAGTGATTTGGAAATACTCCTTGGATCCAATGGGACGCTCGAGATCCTCAGCTAAAGACCTGAAAATGAATGAACACTCCGGTCGGGGGTGCTGGAATTAGCACTCCGACGGACAAGTCAGTGTATGCTCTCTTTGTTACTTGTACCTTAAGTAAAACGTAGTAATTCTCACATACCTTTCTTTGGTTGTTGTTCTTCTATTTATATACGCTCCTGGTCCTCAGGGTAGGGCCCACTCTTGACCCGTCATGTGATTGTTCACTCGGCCCTCCCCCTTTTGCCGTATTCCAACTTTCAATCGACATCTTGCTCAACTGATCTTTATGGCCGATTAAGTTATTCGGCATCCAGAACGTACGAGACGGGAGCGAGTATAATATATACCGATTAACCAAATGTGTACTCGGCCCATCTGTGTCTCCTATTATTCGGCTCCCACAAACATATACAATGTTTATATTACATTAACATCATGAAAGTTTCAACACATGGTTAAACATTAACAAATAGCTCCGAATACTTCTCACGGACTTTCAACTCACGTTCCCAAGTTGCTTCCTTGACTCCGTGATGTTGCCACAATACTTTCACCAAAGGAATTGTCTTGCTTCGCAAGACTTGGTCTCGAGTATCCAACACTCTCACTGGTCTCTTCTCATACGAGGCATTCTCATCTACCTCTAAGTCAGTCCAATCCAACACCTGCGATAGAGCCGGCTCATACTTCTGAAGCATACAAATATGAAACACATCTTAGACCCCAAAAAGTTGTGGCGGTAAAGCCAAGCGATAAGCTACCTCTCCAATCTGCTCAAGGATCTCAAAAGCTCCAATAAATCTAGGAGATAACTTCCCATTCTTTCTAAACCTTATCAAACCCTGCCTAGGGGATATCTTCAAGAAGATATGATCTCCTACCTCGAAAGACAAAGGTTTCCTCCTACGGTTGGCGTAACTTTTTTGGCGCATTAGCCAACCTCTTTCGAATAAGAGCGACTTTCTCAGTCGTTTCCCGAACCAACTCAGGGCCTAACAAAGGTACATCACCCACCTCGGCCTAACACACGGGAGATCTATACGGTCGGCCATACAAGGCCTCAAATGGTGCCATGCCAATGCTCGACTGGAAGCTATTGTTATAGGCAAACTCTACTAAGGGAAAGTGTCTCTCCCACAACCCCTTAAAGTCAAGAACACAACCCCGAAGCATATCCTCTAGAATCTGAATGGTGCGCTTTGATTGCCCGTCAATCTGAGGATGATATGCAGTGCTAAAAGTCAATCTCGTGCCCAAGGCATTCTTTAGGCTCTGTTACAACTGAGCCGTGAAACGCAGATCTCTATTCAAAACAATCGTTACAGGGACCACGTGCAACCTCATTATATCCTTAATATAAAGGTCGGTAAGATAATTAACCGGGTCACTCTCGTGCATTGGTATAAAGTGTGCCAACTTATTAACCGGTCAATTACCATCCAAATCGCATCACTACCCCGTTGCATCCTAGAAAGATCCACAACAAAATCCATTCTGACATGCTCCCACTTTCACTCGGCTATAGGCAAGGGTTGTAACAAACCCGCTGGCCTTTGATGTTCGGTCTTCACTTGTTAACAAGTAAGACACCTCGATTCAAACATGGCCATATCCATCTTCATTCCTCTCCACCAAAACTGACAACTAAGGTCATGAGACATCTTTGTGCCTCTCGGATCACTGCAAGGCGTGAATGGTGAAACTCTCAGAGTACTTCCTCTTGGCAAGGCCCCGACACGAAAAGACGGTCACAGTATTTAACACTTGAATTGCAATACACATTCAAGCCTTTCTCTACCTTTCCACTGGAGATTTTTTTCCGAAGGGATTCTACCTCAAGGTCACCCTTCTATGCTTCTATCACTCGGTTCACAAGTGTAGGTTGTGCAACTACCGAAGATAAGGCTACAGATTCAATGAACTTGCCAAGATGCAACTCAAACTCACCAATAGCACCCAACATCTCCCATTCCTGAAAGGCAATACTAGCCACACTACCAATGGATTTCCTACTTAAAGCATCGGCCACGACATTGGCCTTTCCCAGATGATAATGCAAATCAAAGTCATAATCTTCTATAAACTTCATCCACCTTGTCTGCCTCAGATTCAAGTCTTTCTGTATAAACATATATTTCAGACTCTTGTAATTAGAAAACACTCCAAACTTCTCACCATACAAATAATGCCTTCAAATCTTTAAGGCAAAGATCACCGCCGCTAACTCTAGGTCATAAGTAGGGTAGTTCCTCTCATGTGTTTTCAAATGTCGTGAGCTATAAGCTACTACCTTCCCTCATTGCATCAAAACATAACCCAAACCTTCCGTGAAGCATCGCAATACATTGAATGGCCCAAACCTCTCCGAAATAATCAATATTAGAGCAGTGGTAAGTCTGACCTTGAGCTCTTGAAATGACTTCTCACAAGTCTCACTCCACTCAAACTTAATTCATTTCCTCATCAATCTAGTCAATGGTGAAGCTAATCTAGAGAAATCTTTCACAAACTGACGATAATACCCGACCAACCCCAAGAAACTACGGATCTCAAAGGCATTCTTAGGTTGTTTTCAATCTTGCATTGCCTCTATCTTGGATGAATCTATAATCACCCCCCTTGGATATCATATGGACTAACAACTTTACTTCTTCTAACCAGAATTCACACTTCTCGAACTTAGATATAGTTTGTGGTCTCTAAGTAACTCAAGTACTACTCGTAAATGTTCTTCGTATTCCTCCTCAGAGGATGAGTAAATCAAGATGTCATCAACAAAGATGACCACAAAGCGGTTTAGAAACTCACGAAGATCCGGTTCATCAGATCCATAAACACAGCTGGTGCATTGGTTAGCCCAAAGGGCATCACTAGAAACCCATAATAGTCATACCACGTACGGAATGTCGTCTTTTGGATATCCTCCTCCCTTACCCTCAACTTGTGATAACTCGATCTCAGGTCTATCTTGGAAAAGCAACAAGACCCCTTTAACTGATCAAACAAATCATCTATACGAGGCATTGGGTACTTGTTCTTAACAGTTATCCGATTCAATTTCCAATAGTCAATATAAAGTTGCAATGTGCCATCTTTTTTATTTCTTTTTTTTTTTTTTTGTGGCAAATAGAGTCGGTGCTCACCAAGGCAAAGTACTAGGGTGGATAAAACCCTTATCTAGCAGTTCTTAGAGTTGAATCTTTAACTCACTCAACTCAACAGGTGCAAACCTATATGGTGCCATAGAAATCAGTGTCGTGCCAGACACTAAATCGATAGAGAACTCAATCTCATGACGAGGTGCTAAACTAGTGAGATCCTCAAAAAAAACATCCAGGTATTACAAAGTGCCCTTGGCAACTCAGCTCGGACTTCATCACACTCACTACCCAAGAAGTTGGCGAGAAGACAACTAAACTCACTCTACCCACACGGAACATACACTGGTGATAAGATTCTATCCACCCGGTCTCCTAAGAAATAAAAAGCAATCATCGCTCAAGGTACATATAGTAACCCTCTGACGGTAACAGTCTATGACAGCCTAATACGATGAAAACCAATCCATACTCAATATAGCATCAAAACTCGACATGTCAATCAACACAAATGTAAAAGAAAGTCGGCGACTGGAAACCTCTATGTCATAACCCTGACACTCCTGCTGGAAGACATCTCACTACCAATAAGTGACTCTACATTGAGAGGATATGCTAATCGAGCCAACTCTAACCCCAAAACCGATGCAAATGCAGACGAGATAAATAAATGGGATGCATTTGTATCAATCAACACATTAACAATAGAATTGCATAACAAGAAAATACCTCTCACTACTGAAGGTGCTGGTACTAGGTCTAGCGCAATAACAGCATACACATGCCTTGTAGGTCTCTGCTCTACCTACTCACCCCTCGAAGCATAAACCTGATGCACTGACTAAGTTGAAAAGTCTCCCTGATTGGCCCTTGAGGCCTGTGCTGATTGTATAAACTGGTGGCTCTGTGTCTGCCTCAAACCAGACGCACTAGGTGTGCCGCCTAACTGAGGGCAAACCTCTTCAAGTGTCCTTCCTGCCCACACTGATAACAAGTGATCAACTGCCCTTTTCCCTAACTCTGGCATTAGGAACGAGTCGAAGGCGATGCAGATAGCTGCCCTCCTCCTCTTTGCAGGCAAGTTGGAGACTTGTAGCCTAACTGACCACACTTGAAATAAGTGAAATCTCTCTAACCACCTCTCCCAGAACCCGAACTCAGTACTGAAAAAGTGGACCTCGATTGAGTCCCTAGGACTACTGTGGGTTAAAACCCCTCTGCCTCTTACTCTCCCCTTAAACCTCTTGACTCCTCCTGGAGCCCTTTATCTGCTCCTCTTCCATTTGCATCATGGTCTCAAGATGAGTCACCGACTCAACAAGTAGTCCATAATCTCTAATCATCAAACTGGCTACCTTGAAAAGAAGCCCGATCCTTAACCTTTTCTCAAACTCCACACAACGGCGTTCCTCTGTCGCCACTAACTCTTGTGCAAATCTAGAGAGGCTAGTAAAGGCAGCCTCAAACTCGGCTACTGGTGTGTTCAACTACTTGAGCTATGAGAATTGCTCCATTAACTTCTCCCTAATAGTGGGAGATAAGAACTTGTCCTGGAAGGTATTGACAAAAACCTCCGAAGTCACTCGAATGCGCCTACGCGCATACTTCCACCACTGATCCGCATCTCCTTTCAGCTAGAAGAATGTTAGGGTCACTCTCAGTTCGTTGTCCTTGATGCCAAGCATCTCAAACATCTTCACTATCTGCTCTAGCCACTCATCTGCCTTCAGTGACTCCTTGGGATCACCCAAAAACTCGTCCAGATTCGACCAAAAAAACTCTAGCTTCAAAAAAGACAGCCCCGTCTCAACAACATGGGTCTGGACTTGATTTTCAACTTTGAGAATGTCCATAGATTCTCGCAAAGTTCCGGCCATCACGCGGGATAAGGTGCTCATGGCCTGCTGACCTGTCGGTTCCGCCATGTTAGCCTAACCAATTCCCTCTTCTTGTGCCCGAATATCATCCGGTATCAGCACCTCCTGCCGTCCAGGCCTACCACGCCTATCACTGCAACCACGTCTTGACATCCTAATAAAGGTAACAAAAGAGATTAGCACATTTGCAAATATGCCGAAGCTAACTCACTTACGTCCTAATACAATGCACAACGGTAATTCACTCCACATAAACACATAGTCGCATAAACATATACGAATTTTCTTCCTGAATAATGACCGTCCCACAGCTTTGCCAGAGTTCCAATTGGAAATAGCAGTGATCAAGTGCTCTTATAATAGGACTTCTAGAAACTCGTAGACCCAATCAACATCCTAGAAATAAAATCTCATACCCATATAATCACATAAGCATGTTATCACATAGCATGCCTTACATACAAATGTCTCTATCAAGCGAGACAAACCCATTGTGGTAATAACCACTTCCCACGTACCCAAAGTATTAAAGCCCGGTACGCTTTGATATCAAGTTGTAACGCCCCAAAATAATTATAATTAAACCAACCGTAGCGATAATTAAATAACAACATAAATCAAAGTACAATATCCTTCCATTTCATAAAACTCAGTTGTACAAAAGAGGTGGCACAAGCAAATATACATTCATAAGTCCTAACCCTAAATCTATAGTATATGACAACAACAAAATAAGAAGTAAAAGTTAAACAAATAATGGAAATGCCCTGAATGCTACAACTTTTCATGACAATGCTTGGTTACATCGCAAGTGAATCTTAAGCTCAATACATATAAAGCCCTAGGCTTGTACAAACATTAAATACAAAATAACAAAATGGAGCATTTAGCTCCACAGTCCTCCCAAGCTAAGTCCTTGGTGGAGGCATCTCACTAACACCTGAAAATGGTTTTTCCATATAGGGTGAGCCAAAACCCAATAAAAATAATCTAACACAATATATGAATCTTAACAAAGATATAAGTGTGAAATGCATCTACAATGCTCATGACCGAAATGTTTTACATTTTCTTTCCAATAAAAAAAATAATGCCATGCTCAGTCTATATCAAAATTCTCAAAGTCATGTTCTTTACAATAGAAAACAAGAGGGAATTCTCAAACCGGTACAACCTTTCACGGATATTTCGTCTGCGAGAAACCGTTAAATGACACCCATGTAAACGTAGTCTATACAAGCACTACTATTGCCATGTTATGGATATTTCGTCCGTGGGAATCGACACCCAAGTATATGCGCGTTTTTCAGAATTTTCAACCTGGACATATAAGCCAACTTAATTTAGTGATACACACATATTTCCAACATTCACCCATTTTCTCAAATTCATATATATATGCAATGTATTAAATGAGTAACAATGATCAATGCACAAAGATGAGAAATTAGTTTCAATTCACCTAATCCTTATGCAATTTCTACAGCAATCATAGCTATCCTCCACCAATAGTCCAAAACAGATATTTCTAAACAGATATATAAAATCTCTAATATAGATAAACTTTCCAAATTTCAAGGTGAGTAATAATACATATCAAACTCCACCATCTATATCAATATCCATCTAATTTCACATTCCCAACATTAATTCCATTTATTTATACAAAATAAATATTTCAAACATTTAGGTCAAAACCTATTTTCTTCCAAAATCCAATCCAAGTATCAAAATCAACAATTTTATCACCACTCAACCTCATTTTCACTCCCACAACCATTTTCCATACAACCATTTGAAAATCCCTCTTTTGATTTTAAACCAAAACCCTTGGTTTGTTCAAAATCCTCCAAAATCACAAGTTTGTTCTATAAAAACAAATAACTAAGTCACAAATCATAAAAGAGTGTAGAGAATCCTAACCTCGAAGCTAGATGACCAAGGACAGACTGGAGAAACCTTAAGGAAGCTGAAATCCAACTTTGCTTGGATGAAAATAAAGCTCTAAGTGAGCTCTATTTTTTTTTATCAAAGGGAGTAGGGTGAAGAAATCAATGGATCCAAGTATTTGTGAGTTTTAGAGAGAGGAGGTCTCAACTTAGGGTTTTTAGAAAGTTTAGAGAGAGAGAGAGATATGAAAAAGTGCTATAAAATTACCTTTATACGAACCGATATACGCACAGCTCGCTCGAGCGTAAGAGTTATCGCTCGAGCGACTATACACAATAAGTTGTTCCGCTTAAGCGCAAGAAGCTTTGCTCGAGCACAGAATACATACTCCCAAAAGTTTTATAGACAGAAGACCCTCGCTCGAGCATAAGAAGTCTTGTTGTGCTCGAGCGAAGAACACTACCTCTCCATTATCTCTGCAGGCCTGCAAAAGTACCGGAAGCTCACAAAGCTCGCTCGAGCGAAGAGGCCAAATTTTGGACAACAATAGTTTGAACTAACTAGCAACCAACTTGTTCCAAACATAACCAAGACACTCAAATACTCAAGCTCAATCAGAAATAAGGAGAAACATAGTATGAATATCTAAATAATACAAATGAAACCCAGATTTAAAACATCACCGATTTGGGTCTAAACTAGGAACGCTATATTCATTGCGCCAATATGTCAACAAGGTGAAGATTAACAGTTCAATGGACGGCCTTACCACAACTATGTTTCGGGGAGCCTTGGTGAAGACGTTCATGAATGAACCAAGGCAAGGTCTCTGCAACCAGTTGCCGCTATAATCCTCATTTTCGTGGTCTGAAGAACCTGTTTTCCGATTATTGTTGTATGCCTAAATTAACAGTACATTGTCGTAAACTATGTTTTTGGTTTAGTTAAATTTAGTCATTTGTTTTTGAACGGTTAACAATGTCACAAATAAATATGCAGCCACGATGTTGGAGTTGTGCTTTGAGAAGTTTTGGAATGGTTTAGTTCAATTGAATCATTTGTTTTGGGTTAGCTCAATGTGTTAATATGTAGCCATTCTGGTGAAAACATCAACCCGCAATGTGCGAATAGCTTTGTTACATATGGACACATTTAGTGTTATTGCCTCCCTTGAATGTGAGGTTGACATATAATGTTTGAGTTTGATTATTTCTATGTAATATGTTTCATGAGCAATGTTTGGAGGTGTAGTATGATTAAGTTTTGATGAATATGTCTGTATGTGTGATGTTAAACTGGACAATTTTTTTGATCGAATACCAATATATCAGCCTAGCAAACTAGCTTGTTATGGTTTAAGATATCCCTGTCAAATAGTAAGGAAAATTCATTCCCTATGAATTGGATGCTCTGATTAAATTGGCTTCTCATATTTGTTGCATGGTAACATGGGTTTTTGTGAATTGGTGTTGTTTGTGCGTATCTTTTGCACAAACTTGTTGTGTGTTGGTATTTTTTGTAATGTTAAATACAAACTTCCCATTGTGACAACTGCTAATGTAAACCAAACCTAGTAGGAAAAAAATGACCTTGGCAAAACCCAAAATCCACAATTAACATAATAAAAAAATCACGGCCACAAAAATGGAAAACTGGTAATGTACCACCATATCATGAAACATGCATGAAATGAAATACTTAAACCCAAACACCATAGTAACAACGTAGCAAGTGGCGTGGAAACATACGCGAAACATACGTGAAACCCAATATTTCATACGAGAAAACAAAATGACCAACTAATGTAATTAAACCCATTCCAGCAGTATAAGCTTATATCGGTTCCTTACATGTCTTCCTATTATGGTTGTCCATTTTCCCACAATGCCTACAACGAATACGCTGTAGGACCTCGCCTTTGGATGGAATCATCTTTCGCTCGGGCCTGCCAGGAGGACGCTTGACTATTGATAGCGCGATAAGGCAATCATTGAGGTTGAACGTTGGCTTGTCGGCCGTCGAGATTGGATATATAGTTGCAGAATATGATGCCCGAAACTTTTTTACACGATAAAACAAATCAACCGAGTCATACACATCCCTCCCACTATTCTGAAACGCAACAATAGCATGCGAACATGGGAATCCATTCAACTGCCACTGAAAACATGAACATGTATGCCTACCTACGTCAACCAACACCAACGAGTGTGAGTGAACTTCATACATGTTAGCATCAGCTCGACTTACAATCCACGACCTACTCGCTCGCAACGTTGCTACTAACTTCTTCTCTATTTTCAAGCATAACACGCAAAACCATGTACTAGCTTTCACCTCACTCTTAGTCCTCTTCTCCATTATTTTTCCCCTTATTTTATTGACCAATTAAGTGATGGGAAGATAGCATGCTTCACGTATCCAATTGTTGAATGATTCTGCCGTATTGGACCATATCTCACCATATCGTTGGCCCCTGACATAATTTAATAAAACACACAAGCCCAGCATTGGATTATTGAACAACAAACAACATACAATTTTTTTTTCCTCACAAAAAAAATGCCTAACCACAACTAATGGTTGAATGTAACATAAAAGAAAAAATATAATTTGTACCACCGGTCATTAATACTTGAAATATGCATTAGCCCAATGCTTAGGATGCAAATCTTTCATGAAATCTTCAATGACCGTTGGGCTTGACTATTTCAATACCTCCAATTTCTGATTGAAACAAGTTACCGTGGGCGCATATGCGCATTCCCGCAACTTCTGCATCAGTCCAATCTTCTGCGTTGCGTTGACATATTTCATTCAGTCACGCAAATTCATTTGAAGATGTAACAAACAGAAAGCATGATGTGCCAAAGAAAAGATGCTTAGCATTGATTGTAGCAACCCAATGTTACAATCTGAAACAAACGTCAGCATACGGTCATTGTCGACAACGTGTGACAAATGCCGCAAAAACCACTCCCAATTGGCCGTGTTTTCTGAATCTACAATTGCGAAAGCTACTGGAAATGAGCATACAAACAACACACTGATTATGTTTATTTTTTGCAAAACAAATTCTTCATCTCACGCATATATATAATATATATATGTCATCAATTTGAACATTCTGCATGTTTTTTACTTTTAAAAAAAAAATGTTATGGTATGAAAACATTGCATGGAAAAAAATTATATATAATCACACAATCAACCTTTGTTGCCATCCTTAGTAGTCGTAACGAGTAAATTTCCCTTAAATCGGCCCTTCAAGAAAGTTCCATCCAGAAAAAGCAAAGGGCCACATTGATTGAACCCATCTATGCATGCACGAAATAAGATAAAATATCTAACAAACCTTCCGAAATTTTGATCAAACTCAAGGTTAATGTAACTATTTGGGTTTTTCTCCATAATCGCATCACTATACCACCTGAGTTAGTTGAACAACATGGCATGATCCCTGTAAACTGGACCCCTTGCCTTCTCTACCCTCAACCATGCAACTCGATAACTAATCTCCAACCTGTAATCGTTCTTCATATTAAACACTACATTTGTCAGGCGTTTCAACGGTTAGCTGAGCACCCAGTCCGCTATCACATCAGACACCCATTCAAACCAGATGCGCGGGTTTCTATATGTTCGTATAACAGCCTCACAAGTGTGCAAACTATTGAACCTTCTCAGACATAAAATCCCGTTTGATGGTGATGACACCATCACATGTACTGACCATGAGCATCCTAACGACGTTGCAAACTTGCAAATAGTTGTAATCCACACAGAATCATTTTTCACATATTGGTATTAAAATCCACATTTGACAGCATACTTAGAAAGTACAATCCGGAACTCATTTGCGCCCCCTCCAAAACATTGACCCACATGCGTAATCCCATATGCCCACTCGGTAAACAAAAAATATTTCAATTTGTGAGGGCAATCTGTTTGCAACAAATCCTTCTGGTCGCCCATATCGAACGTTGCCCCCACAGTTGGAGTAATCCCAGCCTACTCCGCGCAATCCACCCTAACATATTTAACACTAGACCTGCCACTCTGTAGTTGAATAATAACATTGACATGTCGAATACCGAATGACTTACAAGGCACAACATGTTTTGAATATCTTCATCACAATCCACCTTGAACTTATTGTAACCAGGTATGTCGAACAACATGTACACTAATCCCAAAACCAACCCGTCAAACTTTCCACAAATAACATCAACCATATTATCAAATGTGGATGCGTGATGCAACCAAACAACAGCATTAGTTTGCCCATATGTGCACAATAACAAAATTGCATCATCCATACCTGTACAAAACACAAACATGGCAACCACACATCGGATCATATCGCATGCGGCCAACATAAAATTCATGACCCAGGCACCAATCCAACTGACCTGATAAACAAATAAAAATATGGTACCCATATAGCAAGAAACCAATAGTGATGAACCAATCTGCTAACGTCTATCAATGATCGAACACATAAACGTGGACACCAAAATATATAGAAACACAAATATGAAGTTTGTCCCCAGAAGGCACTGAGAACCTACCAACAACAAACTGCATTAGACATTAACATCCGCCATGAACAACATACGCGACCGCCATAAAAAGGAAATTCCATAACATTACTACCCAGCCCACATCCAAAGAAAAAAATCACATCATATATCAATCACAAAAAAAGAAAAGAAAAAAAAAATGGGAACCAACTGACCTAGTGGCATTCTGACTGACACAGAAAACTACAACATCAATGTCTTCACAAAAGATCAGCAACGAAAATGATCTTGTTTCGTTCCCGAAATGCCAAATTCCACACTACACCTACACCGTGATATTCTCCGCCAAATCTCACAACACAATAATATACATACACGTCTAATCCCCCCAAATTCCACACATGCAATAATCTGTTACCAAAATGAATCCCATCAAAGGTTATTCCAATAAATGGATACATCTTTCCAAAACCATTCAGGACTGATCAGTTCATAAAAAAATTCTTAGGACTAAATGAATCAACATTCCATCATATAGGATTTATGGGTAAATTTTTCAAAAAGTTATTTCCAAATATATATTAACTTATTTCACCTCATAAAAAAGTTAAAATGTCAAAACTCACTAAAATAAAAACCAAAAAATCAATCATTAAATAAAAATAAAAAATCCCTAAAAAAAGTCAAAAACACCAATTTTTCTTATTTTCGCATACAACTAAAAAAATTATTCCTAAATCCACTAACTTTTTCACTTTATAAAAAAAATTTAAGCTCTTAAAAAGCCAAATCTCAAACAACTCCCAAGAATGAAAATTTAGCATCCATATGCCTAGACTCTAGACTTAGTGTGGATTATATAGGCATGCATTGAGTGTTAACTCTATTATTTTTTTATTTTTTGTTATTCAAATAAGAGTGTCTAAAACTTTACCTCAACTAATTTCTAACCACATGTATTTTCCCATCTTACATATACCCGTAGTTATAGATTCTAAATCATGGAAGTGGACTAAGTAAAACAAGACATAAATTTAACCATTGATACATTTTTTTGTATTGTGTTTGGTTGAAAGATTTAGAAAAAAAAAATTAAAAAAGAAAATAAATAAATAAATAAATAAATAAAATATACTTACATTTTACCTAATTTCACATACATTTTTCTCTTCTCTTTTTAAATTCCCAACCAAACCCAAGTTTAAGGTTTAATCATCGGTTGTGCTTCTTTTCATACCAATAACATTTGTATTTGATGAAATTCAGAGTCCATGTACCAATGAAGTCTGAAATAAAAAAATCTATAGTTTAATCGAGAATTTGATTTCATTTTCTTTTTGACGTGGGTAAGCCCATAAAGGCCATAGCCCACTATGAACAACCCAAGCCCATCACTTGGAGCCCAATACATAACCCAGCTGGTGAAGTCCAGAACAGCTGGAATCCAACGTGGCATAAAGAGCCAATGACATTCAGACATACAGCAAGTAAAGGACAAGCCACATCAGCAGACAAAGATCTGCAAAGTTATTGCCACTGCACATCACCATTAATGCAGCCCATCACAGCATTTATTACGACAACACCTCTCCGTCGGAACAACACCCCCTTACCTTGAACAAGGTAAGCTACAACATAGACTTTCGGCCAAGACAGCAGGTTGGAAGGGACAGCGAAATGATGACCAAATGATATAAGCAAACGTTGAAGACAAGAAGAAGGTTAAGTTTTTCTATCTCCAATCTCCCTCAAACACTCTACTTCTCTTTCCAACTTAATCGTCGGAGGGTTCACTGGGGGACTCCCCATTCCCCGTTGAACTTATTTGCAGGTTTATCGGTGGGTTTGATCACTCGGATTTTGGTGCGAGAAGCGTGGATCAGTCCGACCCGTTCTGCCTGGTACCCGTTGTACATTAACTGTATCATCAGTTGGCGCCGTCTGTGGGAAGGCTTTGCTCCGCGCACCAGTTGTGCTTATTGTCACCGGAGACCCTATCCCAGCAACCCTTTCCTACTACCAATCAAAGTGTATGGTCACAACTAGATCCATGGCTTCTCACCATAATGCTGCCGACCATCAAACCGACCCCCCCAATCCAAACAATCCACCACAGTATTTCATCGAGCTCACCAACAGCATTAACCGCATGGCCGAGCAAAACTAAGCCCTGATAAATGCTTTAATCTAGAGAAACCTTCCTATGCCTCCTCCACCGCCTCCAGATATTCTCCCTAACCAAGAACGAGTCCCGAGCCATATTATCCCGCAGCCCTATCCACCCAACTTGGAAGGCCTGCAACCTCCACCCCCACATATAAATCCACCACCTCCACCCCTGCATCCGTCGATCCTGGCACCAACCCCTGAAGGGGAAGCCAGTAGTGTCTAGCCCCCGCTGCCCTCCGGTGGTGACAACTTCCCTCTCTAGGATGCAGAACTCCGAGCCATGAAGCTCCAACTCCAAGGGGTCATGCAGAACATTCAGCATAAACCCTCTACCACGGTCAACTCACCATTTGTTGCCTCTATCCGGGACAAACCCCTACCCCCCAAGTTCAAAATGCCCACCATCGACTCTTTTGACTGTACGACAGGCCCAGTCGACCATCTGGAGACCTACAGAACCCTCATGATCCTTCACGCATTCCCTGACGAGATCATGTGTCGAGCTTTCCCCGTGACACTGATGGGGTCAGCTCGGCTGTGGTTTAGCCAGTTGCCAACAGACTTCGTCTCCACTTTCCAGCATCTCAGTGACTCTTTCCTCAGTCATTTTATTAGAGCCCAACGCCAACGCCGTCCGGCAACCCAACTCCTCAACATCCGCCAGACCGAGGGGGAGACCTTGCGCAGTTTCGTTACCCGCTTCAACACCGAAGCCCTGCAGGTGGTGAAAAACGATGATAAGGTCATCCTTACAGCTTTCATGGCCGAACTACAGTCGTCTGACTTCCTCTTCTCCCTCTCCAAAAACCCCCCCACCTCCATAACAGCCTTACTCTCGAAAGCCCAAAAGTACATGAACGCCGAAGATTCCCTAGCCGCCCACCGAGACCCTACAGCAAAACACCCGACCCCCCGAGAAAAACGAAAAGACTCAGAAGCCAGAAACACTCAGTATAATACCCAAACACCACACTATACCGACCGACCCCCTTGAACCGACCGGTCGATGCCAGTCCGACGGCCCGGTCGGTTCGAGCGGTATACACCCCTTAACTCCCCTATGGAACAAGTCCTCAACCAGATCCAGCGGGACTACCCCCTCAAATGGCCCCAACCATCAAGAACCCCTTCCAATTGGAAGGACCAATCCAAATACTACCGTTTTCACCAGGGCCACGGCCATAATACCGATGAGTGTATTAACCTCAAGGATCAAGTTGAGACCTTAATACGTCAGGGACGTCTTAGCCGGTTCACGGACACCCACCCCCAGCAGAGACAAATGACAGAGCCCGCCAGAAACACCCGCTGGCGCACTCCTCCCCAGCAGCCAGCCCAACCAAATCAAGGCCATGATCGTCCCCCACAGCAACCTCGGGCGCAAGGTAATCCCGCCCCACCTGTTGGAGAAATCGGAGTTATTTCCGGCGGGCTCGCTTGTGGAGGACCATCCCGCTCGGCTCAGCGGGCAGAACTCAGGAAAATAAGGCAAGGCTCAGACAAAGAGGTTGCCACTTTGGACCGACCTTGCAAATAGCCCAGGCAGTGGACTGAGCCTATCACCTTCACGGACGCTGACTGCACAGGCATTCGTTATCCCCATGACGACCCTCTAGTCATCTCGGCTCTCCTCTCTAACTACAAGGTCAGACGGGTTCTCATAGATAATGGCAGCTCTTCAGACATCATTTTCCTCAACTGCTTCCGCCAGCTCAAGATCGGGGAAGAAAGCCTGTCCCCTCTCCAAACACCCTTGGTCGGCTTCACTAGTGATCGGGTGACCTCCATTGGCTCCATCGATCTCCACATCACAATCAGTGAGCACCCGCGCCAGACCACCAAGTTGCTCACTTTCATTGTTGTCGACTGTCCCTCTGCCTACAACATCATCCTTGGTCGCACTGCCCTCAATGCTTTCCAAGCTATCACATTAACCTACCACCTCGCCATAAAGTTCCGCACCGACCTGGGCATCGGGACAGTAAGGGGAGAGCAGACCGTGGCCAGGGAGTGTTATGTCGCCTCACTCAAGGAAGTCAAGCTAAAGGAGGCTATGATCCTTGAAGGACTTGACGTCCGAGATGAGGACGAGCTGGTCAGAGGAGAACCTGTGGAGGAGCTCGTTGAGGTTCCCATTGATCCCACCAACCCAACCAAAACTGCCAAAATCGGCAGCCAACTTTCCCCCCAAGCCAAGGCCGACCTTACTGCCCTCTTGACCGAGCACAATGATGTATTTGCCTGGACCCACTCAGACATGCTGGGTATTGACCCTTCCTTCATAACGCATCACCTCAGCATTGAACCCCATTTCTGACCTTACTGCCAGAAGCAGTGCATCTTTCATCCGGAGCGCAATACTCTTATTGCTGCAGAAGTTGATAAGCTCCTTGAGGCCCAATTCATCAAAAATGTGGACTACCCTAGGTGGTTATCAAACGTGGTCCTAGTCCGCAAGAACAATGGCAAATGGCAACTCTGTGTCGACTACTCCGACCTCAACCGAGCCTGCCCCAAAAATAGCTATCCTCTTCCCCGCATAGACCTGCTGGTCGACGCCACAGCCGGTCACCAAACGCTCAGTTTCATGGATGCTTTCTCTGGGTACAACCAAATTCTGATGCACCCGTCTGACCGAGAACACACCTCCTTCATTACCGACCGAGGTACCTACCACTACCGTGTGATGCCATTTGGACTGAAAAATGCTGGGGCCACCTATCAACGGTTGGTCAATGCTGTTTTCCATCATCAGATAGGTCGGAATATGGAAGTATATGTCGACGACATGCTCGTCAAGAGCAAACTCTCTACTGACCATCTGACCGACCTGCGAGAGACCTTCGCCACCCTCCGTAAGTACCAAATGAAGCTCAACCCGGAGAAGTGCGCCTTCGGCGTAGGATCTGGAAAGTTTTTGGGTTTCATGGTCAGTCAGCGTGGCATCGAAGCTAACCCTGAAAAAATCAAGGCCTTGATTGAAATGCAGTCACCCAGAACGGTCAAGGAGGTTCAGAGACTCACTGGCCGAGTAGCCGCCCTCAACCGCTTCATTTCCTGCGCAACGGATAAGTGCCTTCCCTTCTTCAAAGTTCTTCGACAAATTTTTGAATGGATGACCGAATCCGAATAGGCCTTTCAGCAGTTGAAGCAGTGTATGGCCAACCCCCCCTCCTTTCTCAGGCAATCACGGGCGAACCCCTCTTCCTCTACTTAGCCGTTTCAAGCACCGCAGTCAATGCAGCTCTTATCAGGGAAGATGGCTCTGTTCAGCGGCCGGTCTACTACATCAGTCGGGCTCTCAGGGAAGCGGAGCAGAATTACCCACTTTTAGAAAAATTGTCCTTGGCCTTGGTCACCGCCTCCAGACGACTCCGTGCTTACTTCCAAGCCCATTCCATAGTGGCCCTCACTGACCAACCTTTGAAGAAGGCAATGCAGCAACCAGAGCTCTCTGGCAGACTCATGCAATGGTCAGTTGAACTCAGCCAATTTGACATCTCCTACCGACCTTGGACGACAATTAAGAGGCAGGCTGTCGCTGATTTCATCCTGGAGTTCACTAATCCTACCCCAACCACGGCCCCTCCACCACCAACCCTTACCGAGCCAGAAGACCCTTATTCCTGGACCCTCAACGTAGACGGATCATCCCGCAAAGAAGGCAGCGGGGCTGGTCTCATCCTCACCGCCCCTGAGGGTGGTTATTTCAAATGTGCTCTCTGTTTCTTGTACGATGCCAGTAACAACGAGGCCGAATATGAGGCATTGATAGCAGGTCTCCGCCTAGCCAGGGACATTGGTGTCAGCCACATCCGGGTGTTCAGCGACTCCCAGCTCATTTTCGAACAAATTACGGGGGAATTCGATGCAAAGGAGGACACAATGCGGGCTTACAAGGATATTGCACTTTCTCTTGTTCGCCTCTTCAATACTTTTCACATCCAGCACATTCCTCGGGCAGAAAACTCTAAGGCAGATGAGATGGCTCAGTTGGCTTCCTCAGACCAGTCCGACCTCAGCCGTGGTGTCCGCTCGAGTACCTAGCCCACCCTGCCATTTCCCCCGACCAGCAAGAAGTACAGTTCCTCCAGAATGAGCCCATCTCTTGGGCATCGGACATCTTCCTATTTTTGACAATGGGGGAACTTCCTGATGACCAACAGCAAGCCGCCAAGGTTAGGGCCCGGTCGTCCAATTACACCCTTGCTAGTGGTGTCTTGTACAAACGTGGCTTTTCACGCCCGTATCTGTGATGCCTCAACCCGGCTCAAGCAACCTATGTGATGCGAGAAATCCATGAGGGTATCTGAGGTAATCATTCAGGCGGCAGGTCCCTAGCCCACAAAATACTTTGCACCGGCTATTTCTGGCTTACTCTCAACCAAGATGCGACTGACTTCGTCCTCAAATGTGATAAGTGTCAACGCTTTGCCAACATCCCCTATGCTCCTCCTACAGAACTTATCACACTTTGCAGTCCCTATCCATTTGCCAAATAGGGGATCGACTTAGTTGGTCCACTTCCCACCGGCCGAGGCCAGACCAAGTTCGCGATTGTCGCCATTGACTATTTCACCAAGTGGGTAGAGGCAGAACCCCTTGCTACCATCACCGAGCGAAACACAACCAAATTCATCTGGCAGTCGATCGTATGCAGGTTTGGCATCCCTCAAGCCATCGTCTCTGACAACGGCAAACAATTTGACAACGCCAAGTACAGGAAGTTATGTGCAGATCTCCAGATCCAGCCCTGTTTCTCCTCCCCAGGTTATCCCCAAGCCAATGGCCAAGTCGAGGTTACTAATCGTTCTCTTCTGAAGATCATCAAAACTAAGCTAGAAGCTGCTAAAGGACTTTGGGCTGAAGAACTACCGAATGTACTCTAGGCCTACTGTACTACCGCTCGGACTCCCACTGGGGAAACCCTCTTTCGCTTAACATACGGCGCCGAGGCGGTCATCCCAGTGGAAGTCGGTTTGCCTACCCCAAGGGTTTTACACCCCAACCCAGAGCTAACCGAAGAGCTCCGTCGAGTTGATCTTGCCCTAATCGAAGAGCTCGGAGAAACCACTGCAGTCCAATTGGCCTCCTACCAACAGAAAATGAGAACACACTACAACCGCAGAGTTCGACCAAGGGAGTTCGCCGTAGGGGACCTTGTCTTACACGAAATAACCCTTGCTACCAAAAATCCGACTGAAGGCAAACTAGCAGCCAAGTGGGAGGGACCTTACGTTGTGAAAGCCTGACCACGGCCAGGCACTTACCGACTTCAGGATATGGAAGGTCGAGATCTCCCCCACCCATGGAACGCCGAGCATTTGAAGCTTTACTTTCAATAAACTCCTACTTTTTATTGCTCAATTATTGTATTTTCTTTTTGACGAATTTACACACATGAACATACTTGTTCTTCCCTGGCATAATGTAAATTTTGATCAACCGGATCACACTTTCCATGACAACAATCTTATATCTCAGCTATCTGTGTGTTGTCTCAATAACATTTTGGTTGCAGCACTTATTAAAAAGCCTCAGCCAGACTGAGCACCAAAAGTCTCGGCCAGACCGAGCGCCAACAGCCTCAGCCAGACTGAGCCCCAAAAGCCTCGGCTAGACCGAGCACCAACGGCCTCAGCCAGACTGAGCACCAAAAGCCTCGGCCAGACCGAGCGCCAACAGCCTCAGCTAGACTGAGCACCAAAAGCCTCGGCCAGACCGAGCGCCAACAGCCTCAGCTAGACTGAGCACCAAAAGCCTCGGCCAGACTGAGGGCCAACAGCCTCAGCCAAACCGAGCGCCAACAGCCTCAGCCAGACTGAGCACCAAAAGCCTCGGCCAGACCGAGCGCCAACAGCCTCAGCCAGACTGAGCACCAAAAGCCTCGGCCAGATCAAGTGCCAAAAGCCTCAACCAGACTGAGCGCCAAAAGCCTCGGCCAGACTGAGCACCAAAAGCCTCAACCAGCCTAAGTTTTAAAAGCCTCAGTCAAAATGAGCATGAAGCACTCGGCCAGACCAAGCCTCAGCCAGACCAAGCATGACAAGTCTCAGCCAAACTGAGCGCCACAATTCCAGGTCCAAACTGAGTTACTTGCAACGTCAGTAAATCACACCTTAGCCCCAATTGAGCACGCATACTTGTGGCATTAGTAGACACACTTAGTCACAATTCCACGTCAAAGTTTTTACACCACTTTGCACTTAGTCAAATCCCACCGACGTTCTTACATGTTTCTTTTACTAGTCAGATTATTTTCTTCTCCATCAACTTTTACAAGTCAACCTCTTTCCTTACTAGTCAAGCCTAACTCCAATAAACCACTCTCATCCACTTCCGCAGTGTGGCAAACACAAACTCATAATTTTATCACATTATAAATTCCACTCTGCATTGAGGAGTTCTTAACTTTACTTTGCATTGAGTTTTTCTTAAAGATTCACTTCCACTCTACATTGAGGAGTTCTTAAATTTAGTTTTTATTACAACTTTACCTCAACTTTGCAAATGCACATAAGCCACCATTCTCATTCATTTCAGATGCACAAGCACAGACAGTCGAATGAAAACACAACTGAAACTTTATTTATTCACAAATTTGTACATAAGTTCATTACAGTAATTCGAAAAAAAAAAAACAAAAAACAAACAAAAAAACAACAACAACAACAACAAAAAACAAAAACAACTTTAAGTACAAACTTTGTTCACTTCGATTATTCCTCCTCACTTGAAACGAGGTCTTCTTCTTCAATCCCCTCATCCAGGGGGGTCTGGGCCACATCGTCTTCGTCAATTTTTACACTACTAAGGTCTAAGTTTGGGAACAGTTCTTTAGCTTTGCGCTTGAACATCTTCCAACCACTGTCCCAGAACTCAGCCATTTCGTGTTTATAGAAGTCTGACCACTAGAAGCTCTCAATCACTTCTGCCTCGGTCCTGCCCCCAACAGTCGTCCCAGACGGGCCCGCCCCCCCAGACACCTCCCTCGCCACGCTGTTGGCGACCGCAGCGTCGATCGCCATCTGAAACTCAGCAGACCCCTTGAATTGTTCTATTGCTGCAACATACAGATCAGGGTATGCCGCCCTTTCAGAGGCTGCCTTGGTCCTCTCTCCCTCCAGCTCCTTCTGCAAGCTCGCCTTTTCAGAGGCCGTCCTGGCCCTCTCTTCCTCCCACTCCTTCTGCAGGCTCGCCTTTTCAGAGGCCGCCTTGGCCCTCTCTTCCTTCAACTCCTTCTGAAGGCTCGCCCTCACCTCCGTTGCCTTAGCCCGCTCGTCTTCCAGCTCCTTCTGCAGCCCAGCAATCATCAGATCTGCGTCTTCTTTTTCCTTGATCTGCTGGGCGCGTAGATTTTCATTGCTGGTCATAGCCTCTTCAAATCGTTCCACGGCGACCGCGCAGGCCTTTTGAGCATCCCTCAACTTCTTTTGCTCGCCAGTAAGTTGGAACTCGAGCGACACTACCCTGCGGCGTTCGTTTTCTAGCTCCAACTTGACCGCGCTCAGCTCAGCTTAGGCTCGGTCGGCAACATTGCTGTGAACAATGGCCAACACTTGCATCTTTTTAGCTTTTTCAGCTTCCTGCCAACCCCTGGAGCACACGCCTCGCACAGCCTTCTTCCACCCTGCACTCTCCCTTTTGAAGTTGGCAAGTTGAGCCTTGGCCTCGTCTGCCTTCATCTTTGCAGCCGCCACCTTTCTTAGCAGAGCTCCTACTAAGGTGGTTACCTCCATTTGAGCAGAGCATAACCCCCTCAGCAACTCAGCCTTATTGAATCTGGCTACTGAGCGCACGGCTGCCTCATCCACGATCCCCATAAGGCGATCTGCACCTGCCCTAGCTGGGCCCTCTTCTCCCTCCAGCCGCCCAGCCACTGCACGAGCGTGGTAGATCCCGGTCATCAGCCTAACACCCCCTCTTTGGGGCGCAGGACCCCCCTGGGGCTGTTCTCCTCCCTTTGGCTCAGGGCCAGTTGCCCCACCTTCTACTTGCACTTCAAGGGTGACCCTCGCCACCTTTGAGGCGATCTCCACCATTATGGAGACGACCTCCACTCTCTCCGAGGCAATGTCCACCACTTCTGGGACATCCACCCCTCCTAGGGTCTCCTTCATTCCCCCCTTCTCTGCCTCCTTGGCCATGCTGGTCTCTTCTGCCATCACTTCCCTCCTCCTCTTCACGACAGGCTCTTCTTCACTCCTCCTCACCCTCCTCTTCTTTTTTACCACACCCCCCACCTCCATCTCCTTCAAAGCCCTCTCCTTCAAGGGATCTATTGGGGGCGGTCGTGGCACAAATCCACCTAAGTCTTTTTCCCCCAAGGGTTTAGGGTGAGGTCGGATCCTCTCCCTCGCAATCGGCTTTGGCGGTCGGTCTTCTTGGGACTCTTTGAACTTACTGGCTTTGGCGAGGATGGCCATATCCTCAGCCTCTTGCGCTTTCCTCCTCGCCTCCAATTCAGCTCGCCCCAGATCTCCACCGCTCGGCTGAGGACCCAACCCCGCTCCAAACAAGGCTGAGGGTTGAACGAGTTCGTCCCACCTGACCCCCTCATTCTCCCGCCATGCCTTCACCTTCTTTATTCTCCCCTCTGCTACTGCTCCCAGTTTTGGCTCTACAAATTTGGTGGGCACTCTCCACACCGTGCACACCCCAACCCCTCCATTCGCAGACACATAGAACCACCGCGGCCTCCAACCTTTAATTGATGACGGCAGCCCCGCCACCAGACCCCTTCCTGCCGTCGCCTACAATGTCACCCAAGTCTCTTGTTGTCCTGAGGCCTTATAACATGCGAAGAATTTGTCTACTGTCATGGTCGTCCCTTCGTTCGCCTTCGGCCATGCGCTTGCACAGGCCAGTACAATCTTCCAGGCGTTCGGCATTAGTTGGCCTGGTGCCACCTCCAAACGATTTAGGACATCTACCACCACTTGTGGCAGTGGCAGCCTCAGTCCTCCCTTCAATGCTTCCTCATAAAGGGCAAACTCCCCCAGCCTTACATCGGATGGCCTTTCCGTTGACGTCGGCAATAATAACTCTATTTCAGCAGGCACCTGGTATTTTTCGCGAATAGCCTCCAACTCCGCCACGGTAACCGTTGATTTGTTAGCCTTCGTGTGCCGGTGATCTGGTTCCACCTGGCTGATTGGCTTTGGAGCTGCTATCATGGTGGACGCATGAGATCGTACCACCGGTTCCCCCACCCTCTCCATTTGCCTCTCCGTCCTATACTGCTCTGCTAACTCCACTGCATCGTCATCACCCAGCGGATCCACCCTGACATTCACAGCTTCTTCTTGGGCCATTCCTATGGTATGTCTGCGAATCGCTTCGGATGCAGGTGCAAGGAAATTGAAAAAATGTTGCAGAGGTGTATCGTCAGCAACAAATGAGTCAACACTTGGAATGTTTTGATTTTTCGCAAAGAAGTAGGTAAATCGAATAATGCCAAAAGCCCAAGGCTTGCCCGTATTCCAAGGGTCGCAATTAATTTGCACCAGTTTGAAAACTTTTCCAAACATCCGCCAAAACTGTCTTTTCAAACACCCATAATGACCTATCGTTTCATTTCTGATCTAACGCCTAATCTCCTCCCCATGAGATGTTGCCACGTGTACAACCACAATCCACTGTCTCCCCCCCCCTTACCCTATCTTTTCCACTTCAAATCACCACGTGGCACACTGCCTCTTGAGCCCCGCGCCTCTCCACCTTACCCTTCCACTCGGCCAACCTTCGCGATCAGCCCTTCTCATGGTCGGCCCTCCTACTCGGCCAACCTTCGCGGTCGGCCCTCCTCGCGGTCGGCCCTTCCACTCGGTCCACCTCACGGTCGGTTCGCCTCACAGTCGGTCCACCTGACGGTCCTCCCTTCCACTCGGTCCACCTCGCGGTCGGTCCACCCACTCGGTCACCCCTGCCGGTCGACCTCCATCCTGCCTCTTCATTAGTATTCCCTTCGTTGGACTAAAGCTGCACTCGGGAATGGGGGACTACTGACGTGGGTAAGCCCATAAAGGCCATAGCCCACTATGATCAACCCAAGCCCATCACTTGGAGCCCAATACATAACACAGCTGGTGAAGTCCAGAACAGCTAGAATCCAATGTGGCATAAGGAGCCAATGACATTCAGACATACGGCAGGTAAAGGACAAGCCACATCAGCAGACAAAGATCTGCAAAGTTATTGCCACTGCACATCACCATTAATGCAGCCCATCACAGTATTTATTACGATAACACCTCTCTGTCGGAACAACACCCCCTTACCCTGAACAAGGTAAGCTACAGCATAGACTTTCGGCCAAGATAGCAGGTTGGAAGGGACAGCGAAATGATGACCAAAGGATATAAGCAAACGTTGAAGACAAGACGAAGGTTAAGCTTTTCTATCTCCAATCTCCCTCAAACACTCTACTTCTCTTTCTAACTTAATCGTCGGAGGGTTCACTGGGGAACTCCCCATTCCCCGTTGAACTTATCTGCAGGTTTATCGGTGGGTTTGATCACTCGGATTTTGGTGCGAGAAGCGTGGATCAGTCCGACCCGTTTTGCCTGGTACCCGTTGTACATTAACTGTATCATCACTTTTCAAAGAAAATTACGTAAATTATATTTTGATATAATTTCATGGAATTAATTTCTTTAAATTGTGATAGTTGGTATTGATCATGATGAGCTCATGAGATTATCTGTTACATTTCTTGCACTATTTTTTTTTAAAAAATTTTTTTATCTCATATTCTTTTAGTCTATGATTTTAGTGAAATTCAGAGTCCATTGACCAAGAAAGTCTAAAACAAAAAAATCTACAGTTTAATTCAGAAATCACGTAAATAATATTTTGATATATTTTCAACGAATTAATTCTTTTAAATTGTTATGATTGGTACTAATGGTTAGGGCATGAGATTATTTGTCTCATTTCTTGTACCGTTCTTTGTCTCATATTCTTCTAGTCTTGTAGTTTTTGTGATCAGTAATCTATAAATTAAAAAAATTATTTTGAAAAAAAAAATTTTTAATGCTGTACATTTAAATCTCCACGACACACATTTTCAAGGTAAGATTTGAAATAAATTTTCATGGTTCATAATGGTAAGATTCAAAATAAATTTTCATAATTCATAACATTTTTGTTTTGTGACTTCTTACACCCTTGCTACTGATTATAGTTATTTTTAGTAAAAGATAAAAATAAATGTTATTTTGCTTTGCTTTCAATATTATTATTGAGTTCTATCAAGTTTCATTGTAGATAACAATCTTTTTTTGATAAAATGTTATCAAAAAGGTTCAAAAAGAATTTTAAGGTGCTTCGAGCTGATGTCTGGACTCAAAATAAATTTCCACAAAAGCAAGGTGTGTGGGGTAGGTGTGCAAGATGATATTGTTCAGGTGTTGGCAAAAAAACTAAATTGCCTAAGTCAAAAGTTGCCAATGAGTTATCTGGGGCTGCCATTAGGAGCAAATCCTAGGAGAAAGGCTGCTTGGAAACCTGTGATAGACAAGTTTAAAAGTAAGCTAGCTTCTTGGAAGAGAAGGTATTTATCTTTTGCTGGTAGATTAACATTGATCAAATCCGTTTTGTCAAGCTTGCCAGTTTATTTCTTATCTATCTTCAAGTTGCCAGTGGGAATTGAAAAATTACTCCACAAAATTCAAGCTAACTTTCTTTGGGGAGGGTCTGAAATCAGGAGGAAGGTGCACTTAATTAGCTGGAAGGAGATATGCCTAAGTAAAACTAAAGGTGGGTTAGGGGTGAGAAGCCTAAGCCAGGTTAATGAGTGTCTTCTAGTTAAATGGTGGTGGAGGTATGGAAAGGAGGAGTCAGCTTT
Organism: Camellia granthamiana; assembly: GCA_036172215.1. Taxonomy (NCBI): domain Eukaryota; kingdom Viridiplantae; phylum Streptophyta; class Magnoliopsida; order Ericales; family Theaceae; genus Camellia; species Camellia granthamiana. Next base: position 49,370,069 of record CM069913.1, on the reverse strand, counting down.
GTGGAAACAAGTGATTTGTAGTAAGTATGGGGGTTTAGGTGGCGGTTGGTGCCCCACATTTATTAGTTCAGTGTGGATGTCGCATACGTGGAATGGTATAGTTTCAGTGGCTGAAGGTAACACTGCTCTGCGTGAATTTTTCTTCCAAAATTTCAGGCTAGTTGTTGGTAATGGCAGAAGACTGCAATTTTGGGTTGACAAGTGGTGTCACAATCTAAAGCTGAGTGAGTCTTTTCCCAGATTATTCGCATTATCAGTTGACAAACATGGAAAGTTGGTTGACTTTTTTCACAGAAGAGTGTCAGATTCAGATTGGAACCTGGTTTTCAGACGTCCCCTCCTGGCATGGGAAGAGGAGGAAGTGCAGAAGCTTAATGATCTCCTACAGAATGCGCCTAGGCTCAATGAAGGGGTGGTAGATTCTTGTTCGTGGGTAGCTCATCCGTCTGAAGAGTTCACTGTGGCATCAGTTTGGAAGTGGTTGGAAGCAAGTCAAGGGGTAGCTAATACAGTCACTAGGTGTATTTGGAACAATTTAGCCCCTCCCAAAGCCCAATTCTTGAGTTGGCTAGTGTGGAGAGGAAGGATTAAGTGCTCTGAATTTTTGCAAAGAATTGGAGTGTTGAGCCCAAATGTTTCTGCTCTCTGTGTGTTTTGCAGATCTGAGGTAGAGACTGTTAATCATGTTTTTCTTCACTGCCATTTCATTTGGAAACTATGGGCCAATCTAGTGAACTGGTGGAATTACAAATGGGTTAGTCCTGGATCAGTGGAGGGTTTACTTCTGTCCTGGTCAGGTATAAAAATGAAGAAGAAGATGCTAGCTGTATGGAAAACACTGCCATTTGCAGTTTTGTGGTCAGTGTGGAGAAGCAGAAATGATTGTGTATTTAATAAGGTACAACCGGATTGGTTTGCTCTGGAAGATCTAATTAAGACTAGAGTAGCTTTGTGGACTTCCTCAGCTTTGAAGGGGTTTAATTATTCGGTGCATGATGTCATATATAACCTGAATCAAGTCTGTCTCTGTGTGTAGTTATTTGTTGTCTTGCTGAAACTCTGTGGGTTGATTTTGTGCTGAAATGTGGTTCTGCATAAGTTCTGGTCTTTGTTGTCTTTTTGTTCTGCATAAGTTCTGAGCCCTGGTTTGCTATGTTCTGTGGTACTTCTGAATTAAATTGGGTTGCATTGTGATGTTGATCCTGAATCTGTTTTGTGATGGATTTGCTGTGTTGGTCTGAATCCGTTTTGTGATGGATTTGGAAGGCTCCAGTTGGTAGGCTGAGTTTGCTGTTATGGTTTAACTGAAAAGGATCAAGCTATTGAGGATCATCAGTGTATTTGTGTAGTTGTTTTTGGTGGTAAGGACCAAGTTAATTGGTTTGTGATATGAGAAGGTTCATCAGTGGCAGTAGCTAATCTGACTTGGTATTGGCTGCAAAAGTATAGCTTATGGTTGCATCACTACAGGCTGACCTGTTATAAGGTGGAGTCTTGAATTTGCCGTGCTGTTATAATAGTGGGCTGTTAATTTGGGTCGATGGTGGATTGTATTTTGGTTCGATGGTGGTCTGCAATTGTTGTTCTGCTATGTATGCTGACCTGTTAATCTCAAGTGAGCTGGAAATTTGTGGGATGGTGGTCTGTTTGATACATTGGTTGGGTCTGTTGGGCTGTTAGTGTGTTATGGGCTGCTAGTGTGTTATGGGCTGCTTTGCTTTGCTAAGGTTTGCTAGTGTGTTATGATTGAATCTGCTGTGTAAGGTTCTTGTTTGCAAAGTTTTGCTTTCCTCTTTGCTGTGTCTGATGTGTTTGTTCTGTTATAGGCTTTTGTTCTGTCCTTGGTTCTCCTTGGCTGTATTTTGCTTTTTTTCTCCTTCCGGGTTTGGTTCCTCACCAAACTCTTTCCCTTTATTTGATGTAATCTCATATCTTGGATGATTTTCCATCTATAAAGGTTCCTTCTTTTTGCTGATCAAAAAAAAAAAAAAAAGGTTCAATTCTTCAAACTGGTTAATTCTATCCCAATTTTATTCTTCTCATTTAATTAGTGTAAACAACTATAGTTTCAATAAAAATAAATTATTTTATTTAAAATTATATTTTTTAATTGTAAAAATTATAAATATTATATTAAATAAAATTGTAAACAACAATATTGGATTGAAAAAACTATGGCATAAAATTCATCATTTTCCGTCGTTTGAAACTATTAATTTTTTTTAATGATATGCAATCTAAAAAGGCATAATTTTATTCTAAATCTATCAGTAGAGTTATGGAAAATAACACTGGTGAATTCATATATTTTTCAAAGCGTGAGATAACTGATAAATCTTATATTTATATTTTTATTTAATTTCAAAAATTAAAAATGTTGTTATTATAAAATTATAAATAAATTAAAATTATTAATGAAATTTTAGGTTCATTTTCAAGGAAAAAGGTAAAATCGGAATAAAACATACCATTATGCAGTATTGAACTTTGTACGAATAGTTTATAAAAAATAGAATTTAGTTGCTCATATTGTAACTTGGTAGAACTCAATGATAATTTTCAAAGCAAAATAAGACTTACCGGTAATTGTTCTTTATTTTTATTCTTGTATGGACCCTTATTAGTATTAATGAAGTTCTTTACCTTACCAAAATAAATAATTATTTTCTGCACAAAAAAAAAAAAAAAAAAAATCTAATAAAATATATTTTCTTAATCTTTTTATTTTCAAAATTTATTGTATAATTAAATAGTTATAAAAATTAAAATGAATAATTTATAAAAAGACAAGTTGCATCAAAATTGAGATAATTATTTATAAGTCTTATTAGGAGACTTATACTACATATGATTCTACTAAAAAACTTATGTTTCCATAAGCCCTTTATGAAGTTTGTTAACACATTTACCATCAATATTAGTTGTTAATATCATAAATAATGGTAAAACCATATATAGGAAATTGAATGTTACAATAGATTAAGTTTGCGAAACGTAACGTGACACCTACATAAACGTAACGTAACGTGACCATATCAGATGGGACATTACATAAACATAACGTGACGTGACACCTACATAAACGTAACGTAACATGACACCTACATAAACGTAACGTGACGTGACATCTACGTAAACGTAACGTGACACCTACGTAAACGTAACGTAACGTGACACCTATTTAAACGTAACATAACGTGTCACGTTACGTTTCACAAACTTACTAGGTTTTTGATTTTTTTTAATTGAATGTGAAAGTGTTACTTTATATGGTAACATTCAATTTCCTATACATAGTTTTGCCATTATAGTATATAATAGTATATTAATACCATTTATTTATAACTCATAGGATCTTGTGGAATACATTCCTATCTAAACAGGATTTGAAACTTTATAAGAAATTTCATAAGACTTAACATAGTATAAGTGTCCGAAATATGATTTATAAATAAGCCCCTCTTAGTTTTATTCTTTAATTTATAATATTTTTTGTCATCTAATCTAGTCTAAGAATGTCCACGGGCATGATAGCCCCCAAACCCGACCCCACCTCAACCCTTTTTTATCGAGGAATTAGCACCTTTTATAATAATTCACTTTGTAAAAATCTTGAAATAATGGATTAAGAGTCTAAAATACAATTATTGTAAGGTTTTAAACCAATAACCATCTAATGATTATGTTTTGAGCTCTTAATCCTTCATTGCAAGATTATTGCAGGGAAGCCTAATTCATTAAGGATTTCAGACTAGTGTCAACTTGAACTTCCTTTGTATAGTATGAGTACATCTTGAATCCTCTTTTTGACTCTACTCTCCTACTCCAGTTGAATGTAGTTGACATAATTGAATTTTTGGGTTGTTCAATCAAGTAAGGTAAATTCAATGAAATTTATACTTTGTTTCTTTTGCCCTTCTATTCACATCTTTTTTTTTAATATTTTGCTTTACAAGGTAGATTTTTTTTTTTTTTTTTAATTTATGCAAAACAAATTTGTGTATAGTTATTGATGAAAAAGACTGGATCAATAAAAAAATAAGTGAATTTTGAATCAAATTAGGTTGTATTAGAAAATGTGTCTAATTTCATAGTTTTTGAAAAATCACATTTTTAGTCTAAAATTGTAAAGTTCTCTTACTATAATAGTTCAACCTCATACGACCTGCATCCCAGCGTAATTAAAAGTATATACTTCATAATACAGGAAACAAAATACAACATTTAGTTACAAATCATAAAATAGTTGACGATGAAGTATGTCCAAAATAAATAAGGTGCACATATCATATTACCCAAAGATCTATGCTAACATGCTCAAAAGCAAACAACGAAGAATAGTCCGTCCGACACTCATGGCTGTGAACACATGTCAATACCTGCAAGGAAAGAGGTGAGCAAACACACGGTCATCAATAATAATATCACATTATTACTTTAAATAACATGCATGTATGATATACCTATAGTACATGCAACATGATATCCCATTATCAAATTTCATTACGAAATTGAAATAAAATTCTTTTTTTTTTTTTGATCGGCAAAAAAACTTTATTGATGACAACATACAAAGTATGAAACAGAATATCAATAAAGAGGAACTTGGAGTTAAATCGAAACTCCAAACGCCAGTTGGTGAGGAACCAACCAAAAGAGAACAAGAGGAGAAAAAGGGCAACAACAAATAGAACTACACAGCAGAACAGATCTACCAGCAATCGAAACTACACAGCATAGCAGAGCTACCAGCATACACCTAATTATTCAATTAGAACTAACAACCCCCTGCTGCATGCCATCTGAAACAATTAACTCCATAATTCTGAATCTTCCTCCACTACACAGACCAGCCCAGCTGAATGCAAACCAAGAACAACTGCATCAACCTCCACTATCTGTCAACAAAAACAGCTGAATGGAAGTCCTCTGCCTTCAACACCATCCACTCCACTGCCTACCAACTATACCAGCACAAGACAGAATTCAGAAGCAGCACAGAAGCATAATCGAACTGATGAAGAGCTCTGAATCAAAAACCAGTAGTAGACACCTTCAACAATCCCCAAGACTATGTAGCCTAGCCCATAACTACAGCATAGTCACCTCTAGTTGACACCTCCCTCCATGCCACTCGAGCACCATCTATCTTCCCTGTAGTGAGTGCCTAACCTGCTGCAAGTTTTCCACCACATCATGAACAGAATACTGCAACTCACTACTATGGGCTTTGATCCACAATGCTACTCTAAGCTTAATCAGATCGCATGCCTCCTCCAAAATATGTTGCCTACCATTAAATAAACATTCATTTCTCAGAGTCCAAATCGACCAGGGGACTGCAAAGGGAATGGCATTCCAGATTTTAGTTTCCAGCTTACCCCATTTGATCCCTCTCCACCAATCCATCACCCTTTTAGCATTATGAGGGAGCACCCAAAGCATACCCCACCAATTCAGAATATTAGACCATATCTTCCAAGCAAACTGGCACTGTACCAATACATGATTATCTGTTTCCACATCCCAGCCACAAAAAACAGACTCAATCCTAGCCTCCTGACTGAGGCATCCCACCCTTTGAAGGAAAGCTCTAGATTTAATTCTACCCTTCCAAGCGAGCCAACCAAAGAATTGCACTTTTGGTGGGGAAATATTGTTCCAGAGCCACCTGGCTGACCTCGACCCTAGACCCACATCATTCCGACTATACACTGAATTTACAGTGAACAAACCTGAAGATGAGGCAGTCCAAACCAAAGAATCATCTCTATCTGATAAGGTAGGCCCAAGTGCAGTAAGATAGGATCTTAATTGTTCCACTTCATCCTCCTCCCAAGCCCTCAAACATCTCCTAAAATTGAAAGACCACCCAGCTGATCCACCTCTCCTGACAATCATCTATTTAAGATTAACTTCTTTGTCTGCTGATAGGTCATAGAGTCTGGGAAACTCATCCTTCAAACAGCTGTTAGATGCCCATGGATCCTCCCAAAAACTAACCCTCATTCCATCTCTGAAATAAGATTCTTTTATTAACACACACAAGTCAAGTCAAACGAAATAAATTTTTTAAAAAAATGATAAATACTAGTTTCGTCAGCACATACCGTGTCCAAGACATAATAAATATAGTTTTTTTTTTTTTTTTGCCAAACCCCCCTCATTGGGTCCTTTTTTAGTGAAAATGATAATCTGAACTTTTAATTTGTAAGCCCTGGGAGAAGAAGGCCTCTGTCATGAAGGATGAACATATTTGTTTATATCTTTTATAGACAATCTTACCCTTAGTAACTAATTTTATATTTTAAATTTTAAAATGATATGCTTTTGACTTATGTATTGGTTTTTAGTAAAATTAAAGTTTGCTTTGACTAAAACTCTCTTGTTTATTAACAATTATAGTAACTATTGTATTTAGTGATGATGATAGTGATCTTATGAATCTACTTCTTTATTGAGTGAGACTCTATCCAAATCTAAAGAATCTGCCAAAGAGCTTTCTTCTAACTAGGAGAGTAAGCAAGCTACCTAAAGCGAAGCTTTTGGCTCCCTCTTTCCATTTAATTCCTTATTTCTGTTCTGCTTAGGTGGAGCAATCAGAACTCGACAGAATATAAAAGAGGATCGTGTTGGGATCTAAACATACGTTTAATCCCCAAACCTTATGGATCTTGAAAACTATGAATCACAGAAGAAAATGAAATTAACAGAACACATAGATATACGAGGTTCGACAACGTGACTATGTCCTCAGGAGCCACACCAATTCACTATATTGATTATTGAATTACAAACACTTTTTCTCTCATTTTCACTCTCTGAAAACTGTAGCAGCCTCTCTTTATTTTCTCTCACCCTAAAACGTGTACAATGTTACATTTTGTAAGGTAAAGCCTGTAGGGGCAAAACTAACAATACATGCCTAAAAGAAATTCGAACTCAAGTATTTTAATAGTGCAATCCACTGTCTAGAATAAGGATCAAATTGATGTAGATTGCAAAAAGGAAGTTTCTATTTACACACCATCAATCATATCAATTCACACTACTTTTTGAATTTCGCATCCCTCAAGTAAATTGTTATTAAGGACAAATGTACATGTTGACCATCACCACCTCCCAATCCTACCACCGTGAAACCCCTCCCAGTACCCCACCACCATGAAACCCTTCATCTAAAGAGGATGAGGAGGAATGAAGAAGGAGCTAATGAGGGGGTGGCATATAAGAAGCGACTAGGGGGAGGGGGGGAAGACTGGGAAAGGCAATGGTGGCAATAGTGGTAGTTACTGATGAGTTTGGATTAAGGTTAGGATTTAAAAGAAAAAGGTGAGGGTATTGCGGGAATTAAGCGGTGTGAAGTTCATGTATATTTAAAATAATCCATGCACTTTTCATTAGACTATTTTGAACAGTGAATGGATAGTTTTAAATTAATTGCCAACCCCTTATCCCTCAATTACTTGGAGGAGAGTGACCGAGTAATTTTGCCATTGAATTCAATCCAATTTCTTAAGGGAAGTTTTCAATTGAATTAATCAACACAATGAAAAAAATTCAGCAATACAATTGATATAATGAAAACCAGAAGGAACAAGAATTAGTCCTAAAAATAAATATTATAGGCAGAAGAAGAGTAGAGAGAGTACCTTTACTATCAGGCCAATGTTTATATACCATTGCAAATTCAAAGGTTTCAGCCCATAATATTTGCTCATCTTCTAGGACCATTTCATCCTCAATATAAGTGGTCCATTTGTTATATTCAGTATCAGTTAAAACCCATGTAACTGAGTCAGGCATTTTGCCAACATTGAATCTTCTAGTTTTGTCTTTCATGTTTGCAAATTCCATATTTGGATTGTGTGCCTGCCAGTGGATTAGAATTACAAGTAAATATTGAGGAAAATAAGAGAAGCTAGTGAGAACCTCGAGAATATGCATACGTGAGACTCGTGCCTTTGTTTCTAGCGATAAGAAAATTTAGTGATAAATCTGTTTATATATAGCATTACTCATTTTCCTCGCTGTGATGGTCCCAGTGTAAGCATCTTAGGATTGTGAATCATACAAGATTTTAGACTACATGAATTAGATTTGGATAATTTAAAGAGATTATATCAGACAAGTCTCAATACATCCTGCATATGCGGCCTAGTAGTGTGTGGAGGAGATATATAGACATGAATGGAACCAGATACCATTTCAAGATTTGGATGGAAATCCAACTCAAAACTAATTAACAATAGGTAGAGAGACCTGCAGTCTGTTTTTGAATTTAGGATTTGGAAAGAGATTTGTGAAGGAAAATAATGATTAAAAAAAAAAATTTGACTTCTTTTTGAAGAATGTATTTCATTGAATGATTTTAAAACAAAATCATTTCTGTACAAGTGTATATATACACATTTATTCAATACTAGTAATAACAACCTAACTAATCCTAACTGTCTAACAAACTAACTACATCTTGTTATTATATAATATTCTCCTACAACCATACATACGGTAATTATGATGCAACTGCTTTATTCATGGCTAATGCGTTCATTATCTGATGCATTATCCTTAGCATTCCCCCGCAAGATAAGAGGTGGAGAAGCAACCCTTAGCTTGGAAGTCAAAAAAGCAAACCGAGCAGAGGATAAGGCTTTAGTGAACACATCAGCAAGCTGATGAGATGTAGAGACATACTTAAGTAACAACTGGTGAGCTGCAACTTTTTCCCGGACAAAATGACAATCGACTTCAATGTATTTAGAGCGGCTATGAAATACTAGGTTAGCAGCTAAGGAGATGGCAGACTGATTATCACACCAAAGCATAGAAAGAGAAGGTTGGGGAATAGCAAAATCTGCAAGCAACATCTGTAACGAAGTCAATTTGGCTGCTGTATGAGCTAAAGAACGATACTCAGCTTTAGTGGAACTGCGAGAGACAATGGATTGTTTCTTAGAAGAGTAGGAGATGAGGTTCGAACCTAAGTAAACACAGTACCCAGAAGTAGAACGACGATTAGAGTGATCACCTGCCCAATTAGAATCACTATAAGCTTGAAGCTGAAAATCACTAGGTGTAAAATGCAAACCATGTAATAAAGTCCCCTTCATATGTTGAAGAATGCGTTTAACAGCAGAAAAATGGCCAACAGTAGGAGAGTGCATGAATTGGCAAGCTTGATTAACAGCATAAGAAAGCTCAGGGCGTGTGATGGTTAGATATTGATGGGCGCCGACAATACTGCGGTACAAAAAAGGTTGGGAAAATGGCTGAGAATCAGTGGGAAGAAGAGGAGGTTTCAGAGAGATTGGCGTGGCACACGGTTTGCAATCTTTCATACCAGCCTTGTCAAGGATATCAGTAGCATATTTGGTTTGAGAAAGAAAGAAACCATGAGAGTAAGATTGAACTGAAATGCCAAGAAAATACGAGATATGACCTAATTCTTTTATGGAAAAGGTTTTGTGCATGTGGGTTAAAAGAGTTTGAAGGAAAGCTTCATCAGTACCAGTGAGCAGGATGTCATCAACATAGATAGGGAGGTAGGTGATAGAAGAAGTTGTTTTATGAACAAATAAGGAGGAATCACATTTGCTTTGAAGAAAGCCTTGGGATAGAAGAAAACCAGAGAAAGTTGAAAACCAAGCCCGAGGAGCTTGCTTGAGACCATAGAGTGCTTTATGAAGTTTACACACCAAGGTACGATTAGAAGGATCAACAAATCCTGGTGGTTGATCCATGTAGACTTCTTTCTCAAAATGACCATGAAAAAAGGCATTACTAATGTCCAATTACTTTATAGGCCAATGATGATGCAAAGCCAAGCATAACAAGATACGAATAGTAGGCTGCTTGGCCACAGGACTAAATGTGTCATGAAAATCAATACCATGCTGTTGAAGAAAACCTTTAGCCACAAGTCTGGCCTTGTGTCGGGCGACAGTCCCATTAGAATTTTTCTTAGTTTTAAAAACCCATTTGCAGCCAATGGATTGCTTAGAGGGAGGAAAAGGAATAAGAGACCAAGTTCCTTGTTGTTGCAGAGCATTGTATTCATCAAGCATAACTTGGAACCAAACAAGAGAAAGAATAGCATGTTGATAGAATAGAGGTTCAGTATCAGCATGAGACAAAGGAGTAGAGGCTAAAAGGCAAGTAGAGTGAGACTTAGATCGAGTGGTCATAGGGTGAACATTAGTGGAAGAAGGTGGTAGAAGAGGCAAGACAACAGAGATAGAATCTATAGGCACTGGCAGAGGCAGTGTAGGAGGGACAGACGGGGACAGAGGTGAAACAGATGTCTGAAGAGGCGGGGAAGCAGGCTGGGGTGAAGAGAAAATAAGAGGAGACTAGGACAGACCAGGTTGGGACTGAGGGAGAACAGTCTGGGGCTGGGATAGAGAAGTGGACACTGGTTTTGGTGAAGACAGAGGAGAAGAGGACCAAAAGAAGGTCCGAATCTGAGACAAAGTAGACTGTGAGGATTGTAAAAAGAAAAGGAAAAGGGAAAAGAGGTTTCATGAAATCTGACATGTCTGGAAAGGAGGATTTTACCTGTGAGAGGATTGAGGCAACAATAACCTTTGACAGAAGGATGATACCCCAAAAATACACAAGGAGCTGATTTGGGAGCCAATTTGTGAGGAGAATAGGGGCGAAGCCAAGGGTAACACAAGCAACCAAAGACTTTAAGGTTAGTGTAGTCAAGAGATTGATGATAAAGCAGTTCATAAGGTGAAAAATTAGAAAGAGTTTTGCTAGGAAGCCTATTAATGAGATAGGTGGCTGTGGCTACGGCATCAAACCAATATGTAAGGGGTAAAGAAGAGTGATGCAATAGAGAGATGGCAGTTTCAATAATATGCAAGTGTTTGCGCTCAGCTACTCCATTTTGAGATAGAGTGTGGGGACAGGAGAATTGATAATGAATACCATGAGTTTGCATAAACATTTTCATAGAATGATTTGTAAATTCACCACCACCATCAGATCGTAAAATCTTAAGAGGGAAGCCAAATTGTTTTTCAACAAATGCTTTGAATTCCATAAATTTGGAAAATACTTCACTTTTGTAAGAAAGAGGATAAAGCCATGTGAATCTAGTGAAATCATTCACAAACAACACATAATATTTGTAAGTAGAAGTAGAACAAGTGAATGGTCCCCAAACATCTGAGTGGATTAATGACAATGGATTATTTACAGAAGAATTAGAAAGTGTAAATGGAAGTCTATGACATTTGGAAACAGAACAAGCATTATAATTCAAATGTGCTTTATTAACAGATGTAGACAAAGACAAATGAGGTTTCAGAACTTGAAATTTTGAAAACGATGGATGGCCTAAACGCATGTGCCAGGTAGTAACAGATGGAGCAATAGATGTGTCAGCATCGGAGGAGGTGTAGCTATGAAAAGCATGAGGTGATGATGATGAAGGCAGTATAGGAAAATGATATAAACCATTAGTATGCAAGCCTTCGTGCAAAATAGCTTTAGAGGCCTTGTCCTGAATGACAAAAGAAAAGTGATCAAATATAAAATTGCAGTTATTATCTTTGGCCAATTGATGCACTGAAAGCAAGTTAGAAGAAATGGAAGGAACATGAAGAACTTTATCAAGATGAAAGGAATGGTGTGGTGTGGGCAAGATACATTTCCCAGTGTGATGAATGGGAAGAGAAGTACCATTTCCAATTGTTACTTGATCAGTGCCATCATATGGTTGATAAGAATTGAAGCGATGCAGATCATTGGTTATATGATCCGAAGCTCCAAAATCCAAGAACCAAGGACAAGAAGTCTGAGAAGAAGAAGCAACATCTGGTGTAGATGCAATAAATGCTTGATGAGGTGTGACAGAGGAGGATTGTGACTGAGTCTATAAGGGAGCATGAAACTGTGGATCAAGGCGATGCCAACACTCCATGGCTGTATGATTGACCTTTCCACAGATTTGGCAAATGATGCCATACTAAGACCTGGTGTGAGATTGAGATCTGCCACGAGAACTGGAATATCTATTAGAACCAGATCGAGAACCACGATATGCATTTCCGCGATATGTATTTTTGGACTCTCTTGAATCACCACGAGAGAAACCACGATTATGATGATAAGAAGTAAAACCTTTAGAAGAATTAGTATCTTTCATAGCTGCGTAAGCTACAGTCAGATCAGAGGCATGGTTGATCTTTCCTTCAACATGAATAGCCTCAGAGCATAGGAGAGAAGAAAGATCCTCCATTGTAATACTCTCTGATCGAGCACGAACAACCATTTTAATCGAATCATATTCAGTAGGCAATCCATTCAATGTAATCAACACAATATCTTCATCATCGATAAAAGAAGAAGCAATATTCAATTGATCAACAATCGTCTTAATATTGCTAAGATGAACTTCCATGGAATCTGAATTTTTAGAAATCGAATTCAGCTTATTCCTTAGTTGATGAATGTGAGATCGAGACAGAGAGGTAAAACGTTTTTCAAGAAACATCCAGACCTCAGAACTGGTGTGAAGATGAAGAACAGTAGTGAAGATCGCTGGTGAAAGTGTAGCAGTAATACAACTCAGAAGATGTGCATCTATCACTCTTCATTGTACAGCCTTTGGATTACGAATCTCAGAGCCCGAAGAACTTCGAACTGAATCTGGTGGACAATGATATGATCTATCAACAAATTTGAGAAGATCAGTTGCACGAAGAATGTTTTGCATTTGATTTTTCCAAATGATAAAATTTGTGCTATCCAATTTGACAGTAATGAAAGAATTAATATTTGAGATTAGCATGGTGAGATTGGAAGGGATAGACGAAGGAGAAGAGGAAGCCATTGCCAGGATCACTCGTTAGAGCGGCAATGCTCTGATACCATGAAGAATGTATTTCATTGAATGATTAGAAAACAAAATCATCTCTGTACAAGTGTATATATACACATTTATTCAATACTAGTAACAACAACCTAACTAATCCTAACTGTCTAACAAACTAACTACATCTTGTTATTATATAATATTCTCCTACAACCATACATACGGTAATTATGATGCAACTGCTTTATTCATGGCTGATGCATTCATTATCTGATGCATTATCCTTAGCACTTTTTATGTGACATTTCCCTTCCTATTTCCTTTCTCTCAACAAATTCATACACAAATTCATAATCCAAACGCAACCTGAATCAAACTTGAATGGATTAAGAATTTGTGTGCCAATCATTAGGGTTCTAATACAAACTTGAAATGAGTTTTAGACTAAAAAAAAAAATATGTGTTATGGCATTCATTTTCATACAGGACACACACACACACACATATATATATACATGTGCAACCATAATATCAAAGGAATAACTACAAACCCTAACCACAAGATTATCTTTGCAACATGTGATTAATGTATAACTCAAAGCTTATCTAGCATAAAGAAGTTAAGTTGTGTTCTTCCTTTCTTTTTCTTACTACAAGTACCTACCGTCTCCTTCTCTTTTGGCACAAACACAGCAATTTGTTGTTGAGTTTCATAATAACGAGCCCATGCTTTTGAATGCGAACGGTATTGTTTGTCTGTCCCTGGCTCATAATAGAACTGCATAATCGAAAAACTTTCTATTAAGTTTTTGGACAAATATGGGATATATAATAGATTTTAAATAATAAAAAGAAGGAAATATGCTAGAATTATGCATGAATGAGTATTCACAATGACTTTCGGCCACTTTTCAACAACTATCCAGCGACAATCCGACAACTAACTACAATGGCCACCTCTTGCTATCCACACAGCTGGTCACCACATTTGTCTATATACTCTCCACCATCAGCTACCACCTCTTGCAACTTACAAAGTATGTTTATCTATTTTGTTTTTATTTATTTACGAAAGTACATTTTTTCACACCAAATAATTTTTTGTTTTTGCTTTTCAAAATGACCAAGATGTTGTTTGATCATGTTATAAGTTTATTAAAAATAAAAAATAAAAAATAAACACACACACACACATACACAAGCAAGAAATAATATACATATATATTCTGTAAAAAACAAAAACAAAAACTTGCTTGGTGTGTACAAAAAAATTGAAAACAAATAAAAATAAAAATATCTTTGGTGAGTGGCCGGATGTGGCGACCAATAGTAAAGGGTGAATGGATGTGTTGGGGCTGGTCGAAGGTAGCCACTAGAGTGTTATCAGAGGACATGGAGGAGGTGACCAGAGGTTATAAGCTATGATCGTCTTATCACCAAAGCCCGTCAGAAGTTGGGTACTACTCATCAGAAGGTCAATGAGAGTTGTTGGTGGTGGTTGGTGGCTAGTAATGGCAGTGAGTGGTGGGGAAGAGAGCATAAAAACATGTTTTGAAACAGGACAAAACACTTCTTCCGTTTTCAAAAATTTTGGAAATCAATTCAATTTTTTAAAAATAAAAAATAGCATACCGAACAAATTTAAAATTTTTTTTTCAATTTCTAAAAAAACAAAAACTTAAACACATGAAACAGAATTGAAACCAAGCAAATGAACATAGATTTTTTTTTTTGGGTAATAACTCTTTTCTAGTAATTCCAAATGTATGTATAACCCTAAACTGGTTCACAAATTAAATAAATGAACATAGATCTTTTTTCTAGATATTAACTCTTGTCTAGTAATTTCAAAAAAAAAAAAAAAGTGTGTAAAACTGGCACAAATTCAAGAGAAGAACAAAGTAAATGAAACCAACCCAGTCAATTTTCCCTAGATATTTCTCATTAGTGCGAGGCCTTGATTCCACTATCCAACCTGGTGGCCCCTCAGTCATTTTCTCTGTTTGAGCATTGTTCGGCTTCATTTCTTTCTGTGCATACACAAAAAAGAGAGAGATTGAGAGATCATGAAGAGAGAAAACCTTCAAAAGCAAAGATTTTTGAAGTAAAAGAACTTTTTTAAAAATTGAAAGATTGATCAATTGTGATAAAGAGAGAGACTAACCAAATTTGAGAAGTCAAATTCACTTTGTGCTCAATCAAGACCTTGTTGTCGTCACTAAAAATATAGAGAAAAAAAAATCCTAAAACTCTCAATTCTAGAGTTCACCAAGAAATGAGAGGTTAATTAGAAACTTATAAGAGAGAGAGAGAGAGAGAGAGAGAGAGAGAGAGAGAGATAACCTTATTTTGTTATATGCAAGAAATACCTGAGTTGGCAGGCAATGCTGGTGCTTTGTACTAACAAAAATTTTAATGCAGCTTTTTAAAAGAGATTAGCTTTCTTATTTGACCCAAATCAATGGTTAAATTAAGCATGCTTTGTTGTATTACCTTAATTTAATTTGCGCTATGCTTTTTCTTTCACTTGGGACAAACTTATCTAGGAGTGATTAAGACCACAAATTCATATGTTAATTGAAACAGTGTAATGCCCCAATTTATATGGTTGTTTTCTTTCTTTTTTTTCTTCTTCTTTTTTTTTTTTTTTTTTTTGTTTTTTGTTTTTTTTTTTGTTTTAATAATCATATTGCACCTAATTCATCTTCCATTCTATATTATTCAACATGAAATTAAAAAATAAGATAAAAAAATATTTTTTGTCAGGGCTTTTAGCCATTCACTACAAGAAAATCCTTTTTTGGCGACTAAAAAATCAATTTTCGTCGCTGAAAGTAGGACAATCGGCGACTAAAATGGTTTAGTCGCCAAAAGTGCAGATTTTTGGCTACTAAAACAAATTAGTAGCTAAATGGAGGGTTTTTGCCGACTAAACTGAGTTTTAGTCGCCAAAAGTGCTATATTTGGCTACTAAAAAAATTAGTAGCTAAATGGAGAGCTTTTGCCGACTAAACCTAACTTTAGTCGCTAAAAGTGCTATTTTTGGCTACTAAACAAAAATTAGTAGCTAAATGGAGGGCTTTTGCCGACTAAATGTAACTTTAGTCGCTGAAAGTACTATTTTTGGCCTAATCAAATTTACTTTGCTAAATAAATTTTCCCATGGATTATTACTTTACTGGCCATCTTTATTGCAGATTACAATAATCTAGTCTAGATTATATACTTTCAAAATTTAAAAAGTATAATCTCTATAAATAATTCTTCTACTTGCACAACAAGCCAATAACAAAAGGGGTATTTATCGATCAGTCATATTAACTAGACTTATTTACCTATAAGTCCTAATTAATAAATTTATCACTGTAAATTCATAAAAATAAGAGAGATTAATAAATTTATCAATAGAACTTAATTTTAATGGATAATAAGTCTTAAAAGTATGACATATTGATAATTTACTCATAACAAAATTAGATACAACCCTATTACATCGGTGTGAGGCCCACAAAAATGTGGGATTCGATTCATGTGAAAGGATTGTGTTTAATTATATTATCAGATTACAAGTATCTATTCTAAGATTATATGCATTCAAAATACAAGAAAAGTATGAATATCATCTCATAAATGACATTTAATATGGCCTTTATCATTACTCTAATACCTACTTCATTAACTTACCAAGTTAGCTTTATTTCCTCTGTAATTGTGATAACTTCTCTCACAAAGACAAAGTGAAAAGGGAAGATCTTGGATTAATTTTCCCCATATTTTAATTAAGCACTAGCCACTTGTATTCTTAAACCAAAAAACAAATTAAAATTTTTAATTGCCCTTTGCAAATCCAAACCTTGAGTGACCAAATTACAAAAAAAAAATATCATTATGAGTGACGCGTTAATAGTATGTTTTTTAAAGAATTCCATCAGAACAGTAGGCTCACTTATGGCATTAATAGTACGTTTATTACTCTCATCCCTAAGTTGGAACCATTCATCTGTCTGATTATCGACCCATTAGTCTTGTGAGTTCTCTATACAAAATTTTGGCAAAAGTTCTAACACATAGATTGAAGCCAGTGTTACCCACAATTATTGGTGAAACTCAGACAGCTTTTATAGGTGGGAGAAATATCATTGATGGGGTATTCATTGCCAATGAAGTGGTGGATGGATGGAAGAAAGCCAAGAAATAAGGCCTGATTTTAAAGTTGGATTTTGAGAAAGCCTTCAATTCTGTAAACTGGGAATTCCTATTCTCTTTGTTGTCTAGTTTTGGTTTTGGATCCCAATGGACTTCTAGGATGAAAACGTGCGTCTCCATAGCTAGAATTTCGATTCTTGTGAATGGATCACCAACAAAGGAATTCTCACCCCAACGTGGTCTTAGGCAGGGTGATCCGCTATCACCTTTCATGTTCAATATAGTATCTAAAGGGCTCAATATACTTTTGGGCAGAGCACTTAATCTTGGCATTCTCAAAGGTCTGTTAGTTGGGGTTAATGATGTTCTCTTATCTCATCTGCAATTTGCCGATGACTCAATTCTTTTTTCTGAAGCAGATTGGGATTAGATGGTCCTTGTCAAAAGAATTCTCAAATGCTTTAAAGTTCTCTCTGGTCTCAGAATTAATTACCACAAAAGTGTGGTGTGTGATGTTGGTGTGGCTAATGCTTTACTGCTCCCTTTTGCAAGGCTTCTAAACTGTAAAGTGCATAGCCTTCCTATCAAATTTTTGGGGCTGCCCCTTGGTGCTAACCCTAGTAGGAAATCTACTTGGAAGCCTGTGCTTGACAAATTTAGATCTAGACTTTCCGGGTGGAAGAGAAAACTGTTGTCATTTGCAGGAAGACTAATTTTGATCAAGTCTATTTTATCCAGTCTACCAGTGTATTTTCTTTCTTTATTTAAGATACCTGAAGGTGTGGCTAGAGAAATTGAAAAGATTAAGGCTAATTTTTTATGGGGTGGTAATGCCATTAAAAGGAAAGTTCACCTTGTGAAATGGGTGGAGGTTACAAGGAGCATAGATCAAGGGGGGCTGGGTATCAGAAGGATCAGAGATGTCAATGCTTGCTTGCTACTCAAATGGTGGTGGAAATTTGGAACTCAAATCAATGCTCTTTGGAGGAGAGCTATTTGTAGTAAATATAAGGTTGATGAGCTGTGTTGGTTTCCACCAATAAAGCCCTCTTATAAACATTCCAAACTGTGGAAGGACATCATCTCCATTGGGACTCATAACAGTATTATTTACAATTTCTACTTGGGCAACTGCCTTATTAAAGTGGGAAATGGAAATAGAATTAAATTTTGGCATGATAGGTGGTGTGGTAACTCGTCTTAAGATTGATTTCCCACATCTCTTTAATCTTTCAACTGATAAAGAAGGTTCTCTCCACCAATTCTTTGCAAGGAAAACCAGTTCAAATGATTGGAATTTACCCATAGAAGAGTGTTATATGTATGGGAATTGACTAAAGAATCTAGATTGCTTAGTGTTCTTTCCTCCGCTCCTTCTTTGAGTCTTGATAGAGCAGACTGTTTGTCTTGGGCTTGCGCATCTACAAATCGTAGTGAGTTCTCTGTGTCCTCTCTTTACTCTATTAGTAGCTCTAATTTCGGCCCTAATCTCAGAATCTGTAAATCCATTTGGAATAGAACTGCTCCCCCCAAGGTTTCATTTTTCTGTTGGCTAGCATGGAAAAACAAAATCAAATCTGCAGAATTTTTGCACAGACTTGACATTCTGGATAACAGTGTTTCTATTCTTTGCCCCTTCTACAGAGTTGAACCTGAATCTGCTGTTCATGTTTTGCTTCTTTGCCCCTTTTCTTGGTTGATCTGGTCTTCTTTTATTCATGATTGGGGATTTTACTGGTGCATTAATAACTCTGTGGAAGGCCTTCTCAGTTGGTGGTTGGGTGGTAGATTGAAGAGCTTTGATAGGCTAATTTGGAGAGCTATCCCCCTTATTGTTCTTTGGTCTCTTTGGAAGCATAGGAACGAATGTGTCTTCTCTGAGACTCAACCCAATTTCTTTGGTCTGTGTGAATTAATCAAAATCAAAATAGCTTTTTGGTTAAAAGCATCTATTAAGAACTTCCCATTCTCAATTGATGATTTAGCTTTCAAATGGAATCAAATCAGGCTTTGTTCTTGATTCCACAGTTGGTCTTTGCCTTTTGATCCTCCTACTCTTCTTTGCTGATCTGTTAGCCTATTTGATTCTGTTCTGATCTGCTAGTCTGCTCTACTAATCTGTCTGGGTGATTTTGGTTGAAGCTAATATGTCTGTTGATCTGTCTGGGTGTATTCATCATCAGTGGTCCTCTTCTTTAGAGCTCTGTTTGCTGATTGTTTGCTGTGAAGTGAATGGAAATCAGTTGATATTCTGATTAGAATTGCAGATATTCATTTGCATTTGAAGGGAGATTATGGTTTCTGTGGGGTGTTTTTTGGTGGGATGCAACTGATGGACGTTTTTTGTTGGTCTGCTGCTATAGTGAGACTGCAACTGGTTTTTGGTGGTCTGCTACTAGGTAGCTCTTCTACTGGTCTAAAACTGATCTGGTCTGCTGTACTGGTCTAGTGCTACTGTGTTTGGATTGGTTGCTACTGTGTTAGGAGTTCATGCTGGATGCTTGAATGGGCTGTGTGCTGTTATGCTTGTTTGATGGCTGATTGGGATGAATGTCAATGTGTTAGGTGGTTGTAAGGGATGAATGTCTATGTGCTGTTTGTTGTTGGAGTTGCCTCAGCTGCTTCTATCTGATTTTTTGTTCTCTTTTTCTCTGTCTGTTGTTGTGGTAGCGCTTTTTGCTTTCCTTTTTGTTGGTTCCTCACCAACTGGTGCTTGGAGCTTCATGTTAGCTTCAAACTCCTTTTTATTGATGTATCTTATCATATCTTTGTATGTTTTTATCAATAAAGATTTATTTGCCGATTAAAAAAAAAAAATTAACATCATCGCCAGAAAATGATTGCCAATCAAGAAAATGATTGTTAATCAAATTAAATTATATTCTAATTTTCACGTGGATTTAAAACAATGGAACTCCAATTAATTGTGCCGCCACAACATGATTGCCGATGAAAAAGAACATGTATATTTAAAACAATTGGACCTCAAATTAATTCTGCTGCCAGAAAATGATTGTCAATCGAATTGAGCTTTATCCTAGTGTTTTAAAGAAAATAATTGCCGATTAAGAAAATGATGTTAATCGAATTAAATTTTATTATAATTTTTAGAAGTCACGTGTGTTTAAAACAATGGAGTCGCTAAATTAATTGCGCCGCCACAACATGATTGCCAATGAAAAAGAACATGCTTATTTAAAACAATTGGATCTCAAATTAATTCTGCCAAAAAAATTAATTGTCAATCGAATTAAACTTTATGCTAGTTATTTAATGTCACATGTATTTAAAATAAATAGAGCTCAAATTAATTCTGCCACCACAACATGATTGGTGATCAAAAAGGACATGTATGTTTAAAACAAATAGACCCTCAAATTAATTCTGCCACCAAAAAATAATTGCCGAAATTAACTTTTATCCTAATTTTTACTTAAAATTTTAAGTAACATCAATACTAATTATCAAATTGACTTCATTACTAAAATTAAAAATTAAGTACTAAAAACTGAATGTTGAATTTTTTAAATTAAAAAATTATTTGAGAAAATTTCAAGTGTTAAACTCAAATTTTTTTTTTTTTGACATGTACATTATGAAATTAAAAATATATATATATATATTATTTTAGAATTTTTTCTTTTAACTCTTAGGTGGTGGTGGTGTTATAGTGGATGCAGAGTAATCGTGATAGTTGTGGTAGAAGTGGTAATGATAATAGTTACAATGGTAGTGGTTGTAGCAGTCCGACAATGATGCTGAGATTATAAAGGTGCACGTTGATACTTATACATAAGCTGTTATAAATTCAATCAGAGTTAAGTAAGTTTCTAATTACGTACAATTTTCTTAACTTTTAACTTATATTTTAAAAGCTGCTTAATTTTTTAAGTGATGCTGATTGTGATTATCACATCGACTTATTTAATTTTCATTTAATATATTAAATTTTAAGTGTTTAATTAGGCTATTTTTTTTTAAGAGTATGCTTGGATTAAATATTTTATGAGAGATTTGTGCAGGAAAATAAAATAAAAAAAGAAGAGAAATTTTTTTTTTTTTTTTTTTTAAAAAAACACACATATTAAATTTTATTCATTTTTTTCTTTCTTTTCTCATCATAATTTTTTTTTTTTTTTCAAATCTTTAATCCAAACAGATAATAATATAAAATAATAAAAGTACCATAAGTGTCAAAAAATTCACAACCACAACAATCCATAAGATAGCAAGTACAATAACGACAATAACATGTCTAGTACATAAGATAAAAACTCCATGCTACTTTAAAAGAGAGAGTCACTAAACTTTACTAAGGTTGTGTTTGAGATTGAGATTTGATTAATGATTTTATGGAGGTAAAAGCAAATCTAAGAGAAATATAATTATTCTCTCCATAAATCATTTTAAAATTTTTGAACCAAATACGTTTAAACAAAGATCCTTTCCATTATGCATTGTCACTTTGATCAGTCTTGTCCTTCTTCTCAGCTTGATCAGCATTGTTCGTCTATATTATATGCAAACAAAACTATCAGTTCAATTAAATAAGAAGTGTATATCTATATATTAAAACATATCAATTTTTAAAAAATATCTTATATGACGAAGTTGAGAGTTAAGATTAAATAAATCTAATGGTTAGTGTAAATTATTATAAAACATTGTAGTTTCTAAAAAATGTCAATTGTGACAAGGTAAATAGTTAACATTAAATAAATCTAACAATTGATATTATTTTCAATAGTGTAGGACATGGACCAAAATATGGATCAAATTAAGGTGCAAATAATAAAATACTAGAATTGGACTGGAGAACCCCATAAATCACACTTCTACTTTGATCTTTAAGCTCTGTATATTTCCCTAAAAATGTTTTTAATTTTTTTTTTTTTTTTTTTTTTGACATTAGGTACAATGAAAAATAAAAGTTGATGAATCAAATGAAAAATTAGTTGATTTTGACAATATATATATTTTTTAAATAAAAAATATTTTTTGAACTAGAGTATTAACAATTCCACCACACTATTACCAACACCATCACCTCGCCACTACCGACGACACTACCACTACCATCATTGTTGCTACCATCGTCACCACCAATGCCTCACCACCATTACTATCATAACCACTAGTACCTCATTTTAGGGTTGATCACAACCAAAACATGAAAACATTTTTCGCATAATTTTTTTTTCTTTTTTTTTTTTAAATAAAAAAGAAGTTTTAAGTGAAATGGTTTTTACCAAAACAAACGAAGTGTTAAACTATCGAACATTTTCTTTTTTGGACCAAATTTAAAATTAAAAAAAAAATCATATTTAAAGGGCAAAATTGTAACTCAGAAATTGTAGGTAGAAGACAAATACCTCCACAACCAAGCCATCATGGAAGCTTGCAGTTCTTGCTTTCATCCTTGCAAGTTTCTTGAGATTGCGAAGTTGAGATCTTGCAGTTCTTGCTTTCATCCTCGCAAGTTTCTTCATATTAGGTTTGCGAGGCTGCAAACGAATTAGAATTACAAGTAGCTATTGATGAGTAAAATAAGAGAATCCTATTCTTACTCTATCTCCAAATATCAAAAGTTTATTTTCATGGTCAAAATAGTTGATATATGAGACAAATAAGTCATTAAATACTTCTTGCATATACGAATCTGATCGGATGTGAAGGTGACATAGAGATGAACAAAATCAGAAACCATATTCAAAAATTTAATGGATAGAGAGGCCTTTAGAGTTATAAATCCAATGCTAACCAAATTAGACGCTGTCACAATATAAAAATATCAAAATTTGGCAACCTATAGCTTTGATGCTTCTGTCATTTTTTGACATGACCGTCATCTCATCTTTGAACTATAGTTGGATCACTATAAACATTGATACCAATCAAATTTAGCAATCTGTGAAAACTTGTGCCGATTTGGCATAAAATATAGCAATTCATAAATTTGGCAACTTCAATAATAGCCCCGTTGAAGCACTTAGTTGTTTTAATATAACTATGATAACTCAAAT
The DNA here is from genome assembly GCA_036172215.1 of Camellia granthamiana. Lineage (NCBI taxonomy): Eukaryota > Viridiplantae > Streptophyta > Magnoliopsida > Ericales > Theaceae > Camellia > Camellia granthamiana. The sequence goes on along the minus strand of CM069913.1, from coordinate 49,347,074 downwards.
AGCAGCCCACTAAAACTGCTCTAAGAATAACTATAAACTGAAGAATTGAAAGAATTTTTTTATTATTTCAAAGATACATCAACATAGCTTTACAGTGCTTATTTATAGACTAATATTGAAGCTCTAAGTTGTTACAACTGAATGATAGTGACTACTGTATGGCTGAGATGTTAAATTCTTCGAGAATCTTCTTGGTGTAACAGAATCAGTTGCTGATGTGGCTAGTATACCAGAATCAGTTGCAGCAGTGGCTAAAATAGAATCAGTTGAAGCAGTGGCTAAAACAGAATCAGTTGAAGCAGTTGAACTGCTATTCTGGTTTAGCTTCTGGTTTAGCTCATATTCTTCAACATTCCCCGGCAAGCTGATGGGGTGATCAAGAACCATGAGCTTGGATTTAAGATATTGAAACCGAGAGACACTTAAAGGTTTCGTAAACAGGTCAGCAAGCTGATCAATCGTTGGAATATATTGCAACTGAAACTGTTTAGTCAGAACTTTATCTCTTACGAAATGACAATCAATTTCGATATGCTTTGAACGGGTGTGGAAGACAGGATTTGAAGCGAGAGCTATTGCAGAGAGATTATCACACCAGAGAATGGGGGTAGTAGGAGAAGTAATACCCATTTCAGTAAGCAACATGGAAATCCAACTTAACTCAGCAGCAGTATTGGCTAATGCTCGATATTCTGCCTCAGTGGATGAGCGCGATACGGTGGCCTGCTTTTTGGCAGACCAAGAAACCAAATTGTTACCCAAGAAGACACAGTAACCAGACGTGGATTTTCTGTCATGAACATCTCCTGCCCAATTGGAATCGGAATACCCATGAACATCAAAAGTGCTTGAGGAAAAGAACAAGCCATGAGTAATGGTCCCTTGAACATATCGAAGAATTCGCTTGACTGCAGCAAAATGTGCAATGGTAGGTGCATGCATATGTTGACAAGCTTGATTAACAGATAGTGAAAGATCTGGTCTTGTAATGGTGAGATATTGGAGTGCACCAACAATACTTCGATAAAGGGCTGGATCAGAAAATGGTAAGGAAGCATTTGGAGGAACACTAGGCTTGACAGAAATAGGTGAAGGACAGGGTTTACAAGATGATAAACCAGCTTTTAGAAGAATTTCTTTGGCATATTTAGACTGAGAGAGAAGATATCCGGAGTGAGTAGGTTGGACGGAAATACCAAGAAAATAAGTAATATCACCCAATTCCTTCATGGAGAACACATTGTGCATCTTTGTGATGAGAGATTGAATGTGGGAAGAATTATCACCAGTGATCAAAATGTCATCCACATATACCAATAGATAAGTGACTGAGTGAGCAGTCCTTTGAATGAATAAAGAAGAGTCACTCTTGCTAAGAGTAAAGCCTTGAGACACCAAATATTGTGAAAAGGTGGAAAACCATGCGCGGGGTGCCTGTTTCAATCCATATAAAGATTTGTGAAGTTTACATACATGATTAGGTGCAGAAGAATCTTCAAACCCAGGAGGCTGGAGCATGAAGACTTCCTCTTCAAGATGACCATGAAGGAATGCATTGGAAATGTCAAGCTGTTTAAGAGCCCACTTATGGTGAAGAGCAATACAAAGTAAGATGCGAATAGTGGGTTGTTTTGCCACTGGACTGAATGTCTCATGAAAATCAATACCCTCTCGCTGCAAGTACCCTTTGGCAATTAAGCGGGCCTTATATCGGGCAATAGTGCCATCAGAATTCCTTTTCACCCTGAAAATCCATTTACACCCTATAGCAGATTTGTTAGGGGGAAGTGATACCAAAGACCAAGTATGTTGTTGCTGAAGAGCAGAAAATTCAGCAAGCATAGCCTGATGCCAAACAGGAGAGAGTAAAGCTTCACGGTAAGAAGGAGGTTCAAAATGAGTGTAGGAAGCAGCCGTAGGTAGAGTGGCAGGTGCAGCCTGAGCAGAGGAAGCAGGTAAGGGCGTAGGGACAGGGGAAGCAAGCAAACAGTGATGAGAAGCAGCAGATTTTGATCTGGTAAGCATAGGATGCTGATTAGAATGAGAAGAAGGTAGAGGTGGTAACTCAATAGAGATGGACTGAATAGGAACCGTAGCAGGTGGTAAAGGAGAAGTAGGAGGAGATATGGGACCAGATGTAGCAGTTGGGAAAAAAGAAGTAGGAGGAGAGACCGTACTAGGAGATGAGGAAGCAGATAAGGGCTGAGAGGTGTGAGATGGCCAGAAAAAGGAGTGAATAGCAGGTAAGGTTGGTAAGGGTGAAGTGACTGAAGAAGCATTCATCTGAGCAAAGGGAAACACATGCTCATTAAAGACCACATGTCTAGACAAATAAATCCGACCAGTGAGTGGATCAAGACACCGATAACCTTTAGCAAACGGATGATAACCCAAAAAAACACAGGAAATAGATTTAGGACGTAGCTTAAGAGGTTGATAGGGCTTAAGCCAAGGGAAGCATTGGCAACCAAAGACACGAAAATATGAATAGTCTGGAGTGAAATGAAAAAGCTTTTCAAAAGGGGATTTATGTCCAAGCTTTGAAGAGGGAAGTCTATTAATGAGAAAAGTAGCAATAGCAACAGCGTCAAACCAGTATTGTAATGGGACAGATGAGTGATGAAGAAGAGCAGTAGCAGTTTCAGTGATATGACGATGTTTCCTCTCAGCAGTACCATTCTGAGAGGGAGTGTGAGGACAAGAATGTTGATGAATAATCCCTTGGGTACTCAAGAAAGAGGTCATTTTATTAGTGAAATATTCAGATCCTCCATCAGTGCGCAAAATTTGTAATGAAGTATGAAATTGTTTTTCAACATAAGCCTTGAATTCGATGAACTTAGCACACACTTCACTTTTATAAGATAATGGAAAAAGCCAAGTAAATCGACTAAAGTCATCCACAAAAAGTAAGTAGTATTTATATCTAGAAGTAGAAGAATATGGCCCCCATACATCACTATGAATAAGAGACAGAGGAGCATTCACAGTATTATTAGACAATTGAAATGGAAGTCTATGGCTTTTAGCAATGCAACAATCAGTACAAGATTCCATTTTATTCTGTGAGACATTATTCTGAGAAACAGGTAACAATGGTTTTAAATGATTATATTTCACAAGAGAGGGATGTCCTAATCGATTATGCCAAATGGAGGAAGAAACAGCAGCTGTATGTGATGTAGTAAGGCATGAATTATGTACAAATGAACCAGTAGGCAGCACAGATTGAGAAGGAGAGTAAAAATGGTAGAGACCATTGGTATTAGAACCTTGATGAAGAGTTTTCTTCGAATTCTTGTCCTGAATCACAAATTTAGAATCATCAAAGGTAATGAGACAATTATTGTCCTTAGTAAATTTGTGAACTGATAGAAGATTAGAAGAAATGGAAGGAGCATGTAAAACATGGTTTAATCGAAAAGAATGATGAGGTGTAGGAAGCAGTCCCTTACCAGTGTTGTGAATGGGAACCGTAGTTCCATTACCTATAGTGATCTGATCTGAACCTGGATAGGGCTGTGATTGACTGAGATTATGAAGATCATGTGTAATATGATCTGTAGCAGCAGAGTCCAAGTACCAAGGTGTTTGAGGAGGAGAAGTAGCTGATGGAGTAGCAGCAACAAATCCTCTAGAGCCGGATTCAGAAGGATGCTGATACTGAGAACTAGAGGAAGATTGATACTGAGTATCCATCCGATACCAGCAGTCTAAGGCAGAGTGACCAGAACCTCCACAAATTTGACAAGTGATAGATCTACCTCTGCTGCGAGAGAAGCCTCTTTGATCATTAAAATTCCGTGTGAAATTGGATCCAGATCTGCCACCACCTCGAGATTGACCTCTGTATCGATTAGAATTAGGACCGCGATTGCCTCTGTAAGAGTGACCTCTGAAGGGAGAAGAATGTCCTCTGAGATTAGAATTGAAAGAACCTCGAACCGATGCAAAGGCCATAGTAGGTTCAGAAGAATGTTTCTGTAATTTGGATTCAACATGAACAGATTCAGAAAGAAGGAGAGCAGTCAATTCTTCCATGGAAATCGACTCTGCTCTGGCTCGAATAGTAGTTTTGAAGGCATCATACTCATCAGGAAGACCATTTAAAGTAAGCAAAACAAGATCTTCATCATCTATGAAGGAAGAAACAAGAGCCAATTGACTGACCAAGGCTTTAATCCTGGAAAGATAAAGCTCCATTGAATCTGTTTTTTTCGAAATGCTGTTTAATTTGTTCTTCAACTGATGAACATGTGACCGAGAAAGTGAAGTGAATCGCTTATGTAAGGCAGTCCAGATCTCGGCACAACTATGAAGATGAAGAACAGATAAATAAATTTCAGGTGACAAAGTTGCAGTAATACAACTGAGCAAGTGTGCATCAATGATCTTCCATTGCAGATATTCCGGATTGTCTTTTCCTGAACCAGAAGAATATGTTATTGTCCTTTGTGGACATGAGATAGTTCCATCGACAAATCCAAGGAGACTAGTAGCAATAAGCATGTTCTGCACTTGATTTTTCCAGATTAAAAAATTGGATGCATCAAGCTTGATGGTGATGAACGAAGAAAGGTTTGAAATCAGTAATGAGAGATTTGGAGGAAGTGAGGTTGAAGACATGAGAGAAGATAAAGAATTGGAAGAAGCCATGAATCAACTCGTGAGAGATCAAGGCTCTGATACCATGAAGAATTGAAAGAATTTTTTTATTATTTCAGAGATACATCAACATAGCTTTACAGTGCTTATTTATAGACTAATATTGAAGCTCTAAGTTGTTACAACTGAATGATAGTGACTACTGTATGGCTGAGATGTTAAATTCTTCGAGAATCTTCTTGGTGTAACAGAATCAGTTGCTGATGTGGCTAGTATACCAGAATCAGTTGCAACAGTGGCTAAAACAGAATCAGTTGAAGCAGTGGCTAAAACAGAATCAGTTGAAGCAGTTGAACTGCTATTCTGGTTTAGCTTCTGGTTTAGCTCATATTCTTCAACATAAACTCTAACCACAATTCTCTTTGCAACATGCAATTAATATATAACTCAATGCTTATTTGATATAAAGAAGTTAAGTTGTGTGCTTGCCTTCTTTTTTTCACTGCAATCATTTGCACTCTTCTCTTTTGCCACAACCTCAAGAATTTGTTGTTGCGTTTCATGATAACGGGCCCATGCTTTTGAATGCGATCGGTATTGTTTTCTTGTCCCTGGTTCATAATAGAACTACATAATCCAAAGCTATATATGTTAATTTTTGACAAACACGCAATTTAACATAGATCTTAGGTAATACAAAGAGGGAAATGTGCTAGAATTATGCATGAGTGAATTTTTTATTTTTTATTTTTTTTGATTAGCAAAAAAAGAGCTCTTTAATGATAAATTCAAAGACATATATATCAACAAAAAACACATGAGTGATTATTTACAAGCAAAGCCCCAAAGATATTGCGAGATAATACAAAGATTTTGTTAAATTGAGTTGATAATAAGACTTCATTAACAAAGAAAGATGGAATTGGGTAAACAAGAGAAAACACTACTCCCATTTTAAAAAATACCAAAAAACTGGACCTTTTGCGACAGTCTCAACGTCGCAAAAGGTGCACATGCCGTCATAAAATACTTTTTGCAATAGAGAACGTACCGTCATGTATAATATTAATTTTTGCCACAGTCTTGGATTTTCCGTTGCAAAAAAATTAATTTCACAACAACTTTGTTTGTTGTTGTAAAAACTTGCTTTTTGAGATGATTTTCAAACCGTCGGAAAATATTTTGTGTCTAAGGCCCCTTTTTCTAGTAATGAATTTTGAAATCAATTCCTTACTTTTATAAATTAAAAAAAAAATACAAGTTTTCATTTTCAATTTCTTATAAAAAAAAATAAAAAATAAATTGAACATAAAATGGAAACAAGATCGAGCAAATTAACATAGATTAGTTTGTAACAACTCTTTTCTAGTAATTCCAAAGGTATGTGTATTAACTCTTTATTGATGTACTCTCATATGTAATGTATGTTTCTTCATCAATAAAGTTTTTTTGCTGATCAAAAAAAAACTCTTGTCTAGTAATTTAAAATAAATAAATAAATAAGGTATGTGCATATAGCCATCAGCTGGCACAAATTGAAGAGAGAAACAAAGTAAATGGAACCAACCCAATCGATTTTCCCTTTATATTTCTCATTAGTGCGAGGCCTTGGTTCTACCCTCCAACCTGGTGGCCCATTAACCATTTTTTGTCGTCGAGGATCAGTCGGCGCCATTTCTTTCTGTGTACACCCACAAAGAGAGATCATAGAAGAAAAAAACTTTCAAAAGTGAGGATTTTTTAAGTAAAAGACTTTTGAAAAGTGACAGATCAATTAAGTGTGATAGAAAGAAAGAAAGGCTAATCAGATCTGAGATATTAAATTAACTGCATGCTCACCTGAGACCTCACCGTCACCAAAATGACCAAGAAAAGCCTAGAAGTATTCTGGACTTCACCAAGAGATAAGAAGAATAGAAGCTTAAAGGTGACAAATAAAGGAGAGAGAGAGAGAGAGAGAATCTTTGTTTGTTACATGCAATGCATGAGTTGGCAGGCAATGGTGACACCTTGCACTGGCAAAAATTTATTGCAGCCATTTAAAAGAGATTAGCCTTCTAATTTGACCCAAACCAATGTTAATTAAGTATGTTGTGTCATATTAAATGTTTTTCATTTCAATTAGGCTATACATGTTTCATTTTTTAATTTAAAATCATATTTGCACCTAGCTTTCATCTTCCGTTTTATGTCATTTCATATGCGAAATTAAAAAATAAGCTCAAAATGATTATTGTTACCGTTTTAGCCATTGGTTTAAAGAACTGCAAGTTTCATTGACAAAGCATGAAATAGGTAAATGCACATAAACTTAGATATACGTCAAAACCCTAGTTTTAGATGATTAATATTCTAAATTTAGAACAAGGAGCTAGCCATAGTTTATTATAAACTTGTTTTTGTTGAATGACTTAATCGTGCCGCTAAATTACTGCCACTAATGATATTTTGTCGTGATATCATGTGTTTTTTGTGACAAAAGCCAAGTTGTCATCGAAAGTCCTAAAAAACCATAGTGCAAAAAGTACGCTGTGAAAACCAAGTTTCTCCACTCGTTAGCAAGAAGTCTACCCTATCTAAAAGCATATTGGACGAAAAATGTCCACTAATCTTTTGCCAATAATCTTTTCAAAGCAAATTAGTTTTCAGAGTAAAATGTGAAAGTGTTGAAAAAATTACCACTACTTACAATGTACAACATATGATGATGACTTCATTCTAAAACTCTAAAAACTACATTTCTTTAGTGTGTGATAAACTTAAAGGTCAAGATGATTGCACAAGCACAAATCAACTTAGGAGAATTATAGTGGCCAAGTAAGCTAAGCCTAGTTGATTAATTTGGGTCTTTTTTTAATTTATTGTTATTTGAAATTTAAGACTCGTTAACAAGTTAACAATATGTTTGTAATTTTGGACAAGAATTTTAGTGTTGATATTTAATATAGGAACTGCCTATTTATTTCAAAATTTAACCCAAATCCATGAGAAGGATGCTATGCTTTACTATCCAAATTAAACTTTTCAAATTTACTTTCTTAAGTAGATTTTCCCACGGACCGTTACTTTATTGGCCACATTTATTCCAGTTTACAAGAATCTATTCTAGATTATATGTACTTCCAAAATCCAAGATAAGTATTATCTCTATAAACGGTGCTTCTACTTACACAGAATCAAATACAACTCTCTTACATATGGGTGTGAAATTCACCTCATGCGAGAGGATTACAAGTATTTAATCTAGATTATATACTTCTAAAATGTAAGATAAGTATGAGTGTAATCTCTATAAATGGCATTTAATGAGGCATTTATTAATACTCCAACACATACTAGGATTAACTTACCAAGTTGGCTCATTCTTGACACCTCTAAAATATTATATTCAACAGCTAGTATTTCACCTAAATTTTCAGCCATGTTAGTTGCTTCATTTCTTATGTTTTGGAATGGGTAATTTTTAACTTCTCTTACCAAAGGCAAGGTCAAAGGGATGCAATATGGAAGATTAATTTTCCTCAAATTTTCATTAAGCACTAGTCACCGGTGTTCTTAAACATAACCTAAAATTAAAGAGATGAATTGCCCTTTGCAAACACCTTGAGTGGCCAAAACATGATTTCTGATCAAAATGGACATATGTATTTAAAACAAACAGACCTCAAATTAATTTTGTGGCCAAAAAATGATTGCTGATTGAAATGGACATGCATTTAAAACAAATGTACCTCGAACTAACAGTGGCGCCAAAAAATGATTGTTGATCAAAATGGACATATGTATTTAAAAAAAAAAAAAAAAAAGAAAAAAAAAAAAAAAGTTGACATTGAATTAACTTCACTCCTAAAAATGATTGCGGATCAAAATGGACACACATATATAAAACAAACGGAACTCAAATTAACTCTACAGTCAAAAAATAATTGTCGATTTAAATGGATATATATATATATATATTTAAAGCTAATGAACCTCGAATTAACTCCGCTGCTAAAAAAATGATTGTCGATTGAAATGGACAGATATGTTTAAAACAAATGGACCTCAAATTAATTTCGCCACCAAAATGATTTTTAATAAAAATGGACAAATATGAACTACAAATTAATAATGCCAACTAATTACTAAGTTAAAAAATGGAAGTATTAGGTTTTTATAATTGACAATCTTGTTGGATAAAACTCCATCTGGGCGCATTTTTATTCGCTCTATTGTATATGTGAGTTATGAGAGTTTAGATGCGAATCTAACCTGAGTTGTACCTATGCAGTGGAATTTGTGCTGACATTCCGTATCTTGACTTGAGCATTCTTTGTTTGTCATTCTGTTGACTAAACACGGGTGTAACGCCCCTCTTTTTATTATCCGGGATCCATTACCAAATTCATTGAATTAATTCAATTTCAAAAATAACATGCGAAAAGCTCTTTACATCAACAAGAAAGAATAAATAAAGATTCTCTCATCCGAAAGCAAAATAAATGCAACATGAGTAAAACTAAGTAAATTGCCCATAGGCTTACATCTTTAAAAGTAAAAGAAAGGGCTTCACCCTTTTACAATAACGGCATTCCACCCACAAATTAAAAAAAAAAAAAAAAAAAGGCTCTGTAGCCAACAACTAAGGGTGATTCTCGATTTCGAACACTTCTCAACATCACCTGAAAAAAATTAGTAACGTGGGATGAACATAAACTCCAGTAGGGATCCCAACATTATCCTAAACAATAACAACATACAGATAGCTATGATCATGAATGCTACACATTATATCATATACTTATTATGATGGTTTATAACTAAAGTATACATGCATAGATAATTTTCTCAAAATCATCCGATTTATTTCACAACACAACCAGTTCACATTTTTTTTTTTTATCTTTAATAAAATATCACATGATAATCGCTTTGCCTTTGAAACAAATCACAAAGATCTGATTTTTTTTCTTTTCCTTATTTTTTACAACCTCAATAGATAAATACATTTATCACATGCCCATGCCTTAAAACCCAAGGCTAAAGAAAATACTATCAACAATTAATTTCATACATCCATGTGTACACATAACCGTTTAACTCAAGAGATGGAACAATACACACCTAACCATTACCTACTCAACTTTTAAGACAACTCGGTCTCTTAGAACCACAATCGTCATAACACCTGACATATCACACAAAAACAACAATAATAAATAACTCTACTCTACATGCCTTAAGCACAGTAAGCCAACAGTACATCTTTTCACAACAAAATGCCAATTTTCTAAACATCGACTAGAAGGTAATGGTACCTCTGGCAAGTTCTCAAATTGCTAACTAGAAGTGTAACACCCCAAAATTTATGCAAAATAATAGTACAATAACTATGGCTCTTTATGATAACCCGAAATAAACCCCCAACATTTTCATTACATGATCATGAGATTCATACAAAATAATTCCATATGCGAGTGTACATTCAATGCTTCCTAGTACATGAATCTATATCATGTAGAACATCAAATCAAAAAGATAAATACCCTCAAATGCTTACAAATTCCAAGACTTAAACCCGGTTATACAAAAAATGGTCTCTCGAACCCATACAAGCCGTTGGCTAGCAAAATATATCACAACAAAACAAGAGTCTTGTGCTCTCAATATATACATCCACGAACTAGTTCGGCGGAATCACCGCATCTTTTCCTGCATCAAAATCCCATAGGGTGAGCATAAAGCCTAGTAGGAAATTCTTAATGAAGTATATACATTTTATACAAGTTTCACCAAATGAAATGCACATGTCATGCTATGCCTTTTGAAAGAAATTCACATTTATATCTTTCGAAAACCATCAAGCTCAATGATCACTTGAAATATCAACAATTCAAAAATTATCAACTTAGTTCAAGGGGCGGTAAATACGACTCAGGTAATCCCTAGGTTGGTGTCTGCAAGTAGGCATAACTAGCACTACCAAAACCCCACTTTATCGGTTGCTAAATGGTAGGGAAGTGGTACCTCCTTCGTGCATGTTTTCAGTCTTTCATCCCGGATTCTCAGGCCAACTTAATCAATTTCATCTACACCTCCTATCCGGACTTTCCAACGTATTTACCCCAAGCGATTCCATAAAAATTTATTTAAAAACTTTCTTTTCTCAATGTAAAAGTTTCCAAACTCAATTAAAAATGTGTAATAACAAATAGAATAGATATGCAATGCAACAATTATCAATGCCACATAACGTTTCTCCACTTTCGATTATGTCAAACAACAATTCACTACAAGAAAAAACACTTTCTGTGACCAACATTTTGGTCGTGAAAAGTACCATATTTGGTCGCTAAAACCTTTTTGCGACCAAAATATGTTGGTCGCGAGTTGGTCGCTAAAGCCTCATGACAGATAGTTTTTTGCGACCAAAAAAGCCTTTGGTCGCTAAAAGTGACCATTCGCGACCAACTTTTTTGGTCGCGGAAAATCCAATTCAGATTAGCCAAAAGGGAACTCTTAGCGACCAAAAAAAGTGACCATTGGCGGCCAACTTTTTTGGTCATGAAAAGTCCAATTCATATTAGCCAAAAGGGAACTTTTAGCGACCAAAGATAAGTTGGTCGCCAAAAGTTAGCGCCTTGACCCAAAAAAAATAATTCTTTTGTGCTGCCTGCGACTTGAACTCCTGACCAAGGAGTCACCATGCACCCAATCCACTCTGCCAATAACATGCTTCTTGTTCATATTTGGTAGAAAAAATATATAACCCATAAAAATTGGGTTATATATTATTTTATAAAACTTTTAATACCTAAACAGAAAAATAGCATGTAATTACAGTAGTATCCTTTTTTTAAAAATTTATCCCGTCATAACTTTCCGCGACCAACTTTTTTTTTTGGTCGCCAAAGGGTAATCTTCCGCGACTAAAAAGGTCTTTGGTTGCCAATAGGTATACTTTCCGCGACCAACTTTTTTTTGGTCTCCAATAGGTATACTTTCCGCGACCAAAAAAGCCTTTGGTCGCCAATAGGTATACTTTCTGCGACCACCTTTTTTATTGGTCGCCAAAGGGTATACTTTCCGCGACCAACATTTTTTTGGTTGCCAAAAGGTATACTTTCCGCGACCAAAAAAGCCTTTGGTCGCCAAAGGTATACTTTCCACGACCAACTTTTTTTTTTCGGTCGCCAAAAGGTGATCTTCCACGACCAAAAAAGCCTTTGGTCGCCAATAGGTATACTTTCCGCGACCAATTTTTTTTTTTGTCGCCAAAAAGTGATTTTCTGCGACCAAAAAATTGTGGTCGCCAAAAGTTAAATTTTAGTCGCAGAAAGTGGACTATTTGCGACAAAAAAAAAATAGGTGGTCACCAAAAGTGTTTTTTCTTGTAGTGATTCCACAATAATCAAATTTCTATTTCTCCTTTCAATACCATCTCGCAAGATAACCACATTTTCATTCAAATCCATCAATAAATAACCACATTTCCATATTTCATGCAATCCCAACAATTTAGTCATTTCAAGACTATAACAACATTTGAACAACAACTTCCAATACCAACAATTCTCATATTTCATAAAGCTCATCATATATATATATATAAGAAATTTCCCATCTTTTACTCATTTTGGCACACAAAATAATATATTAACAATGTTAACCATTTGTTATCAACACCATTTAAAAACTCCCAAATTTCTAGGTTTTTCTCACCACAAACACACACACCCAAATCATTTGAAAGAAACTCTCCAAAAGCATTTTTTTCCCAATCAATAAAGTTCAAGACTCTTAGGAGGTTATCTCGAGCAACAAGAGGTAAACCCACTTTTAAAATCACTCACATTCTTGAGTCAACAATCAAGTTTCAAAGCCACCAAAAGAAATTTCGAAATCAACTAAATCTTGCAAAAAGACATATATATAACTCTAAGAAAATCTCTACCTCAAGTTTGGAGAGGAAATGAGATGAAACGCCCAAAATCAATGGTGTTGAAACATGATCTTCACTACACACAACGAAGCTCTCCAAGATTTGAGAAGAATATAGGATCAAAATCCCAATGGATTAGAAGAAATCTAGAGTTTAAAAAGTTTGGTGGAGGTTTTTAGAGAGAATGAGGAGCAAAAGATGATTTTAGAGTGAGAAAGAGGTGTATAAAAGTTGAAAATTCTAGAAATTCCCTAGATATTAATTTATGATTATGTATCAATTTTAAGCAGTAAATAACAATCCCAATCAAATAATCAAGACAAATCAATATAACGATTTTAACGCGGAAAAACTACAATTGGAGCACCTCCAATTGTAATAAAAAAAAACACGGGCCAAAGCCACAAAACAATCCACTAAGAAGACACACAAGTGTACTCTCAATTACCTAGCGAATCCACGCCCGAATTGAACCGATCCTTATATGCCTCTTCCACCACGGTCTTCACCTCGGAATTGTCTTGCCCAACGTTGAATCCACAACGCCAATATCGAATCATGACAATGAACCACTTCAGAATCTACCAAAGCTTCAGGCTTGAATTCTCCAGAATCCACCGAAGAACAACTCTCTCTTTTGTATTAAATAAATGAACAGTCCTTTGATGTATACCTCTTAAATCATGATTAGAATACTCAAAAACGTCAAAGAAAACTAGCAAAATAGCCCCAGATATAAACCCTAATATCCAAGAAGCAGATTTGGAAGCGTAACCCTAAAATCTTACTGAAACACATATTTACAATAATTTGTTCTGTGATCTCTGCTCAAGCGTAGAAATTGCCGCTCGAGCAGACCGACGCTTGAGCGCAGGAAATTCTGCTTGAGTGGGAAAAAACATCTCCCGGTATTTTTGCAGGCGATCAAACTTCTGGAACCAAGGATTCTCCGCTCGAGTGCACAAACATCCCCGTTATAGTCAGCGAAGTGACAAACATGATAGAATTAGCATCACAAACTTCTCTGCAAGGCACAATTCAGGTTTGATTCGCATCTAAAACTCATAGTCTCACTGAAATAAAAGAGTGAATAAAAGTACAACTGAAAGAAGTTTTGTCAAATGGGATTACCAAGAATAAAAACCTAACAAAAGTGATATACATTCATCCCAAGAAGAAAGAAAAAGCAGAGATTCGGATTCAGATGCGGCACCCACTTCCGCACATGCGGCAACTCCCTCCGCACGTGCGGTTCTCATCCCCACACGTGCGGTGTTCTTCCTCCGCACTTCCCTCCGCACCTACATATGTTGCAGTGTTGCACCTTGAACTTCCCCTGCCTTTTACACATGCAACCTCACCTCCCGTACGTGCGGCCCTCCTTCCGCACATACGGCCTAAGGCCCCACACGTGCGACTCTGACCTCCTGCCAGGAAAAATATTTTGCTTAACACAGGACACTCTGGACCCAACCTCGCACCTTCCGAAGCATGAGGAACTTCACACAGAAATAAATAAAAGTATGGACCCTGAAATAAGTTCCAAATACAACAAATCCACCGTTAGCAAGTCTCCCGGTTGACCCGACACTCTAACATAGGCAAATCCAAGGTTAAACAAAGAGGAACAAGATGAATAACGTACCCGGTCATCACAACCTCCCCACCATAAGAAATTTCATCCCCGAAATTAAATCAAACTACCCAAACAAAGAGGTTTCAAGCGATCAAAACCATGTTATTACATTTCCGAATCACAACATAAATTCTCAACCAAAATTCACCATTATCATCATGGTTACCTCATTAACAACAACCATCCAAAATAAGCATACGCGTGAAGCTTTCCAATAAAATTAATAACAACCCACAACAACCTCATGCTTAAAATAACAATATACATAATAACACGTGATTAACAATCTTAATACATTTCTTTCAAACACTAGGGAATATTACAAAGGAAAACAACTTAAGTATTTTCAAACAAATCCGGATACTTGGAGCGGACTTCCACCTCTCGTTCCCACATTGCTTCCTCAACCCCATGGTATCTCCACAACACCTTTACTAACAGTATAGTTTTGCCCCGTTGTACTTGCTCCCGAGCATCTAATATTTGAACCGGTCGCTCTTCGTAAGAGGCATCCTCATCTACTTCCAAGTCAACTCAATCAAGCACATGAGATGGGTCGGGATCATACTTCCTAAACATAGATACATGAAACACGTTGTGAACCTCCGAAAGTTGTGACGGTAAAGCTAACCAGTATGCCACTTCCCAATTCTCTCCAGTATCTCGAAAGGCCCAATGAACCTCGGAGATAATTTACCACTCTTACCAAATCTCATCAAACCCCACCTTGGTGAGATTTTAAGGAACACGTGGTCACCAACTTCAAAAGACAAAGGTCGTCTCCTCTTATCGGTATAACTTTTCTGTCGGCTTTGGGCTGCAGCTGGCCTCTTCCGAATGAGAGCAACTTTCTCGGTTGTCTCTCTAACAATTTTTGGACCTAACAACAGTGCATCACCCACCTCGGCCCAACAAACCGGTGACCTACAAGGTCGGCCATACAAGGCCTCAAATGGTGCCATCTCAATGCTAGTTTGATAACTATTATTGTAGACAAACTCAATCAATGGTAAGTACCTCTCCCAAGACCCCTTGAAATCAAGGACACAAGCCGTAAGCATATCCTCCAAAATATGAATGGTTTGCTCTAATTGCCCATTGGTCTGAGGGTGGTAAGCGGTGCTAAAGGTCAACTTAGTCCCTAACGCCTCTTGAAGGCTTTGCCACAACCGGGCAGTAAAACAAGGATCCCTATCTGATACAATGGTTACAGGAACCCTATGAAGTCGAACTATGTCTCCAATGTATAGCTCTGCCAAATACTCAACTGAGTCACCGGTACGCATTAGAATGAAATGCGTGGACTTAGTCAACCTATCAACAATCACCCAAATGGCATCATTGCCTTGCTGAGTTCTAGGAAGTCCAACTTCAAAATCCATGGTAACATGCTCCCATTTCCACTCAGCTATCGATAAGGGTTGTAGCAAACCCGCTGGTCTTTGGTGTTTGGCCTTCACTTGTTGACAAGTAAGACACTTCGATACAAATAAAGCAACATCCCGCTTCATACCCCTCCACCAAAACTGGTGTAGACACCCCATTTTTGACCGACCTTAAGATTCAGATGTCACCAATTGAGCGCTTGGTGATGTTGCATGTTGTGCTCGTTCAGAAGTCTTAGAGTCGCGGCCGTGCGCCCTGCCTCCGGACTCCCGAACTCTCTTCTGTGCCTTGTTTCGGTTTGCGAACCGGACTCGGTTTTCTCTGTTTTCTTTCCTGAGGGAAGGGAGTGGTCCTGTAGGCTATTTCCCGGTGGCCGTGGGCTACTTTTAGTGGCCGTAGGCCATTTTGCCCATTTCGGAACCCGGTTCCCGGTTTTCGGGACCGTCAGGCCGTGTGCCTCGGCTCGGGACCGCCCAACCATCTCCGATTTCTCCGGTTTTTGGCAGGAACCTCTGTTTTGTCATTCCGAGGGACACTGGGGTCGCAGATGCCCACTTCGCTGCCGTATACCACTTTCGGTGCCTGTAGCCGGTTTTCGGGACCCCGAACCGCGCGGTTTGGGCCCCGAGCGTTCATTTCTCATTAGTTTTTGTTCAAATTTGGCAGGTACCTCTGTTTCAACACCAGGAAGATCACTGGGGGGGTGGGAGGCCAGCAATTATCCCAGATAACCAGTTTCGCTCTTCCGGCGCCCGTTTTGCTCACTTCCGGACCAATGTTGAACACCCCGGGGGCATTTTCTTCCGACCAAAGCTACATATCTGTGATCAGGGGACATGGGAGGACCCTAAAAACTACTGGTCGGCCAGCAATTGTTGATTTCATTTTTGAGCCTCTTCTTCAAGCTCTATGTTGTGGCTCCTGCTTCAGTGTTGCCAATTTCCAACCTTGGGGCCTTGTTCTACACACCTGGGAGGACACCAAGGAGTGGTGGTCGGCCAGCAATTTTCCTCTTCAATTTTTGGCCATGGCCGGCCGGCCAGGGTGAGTGGCTGGCCGACCAGGTGGGGTGGCCGGCCGGCCACCTCCCAGAAATTTACCTGGCCGGCCAGCTTTCTGCTTTCCAACACTTTCCAGCTGTCCGGATACTTTTTGAAATATCCCGGGCATCCGGGGGATATTTTGGGAGGGAAAGCTTGGATGCATTTCCCTCCCCTTTTACACCTTTTTTTTGCCTATTAAAGGGGCTGCCCTCCTCCTTCCCTAGGGTTACAAAAATCCACCTCAAGACTCCCTCTCCCAAAACCTTCATTTCCATCTTCAAAATCCTAAAAAACTTCAAGTCCTTAGCCCATTCCTCCATCAACCCCAAGCTCCACCATCACCATTCAATTTCCAGCAACAAGGAGGGGTTCTTCAGAGGTTTAGAAGCAACTTTCATCAAGGCAAGAAGAAGCAAAAGACTTGTCTTCAAGGGTAAGTCTTTAAATCCTTTTTTTCTAGCATTTTCTTCCATCAATTCTTTACCCTATTTCCTTTCTGTTTTGGGCTTTGGCCCCTACTGATTTTGTGCTTATTTTGAGCCCCTCTACAACATTGTAGAAGGGCTCAACTTCATTTGGTGTCTCCATGATATAGTTCCTTCAATACCACTCTTTAGGCCATTAATTTGCATGCTTTATTTGCTTTTTGAGTGATCTGATTTCGAGTATACTATATACTGTGAGGGGGCTTATTTTGAGCCCCTCTTCAACATTGAAGAAGGGCTCAACCATGTTTGGCTTCTCCATCATGCACTTCCTTTGAAATTCTTCTATTTTACCGTAAAATTGCATGATTGTTTTGGCCTTTTTTTAATCTGATTTGGAGCATGCAACATACTGGTATTGTGCTTATTTTGAGCCCCTATTCAACATTGAAGAAGGGCTCACCCTGGTTTTCTTGCTCTACATATTACTTGCTTTGAATTCTTGTTCCATTCACATTTTGCATGCTTTTTTAAGCTCACCATACTTCGGATTTCAGTCTTTATCAGGCCTAGAGAGTGCCTTATTTTGGTCCATTCTTCATGCTTTGTTAAGGGTCTTAGTCCATTTGATGATTGGTTTTGGTACTTGTTTTGTAATCCTCCATATTTTCCGTAAACTTGCATGCTTGTTTAGGCCATTCTAGCTTCGGATTTCAGCCTTCATCAGGCTTAGAAAATGTATTTTTTTGGTTCATTCTTCAAGTTTTATTAAGGGTCTTAAGTTGTTTGGTCATTGCTTATGGTAACTCTCTTTATAGCCCTCTTTTGGCCCAATTTTGCATGCTATATTTAGTATATCTAAATATTGAATTGGAGGCTGTCATCTATTGTAAATGTACATATTTTTGGTCCCTCTTTAGTTTTGTAGAACTGGTTTTTTGGGTTTGAGCATTGTAAATACCACTTGCTTTGTAATTCCCCTCTTTTCCCGTATTTTTGCATGCCATTGTTGCCATATCTATGCTTACAATTTAGCCATGTTTTGTATTGAAAAAATGCCTTTTTTGGGGCTGCCTTGCTACTGTTTTTGCTTTCATGTGCCAATTTTGCATGTTTAGCATAGCCGTAGGCCATTTCGGGCACTTAATATCGCATTTCGGGATGATTTCATGCATTGATTGTCATTTCGTATTATTTCGGGGCTGTCTTCCCCTTTAGTTAGGTGCTGAAATTTGGTTTGCATGCTTGCATATCATTTCCCGTGCCATTTCATGCCTTCGGGCCATGCCTCGGTTTGCGTGCCCGTGGGCACGCACTTCGAGGCACCTCCGTTTTATCCGACGGCATCTGATGTGAGTGTGGCTGAGGTCCACTCATGTGAGTATAAGCCCAATTTGCATTTCTATTTCATTTTATCATCGCCTCGGTTTGCGTGCCCGTGTGCACGCATTTCGAGGCACTTCGGTTTTATTCGATTTGCATTTCATACCATCGCCTCGGTTTGCGTGCCCGTGTGCACGCATTTCGAGGCACTTTGGTTTTATCCGATTCGCATCTCACATCATGGCCTCAGTTTGCGTGCCCGTGTGCACGCATTTCGAGGCGCCTCATTTTCATCTCTCGGCATCTTATGTGAGTGCGGCTGAGGCCCTCTCATGTTAGTGTAAGCCCAATTTACATTTTCCATGTCATTTGCATTGCGTATGCCACCGCCTCGGTTTGCGTGCCCGGGTGCACGCATTTCGAGGCACTTCATTTTTTATCCGATGGCCTCTTATGTGGGTGTGGCTGAGGCTCTCCCATATTAGTATAAGCCCATCTTGCATTGTGTATGCCATTTTAATCCTGTTGCATTCCGTATGCCATTGCCTCGGTTTGCGTGCCCGTGGGCACGCATTTCGAGACATCTCATTTTAGTCTCATTATATTCCATATTTCATGTCATCTCATGCTTGTATGTCATCGCCTCGGTTTGCGTGCCCGTGGGCACACATTTCGAGACATCTCACTTTCATAGCATTGTGCATGCTATATCCCATGTTAGCTGCATTTCATGCATACCATGCATATTGCATCGTGTTCGGGATAGGCATTAGCCCGGGCATGGGAAACGAGGCACGTTTCGCACCCTGAGTGACGGAACGGGTCTCAATTCCCAAGTCACCGACACTCCGGATTACCCATGATGGAGTTAGGTTTTGTTGTCGCATTCATATGCATTCATCCTATATTGAGTTGTGCAATTCGGCTCCTCGGCCATCATGCATCGAGATGCGTGATTGGTGGCACGAGGATCGAGGCATGCATATATCTGTGAAATACATTGCTATGCCCCTTTCCTGCTCTCTGTTGCAGCAAAATCCAGGATCAGCAGTCTTCCGGGACTTGGCGCGTTTTTCAAGAAACATTGCAAAACAGAGGCTAATCGGGGCATCGCCGTGGATTTCCGCGCAAAGCAGCCCAAACATGTAGCATTCATCAGAATCAAGGCAGTCTCTGGCTTGCATGCCAGTTTACAGTTTTCTTAGTTAATTTGTTAATTAATTAGGAATTTGTATATTATTTGGACTGTAATATTTTGGACTGTATTATTCTTTCATTCGGACTGTATATTTATTCGGACCCTCTGCGCGAGGGCAATGCTGTAATAAGTGTGGGTGAGTGTGATGTATGTCTTCCAACCCCCATTTCTTTCTCCCTTTTATTTATCTGCTTACGATGGTTAGATATAGGGCATATTTCGATTAGCATACAGTATGATAGCATGTTTGCATCATTCATCTGTTTTGCACGCACCGGGCTCGGCGCATCATACAAACTGCATTTGTATTTCAATTCCAAATTGAATACGTGTTAGTTGTAGCATTCCATATACCATGATTAGAATAGCCGAGCCTGCTATAGTTGCATTTTGCATGTGTTGCATTAGGCATTTCTATATACTTAGGATCATGCATGATTTCTAATATAGTTTCTGTTTTGGCTTGGAGTACTCGGTAAGTTTTATGCTTTAGCATCCTTGCATGCGTGTGAGTGTTGCCAGAATAGCATGCTTGCCATGAGGCTATGTGCTTATGTGATATAACTGCCTTGAATGCCTGTGGGTGAAGGTTGTGTTATTTGAATTGGGACAATGCATTGACTGTTTGTTTTAAGCCCACTAGATAGTGGCAAAATCATGTTTTCTAAGCCCACCTGAGGGTGGCAAATCCGCGTCTTAGCCTACCTCCGGGTAGCACCATCACACCATTTTCAAACAAACAAACATGAAATGTTTTGTTCCAATTCAGACGGCCCAGTCTATACTTGTTTGCTGCGAGCATCAAATAGTAACCTAGGCTAATAACCGGAATAAGAACATACAAAGTTTTCAAAAACAGATATCATGGTTAGTAGAGGCCGGTCTTTGACCGGGCGAGCGGGGGTGCTCACGATGTGACCTTCCCCAATCGTACCCAAGTTCCCGAGCCAACTTTGGTGATGACGGACACGTGGCCTTTGGCACCGAGTTAGGGTTTCCTAAATTTCCCATTTAAAAAATATTTAGGTGGCGACTCTGTATCTGGCAAAGCAGTCCATGTTTGGCACTTCTTTCAAGAATCTGTTTTCAAAAACGATTTGCCGGATTTGGACTCTTTGGTTCGAGATTTAGAACCGTGGCACAAATCGAGTCCGAACTGTAGCGAGGTCCCTCGCGGGCTTGTTACAACTGGCGACTAAGATCATGATATATTTTGGTACCTTCCAGATGTACCGTAAGGCGCTAGTGATAGAACTCCCAAAGTACTTCCTCCCTACAAGATTTTGGTACAAACAAATGGTCTACATAACGTACACTCAGATCTGAGTGAATGTTCAAACCCTTCTCTTCCTTTCCGTTGGAGATTCTATCACAGATTGACTCCACTTCACGGTCCCCTTGTTGTGCCTCTATGACCGTACTAATCAAGGTAGGTTGAGCACTCAAGGTAAACAAGGTAGCATTCTCGCCGGACTCACCCAAGTGAAAATTAAACTTGTCAATATCGCCAAGCTGTAGACACCACATTTTTGACCGACCTTAAGACTCAGACGTCACCGATTGAGCGCTTGGTGATGTTGCATTTTGTGCTCGTTCAGAAGTCTCAGAGTCTCGGCTGCGAGCCTTACCTCCGAACCTCCGGACTTCCGGACTTTTCTGTGCTTTGCCTCGGTTTGCGAACCAGGCTTTATTTTCTCTGTTTTCTCTTTCCGAAGGGAGGGAGAGGTCTCGTGGATCATCTCTCAGTGGCCGTAGGCTACGTTTCGTGGTCGTAGGCCATTTTTCCCATTTCGGAGCCCGGTTCCCGGTTTCGGAGCCGTCGGCCGTGTGCCTCGGTTTGGGACCGCTCAACCACCTCCGTTTGCTCCGGTTTTTGGCATACATCTCATTTACCCCCTTTTTGAGGGACACTGTGGCTCGAGAGACCAACTTCGTGGTCGAATGCCACCTCCAGTGCTTAACAGTCAGTTTTCGGGGCCCCGGGCTGCGCGTTTTGGCCCCCGAACCTTCATTTTGCATCGATTTTGGTTCATTTTTGGCAGGGACCTTTGTTTCATTATTAGGAAGGTCCTAGAAGGGTGGGAGGCCAGCAATTGTTCTGAGGACTAGTTTTATTCCTTCATCGCCCTCCGTCGCCCGTTTTCCTCACTTGAAAGCCAATGTTGACCACCCCGGGACCACTTTCTTGAACCCTAAACCCCATATTTGTGTTGTACACACCTAGGAGGCCACCAATATGTCATGGCCGGCCAGCAATTCTTCTTGACCCTTTTGAACCCCTCTAAAAAATTGGTTTTTCTCTCTCCTGGTTCACCTTCTCCAGTTTTTGACCACATAGTTGTGTTGTGCACACATGGGAGGCCAGCTTTTTGGCATGGCCGGCCACTAATCAGTCTTGACCCTTTTGACCCTTGGCCGACCGGCCATGGGGAGGGCCGGTCGGCCACCTAAACCCTAAATAACCAGCCGGCCTTGCTCCTCTCTCCTGGTACATCACAAATATGCATTTTGTTTCCCCCCAGATTCTGTACCCGAGGGGGGAAATTTTTGGGGGGGAAACTTAAATTTGAATCTCCCCCCCCTTTTCCCACTCTTTTGCCTATATAACCAGGCCCTCTAGCTCCCTTTTGAAGGGTTAGAAAAATTGGTTTGAGTCTCCTACATTGTATCTCTCTCTCTCTACACTCCAACCCTCAAAACCTCTCAAATCCTACACCCATTCTACTCCATCTCCAAGCCAACCAATCCACACTCCATTCCAGCAGCTTGGAGGCTCTTTCCAGAGGCTAGGAGCACTACTTCTCTGCCCAAGAGTTGCTGGTTTATTGGTCTACAAGGGTGAGTCCCTATTCTCCCTCTTTTGTGCTTTATTTTGTTCTATATCTAAGCCATACTTGCTTACATTTTCAGGCTCCGACCCTAACTGAAAATAGTCATGTTTTGAGGTCTTTTTCATGTTTGATTAAGGGTTCTTCCCTGTTTGAGGCTTCATACTACCACTTGCCTCTTTAGCTCTCATGTATGTCTCTTTCTTGCATAGTATTTTGGGCCTATTTTTAAACTGTTTTGAGCTTGGTCATAAACTGCAAAGAGGCTTGTTTTGAGTCCTTCTTCAACATTGTTGAAGGGCTCTTCACTGTTTGAGGCTTCCATCTGTCACTTGCCTCTTTATCTCTCTTTTGGCCCTATTTTTGCATGCTTTTTTAGCTCCTTGTGCTTGTATTTTTGGGCTCTGGTCCGAACTGTAAATAGTCATATTTTGACCCACTCTTCATTTTGGTCAAGGGTTTTTTACTGTTTGAGGCTTCCTTTTTGCTCTTTGTGTTAAAGCTCTCTTTTATGCCTTATTTTGTATAGTATTTTAAGCTTGCTTGTGCACTGTTTTGGGCTTGATCATAAACTGTAAAATATCATGTTTTGGGCCCCTCTTCAACATTGTTGAAGGGCCCTCCTCTGTTTGATGCCAGCAGCCATCACTTTCTTCTTTGTCCCTCTTTTGGCCTTTTTCTTGCATAATGTCTTAAGCCTGCTTGTATTTATTTTCGTGGCTTGGTGTAAACTGTAAAGTGCTTCATTTTGAGCCCCTCTTCAACTTTGTTGAAGGGATCTTTGCCATTTATGGCCAGAAGCTGTTACTTGCTTCTTTATCTCTCTTTCGAGGCCATTTTTGCATGTTAGCTTAGCCCTACTTGTGTTCACCTTTTGGCCTTGCTTAAAACTGGAAATATGCTTTTTTTGGGACTGTATTGATTCTGTCTTCATACTTCATGTTCAAATAATGCATGCTTTGTATAGCTATAAGTCATTCCATGCGCCTAGATTCGAGTTTCAAGTCTCATCTCATGCATCGGGTGCCATGTTTCCATGTTTCGGGGCTGTTTTGCATCATATTTTGGTACTGAAATTTGCATGCTTGTATGCCATATTCCATGCCTTGCCATGCTTTGTTAGAGTGGCCTTTGTGCCATAGGCCCCGTCCTCGGTTTGCGTGCACGTGTGCACGCATTTCGAGCGTCTCATTTTCATCTAATGGCCACTGATGTGGGTGTGGCTGAGGTCCACTCATGTTAGTGTAAGTCCATTATGCATTGTGTATGCCATTTCATTTCATAGCATTGTGTATGCTAGATCGTATGTTAGCGCATTGTGTATGCCATGTTACCTCGTGCATCGTGTATGCCATTCCATAACATTGTGCATGTTAGAGTGTATCTTAGTTGCATTCATGCATACCATGCATATTGCATTGTGTTTGGGATAGGAGTTAACCCGAGCACGGGAAACGAAGGACATTTCGTATTTCGAGTGACGGAACGTGTCTCAATTCCCAGTCACCGACACTCCGGATTACCCATGATGGAGTTTTGGTCTTGTTGTGTTTTCATGTGCATTCATTCCATATTGAATTGTGCAACTCGTCTCCTCGGCCATCATGCATCGATATGCGTGATTGGTGGCACGAGGATCGAGGCATGCATACATACGTGAAAATACATTGCTATGCCCCTTTCCTGCTCTCTGTGGCAGCAAATCAAGAATCAACAGCCTTTCAGAGCTTTGCACAAAATTCCGAGCATAAACTGTAAACAGAGGCTAATTGGGGCGTCGCAATGGATTTCCGCGCCAAGCAACCCGACCATGCATCATTCATCATCCGGAGCAGATTCGAGGCAGTCCCTGGCTTGAATGCCAATTTATAGCTTTCCTAGTTATATTTGTTAATTAATTAGGGTTTTGTATTTATTTGGACTGTATTTATTCGGGACTGTATTATTTGTTTGGACCCTCCGAGCGAGGGCAATGTTGTAATAAGTGTGCGTGCGTGTGATGTATGTCTTCCAACCCCACGTCTTTCTCCCTTTTATTTACCAGCTTATGATGGTTAGATTAGGGCATATTTCAATTAGCATACAGTATGATAGCATGTTTGCATTCATTCATCTGTTTTGCATGCATCGGGCTCGGCGCATCATACTAATTGCATTGTACTTCAATTCCAAGTTGAATACATGTTAGCTGTTGCATTTCACATGCCATGTTTAGAATAGCCGAGCCTATCTTAGTTGCATTTCTGCATGTGTTGCATTAGGCATTTCTGTATAGTTAGGATCATGCATGATTTCTAATCAGCTTTTGTTTTGGCTTGGAGTACTCAGTAAGTTTTTATGCTTTAGCATCCTTGCATTTGTGTGAGTGACTGCCATGATAGCATGCTTACCATGAGGCTATGTGCTTATGTGATATAACTGCCTGAATGCCTATGGGTGAAGGTTGGGTTATTTGAATTGGAACAATTCGTTAAAATGTGTGTTTTAAAGCCCACTAGATAGTGGCAAAATCATATTTTCTAAGCCCACCCGAGGGTGGCAAAAATATGCATTTTAAGCCTACTTGCGAGTAGCAAACCGTTTTCAAAAACAAACATGAAATGTTTTGTTCCAATTCAGGCGATCCAGTCTATACTTGTATGCTGTGCGCATCACATAGTAAACCTAGGCTAATAACCGGAATAAGGACACATAATGTTTTCAAAACTGGATATCATGGTTAGTAGAGGCCGATCTTTGATCGGGCGAGCGGGGGTGCTCACGAAGTGACCTTCCCCAATCGTACCCAAGTTCCCGAGCTGAGGCAACTTTTGTGATGACGGACATGTGGCCTTAGGCAACGAGTCAGGGTTTCCTAAATTTCCCAAAATAAAATATTTAGGTGGCGACTCTGTATCTGGCAAAGCAGTCCATGTTTGGCACTTCTTTCAAAAATCTGTTTTCTCAAAACGATTTGCCGAATTTGAACTCTTTGGTTCAAGATTTAGAACCGTGACACAAATCGAGTCCGAGCTGTAGCGAGGTCCCCCGCGGGCTTGTTACACAAGCATAACTCATTCCCGAATGGCCACACTTGCCAAACTACTCACAGATTTCCGACTCAAAACATCGGCCACCACATTAGCTTTCCCCGGATAATATTGTAACTCAAAGTCAAAATCCTCCATAAATTCCATCTACCTCCATTGGCGTAAATTCAAGTCTTTTTGAGAAAACAAATGCTTTAGACTCTTATGATTGGAGGAAACCTTAAACTTCTCGCCATACAAATAATGTCTCCAAATTTTCAAGGAAAAAATTACTGCTGCTAATTCCAAATCATGGGTGGGGTAGTTTTTCTCTTGAGTTTTCAATTGTCGTAAACCGTAGGCCACAACTTTTCCCCCTTGCATCAAGACACAACCAAGCCCATCCCGAGACACATCACAATAGATGGTGTAACCCAAACCTCTTTTAGGAATTATCAAGACCGGCAAGGTAATCAATCTAGTCTTAAGTTCTTGGAACGACTTTCCACAAGCTTCACTCCACACAAATTTGACACTCTTCCTAGTCAACCTAGTCAAAAGTGCAGCTAGTCTAGAGAAGTCCCTTACAAAACGTCAATAATACCCCGCTAATCCCAAGAAACTTCGGATCTCAAAAACATTTTTAGGTTGTCCCCAATCCAGCACGGCATCTATCTTCGAGGAGTCTACAGTAACCCCTTCTCTCGACACTAGGTGCCCCAAAAATTGACTTCAGTTAGCCAAAACTCGCATTTCTCAAATTTGGCGTATAATCGGTGCCTCCTAAGCAAGTCAAGCACTACCCGCAAGTGAGCCTCGTGTTCCTCCTTGGAGGTTGAATAAATTAAGATGTCGTCCGCACAGACGACCACGAATTGATCAAAAAATTCTCAAAAAATTCGGTTCACCAAATCCATAAAGGAAGCAAGTGCATTAGTCAACCCAAAAGGCATTACAAGGAATTCATAGTGGCCATAACGCGTACAAAAAGGCCATTTTCTGGATGTCCTCCTCCCGAACTCTCAGCTGATGATACCCCGACCTTAAATCTATCTTCGAAAAGAAGCGAGACCCTCTAAGTTGGTCAAACAAATCATTTATTCGGGGTGGAGGGTACTTGTTCTTAACGGTAACCCGGTTCAACTTGCAGTAATCAATACACAACTGCAATGACCCATCCTTCTTCTTCGCAAAGAGAGTCGGCGCATCCCAAGGCAATATACTAGGACGAATAAAACCCTTGCTTAAAAGCTCTTGGAGTTGAATCTTCAACTCATGTAATTCGACAAGTGCAAATCTATATAGCGCCATGGAAATCGGTGTCGTACCAGGCACTAAGTCAATGAAGAACTCAATCTCTCGGTAAGGTGGCAAACTAGTAAGATTTTCGGGAAAGACATCTGGATATTCACAAACTACCCTTGGTAATTCAACACGGGCCTCATCATTATCCAAGAGAGTTGCAAGAAGGCCACTAAGCTTGCTCCTATGACGAGGATCAAAAACTGGTGACAAGACCCTATCAACTCGGTCCCCCAGAAAATAAAAATGATCACCACTCGAGGTGCACACTGTAACTCTCTGACGGTAACAATCAATCACAGCTCAGTAAGAAGATAACCAATCCATGCCCAAAATGACATCAAAACTCGACATGTCTAGTAACACAAAAGCAAACGAAAGTCGATGCTCAGCAACCTCTATCTCACAACCACGACATCTCCGGTCTAAATCAACCATACCCCCAACTGGTGACTCTACTCTGAGCGGAGACGCTAATCGTGCCACCTCTAACCCCAATACAAAACCAAATGCAATAAATATAAATGAATGAGACGCACCTCTATCTATCAACACATTAGCCAAAGAATTACACACAACAAAAAATACCTCTCACAATTGAGGATCTTGGTAACTGCTCTGGCATGATAACAGCATACACGCGCCCCTGTGGCCTCTGGTCAACCTGCTCATCTCTCGGAGCATAGGCCTGGTGCACTAACTAAGCCGAAGCAGCTCCCTGATATTAGCTCGTGGGGTCTAAACTGAGTGAGTCTGCTGGTGACTTCGAGTTTGTCTAGATCCTGAAGCACCAAATGCGCTCCCAACTGCGGACAAACTCTCTTCATGTGCCTCGACTGACTGCACTGAAAGCAAGTAAGTCCTTGCCCTCAATTCTGGGACTGACTCTGAGATCAGTGTGGTGGTGGTGGTAACATCTGCTGCCCTCCCCCCTTCTGTGGGTATGAAAAGGCCTTGTGACCCAGTCGGCCACACTTGAAACATGAAAAACCACTCAGTGCACTCTTTCCCGGGCCCACACTAGGCAAAGGAAAAATGGATCTAGAATGCTGTGGTTGGGACTGGGATGAAAAGGTGCTCCTGCTCTTCTTGTTAGGCCTATAATCTCCCTGACTCTTGGCTCCTAACCTCAAACCTCGAAGTCTCTCCTTCTTGGCTTGCACGGTAATCTCTACATGTGCCGCTACCTTCACAAGACTGTCATAGTTCCGAATCATATTTCTAGCAACCTTGAATAAGATCTTAGTTCTTAACTTCTTCTCAAACTCAATACAACAGCGCTCTTCCGTTGCCACCAACTCCGGTGCAAACCGGGACAAACTACAGAAGGCCGCCTCAAACTCGGCCACGGACATATTAAGTTACTCGAGGTCTTGAAATTCTTGCCTCAACCTCTCCCTAGCAGTGGGAGGTAAATACTTATCTTGGAAAGGAACCACAAAGGCTTCCCACATCGACTCCACTCTACCCTTAGCGTACTTTCACTATTGGCCCGCATCCCCCTTGAGATAGTAACTCGCTAGAGTCACCCTAAGATCGTTATATTCAATGTGAAGAATTTCAAATGTCTTCACCATTTGCTCAAGCCACTCATTCGCTTTCTTGGGCTCAAGACCATCATGAAACTCATCCGGTTTGGAAAAATTCTCTAGTTAGAAAACTCGCCCTTGTCTCTACGGCGTTCCCTTTAGCTTGGTTCTCCGCCCTCAATATATTCATTGATTCCCTTAAGGACTCTGCCATTTCTCGGGGTAGGGCACCCTGTAGACGCGCCCTTGGGCCTCACTACAGTTCAGGACTCAAATTTGTCACGGTTCTTAATCTGAACCAAGGAGTCCAAATCCGGTAAATCGTTTTGAGAAAACAGATTTTTGAAAAAAGTGCCAAACATGGACTGCTTTGCCAGATACAGAGTCGCCACCTAAATATTTTATTTTGGGAAATTTAGAAAACCCTGACTCGTGCCTAAGGCCACGTGTCCGTCATCACCAAAATTGCCTCGGCTCGGGAACTTGGGTACGATTGGGGAAGGCCACTTCGTGAGCACCCCCGCTCGCCCGATCAAAGATCGGCCTCTACTAACCATGATATCTAGTTTTGAAAACATTATGCATTCTTATTCCGGTTATTAGCCTAGATTTACTATGTGATGCGCACAGCATACAAGCATAGACCGGGTTGCCTGAATTGGAACAAAACACTTCATGTTTGTTTTTGAAAGATGGTTTGATACTCGCAAGTAGGCTTAAAATGCAGATTTTGCCACCCTCGGGTGGGCTTTAGGAAAGATGGTTTTGCCACTATCTAGTTTGCTTAAAACTCTCAGTGAATGAATTGTTCCAATCCAAATAACCCAACCTCCACCCACAGGCATTCAGGTAGATATATCACATAAGCACATAGCCTCATGGTAAGCATGCTATCATGGCAGTCACTCACACACATGCAAGCATGCTAAAACGTAAAAACTTACCGAGTACTCCAAGCCAAAACAGAAACTATGTTAGAAATCCATGCATGATCCTAACTATACAGAAATGCCTAATGCAACACATGCAGTAATGCAACTAAAATAGGTTCGGCTATTCTAAACATGGCATATGGAATGCTACAGCTAACATGTATTCAACTTGGAATTGAAATACAATGCAGTGAGTATGATGCGCCGAACCCGGTGCATGCAAAATAGATGAATGAATGCAAACATGCTATCATACTGTATGCTAATTGAAACATGCCCTATTCTAACCATCATAAGCTAGTAAATAAAAGGGAGAAAGACGTGGGGTTGGAAGACATACATCACACGCACGCACACTTATTACAACATTGCCCTCGCTCAGAGGGTCCGAATAAATAATATACAGTCCCAAATAAATAGTTACAGTCTGAATAATTATAAAATCCTAATTAATTAACAAATTAATCTAGGAAAGCAATAAATTGCACGCAAATCCATGGACCGCCTCAGCTGTGTTCCGAATGATGAATGATGCATGCTTAGGTTGCCTTCGCGCGAAAATCCACTGCGATGCCCCAATTGGCCTCTGTTTGCAATTGTTCTCGGTATTTGTTCCAAGCTCCGGATGGCTACTGATTTCTGATTTGCTGCAACAGAGAGCAAGAAAGGGGCATGGCAATGTATTTTCACATATGTATGCATGACTACTCTTCAGGGAGTGTAGTCCTCGATCCTCGTGCCACCAATCGCACATCTCAATGCATGATGGCCGACGAGTCTAATTGCACGACTCAATGTGAAATGAATGCACAAATAAACACAACAAGACCGAGACTCCATCATGGATAATCCGGAGTGTCGGTGACCGGGAATTGAGACACGTTCCGTCACTCGGAGTACGAAACGTCCCTCGTTTCCCGTGCTCGGACTAACTCCTATCCCAAACACAATGCAATATGCATGACATGCATGAATGCGACTAATATACATCCTAGCATACGCAATGCTATGAAATGGCATACACAATACACGAAGTAACATGACATGCACAATACTCTAACATACAACCTAGCATACGCAATGCAAAGGGCTAAGATGGCATACACAATGCAATATGGGCTTACACTAACACGAGTGGACCTCAGCCACACTCACATCAGAGGCCATAAGATGAAAATGAGACACTCGAAATGCGTGCGCACATGCACGCAAACCGAGGACCGAACCTAAGGCATCAAATGCCACTCTACCAAAGCATGGCAAGGCATGGAATGTGGCATATGAACATGCAAATTTCAGCACTAAAACATGATGCTAAATGGCCCCGAAACATGGAAACATGGCACCTGATGCATGAGATGAACCCCGAAACTCAAAACTAGGCACATGGAATGACTTATAGCTATACAAAGCATGCATTATTTGATCATGAAGTCTAAAGACAGAGCCAAGGCAGTCCCAAAACATGAACTTTTCCAGTTTAAAGCATGGCCAAAAGATGCTAGCAAGATGACTTAAAAAGGCATGCAACTTTGACTAGCAAACATGGTTTACATGGCAAGTGTATGAAGCATATGGAATCTCACCAAACCAGAAAAAATCAGTGAACAAAACATGCCAAAATATGCCCAAATAAGCATGGAAATGCAGCCAACACATGCACAAATGATGGGTTCCTTTAGAGGGCATACAAAGGGGTTATTAAGCACATACATCAAGAACACTTAGCATGACCAAATCAACTCTGAAAATCAAATATGGTAGTCCTAAAACTCATCAAAATGACTCTGAAATGTGACTTCAAAGCATACAAGATAGAGTCTCTTTAGAAGGCCAAAAAGACCATCAAACAAAACAAGGTGAGAGGGGGTCACCCCCCTCTGATTTTGAGGCTCAAAAATGCATCAAAACCACTGAAAATCCACTGGATTTCAGTGGCTAAGAGGCCAAAACAAGGCCAATGCAAATGCTCACATGTATGGCCCTAATCATGGAAGAATGAAGCATGCATAGGGGAAGATGACCCCAAACAGAGAATAGGCCTTAATCAAACATGAAGATGATGTCAAAACAAGACTATTTTCAGTTTAGGTCAAGGTCCAAAAGGGCTCGCAAATAAGGCTAATGCATCATGCAAAAATAGCCCTAAAAGAGAGATTAGAGACAAGGGGCAGTAGATGGCCTCAAACAGTAAATAGACCTTAAACAAAGTTGAAGAGGAGCTCAAAACAAGACATTTCACAGTTTATGGAAAGTCTCAAATATGCTCACAAGTAAGGCTAAAATATGATGCGAAAATGGCCCTAAAAGAGAGATAGCAAGCAAGAGGCAGTATCTTGCCTCAACCAATGAAGAGCCCTTCAACAAAGTTGAATAGAGGATCAAAATAAAGCACTTTACAGTTTGGCTCGAAGCCCAGAAATGCTTACAAACAGGGCTAATATATCATGCAAGAAATAGCCCTAAAAGAGAGATAAATGGAAAGGGGTAGCAGGAGGCTTCAAAAAGAAAAAAAACCCTTGATCAAACATGAAGATAAGCTCAAAATAAGACTATTTCTAGTTCGGGTTGGAGCCCAAAAATGCTTTCAAGTATGGCTTATAAATGAAGCAAAAAAATGCAAGTTTAAGGGAAATGTGTGCTTACCCTTGAAGAGCAATGAACCAGCAGCTTTTGGACCAAACTTCTGAGTTTTCAACCTCTAGAAATCAGCTTCAAGGGACTATAATGGAGTGTGGAGGTGTTGTGCTATGGGTTGATGTGTAAATGGTGAAGAATCTTAGGGTTTTGAAGCTTTGAATAGTGAAAATGGAGGGAGAAGGAGGGGGAAGCTTTGGCTGATTTTTGTAACCCCTCAAAAATGGTGTAGGGTGCTGGTTTTATAGAGGGAGAGGAGTGGATGAAAGGGGGGGAAAATCAAATTCAAATTTCCCCCCCAAAAGGGGGCCCCTCGGATACAAAATCTAGGGGAAAACAAATTGCACAGCTGGAACACACTTAGGAGGGCAAGAATGGCCGGCCAGCTCAAAAGGGCCAAAGTGGTCATCCGACCAGGTAGGTGGCCGGCCTACCACATTTTCTGGCCGGCCTGCTACTTTTCAGGACAAAAAAGGGTCTGCCGGAAAGAAAGGTGGCTGACCAGCGATTACGAAGTCCAATGGTGGCCGGCCAGGTGTCCAAATTGAAGCCCCAGAAGTTAGCTTTCCAATGGCACAAACCTTGCATTAAAATTCCTCCTGTGCAAAACGTTATGCCTATTTTGGTGAAGCCGCGCAGATTCAGTTCAACCGGAGTGATGTCTTACTTCAACCAACCCTATTTCCCCCGTCCAAAATTGGCTTTAGGAGATTCTTGAGTGGAAAATGAAGCCCCGGAAGTCTTATTTCCAATGGTGGTGGCCTCATGGCTTGATTCCAAGTATGCAAATGAATAGGCCCGATTCGGCGAGGGCTGCTCGACTCTTTCTTATCGGTTCATGCCCAGTTTCTCCCCCGACTGGATTTCTTCCCTCTTCTCCTCTTTTCTTCAACTTCAAACCCCTAAGCAAGGTGTTTTGAAAGATTTTTCAAAGATTTCATCTCTCTTTCATTCATTTCCACTTTGTCCTTGCTCGATTTACCGAAAAGCGCAACATTTGACAAAATGCGAGCCTCGGAACATCGTAAAAACTTTTTTTCAAAAAGATTTTGAAAGAGAGGGTTTTAAGACTAAAATCTTTTGATCAAGATCGTTTTGGTCCAAAAAAAGGGTATGAAGTTGAGATTTGACTCTCTCTCCTTGCCGAAGAAATTGAACCTTTGCCTTGCACATCTTCCAAAACCATCAGTCGCGTCCGAGTCTTAAAGGCGGTCAAAGATGGGGTGTCTACAGTTGCCCCTCTTTGACAGAACTTGGAAGTCAAGAAGTGACAGGAGTGAATGTCAAAGCCCAGAGATGACCCATTTTTGACAAGGCCGAAGACTTGGACAAACAAACAAAGTATAGATAAATAAATTGTTGTGCCCGCAGGCTGCCTACGTATCCCTTTGCAAGGAATCAAACCAGCGTAATTCAGGGACAGGATGCAAAATGATATGCAAGAAGATTTTGATGATTGGACTTATACGCTACGCAAAGCCGGTTTGAAGATTGGACTTATACGCTACGCGAAGCCGGTTTGAAAATTGGACTTATACGCTACGCGAAGCCGGTTTGATAATTGGACTTATACGCTACGCGAAGCCGGTTTGAAAATTGGACTTATACGCTACGCGAAGCCGGTTTGATAATTGGATATCACTCATGATCATGCAAAGAGAGCTGTAATGAAGTAATTATGCAAAATAAATGCAACATTTTAAGCGAATGCTAGGCAAGCAAGTAAACTCGAACCAAACTATACCTCATGCAGAAAGGATGTAAGAAAACTATGGAATCTTCACGAACATGTGCGATAGATACATAAAGGTGAACGAAGTGTGTGATTGATGCACGAAGCGAGCGTGTGTGATAGATACACAAAGCGAACGTGTGATAGATACACAAAGTGAAGCGAGTGTGATGGATACACTATATGAAGCAAAGTGTGATGGATACACTAGGTGAGTGTGTGATAGATACACAAAGCGAACGTGTGATAGATACATAAAGTGAAGCGAGTGTGATGGATACACTAAAGGTGAACACAAAGTGTGATAAATGCACTTGGAGAACAAGTATGATAGATATACTGAAGGTGAACACGAAGTGTGATAGATGCACTTAGTGAACAAGTATGATGGATATACTAAAGGTGAACACGAAGTGTGATAGATGCACTCAGTGAACAAGTATGATGGATATACTAAAGGTGAACACGAAATGTGATAGATGCACTAAGTGAACAGAGTGTGATTGATACACTAAAGGTGAACACAAAGCGTGATAGATGCACTATGTGAACAGAGTGTGATTGATACACTAAAAGCGAACACAAAGTGTGATAGATGCACTAAGTGAACAGAGTGTGATGGATACACTAAAAGTGAACACAAAGTGTGATAGATGCACTAAGTGAACAGAGTGTGATTGATACACTAAAAGTGAACACAAAGTGTGATAGATACACTATGTGAACAGAGTATGATAGATATACTGAATGTGAACACGAAGTGTGATAGATGCACTTAGTGAACAAGTATGATTGATATACTAAAGGTGAACACGAAGTGTGATAGATGCACTTAGTGAACAAAGTATGATTGATATACTAAACGGTGAACACGAAGTGTGATAGATGCACTTAGTGAACAAAGTGTGATTGATATACTAAACGTGAACACGAAGTGTGATAGATGCACTTAGTGAACAAAGTATGATTGATATACTAAAGGTGAACACGAAGTGTGATAGATGCACTTAGTGAACAAAGTATGATTGATATACTAAAGGTGAACACGAAGTATGATAGATGCACTTAGTGAACAAAGTATGATTGATATACTAAACGGTAAACAAAGTGTGATTGATACACTAAAAGCGAACGTAAAGTGTGATAGATGCACTTAGTGAACAAGTGTGATGGATACACTAAAGGTGAACACAAAGTGTGGTAGATGCACTATGTGAACAGAGTGTGATTGATACACTAAAAGCGAACACAGAGTGTGATAGATGCACTAAGTGAACAGAGTGTGATTGATACACTAAAAGTGAACACAAAGTGTGATTGATGCATTATGTGAACAAAGTATGATTGATATACTAAACGGTGAACACGAAGTGTGATAGATGCACTTAGTGAACAAAGTGTGATTGATACACTAAAAGCGAACGTAAAGTGTGATAGATGCACTTAGTGAACAAGTATGATGGATACACTAAAGGTGAACACAAAGTGTGATAGATGCACTATGTGAACAGAGTGTGATTGATACACTAAAAGCGAACACAAAGTGTGATAGATGCATCAAGTGAACAGAGTGTGATTGATACACTAAAAGTGAACACAAAGTGTGATAGATGCACTATGTGAACAGAGTATGATAGATATACTAAATGTGAACACGAAGTGTGATAGATGCACTTAGTGAACAAGTGTGATGGATACACTAAAGGTGATGATGTGAATATGTGCATGATAGATACACAAAATGAGGATGTGTGTGATAGCTACACAAAATGAGTGAAGTGTGATTGATACACTAAAGTGAAGAGAGTGTGATTGATACACAAAATGAGAATGTGTGTGATTGATACACTAAAGCGAGCGTGTGTGATTGATACACAAAGTAGGCATAGTGTGATAGATACAAAGCGAGTGTGTGTGATTGATACACAATATGAACAAAGTGTGATTGATACACTAAATGAATGATCTTAAACAGAACTTCTTTAAATGAACCGTACATACAATATCGTGCATGACTGAGAAAGAAACTTGATAGGTACAATGCATTACAATGCATGATGCTTACGGAAAGCAATAAATGGACAAAGCGGCGCTTTAGAAAGCACCTCATGAGGTGAGTGGCAGTGAACCGCTCTTCTCCGACGGGGATGTCCCCTTGTGCTCTTCGAACACTTTACCTTCAACTCACAGTACAAAAGCTCTGGAATGCTGGCAAGGGTTCTACACGTAGAACACTTTGGATGCTACCTTTCTTCATGATCATTTTCACAACTTTCCCTATTCTCCAACGGGGTGACAGACTAGGTTGGTTCAGTATCCAGAATTGAGGTGCATACACGCTGTCGCAACCTATGGGGCTTCCATACAGATTTCAAGTCGAGGATACACCCCTGGGTATTTAAACCAGACTTTAGTCTCGGAAATCCCAAACCTTTGCGTTCTAGGCCACGGCCATTCGAACTCTAGTTTCCACCGTTGCAGTTGGTCTCCTAGGAACTCATTGCGAACACAGCCAAGATGACCCTGGCAAGGAACTGGTACTCAGAGAGAGCATTTCTGATTGTCATTCTGGCTTGAGGCAGACTTGATCTTGAGCTTGAGGTAGAGGCACACTCATACTTCGGAGCATTGACAAGGCCTGACAAGGTGCATACGGAATGCGATCTCGGAGCTTACTGAAGTTGGAACAAACTCAGATGCCCGACATTTTCCTCTTTTGCTTTTGCTTTGCAGTCTGGAACCATTATAGCTTCAGATAGGTCCTGGTTCCACTGTTCTCACATGACCTGGGTTGAACCCTGCAGTTTTATGAAAGAACAAATTCTGTTTTGCACAAATGTGGAGAACGGCATGGCACTCGGAGCACAAAACGATTTTATTTTTGAAATTGAGAGATGAGTTTTTGACCAGGTATTGAGCCTACGACTGAACACAGCAAAACGACTCAACTAGGAAATAAAAGGCACACAACCTAGACACATCGAGTAACACTCGAAATGACTCAAAACAAGAATCGAGATAAAACAAAAAGACACGACACTCAGACATGCACAGGGAGCCTGTTTCACCGGGTAGTGTTTCCCACCCTTTCTCATTTGTGATTCTCACATCACTCTGGCACTCAATCTCTTGTTTTCTAAAAAAGCCCTTTTCTCACTTTTTCTCTCATCGCACATCTCTCTATTCTTCAATCTCTCATTTTTCAATCCCTCCCCTGGGTGGTTGATGGATAAACAGGAATTTGCGGGCTCTTGCCCCTACCATGCTGCTAGATTCTCTTTCTTCCGTTCACAGCTAGTGAATTCCTCCCATAGAAGGGTTGCGCTACAACTGGGTGTGTAGCAAATCTGCAGTTAACATCGGTTGATGATGCTTTGCTGGGGAGTTTGGACGTGATAAGATCTATCTAGATGATGGAGTGGAATATCTTGCCCCATTCCAGTTCGTGCTTTGCACTTGGCTTGATACCTCGTTGCTTGGAGGGTGAGAGAGCTTTCAGTCCTTTGTTGTGCCCTTTTCTGGCGAATACGGTGCCCTTTCCGGCAAGTAGAGTGCCCTTTCTAACAAGTATTTTGACAAAGGGGAAAAGACAGAACACCTGACTCAACTGTGCCCCTAGTTCATTATTTTGACCATTTTTTGTTTTGATTTTTCTACTAAAACAATTTTAACCAATATTAGAGTTAGATTAACACGCTTGTTCAATTTTTGATTTGAAATCATGCAAGTCAGGCCATGAGCACTGAAAATTTTCCTTTTTTGGGTCCAAGAAAATGGTCCAGTTTCGGAAAATGAAATAATTTTCGAGAAAATTAGTCAACCTCAGTAAAAATTCTCAAAAACTATTTTTGCAAACGGCCACTTGCTCAACGAGCATGAAACCTACTCCTAAGATGCACAACCTCATATCTGAAGGAAAATTGCCGCTTGCTTGAAGAGAGCTGCATGGCAACGGAAAGTTGCCCCTTGTTTGAACGGTACCCGCGGCGCATTGAATGGCAACGGAAAGTTGCCCCTTGTTTGAATGGCACCGCAACGCATTGTAGTCAGTCCTCAAAGTGACGAACACAACCAGATTCTCGGATACAGAGAAGGCGAAGATGATCAAAACCATTACATGGGCACAATCAAATTGAAGTGTTTTACGGCTGGACTTCAGGATGAAGTTGCCTACGTATCCCAAAGATGGGAATCAAGCCTTACGTAGTTCGGGGTTAAGGTACACTCATGTATTAACCTCTCCTTTTGCGCTCTAACTTTTGCCAAGGCCGCCCTTTCTGGGTTTTCAACCTTGCGAGCTATGTTCTTCTTTTCTTTTCATTTCTTTTCTTTTTTATCTCTTTTCTTTTCTTCTTTTTTTTCGATTTTCTTTTTTGTTCTTTTCTTTGCATTTTTCTTTTTTTGTTCTTTTCTTCTTTTCTTGCTCTAACTTTTGCCTGGGCCGCCCTTCTGGGTTTTCGGCCCAGCGAGCCTCTCAAGGGTAAAAGTGTAGC
This sequence comes from Camellia granthamiana, assembly GCA_036172215.1. Classification (NCBI taxonomy): domain Eukaryota; kingdom Viridiplantae; phylum Streptophyta; class Magnoliopsida; order Ericales; family Theaceae; genus Camellia; species Camellia granthamiana. Next base: position 49,309,073 of record CM069913.1, on the reverse strand, counting down.
TTGGTCCATGTCAAATGTTTCTGAGATCTCGAATCCATCTGAATCTAAGAGAGTGGCTGCTGTTCGCTGACGATGTAGGAGTCCATCCAACGGGGGCTAAATTTGCCCCTAGTGTTGTGGATAGGAACTCGGTTGTCCTTCAGCAATATCTTCTTCTTTCCTACCTTCTGGGGTTTGGCATTCTTGCCGATCTTCATTGATTTGTGGAATGATCCATCTTCGGCTGTTCGAGCACAATCTGACATTTTTGCCCCTAGTTCGAGGGCTGCTTTTGATCTAGCTTCACAAGCTTCCTTTGATCACATCTGATATTCTCGCCCCTAGTTCATGGGCTGCTTCCGATCCGGCCACACAGGCCTTACATAGTGGTTGACCGTTGAACATTCTGAATCTAAGTTCAAGGTTCAAAAGCAGAGGGGTCGAGACTCGAGGCTGAAAGCGATCCTAGGCTGCACAATCTCAAGAGCGATTCCACACAGGTCTTTGCAAGACCGCGCAAAAACATTTTTTGAAATCTTTTAAGAAAGCGACTAATCGCTCACGCGGAAGACAATGTAGAACCAATCTGAATCAAGCCAGGATCCTTCTCAGTACTCACATTAACAAGCATGATTTCATTCACTAAGGGCTTAGCACGCCTCTCTTCCTCTCAGTTGATCAAATTTTTTGCAAATCCCGAGGAATTCCTTCCTCTTCGTTTTCACCACAGTGTTCAAAAAGTTTTGAAAAACTCAGGTCATTACAATGACTTCAAGGCACAGAAAAGACAGAGTCCTTAGTCAAATACTATCATCTCCTTCAGAACTTCCGGCATAACTGGCACAAGGCAGAAGCAAACGCGAGAGCGTAAAAATCATTGCTGTTTTATTCAAAAACTGCTGGCACAACTGGCTCCCTGGCAGAAACAAACTCAAAACAAAACAAAAAGACAAACGCAAAACAAAATGGTGACACCCGAGGTAATACCCCCGGAATCACCCGACTCCTATACAACAGGACTGACTCGATATAACAAGACAGACCCGAAACAAAAAGACTGACTCAAAACGGACTCAAAACAACAAGACTGACCCAATACCCAAGTCAGAAAGCACAAAAACCAGCATTCACAAATGCTCAAAACAATACGTGCCATACGCCATATCTGGAGTAAATCGAGTGCCATCTGCAGGTGGTTCATCCCCCGATCACATAGTCACATTATCCCCCATAGGTTCACTGGTCGAGTACCGATAGACTTTGCTGGACTGGCACGGGGATGACCCTGTTGTCAAACAGATCTTGTACATCATGGCGCAGACGAAAGCAACTGTCAGTGTCATGATCGGTTTGTTGATGGTACGCACAGTACCTAGTATGGTCATGCTTTGGAGGGAGAGGATCAAGTAAAGGCCGTTGATCCAATGGTTTCAGATGTCCTTTCCGGATTAAGACCTCTAGAGCCTTTGACAAAGGCATATAAAGTGGGGTGAAAACCCTCTTGACTCGGGGTGGATATTTGGCCGTCTGTGAGCTACTTCCGAATGCACCGGTGAATGGGGTAGCCTTTTTTGATGTGGTGGTGGTGACCATGCCCACTTCAGAAGATCTTACAGCTGCATCACCACTGGTGGTCGCATTCGAACTGCGGGAAAATGCCCGCCTAGGCTGCTCTTTCTCCTGGTCAATGAGGCCCTGCTTCATGGCATCCTCGATCTGTACTCCCATCTCATGCAAATCTTAAAAGGTAGGGAAGGGGAGCACAATCATTTTCTGCATTAGTTTGGGCTGGAGGTTGCGTACAACCATCCGTATTTGATCCTTGTCCGTTGGCCTAATGGTCATCATTGAGGCCTTGGCCCTCCAGCGGGCCACGAATTCTGAGAAGCTCTCCTTAGGCTCCTGTCTCGTCGTCTCAAGATCACGGGTCGTAATCTCGATTTGGGTATTGTATGAATATTGTGCGACGAAGGCCTCGGCCATCTCCTCCCAGCTTCGTTTCACTGAATCCTCCAATTTGCCGTACCAGATGGCCGCAATACCTGACAGGGTCCTGCCAAAAAGGGAGAGCTTCTGTAATCTTGTCAAGCCCATCGGGCGCAAAACATCTGAAAACAAACTCAGGTGGACCACGGGATCTCCTGACCCGTCAAAACGGTCGATGTGAGGCATCTTGAACCTGTCCGGCAGTGTCACAGCTGCGTCGGTGTACCCGTCCTCAATGTCCGGGATGGACTTTACCCCCTGGGATTTCTTGAACAACTTTTCAAGCTTGCTCAACTTCAACACTGTATGGTCTACCTCGAACTCAAAGGGAGAGTCCGGTGGGTTGATTGGTGCTTTAGACAGCTGGGGTAAGATTGGGGGCAGAGCCGGCCCTGTCGGAATGTCCGTACCTTCCTGGACATTTGGCGTCTCCCCGGGTATTGGATCTACTGGTGGGGGGAGGTTGATGCGAAGCAGATGCTCCGTTTTGCTGTTGCAATCTGGTGATTAGCTCTGCCTGTTGGGCCATGACCGCAGCCTGCTGTTTGGCGAATTCAGCTTGGCGGACAGCGTCTTGCTGCATGAGTTTCATACTTTCTTGTATCTGGCGCATCATTGCCTCCATCCCTGACGTGTTCTGCTTATCCATCTAACTGACTGGTATCTATCCTTGCAGTAGAAACTGAGACCTCAGCCTGACTGTTCACTGGTGGGGTGGATAAGGGCCACTAATCTGGTAACTGCTGAGCTGGTGATTTGTGCCTGACTGGCCCTTTTACCCTGCCTCTGGCAAAGGAACACTGATTGCCCTTGAACTGAATCTCTGACCTGACAAAGTCTATCAGCACAAGTTCGATGAACCTCGGGGGATATCGGAGCCTTCTAAAGCTATGGTTCCAGGACTACCCTAGCAAAAGAGAAAACAGACAGCACCTCAACTCAACTTCACTAAAACAGATACGAGTGTAGCAGGATGACTGTGCCCTCTACTGAATTCTGCCCCCAAAATTTAGCCTCAAATCTGATACCCTCAGGTAAACTGAATCCCAAAATACTGAACTGGTGCCCGTAGGCCTGATGCCCAAACTTGTAAACTGATATATGTATTCCCTGTAGAGACGCACTCTAAAAGCACATAGCAGATAAGTGAGAGCCAAAACACCCCTATGTTGGGGTAGGGTTTCCCTGTCCTATTTTGTCAGGAGCTAGGGTTTCACTACGCACGCAGTGGTTTCAAACAACCTGTCGGGTAAGCAACCTGTCCTAGTTTGGAATGGTCACTATGGATCCGAATATGCACTAGGTCAAATGGTCAAAAAGGGTGCCCCGGTAAAACCGGGGTTTGTGTTCCCATATTGGCAGAGCCCACAACCGGTTAGCCTTATGGTCATGCCTTGACAAGACAAGCCTCCGGCAAACCGTTTAGGAATAGCAGATGGCAAACACGGTGTCCTAGGCGCACCAATGCAAATGCAATGCAAAGAGACACATAAGTGTAGTCGAAACAACATATCATGAGTTCGAGTCAAGTTCTATAAATCCCCAGCAGAGCCACCAGAAACTGTAGACGCACCCTTGGGCCTCACTACAGTTCAGGACTCAAATTTGTCACGGTTCTTAATCTGAACCAAAGAGTCCAAATCCGGCAAATCGTTTTGAGAAAACAGATTTTTGAAAAAAGTGCCAAACATGGACTGCTTTGCCAGATACAGAGTCGGCACCTAAATATTTTATTTTGCGAAATTTAGGAAACCCTAACTTGTGCCTAAGGCCACGTGTCCGTCATCACCAAAATTGCCTCGGCTCGGGAACTTGGGTACGATTGGGGAAGGTCACTTCGTGAGCACCCCCGCTCGCCCGATCAAAGATCGGCCTCTACTAACCATGATATCTAGTTTTGAAAACATTATGCATTCTTATTCCGGTTATTAGCCTAGATTTACTATGTGATGCGCACAGCATACAAGTATAGACCGGGTCGCCTGAATTGGAACAAAACACTTCATGTTTGTTTTTGAAAGATGGTTTGCTATTCGCAAGTAGGCTTAAAATGCAGATTTTGCCACCCTCGGGTGGGCTTTAGGAAAGATGGTTTTGCCACTATCTAGTGGGCTTAAAACTCTCAGTGAATGAATTGTTCCAATCCAAATAACCCAACCTTCACCCACAGGCATTCAGGCAGATATATCACATAAGCACATAGCCTCATGGTAAGCATGCTATCATGGCAGTCACTCACACACATGCAAGCATGCTAAAACGTAAAAACTTACCGAGTACTCCAAGCCAAAACAGAAACTATGTTAGAAATCCATGCATGATCCTAACTATACAGAAATGCCTAATGCAACACATGCAGTAATGCAACTAAGATAGGCTCAGCTATTCTAAACATGGCATATGGAATGCTACAACTAACATGTATTCAACTTGGAATTGAAATACAATGCAGTGAGTATGATGCGCCGAACCCGGTGCATGCAAAACAGATGAATGAATGCAAACATGCTATCATACTGTATGCTAATTGAAACATGCCCTATTCTAACCATCATAAGCTGGTAAATAAAATGGAGAAAGACGTGGGGTTGGAAGACATACATCACACGCACGCACACTTATTACAACATTGCCCTCGCTCGGAGGGTCCGAATAAATAATATACAGTCCCAAATAAATAGTTACAGTCCGAATAATTACAAAATCCTAATTAATTAACAAATTAATCTAGGAAAGCAATAAATTGCACGCAAATCCATGGACCGCCTCAGCTCTGTTCCGAATGATGAATGATGCATGCTTAGGTTGCCTTCGCGCGAAAATCCACTACGATGCCCCAATTGGCCTCTGTTTGCAATTGTTCTCGGTATTTGTGCCAAGCTCCGGAAGGCTACTGATTTCTGATTTGCTGCAACAGAGAGCAAGAAAGGGGCATGGCAATGTATTTTCACATATGTATGCATGACTACTCTTCAGGGAGTGTAGTCCTCGATCCTCGTGCCACCAATCGCGCATCTCGATGCATGATGGCCGACGAGTCTAATTGCATGACTCAATGTGAAATGAATGCACAAATAAATACAACAAGACCGAGACTCCATCATGGATAATCCGGAGTGTCGGTGACCGGAAATTGAGGCACGTTCCGTCACTCGGAGTACGAAACGTCCCTCGTTTCCCGTGCTCGGGCTAACTCCTATCCCAAACACAATGCAATATGCATGACATGCATGAATGCGACTAATATACATCCTAGCATACGCAATGCTATGAAATGGCATACACAATGCACGAAGTAACATGGCATGCACAATACTCTAACATACAACCTAGCATACGCAATGCAAAGGGCTAAAATGGCATACACAATTCAATATGGGCTTACACTAACACGAGTGGACCTCATCCACACTCACATCAGAGGCCATAAGATGAAAATGAGACGCTCAAAATGCGTGCGCACATGCACGCAAACCGAGGACCGAACCTAAGGCATCAAATGCCACTCTACCAAAGCATGGCAAGGCATGGAATGTGGCATATGAACATGCAAATTTCAGCACTGAAACATGATGCTAAATGGCCTCGAAACATGGAAACATGGCACCCGATGCATGAGTTGAACCCCGAAACTCAAAACTAGGCACATGGAATGACTTGTAGCTATACAAAGCATGCATTATTTGATCATGAAGTCTAAAGACAGAGCCAAGGCAGTCCCAAAACATGAACTTTTCTAGTTTAAAGCATGGCCAAAAGATGCTAGCAAGATGACTTAAAAAGGCATGCAACTTTGACTAGCAAACATGGCTTACATGGAAAGTGTATGAAGCATATGGAATCTCACCAAACCAGAAAAAATCAGTGAACAAAATATGCCAAAATATGCCCAAATAAGCATGGAAATGCAGCCAACACATGCACAAATGATGGGTTCCTTTAGAGGGCATACAAAGGGGTTATTAAGCACATACATCAAGAACACTTAGCATGACCAAATCAACTCTGAAAATCAAATATGGTAGTCCTAAAACTCATCAAAATGACTCTGAAATGTGACTTCAAAGCATACAAGATAGGGTCTCTTTAGAAGGCCAAAAAGACCATCAAACAAAACAAGGTGAGAGGGGGTCACCCCCCTCTGATTTTGAGGCTCAAAAATACATCAAAGCCACTGAAAATCCACTGGATTTCAGTGGCTAAGAGGCCAAAACAAGGCCAATGCAAATGCTCACATGTATGGCCCTAATCATGGAAGAATGAAGCATGCATAGGGAAAGATGACCCCAAATAGAGAATAACCCTTAATCAAACATGAAGATGATGTCAAAACAAGACTATTTTCAGTTAGGTCAAGGTCCAAAAGGGCTCGCAAATAAGGCTAATGTATCATGCAAAAATAGCCCTAAAAGAGAGATTAGAGACAAGGGGCAGTAGATGGCCTCAAACAGTAAAGAGACCTTAAAAAAAGTTGAAGAGGAGCTCAAAACAAGACATTTCACAGTTTATGGAAAGTCTCAAATATGCTCACAAGTAAGGCTAAAATATGATGCGAAAATGGCCCTAAAAGAGAGATAGCAAGCAAGAGGCAGTATCTTGCCTCAAACAATGAAGAGCCCTTCAACAAAGTTGAAGAGGGGCTCAAAATAAAGCACTTTACAGTTTGGCTCGAAGCCCAGAAATTCTTACAAACAGGGCTAACATATCATGCAAGAAATAGCCCTAAAAGAGAGATAAATGGAATGGGGTAGCAGGTGGCTTCAAACAGAGAAAAACCCTTGATCAAACATGAAGATAAGCTCAAAATAAGACCATTTCTAGTTTGGGTTGGAGCCCAAAAATGCATGCAAGTATGGCTTATAAATGAAGCAAAAAAATGCAAGTTTAAGGGAAATGTGTGCTTACCCTTGAAGAGCAATGAACCAGCAGCTTTTGGACCAAACTTCTGAGTTTTCAACCTCTGGAAATCAGCTTCAAGGGGCTGGAATGCAGTGTGGAGGTGTTGTGCTATGGGTTGATGTGTAAATGGTGAAGAATCTTAGGGTTTTGGAGCTTTGAATAGTGAAAATGGAGGAAGAAGGTGGGGGGAAGCTTTGGCTGATTTTTGTAACCCCTCAAAAATGGTGTAGGGTGCTGGTTTTATAGAGGGAGAGGAGTGGAGGAAAGGGGGGGAAAATCAAATTCAAATTTCCCCCCCAAAAGGGGGCCCCTCGGATACAAAATCTGGGGGAAAACAAATTGCACAGCTGGAACACACTTAGGAGGGCAAGAATGGCCGGCCAGCTCAAAAGGGCCAAAGTGGTCATCCGACCAGGTAGGTGGCCGGCCTGCCACATTTTCTGGCCGGCCTGCTACTTTTCAGGACAAAAAAAGGGTCTCTCAGAAAGAAAGGTGGCCGGCCAGTGATTGGGGAGTCCAATGGTGGCCAGCTAGGTGTCCAAATTGAAGCCCCGGAAGTTAGCTTTCCAATGGAATAAACCTTGCATTCAAATTCCTCCTATGCAAAAAGTTATGCCTATTTTGGTGAAACCGCGCAGATTCGATTCAACCGGAGTGATGCCTTACTTCAATCAACCCTATCTCCCCCGTCCGGAATTGGTTTTAGGAGATTCTTGAGTGCAAAATGAAGCTCCGGAAGTCTTATTTCCAACGGTGGTAGCCTCATGGCTTGATTCCAAGTATGCAAATGAATAGGCCCGATTCGGCGAGGGCTGCTCGACTCTTTCTTAACGGTTCATGCCCATTTTCTCCCCCAACTGGATTTCTTCCCTCTTCTCCTCTTTTCTTCAACTTCAAACCCCTAAGCAAGGTGTTTTGAAAGATTTTTCAAAGATTTCATCTCTCTTTCATTCGTTTCCACTTTGTCCTTGCTCGGTTTACCGAAAAGTGCAACATTTGACAAAATGCGAGCCTCGGAACATCATAAAAACTTTTTTTCAAAAACGTTTTGAAAGAGAGGGTTTTAAGACTAAAATCTTTTGATCAAGATTGTTTTGGTCCAAAAAAAGGGTATGAAGTTGAGATTTGACTCTCTCTCCTTGCCGAAGAAATTGAACCTTTGCCTTGCACATCTTCCAAAACCATCAGTCGCGTCCGAGTCTTAAAGGCGGTCAAAGATGGGGTGTCTACACACCCATTGCGGTTTGACCCACTTATTTTGAAATTCCCACTTGCCCCACTTGCTCAGCCACATTAGCTTGGCCTGCTTGCTCGGCCGCATGGGCTTGGCCGAACCCCTCATCTTGCACAGGAACCTTATGGACCGATACTTCATGCACACCTCGGCGAGGCATACCGCGCCTCCCTTCTCTACCACCACAGCCTTGACCTCTTCCTAACATCCTAATAAGGGACAAGATAAATAATTTAGCACACGAACCCACATGTGCTCGCAACTTGCCTCACACGTTTGACCACAACAATTCTATATATTTCTCTACCATACGAACAATTTAATTTCACTCCACATAAACACTTAGTCATGTAAACACATACAGATTATCCTTTTATGATGAAATCTATCCCACGAAAAATTAGGAATTCTTAGTAGAACGAGTATTGATCAAGTACCCTTCTAATAAGACCTCAAGGGACTTAATAGGCACAAACAACATCCCAAAAGTCCAATCTCATACCCATCTAGTCATATAAACATGATATCACATAGTCACAAAATACAAAATATCTCCTAATCATGCGAAATGAGACCATTATGGTAAAACAACCACTTCTCGCGAGCCACAAGTATTTAAACCTGGTCACTCTGATACCAAGTTGTAACGCCCCAAATTTTTTCAAAATAATAGTACAATAACTATGGCTCTTTATGATAACCCGAAATAAATCCCCAACATTTGCATTACATGATCATGAGATTCATACAAAATAATTCCACATGTGAGTATACATTCAATGCTTCCTAGTACATGAATCTATAACACGTAGAACATCAAATCAAAAAGATAAATACCCTCAAGGGCGTACAAATTCCAAGGCTTAATCCCGGTTACACAAGAATGGTCTCTCGAACCCATACAGTTATAGCCCTTGGCTAGAAAAATATATCACAACAAAACAAGAGCCTTGTGCTCTCAACATATACATCCACGCCCTAGTTCGGCAGAATCACCACATCTTTTCCTACATCAAAATCCCATAGGATGAGCATAAAGCCTAGTAGGAAATTCTTAATAAAGTATATATATTTTATACAAGCTTCACCAAATGAAATCCACATGTCATGCTATGCCTTTTGAAAGAAATTCACATTTACATCTTTCGAAAACCATCAAGCTCAATGATCACTTGAAATCTAAACAATTCAAAAATTATCAATTTAGTTCAAGGGGCGGTAAATACGACTCAGGTAATCTCTAGGTTAGTGTCTGCAAGTAGGCATAACTAGCACTACCAAAACCCCACTTTACCAGTTGCTAACCGGAAGGGAAGTGGCACCTCCTCCACGCGTGTTTTCGGTTTTTCACCCCGGACTCTCAGGCCAACTTAATCAAATTCATCTACACCTCCTATCCGGACTTACCAACTTATTTACCCCAAGCGATTCCATAAAAATTTATTTAAAAACTTTCTTTTTTCAATGTAAAAGCTTCCAAACTCAATTCAAAATTTGTAATGACCAATAAAATGGATATGCAATGCAACAAATATCAATGCCACATAACGTTTCTCTACTTTCGATTATCTCAAACAACAATTCCATAATAATCAAATTTCCATTTCTCCTTTCAATACCATCTCACAAGATAACCACAATTTCATTTAAATCCATCAATAAATAACCACGTTTCCATATTTCATGCAATCCCAACAATTTAGTCATTTCAAGACTATAGCAACATTTGAACAACAACTTCCAATATCAAAAATTCTCATATTTCATGAAACTCATCACATATATATATAAATAAGAAATTTCCCATCTTTTACTCATTTTGGCACACAAAATAACATATTAACAATGTCAACCATGTGTTCTCAATACCTTTTAAAAACCCCCAAATTTTTAGGTTTTTCTTACCACAACAACATACACACCCAAATCATTTGAAAGAAACTCTCCAAAAGCATTTTTTTCCCAATCAATAAAGTTCAAGACTCTTAGGAGGTTATCTCAAGGAACAAGAGGTAAACCCACTTTTAAAATCACTCACATTCTTGAGTCAACAATCAAGTTTCAAAGCTACCAAAAGAAGTTTCGAAATCAACTAAATCTTGCAAAAAACATATATATAACTCTAAGAAAATCCCTACATCAAGTTTAGAGAAGGAAATGAGATAAAACCCCTAAAATCAACGGTGTTGAAACACAATCTTCACCGCACACAACGAAGCTCTCATGTAGCTCTCCAAGATTTGAGAAGAATATAGGATCAAAATCCCAATGGATTGGAAGAAATCAAGAGTTTAAGAAGTTTGGTGGAGGTTTCTAGAGAGAAGGAGGAGCAAAAGATGATTTTAGAGTGAGAAAGTGGTGTATAAAAGTGATATACACTCAACCCAAGAACAAATAAAAAGCAGAGATTTAGATTCAAATCCGTCCCGCACATGCGGCACCCACTCTCTCACGTACAGCAACTCCCTCCGCACGTGCAGCTCTCACCCCCACACATGTAGTGCTCTTCCTCCGCACTTCCCTCCACACCTGCATATATTACAGTGTTGCACCCTGAACTTCCCCTGCCTTCCGCACGTGCGGCTCTGACCTCCTGCCAGGAAAAATATTTTGCTCAGCACAGGACACTCCAGACCCAACCTCGCACCTTCCAAAGCATAAGGAACTTGACACAGAAATAAATAAAAGTACGGACCCTGAAATAAGTTCGAAATACAACAAACCCAAACCGTTAGCAAGTCTCCCGGTTGACCCGACACTATAACACAGGCAAACCCAAGGTTAAACAAAGAAGAACGAGACGAATAATGTACCCGGTCATCGCAAGAAGGTACTGGTACCTCTTATTCTTAGCGCGGCCAAGTTCTCCGGGCACTAGCTAGAAGGTACTGGTACCTCATATTCTCAGCGCGTGCATAATTTCAAACCATCACTTTGTACAACAAGTATAAATAACTCAAGTATACTACACACATAATCATTTCAACATCACAATGTCATTCTCCACCAATGACCAAAGACAAAACCTCTAAACAAAATGTATTAAATACACCTAATACAATTATCTAATTTTTATAAGGCATTAAGTCCAACAATAACAATAATATTCAGAGGTTTTCAAATTCTACCTAAAGTTCTTTCTCAGTTTGCAAAAGAGTTATAATTTCCTCTTCTTTCCACAATTCCTAATTCACAATACACCAACTAAAAAAAAAAAAACTCATTTCCTTCATTTAACCAAAAACCCAATCCATGGATAACTAAGTCATAATCCACTCAAATTCAACTCAACAAAAGTGTAACCCAATGATTCTAATCTCATGTTAACCCCCTCCTCCCCTTTTTTAATTGACAAGCTACCAATTCGTTATATTCAACTACAATCAACCCAACACAAAGTTAATGCTAAATTCATGACACCCAATTTAGTCTCAAATTAATTACCAAATCATTAATCAAATTCCTTAATTTATAACATGATTATTTCATAATTTTAACCCTTTTTACCCATTAGGCATTATTACAAAAATTAAGGTTTTACCTCTTTCCCAACACAAACATGTTAAACCACTCCCCAATTAACCCAAACAACAATCAATTTCACAAAAATCTCAATCTCAAATATCAAGTTTAAGATCCCTTATCATGATTTTCGAAAAATCCATAACAACATGGTTTTATGCAATAAAACCTACCATGTATCTATCTATAGACGAGGTATTGAAAAAGATCAAAGAAATCCCTACCTTAAAGAGAGAAGAGAAGAAAAGCCAAAAATTAACTTTGCCAGAATTCGATCTCCACCGGTCAAAACGAAGCCTTCGGTATTCTTGTCGTTTTGGTATAAGGAACTATTACCAAAATCCCAATGGATTCTTGGGATCAAAAGAAAATGTAAAGTTTTAAGGGTTTGGATAGAGAGGGATGAGAGAAAAAGAGAGAAAAGATTTTAGAGAGAGAGAGGGAGATATTCTGAAAATGAAAGGAAAAGGGAACAATGATCAAAACATAGCTAAAAAAACACAAAAAATGAGGCAGTTCACGCGTCTAGCCGCACGTGCAGAGCCCTTCCCGCACATGCGGAATTTTCCCATTGCACGTGCAATTAATATAGAACCAAAACTTCAACCCAGCTCAATCCCGCACGTGCGGCCCTCCCATCCCGAATCCATATGTGCGGCCTAAGCCTCTGCACGTGCAAGTCCACCCACTCGGCCTGAACTTCTCAAGGTGATCCCGAAACTCAAAATATTTAAATCGGTCTAACGTTAAGTAGATTAAACAAGTCCAAACTCTCAAACATCAATGCGGCACAAAACAGCAAGGTACCGAATAGGAAAAGAAAGTAAGTCCAAAAGGCACGTTCAAGTCGGGTCCAAGATTCAGGACATCACAACGGGGATCAATCGGTCCTTTATGCGCTCAAGTGGTGAAGTGGTTCATCTAGTATCTCTTCCTGCATTCTGAACTTTTGGGAAATATGTTTTATTGCTTGAGAGGTAGATGTTGCGCTCGAGTGGTTGGCCTATATGTGAGCACCACCTTTAGTTACACTGCTCGAGCGGTATAGTGAGTGCTCGAACAGTCATCGTGGCTCTGTTTAGTATAAAGTGTGTTGTTTGCTATTTTTAGCTTTTAACCAATCCAGATTCTTAGAGAGGAAGAGAAAATAAAGTGTTCTATATTGGAGGATGTCTATGTATTATTTTTCCTTGATGATTTGAGGGTGATTGATTGATCAATGGGCTTCGTATTGACTATCATCAAGGGTTGTTTTGTTCTTTTATTCACGAAAAGAGAGAGGTGTTCATCAGTGAATTCTGAAAAACTTGGACCTGAAGCTTTGGTGGATTCCAGAGTGGCTCATCGTCATGGAATCAACATCAACGTTATGGATTCAACGTTGGGCAAAGCAATTCTAAGGTAAAGACGGTGGTGGAAGTGGCACATCGAGTTTGGTTCAATTCGAGCGTGGATTTACTAGGTAATTGAGGGTTCTCGTACATAATTCTTTTCTTTTCTTTTTTGTTTTCTTAGTGGATTGTTTTGTGGCTTCCATGGTTTTTTTTATCACATTGGAGGAGTCTAATTATGATTTTTTTCACATTAAATCATTGTGTCAATTTGTTGTTGATTGTTTAATTGAGATTGCTATTCATTGTTTAAAATTGAATCATAATCAGAAATCAATATCTCAGGGGTTCTTAGATTTTTGAATCATAATCAAGAATCCCCAGATCGATTAAGGAAGAGGAAAGCCTTCGCTATTACTTGGGATGATGAATCAGAGTCTGATAAGGATGAAAGTAACAACGAGGCTCAAGGCGAAGAAAGGCATAAACAATTTCTTACTTTTATGGCGGTTTCCGTAGCAGAGGGATGAATGGATTATATCGAGGGGCAAGTTGAGTATGCTTATGGCTAGAATGTTTCCACCCCTCATTTCTTTGATGGTAATGAATACTTATACTGGGGTGTTCAATTGAGACTATATTTATTGGCATTCAATACAAGCCTATGGATGATTATAGAAAAAGGGTTTGAGATGCCATGTGAACTTGACTTGGCAACAAACTTGAGAAATTTGAATCCTCAAGAGCAATGGAGTGAACTCGAGTTGCAACACTTTGGATACAACTCAAGAGCATTAGAGGTAATATGAGGTGCTATCTCGTAAGGTGAGTGAACCCATATTTCTCATTGTGAGATGGCCAAAGAAGCATGGGATTTGTTAAAGTCTATCTATAAGGATGCAAGTTCTAATGGTGAATCTCATGGTACCTCCATCCTTCATGCATCAAATGTTGGTTCTTGGGATGGAAATTCATCTTTGGACAATAAAGAATGAAAGCTTCACTTCAGGGACTTAGATGGTGGTAGTGAGTCTTCAAGTGCGAAAAAAGAACTAGATGGTGTAACTCTTCATGAAACATATAAGATGTTGTATAAGCGAAGTTTCATCTTGACAAAGATGAACATCAAGTTGTCCACCAAGCTCAGGCTAAGTAGAGAAGGGAAAAAGAAAGTATAGCAAGAGCTCATGGAAGCTCAAGTGGAAGTTAGTGTTCTCCAAATGAAATGGAGTCTTTGATCGCCAAATTTTCCATATGTGAAATGGAGAGATATCAATTACTTCATGCTCATTATGAGTTGAAAAAGAAGAATGGTGGTTTTGAAAGAGAGTGAGAGATATAACAATTCTGGTTTAGACTCAACCCGTTTATTGTTTTGGATCTGGGATTCTTTGTCTTATTTGGTTGTTCATATCCTCGTTCATCTTATTCCTTGTTTAGTTGGGTTATTTGAGTATTGTGGTTGCATTTGAAACAGGTCAGGAGTTTGTTTTTCAACAGCACTGTTGCCCAGATTTTGGTCAATTCGCCCGAGTGGTCCTTTGGTCACTCGAGCGGTCTTTATGAACCTCCAGTATATTTGTAGGTCTACAAAAGTACTAGGAGGTGGTGTTTTTTGCTTGAGCAGCGTTTTGGTTGCTCAAGTAGTCTGCGCGCATATCAATTTCGAAAAGTCACTTTTTGAACCACTTTTTCATATCTCTCTCTCTAAAAATTTCAAAACCCTAAATCTAGACACTCTCTCTCTAAAACTCATCTTCAACCTTCAAATACACTATCATCCATTGATCTCTAAACCCTAGTCCCTTTGATAAATAGGTAGAGCTCACCTAGAGCTTTTATTTGATCGGATTTTTGACTCCATTGAAGTTCTAACCTTGCTCTTGCTTGTCTTCTAACTTAAGATAGGGATTCTCCACACTTTAGTATGATTTTTAACTTAGTTATTTGCTTTTTCTAAATAAGATTGTGATTTGGGGATTTTTGGATAAAAATCTAAAGTTTTGGTTTTGAAATCAAAAGAGGGGTTTTCAAATAGATTCTTGAAAATGGTGGTGGAATTGAAAATATGGTTGGGTTGTGATAAAATGATTGATTTTTTCCCTTGGAATTGATTTATGAAGAAATGGGATTTTGTCCTAAAATGTGAATATTTGATTTTGTAAAGAGGAAATGGAAATGATGTTGGATTTTATGAAATTGAAATGATGATGATGGTAGAATTAAATATGCATTATTACTCCCATCTTGGAATTTTTAAAAGTTTATCTTTATTTGAAATTATTTATCTGTCTAAAGATATCTGTTTTGGGCTATCAGTGGAGGATAGCTATGATTGTTGTAGAAATTGCATAAGAATTAGGAGAATTGAAACTAATTTCTCATCAATTTGCATGGAGCATTGTTGCATACATGACACATTTGTTTTGAGAAAAAGTGGTGAATACCTTGGTGAATATGGGTAGGGGGTGTGGTTGTGGTATTATTGTTGGTCTGTGTGTCCTTAGTGAAAGTCCAAAAACCCGCGCAGTTAGGTATCGAGCTTTCGGTTAGTACTGATAAAAATGGAAATTGGTAGTGCTTGTATAGCCTATTTGCAGACACGTACCTAGAGATTCCCAGTGTTGTATCCACTACACTGTTTTCTATTGTAAAGGAAATGATTTCATGAATTATGATATAATCTGCCATTGCATGGTTTTTGGAAAGAGATGTAAAACGTTTTGACATGAGCATTGCATGTGCATTCACCTTATAACTTTGTTAAGATTCATACACTATGCTAGAGTATTTCTACTGGGTTTTGACTCACCCTATGTAGAAAACCATTTTCAGGTGCTGATGATATGCCTCTGCCAAGGCCGTAGCTTGGGGGGACTTGGAGCCAAGTGCTTCTTGTTTTGTTTTTATTGTATTTATTTTGTACAAGCCTAGGGCTTTATTTGTATTGAGGTTAAGCTCACTTTTTTTTTAACCAAGCACTATTCTTGGAAAGTTGTAGCCATTAGAACATTTATTTATCTATTTCACTTTTATTTCATCTCATTAGCTCATGACACCTATTGTATTTCAGGATTAGGGCTTATGTTGGATGTGCCATCTTTTGTAAAATTAGATCATATGAATGTAAAGTTATCATATTTGGATATGTATTGTTAATGGATAATTATCATGGGATAGTACTATTGTTATTTAATAATTGTAATGGGATAAATTATGGTTATTATTTCAGGGCGCTACAGGAGACTTGTTCAAAGTCCGTGAAAGAGCTTGAAGCGAAAATTATCACCTTGGAGTTGGAACTCAAAAGTGTCAAAACTTCAAGTGCACAAAGTGTGGATACGGCTCCTTATACTTAATACATGGCCAATGATAAAGGAGGAGTTGGCATCATCAAAATGACATGTCTCACCATCCAAAGCCTAACTTCCAAGGATGAGAGCACTCAAGATTTCATGGCTAGGGGTAATACTATTTCATCTTCTTCTTTGTCTCATAACTGTGTAGCCAAGGGTAAATTCTTTCCTATTTGTCATCACTGCGGGCTTAAGGGTCACATTAGACCTCATTATTTTGAATTGCTTGAGACCAAACATGAAATGAGGTTGTGTTTGCCTAGACCTAGGAATAGGAGGTTGGAAACTAAGTCGAGACAGGTTCCCATTGAAGAAGAAGGGAACCACAATATCAAGAACCACCCAAGAATTGCAATTCTCACAACATTGTTCATACTAAAGTGGTTTGGGTGAGAAAGCTTGACTTGGGTTAAATTGTTTATTCATTTTTTGTTTTTTCTTTTTGTTTTGAGTTTTTGTTTGTCTTTCTTATTTTTGGGTCTTTTGTGTGTGTTTGTTCGTTTCTTTTTTGCTTTGATTATCAGAAATCCAAAAAGATTTTCTTTGTATGATTTTGCAAGCTTAAAATTTTTGAGAAGTTCTTGATGCATATTGGAATTGATGAGAATATCCATTACTTGTTAATGAGTGTATGCTATTTGGATTGTGTGTACTTTGATTAATATTTCTCATTCTGTATATACTCTCGGATTGATAAATTTAAATATAATTAATTGGGCTCTAAAGAAAGTCAAATTAGACTAATTAAATTATGTGGAATTTGTGATTAGTTATGATTAATTTAATTATGTACTAATCAAGATTTATTAAGACTGAGTGTTACTTAATCAAGTTAATTTTGATCATAAATTAGAGGATCCAAAGAAATTTGAGGATGTATATGGGTGTGTGTGTAGAGAAATTCTGGGTGTGTAAAGAAAATCTGTGTATGTGTGTGCATGTGAGTGTTGAGTTGGAGGCTTAATTAAGTGTGCACGTGTGCAATGTGTTGGCAACAAGATGAGGAGTGCATGTGTGAATAGGTGTGCATGTGTGTATGTTAGAGGTGATGGTTGTTTGGTGCTCGGCAGAGAGCATTTCAAAAAGGGAAGAGAATGAACTGAAGAGTGTAGAGAGAGAGAGAGAGAGAGAGAGAGAGAGAGAGAATTGCTGGAAGACCAAGGAGAAAAACAAAGAAGAGTTCAATAATTGACCAAGAAATTCATCAATTTGAAGACTTAAGGTAAGAAATTGAGACTTAAATTTTGTAGATAATGTACCTACAAGCTGAAATTAAAAGGTAAATGGGTTCAATTTCATGTAATAAAAAGGAAATTAGCAAAAAGATGATGAAATTAAAATAGATTCATGATTATGAAAATTAATTTAGAAAGTAATTATTTTGAGATTGATTTTTATAATCTTGCTTGTTCAATCAAGTTAGGTTGAAAAAATATGAGTTATGGTTCTTTAAATTTGTTATGTTTGAATTAAATTTTGAGAATTATTCTTGAATTAAGTCCCATAGATTACATGCATCAAGATTAATTTGAAGATTTGGTCCATGCGATGAAGTTAGGTTCAAATTTATGGAAATTAACCTAGAAATTAATTATTTTGGGTTTGATTTTGCATATATGATATCAATTTGAGTCTAAATTTTACATGCATGTAATTTGGAGAAATTAAAGAATTAATTCATGAACATGGTTAAGGTTAATCAATATGGAAATAATTATAATTCTTCAATTGAGCTTGGGCTTGGAAACCTTGATATATATGTGATATAAAATTTACATGCATCATGGATTTAAAATAATTGATTGCATGTTTTGATGTAATAAGAATTAAGCTTTGGAAAATTATGAGTTTATGAACAAAGAAATTAATTTGTAAATTAAAGGAGTTTTGATGTAATTGATTTAAAATTGATCATGTTCGATGAAGATGAGCATCAATTGCACTATTTAAGTTGAAAGTGAAGCCTATATTTCACATGCATGTATATTTCAAAATGATATGGAAATTAATCTACATGAGTTTTGAAGATATGAAGTTGGTATGGGTTATCAAGAAAAATGTGAAAATAATTTGGGAATTGGATTGTGATTTTGGACAAATTAGACTCAATTTTCTTGTGGCCTCATATTATACAAAGATTTCCATGATTTTGTATCAAGAACATGAGTTTTAGACCCTCTGAATGCTAAGTTTGAGCTTCAAATGCAATTCTGGAAATTTCAGAATTCAGCATGTCCGCTCGAGCGGGGAAATCGCCACTCGAGCATGAAATGTTGGCTTCCAGAACTTTTGCAGACATTGATGTCCACTTGAGCGGAAAGAGTCACGCTCGACCGTAGAAATGTAGTAACCAGTACTTTTGCAGACAAAAAGGGGTCCGCTCAAGCTACCAAATCCGCGCTCGAGCGGAGAGCCCTGTTCCTGAAATTATGAAAAATGGTTTTGTGTTTTTTTTTTTCGTTCTCTTTCATTTCTAAGCACTCTTAGGAATACATTGAGCTTTGTAAATGACCTAAAGGGTAAAGAAAGAAGCCTAAGAGAAATAAATAGATTAAAGAACGGATTGAATTGTTTGTGACCCAATATGTGTTATGAATTGTGTAGGGTCGAGCATAAGGACGAATCCACCGGCAGAACACTGTGAGTAATATCTTAGTAAAGATATGTTCAAGTATGTTGTTTTCCCAAACATTACTTCTATACCTGCCTTATGGATTTGTATGCTTGAATTAAGAATGAGTATTCTAAATATCAGTCTTTTGCCTAAGGCTAAATGAATACAAATACGATCATGATCATGAGCATGAAACACACATAAATACGTTTGGCATGAATGATAGTTTGACATGAATGATTGGGCCAAAGACCATTTGACATGAATGACAGTTTGACATGAATGATTGGACCAAAGGCCGTTTGACATGAATGATAGTCTGACATGAATGATTGGGCCAAAGGCCGTTTGACATGAATGATTGGGCCAAAGGCCGTTTGACATGAATGACAGTTTGACATGAATGATTGGGCCAAAGGCCGTTTGACATGAATGATTGGGCCAAAGGCCGTTTGACATGAATGATTAGGCCAAAGGCCGTTTGACATGAATGATTAGGCCGAAGGCCGTTTGACATGAATGATTACACCGAAAGTTGCTTGACACAAACAAATTGGGCCCAAGGCCATTTGATAAGAGCGAATTGGGCCTAAGGCCGTTTGATATGTTTGGGCCTAAGGCCGTTAGATATGTCTATTACGCATTTTATTCATGTAACTTCTTTATTTTGATATTATTCACTGGGCTATCACTCACTCTCATTTATATGTGTGTAGGTGAGCAAAGAGTTGACCAAACCCAACCTCAGTGAAAGATATGAGAGGAAGTCAAGTTTTGTGGAGTCAGCCCGCACGTCTCACGCGCGAGACTTTATTTTTGTTCTTGTGTTCACACTTTTTTTCTTGGCCGGTGAACACGTTGGATCATCCATGTATATAAGTTTGTTTTGTTTGGCTGACTACATGTTTTGAAGTTCCTGGATGTATAAGATATTAACTCTGTTTTTATGTGTGAGTTATTATGGGCTATTTTTGAATTGTTTCGCTATATCGTGTAAGCACAGCTCATTGGACAAAATTTTTAAGTCTGCTTCCGCTTTTGGCCCCATATGATTATTTTAAAATCTGTTTTCTATCTAAGGTCGTAGGTAACCTAATGATTACTACCCGGTTATGATCCTAACCTATAGGGGCGGGTTCGGGTCATGACACGAGTGTTTCATTTCCCAATAGATATATTGATCAACAAAAAGAAATTTGTCAATAATCAAAGAGATATACAAGTGATAATGCTTGGAATAAGACTGCATCATAGCTAAAAAAATATATCTCAACTATGTTGGCACCTACTTTGAAACCCAATCATATGCAACCTAGAATCACAACAAAGAGAGATTGGTGAGAATCCAACTAAATACAAAAAAGTACAGAGACACTAAGGGCAACGAAACATAGTAGAGCTCAATACAAAATCTTTAAGGGCAACGAAACACAACAAATTACAAAGGCAAAGGTGGCTATAGCTCCAAGAGACGGCAACCAAAAGGACTTCGAAGAAATTTAAGCTAAGGGGTAACAAATTTCTCATGTTCTTGTTATTACCCACAACTGCAAAAGTGTATTCATAATTAAAAAGTTGAAGAAGTGGAGTTACCTAATGGTGACTTAGGTTCCTCATTGGTTGAAGAGTGTACTTCTTCCTTTTGTTTGCCACAGTTTAAGAGGTTGTTTCATACTTCTACAAGAAACTTCTTAACAAACTTCTTGTGATTTTCAGTGATGTTGGAACTTTGAGATGTTTTTTTCTTCTTACACAAGGCTTCTTGTGATGAAATCGTCAGAAGAGGAAGAACAAATCCTAGACACGCTGAAATCATGTGAGGAAATGAACACTTTAACCATGCTGAAATCGTGAAAAGAGGAAGAATAAACCGCAAACACGCTAAAATCGTGTGAGAAAAGGAACACTCTATCCATGCTAAAATTGTGAGAAGGGAAAGAATAAATCCCAAACATGCTGAAATCGTATGAAAAAAGAAACACTCAAACCACGCTAAAATCGTGAAAAGAGGAAGAATAAATCCCAAACACGCTGAAATCATGTGAGGAAAGGAACACTCTAACTACGTTGAAATCATGAGAAGAGAAAGAATAAATCCCAAACACACTGAAATCATGTCAGGAAAAGAATACTCAAACCACGTTGAAATCGTGAGAAGAGGTCCTGAGAAAACAGCTCAAGGTCGCATTCCACGCGTTCTGAGATAAGTTCCAAACTCACTGAAATTGTGTAAGGAAAGGAACACTCAAACCACGCTAAATTTGTGAGAAGAGGTCCTAAGAAAACCGCTCAGGGTCGCGTTCCACGCATCCTAAGTTAAATTCCAAACACGCTGAAATCGTGTGAGGAAAAGAACATTCAAACCACGCTGAAATTATGAGAAGAGATCCTGGGAAAGCCGCTCGGGATCGCGTTCCACGCGTCCTGAGATAAATTCCAAACACGCTAAAATCATGCAAGGGAAAGAACACTCAAACCACGCTGAAATTGTGAGAAGAGATCCTGAGAAAACCGTTTAGGGTCGCGTTCCGCGCGTCCTAAGAAAAGCCCTTGAGGGACAATGATCCTAAACGCTACTTAGCGTAAAAGGATAAATGATACAAGATAACACAAGATGCAAATAAATGCAATAAGTGCGATGATATGATACATGTTACAAGCAATGTAGTGCATGATATTTAGAGAATGCAACAAACAAACAAAGCGGCGCTTTAGAAAGCACCTCATGGGGCGAGTGGCGATGAACTGCTTTACTCTAACAGGGATCTCCCTCTTGTGTTCCTCGAACTCTTACCTTCAACTCACAGTTCAAAGGCCCTCAAATGCTGACAAGGGGTAACCTCTGCATGTAGAAGCCTTGGATGCCGCTTTTCTTCTTAATCATATTCACAACTTTCCCTATTCTCCAACGGGGTAACAGACTAGGTTGGTTCAGTATCCAGAATTAAGGCACATACACGCTACCTTAACCTATGGGGCTGCCATACAAATTTCATGCTGGGGATACACCCCTGGGTATTTAAACCAGAATTTAGTCTTGGAAAATCCAAACCTTTGTGTTCTAGGCATCGTCATTCGAACTCTAGTTTCCACCGTCGCAGTTGCTCTGCTAGGAACTCATTGCAAAACATAGCCAAGATGCCTTTGGCAGGGAATAGTGTTCTGGGATAGCACTTTGACCACCATTCTGACTTGAAGCAAGCTTGACCTTGACCTTGAGGTAGAGGTACACTCATACTCCGAAGAAAAGACAAGGCCTGAGAATGTGCATTCGGAATGCAATCTCGAAATTTTCTGAAGTTGAAACACACTAAGATGCTGCAACTTTTCCCTCTTTTCTTTTGCTTTGCAGTCCATAACCTATGTAGCTTCAAATAGGTCCTTGTTCGGTTGCTCTTTCTTTTGATCGAGGGTGGACCCTACAATTTATAAAAGAAGGAATTCTGTTTTGTACATCATATTGGGAATGGCACAGCACTCTGTGCACAGAACGATTTATTTTTTGAAATTGAAACCGAGAATGAGTTCTTAACTGGGTATTAAGCCTATGATTGACCACAGTATACCAGGACTCAACAAAGGGGAAAAAAAGTAAAACAATCTAAATGGGTCTATTTACACTCAAAACGACTCAAAACAAGAATCGAGACAAACAAAAACAACAAACACAACACTTAGATGTTTTCCATCGGTGGGAGACCTCTTAATTCACGGGGAACCCACAGCTTCTCCAGGTATTATTTCCCACCCTTTCTCATTTGTGATCCTCACATCACTTTGGCACTCAATCTCTATTTTCTCTTTAAAGCCTTTTCCTTACTTTTTCTCTTAGAGCACATCTCTCTATTCTTTAATCTCTCTTATTTTTTATCCCTTCCCAGGTGTGGTTGATAGGTAAGCTATAAGTTGTGGACCTTGCGAGGGGGGTCGAATATTCAGCTCCATTTCCAGTTCGTGCTTCGCACTTGGTTCGATACCTCACTACTTAAAGGATGAGAGAACTTTTGGCCTCTGTTGCTCGCTTCAACTGTGCCCTTTCTGGCAAGTATGTTGATAACGGGGAAAAGACAGAAAACCTGACTTGACTGTGCCCCTATTTCATCATTTTGACCATTTTTTATTTTTTTGGCTTCTGCTAAAACAATTTTGACCAACATAAAAGTTAGATTAACATGCTTGTTCGACTTTCTGCTTTGAAATCATGTAAGTCAGGCTATGAGCACTAAAAAGTTTCTTTTTTTGGTTCTAAGAAATGGTCCAGTTTTGAAAAAATGGAATAATTTTTGAGAAAATTAGTCAGCTTTACTAAAAATCCTCAAAAACTATTTATGCAAATGGCCACTACCCGACCAACGAGGAATCAACTCTTGAGATGCACAACCTCAGATCTGAACTTGATTTGTCTTGCAGCTGAATCTTCTAATTGAATAGGACAACCGATTTTGAACGAAGATGAGCACAAAGATGAGCCAATTTGCACATGGTAGGATAGCCGAGTTTGAATAAGGATAAGCCAATCAACATGGATGAGACAACCACACTGAAAATGGTTGGGGCCGAACTTCAAGATGAAGTTGCCTATGTATCCCAAAGATGGGAATCAGACCGTACGTAGTTCCCGGGTTAAGGTGCACTCGGGTATTAACACTCTCATTTTGAGCTCTAACTTTTGCCAAAACCGCTCTTCTGGGTTTTCAACCTTGCGAGCTCTATTTTTCCTTTTCATTTCTTCTTTTTCTTTGTTTTTTGTTTTTTTTTTTTCTTTTTTCTTTATTTCCATTTTTTCATTTTTGTTCTTTTCTTTTTTTTCTTTTTCTTCTTGCTCTTTTCTCTTTTTCTTACTCTAACTTTTGTCTGGGTTGCCCTTCCGGGTTTTCGGCCCAGCGAGCCTCTTAAGGATAGAAAAGCTTAACTTGTCCATGTTGATTGGCCGTAGGATCTCTAAGCCATCTGAATCCATGAGAATGGCTATTGTCCCTGACTAAATAGTCTTGATGATGTAAGGGCCCATCCAATTGAGTCTGAATTTGCCCTTAGTGTTGTGGATAGGAACTCGATTGTCCTTCAACAATAAATTTTTTTCTCTTCGATTATGGGATTTGGCTTTCTTACCAGTCTTCATTGGTTTGAGAGATGACCTAATTTTGAATCTTCAATCACATCTGACATTTTTTTGCCCCTAGTTCAAGGGTTGCTTCTCATCCAACCATGCAAGCTTCCTTTGATCACATCTGACCTTCTTGCCCCTAGTTCAAGGGTTGCTTCCAATCTGACCATACAAGTCTCATATTTTGATTGATCATTGAACATTCTGAATCAAAGTTTGAAAGCAAAGGAGTCGAGTCTCGAGGCCGAGAATGATCCTATGTTGTACAATCTCAAGATCAATTCCAGGCATGTCTTCGTAGGACCACGCAATACATTTTTGAAATCTTTTAGTAAAGCGACTAGTCGCTCGTGCTCTCCTAAAGACAATGTAAAACCAATCTGGATCAATCTAGGATCCTTCTCAATACTGACATTTACAAACATGATCTCATTCATTAAGGGCTTAGCAGGCCTCTCTTCCTCTCAATTGATCAAATATTTGCAAATCTCGAGGAATTCTTCCCTCTTTGTTTTCATCACAGTGTTAGAAAAGGTTTTGAAAAACTTTGGTCAATGCAATGATTTAAAGGCACAGAAAAATAGGTAAAAATTACTGTCGTTTCATTCAGATCTTTTGGCTCAACTGGCTCAGCAAAAGAAAGAGTGAAAAAGACAAACAAAACAAGACAGTGATGTCCAAGGAAACATCCCCGAAATCACCTGACTCTGACACAACAAGATTGACTCAATACCCAAGTCTGAAAGTAAAAACAACAGCATTTTCAAAGTGCTAAAAAATGCATGCCATCCACCACATCTGGAGTAAAATGAGCACCATCAGCAGGTGGTTCATCCCCGATCACATAGTCGCATTATCCCCCAAGTGCATCAATCCAGCACCGATAGACTTTGCAGGACCTGGTGGAGTGATGACCTTGTTGTCAATTAGATCTTGTATTTCAAAGCGAAGGCGAAAACAGCAGTCACTGTCATGGCTAGTTTGTTGATAGAAGGCGTAGTACTTTGCAGCTTTATACGTGGCTAAAAAGGGATCAGGGAGAGGCCGAGGGTCAAGGGGTTTGAGATAGCCTTGTCCTATGAGGATTTGGAGAGCTTTAGATAAGGTCATATAAAGAGGATTGAAGGTGCGGTTACCAATCCTAATAGGATTGACAGAGGGGTCAACAGGTGTTAACTGGGTTTGATGATCTCTTATGATTGTAGGATTGGAGCTGAAATGGTTGTTTCTGGTATGGCATCCCTTTTCGTGGCTTGTGCTTTGATTCAGAATGCTCCCAATCTGAGCGACAAAAGTGTCATCAGCAGTTTTTGCAACAACTGCAAGCACTTGTTGTTTGTTCAACCCTTTGACCTTCAAAGCCTCAATAGCCCACTGAAGATGTTCATAGGGATCGATGCTTGCCCCGACCTTGTTCTTGTCCCTTGCCTATATAGACACCCCATTTTTGACCGCCCACAAGGTTCAAGCGCTTTGCCCGGTACACTCAATGATGAAAGTGGTGTTGTGCGTGGTTCGAGGTCTCAACGAAGGGGCTATGTTTAAGCTCCAAAACAATCCCAAATCTTCCATATTCACATTGTTTATAACCCAGAAATCCATTTTTACACATTATGCCACCCTATGCTGAGTCTGAAGCAGAAAAATAGGGGATCACATTAAGGCCCGGCCGTGCCTCATTGGGAGCTGGCCGTGGCTATTGATGGTCGGACGTGCCTTGGTAGCGAGAAACACTATTTTGGGCAGGAGCCTACCAGCTATCTATTTTTGAAGATATTTATGACTGTTTTTGCTCAAATTCTATAAAAATGAAGTTGTATCTCTATTTTGAGGGTTGAAGAATTTCTAAAAAGCTTATACACCTTCTTAAGAGCTCCTTCTTCTTATGCAAGCAACCTTTGAGCAGGCTTACCACCTTGAACCTATATCCATATACCATATACACCTTCACACCTTAGCCTTGAAACCTTGGTTGAGCCTTGAGCATCATAATTCAAGTTTGAGAGTGTGTTTGGACTTAGTTTGATTCACAAACAAAGAACTTACCTTTTCAAAAGGTATAAGCTTACTATTTTCTCTCTTGATTTCATTTTTATCATTTACTATCAAGTTCTTGTATTTTTGTATTGTTTTGATCCTCTTTCAAGTGTCTAAGCGTGGGTTTGGAGAGCTACCAAAGGGTAAAGAGAGTTACCACTCTTTCTTACACCTTCACCTATAGCTCAAACCCTTGTTTTACACCCTTTTTCTTTGCTTTCCAAATTGATTTTCAAAGTTTAAAAGAGGCTAAAAATCATGCTTTGAGGTTTTAAAAGTGAAAGGGTTAGCCACCCCTTCTTGTTCTTGCTTACTAGCCTTATCTTCTTTCTTTGTTGTTTAGCTTTTTAGGCTCTTTTCATGCACTTTGAGCCACTATTTTTTTACCTATTAGAGGCTATTTTAGGGTTGTCCTAGGTTGTTTAATTAATTCATGTTTAGATTAGTTTGCTTGTTGTCTCATATGTTCACATATATAGCTTGTTGCATGTTGTTCATAGCTTTTCTTTAAGTAATTTCCATGTTAAGATGCCTCATTTTAACAAGCAATCTATCATCCATTTCTTTCATTTGAGAGTTGTTTCAACCGATTGATAGTTGTTCAAAACATGAGTTAGAGATCTATGCTTAATGGCTTAATCTCTACGGAGGTTCATCGCCAATGGCATGGTCTCTTTTTCATGTTGAGAATCACTTCTTGTTTGACACACTTCTCATTTAGTGGATGTAATCATCACCTTGGACTTAATGAAATAAAGAAATGGAGAGGTCTGAAAATTGCTAAAATGAACCAATCCATATAAAGAAAATGAGTTACATTGCTTGGATTCGGCCGGACATTATCCCGAGTCTATTGTGTCAAGGGTTGTCTTACATCAATTTATGATGTTTCGATGAGCCTTGAAGCGTTCCTACCTCCCTCTTTGAGCTTTCTCCATGATAGGAGGGAGGGGTGGTTATTGATTTATTGCTCATTAATGGTTTTGGAAATGACTCCGTTCTTCTCTTGAGGCTTACCATGAGAGAGAAGAGTAGAAGGGACAAACAGAGTTCAGAATTACTCTGTCTACACTGTTTTCACTTCAGAGTACAAAAACAGGATTTTGCATAAAATTAAGGCACAACCAGCCTTATTTGGGCCCGGCTGGGCCTCATTGTGGCACAGCTGACCATCAATGTTTGGTCAGCAGTATGTTTTGCAAAAAATAGAGGGCAGTGGCTGAAAGTGAAATAGAGCAGGCCTAGGCAGACAGAGCAGTTCTTGGACACTGTGCATGCAAACCTTGTGCATCCTTGCTTACATCAATGTTGTAAATTAATGCTCCGAGTATTGTTGTAATTAATTATTATTGTCGTAGTTAATTATTATTGTTACAATTAGTCTTGTTGTAATTATTATTATTATTTACTTGTAATTGTAATAGCTAGTTAACTTAGATAGCTAGTTTATTTCTCATTATTATCCTTGTTGTAATAAAGTAGCTAGCTAGTTAATTCTTTAATTCATTCATTCGGATTTGTAATAGTTTGTTTAAAGCCGGACATTTTGACATTCATTCGGACCCTCTTATGCGAGAGCCAATATGTAATAAGTTGTATGTCTTCCAACCCCACGTCTTTATCCCTTTTACTTATTTTCTTATGATGGTTAGTATAGAACATCATTTTTCAAATTAGCATTCTTATGCTTTACATTCATTGTCTTGCATGCATCTAAGGTTCAGCTCATCATGCTAACCCAATGTCAATTCGAATTCATTGCTTGCATACGTGCTTCATCACATGTCTTGAATGGAATCACATGCCATGTTAATAGACGAGCCTATTAAAATTACATAACATGTGTGTTGCATTTAGTCATATTGCATTAGTTAGGAGCATGCATATTTTCTAATTATTTTGCTTTGTTTGGGCTCAGAGTACTAGGTGAGCAATTTTGAGTTTTAGCATCCTGCATCGAATGTTTGTGTTGCCATGCCAAGCATATTTCCATGAGGCTAATTGCTTAAATGATACACCTATTTGAATACCTGTGGATGGAGGCTAATTGAGAAAATTGGGACAAATTGATTAATGTACAAACTCACCTTTTCAAGTAACACGTATTCAAAACAATTTTCGAACAAACACGAAATCAAAGTGTTTCAATCTTTGCAAATTAGTCTATATTTATATGCGTAACATAGTAATGTCAGTCTAATAAAAGCGGGACAAGAGCATATAATGTAAATAAGAATCACATCATGATTAGTAGTGGCCGATCTTCGATCGGGCGAGTGGGTGCTCAATTCATGACCTTCCCCTCTCGTACCTAAGTTCCCGAGCTGAGATACTTTGGTGATAACGAACTAATGGCCTTTGGCACGAGTCTCGGGTTTCCTAAATTTTTCAAAAATATTTAGGTAGCAACTCTGTAATTTGGCAAAGCAGTTCATTTTTGGCATTCGATTCAAACATCGATTTTTCAAAAGAATTGCCAGATTTGGACTCTTTTGTGTTTTCACTGTTTCACGTTGCACTTGTGAAATCAGATTCAGAACCACAAGAGTCTAAACTGTGGGGCTAATTGTATCCGAAAGGAGCACGAAAAGCAAGCTACAGCTTCTACTTTGCCAAGGGATTGGGTAGCTATATCAGAGCGGAGCCTAATTGTTGTCGATATGTCATCACCCAAGCTTGAGATAACTTAGGGTTGGCCTTTTTCAATTGCAGCTCGCCCCAAGATTGGGGAGCCTTCTGGCATGAAATTTTTGGTATGTGATGTGGTCAATGATGGAGCCAATATCCCAAAGGCTAGATCTGCCACAGTTCTCTGAAGATCTCCAATCATGCTCATTAGCTCAGAAATGGTGGGTTCATGGATTTGAGATGATTGGGATTCCAGTGCATCCATCATAAACACAAGTTTGTGCTTTCTGGAATGAACACCTAAGGCTTGGGTAAATGGGCTGGGGTGATGTATATGCTGGGGCTGTAGGTGAATGGCAGTGTATGGATTAGGTTAAGGTGTGGAGGTAATGGGTTAGTGGTGGACTGAGGTCTTTTTGGTGGAGCTATGATCTCTTCGTCAATAAGATCCTAAATCTTATGACGGAGACGGATGCAATGGTTTGTATCATGACCGTGCTGTTGATGATAGGCACAGTATTTAGCGGGGTCATGTCTTAGTGAAAGAGGATTTGGGAGGGGTCGAGGTTCTAGGGGCTCTAGGTACCCTTTTTCTAGCAATGTTTTCAAGGCTTGAGAGAGACTCATGTAAAGAGGATGGAAATTTAGGGCTTGGGGCCGAGTTGAAGTGGTTGGCTTTTGGCTATTGATGGGAGTGGTGACAATGTTTACTTCTGAGCATTTCGCAACTGTGCTACCACTGGTAGTAACATTGGAACTACGAACAACATTCTTCTTCAAAGGCTCATTATCTTCCACAATGATCCCTTGTCTGATGGCATCCTCAATTTGAACCCCCATTTAATGAAGCTCTATAAAGGTAAATAGAGGTAGAACAATCATCTTCTGTAGTAACTTGCCTTACAGATTCCGAACAACCATTCTTATCTGATCCTTCTCGAAAGGTCTCATGGTCTCATCGAGGCTTTGGCCTTCCATCTAGTCACAAACTCAGAGAAACCCTCCTTCGGCTCTTGACGGGTTGCCTCGAGATCACGAGTTGTGACCTCAATCTGTGTATTATAAGAGTACTAAGCAATGAAGCCTTCAGCCATCTCCTCCAAATTCTGTTTGACAGAATCTTCCAACTTAGCATACCAAATGGCCGCTATACCCGATATGGTGCAACCAAAGAGAGATAGCTTCTGTGGTCTACTTAAGCCCATCGGTCGCAAGATATTAGAAAACAATTGTAAGTGGACCATCGAATCCCTAGAGCCATCAAAATGATCAATGTGTGGCATTTTAAATCGATCCGACAATGTAACTGCAGAATCAATGTATCCATCCTCTATGTCCAAGATGGAGTTAACCCCTTCTGCTCTCTTGAACAACTTCTCTAATTTGTTAACTTTGAGCACAGTTGGATTGACTTCGAATTCAAATGGTGCCTTGGTTTGATAAACAGGTGCTTTGGAAGCTTGTGCTGGGATTGGCTCTACTGGATTGCCCTGGTTTTCTTGGACATTGGCAGTATTAGCAGTGGCACTAGGCACAGGGATAGTTGCGGTGGGTACATGTGATGCAAAGGTCGTTGTTGGTTGCAGTTGCTGTTGCTGTAGCCTAGTTATAACCTCGACCTGACGGGTTGTAACCTCGGCTTGACAGACTGCATCATACTATAGTGTCTCGACTATCTGTTGTAAATGATGTATTAGTTCCTCCATACTGGCCGGGGGATACTGTGCCATTGGAATAGGTGACTGGTCTTGTGCTAGACTAGAAGTAGATGCCTGTTCCTGAACCGGGCTGGATACAGGTGAGCCAAGGGGTGACTGCTGTAGGAACTGGACTGGTGAATTCTATCTAATCCTCTTTCCCCTTGTAACCGACTGTAGACCACCCGAAACTCGCTTCGCGCGCCCCCTTTCGGAGAGAGCGCAAATTGTGTTCTAGCTACTACAGTTCGGACTCCTATCACGGTTCTGAATCTAATCTCACAAAGTGCAATGTAAGACTGATAAATCACCAAAGAGTCCAAATCCAGCAAATCGTTTTGGAAAATCGATTTTAATCAAAAAGCGCCAAATATGGACTGCTTTGCTAGATTTCAGAGTCACCACTTAAATATTTTGTTTTTTTTGGAGAAATTTAGGAAACCCTGACTCGTGCCTAAGGCCACGTGTCCGTCATCACCAAAGTTGCCTCGGCTCGAGAACTTGGGTACGAGAGGGGAACGTCCTGAAATGAGCACCCCCGCTCGCCCGATCAAAGATCGGCCTCTACTAACATGATATGTTGTTTTTGAAAACACATGTATTCTTATTCCGGTTTATTAACCTAACTTACTATGTGATGCGCACAGCACACAAGTATAGACTAAATCACTCAATTTGGAACAAAATATCTCATGTTTGTTTTTCGAAAATGGTTTGAAGTTGCTACCCTCAAGTGGGCTTAAAACGCACATTTTGATGAATTGTTCCAATTCAAGCAATGAAGCCTTCATCCACAGGCATTCAGGCAGTTAAACACTTAAGCACATAGCCTCATGTCAAGCATGCTGTCATGGCAATCACTTACACGCATGCAAGGATGCTAAAGCATAAACACTCACAGTGTACTCCGAGCCAAAACAGAAACCAATTAGAAATCAATGCATGATCCTAATTATACAAGATGCCTAATGCAACACATGCAAAAAGCAACTAAAATATGCTCGGCTAGCTAAGATGGCATATGAATGCAACACTTGATGACATGCTGTTAAACACGTATTCAAGTAAGTATTGAAATATGATGCGGTTTGAATGATGCGCCGAGCCCGGTGCATGCAATATGAATGAATGATGCACACATGCAAAGCATAAGTATGCTAATTGAAACATGCCCTAAAACTAACCATCAAAAACTGGTAAATAAAAAGGAGAAAGACGTGGGGTTGGAAAACATTCACACACACACACACATTTATTGCAACATTGGCCCTCTTGATGGAGGGTCTGAATAAATGAGCTAAGCTAACAAACTACGCTAATTAAGCTAACTATTACAAACCAACTAATTAATTAACTATTCTAGCTAATTAATTATTACAAACCAAATTGAATAACTAGCTAATCTAAGCTAATTAAAATATTACAAAGCACTAGGCTAAATTAATTACAACATAGGTAATCAACTACAACTAGCTAACAAAAGCGATAAATGGCCTCGAGGGCGAGGGGGATATGCATGCTCGGTTACGTCCTCCAGGAAATCCACCACCTTGCCTCAAGACGCCTCTGTTTGCACTCTTTTGAATCTTTGAAAATTACACCGATTTCCATATTGCTTCTTTCTGATCTCAAGAACACCTTGAGGGCTGAAATTCCTCCTATTGCTACAACAGAGCACAGACAGAGGCAAGACAGTGTATTTGCAAGAAAATGTATGCACTTCTACACTCCTTATCATATCTCAAGCTCAAAGGAGTATGGCACTTGACTCTCGGGCCAACAACCAAGCATTTTCAATGCATGGTGGCCAATGGATCAAGCTTGCGCAAAACTCAATGAATGCACACATAAGACTCGAAAGGCCTCCACCCTATCATGCACAATCAAGGGGGACGGCAACCAAGAAATGAGGCACGTTTCATCACTTTGAGTATGAAACGCCCCTCGTTTCTCATGTTTGGATTAACGTCCGATCCAAACACAATGCAATGCAACACACATGCAAACAACATGCTTATCTATCGATACTAGAGTGGTATGCACAAGGCTCTATCATGTAAGCACTGCATGCATGGCATGTTTAGAAGCTAAGGCATCAAAGCTAGCAAAGAGCATAGCACTATAGGCATACAATACTAAGCCTAAATGACCAAACCAACCTCAGATAGAGGTTAAATACGCCAAAACAATAGCTGAAATATACTAAGATCAAGGCATATAACACAAGGAAAATATGCACGTTTGATGGCTCGCCAACAAGGCATGAAGACACGACTCTCAAACGCATTAAAGGAGTGAAAAATGTAAGAGTGTGGAAATGACATATGCTCTGAAATTACATGCCAAGTGAAGCCATATCATGCAAATAGCTCAAATAAAGCATGCCAAGAGAC
Source organism: Camellia granthamiana (assembly GCA_036172215.1). Classification (NCBI taxonomy): domain Eukaryota; kingdom Viridiplantae; phylum Streptophyta; class Magnoliopsida; order Ericales; family Theaceae; genus Camellia; species Camellia granthamiana. Next base: position 49,276,290 of record CM069913.1, on the reverse strand, counting down.
TTGAAATACAAAGCTAGTCAAGGGCTTTACACTACAACCATACTAAGCAATGCTCAAATGGCCTTAAGCACTCAAAACAGACCCAAGGAAGGTCAAATGGTAGCAAAAACATGCTAGATTTGCAACATCGATGGCAAGAAAGATAGGCTCCCGAATTAGCTCACAAACAAGGCATAAGGGCACAACTCTTAAACACAATGAAAGAGTGATGAACATGAGAGTATGGCAGAAGTTTATGGTCTAAAATTACATATCAAATGATGCCATGCCATGCAAAAGGCTCAAATATGACATGCTAGGGGTCCCAAAGTGCAAGGCTAGCAAAGCCAAATACACTATAGCTATGCAAAACCAAACATGCATGACCAAAACCACTTAAATCAGACCTCAAGCATGTTAAATTAAAGCCAAAATGTGTTGGAGTAGAGCATACACATGTTAGATCAATAGGCTAAAACACCGAATACCCTAGGCTAGTGAACAAAATTGCACTACAAGTGCAAGGAGCATGCAAGAGGCAACCAAACCAACACAAATTAGAGTTATGACATGCCAAATAATGGCTAAAAACATGCTGAAATGGAGCCAATTCAAGACACAAAGACATGCTACTTTGCAAGGCTACAAGTAGGATTACACTACAAGTATAAGAAGCATGCAAGAGGTGACCAAGACAGGCCAAAAAAGAGTTATGGCAGGTCTAAAAAGTCACAAAAATGAGCCTAAACAAAGCCTCTAAGAAGTAGAAACACATGCTCTTTTGGAGGGCCATCAACACATGCAAACAAGAGAAGAGGAGAGGGGACCACCCCCACACATTTGGGACCTCAAAACCACTTTTCCACCACTAAAATTCCTCTGAGTTTCAATGGTGAGAAGGCCAAAAAGAGATGGTCTCAAAGGCCTTAAAAGATGGCACAAAACAAGACAAAACAAGCCACCAAAGGGGGTAAACCACCCCTAACTCAAACAAAGCCTTAAACAACCATTTTAAACACTTCAAAACAAACTTTTTTCAGTTGAAAGTTAAGCCTAAAATAGCATGCAAAGGTGGTTAAAATTGTGTACAAAAATAAGCTTAAAAGAGGGAGATGCTCACCCTTGAAGACCCTCAGCAAAACAACAACTTCTTCAGCCCAAAACCAGCTTGTAGAACTCAAATATCACTCCCAAGAACCTCAGCTCAATGATTGTGGTGTTTGATCAAGAGTTCCTTTGCAAATCTACCAAGAAATCCCACTTTCAAACACTTTAAGCACAAAATATATATATATATATAGAGAGAGAGAGAGAGAATTCTAGAGAGAGAGTAGATTTTTTGCTCTAAAAAATCTGAACCCTCTCTAAGGGGGAAGCACTTCCCCTTATATAAAGATGCAAGCAAAAGCTTGCTCAAATCCCTCCCTACACGTGTAGGGAGGATGCATTCTGTGCCTCACAGCTGGCACAGCTGGCACCAAAAACATCTGTAGAAAGTGCAGAAAGGCCGCCGACCAATTAAGGTGGTCGACAGGGACAAAAGCTGGTTGACAGAGGGGGAAAGGTGGTCCACACAAAAAGAAGAAGGTGGTAGCAGTCTACCGACCACTTAAGATGGTCGACCGACCACCCACCCTAGCTGACCGACCACCACAAGTGGTCTACAAGGGAGAAAGTTGGCTGGCAGGGGAGAAAAATGGTCTACACCTCTACTTCTCCCTCCAGGCAAAAGGGGGCACCAAGGTTTGGCTTAAAACAAGCACAAAACCAAGAGAGTTCAGAGACTCAGGAGCAAGGCGCATAGCCGAAAACCTCAGGGACTTCAAACAAGTGCGAACATGCGCAATCATCGAGCACTCAAACGATGACGTCTGAGTCCTAAGGTCGGTCAAAAATGGGGTGTCTACACTGACTACAGTGAAGTAAACACTGGTTGCCCCTGAACTAGGTCCCCGACCTTACAAAGTCTATCAACACAAGTCCAGAGTACCCAGGGGATATTGGAGCCTGTAAAACACAAGAGAAAACAGACAACACCTCAACCCAATTTCACTAGAACATATATGATCATAGCTAAGTGGCTGTACTCCATACTAAATTCTGCCCCAAAATAGATACCAACCTTGCAACTAATTTGGATCAGTCACTATGGCTTTTCTATATGCAACTAGGCTGAATGGTCAAAGGGGGTACCTCAGCAAGACTACCTAATATACCTCTCGTACCTAACACCGAGAAGTAAAAAGAGGATCAAACGGTACAACGGTAGTCCAAATCCAAGGGTTGTGTTCCCAACATGGCAGAGCCCACGACCGATCAGCCTTTTGGCAAGCTTTTGGCAAAGCTCTAGCAAATCATCCAAGAATAGTAAATGGCAAACACAATGACTTAAAGAACTAATGCAAGTGTAATGCAAAGAACATATAAGTGTAGATAAAATTTCACATCATGAATTTTAAGTCAAGTTCTCTAAATCCCCAGTAGAGTCGCCAGAAATTGTAGCTCAACTTTTCGTGCTCCTTTCAAATATGATCAGCCCTACAGTTCGGACTCCTGTGGTTCTGAATCTGATCTCACAAGTGCAATGTGAAATAGATAAACAAAAAAAAATCAAAATCCGGCAAATCTTTTGGAAAATCAATTTTGAATCAAAATGCCAAAAATAGACTGCTTTGCCAGATACAAAGTCACTACCTAAATGTTTTAGGAAAATTTAGGAAACTCGGGACTCATGCCAAAGGCCGCTTATCCGTCATCACCAAAGTTGTCTTGCCTCGGGAACTTAGGTACGAGAGGGGAAGGTCATGAATTGAGCACCCCACTCGCCTGATCAAAGATCGGTCTCTACTAATCATGATTTGAATCTTATTTACATTATATGCTCTTGTTCCGATTATTAGATTAACATTACTATGTGATGCACACACAAGTATAGACTAATTTGCAAAAATTGGAACACTTTGATTTCTGTTTGTTTTGAAAATGATTTCGAATATGTACCATCTGAAAAAGTGATCGCATATGTACATTACTCGAATTACTCCAATTCAAGCAATTAGCCTTCATCCACAGGCATTCAAGCAAATATATCAATTAAGTACTTAGCCTCATAGCAAGCATGATAAACATGGCAACAATCACACTCATGCAACATGCTAAAGCAAATAAAATGCACACCTAGTACTCTGAGATGAGCCAAAGAAACAAAAAACATGCATGCTCCTAACTAATGCAACATGACTAATGCAACACATGCAAGTGTATTTAATAGGCTCGGCTACTAATTATGACATGTGAATTAATTTGAAAGCATGCGGTTTAAGCACCTTTGTCAAAGAAGTATTTAAACAACAATGCATTGTTAGAATGATGAACCGATCCTCGATGAATGCAAGACAGGTGGATGCAAACATGGAGTATGCTAAAAGAAACATGATGTTCTAACTACCCATCATAAGCCAGTAAATAAAAGGGAGAAAGACGTGGGGTTGGAAGACATACACATTATTACAAGTTTGGCCCTAGCATAAGAGGGTCCAAATGAATAGACTAGCTAAACTAATTACCTAATTAACTAACTATTATAAACCCAATGAAGTAAATTAACTAAACAAGCTAATTAACAAATTATTACACTAACAAATTTAACTAACTATTCTAACCAATTAAATAATTGCAACACAAAACCAACTAGCCATTCTAACTAATTAGTTACAAATTCACTCTTTACAACACTAATATTACAACAACACTTCACGGATCTCGAGAATCGAGAGATAGCTCATGTATGAACCCGGATTTCCACCCGATAATGCTCTCCACTTCGCTACTAGAATGCCTCTATTGCACAGTTAGAAAATTGCACAGTTTTCCAGCTCAGCCACTGCTCTGCTCTACTGGAAAAATGACACTGTCTGCCTTGAAAAAGTGGCTGGCAACCCAAAAGTAGTGGCCGGCAAGCCATTAATATTCGGTTGCCGTCCAGAAAAAATGGTCTGTCGGCCACTGATTTTGGTTCTCTCTTGCAACAACAGAGGACAAACAGAGCACAAACTAGAGTATTCTCAGGGGATGTTTATCCACCCTACCTCTCCTTATCAGTAAACAGGTCAAAGGAGGGTTAGCTTTGGTTCGCAAGCCATCAATCGACGTAATTTCATTGTGTGACGACTTATTAACCAAGGGACACAATTCAATAAATGCATAACAAAAGACCAACAAAAACCTCCTCCCTATCATAGGTTAATCAAGGGAAGTGGTTGACATTGACTCTTGAATCGTTTACATCACTAGCGAGTATGAAACAACTCAAGACTCAATGGGTTCAATTAACATCCGGTTAAACCTAAGTTGATTTTATCTTGCATCACTTTTAGTCTCAATTTTATTACTTCATTTTAATTATCATCCATTCATTAGTTCATTTAAGTCCAATAATGAGCTTTAAGTCCTCTAATGGAAAGGAGTACCAAACCAAGAGTTGTTTTGGGCATGAGAAAGACACCATGCCATTGGTAATGAACCCCCAAAGGGATTAAACCATTAAGCACAATACCTCTATCTCAAGCTTAAACAAGCAATTAGTTTGAAACAACTTTCAAAACAAAGAAAAAGGCAAGAAATGAGGGAGGTTGCAGAGGTGATTAGATATGAATACAAGTATGGAAAGCAAGAAATATACACTATCAACTCAAATAGGTTGGTGGCTAAAGCCTAAACCACCAAGCCTATGAGGACCATTGCACTACAAGCGTACTATACAAAGCTCAAATGCAATGAATAATTAAAAACAATCCTAAAATAGTCCAAAAATGTGTTGGAATGAAAACAAAAATAGCTAAAATAGTAAGCTAAAATATTGAAGAATTAATACTAGCACACAAGCACAAGGAAGGGAGGCTAACCCCTCCAGTTTTAGGACTTCAAAACATGATTTTGGCCTCTAAAAAACCTCTGAAAATTAGTGGCAAAAAGCTCCAAAAAAAGTAGATGAGAAGATGGGAAACACAAGGGCAAAGGCTTTAGAAGCAAGGTTCAAAGAAGTGATATCTACACCTCTACCTTTAATGGCCTTAAACCACAAGTTTCAGCTCAAAAATAAAGGTTTTAAATAGCCTAAAAACAGCATGAAAAGATGGAAAACAGGTGGTATAGAGATGGTATAAAAGTAGGAGAAGGTATACCTCTTGGAGAGAAATGAACCCTTGACTTACAAACCACCAATTTCACACTCTCAAGTGCCTTAAGAGCTCAAATTCAAGCTCAAATCACCTCAGCAAGAAGTTCTCTATGTTTGGTTTAGAGTGTTTAGGCAAAGGCTATACAAGTTGCAAGAGAGAGAGAGAGAGAGAGAGAGAGAGATAAAATTGTAGAGAGAGAAATTTTTCAAAATTTGCTCTTCAAAAATATTTTCTCACTCCTAAATTTTTCTAACCTTTAAACCATGAGGGAAGGTCATCTATATATAGAAAACCAGGTGCCTATCTCGGAAATATCTGTATAGAAACAGCTAGTGCAGTGTGGAAACAGCTAGCAACAAATATCTGCAAAAATCTGGCTTTTTACACAAGTGGCCGGTAGGCCACTAAAAGTGGGTTGCCAGCCACTATTAGTGGGCGGTAGGCCATTAGTGGCCGGCAGGCAAAAATCTATTTCCAAGCCCGACTTCAAATGGGCATATCTCCTTCATCTAGACTCAGTTTTAGGTCATTCTTGAGTCTAAATTGAAGCACCGGAAGTTTACTTTCCAATGGTGCGGCCTCACATCTAAATTCTGAGTGTGGAAAGAGATATACCTATTTTAGTGAAGGCTACTCATTTCTGTCCTAACGGATTGATGCCCTACTTCCTCCTCAACTAGTTTTCTTCCCTCCCCTCCTATTTCCCTCAACTCCAAACCTCTAAATCAGATGTTTTTAAAGATTTTTCAAGATTTCACCTCCCTTCCATTTATTTCCACTTTATCCTTACTCGATTTATCGAAAAGTGCAATATTTTAAACGGAATACAAGCTTCGGAACATCGTAGAAATATTTTCAAAAATATTTTTAAAAAGAGCGTTTTAAGGTCTAAAATAGTTTTGGTCTAAAATAGGGTGTAAGGTTAGGATTTAGAAGCTCTTCTTACTGAAGAAATTGAACATTTGTACAGCATAACTTTCATCATTGAGTGATCAACCTGAGGCACCCAAGTCTTAAGCGCGGTCAAAAATGGGTTGTCTACACCATGCCAAGCATATTTTCCATGAGGCCAAATGCTTAAGTGATATACCTGTTTGAATGCCTGTGGATGAAGGCTAATTGCTTAAATCGGGATAATTTGAGTAATGTACATATGCCTTCACTTTTCCATGTGGTACATATTCGAAACAATTTTCAAAACAAACATGAAATCAAAGTGTTTCAATTTTTGCAAATTAGTCTATACTTGTGTGCATCACATAGTAAATTAGCCTACTAAATCGAAACAAGAGCATATAATGTAAATAAAAATCACATCATAATTAGTAGAGGCCGATCTTTGATTGGGCGAGCGGGGGTGCTCAATTCATGACCTTCCTCTCTCATACCTAAGTTCCCGAACTGAGACACTTTGGTGATGACGGACACGTAGCCTTTAGCATGAGTAATGGGTTTCCTAAATTTTTCAAAAATATTTAGGTGGCGACTCTGTAATCTAGCAAAGCAGTCTATTTTTGGCATTTTGATTCAAAATTGATTTTCCAAAAGATTTTCTGGATTTGAACTCATTTGTGTTTATCTACTTCACATTGCACTTTTGAAATCAGATTCAGAACCACAGGAGTCCAAATTGTAGGGCTAGTCGTATCCGAAAAGAGCATGATAAGCAAGCTACAGTTTCTGGTGACTCTGCTGGAGATTTAGAGAACTTGACTTGAACTTCATGATGTGAAATTTTATCTATACTTATATGTTCTTTGCATTGGTGCGCTTGGTTTACTGTGTTTGCCATCTGCTATTCCTGGACGTTTTGCCAAAGGCTGGCCCAAAAGCTTGCCAAAAGGCTGACCGGTCGTGGGCTCTGCCATGTTGGGAACATAACCTTTAGATCTAGACTACCAGTATACCGTTTGATCCTCCTTCCACTTCTCGGTGTTAGGTGTGAGGGGTATATTAGGTAGTCTTGCTAAGGTACCCATTTGACCATTTGGCCTAGCTACATATAGTGAAGCCATGGAGACTGTTCCAAACTAGGACAGGATGCTCACCTGAATGCAGGATTGTGTGAAACTGCTTGATTGAAATAATGAAATCCTAGTTCTTGACAAAACTAGGACAGGGTAACCCTCCCTCATCATAGGGGTGTTTTGGTTCTCTCTTAACTGGTATGTGCTTTACAGTAAGACTATACAGGCATGTTCATATCAATGGTAAGTTGGTATTTGTTTTGGGGTAGAATTCAGTGTAGATTACAAGTCCTACAGCTTTGATCATGTCTGTGTTAATAATATCTTAGCTGAGGTGTTGTGCGGTTTCAAATTACTGCTCTTTTGCTTTATTTCTTTTTGCTAGGTAGTTTAAATCATAGCTTCAAAAGCATCTGATATCCCCCAAGTACTCTGGACCCAAGTCAAAAAACCGTGCAAAGTCGGGGATCTTGTTGAAGGACAACCCGTGTTTACCTCGCTACCACCAGTTACAAGGCGAAAGAGAATCAAACAGAGTTCACCTATCCTGTTCTTACAGCACTCACCCCTCAGCTCACCTGTGTTCAGTCCAGTTCAAGAACAGTCATCTACTTCCAGTCCAGTACAAGAACAATCACCTATTCCAATGGCACAGTATCCCTCAGCCGATACAGAGGACTTCATACTCCTGCTGCAGTAAACAATGGAAGCACTACAGCATGATGCAACCCGTCAGGCCGAGGTTATAACTAGGTTACAATAACAGCAACCATAGCCAGATGTGGCTTCTGCATCCCATGCACCCACCACAGCTATTCTCGTGCCTGGTGCCACTGTTAATATTGCCAATGCTCAAGATCCACAAACTCAAGGCAGTCTGATTTTCCCAATTCAAAGAGAACCAATCCCAGCACAAGCTTCCAAAGCCCTGGTTTATCAGACCGAGGCCCCATTCGAGTTTGATGTGGATCCAACTGCACTCAAGGTCAACAAACTGGAGAAATTGTTCAAGAGAGTGCAAGGGGTTAATTCCATTCCAGATATAGAGGATGGATATACTGAATCTGCGGTTACATTACCAGAGCTGTTCAAGATGCCACACATTGATCGTTTTGACGGTTTTGGGGACCTGATGGTTCACTTACGGCTATTTTCAGACATCCTGCATTCGATGGGTTTGACTAGGTTGCAGAAGCTATCCTTTTTGGTCAAACTATGTCAGGTATAACGGCCATCTAGTATGCCAAGTTGGAAGACTCAATAAAGCAGAATTGGGATGAATTAGCCGAGTCCTTCATGGCACAGTACTCTTACACACTCAAATCGAAGTCATAACCCGTGATCTCGAGGCGACTCGTCAAGAGCCAAAAGAAGGTTTCTCTGAGTTTGTGATGAGATGGAGGGCCAAAGCCTCAATGATGACCACTCGACCTTTAGAAAAAGATCAGATAAGAATGGTTGTCCGGAATCTGCATGGCAAGTTACTACAAAAGATGATTGTTCCTCTATTTACATTCACAGAGCTTCATAAAATAGGGGTTCAAATTGAGGATGCGATGAAACAGGGACTTATTACTGAGGATAAGGAGCCGACTAAGGGGCCGTTTGTTCACAGTTCCAAAGCTGCCAGTGGTAACACAGCTACAAGGCCATCAGACATAAATGTTATCACCACAACAAAAACTGCTGACCCCGTTGCCAATATAGGCCCACAAATAGCATCCAACCCTACCCGAACTCAGGGTAGGACTTTTAACCAACTATACATGACCCTATCCAAAGCCATGCAGGTGCTAGTCAAAAAAGGGCACCCAAAACCCTTAGAACCTCGTCTACTTCCCGATCCTTTTCTACTCAAACACAATTTTGCAAAATACTATGCTTTTCACCAGCAGCACGATCATGACAACGACCAGTGCTTTCATTTGTGTCATAAGATTCAGGATCTCATTGACAACAAGGTCATCGCCCCACCTCAAAAACCAAATGTAACTACCAACCCACTCCAAACCCATAATCAAGTCCCCTCACATCAAAACCTTAACCTTATCCATACACTGGCCACCTCTTATGACCCCAGCGTATACATTACCCCCTCTCACCTACCAAAACTGAGGTTTTTCATTTCTGAAGGTGTCGATTTGTGCATGATGGACACGTTCAAACCTCAACCTAAGCATGTGGTGATGATACTTGTAATGGAACGGAGGTCAACCTCAGAGGAAGGTACTAGTCTATTGTCAAAGTGTCCTGGGGATTTATCTGAGAGGGTGTATGACCCGAGTTACTATATTGTGCCAACTAGTCAAACCAAGCCTAAATTGGTGCTACCAATCTCGGCAGACATCAATGTGGCCAGAGAGGATGGCCCGAGCCAAGGATTGGATGATTTGGCAGACCTCAAAAAGGATTTGGAAAACTTGCAGTTCTTTGATAAGCGTGATCAAGGAGATGTACAGATCGGGTGGTTCGACCTGAACAGATCGACTAATAACACCAGATGGCTGAGTAATGAGCCAAACAAGGAAGAAAAAACTAGGATAAAACCAAAGGGAAAGGAAGCAGAGGTAGCTGTAGTGGTCAGAAAGGTTGATGAGAAAGGAAAACTGCAAGAGGGCACATATGTGGGAAACCCAAGTCAAGAAGTGGGAGTTGTGAACACCATAGACACTGAATAGGATGCTACATTAAGGCAGTTTGAGAGAGAAAGACTTGAGGACAACCAGAACACTGCAACCATGGGTTGCCCTGAGGGAGGCATTTGTACTGTGAAGATAATTCAGGTGAAACCGGATAACTGTTTGTCCACCGCTAAGAGCGAGTCGTGGGATGACAATGATTTACATCTGGCCCATACCGATGATGACTGGGGAGACTACAACCCAGATAATACATGGTATGCTGAGGAAATAGACCACCTTACCCGAAGTGGATGATACTTTAAACCGCCACACCTGGATCAAGCAAAGTCATCAAGAAAGGACAAGGAGGCCAAGAAACAGAAGGAAAAGCAACTAGAAGAAGAGCTAGTTTTGAAGCAGCTCAAGAAAATCCAAGCCGATATTTCTATCTAGGGCTTCTAATGGCCTCACGGGTGCACCGACAAGCAGTATTGTCAGCAATGGACAAGACTAAATTGTCCATTGATACAATGCCCGAGCAACTTGTGGATCTGGTCTTCCCAAGTGGTACCAAACCAATGCTTACTTTCTCTGACAAAGAGCTAACGCCAGAAGGGTCGACTCACAACAAACCGTTGTACATATCTATGGAATGCATGAAGAAGTGGGTACCGGTGATGTTGGTAGATACCGGTTCTACCATTAATGTCTCTCATTCCCGTACTACATATGTGGTTGGCCTCAAACTGGCAAACTTTATCCCCACAACCTAGGTGATACGAGCGTATGACAATACAAGCAGAGACGTCATGGGTATAGTGAAAGTGTAGGTTCAAGTAGGCCTGTCAAAGCAAGAGATCGAGTTCCACATACTGGATGTGCCAGCTACCTTTAATATGCTGTTAGGAAGGCCTTGGTTACATCACGCAAAGGCTGTCTCCTCCACTCTCTATCAGATGTTGAAGTATCCTTATGAGGGAGGAGTAGCAATCATTTTTGGGAACTCATCCATCCACCCACTGCTAGAGGTGAGGATGCCAGTGCTAGAGATCAACCATGGCGATGAAGATGTATTCCTCTCAGGGTTCACTCTGGCAAAAGCCCGAGTAGTGCAGACCATTCTGGCTACGGACGAAGGCATGTACGTTAGTGCCCAGTCCATATATTTCATGAATAAACTGCGGCACATTCCAGGAATAGGACTTAGAAGATGTGAGCGGAAAGGTGTTACAGCACTAGCAAAGGTGCCACACAACCCACATGCCTTTGGATTGGGCTATGTGCCCACTAAAGAGGACTGGATTAGAAAGGGAGAGGAAATAAGAGGCAGAGCCAAAGCTAAAAAAGCCGAAAAGCATTATAAGCTCATCCACAGGCCAATTCGAGGGACGCTGAATGAAAGTTTTGTTCAAGAGGGAAAGGATTTCCCTTTTTGCGGCTTTCCTGAGCCTTGGGTAAATTTCTCAAACGAGCGTGTCCCTAGGTTTGAGAGCTTCTTTGACTATCAGCTACAGGACAGTAATGAGGAAAGGGCTGGACCAAGCATCAAAGCTAGCCAAAGCACGGAAGATGACTGAGATGACAACAAACCTAGAGCAGGGACAGCACTGGCCAATCTCCTGACAGATCCCGCAATCGACACAGAGAACTTGGAGGATAACTTTACTGTCTTCATGATTGGGGAAGAACCGGGGGTGGACCCAACCACTAGAATTTTTGATGCATCAAGGGCACCACGTCTTACTTGGCAGCTAGAGAAAGGCTTTCTTTCTAGTTCTGAATCAGGTGATGAGCCAGAATTTGATTCCATTGAGTCTGTGGAGTCGGAATCAGATTCAAGTCAGTCTGGGGAGTCTAAGTCTGGTATTTCAGGGGGTGGTAACCCGGATACTAAAGTCCTGTCTAGATCTTCATTCAGCTTTTCTTTTGAGCTTATAACCGAAGATCTAGACCTTTCGAATGAAAACGCTGCAGATTCAGTGTACTTTCTGTGCCACTGGTTTATTGCATTGACCAAGATTTTCAGAATTATAATGAAAACGAAAAGGAAGAAATTCCTCTGGCTTTGAAAAACTTGATTAATCGAGAGGAGGAGAGGTTTGCTAAACCCTATGTTGATGAAATCATTGCCATTAATGTGGGTACTGAGAAGGATCCACGCTTGGTCCAAATCGAGTCCACGTTGTCTTCGGAGGAACGCGAGCGTTTAATCATTTTATTAAAAGATTTCAAAGATGTTTTCGCATGGTCCTACAAAGACATGCCTGGAACCGACCCTGAGATTGTACAGCACTAGATCCCTCTTAACCTTGAGGCCCATCCAGTGAAACAGAAACTGCGCAGAATTCGTCCGAACTGGGCATTGAAAATCAAGGAAGAGGTCACCAAGCAGATTGATACAGGATTCTTGTTGTATCCAAGTATCCGACCTGGTTGGCCAATTTCATCCCCATGCTGAAGAAGGATGGCAAAATCTGGGTTTGGGTCGACTTTCGGGACCTGAACAGAGCTAGTCCGAAGGACAACTTCTTACTACCACATATTGATAAGTTGGTAAACTTCACCCTAGGCCATGCATTGCTATCGTTTATGGATGGGTTTTTTGGGTATAACCAGATTTTGATGGCACCTGAGGACAAAGAAATGACTGCATTAACCACTCCGTGGGGTACTTACTACTACCGAGTTATGCCGTTTGGGTTGAAAAATGCTGGGGCTACCTATCAGAGAGCTGCAACCACCATTCTACATAACATGATCCACAAAGAGGTTAAGGTGTACGTGGATGACATGATTGTCAAGTCCAAAGAACGAGAAGGCCACTACACTGCACTAGAAAAGTTCTTCCAACAGATCAGAGAATACGGATTGAGGTTAAACCCACAAAAGTGCACTTTTGGGGTGACAGCAGGGAAAATGCTGGGATTTCTGATCACCCAAAGGGGCATTGAAGTAGATCCTTCCAAAATCAAGGTCATCTTAGAAATGCCACCACTGAGGACTAAAAAGGAGGTGCGTGGCTTTCTGGGTAAAATGCAATTCATAAGGAGGTTTATTTCAAAACTAACCTTGACTTGTGAACCACTATTTGGTCTCCTGAAGAAAGGAAAGAGGTTCCAATGGGATGATCGATGTCAGTTTGCTTTTGAACAGGTCAAGTAGTGCCTCTAGAACCCACCCATGTTATCACCACCAAAGCCAAGGAAGCCTCTGATTCTATACTTATCAGTGACAAATAGGACCATGAATTGCATGCTCGCCCAAGAATTTGAGGATAAGGTGGAGAAGATCATCTACTACTTGAGCAAGAAGATACTAAACTACGAGACCCGCTACACTCCCTTGGAGAAAGCTTGTTTAGCCTTGGTGTGGGCTACCAGGAAGTTGAGGCACTACTTGTTAGCTCACTCTGTAATCCTGGTTTCAAGATTAGATCCCATCAAATATCTCTTTGAGAAACCAACACTTACAGGTAGGCTACCCTGTTGGCTGCTTCTTCTCTCCAAATTTGATCTCAAATATGTTACACGCAAGTCAATTAAAGGAAGAGCTGTGGCGGAATTCTTGGCGGATCACCCGGTAAAAGGGGATGAGGCAATGGAATACTTGTTCCCAGATGAAAACATTCTGCAAGTGGAAGAGGAAACGTGAACGATGTACTTTGACGGAACATCCAATCTGTACGATTATAGGATAAGTGTGTTACTAATAGCACCCAACAACTCCCATATACCCGTAGCCTTCAAACTTTGGTTCAAAGTGTCCAACAATGAAGTAGAATATGAAGCGTGTATTGCTGGTTTAGAAGCCGCCCTAGAACTAAGGGCAAAAAGGTTGGATGTCATTGGGGATTCAAACTTGGTTGTTTCTCAAACAAAAGGAGACTGGAAAGTCAAAGAAGAGAAAATTAAGGTGTATCATTAGGCCCTGGACATGCTAATTTTGCAATTTGAAAACTAACATTCACATATCTGTTGTGAGAGAACAAGAAGTTCGCTGATGCACTGGCAACTCTATCTTCTATGGTAGACATCTCACTTGGAGTCAAGATGTGTCCAATTATCATTGAGCAGAAATACACGCTAGCTTACAAGACCATCACTGCAATAAATGAAGTGCAAGACAAAAACCCCTGGTATTATGATATTTGGAATTTTCTGGAAAATGATGCATATCCACCAGAAGCGAATGCTAAAGATAAACGGGGAATACGGCGTTTGGTCGTGCAGTTCATCATCTGTGGTGGTAAGCAATATAAGAGAGGTCATTTAGGAATGCACAAGCTGTATGTTGAAGAGAAGGAATCGAAGCGGCTCATGGAAGCCATCCATGGAGGAGAGTATGGGGTGCATATAAAGGTGTGATGCTAGCCCGGAAGATTCTCAGACAAGGTTATTACTGGTCTACTATGAAGGAGGATTGTATTCATTTTAAACGGCAATGCCACAAATGTCAAATCCATGCCAATCACATGAATATCCCGCCGTTAAAGCTCTACAATATGAATTTCCCATGGCCTTTCTTAGTCTAGGGAATCGACGTTATCAGCACAGTCTCGCCCAAAGGGGTCCAATGGACATGAGTTCATCTTGGTGGCGATTGACTATTTTACGAAGTGGGTGGAAGCTCAGTCTTATACTGTGTTGAAGGAGTCGCATGCGGCCAAATTTATCCGAAACAATATCATTTGCTGATATGGGGTTCTGAATGAGATCATATCAGATAACGGCTCACACTTCAAGAAAGAAGTGGTGGATCTGCTCGAGAAATATAATGTGGCTTTTCTCAAGTTGTCAACATACAGACCACAAACCAATGGAGTTGTTAAGGTCGCCAATAAGAATATTAAGAACATCATGTGGAAGTGGTGGAAACATACAGGGACTGGCCAGATAAACTACCATTCATGCTTTGGGGATACAAAACATCAATCCAAACATCTACAGAGGCGACCCCTTATTCTCTCGTCTATGGGATAGAAGTTATTCTGCTGATTGAAATCAAAGTGTCGTCATTATGAATTATGGCCGAGTGTCAAATAGAAAAGGCAGACTAGCAATAGAGAATATTCGAGAAGTTAATGTTGTTTGATGAAAGAAGAGTGATGGCGTTATATCACGTTCAGGGCTACCAGTGCAGAATTGCCAAGGCTTTTAACAAGAAAGTTAAGTCCAGGAATCTCAAGGAAGGAGACATGGTATTGAAAGACAACCGAGCTCCCATCTATAACCCTAGGGGTAAGTTCAAACCTAATTGGACTGGTCTTTACATCATCAAATCTATCTGGTCAGGAGGGGCGATTATTCTCATGGACTTAGATGGCCCAGAATTTTCACAGCCAATCAACATGGACAAGTTGAAGAAATATTACCCTTAAGAGGCTCGTTAGGCCGAAAACCTGGATGGGTGACCTAGGCAAAAGTTAGAGCATGAAAAATTAGAAACAAAGAAAAACTGAGCTCACAAGTTTGAAAACCCTAAAAGGCGACTTTGGCAAAAGTTAGAGCGCAAAAGGAAAGAGTTAATACTCGAGTGAACCCTAACCGAACTATGTAAGGCTTGATTCCCATCTTTGGGATACGTAGGCAACTTCATTATGAAGTTCGGCCGTAACCATCTCCAACTCAACTGTCCTATTCGTCCATTTGTTGGATTGGGCCATCTTTATCCATTATCTATTAGCTTGGTTGTGTGATCTTTATTTTGGCAGAAAGGCCAGTTCGAAGGCAGAGCAGTGCTAGTGAATGCAATTGTGGGCAGTTATAATCTTCTGATTTGGGGTTGTACATCTTGAGGATTGATTCTGTGCGTGTCAGGTAGTGATCATTCCCAAAAATGGTTTTGAAAAGTTTTAATGAAAGTTGATTTTTCTCAAAATTTTACCTTTTACAACTTAGACCATGTTGGGACCAAAAAGAAAAATTTTAGTGCTCACTACTTTAATTCCATTGATTTCAACAAAAGTACATTCTCTAACTCTCTGATTTAAATCAAAGTTGTTTTTACATCATTGTAGCTCGACTTTTCGTGCTCCTTTCAGAAGACGATAAGCCCTACAACATCGGATTCTTGTAGTTCTGAATCTGATCTCACAAGTGCAATGTGAAATAGATAAATACCAAAGAGTCCAAATCAGGCAAATCTTTGGAAAATCGATTTTGAATCAAAATGCCAAAAATAGACTGCTTTGCTAGATATATAGTCGCCACCTAAATATTTTTGGGAAATTTAAGAAACACATGACTCGTGCCAAAGGCCACGTGTCTGTCATCACCAAGATTGTCTCGGCTCGGGAACTTAGGTACAAGAGGGGAAGGTCATGAATTGAGCAGCCCCGCTCGCCCGATCAAAGATTGGCCTCTACTAATCATGATGTGAATCTTATTTACATTATATGCTCTTGTTTCGATTTATTAGGCTAACATTACTATGTGATGCACACACAAGTACAGACTATTTTGCCAAAATTGGAACATTTGATTTCATATTTTGTTTTTTTGAAAAGGGTTTATGAATGTGCCACTTGAAAAAGTGGGTTCAAATGTACATTAATCAAATCATACCAATTCAAGCAATTAGTCTTCATCCACAGGCATTCAAACAGTTTATCAATTAAGCACTTAGTCTCATGGCAAGCATACTAGACATGGCAACAATCACACGCATGCGATATGCTAAAGCAAGAAATGCTCACCTAGTACTCCAAGCCAAAAAAAAAATGACAGAGTTAGAATAATGCATGATCCTAACTATGCAATATGACTAATGCAGCGCATACAATATGCAATTACTAGGCTCGGCTACTAATATGGCATATGAATCAATTTGATAACACGCGGTCTAAGCACGTATTCAAATAAGTATTAACTAACAATGCAAGTTAGAATGATGCGCCGAGCACAATGCATGCAAGACAATGGATGCAACGCATGAGCGATGCTAAACGAAACATGATGCCCTAAACTAACCATCATAAGCAAGTAAATAGAAGGGAGAAAGACATGTGGTTAGAAGACATACACATTATTACAGCTATACCCTCGTGCAGGAGGGTCCGAATAAACTAACTAGCTATTACAAAATGAATTAACTAATTATTACAAACCAAATAAACTAACTATGCTAGCTAGTTATTACAAAATCAATGAATTAATTAATTACAACATAAATACAACATGGAATAAGTAATTAAACTAATTAATCAGCCTCGGGAAGCAAGGAATGCTCATGCATGCATAGATTTCCACCCGAAAAACCCACTGTTCTGCTGCAAAACTGCTTATGTTGCACAGTTAGAACATCTTTTCACCCCAACCTCTGCTCTGTTCTGTTCCAAAAAGTTGTTGCTCAATTTGACAAAAGAGACCGGCTAGCCAAAAAAAGTGGTCTACTGACCACTAAAGCCTGGTTCCTCATGCTGCAACAGAAAGCATACAGAGCATAAACAAGGTATTTCTCAAGGTATGTTTGTACACCTTACCCCTCCTTATCATCAAACAGCTCAAAGGAGTGGCAAGCTCAATTCACTAGCCATCAATCGATGTAATTTCATTGCATGATGGCCTATGAAGCAAGGTGTACAATTTCAATAAATGCACAATAAAAGACTCTTAAACCTCCTTCCTATCATAGATTGATCAAGGGAAGTGGTTGACCTTGGAAATTTGAACCATTTCATCACTAGCAAGTATGAAATGCCTCAAGTTTCCATATCTTCAATTAACGTAAAATTGAACACCAAATTACTTATTATCTTGCATTATTTTTAGTCCTAATTTTATTACTTCATTTTAATTACCAATCATTCCTTAACCAATTAAGTCCAAAAGTGAGCTTTAAGTCCTCTAATGGAAAAAAGTATCAAACAAAGTATTGTTTTAGGCATGAGAGAACTGTCATGCCGTTGGTAATGAACCCCCAAAGGGATTAAACCATTAAGCACAACAACCTCAATCTCAAGCTTAAACAAGCAATTGGTTTGAAACAACTTTCAAAACAAAATAAAATGCCAAGAAAAGAGGGAGGTTGTAGAGATGATTAGAGGTGATCACAAGTATAGAAAGCTTGAAATAAATGCTATCAACTCAAATAAGTTAGTGTCTAAGGCCTAAACCACCAAACCTATGAGGACCATTACACTACAAGCATGCTATACAAAGTATAAATGAAACTAACACCTCAAAAAAGTCCTAAATTATGCTAAAATAGTGCTGGAATTGAAGTAAAAATAGCTAAAAGAGTAAGCTAAAATAATGGAAAATGTAAGCTAGAAAAACAAGCCAAAGGAGGAATGGCTAACCCCTCCATGTTTGGGACTTCAAAACATGGCTTTAGCCACTAAAAAATCTTTGAAATTCAGTATTAAAAATCTCAAAAAAAAAGTGGACAAAAAGATAGGAAACACAAGGGCAAAGGCCTAAGAAATTAGGTGCAAAGAAAGGTAATCCACCCCTCCACCCCTAATGGCCTTAAACCACAAGTTTCAGCTCAAAAATACAGAGTATAAACAACCCAAAAATAGTCTAAAAATAGTAGGCAAAATAGCAAATAAAGCAAAGAAATAAGCCAAGACTCATACCTCTTGAAGAGGGGAAACTTTTCTAGGTGTTAAACCAACACTCACACACCCTCAAGAACTCAAAGTAAGCTCAAAAGTGCCTCAGCTAGGCATCACAAGGTTTGGTTTAGGGTGTATAGGAAAAAGCTCAAGAATTTGTAAGAGAGAGTGAGAGAATTGTAGAGAGAGAGAATTTTGCTCCAAAATGTTCAACCCTCGAAAATGAAAGGGGAGGTCTTCTATAAATAATGAAACTCCCTCAGAAATATCCATACATACACGTGTAGGCAGGTGCATGCATCTGTGAAAACAGTTGGCACAACTAGCCAAAATATCTGAAAAAAATACACAAGTGGCCGGCAAACCACTAATGTTGTCCGGTAGGCCACACAAATGGCCGGCAGCATACATTGGTGGCCGGTAGGTCCTAAGGTCTTTAAGCTTGAAAACCTGTTGTTTTGGTCCAAAACAAGGCAAAAAGGTGTGTAGGGTTTGAAAGCTCAAAGCTGTGGCATTCTGCTGAGGACTTCGAGCACTTAACAAGCATATACAAATTCATCATTAGGTGCGCAAGCGATGACGCCCAAGTCGTAAAGGTGGTAAAAAATGGGGTGTCTACAAATAAAACTTGGAAAGAAAGGTCAAAGCAATAAACTAGGGGCATAGGTGAGTCAAGTGTTCCTACGTCCATTGCTCGTACTTATGGAAGCCTCTACAGCCAAAGTTGGCTCGACTTGTGCCTCGTCCTCGAACCAAGCCAAGCACTCACCAGATAGGACATAACTGAAATTAGGGGCAGGGACCAGAAGCTCTCTTGTCCTCCAAGCAACGAGGTATTAAGTTAGTTTGGAAGCATGAATTGGGAATGGAGCCGGGTATTCTACCCCCTCATCTAGACGGGTCTGATCATGTCCAAACTAGCATCTAAAATGGAAGGGAAAGTAGAACACACAGTGCGTGAGGCCAATCAACTGAATACCTGGCTGACGGGACATGCTGTAGCTCATCTCAGTCAAGTTAAGCCAAGGGCAACGCCGAGCTATGTCTGCTGCCGATCTGCTACACATCCAGTTGCACAACCATCCCTCTGTGCTAAAGTCCACCAGTCACTGGTGGAAGAAGTAAGTTTGGGTTGAATATTCGGGACAAGGGTCCACCACTTTCAGCTTATCCATTAGCCATACCTGGGAAAGGATGAAAAAGAAAAGAGATTAAAGAATAGAGAGATGTACGTTGAGAGAAAAGGAAAGAAAGGGCTTTGAGAAAAATAGAGTGTGAGTGCCGAGTGATGTAAGAAACATATATAAGAAAGGGTGGGAAACAATACCTGAAGAAGTAGTGGGCTTCCCTCGAACCTAGTGGTCTCTCGCCGATGAAAAGCATCTAAACCTATCAAGGTCTCAGCAAGTGCCAAACCAATGCAATTCTTACCCTCTTTCAGATATTGGGCTATTTCGATTAACCTAAAGCTGGCTCTACCACAACTAGTGGCAGGAAGGAAATGCGCGAGCATACATAAACAGAGGGCATGTTGCTGAAAGCCTCGCCAAAGAAGGTCACCTCTATCTCCAATGTTGGAAAACTGATGAATTAAACCGGATATATCTAGCTCCCTATCATGAGCCAAAGATCGAGCTTCGTACAAAGTGAGCCCACACATCCATCCCAGAGCCTGGGCATGGCCAAAATGAGGCTGAGGCATGATTTCCTCATCACGCCGGGATTCCAACAATGCTCAAAACTCTTCAAGAGTCAGACAAATTTCCTGTGCTTCGAAGTGAAATACGTGCGTAATTGGGTCCCAACATCGGGCCACGACATGGAAAAACGGAAAACAAAGTGGAGTACGGCTCAATGAAAAAAGCGCGTTTATGCCGAAACCTCAAAAATTCACCTTTTTCGTGCCGTCCAAAGTGGCTATACAATCTTTGAGTTTCTCGCCAAGGAAGATCTCCATTTTCAAAGAAAACAGCAGTTAAAATAAGGTTCTACTGAAGAAATTGTGAAGGAAAACCTTTTGTAGAAGATAGGGTTATAAGTAGAGGCCAGCTGTCAGCCAGCTAGTGGATCACCACAAGTGGCCGGTTGTACACTATTTGTGGCCTAGCAGTTTGGCATTTTGGTTTTGTCCTGGTCTTTGTGTTTTGGGGTTTTATTTTGAGTCTTTTGTTTATAGCAAGTGTGCTAGCTGTATTTAGGTCATTTTTACTTTGTTTTCTATTTATCGAATTGTATTTTTTATTTTGGTCGTTAGTCGGCTCATTATCCGATTAAGAACATCGTTTCAATACAAGCATTCTCAAAATTCAAATCCAACTCCATTTTCATTCTATGCAAATGTGGTGCTCATGATGCAAAAACAATAACTCTTTTCCTAAAACTGCAGGGTTTTTACCCCGATCATGGTTTTTACAAAAGAGAGTACAAGTTTTCAAAAGCAAAAGTAAAAGCCTATCTGAAACTATACATGTGCTAAGCTACAAAATGAAATAAACTAAGCAAAAAAGTACAAAAATCTGCGACAGTCGCATCAAGCTCGAGAGGCCCTCTTCATTCTCTTCCTTGGAGGAGACTCCGGGGCACTGTCTCCATCGGCGCCGCTATCAAAATCAGACTCCGAGCCAAAGCCAGTATCATCATCTTTGCTCCCTGACTCAGAGCCAACCTCAGCGTCATCTCCGCTCCCTAATCTCGAGCCAGCATTATCGTCCCTACTCTCAGACTTAGAGCGTCAGCTCACTGCATCCTTAGAGTTGCTAGTCTCAGTATCATCCCCACTCAAAACTGGCTTTGAGCTGCTCCGACTCTAAGCACCTCTATCCTTGTCTCGACCTCGACGCTAGTCTCGACCGCATGCTGGAGCCTGTCTACCTCTTCTCCCTACCGTTGGAGGGGGTGTTGCCGAGACTGCCACTACCACTGGTGCCCTCGGTGCAGGTGGAACCTGGAAAAAAAAAAGGTCAACATATCAGATACAGTATATGGTTGTTGCAGAATGGAGTATGCAGTATGAGTGTGATACAGAAAATAGATTCAGCATGAGTATAGTGTGTCAATACAGTGTGAAGCAATATCAGAATGTATATCAGTATGCAGTGTATCACTGAGAGTATCATACAATATGAGTATCATGTAGCAGTGGGAATATCGCATGTCAGTACAGTGTGGGAAGAAACGCAATGCATGAGGGAAATGGGAGTATACCTGGATACCGTACAGAGCGAGCAACATCTCTCTCCTTTGCACCATGGGAACTAGAGAAGCAACCAGCTGAAGAAGGCCCTCCATATACTTTGTGGGGGCCTGCAAGTGAAGTTGAATACTCAGTATCTGAAAAATGAATGCAGGATGCAAAGTTGTAAAGTAATTGTCCATACCAGAGGTGCGCCCGAGGCTCTGACATACACGTGCCCCGCCTCCGGTGTCTCGATCGGAAGCTGATAGGCCATCCCGCTCGGCCACCTGCAAGGAATCGTAGTAGGAATCTCTAGCGAACAGACTGCCTGCACAGTAGAAGGGGTCTCTCCAATACCAGCCTCAGCCTTCTGAGTCAGAGGTGGAATAAGATGAGTCCGGATAAAGGTCGTGTAATCTCCGTCCCCTTGGAAATAGTCGACATCCAGCCCCACCATATACTAAATAATGGCCTCAACTGAGAGGCTATCAGCTGTCCTCATGGATGTTGGGGGTGACATAAGAACAACCAGGGCAAGCAAGCCCAGTGTCTAGGGTACAAATTGCTCTCCCAAGAACCAGGCCCGGCAGAATGGCCCTCCAGCAAAATCCGGTATCGAGAGGTAGCCCAAGCCTCAGTATACTGGTCCCTAACTCCAGCTAGTATCACCGCCCACGGCTGCCACGTGATTTGCACATGGAGAATTTGTAAGTTGTTATTTGTTATATGTTGTCAGAATATGGATCAGAATAGTAGCAATAGGAATAAAGCAGAAATAACTGTGAGTTTCGGATTACCTCACAGGCAACCACTGTGTCAAAGTAACGACGATAGAAGGCAAAGGTCATGTTCTCACGGCTCCGACGAAGGCAGCTGCCATCATACCGTCGCGAGTAGGGCACGGCCGGAGCAATCTTATCTATCGGCTCTGAAGAAAGGGCCGGGAAATAGGCGTAAACCCACAGTTGCAAGGAAAAATCAGCATTGTGAATCCAGTGTGTGAACAGATATTAAACAAAAAGTGCAAAGCCAGAAAGCACTATGCATGAACAGATATAAGACAGAAAGTACAAAGCAGAAAGCATAAGAAGTAAACAGAATCGAAGGTGCAGTGCATACCTCCCAGGCTCTCCAGTAGCATCCGACCCTGTCTCCCTTCATGCGGGAACTAGAGCTCATGTAGCTGTAAAGTGTGGCAAGGCCAGCTCCAACCCAGTCGTAAAGTCGAACCCGAGGCAGGGTGTAGACACCCCATTTTTTACCGCCCTTAAGACTTGGGCACTATTGATGGTTTACTTGGTGGAGAAAGGTGTGCAGGGCAAAGGTTCAGTTTCTTCGGCAAGGAGAGAGTCAAATCTCAGCTTCATACCCCTTTTGGACCAAAAAAATCTTAATCAAAAGATTTTAGACCTTGAAACCCTCTCTTTCAAAATGTTTTGAAAATAAAGTTCCTACGATGTTCCGACGCTCGCATTTCGTTAAATGTTGCGCTTTTCGAGCAAGGACGAAGTGGAAATGAATGAAAGAGAGTTGAAATATTTGAAAAATCTTTCAAAACACCTTGTTTAGGGGTTTGGAGTTGAGGAAAATTGGAGAAGAGGGAAGAAACCAAGTTGAAGAAAAAGGTGGGTATGAATCGCTAAGAGAGAGAGCCGAGCGGTCCTCGCTAAATCACGCCTATCTATCTATACGCTTCGATTTTAACTATGAGGCCACCACCATTGGAAAGCTTACTTCCGGGGCTTCATTTTGCACTCAAGAATCTCCTAAAGCCAAGTCTGGATGGGGGAGATATGGTTGGTTGAAGTAGGGCATCAATCCGGTTGGACTGAAACTGCGCGGCTTCACCAAAACAGGCATAACTTTTTGCATAGTTGGAATTTTGATGCAAGGTTGGTGCCATTGGAAAGCTAACTTCTGGGGCTTCAATTTGGATACTAGATGACCACTTTTTGGCCTTTCCAACCATTGGCCAACCACTTTTATTTCCGGGAGACCACTTTTTGTCCTGAAAAACCAGAAAAAGTAGCTGGCCGACCAGAAAAAGTGGTTGGCCGACCACTTTCTCATGAAAAGTGGTCGGCCAACCAGTAAAAGTAGTCAGCCGATCATTTTAACTGGTCGGCGGCCTTCCTGCATATTCTACAGGTGTTGTGGATGCCAACTGTGCCAGCTAGAGGGCACAGACTGTATCCTCCATACACGCGTATGGAGGGATTTATCCAAGCTCTAAGCTTCTCCAAGAAGCTTTAGCTTATGTTTTTCTATAAGAGAGAGGCTTCCCCTCCCTTCTCCAGGCTGATTTTGGCTGAGAGCATAGGCTTACACTCTCTCAATATCCCTCTCTTTCTCTCTCTATATTGGTGCTTTGCTTCACACTTGTACACACAACCTCATAGCCAAACACTCTTACCTTGTTGCTAAGTTGCTGAAGGGTCTTGAGGGAGCTCAAGAGTTGGTTTTGGCTCAGAAAATTTGCTAGTATTGCAGTGCTTCAAGGGTAACCTCATTTTCCCCCCTTTTAGCTCTATTTTGATCACTCTCTTAGCCATATTTTCATGCTTCTCTTGGCTTAACTTTAAACTACAAAAAGCTTTATTTTTGAGTACTTAACATGTTTGTTTGAGGCTCCTTGGGTGTTGGGGGTGTTCTACCCCATTTTGTGCCTTGTTTGGCCTTGTTTTGTGCCATGCCTTAGGGCCTTTGAGCTAATCCTTGCTTGGCCTTTTAGCCATTGAAATCTAGTGGATTTTTAGTGGTTGGCATGTGGTTTTGAGGTCCTAAATCAGAGAGGGCTGACCCTCTCTCTTTTTGTCTTGTTTACTTGCATTTTTGGCCTATCAAAGGAGCATACATTTTCATACTTTCAAGGCTTGGCTCAGGCACCTTTTGGTGACTTTTAGGGCCTGCCTAGACTCTGTCCATGGTTAGTTTGGTCACCCTTGGCATGCTTCTCATATGTGTAGTGTATTTCCATTTATGGCTCATCAAGGTAGCATGTCAATCTAGCATGTTTTAGCTCCATATCAGTGGGTTTTTGGTCATCATTTGACATGTCATGGCTCTGTTTTTGGCTGATTTGGTAACCTCTCACATGCTTCATATGCTTGTAGTGTAAATCTTGTTCACTAGCTTAGTTCGCATGATGTTTTGGCTCTTTATTCTAGCACATTTTGGCTTTGCTCCAACATGGTTTTGTTCATATTTTGGGCTGCCTTAGCTCTGTTTTGAGGCCTCTTGGTCAAATGATGCTCACCATGCATGCTTGTTGTGTAATAGCCTTGACTAGCTTTGAGTTTTGAGGTCTCTTGCATGCTTAACTTGAGATATTTGCATGTTTTGGCATCATTGGGAATGTTATTTCAGAGCATGTAGGGCTGCTATACTTCCATATTTTCCACTCTTTAAGTGCTCTTTAGAGTTATGCTTTTTATGCCCTATTTGTGAGCCATTGCATGAGCTCCATTTTTGTGCCTTTCAAAGCCATCATCCCAACTCATTTTGCTACTGTTTTGGCCTGTATAAGGTCTGTTTGGGGTTGGTTTGGTCATTTGAGCATCGCCTTGCATGCCTCTAGTGTAATATGCTTCACTAGCTTTCGATACTTGAGCCTTTCAACATGCATTGTGTGAGTTGTTTGCATGATTCGAAGTCATTTTGTATGCCATTTTAGTGCTGGAACACATGTCATTGTACTCCATGTTTCATCTTTTCAATGCTCTTGGAGAGTTGTATTTTGTGCCTTAGGCTTGGGCCATTGCATTATACATGTTTGTATGTGTTTTGGTGCCTTGATTTCATCATCAATGGCCGCTGATTTGGACATGGCTGAGGCCTATTCATTTCGGTTTAAGTCCATTGCGCATTGAGTATGTCATGTAGTTCGTAGCATTGAGCATGCCATGTTGTTACATGATTGATCATTGTACTTGTGCATGCCATTTTCACCGCATTATGTATGTTGGTTACCACGTGCATCGTGTATGTTAGTGTCATGAGCGTTGTGTATGCCATATAGTTCGTAACATCATGTATGCTAGTTTGCATGTTTGCATGATCATCCCTTGCATGCTTGCATGTCCAAGTTGTGTTGCATTAAGTTGCATGATTGAGTCGCACTGTGCATGCCATGTTTGTTGCATTGTGTTGGGAATAGGCGTTAGTCCAAACACAGGAAACGAGGGACGTTTCATACTCAAAGTGATGAAACGTACCTCGATTCCTGGTCGCCGACACTCTTGACGATACATGACGGAGTTCTAGGCTTTAGGTGTTTATATGTGTATTCATTCCATATTGAGTTGCGCAATTCGGCCCCTTGGCCATCATGCATCGAGATGCGTGATTGGTGGCTCGAGGGTCGAGACCTACACTCCCTTGAGCTTATGTAATGATAGGGAGGGTGGTCGTGCATACATGTGTTGCAAACACTTTGCCATGCCCCTTTCTTGCCCTCTGTTGCAGAAAACCAGAAACCAGCAGCAAAAACTGGTCGGCCAACCAGATAAAGTGGCTGGCCAACCACTTTTTCTACTTTTCACCACAAAAAGTGGTCGGCAGGTGGTCTCCAAGGCCAATATCTGGTCGGCAGCATCCCTACAGATTCCCATGGTGGAGTTTCATCTCTCTGGAGCTTGGTGCAAGTTTCTGAGATCAATTGCAAACAGAGGCAAATCAGGGCGTCGCGAGGGATTTCTGAACAAGGTGACTTGAGCATGCATGCATCCTTTGTCATCCAAAGCAGAGCTGAGGCAGCCTACATCATATAGTTTATATGCTTATTTAATTGTTAACTTAGCTAATTTGTTAATTAGTTAGAGTTGTGTAATAATTAGCTATAGCTTGTTATTTATTCTGTTGTGTAATAACTAGTTTAACTAGATTAGCTTAGATTAGCTAGTTGGTTCTGTATTATTCATTCAGACCCTCTGTCGAGAGGGCACAATTATTGTAAATAAGTGTGCGTGTGTGTGATGCATGTCTTCCAACCCCCATTTCTTTCTCCCTTTTATTTACACGCTTACGATGGTTAGTTTTAGGGCATGTTTCAATTAGCATCCTTATGCTCGCATGTTGGCATCCATTCATCTGTCTTGCATGCACCAGGCTCGGTGCATCATACTAACTGCATTGTGTTTCAATTCCTGTTTGAATACATGTATCAAATTGCATTTCACATGACATTTTAGAATAGCTGAGCCTATCTTAGTTGCATTCTGTATGTGTTGCATTAGGCATTCTTGACATAGCTAGGATCATGCATTGATTTCTAACATAGCTTTTGTTTTGGCTCGGAGTACTCGGTGAGTGTTTATGCTTTAGCATCCTTGCATGTGTGTGAGTGACTGCCATGATAGCATGCTTTCCATGAGGCTAACTGCTTATGTGATATAACTGTCTGAATGCCTGTGGGTGAAGGTTGGATTACTTGAATTGGAACAATTTATTCATTTCGAGTTTTAAGCCCACTTGAGAGTGGCAAATCACCATGTTTTCTAAGCCCACTTGAGGGTGGCAAAATCCGCATTTTAGCCTACTTGTGAGTAGCAAATTGCTTTCAAAAACAAACATGAGATGTTTTGTTCCAACTTAGGCGATCCAGTCTATACTTGTATGCTGTGCGCATCACATAGTAATTCTAGGTTAATAACCGGCATAAGAGCTCATGTGTTTTCAAAAACAAGATATCATGTTAGTAAAGGCCGATCTTTGATCGGGCGAGCGGGGGTACTCATTGCATGACCTTCCCATCTCGTACCCAAGTTCCCGAGCAGAGGAAACTTTGGTGATGACGGACACGTGGCCTTAGGCATGAGTCAGGGTTTCCTAAATTTTCTAAAAATAAAATATTTAGGTGGCGACTTTATATCTGGCAAAGCAGTCTATGGTTGGCACTTCTTTCTAAAAATCAGTTTTTCAAAATGATTTGTCGGATTTGGACTCTTTGGTGATTTATCAATCTCGCATTGCACTTTGAAAGATCAGATTAAGAACCGTGACATTGAGTCCGAACTGTAGTGAGCCCAATGAACAAAACGGGATTTTCCCGGGACGTTCGGGCGTGTCTACACAGGGTCACAAGGGCACTCAACAAGTACAAACCCACAGTGTTCCACCTATTCGTGAACAAGGTGGTACTGAGAAGGTACATCAAGAAGCCCCGAGTGTACTACTCTACCTCCTCCTACGTCTCAAGCTGACTCCTACGGAAGCGCTCGAGAAACCAACTGTATCGCACCATAGCTGGCTTGTATAGAGGTGGGTTCACTCCGAGTAGGTAGATCCAGGGCACCTCCCACTGGCCCATGTCCATGTCGAAAGGGATCGGATCACCCCCTAATCCTAAACTTGTGATCATCGAAAAGTCATAGGGGGTCATTGTCATCTCCCTAGCGAAAGAGAAGTGGAAGGAGTTGGTGGTATCCCACCACCTCTCCACTAATGCTCCGAGTAGGGCCCGGCAAGCCATGTGGCGCGTGAGCCCGGTGCAGAGTAAGCCGAAGCCTACCTCATCGATAAGGTCACAAACCTAAGAGGGGAGCTCGTGATACCAGTCCCTGGCCGTCACTGCCCTGTAACCCCTACAGGAGCAAGAGTCCTCTTGTGGCAAAGAAAGAGTGAGTTAGATGAAAGATAGTGATAAAAGAAGAGTCAAATGAAAGGTAGTGCTAGACAGTCAGATGAAAGGCAGTAAAGCATAAAAATAAAGTTTGTACCTCAGTAGCGCCATGGGAAATGTGGGAGTCCAGCTCCCTCAACAAAATATCCTCCGGCACGCCATCAACGAAATCATCAAAGTGCATCATGCCTCCAGGTGCCATCGTGTGCGTGTAGGGGTGGTAAGTGGCTGGATCAAAGGACCTCACCCTCAATGGTAGTAACTCAGGCTCAAGCCCTGGGGCAAAGACCTCTGCATCTGCCTCGAGGTCAGCGGCAATGTCCTCCGCTGCCTCGCCAACCTCATCAACTATAGGCTCCTCAACCTTGGCAGTAGGTGGAAGAATAGGTACCTCAGGAAGAGCACCGTCATGAGGGATGTCATTCGCCATCTGGAAAGTGGGGCGAAAACTAGTGAAAAATTGAAGAAAATGCAGAAAATGAGGGAAAAACTTGGAAAAAGTCAACCTTATGAGAGAGAAAATGAGAGAAAAAATCAAAACCCGAGAAAGTTTGCAAAACCCAAGAAAAACTAGAGGGGAACTAGCCCAAAATATTGAAAACCCAGAAAAAACAATGAAAACAAAATCTGATTGGTTCAAAGTGAAGAGAGCAAAGAGGGTTACGAATAAAGTTTGCGTGGGGCGTTGGAAAACGCATACAAAGCACAAATTTAGAGAGAGGAAGCACCTAGAGAGAGAAAGAGAGTGATTTCGAAGGTTTGGGTAAGAGGAAATGAGGTTTGGTGGTGTATTTAAAAAGACCCGAGCTGAAATGTCAAGTTTGCCCCCGATTTTGCATTAGTGGTCGGTTGTACACTATTGGTGGCCCGCCGCCCCCTTTGTGGTCCAATTCTGCTTTTTGCTACATGTATGGAAGGTCCTGTTTTTGTCTTGGGAAGAATAATGGAGGTATGGAAGGATGGTGTGGATTCTGAGGGCTCAGAATTGTGTTCCGGTTGTGCTATCCCACTTCCCACTATGTCTCCGATGCATGAATGTGTCCTGATCACAAGTATGAGCAAGGTGTATCCTTTTTGAGCTTTGTAAAGAGCCTCCGGGTGGTATTTGAAGTGGATTTGATTCCTGAGGATCCTGAACCTGTGTTTCGGTTGCGCCGTTCCAATGCTCGCTGTACTCCAGCGGGCAAACGTGCCCCAATTTCAAATAGGAATAAGTTGTATCCTTTTAAGCATTTTGTAAAACCTCCAAGGGGTAAGTCGGAGGTTGTCATCGAACATCGCTTTTGTTCGTTTTGTCAATTTACATATCTGTTATCTTCTTTTGCATAGAACGTACACGCTCACTTACCTCTTATGTTGCATGTGCGCATTGCATCGTAACTCATATGCTTTCAATTTTTGCATAGAACATGCTTTCAATTATCTTGCATAGAGCATGCTTTCAATTCTTGTAAAGAACATGCTTTTAATTATTTTGTGTGGAACACACATTACCTCTTATGTCAGTTGTCTATTATGTTGCATGGAACATGTGTTGCTATCATACTGGTTTCAATTACATCGCCTTGTGTCGTATTTAGATGCGGTATCGCACCCGTTCATTTTGTGCATCTATCACACTCGTTCACTTTGAGCATCTATCGCACTCGTTCACTCTGTGCATCTATCGCACTCGTTCACTTTATGCATCTATCGTACTCGTTCACTTTATGCATCTATCGCACTCGTACTTTGTGCATGTATCGCACTCGTTCACTTTGTGCATCTATCGCACTCGTTCACTTTGTGCATCTATTGCACTCGTTCACTTTGTACATCTATCGCACTCGTACTTTGTGCATCTATCGCACTCGTTCACTTTGTTCATCTATCGTACTCGTATTTTGTGCATCTATCACACTCGTTCACTTTGTGCATCTATCGCACACTCTTATTGCCTTATGTATCTATCGCACAATCTCATACTTTTTGCATCCATTGCAGTATCTTGGAGTGTGCGAAAACATGACCCTGTGCAATTTTTCTCCTCTTCTCACGATTTCAGCGTAGTTAGAGTGTGTTTTTATTTCTTTCCGTGTGAAACGTGGTTGGACTTCTTTGCTGTCATCTTGTTATTGCTTATTGCATCATCTTCCATGATCATGGATTTTCAAAAAATCGGCTTCGCAAAGCGTGTGAGTCCAGCTTTCAAAGTATATTCTTTGTGCATATCATTTGCATCTTGCCTGTGAACTACACTGGTTTGATTCCTTGCAAAGGGATACGTAGGCAGCTTTCGAGCTCAACCAATTTAATTTATGTTTTGCTTGTTTGCCCAAGTCTTATGGGCTTGTCAAAATGGGTCGTCTCTAGGCTTTGACATTCACTTACGTCATTTCATGACTTCAAGCTCTGTCAAAAAGGGCAACTGTAGACACCCCATTTTTTACGACCCTTAAGACTTGGGCGCCACTAATTTGATCGCCCAATAATGAATGCACACACTCGTCAAACGCTCAATTTTCTTAGTAGGAAGCCTCGGATTTAAGCCTCAAAAACCTACAAAGCTTGTACCATTTTTGGGCCAAAACAGCAGTTTTTTAAGCCTGAACACCCAGGGGTCTGCAGACCCACTAGTGGCCTGCCGGCCACTATTAGTGCACGGCCGCCCCCTTTTAGTGGCCTACCGGCCACTTGTCTAAAAAACTAGATCTTTTTGCCAGCTGTGCCAATTGTCTGCACAGATGCATACACTGCACCAGCTGTGTCTGTATGGATATTTTTGAGATAGTCTCCTATATTTCTATATATGGATGAATCCCTCTCATAATTTAGGTTTAGAAAAATTTGTGGAGAAAAGTTTTGGAAAATATTTCTCTTTCTATATTTCTCTCTCTTACTTGCAACTTGTATACCCTTTGCCTAGACACTCTAAACCAAAAAACCTTGAGAGTTCTTTGCTAAGGTGTTTGAGCTTGCATTTAGCTCTTGAGGGTGTGAAATTAGTGGTTTATAATTCAAATGATCATTCCTCTTCAAGAGGTATATATTCTAGCTCTTTTGTACCATCTTCTTTCTATCTTTTCTCACAGTTTTTAGGCTATTTTTCACCTGTATTTGTAGGCTATAACTTGTGGTTTAAAGCCATTAAAGGTAGAGGGATGGACCACCCTTCTTTGAACCTTGTCTTCTAGGCTTTTACCCTTGTGTTTCCCACCTTTTCATTATCTTTTTTTTTTTTTTTTTTTGGAGCTTTTTACCACTAATTTTTAGAGGTTTTTTAGAGGGTAAAATGTGGTTTTAAAGTCCCAAAAATGGAGGGGTTAGCCTTCCCTCCTTTGGCTTGTTTACTAGCTTAGTTGTTCCATTATTTTAGCTTTCTTTTGTAGATGTTTTTACCTTAATTTCAATGTTGTTTTAGCCTATTTTAGGACTGTTTTAAGTTGTTCATGTCATTTATGCTTTGTATTGCATGCTTGTAGTGTAATGGTCCTCATAGGTTTGGTGTTTTAGTCATTAGACACCAACCTATTTGAGTTGATAGCATTTATTTAGAGATTTCCATACTTGTGTTCATCTCTAATCATCTCTGCACCTCTCTCATTTCTTGGCTTTTTCTTTGCTTTGAAAGTTGTTTCAAACCGATTGTTTGTTTAAGCTTGAGATAGAGATTGTTGTGCCTAATGGTTTAATCTCTTTGGAGGTTCATTACCAATGGCATGACGTCTTTCTCATGCCCAATGCAACCCTTTGTTTGGCACTTCTTTCCATTAGTGGACTTAATCTTCATTTCATTATTGGACTAAAAGGCTTAAGGAATGGAAGGGTAATTAAAAGAGGTATTAAAATTGGAATAAAATGGAACAAGAGATAATAAAATAGTTTGGGGTTCAATCGGACGTTAATTGAACGCATTGAGTCTTGAGTCGTTTCATACTTGTTAGTGATGAAAACGGTTCAATAGTCAAATGTCCACCGCTTCCCTTGATCAATATCATGATAGGGAGGAGGTTCGTGAGTCTTTCATTGTGCATTTATTGAAATTGTATCCCTTGGTTCATAAGTCATCACATAATGAATTTGTGCCGATTGATGGCTTGCGGACCAAGCCTACGCCTCTTTTGATCTGTTTGATGATAAGGAGAGACAGGGTGGACAAACATCTCCTGAGAATGCTCTGTTTGTGCTCTGTTTCATGTCTGTTGTAGCAGGGCAGTACCAAACATTAGTGGCTGATAGGCCACCTTTACCATACGGCAGACCACTTATGGTGTACGGCCGTCTACCACTTTTGGCTTGCCAGCAACCTTTTTCAGCCAGGCAATGTCTTTTTTCTGCAAAATAGAGCAGAGGCTAAGGCGAAAATAGTGCAATTTTCTGACTGCAAAACAGAACCTTTTTGGCAGCAAAACAAAGGCATTTTCGAGTGGAAACCGCCTTTATGCATGCACATTCCTTACTTCTCAGGGCTGATTAGTTAGAGTAATTCATTACTTAGCTTAATTAATTCTATAGTGTAAGTACTTAGTTAGTCCTTTATATTAATTATATTTGTGCTGTAATTAATTAGTTTAATTCCAATTGTAATAATTAGCTAGCGTAGTTAATTTATTTCATTTGGTTTGTAATAATTAGTTAAATTCGAGATAGTTAGCTAGCTTAGCTAGTCCATTTATTCGGACCCTAATACGCGAGAGCAAAATGTAATAATATGTATGTCTTCCAACCCCACGTCTTTCTCCCTTTTATTTACCTACTTATGATGGATAGTGTAGTACATCATATTTCGTTTAGCATTTTCCATGCAAAATATCCATTTGTCTTGTATGCATAAAGGCTCAATTCATCATTTTAACACGCATTGTCTTTTATTACCTCATACTTGAAAACGTGCTTAAACTGCATGCTATCAAGTTGTTTTACATGTCATAACTAGTAGCCAAGCCTATTAGTTGCATTATGTATGTGTTGCATTAGTCATCACATAGTTAGAGCATGCATTTTTCCTAACTCTTTTCCTTGGCTTGCCTTGGAGTACTAGGTGAGCATTTTTTCGCTTTAGCATATTGCATGTGTGTGATTGTTGCCATGCCAAGCATATTTTCCATAAGGCTAAATGCTTAAGTGATATACCCATTTGAATGCTTGTGGATGAAGGCTAATTTCTTAAATTGGGATAATTTGAGTAATGTACATATGCAATAACTTTTTCATGTGGTACATATTCAAAACAATTTTCAAAACAAACATGAAATCAAAGTGTTCTAATTTTTGCCAATTAGTCTATACTTGTGTGCATCACATAGTAAATTAGCCTACTAAATCGAAACAAGAGCATATAATGTAAATAAAAATCACATCATAATTAGTAGAGGCCGATCTTTGATTGGGCGAGCGGGGGTGCTCAATTCATGACCTTCCTCTCTCGTACCTAGGTTCCCGAACTGAAACACTTTGGTGATGACGGACACGTAACCTTTAGCATGAGTAATGGGTTTCCTAAATTTTTCAAAAATATTTAGGTGGCGACTCTGTAATCTAGCAAAGCAGTCCATTTTTGGCATTTTGATTCAAAATTGATTTTCCAAAAGATTTTCTAGATTTGAACTCATTTGTGTTTATCTACTTCTCATTGCACTTCTGAAATCAAATTCAGAACTATAGGAGTCTGAACAGTAGGGCTTGTCGTATCCGAAAGGAGCACAAAAAGCAAGCTACACACATGCTATAGATTCATAATCTAGGATTGATTAATGTATTTGTGTGTGTGACGTCGTTTTGTAATATTTTAAGGAGATAAATGAATGAATGATAGTTTCGGAAATGTTTTCGATATTAAGTAATTGAGACTGGTGAGCTTTGCATATATGTTCGATAGTTACAATTAGGGGTGGTCGCGGTTCGGTTTTGGACGGTTTGCGGATCGGTTTGGACCCCTCCCCCCCCCCCCCCCGGCGCATGTATGCAGTTTGGAAAAATTCAATCCGCAACCGCCCGCAGTACGGGTTTCGGTTTGTGCGAATAGGGTTCGCGGATGTGCGGGCGGTTACAAGCGGTTTGTGGAATGGGCTTTTTTATTTAAAAATTTATTTTGAAACCTTTTTTTTTATCCATTTTGTAAATATTTATTTTGGGCCGTTTTCCCCTCATTTTCTAAAATGCTCCAACATTAATAATTAATGAATTAAAACTTATAAAATTAAAATTACAACGAAATAAATATTTATTTTGGGCCCTTTTCCTCCCATTTTGGAGTCTTTCTTTGACAAATTTACTTCTCTCTGTGTTTTTGGCATTAGTGTATCTAATTAGGCCCATCATGTGTTTGAAACCATGTAACACTATTGTGCATACTGAATACCGCACTAGATGATTGTGGATCAGAGCTCCGCACTTGATTGGACTATCCAGGAATCGAGACCCTGTAGCAATAAGCATCGTTAAAGCTGCCCGACCGGGGTTGGCCGGATAACTCCTACGGTGTGGGAGTAAGTGATCGAAGAAGATGAGAGGTACACTCTAAGTGTACAGAGTTGTGTTTAAGTGAATATGGTTTAGCTTAGATCAATTACCTTTAGTGTGAAGTCGGTGTAGTTTATATAGAATTCCTTGCTTGTTGTCCAAGATGGTTTCATAGAGCTCTGGTGCTTTGCAAAGTTTCCTTTAGCATTGCTCAAGATGGGGGACCATCTGGTAGTTAACAAGGGGTGTATATACTCATTGTAACCATGCTTGTAACAGGTCACATTCCCTTGATCAACTGTTTTTGTGATTCTATGGGGAGGGGACAAGCTGAGGTGGCATCCTCCAAGTGCATGCATTCACAACTTCCACATTTCTCTGTTGGGTTATTTTAGCTCAGTATCGTTGTGCCTCGGCTCGGCCCCCTATGAGATTACTTGTAGAAATGGGTTGGCCCAGTAGGATATCTTTGTATGGGCTCGGCCCCTTTTGGGCTCGGTCTAAGGATTAGATCCTGCAGCTCGGCCTAGCCCAGCATCATGGCTGGACTGACCTTTCCACTACGGGTTGGGCCCAAGTGCTTGAGGACTTGGGTGGATTGTTGATTATGTAATTGGGTTAATCTGACTGGCCCACTTGTTTATCCTGCTCCTCAGGACTTAAGTCTAATGGATTGGGCCGGCCCAAGGCTTAGATCCGACCCATTTTATATTTAGTCCCTTCATTTGCCCCCTAGCTCGTGTTAAGGTTCCCCTTGGGTGGAGCTATTGCTCTGTGCTCCAAGAGTCGCGTCGCTTCGAATCTGCCCCAATTCGGCCTAAGTGACGGTTCAATCCTAACACACGCTCCCTACATGTGTAATTTCATGGTGACATGTGGCACTATGGTACTAGTGCACAGAGATAGTGCGCCAATTCTATACTGATGGTCGTGATTTATGTACCTTCACGCCGGTTGAGTGCAATAAATGCTCTGGGGTTATTAATCCAAACCCCTTCATCTATCTCCAAACTTTTAGAGAGTCCAAAACCCTTTCCGTCCCCCTAAGTTGGTCTCGACGGTGCTCTGCCCAGACGTTCCGTTGCCCTTCTCGTTCTCATTTTAGGGTTACCTACTTGTCACTGCTATTTTAATCTCTGTAAGTTCCCCTGAAATTTTTTTTTCTTGTTCTTTTCTGTCTTGATCGCCCTCTTTGGCCCTTGTGCCATTGTTTCCGGCATCTGGTTCTATTCTTTGCTTAGTTTGAGTTTTGTCTTTGCCCTATTAGGTCTGGTTAATGGGGAAATTTCGATCGTTAGTTGATACCCCTGAGGCAATGGCCATGTTTCACCGAGATTATGGTATCCCCGATGATGTGACCTTTTCCCTGGCGAAGGTTGACGCCAAGCGCATGGGCACCAGAAGTACAGTTGCTTTCCCAGTTGCAGCCATTGTTGAAGGAGGGGTCCGATTTCCCCTTTATCCTTTGGTGCGCCACTTCCTGCACCAAGTTTAGCTTACCCCTGTGCAGGTGTCTGCCAATTTGTTCCGAGTTGTCTGTGGCGTCTCTACTCTTAACAGGCAGTTGGGTTTGAGCTTGGACATCTAGGACATTTTGGATTGCTATATCCTTTCACACAACAAGGATCACAGTACTTATTATCTCTGTGTTCGCTCGGCTGATTGTGATCTTGTAACTAACTTACCTGATTCAGACAAACATAATGACGATTTTATGCAAGTCGATGGTAATTGGGAGTTTCCTGTTGGGACTGAGTTCCAATCTGAACGAATGCCCCAAAAGGATGGCTACCCAGGTCCGAGTCCTTCCTCCTAGTATTTCTGTGTTTTTTGCCTTGTTTTGAATACTGTTTTAATGTTATTCTTCATTTCTGCAGAGGCTTCCCGTTTTCAGCGCAGGCCAAACCGGGAGAACACTGAGGCCATCAAGGCTGTTTTGAGGTATAAGAAGAGGTCCATGCCCAAACTGGTAGACTACCAGGCGACCTATCGTTCCACCATCCCAAAGAAAGCGAGACTTACTGCGTCTCTTCTAGATTCTGACACTGAAACTGATACATCCCTTACCCCTCTAGTCACAAACCACCGCCAAAGCCAAGGCTTGCCGTCTGAGAGGACACCTTCTCCTGCCCCCAGTTTCACAAGGGGTGGGTCAATGTCGAAAATGAGAGTGCTTGTGGACTTGAAAGCGGAGTCTTTTGGCTCTTCTGACATTTTAGGGACTCCTTTGATGAAGGCCAAACCAAAGAGCCTTATGGACGTGAAATTGGAGATAGGAGCCTCTGGCCCTTATGCTGCTGCTACCGAACCCTCTACTTTGGTTGCTGTAAGGGCAAAGAAGAGGAGGAAGGAGACCGGCAAGGCGGTAATTGGAGAGGCTTCTGAAGATCCTGTTGAGGATGAGTCATTTGAAAAGTGGGAGCCTCCAATGTTACATCAAGGCAGACCTATTTCTACTTTTGATTCAGTTATTGCTTCTGGGGACTTTGCTTCTGACCTGACCAAGACCTTGTTAATGCCAGTGGATATGACAGATCACAACAGACCCCATGATATTCCGGTTCTGAAGGGGACCCTTCAAATGATGACTGTTGTAATTGTTTTTGGGATTCTCTTGATGTTATTTTACTATTTACTTTCTTTTAATTTCTTATTATTTGCTGTAGTGTATTCAGAGGATGCACCTGTCGATCACCAGAGCTGAGGAACTGGAGAAGGCCGTACTGGAGGCTGCCATGAATACTAAAAGACTAACAGTGAATTTGAAAGCCGAGAAAGAGGGACGCAGGACTGCTGAGAGGGAGGTATTCCATCTAAGCAAGGTTATTACCTCGGCTGAGAAGTCCAAGGAAGCTGCCATTGGGGTACAGGCCCAACTTGAAGGGAAGGTGGCAGAGCTGGAGGCTGTTATTATGGTGATGGTCGCTGAACGTTTTGCTTTGAAGGCTAAGTATTGGCAGCAAGTTTGGGATGAAGCTGGGGCTACTTACAAAGAAGAGGTACTGGTATTGCAGGACAAGCTTTTTCTGAAGGGTTGGACAAGTGCTTTGGTAGCTGCTCAGATTCTTGAAGGGTCTCCCTTGTTTCAAGATGTTCCTATACCCTCAAGGTCCTTAGGTCCGAAGACTGCTGTTACCCCTGCTATTCTTCCAGTTAAGACTTCCCCAGGAACTGATTCTGTAACCAAGACTCTGGAGAGAGATACTGCCAATGAGACAGTGAACGTTGAAGGGGGTGAAACCCTAGAAACTGAAGCTGTGGGAGATGTGGTTAAGGAGGCTTCTACTTCTCAAGAAGTTGGAGCTACCTCTACTTTTCTTCCCCAAGATGGCCCGAATAAGATTGTGGATGCTACTCCTGAAGTTCCTCCTGTTGATGAAAGTTGAAGTTACTTTTGGGATGATTTGAAGTTTTTTGCTTTTTCTCTCTCTCTTTTGTTTTTATTTTTCTGCTGTACTGGGGCTCGGTCTTCCTAACAAGTTGCCCCTTAGGTTGGTCAAGACAATTTCTCTTTCTTCTTGCTACTGTTTCATGGGGCCAACTGTGCCTTTGAAAGAATTTCACTTCTGACATTGCAGTTTGATATGTTTTGTTTTCATACCTGCATTTGTTCATACTATTTGCCCCTGGCCGAGCACTGTTGAGTCCATGGGGCCAAATAGATGCTCGGTCTTCATGGTTGCACTGATTGTTGTAATTTGAATGAGAGTAACTTACTTAGGTCCAGGTTGACTTTTAAGAAAAAATAATTGTTTGCCCCCACCTGGAGCTAAGTAAGATTGGTACTGAAGAACCCGCT
Source organism: Camellia granthamiana (assembly GCA_036172215.1). Classification (NCBI taxonomy): domain Eukaryota; kingdom Viridiplantae; phylum Streptophyta; class Magnoliopsida; order Ericales; family Theaceae; genus Camellia; species Camellia granthamiana. Next base: position 49,237,952 of record CM069913.1, on the reverse strand, counting down.
CTCTGGGAGAACTGCTTAAGTTGATGTTGATGTTGATGTTGATGTTGATGTTGATGTTGATGTTGATTGTATAATTGCCATTGAATGGGACAAATAGATGTAAAGGAAAGATGTCATACTCAGGTCCAGGTTGGTACCAAGAAAACAATTGTTTGCCCCTGCCTGGAGCTGAGTAAGACTACTGTTGAAAATGTGATCGTTGAAGGGTTTACCCAAGTCCGTTCTAACTTTGTTTGGAGTGCAGCAGTACTGGGGTGTTGATGTGATGATACTTAAGAAATTATGTGATTGCCAAGAAAAAGAGTTAAAAAATTTGTTAGGGTGGTTTCCACCAAGCAATTCCACTTGGCTAAGGTCCATTTTGGTGGCCAAACATAACTCCACCAAGCAATCCCACTTGGCATGTTTGAGTGTAGACCAAAACTAAATTCCGTTCAGTTGTGCTGAAACTTTTTCCGTGTGGTTAAAACCAAAGCTAAATCCATTTGGTAAACACCAAAGCTAATTCCGTTTGGTAAACACCAAAGCTAATTCTGTTTAGAAACACCAAAGATAATTCCGTTTGGTAGACACCAAAGCTAATTTTGTTTGGTAAACACCAAAGCTAATTCTGTTTGGTAAACACCAAAGCTAATTCCATTTATTTTGAAATTGGGCTTAAGTTGTAAAGTCCAAGTTAAGTAATAATCTGTCCTAACCACAAAGCGTGTACAAGTACTTGGAAACAAAAGTTCAAAGAAGTGGGGAGGCATTCTCATTAAGTAAAAGAAAGATGCTTTTACACTTGAGAGATAAATGTGAGGTTAAGTCTATTGATAGTATTTTTTGACGTTTGCTACATTCCAAGCCCAAGGTATGGCCTTGCCGCTGATATCCTCCAAGTAGTATGCTCCATTTCCAGTGACGATTGTAACCTTATATGGACCTTCCTAGTTAGGTCCTAATTCTCCTTCGCCAGGCACCTTTTTGTGATCCATAACTTTCCTCAAAACCAGTTCTCCAAGTGTAAACTACCTTGGGAAAACTTTTTGGTTGAAACTCTTGATGAGCTGCTGCTGATATGCAACAAGTCTGATCAGTGCTGCTTCTCTTCGACCCTCTGCCATATCCAGTGCTTGTGCAATAGCTTCCTCATTACTTGCACTTTCAAACAGCTCTGATTGGAGGGTTGGGAGACCTACATCAAGTGGGATAACAGCCTCCATTCCATAAGTTAGGGAGTAAGGTGTTTCCCCCGTTGAGCGTCGTGCCGTGGTTCAGTAAACCCATAACACGTGGGGTAACTCTTCAACCCACTTTCCTTTTGCACTTTCAAGCTGCTTCTTTACTCCATTGATGATGGTTTTGTTCGACACTTCTGCCTGCCCATTACTCTGTGGGTAGCTTGGAGAGGAGTTCCGATATTTGATCTTGAAGTCGGCACAAAATTTCCTGAATATCTTTCTGTCAAACTGTGTTCCATTGTCTGCAATTAGTACCCGCGGGATGCCGAAACAGACCACGACGTTCCTCATGACGAACCACTTTGTGTTTGCTTCTTTGATGGTTGCCAATGCTTCAACTTCAACCCACTTGATGAAATAATCGGTTACAGCAATAAAGAATCATCTGTTCCAAGTGCCCCATGCCAAAGGTCCAACAATATCCAGACCCCACTAGGCAAAGGGCCATAGGCTGGTGAGTGGAGTAAGAGTTTTGGCTAGTTGATGAATTAGTGGGGCAAACTTTTGACATTTGTCACACTTTTGAACGTACTACTGTGCATCTTGCTGTATCCGTGGCCACTAGTACCCCTAAGTGAGGGCTCGGTGTGCCAATGACCTTTCACTAACGTGGCATCCATAAATCCCATCGTGAATTTTGTAAAGAACATTTTCAACTAGATTTGGATGCATACACAACAGATAAAGACCGAGATAGGAGCATCGATATAGTTTCCCAGATGGTGAGACCCAGAACCGAGCTGATCTATGTCAAATTTTGCTGGCTTCTTTCTTATCTTCGGGGATAGTGCTAGATTTCAGAAAAACAAGTATTGGATCCATCCAGCTTGGCTCTAGGTCATTGCAAAGGACTGGAGATGCAATGCTTGGTTCTGGCACAAACTCAACCCAAACTTTTCTAGCATCTTTAACATCTACTGATGAGCCGAGGTAGGCCAGAGCATTAGCGTGGTTGTTTCTGTCATGACTGTTTCATTCCACTCATATAAATTGAAATTTTTTAAGTAGATCCTTAGCCTTGCCTGCATACATGGCCATTCTTTCATCTCGTGTTTCATAGACCCCAGTGAGTTGGTTAACAACCAACTGAGAATCGCAGAAAACCAGAAGTTGCTCTGCACTAAAGTGTTCAGCACTGCTTAAACCGACTAACAGTGCTTCATATTCTGCTTCATTGTTAGAAGCCTTCCAACTGAGCCTAAGTGCTTACTCCTAGATAAATCCTTCTGGTGATATAAGTACTACCCCTGCCCCCGAGCCTCGGTTATTGGATGATCCATCGACGTAGAGCTGCCAGATATTACCAATAAAGAGTTTCCATGCTTCTGAAGCGCATTGCTTTCCTAGTTCGGTAGTGCGTGGCACCTGTACCGAACTGGAGTTTTCGTACTCGGTGCTCTGGGCGGGAGCAAACTCGGCCACGAAATCCACCAAGACCTAGGCCTTGATTGCTATTCTGGGTTGATATCGAATGTCAAACTCACCAAGTTCACCCGCCCATTTCGCTGTTCGGCCGGAGAAATCAGCTCGGCTGAAGACAGATCTGAAGGGGAATTCAGTGAGGACATTGATGGTGTGACCCTGAAAGTAATGTTACAGCTTCCTTAAGGCGATAAGTAGTGCGTAAGCTAGCTTCTCCAAGGGTAGGTACCATGTCTCGACATCTAGTAGAGTCTTGCTAATGTAGTATACTGGCCTCTGTTCCTTTTCAACCTCTCGAATCAATACTGCACTTACGGCGTGATCTGAGACTGCCAGATACAGGTACAGTTCTTCCCTCGGTTCTGGAGTAGACAGGAGAGGTGGTGCACTGAGATATTTTTTGAGGCCTTGCAATGCTTCGGTACATTCAGGACCCCACTCAAATGTAGCCTTTTTCCTTAGTAGCTAAAAGAAGGGCTTCATTCGATTTGAATACTTGTTGATGAACCAATTCAGGACGGCTGCCATTCCAGCCAGCTTCTGTAGCTCATTAGCCTTTGTTGGCACTTCGAGCTCTTGTATTGCTTTGATTTGATCCGAATTTGCCTCAATTCCTCTGTGAGTCACCATGTACCCCAAGAACTTCGGTGTTCCTACCCTGAAAGCACATTTCGAGGCATTAAGGCGAAGCTGATGGTTTTTTAGAATATTAAAAACTTCTCCCAGGTCTATAAGGTGGTATGTAGCGAGCTTGCTTTTTACTACCATATCATCTATGTAAGCTTCCATGGTTCTTTCGAGCTGATCCTTGAACATTCAAGTGATCATTCGCTGGTAGGTTGCCCCGGCATTCTTGAGGCCGAATGGCATTACTTTGTAGCAATAGGTGCCTCTTGGAGTAATAAATGTTGTTTTCTCTTGATCTGGGCCGAACAGTGGTATCTAGTGATAGCCGCTATAAGCGTCTAGAAAGCTCATACACTCATGTCCCACTGTTGAGTCTACCAATTGATCAATACGAGGCAAAGGAAAGCTATCCTTGGGACAAGCTCTGTTAAAGTAGGTGAAGTCAACGCAGACTCTTCATTTTTCGTTCTTCTTTTTTACTACAACTATGTTGGACAGCCATTGTGGGTACTGAACTTCTCGAATGGCCCCCGATGCTAGGACCTTGTCGACCTCGGCAATTACTGCTTCAGTGTGCTCAACTTAGGATCTTCGGCTTTTCTGCACAATAAGCTGAGCAGAAAAGTTAATGTTGAGTTTATATCAAGTAAAATCTGGACTCAACCCTAGAGTATCATATGCTGACCATGCAAATACCTCCATATTTTCCCTCAACAAATCCAGCAGCTGAAGTTTCTCATCAACGCCTAGCAAGGTACCGATAAGGAAATACTTTTCTGGGTCATCTTCCTTTACTAGGACTTTCTCCAAATCCTCTACTATCTTTTCCGCTGGGGTTCCTCCGACATCTTCCAAGACCGACGGTTCGGCTACTTCAACTGTCTGTACCCGATTGCAGAGTTGTTTAGCATTCATAACTACCATGAAGCAATGTTTTTATGCAACTTGGTCCCCTGAGATTTGCTTTACTCCGTGTTCCGTTGGAAAGTGGATGAGCTGGTGGTAGGTTGAGGGGACTGTTTCCATTTGATGAATCCAAGGACGACTGAGTATGGCATTATAAGGAGAAGGTGTATTAATAACTAGGAATTCTATCTGTGAGGTCTTTTTCCCAACCACAACTGGCAACACTATCTTCCCAAGTGGCCATTCAGGCTGTGAATTAAAGCCGACCAATGGAGCTGACGCAGGGGTGAGGTGCTGCTCAGAGAGACCAAGCTTCCTGAACAAGTCGTAATACAATATATCCGCTGTACTACCCTGATCTACCGGGACTCATTTTACGTCAAATCGTTTTCCAATTCCCATAGTTATAATCAGTGCATCAGTATATGGGTGCTGAATACCTTCTAAATCCTTTCTAGTAAATGAAACAGTGCACAAAGGGGGCTTAGGTACTATACGTACCTTTTTCGGCGCGGGCCTTACTGATATGACTTGCTGAATCTACACAGCTTTGGAAAATTTTTCTTGAAATGCCTCCTCGCGCTCGCGGCTGGTTGTTCCACGGATTACATTTATTACCAACCGAGGAGGATGCTCAATGTTCGATTCCGGTAGAGGGTTCCCTTGCTCGGCCACCACTTTATCCTGATCAATGTAGTCTCGGAGGTGTGCAGCAGCTACCAAGTCTTCCAGGTGTTGCTTCAATGCTCTACAATTTTGAGTCATATGCCTCCTGTCTTGGTGATAGGTGCATTTGAGCTTCTGATTACGCCAAGCTGGATCTCCCGACATTTTTGGTGGCCAAGTAAAGAATGGCTCTCTCTTGATCTTTTCCATAATACGATAGATTGGTTCCTTGAATATGGTCACAACTGCTTCATGGGATTTAGACTTGTCTACTTCATTCACTGTGAGTCCTTGGTGTTCCCCTCGGTTTGCTTTTTTTTTTGTGCCGAGCTGTTTGTTCAGTTGATGCTACCTCGATGGGGATCTAATCATCTTCGAGGCGAGCGTACTGCTCAATCCTAGCGTGCAAGTCCTTCAGTGCTGTGGCTGGACGCTTGGTAAGTGACTATCTTAGCTTACTATAAACACCCCATTTTTGACCGACCTTAAGACTTAGACGTCACTGATTGAGCACTCGGTGACGGTGCATGTTGTGCTCATTTCGAGTTTCCGGAGTTTCGACTGAGAACCTTGCCTCTAGGCCTCTGAACTCTTTGTGCTTTGACTCGGTTTGCGGACCAAGTCTGTTTTCTCTTCCCGGAGGAAGGGAGAGGTCTTGTAGACCATCTCTTAGTGGTCGTAGGCTACTTTTCGTGGTCATAGGCCACTGTTCCCATTTGGAGACTAGTTTCCAGTTTTCAGAGCTATCGGCCGTGCGCCTCAGATTGGGATCGCTTAACATTCTCCATTTGGCACGGTTTTTGGAACACACCTTGTTTCCTCTGTCTAGAGGGACACTGTGGTCCAGGAGACCACTTTTGTGGTCGTACGCCACTTTTGATGCTCAGCAGCTGGTTTTCGGGGCTCCCGGCCGCGTGTCTTGTCTCCCGAAACCTCGTCTTGCATCCGCTTTGGTTTGTCTTGGGTACAAACCTTACTTTTCATGTTGGGGAAGTGGTAGAAGGGTGGGAGACCAGCTTTTATCCTTGGAGACCACTTTTCTCCCCGCCAGCCGATTTTTTGGTCGGGAAACTGGTTTTCTTGGTCTTTGGGCCACATTTTCTGGTTTCCCACCCCACCATTGGCTTGCTTTCAGTGTGGAGACCACCAATTCCCCTGGCCGACCACTTTTTTTTCTGGGAGACCACTTTGGGTGGTCGGCCGACCACTAAAAGTAGCAGGCCGACCACCTTTTCTGGTCGGCAGCTTTCCTTCTGTTTTGGCAGACTGTGTGGATGCCAGCTGTGCCAGCTGGAGGGCACAGACTGTATCCTCCATACACGTGTATGGAGGGATTGCATCCAAGTTTTAGCTTCTCTAAGAAGCTTTAACTCTTGTTTTTCTATAAGAGAGAGCCTCCCTCTCCATTGGAGAGGTTCAGAAAAATTTCCTAAGGCAAGCATATATCCCCCCCTCTATATTCCTCTTTTGTGGCTTAAGAGTGAGTGTTCTTCATACATTTTGCCTACAACCCCTTAGCCAAGCCTCTTAACCTTGGACCTGAGATGCCACAGGACTTGTTTAGGCTTCCTAAAGTTGGTTTTGGCCCAGAGAAGCTGCTGGTTGTTTTGTTCTTCAAGGGTGAGACCTTTAGCTCCTTTAAAGCTTTGTTGTAGTTTGTTTATCTAGCCTTCTTTGCATGCTTTGTTTGGCTTAGTTTTCAACTATAAAAAGCTTTATTTTCCAGTGTTTCAAAGGTTTGTTTAAGGACTCTTTGGTGTTGGGGTGGTCCACCTCCCTTTTGTGCCTTATTTTGCATTGTTTTGAGCTCTCTCTTTAAGCCTTTGAGATCACATTTTCTTGACCTTTTAACCACTGAAATCCAGTGGATTTTCAGTGGGGGAAATGGGATTTTAATGCTTGAAATAAGAGGGGGTGGTCCCCCCTCCTCTTGTCTTGTTTGTATGCATAGAGGACCTATCAAATGAGCATGTTTCTACACTTCTTTGTGGCTTTGTTTAAGCTTGTTTTGGTGACTTTTGGGACCAGATATAACTCTGTTTTTGGCTGGTTTGATTGTCTCTTGACTGCCTCATGCACTTGTAGTGTAATGCTACTTATTAGCCTAACATGCTGTATACTTTTGATCATCATTCTAGCATGATTTTGGCCTAACTCAAAGAAGCTTTTACTCATATTTCAGCATGCTTAAGCTCTGTTTGAAGTGTTTTGGGTCGTGTATGCATTGTTGTGTATGGTCATGGTTCAATCTAACTTACTAGCTTTGTATATCGAGTCCACTAGCATGCGTTGCTTAGGCTTTCGGCATGATTTAGCATCATTTCTACCATGATTTCAGTGCATATTCCATGGCCATGCACTCACATTTGTCACTCTTTCCATGCATTGGAAGGTTTATGCTTTAAGCCTTAAGAGTGAGCCATCATGTATGCATGTTTGCCTAAGCTCATGAGCTCCATTTCAGCATGTTCTTGACTCTTAATTTGGCATGATTAAGCTCTGTCCAGAGCTGGTTTAGTGGTTTAAGCTTGGTATTGCATGCTCCTTGTGTATTGCTCTTGACTAGCCTTATGCCCTAGGCCTTCTAGCATGCCTCATTTGTGTTGTTTGGATGATTTGGCATCATTTAACACTTCATTTCAGAGCGTGTAGCATTGTCATATTCCCGTGCATGTCACTCTTTAATCGCGCTTAAGAGTTGTGCCTTTATGCTTTGCTTACGAGCCATGAGTTGAATGTGCATTTCATGCTCTTTGTGCCTAGATTTTGTTGAGTTTTGGCCGCTGATTTGGGTATGGCTGAGGCCCATCCATTTTGGTTTAAGTCCATTTTGCATTAAGTATGCCATTGTAGTTCATAGCATTGAGTATGCCATGTTGTCGCATGATTGATCATTGCATTGTGCATGCCTTGCTCATCTCGTTGTGTATGTTAGTTTCTACGTGCATTGTGTATGCTAAGTGTCATGTGCATTGAGTATGCCATTGTTAGTTCATAGCATTGTGTATGCTAGTTGTATGTTTGCATGTTATCCCTTGCATGTTTGCATGACTTAGTTGCATTGCATTAAGATTGCATGCTAGAGTTGCATTGGTGCATGCCTTGTTTGTTGCATTGTGTTCCAAACATGGGGAACGAGAGACGTTTCATGCTTGAAATGATGAAACGTGCCTCGATTCCCGGTCGCCGACACTCTTGACTACCCATGACGGAGTTGTTGGCTTTAGGTGCTTGTATGTGCATTCATTTCACATTGAGTCGTGCAATTCGACTCCTCAGCCATCATGCATCGAGATGCGTGATTGGTGGCCCAAGGGTTGAGGCCTACTCTCCTTTGAGCTTATGTAACGATAGGGAGGGTGGTCGCGCATACATGTGTTGCAAATACTTTGCCATGCCCCTTTCTTGTCCTTTGTTGTAGAAAACCAGAAACCAGCAGCAAAAACTAGTCGGCCGACCAAATAAAGTGGCTGGCCGACCACTTTTTCTGGTTTTCACCACAAAAAGTGGTCGGCAGGTGGTCTCTAAGGCCAATATCTAGTCGGCAGCATCCCTACAGATTCCCAAGGTGGAGTTTCATCTCTCTGGAGCTTGGTGCAAGTTTCTGAGATCAATTGCAAACAGAGGCAAATCAGGGCGTCGCGAGGGATTTCCAAACAAGGCGACTCGAGCATGCATGCATCCTTTGTCATCCAAAGCAGAGCTGAGGCAGCCCACATCATTTAGTTTACACGCTTATTTAAATTGCTTACTTAGTTAATTTGTTGATTAATTAGAGTTGTGTAATAATTAGCTGTGGCTTGTTATTCATTTTGTTGTGTAAATAACTAGTTTAATTAGATTAGCTTAGATCAGCTAGTTGGATCTGTATTATTTATTCGGACCCTCCATCGAGAGGGCGAATTTTGTAATAAGTGTGCGTGTGTGTGATGCATGTCTTCCAACCCCCATTTATTTCTCCCTTTTATTTACCAGCTTACGATGGTTAGTTTTAGGGCATGTTTCAATTAGCATCCTTATGCTCGCATGTTTGCATCCATTCGTCTGTCTTGCATGCACCGGGCTCGGCGCATCATACTAACTGCATTGTATTTCAATTCCTGTTTGAATACATGTATCAAATTGCATTTCACATGACATTTTAGAATAGCTGAGCCCATCTTAGTTGCATTTTGCATGTGTTGCATTTTGCATGTGTTGCATTAGGCATTCTTGACATAGCTAGGATCATGCATTGATTACTAACTAGCTTCTTTTTTGGCTCGGAATACACTGTAAGTGTTTATGCTTTAGCACCTTGCATGAGTGTGAGTGTTGCCATGATAGCATGCTTGCCATGAGGCTATTTGCTTATGTGATATAACTGCCTGAATGCCTGTGGGTGAAGGTTAGGTTACTTGAATTGGGACAATTCATTGATTGCGAGTTTAAGCCCACTTGAGAGTGGCAAATCACCATGTTTTCTAAGCCCACTTGAGGGTGGCAAAATCCGTATTTTAGCCTACTTGCGAGTAGCAAACCGTTTTCAAAACGAATATGCAATGCTTTGTTCCAACTTAGGTAATCCAGTCCATACTTGTATGCTGTGCGCATCACATAATAATTCTAGGTTAATAACCATAATAAGAGCACATGTGTTTTCAAAAACAAGATATCATGTTAGTAAAGGCCGATCTTTGATCGGGCGAGCGGGGGTACTCATTGCATGACCTTCCCCTCTCGTACCCAAGTTCCCGAGCCGAGGCAACTTTGGTGATGACGGACACGTGGCCTTAGGCACGAGTCAGGGTTTCCTAAATTCCCCCAAAATAAAATATTTAGGTGGCGACTCTGTATCTGGCAAAGTAATCCATGTTTGGCACTTCTTTCTAAAAATCAGTTTTTCAAAACGATTTGTCGAATTTGGACTCTTTGGTGATTTATCGATCTTGCATTGCACCTTGTGAGATTAGATTCAGAACCGTGACTTTGAGTTCGAACTGTAGTGAGCCCAATGAACAAAACGAGATTTTCTCGGGACGTTCGGGCGCGTCTACACTTACTTTCTGGACGCAGATCGTGTTTAAAAGACATTACAACCATCTGTTCACTGCAAACATTTTCTTCCAGATCATTATACTCCTCCTAATACCTTCTAGCATAATTACACAGCGTTTCCTCATGTTTCTTTCGGAGACCGAACAATGTATCTGGCTCTTTTGGGATCTTAGTGTTGGAGACGAATCTGGCCGAGAACTCTTCAGAAAGCTGCTTTCAGTCATAAATCGATCCGGCGAGGAAATGATCGAACCATCGAAGTCCGGATTCTCCCAAGCTGGACAGAAAGACTTTGTATATCAATGCCTCGTCTCGGCTCCATAAGGACATCATCTGCCAGTAATGGCTGATATGTGTCAGTGGATCTAATTTCCCATTGTATGACATAAACTTTGGTGGAGTGAATTTCTTGGGGGGTCTCATGGCTTCGATTTCTGGGGAGGCGAGGAGATGAGCCAATCCAATGCTCGGTGCTCTCTCTAATGGATAGTACGGTCAAGATGATCTCGTCGTTGCTCATTTTGTCTGTTGCCAATCAGCCAAGTACGGAGATCTTGAGGAGGGTATTCTGTCTGCTGGCTAGCTGTTTTTTGCCTCTTAACCCTTCTCCGACGTGAACCACAGGTGTGGCTGCTTGCAGCCTCACTTTGTACAAGGATTGGCTGGCTTTTGCTGCCCAGATTCATTTCTGGGAACCTTCTTCACTGGTGGTTCACGAGATGGGCTCCTCTGTCATAGGTGAGAGGGCTCTGCATCAATCCTCTTCTCCGTCGGGTCACTCATCACCCTTTTGAGTTATGCTTTCAGTTCCTATATCTCCATTCCCATGGAATCAATGATTCGATCCCTGTAGTCCTTCTCTAGTAAAAAATGATGAGAAGAATCTCCAGCGAAGGGTAGTCAATGCTCAACAGATTTGGGAGTCCGGTTGTTGTTTCCGGTTTGTTCTTCCAGGACTATCGGGAGTGCCAAGCCTTTATCCTTTGTCTCTCCGTTTGTGGAGTCAATGCCGAAGGCGGGATGTCCTCAATCCCCATCGCCGGAATCAAGTGCAGAACTCAAAGACGAAGCCATCCACGCTCACCACTCCAATTGTGTGTACTGAATACCGCACTAGATGATTGTGGATTAGAGCTTCGCACTTGATTGAACTATCCAGGAATAGAGACCCTGCAGCAATAAGCACCATTAGAGCTGCCCAGCCGGGGTTGGCCGGATAACCCCTCCGGTGTGGGAGTAAGTGATTGGAGAAGATGAGAGATACACTCTAAGTGTAGAGAGTTATGTTTAAGTGAATATGGTTTAGCTTAGATCAGTTACCTTCAGTGTGAAGTCAATGGAGTTTATATACAATTCCTTGTTTGTTGCCCAAGATGATTTCATGGAGCTCTGGTGCTGCAAAGTTTCCTTTAGCATTGCTCAAGGTGGGGGACCATCTGGTAGTTAACAAGGGGCGTATATACTCATTGTAACCATGCTTGTAACTGGTTACATTCCCTCGATCAACTGTTTCCGTGATTCTAGGGAAAGGGGACCAGCTGAGGTGGCATCCTCCATGTGCATGCACTCACAACTTCCACATTTCTTTGTTGGGTTCTTTTAGCTCAGTACCGTCATGCTTCGGCTCATCCCCCTATGAGATTGCTTGTAGAGATAGGCTGGCCCAATAGGATATCTTTGTATGGGCTCGGCCCCTTTTGGGCTCGGTCCAAGGATCAGATCCCGCAGTTCGGCCCAGCCCAGCGTCGTGGCTAGACTGACCTTTCCACTACGGGTTGGGCCCAAGTACTTGAGGACTTGGATGGATTGTTGATGATGTAACTGGGCTAATCTGATTGGCCCACTTGTTTATCCTGCTTCTCAGGACTTGAGTCTAATGGATTGGGCCGGCCCAAGGCTTGGATCTGACCCATTTTATATTTAGTCCCTTTAACTATTTTCAAAATTTAAACCATTTGGGTTTATTTAGCTAGAATTCATGTAATTTGATGGAAGGTTAGGTTTTGTTTGTGTTGAAAAATACACAAAGTGGAAACTTTGATTACAAATTATTGTAAAATAGCAAAAAAACCTCTAATACAAAACTGTTGATATGACCACCAAGGGCCCATCATAGTTTATAAGAGAGTTTTCTCTTCTCCTTATTGACCAGGGTTCGAATCCCCTACTACTTAAGTGGAAGTCCGACAGTTTAGGTGGATTGGCTTGCAAGGATGGATCCTAAGGGTCCTACCTTGGGCTGTTCTGGGCATAAAAAAATAAATAAATAAATATTAAAAATAAAAAATAAAAACTGTTGATAGGAGGAAACTCTTAAAACAACATGGGGTAGTTCAAATAGAGAAGTATAAGGCTGCTTCACTCATAGTGCAACACACAACACTATATTTTTCTGAAAAATATAGAAGACAACTCAAAGGAGAATGCTCACTTTTTCTCTATCAAACTATACTCTCTGATATCTTTCTCTTATTTTTCCGCAACTCCCACAATGGAGAGAGACTGCCACTCTCCCTCCTTGGAGAGAAACTCACTTTCCCTCAATCTTCAACTCTCTAATACATCATCTATATATAGACTTTCCTACAATGTAAACATCCAACGTGAACACTTGAAACCCAACTATAACTCAATTTCATTTTGAATCCTTTAGCCTCCAAACTAACAGATTCACTTTCCCTCATTTTGAAAAATTTGTTGTAATGTTCAGATTCACTTTCCTTCAATCTTCAACTCTCTGATACATTATATTATCTCTATTTCTTTTTCTCAATTAATTTTTCATGTATTGCTCCATGCATTATTGAAATATAAAATTTTGGCCTCATCATGTCTTTCAAAGAGTAAATATATTGTGTTTTGGACTTATATAGTAGTGATGACACAATTTTGATTTTTTCTTGAATTTGCAAGGAATAGTGTTTTTTTTAAGGGCTTTATTTTAATTTTAATTATTTGATCTATTTACAGAACTTAGATAATTGAAAAATGGCGAGTTCTTCAATGTGTGTTCTATGTTTGTTTCAATGTAGTAATTTATTGTCTAAATCTAACTGTTTGGAGAGGTTTGCCTTACATTCATGTTTAGAATCTTTGCTCAATGCTATTTTTCATGTGTGTTTCAGCCAATGATGGGTTCAATATTATGCTTACAGGTGGTATATTCAGAGCAATTAGAGAAGTACATAAATTTTGTGCTCAAAGAAGGTGATTAGCTACCAAACAAATTAGAAGAATATTTTTTGTTGTTATTGTGAAACATGCAATTGTCACTCTTAAACATGGGTTTACTTAATTTTTTTGGTATCGTTCAGATTCAAATTGTAAAATCATTTGATTCAGTGATATTATAGTAAGCTATTCATGCATTTATTATTGTTCTTCTGATTGTTTTTATTACTGCAATGAGTTTATTTTGTTGTTAAATTAGAGTTGCTTTTAAAGAATTATATGTTCTTCAATGAGGGTGATTTGCAATCAAATTGTGTTGGCAGTCGTTAAGCACGGATTATCCGCTAATGATTGGTTTAATTTTCCTATTTAATTTTTATTTAGGAATTATGACCTCTAAATCCATTTTTAACTATACCATCTCACTTGTCTCAAACAAACTATACCATTTCACAATTGGGTAATCCTCTGACACAATACACACCATATGTAACTCTTGTCAGAAAATTAAGTCAGTTTATATGAATTTACATGAGTGATGTCAAAATAATACGTAAATTGAATACAAATCCTTGTGAGTTCACTTTTATGAATAGACTCACACGAATTATGTATTTTTGTAAAATCAATTATATAAATTTGTGAAAACTTAAATAATTTTTTGGTAGGATTGCGTACACTAAGGGCTTGTTTGGAAAGTTAGGTTTAGACTAAGGCATTATTTGGCATACCTGTCACGCCCCGAAAAATAACACAATAAAGATTCATCAACTTCCAATTACATAATCTTGAATTCCAACTCAATAACTTCCATTGTTTAATGTAAACGGAAATAACGTCTCAACATGGACATCATCATCAAATCTCCAACATTTGTATTCATTGATCATCAAGAGATTTACAAAAAATATTCCACATGTGAATATATATTCAACATTCCTAGAATATAAATCTATAGCATGTGGCACAATAAGTCAAGTACAAATTAATGCCCTCAAGGGCTACAAATTCCAAGGCTTAAGCTTGGTTACACAAAACTGGTTTTTCGAACCCATACATATAAAGCCCTTGACTTGTCAAAAATAATTATAACAAAAAGAAAGCGCCTTGTGCTCTCAAAATATATTCCACGCCTCTAATTCGGCAAGATCACCACATCATTTCCTACACAAGATCTCATAGGGTGAGCACAAAGCCCAGTAGGAAAATCTTAACAAAGTATTGTAGACGCGCCCTTGGGCCTCACTACAGTTCAGGACTCAAATTTGTCACGGTTCTTAATCTGAACCAAAGAGTCCAAATCCGGCAAATCGTTTTGAGAAAACAGATTTTTAGAAAGAAGTGCCAAACATGGACTGCTTTGCCAAATACAGAGTCGCCACCTAAATATTTTATTTTGGGAAATTTAGGAAACCCTGACTCGTGCCTAAGGCCACATGTCCGTCATCACCAAAGTTGCCTCAGCTCGGGAACTTGGGTACGATTGGGGAAGGTCACTTCGTGAGCACCCCCGCTCGCCCGATCAAAGATCGGCCTCTACTAACCATGATATCTAGTTTTGAAAACATTATGCATTCTTATTCCGGTTATTAGCCTAGATTTACTATGTGATGCGCACAGCATACAAGTATAGACCGGGTCACCTGAATTGGAACAAAACACTTCATGTTTGTTTTTGAAAGATGGTTTGCTACTCGCAAGTAGGCTTAAAATGCAGATTTTGCCACCCTCGGGTGGGCTTTAGGAAAGATGGTTTTGCCACTATCTAGTAGGCTTAAAACTCTCAGTCAATGCATTGTTCCAATCCAAATAACCTAACCTTCACCCACAGGCATTCGGGCAGATATATCACATAAGCACATAGCCTCATGGTAAGCATGCTATCATGGCAGTCACTCACACGCATGCAAGGATGCTAAAGCATAAAACTTACCGAGTACTCCAAGCCAAAACAGAAGCTAATTAGAAATCCATGCATGATCCTAAATATACAGAAGTGCCTAATGCAACACATGCAAAATGCAACTACAAGCAGGCTCGGCTATTCTAAAGATGGCATGTGAAATGCTACAACTAACAAGTATTCAACTTGGAATTGAAATACAAATGCAATTAGTATGATGCGCCGAGCCCGGTGCATGCAAAACAGATGAATGATGCAAACATGCTATCATACTGTATGCTAATTGAAATATGCCCTAATCTAACCATCATAAGCTGGTAAATAAAAGGGAGAAAGACGTGGGGTTGGAAGACATACATCACACACACGCACACTTATTACAACATTGCCCTCGCTCGGAGGGTCCGAATAAATAATATACAGTCCCAAATAAATAGTTACAGTCCGAATAATTACAAAATCCTAATTAATTAACAAATTAATCTAGGAAAGCAATAAATTGCACGCAAATCCATGGACCGCCTCAGCTCTGTTCCGAATGATGAATGATGCATGCTTAGGTTGCCTTCTCGCGGAAATCCACTGCGATGCCCCATTTGGCCTCTGTTTGCAATTGTTCTCGGGATTTGTGCCAAGCTCCGGAAGGCTGCTAATTTCTGATTTGCTGCAACAGAGAGTAAGAAAGGGGCATGGCAATATATTTTCACATATGTATGCATGACTACTCTTCAGGGAGTGTAGTCCTCGATCCTCGTGCCACCAATCGCGCATCTCGATGCATGATGGCCGAGGAGTCGAATTGCACAACTCAATGTGAAATGAATGCACAAATAGACACAACAAGATCGAGACTCCATCATGGATAATCCAGAGTGTCGGTGATCGGGAATTGAGGCACGTTCCGTCACTCGGAGTACGAAACGTCTCTCGTTTCCCGTGCTCGGGCTAACTCCTATCCCAAACACAATGCAATATGCATGACATGCATGAATACGACTAATATACATCCTAGCATACGCAATACTATGAAATGGCATACACAATGCACGAAGTAACATGGCATGCACAATGCTCTAACATACAACCTAGCATACGCAATGCAAAGGGCTAAGATGGCATACACAATGCAATATGGGCTTACACTAACACGAGTGGACCTCAGCCACACTCACATCAGAGGCCATAAGATGAAAATGAGACGCTCGAAATGCGTGCGCACATGCATGCAAATCGAGGACCGAACCTAAGGCATCAAATGCCACTCCACCAAAGCATGGCAAGGCATGGAATGTGGCATATGAACATGCAAATTTCAGCACTGAAACATGATGCTAAATGGCCCCGAAACATGGAAACATGGCACCCAATGCATGAGACGAACCCCAAAACTCAAAACTAGGTACATGGAATGGCTTATAGCTATACAAAGCATGCATTATTTGATCATGAAGTCTAAAGACAGAGCCAAGACAGTCCCAAAACATGAACTTTTCCAGTTTAAAGCATGGCCGAAAGATGCTAGCAAGATGACTTAAAAAGGCATGCAACTTTGACTAGTAAACATGGTTTACATGGCAAGTGCATGAAGCATATCGAATCTCACCAAACCAGCAAAAATCAGTGAATAAAATATGCCAAAATATGCCCAAATAACCATGGAAATGCAGCCAACACATGCACAAATGAGGGGCTCCTTTAGAGGGCATACAAAGGGATTATTAAGCACATGCAAGATAGACACTTAGCATGGCACAAACAACTCTGAAAATCAAATATGGTAGTCCTAAAACTCACCAAATTGGCCCTGAAATCAGTCAAAAAAGCATGCAAGATAGGGCCTCTTTGGAAGGCCAAAATGACCATCAAACAAGTCAAGGTGAGAGGGGGTCACCCCCGTCTGATTTGGAGGCTCAAAATAGTGTGCTAGCCACTAAAAATCCACTGGATTTCAGTGGCTAGAAGGCCAATCAAAGTATGCAACAAGAGCTTAGGTGTAAGGCTCAAAATAAGAAGGAATCAAGCATACAAGGAAGCATGTGACCTCAAACAAAAATGGAACCTTAAAAAAGCTTGAAGATGAGATTAAAACAAGATATTTTTCAGTTTATGACAAACCTCAAAAATGAACACAAATAGGGCTAATCTATCATGCAAAAATGGCCCTAAAAGAGATATTAGAGACAAGGGATAGAAGCTGGCCCCAAATAGCAAAGAGCCCTTCAACAAAATTGAAGAGGGGCTCAAAACAAGACATTTTATAGTTTACATCAAGTCTCGAAAATGAACACAAGTGAGGCTAAATCATCATGCAAGAAAAGGCCTAAAAGAGGGATAAAGAGACAAGTGGTAGCAACTGACCTCAAACAGAGGAGAACCCTTCAACAAAGTTGAAGAGGGGCTCAAAACAAGACATTTCACAATTTATGACCAAGTCCAAAACAGCTCACAAATAAGCCTAAAATATCATGCAAAAATAGGCCTAAAATATCATGCAAAAATAGACCTAAAAGAGAGTCTAAACACAAAGGGTGAGGAGGAGACCTCAAACAGAGAAAGACCCTTAATCAAACATGGAGATGAGCTCAAAATAAGACCACTTTCAGTTTGGGTCGGAGCCTAGAAATGCAAGCAACAAAGGCTAAGAAAGCATGCAAAATAGAGCCAAAAGAGAGGGAAAAGAGGCTTACCCTTGTAGCCTAGGTCTTCAACAGCTTTTGGTCCAAGAAATGGTGCTCCTAGCCTCTGGAAATAGCCTTTAAGTTGCTGGAATGGAGTGTGGAGGTGTGGTGCTATGTGTTGTAGTGTAAATGGTGCAAGGCTTTTAGGGTTTAGAGGGTTGAAGTAGAGAGAGAGTGAGAGTTGTAGGCAAAGGCTCAAAACCAATTTTGTAACCCTCCCAAATGTAGCTGAGGGTGCTGGTTTTATAGGGAAAGGAGTGGAGGAAAGGGGGGGGAAATCAAATTCAAATTTTTCCCCCAAAAAACCCCTCCCGGATACAGGATCTGGGGGGAAACAGAAGGTACATCTGTAATGTACCTGGAGAGAGGATTCTGGCCGGCCAGGTAGAAAAGGTCCAGGTGGCCGGCCGGCCACCTCCCCTGGCCGGCCGGCCAGTGTCAAAAGGGTCAACCAAAATTAGTGGCCAGCCACCCCCAAAAAGATGGCCTCCCATGTGTGCACAACACAACTATGTGGAGTAAAACTGGAAAAAGTGAACCAGGAGAGAGAAAAGCTAGCTTTTTAGAGGGGTTCAAAAGGGTCAGGAATGATTGATGGCCGGCCATGACATATTGGTGGCCTCCCAGGTGTGTACAACACAAATATGTGGTTGAGGGCCAAAGAAAGTGGCCCGGGAATGGTCAACATCAGCTTTCTAGCGAGGAAAACGGGCGACGGAGAGCGATGAAGGAATAAAGCTGGTCTACAGCACAATTGCTGGCCTCCCACCCTTCTACAACCTTCATAACAATGAAAATAAGGCCCCTGCCAAAAATGGACCAAAACCGATGCAAAACGAAGGTTCGGGGGGCCAAAACACGTAGCCCGGGGCCCCGAAAACTGACTATTAAGCACCAGAGGTGGCGTCTGACCACGAAGTTGGTCTCTCGAGCCACAGTGTCCCTCAAAAGGGAGGAAATAAGATGTATGCCAAAAAACGGAGCAAACGGAGGTGGTTGAGCGCTCCCGAACCGAGGCACACGGCCGACGGCTCTGAAAACCGAGAACCGGGCTCCAAACGAGAAAAATGGCCTACGACCACGAAACGTAGCCTACGGCCACTGAGAGATGGTCTACTAGACCTCTCCGTCCCTTCGGGAAGAGAAGACAGAGAAAACGGGACCTGGTTCGTAAACCGAGGCAAAGCACAAAAGAGTCCGAAAGTCCGGAGGCAAAGCTCGCAGCCGAGACTCCGCAACCTCCGAACGAGCACAATATGCAACATCACCAAGCACTCAATCGGTGACGTCTGAGTCTTAAGGTCGGTTAAAAATGGGGTGTCTACAAGTATATACATTTTATACAATCTCCTGAGATTAATGCATATGTCATGCCGTATTCAAAAACATATATCTCTATCTTTTGAAACCTTTGTGCACAATGTAATTTGAGAATTTAACAATTCAACGATTTCAATGTAGTTCAAAGGGGCGGTAAATACGACTCAAGTAATCTCTAGGTTGGTGTCTGCAAGTAGGCATAACAACTACTACCAATCCCCACTTTACCGGTTGTTAACTGGAAAGCACGTGGTACCTCCTCCGCGCGTGTTTTCGGTCTTTCACCATAGACACTCAAGCCAACTTAACCAATACTAACTACACCCCCTATCCGAACTTACCAACGTGTTTACCCCAAAACAATTCCAAATGATCTTGTTTTACAAAACAATTCCTTTCTCAAAGTAATAAGTTTTCCCAATGCAAGATTCAAAATCAATTGCAATAATGATTCAATGGAATGGCAATGCAAAATGTCCAATGCGATAATATAGTTCCATTTAATGATCTCAACGATGTCGATTCGAAAGGTGATGATAATGAAATAAAATGTCAATGCAATGTATTTCTATATCAATGCCTTAAAATTTCTCAATTCATCCACACAATCTTCGATTGTGATCAAATTCTCACATCTCTCATCTATATAACATCATAATATATAGTTTCAAGAGCTAATATAACAATATCAACATTCATGTATTCTCCACATGTTAAACATCATTTTTAGCATTTGGTCTTTCCAAAATAACAACAACAAGCTATTCCTCAACCTTCCCAAATCAACAATTTCTCATTTTCTCATGCATTTTCTTCATTTGATACAACTATAGAAATTTCCTCCATCAGTTACTCACATAACAAATTATCAAGTATCAATTTCACAATATCTCAACTTTTTTTCAAAATCCCCAAATTCTAGGGTTTCACCAAAACAAGGTTTGTGTTCCATTTTTGAAAAGATTTATTCAAAACAACACCCATACCATAGAACATAGCTCATATTATCAAAAGTTTTGAGAAAAATGGATAAAATCATCTTCTAATATCATCTAGGATTCAACAATCCAAATTCATAACTCAAATATGTAGTAAAACAAGCATAATATTGCAAAAACATATATATAACTCAAAGATTATTCCTACCTCAAGCTTGGGAAATGAAGAGGAAGAAAACCGTAGAACTCAAAGTTAGTGAAAACTCAATCCAATCGATTATAAATGTAACCCCGTCCCCCTCTTCAATTTGGTGTAAAAAGTCCCCTTAAACTCTTGAAGATTTGAACTAAATCTTCAAGAGAAGTTGGATTTGAGTGTGTTTGTAGAGAGAATGGAAAGAAAAGATGAGTATAGAGAGAGAGAAGTGAAAAATCTGTATAAACACGTTCTTGGCATTAGTTTTGAGGAAAAGAGCATGAATTTTGAAACAGACGCGCCGAAATCCGCACGAGAGGTTTCAATTCCGTATGAGCAAAATTTCCAACCCGCATGCAGATTTTTTTGCTCATGGGTGGTTTGCTCTAAAGAGCTCCCTAGAAAAATCTATCGAAATCCGCTTGAGCAATTTTCTACCCAGAAAACTCTGAAAACTTTGAAAAACTCTATGAGGATCTACTCGAGCAGTTTCCAAATCCGCACAAGCAATTTTGCCCAAACTCTTAGAATTGATAATACAACCCAAGAGAAGTTCCAATGTCCAAAACTTAAAATTTTCAAACCCGGAAAGGTTATGAGAAGTTAAGTAAGAATAGAAAAGAAATTTTAACAACCCAAAACGCTGAAAGTAATGCACACAAACTTACTACTCAATATTAGTTAAGTCCAAGACCCGAGACATCACAATACCTATGTTAGCATATTTTTTTATCATTTTATCTTTTTAGGTCACATCATCTCTCTAATTTTTTTGTATATCTTTTTATAAAAAGTTAAAAAGTATACTTATTTAAATCATTCCAAATACGCTCTAAAATAATCAATAAAGACAAAATAAATTAAAATAATTAACAAAACAAAAAATCACATCTAAACTATAATAATTTCACATTTTTTTCTCATAATTATTAAATTAATTAAAAAAATAATTATAATTCTAAATATAACTTTTTTAATGAAGTTAAAATAAATAGGGTAAATTACATTGACACCCCTTGAGATTTATGTTTATTATAGTTCCCCTCACCTTTTGAAAATTACATCCTCTCCTTGAGATTTAAAGTTTCATTACAGATTGTCCCTTGAGATTTAAAATTTCATAACAGTTCTTCCTCACCGTAATGATCATCATACATAAAATTAAATTAACAGGGAGGTCAGTGTAATTTTTCAAATGTGAGGGGTGAACTGTAATAAACATAAATCTCAGGGGTGTTAGTGTAATTTACCCAAATAAATAAATAAATAATTAAAAGATCAACTAAAATAACAGGAGATAGGAGATGGCCTTACCCGCTAATTATCCTTGACAATTTAAGAAGTTGGATTGGAGAGAAATAAAAAAAAAAAAAACAGTTGTGTTGTGGTTGGGTCGATGGAAGCGGGAAGACTTCAGAGTCCCATCAGCATCATCGTCCTCCTCCCATTCAACACCAAACAACGCTCTCTTCCTCATCGTCTCCCCTCTTTCGCTCGCTCCATTAGGGCTTCTTCCAACTTACAGGTACATACATCTATGTCTCTCCCTATATAAAGGTCTCTCTATGACTCTTTACACATTTCCATGTCTCTCTCAAATGGAAGGGAGGTTACAGAGGACCGAAGCCGAGAAGGGAATGGGTGGGCGATTGGGTATCCAGAAACGACGATGTTGTCCGGACTTTCCCAATCTATGTCGGCGGCATCTCTCTTTTGGCTGTTCTCTTCAATCGCTCCCTTTCCGGCATAGCTCTTGTTTCCGATGCCGGCAGGTCTTAATTTCTATGTCCTTTTAATCAAAGATTCTTCATCTTATTCTTGTTTCCCCCATTTATATATATATATATATATATTGGCTATGCAATCAATTTACTGTAATATAGTGTACTGTCTTTTCACCATTCTGGGTTACCTTGCTTTTCATTTGCTCAAATTTGGAGTAGAAGCTTTATTTGATATTATATTATATGAAGCACTCCAAGTAAATTACCAATTGTTGCTACTTTTGGGACTTATGATAAATTTATCAGTAATAAGTCTAGTAAATAGGACTTATTGGTAACTGAACCTAAATTTGGCAGAGTTGTAAATTTGAAAGCTACAAAATGGTTTTCCAAAAAATTAAAAGTTTTCAGGGTCCCTTGATTTGGGTAAAAAAAAATAAAAATAAAAATAAAATAAAGTAAATAGAAAAAAGGGGTAAAACTCAATCTGATAAAAGTTTGAGGCATGGAGTGGAGAGGATTTTTTTAGTGATATTTACCCAAATTTATATTTGATATTAGTTTCAGTCAAGGTATGGAGATGTCGGTAAAGGGTGTATATAGTTTACTCAATTTCAGGTCTATGACTGGTTAGAATGGAATGTGAGATTTTGATTATGTCTATGGATGATATAAACTCTCTTTGAGGAAGTTTCAACTTGATGGTTAGAAGCACCTAGATGTTTTAACTACCGAAATTGCCCATTAAGAGTAGTGTTATTGGTAGAGTTTCTTTTGTTGGATGAGGAGAAATTCAATGCTGCTGATTGGTCTATGCACCTCGATTTCTCTAGAAGAAACCATTTGTGCTCTGCCCCTTTCCCCCAAAAATCAAATTTTATTCAGGCTGAGAGTGTGAGACTTTTGCCAAATCGATGTACGGCCGTTCCATGCTTTGAAAATTTTGTTAATTGCTTTGGAAAGAGCTACTATTTCCTCAGCAACAGGGCTGGCCTTTTGTTTAACAATTTGAGATTGGTTTTGGGGGAAAGGTCTTCTAGCTATCTATGGGGGTGTTTGTTTGGGGGATTAGAGGGTAGGATAGGACTCTATGTCCATTCCATGTAATAGTCCAATGTTTGGTTCAAAAAATGTAACCCGGACTAATTGGTTTTGGGGGAAAAATCCATTGGCCCTCCAGATTATTGTACTTAGTAAAATAAAATAAAATTTAGAAGTCTCAACTCAAAATTAAAATAAATTTATTTAATTTTTATTGATGTTGTATTTATTTAATTTTTGAAAAGTTCTGGCTGAAAAATAAAATATAATTTATAACTCATAATTAGTTTTTCTATTATTTAGTAAACAATTCAAAAGGATAAAATAGTTTTTTGAGCATTTATGCTTCTTCATAATATTCCAAACAAGCATATGGCTTCTTCATAATATCCCAAAACAAGCATATGATTCAGTAAAATAATCATTTCCTAACATCTAATCCCATGACCAAACAAACATGGGATACACATCCTTTCTAACCAAATAGTTCAGGGACTATGTATCTCAAAATTAACAATCCGATAAATTACAATCCCCCTTATCCAGTCTGTCCAAACAAAGACTTAGGTTGCATAATACTTTTACATTGTATTATTCACACACCATTTTGAGGTTGTCAGATTGTGCCTGATGGCATGAATGAGTAAATTTCTGGGGGGAGAATAAAATGACAAAAGAAACTTGACAGATGATAATTTGGTGCTATTAAATATGAAGTCAATTGCTGAAATTAACTTGAGTGCAAAAAAATAGAAGGATTTGTGTTGGAACTTCACAAATTTTCTCAATGATCAAATTGGCATTAGCTGACAAGCATTAGGGAGACTGCAACTTAAAATGAGAATAATGCTATTCTTAAGCATGAGTTCATCTATTGTAAAGTCCTACAACGATCAAATGGGTTAAATGCTGTCAATTTGAGATGGAAAGGACCATATAAATTGTGAAGAAAAAATAGGAACTCTAGATTGCTGTGTCAAACATCACTTGTTATTAATAGATATCAAACTAAGAGAGATAGCATTTCTAGGTGGGCAATTTTGCAGCAAAAGGGTCTGAAGAGTTAATGGAGTATCAATATTCTATCGTGAGTTCCTGACATCTCCAAGTTGAGTTACAACTATCTTTTTTCAGAATAATGAGCAATAGATATCCCAATTATTATAATTTTGCTTAGTTGAGTTATAATGACACTTATTTTATTTTTAGAATACTAATTGATTTGTATACTCCAAGTAGCTGATTTTCTTGCTGCAAGTTTAGTTCTTTATGGCTGTCATAGTTTTAATAAGTAGTTTTAGATAGTCTCATAATTGCTTTTCTTCTTTTTTTTCCCTGGTGCTCACAATTATCTTAAACCTTCTCATCGAGCAGTTCACAGTCTAGAGCTGATCTATTGACACTTGGTTTGGCAGTAACGAATATTCTAACTGGTTTGGTCTGGCTGTCAATCCGACCAAAAACTATATTAGTGGTGAGGGCGCAGCATTTTTTGTCTTCCAAATTTAATACATTTCACTTGATTTTATTTACATCTATTTGATTTTAGGAAATATTTTGAAATTGAAATAAATTTTGATTTCAGGTAAATCCTGTAGGCGTGGAGTGTCGAAGGATAAATTCTCATCTTCCTGATTTTGTAGTTTCTGAGTTACTATGGTACTACAGCTTCTGTAACTCATGCAACCATTCTTAAGTGTCTTATTCTCTATCCATCTGCTTTTATTATGCTCACTTTATTTTCATAATTAAAAAAATGAATATGTACATATGAACGAACACAGGTGAAGTTATATCAGAAGTTCTTGTTTCAGCATACATGTCTCCATCTGTATTTATCCTCAATTTTAAAGTTCATTTTCTGAAATTTGTTTCCAAATTCAATCATCACTGCATTTGAAAACTATGATAATGCTAGCTATTTATGATGAAATTTTGTGTCATTGGATAGAAAACTATGAAATTTTAATGTTTGGTATACTAGCACAACCATCTTTTCTTTTCCAAATAGCAATTTAATTTAATACCTTTCTCTTAGGGCTGATGGCCCTAAATTTCTGTGATGTCATGCAACAATGGATTTTTCTTTAGTAAGGTTATGAAGATAAACATATAGATGTACAGGTAAAAGAGAATTGATATCTCACAAATAAATTAAGATTGGCTGATAAGGACAACACGGCATTTTCTTTTTAACGGATGGAAGTTTCAGTTATCTCGAATGCTCTTTAATGATCCTCTTACCTATTCTCAGGGCATGGGAATCCCTTTCAGTCGCGACTATATGCAGGTCTTTAGTTATTGTTTATGATGGCGAATTTATCTGTCAAATTGGATTTGCTGCTGCATCTCCTGCTAGTGACAAGGAAGCAGTGCCTGTGGATGCCAATAACTTGATGCAAGGTTCACTCTACCAAAGTGTGTTAAAATCTGGGTCACGTAAGTAACATGATATGAACTAGGTATTCTCTGTCATATTTTCCAGCTACTTTGGTATGTTACGATTTAAAAAAAAAAACATGCCCAATGAAAAGCTAATTTCAAAAAGATTGACCATCCATAATTCCTACTATTCAGAGAGTTACTTGGCCAACCTATCTCTGTATCCTGGAAAGTCAGAGCTGCCATTTCTGCCTTCAAACACACAGGTAATCATGTTTCGTTTTTTATGAAGTTTACTTGCTTTTCTCACTTTTGAAATACGTGTTTCATTATTGGAAGCAGATTTGTACAAGTTCTATTCCATGCTCTCATTAAAAAATAATCTTGTTTTGAGAGTTTCTAATCAAGAGAGTAATTTTTTATTTTTGCTAAAATGTTT
Source organism: Camellia granthamiana (assembly GCA_036172215.1). NCBI lineage: Eukaryota > Viridiplantae > Streptophyta > Magnoliopsida > Ericales > Theaceae > Camellia > Camellia granthamiana. The sequence goes on along the minus strand of CM069913.1, from coordinate 49,212,279 downwards.
ATATTTGCTTATCAAGGACATCAGTTGCATAAATCGGGAGAAGAAAGTTAAGAACATCAAGCTACTGTGTTGTAATTGTTTATTTCATGACAGCTAATTCAGGCTTCTTCATGACTGCTGATACAAATTTTAATGTACTAGGCAGTCATTTTGCAACCACTTGGAGACAAAGGAATTGCAATAATTGGTGGTGACACAATTAGGGGCTTCACAACTTCCGACCAGGTGCTGCCTTCTTAACCTCAGAGATTTTAGCTCTATGTTTGTCTACTGTAGCATCTTTATGCATCTAAAATCCTTCTTTTGTTTTATTTCATTTTCTCATCTCGTGGAGGATCTAATTCCTATTTCAGGAAGTGTTTTTCTTTAAACATTTTATGCATAAGTCTGTATGTCTCCAGCCAATTAAGCTCATTTTCAGGACCCAAATTGACAAAAGTTAGTTTATGTTCTAGCATTCTTGTCTTTATGCACTTGTAATTAATTCCCATTAGATTTTGTTTTTCTTTTTTGTGAACAAACTGATAATCAACTTTGCACTCAATAAAATATTCATTTCGATCATCGTTAAGATAAACATTTTACGTATCCTTATGTATGTAATTCCTTTTCACTTTTGTTTACAGGCATGGATTTCGTTAATTGGGGAGAAGCTGGATGCTACACTTACAAAATTTGTGAACAACAAACCACCTGTGGCTGTGCATGATAGAGTTTGAAATCAAACAACTTCTCAAAGGTCTTCACTTTATTTCAGCCTAGCATTCCATGAAGGTTTTTATTGAGGCAAGTTTTTTGTTGAAATCAATAAACTTCTCTTTCTATTTTTGCACACTTTTTACATTGTGGATTCCCACACCCCATGTGAGAAGGGGGAGTAAAATAGTAGGTAAAAAATTAGGTACATCTAGCATTACTTTTATTATTTGTTTGAAGGACACATTTGGGGGACACTTCACGGACACGTGTGTGCAGTGTTTGGACACACCTCAAGACTTTCTTTTTTTTTTTTAAATAATAATTTTAGAAAGTTTATTTGGAGTCAATGTAAAATATAGAATAAAGAGGGAAAAAGTGGGGAAAAAAAATAAAATGCATCCACAAATACATCGATGCTTCTCATGTTTATGTATCCTAAATTTATATTCATATACATAGTAAAGAAAAATATAAGAACTATATATATTTTGCCATGTCCCACCCATTAATTGTCCTAATTTATTGAGAATCCGTGTGTCCCGTGTCTATGCCTTTTAGCTTCAAGTTGTTTGACTATGATTTTTGGGAAACTTAACAATCTTTTTTTCGGGTTTTCCAGGAGGATATTTGATCTGCATGAGTGAGATGTTCCTTGATGTTTGTGGTTTTTGGAAAGCACTTTCAATGCCAACAAGACTTGTAAGTTAGAAGAAAGATTCTGATCCTGTATGTAGCCTGCCAATGTCAATATGAGAAATGCATATATGATACCCACCTCCACCCGCCTCACTCTTTCGATCCGTTTTGGTAACTCTCCAACTATGTCAAGTTGTAAATTATATTTCCATTGACACTTTCTTTATAAAGTCGAAGACTTTCTCCATGCACTCTTAACTTGGTAAAGTTCTTGTTTCTTTGCTACCTGTTCTTAACCATATCTGTGAAAAGTAAGTATTATTAAATAGAGAGGTTACATATTGACTCTTGTAATTTTTTCCATGCATGGATGGTGAAAATTTTCAGTTCATTCAGAAATTCTTCTGTTTTATTCAAATTTTCCCTTCAAACTCCTTCGTTTGCACGTGTTCAAGTTGTCATATCTGTAATCATAAACATGCTAGAGTACTATTTTACTGCATCGAAAGTATACGTTATACAAATTTACAAGTTGCTCTGGGTGTAAAATATTTAATGTACTAAAATAGCAGTGTATTTTTTGTGGAATTTTTTTTATTTATCCAATCAATCACCACCACTAACTATTAAATTAATAGATTCAAAGAATTTTGTAGAGAGTGTTAATTGTTATTTTGCAGTTCGAAGTCACATAAAAAAAAAATAAAAAATAGTTGAAATTACTTCTTTTTTTTATTAAAAAAAAAAGAAGAAAAAAAAAAAGGCAAGGCGAAGGTTTCTAAAGCAAGTATTTTTTATCCCTTAATCAATTGGACTAGCTCAGGTGAGCACTTGGGTACGCTCCTATTTGAGAGGTTAAGAGCATCTACATCAAACCCATCAAATCCCTTTCTTAGTTATTTTACCAAGAAAATTCATTAAACAAATATTCCATCAAGCTAATCTTTTCAATTACCAAATCTGTTGAGACTTAAATCCTCTCCACAAATAGCTAGCCATCAATCCTCAACAAATATATTTAAATAATAAATATTAGACTAGGATTACACAACTATTTTTTTGAAATTTAATTTTGTTCGCATATTTGATAAGTGTATAAACCAACCAACTTTTTTATTACTTAAACTAATAGGATATTTTAAATGGTTGTGTATGAACAAAATAGTTTTTCTTGTACAAAATTATAAGCATACTGAAAAAAAAAATAATAAATTGAAATATATATATATATTGAAGTGGATAAAAAATAGAGATGAAATGATATTATTTATATTAGAAAGATATGAAAAAAAAACACACATTGAAAATGTGTCGGTTTAAAAATACTTGATCAAAAGTTGAACTATTGAAAAATGTTAGTTTAAAAAAATATGACTGTTAGAAAAAAAGAATAAAGAAATAATAAAATAAAAATATTTAAATAGAACAGAAAAATAATAAAGAGTTTATTGGAGGAAGTATTTGAAAATGTGATTAGGTAAAATAAAAAAATAATTTTTTAGTTAAAATTTGACTATTTTGATAAAGATGCTCTAAAGGGGATGAAATTTGCGGCAAAATTTGATTATTTTCTCTTCTATTATGGGATTATAATGTGTTGTTTATTTTCTTCGCATTATCAGCTATTCATTATGGTGGTTATTGGGCTTGAATTGTTTTTTTCTTCTTATTATAGACTATTTCTTGTAATGGTTGTTGGGTTAGGTTAGTGGCTATTGGGCTTGAATTGTTTTTTTTCTTCTTATTGCAGACTATATTTCTTGTAATGGTTTCAACTATAATTATTCGGATTGATTTAATTCTTATATTTGTAATAATTGGCAAAAAAATCTATCGAACTTATCCAAGATTAATTTTTGGTATGCTATAGTACTAAAATATTATAATTTAACAATTATGTTTTAATAATGCAAATGTTGTCTTTTATATTTCTCATAGAATATCAAATAAAAATATTATTTATGAGCCTCATCATAAGGGAACTAAATTGCACAAAAATGTGCGGATTCACTTCGATAATTTGAATCGTTTAATTTTTTAAACAGTAGAACATATTTGTAAAAAAAAATTAATTAATTAGATATCGGTAATCTTTTCATCAAGCTACATTTGTATTCAGTTTTACATTTTTTTTTTTTTAGTTTTATATTTTAAATTATATTTACTATTCATTTTTTCAGACACATGTAATTTGATGAAAATACTACTGATATCCGATCAATTTGATATTTTATAAGTATGTTCTATTCAACATATCCTAAAACATAAACAGTTTAAATTATCAGAATGAAATCTAAAAAGAGTCTTAATAGCCCTACAATAATGGCTATTGTGCGAGGTGCCACCCTAATTCCTCATCATAATAGTACAAGATTTTTTTTCCAAATTTAAATAATGTAAATTTTATGTCAAATTCAACACAATTTGATTTGACATATTTTAACATCCCATTGGCCATTTAAAACTTTGTCAAGAAATATAACGTGTCATTGGAAATGTAGATAAATCCAAATTGCAATGTTCGATCATATTGGCCAATATCATGATAAAACTATCCGATTCAAGTTGAACATGTTAATCAATTTTAACATGAATTTGACCCCTTTTTTCTAATATGAACCAAAATTGGGTTAAACTAATGTGCCACCACTTCATGTGTCATTATGTGGACTACTTTCTTCTTCTATTTGTTATAGGAAAGGTTGAACAGTTCTTCCACTATAGGAAAACTCGAAACACTTTTGTTTTTATTTATTACGTAGAGTATTCTAAGCAGCGCACCAAATTAAATCCCTACAGCGCGAACAAGCCTTTCTAAACAGAATTTACGCCATGTGATCCGTGACCCCAAAGTATGCATTTGCTGGTTAAGAACTTCGAGCCGAAAACCTACAAGGAAGCAAACCTCCAGAGTCCAATCGTATCTAAGCCAACCACATTGTGGTTAAAACTCAACACTATACACAATCTTGCAAAATGCCAAAAGATACATGTATAAATACTTCTTCCCTGTACAAATAGCACTGATCTTCCTGCAATGGGGTGCAAAATTAAACCAACCTAAAATCAAAATAGAAATGATTTCCAAAGCAGAGTGCAACTATTAGTCTGATACTCTTCTAATCAGACCCCTCAAAATGAAGAATTTCTCATAAACCAAACAGATATGTTCTTCTGGGTTCTTTTACTAATTTGCCTATTACTGTCTGACACATGGATCGGCTTCATTCTCATTTCTTTCGGTTATGGAAACACAAATGATTCTCTCTCTTAATAGAATAGGCCACTGAAACTCAACTTCCAATCTAAGCCAATGATCTGGTAAGAGACGAAGAAACAAATTAAATTAGTTCTTCAGGAAAACCGAATCTTATGTTTAGACGCATAAACATGAAAATTGTAGATCAAGGAAAGGGAAAGTAATAATACTAGCAAATCCAGTTACAATAAAACCAACCGTCTCTAGCTTAAATATATAAATATTGTCAGATTTAGTGACAAATAATGAAGTGGATCGCATACGTTTTTAAATAACACTAGACCCATACCGAGAAAAAGAAGATCAAAGTGGTAATGAGAAACTGAAAAGAATCCACCATCGATGGTAAAAGAGTACAAGTTTAGCACCAAGAAAAGGGAAGGGCAAAATTAGGATGATTTTTCATTGTAGAAGTAAAATGAAAGGAACTGAGGTATTTACTCGAGATATCCATGAATGGTTAAGCGATCTACAAGATTGTGATCTTTTAACCTACATGATATTAATAAATAATATAAAATAAAAAAGCACACGCACACAAAAATGCAGTGTGTAATTAAGTCATGCACAAACTTCATTCTCATTATAAACAAAATTCTTCAACTCATCTAACCATGTCAAACTATAGAGGAGAAAGAGCATAAAAAGAAAATGAAAAAGTGCATTTTTGTAATATTTTAAGGTACAGCTTAACGCAAGATTGCAAAATAAATTCACCTGCTGCTTATATTTCCTGCTGCCACACACTTCGCAAGCGAATTCCCATCAAGGCCACCAACACTACAGACTTTTACTACCTTCTCAGCATCTTTATTTATCTTCTTCAGATTTTTACTCGAGCATGACTTCAAGTTTCCGCTCAAATTCCTGTGGGTATCTGCCAATGGACTCGCAGCAAATCTAACCCCACTTTGGTGCTGATCTTTTGGGGTATCCAGCTTAGGCATTTCGGCATTTGCATCTTGATTAGGCATAGTATTCATGGCTGTCAGTGAATGGTTTCTTCCAGAGAAAGAGAACCGTGAAGAAGAATACTGTCCTTCTGTTCTCCTCCAAAACTTTGGACTCAAAAATTCTGCACCGGGAAGTATGCAACATGCACTTCCTGCAGAGTCGGTGTTTGAAATCCTGCCAGTTGATACTGCTAAATCATATGATATTTCATCCAGTGCCTTCTCTAGGCCATTTACACGTGTTTCCAGGTAATTCATCCCACTTTGAGAGCTGCCAATGAACCTCTACAATCAAGATAAAAAGAAGTTTGAAGTCAGCAGATCCGTCTTTAACAGTGACGTTACAATCAAAATTTGTGTGTTTTACGAAAGGAAACACTTCTCTAAGTTTCATAAAGCAGTAATTATAGTATAACCATCAATAACCAATGTGTTCATGACATACAAAGTATAGCCATTAATAACTGACGTGTTCTTCACCCAAAGTCAAGAGGTCATGTCAAGGATTCAGTTCCTCACCAAAGGACGAGGCTTTGTTGAGTTCAGTTAAGTAGGTTCTCATTCTTTAGCTCATTAGTTAAAAATATATTCATTGGCATTCTGTTTTATCTTGGAAGAATCTGTAAGTGCAACGCCAAAGAATTTATGAGTAATTCAGTAATTTCAGATGCCAAAGTTGAGCTTAATTGAGACAGGTAATGTCGTTGCCTCTCTCCAGGTAAGTTGAGCTTATTGAAAATTTATCCCTCCTGGGTAAAGTAATTAACAATTTAACCACTGACAAAAGATTGCAGAGGAGAAACACACAGCCACAGATATGATCCTATAATGCATTTGTACCAAACCACACACTCAGACAGAGAGTAGAGAAGATTTAGTAACATACCTGGAGGAGCTCTAACAGACTAGATTGTTGGTTTTCAATCTGAACAAGCTGTTTGTGAATCAAATTCAGATCCTCAACATCTTTCTGGTTCCCATCAACATCTTCGGTAGAATTGCTCTGTACCACATTTGGCTTATCATTCTCGTAAAATGGGACCACACGAGATCCAGACCTCAAACCACCAAATTTATGCAATTTTTCATCGCAGGTTATACCAAAGAGGTCACGTTTCGTTTCAGATTTCAAATTCCTGCTGCTCTCGTTCACTTTTGAATCTTCACAACCCACTTTCATAGATGAAGACTGGGGCACCACAATTTCAATGTTCCAGCCAGAGTTCTTACAGTCCAGCTTACTGAACATGGTTGTGCTTGGCTTGATGTCTCCGCTCTTTGAAGGACTTCTTTTTGTCGCAATAGTAGCAAATGGATTATCAGATGGAGACAACCTGCTTGTGGGAGCTGTTTTCTTTGGTTTAGGAGTTTCAAAACTGTCATCACCGGAACTTCTGGAGACAGGAGGGGAGCATCCAACACCACCATCATCTGATGCCATGGAAAACCAGAGTAACATAAATAACCAGCATTAGCCAGGTTCAACCAATGTTTAATAATTGCATCCTTCAATTAAGAGTTTCCTTAGTTGGCTCCTTTGGGTGTTTGGGAAAAAATAAATCGTTAACTGATCATATCATAAAATCCCCTAAAAAACCATGCTTTGAGGCCATAGACACAACAAAAGTTTCATGGTCTAATGATTTGATGAGGAATGGGATCACTAGACATGGCAAATTCTTAATATGGACCACGAAACAACATTACAAATATATTACATCAACATATAAATTTACCCCAAACTGATTGGGACACAATTGAGACACAACACAAGGGTCGGTTCAATTTGGTTATATGCATTTATTTGGAAAAACCATTAATATATATATATATATTATATCAGTAAATAATATACAATGACTTCCTTGAGGGAAAGAAATGTGATAGTTCTACTGTACACTAAACACAACTTCCTTTACAGGTGGATGTCTTTTACTAGTGTCCAAAAAGGTGTGAACTATGGACAAGTGGGAAAATTTCCAACACAACACACCATCAGTAAACAGGGAAAGTGTTCTCTATATCATGGCCATGTTATTCTTGATATCCTCCTCTTAGTCCATCTTAAAATTCTTGGAAATTACATTTTCATGGTTTCTTTCCAACAAAACAATTAGGAACCTCATTGACTTTTTACTAGTTTATGTAATTGCAAAATTAGCAATGTGATTGGGCATTCTAATTAAGAGATAATTAGCCAAAATAGACAGAATATTGAGCCAAACCACCGTTACCTTTAGAAGATGATTTAGATTCAGATGGAAACTCCTTCCACATCTCCAAGGTACGATTCATTGTGTCCCGAACAATCTTGACCTGTTGCATCGAATCGAATTTGTTCACAAGATCGAAATTTTCAACAACAAAGCAAAACATCAAACATTCAACAAATCAAGTTTTGCTAGAAGATTAATTTGATTACCTTATCGAATCTTCGACTCTCCAAAGAAGCCAAACACGAAGACCTGAACTCCGTCACCAGACTCCTCTCTGCAACCGCCAAGCTAGCCAACGCCTCCGCTGCAGCCTTCCTCGCCGCCCAATCTTCACTGCTCAAGAACTCAACTAAGCTAGGAACCAAACTACTCAACACATTACGATTCGACGCACCTCCGACACTCGCAATGCTTCCAATAACCGACAACAATGCCGGCTTAGCCTTGAAGCAATCGCTCTTCACCAATTTCAGCAACTTCGGCAAGAGCTTCGTCAATTGCTCCGGTTCCGGATCCGGCGACGCCTCGATCGCCGCCGCGAGACACAACGACGAACCGATCTGCAAATTGTAGTTCTGTTCGTGCAAAATCGAGTCCACGAGCGGCTTCAAAAAGGAAGAGAAGGGAGGTTTGGTGATTTGCGAGGCCATGGAAGAGACGGCGTCGATGCAGGCGGAGCGGACGGCAGAGTTGGACTCGCGTAGACGGCGGAGGAGGGCGGAGAGCATTTTGGAGAGGTGAGGAGAGAGAGCGTCGCCATGTGCGGCGGAAAGGAGGCCAAGGAGGCGAACGCATTGTTTCCGGACGGGAGACTTCTCGGAGGAGTCGGTGGAGGAGAGGCAGTTGAGGAAAGGAGAGAAGGAGTCGTGAGAGAGGTTGCGAGCTATGGATTCGAGCTCGGTGGTGGCGACGGAGAGAGTGTCGCGGTCGGAGAGCTTGTTGAGACAGAGAATGACTCGTTGCCTGAGATCGCTAGTTGAAGAAGAAGTGGTGGTGGTGGTGGTGGTGTTGGAGAGAGACATTGTGGCGGAGAGGAGTGTTGTGTGTCAGATTCCGGCGGTGGCGACGGAGGAAGATAGAGGCGTAGCCACCGGTCCCAATGGCGGCATAGGCAGAGAGAGAGAGAGAGAGAGGGTGTGGGGGGAAGGAGGAGCAAAAAGAAGGGGATTTATTTAAGTAGAGGAATAACTGCAGTGGGGGCGGTTTCCCTTGTTCCTTCTGAATGAGGGGAAAAAGATGAAAGAATAAACATGGGGAAACCAACATCAAACCATTGTTCCCAAAAAAAACTTTGGTCATATATTTCCAAAATAATAAGGCCAAAATTTTGCTCAGTTTGATTATTGTGTTTTTAAATCTGTTTTTTGAAAATAAAATTAAAATTAATTTGGCATAATAAATTTGGATGAGTTACACTTTTCATTTTCGTGGTTATGGCTTTAAACTGAAAATTTTTAAAGATAATGTTAGGGATATCAAATTTTTTACCAAATGAATAACTAATACGGTCAACCTTACATCCATATGAGACATTTGGTCATTCATTTAGTAAAAAATTTGAGATCTATGACATTTTCCAATTTTTAATCCTTACATTTTAAGTATAATTTTAATTTAGTCATTCAGTTCAAATTAGAGATTAAAATTAAAAAATTTAAAACACGTGTCAATTTAGTAAAATCAACAGACAAAATGATCAAATTAAAAGTTAAAATCTAGGGATCAAATTATTTAAATTGAAATAATAAAAATTAAAGTGAAATTTGAGTCAAATTATAAGGCTGAAAAATGTAATTAACCCAATAAATTTAAAAATATATGTAATATTTACTATTTTTATATAAGTTTTTTTTTTTTTGGATAAAAATAATTTGTAAAAATTCAAAATTATATTTTGTCAAACTTACTTTAATTTTCAAAAAAATTCAAAAAATAAGTTCTGACAAAAATGATATGTGTTCCGATAATCTAGTTTGAGAAACGTTTTTTTAATGCACTCCCCATCTGTAGGAAGTAACTTTAAATTATTTTTTCCATTCTGAGAAAACTTTCTTCATTTTTTAAAATGAAAATGATAGTTTCAAAATTTTCATTATTTTTATTTGGACAAATTATATTAATTGTCATTTTAGTTCCTGTAATTTAAATTAAATTGATTTTGACTTTGAATTTTTTACTTTGTATCACATTGGTCCAATTGATGATCATGTAATGTGTGGTTATTAGGCTTTTAATGTGTAATTGATATATTTAATATATAAAATATTTTTAGTTTTGAATTTTTTAATTTAATGGATTGATTTAATAATGATATCAAAGTTGTCGCTATATTTGACTTTTAGAAAAATATAAACTAATTTAATGAAAATAAAAATAACCACTCATTACATGATCATCATCCAAACACATAATAAAAATTAATTTGATAAAATAAATAAATAAATAAATGTGTAAAAGATTTATCAATTTTATATAATTTTATCTTTGGTAAGTAGAAATAATTTTTAAAAATTTGAAAGTATTTTTTTGACATTTATTTTTGTCAAATTAGTTTATATTCTATCAAATTGACGACTTTACCTTTGAAATTGAATAACGATATATTCAATTGTCCTTATTTGGAACAAGATTCAAAATTCATGGTCAAATATATCATAATTGAAAAATCAAAGGTCAAAGTAACACAAGTCGTAAACTATAGGGACCTTTAATGTAATTCGTCCTATTAATAAATAACAACATTACAAAAATAAGGCCTCGTTTGGGAACAGGCTAATTTAATAACTTTTTGGCTATTTGGCTAAAAAGGTAGGTAAAAAAAACTTGTATGTTTGGGATAACTTTTTGGCTAATTACGAAAATATGTGCAAAAAGTAGAGAGAAAAGAGAATCTTTGACTTTTTGGTATGAGTGGTTGACTTTTTGGCTAATTTAATAACTTTTTGACTAATTGGCTAAAAAGGTAAGTCCCCAAACAAGGCAGAGTCTAAAAGGTCATCCTAATCAAACAACAAAAATTTAAAAAAAAAATAAATCCGCCAAAAAAACAGTTATGGACTAGAAACTAACATAGTTATGCTAATAATACTTTCTAAATTAGAAGTGATTTGATTTATGACAAAAATACAATTAGGGCATAAAAAAATTTAGGAAAGCGATCCTGGGTCTGATGATATTCGATAATCAAACTATTCCAATGTACTAATTTGTCACTTCCTACATTTTTGTTTTTGTTTTTTTAAATTTTAAATAGTTGATGAAATACAAATTCTAGTGTCCTTACCCAATACAAATTCTACTATTCCAATGTACTAATTTGTCACTTGCTACATTCCAATGTACTTAATTTTAACTTTTTATATGGGTAAATTACACTTATTCCATTTATATTTGATCACTTTTTTACTTTTGACTTTTAAAATTTATTTTTTCATATTTTAGCCCTTCATTTTTTAAGTTTTTTTAATTTACTCTTAAAGTTAACTTATCATTTTAAATTATCGAAATGAGATCCGTAATAATTTACTTTCCAAATAATATTTATCATTTTATATTTGTAATTTCATAGAGAGCAATTTATATTTTAAAAGATTCTCAATAATTTGTCACTTGCTACATTTTTATTTTTGTTTTTGTTTTTGTTTTTGTTTTTTTAAATTTTAAATGGTTGATGAAATACAAATTCTAGGTGTCCCTACCCAATAACTTTTTATAATATGGGTAAATTACACTTGTGTCGTTTGGTTTTGGCTTTTTTAATTAGCTTTTTTATTTTTTTGACTTTTTTAGTCTGAGACTTTTTTAATCATTTGGTATTCTTGTTTGGTTTTTTTGACTTTTTGGTTTTAGAATAACAAAATTGCCCTTAGTAGAGAATGATACTTTTTTTACTTTTGTTTGTATATGGGGTAGTTTGGTACTTTTGTAACTTTTTTATTTTTTTGTGATTTTATAACTTTTTGTTGTCTTTTGTGATTATATAGCCTACAAAGAAAACCAAACGAAGGCTTCTTTTTTTTTTTGATGCACTCTTAAAGCTAATTTCTATTAAATATTAGACAGAAAATGACACATTGATAGTCATATGATATTAAAATATTTTGTTATATATAATTCACGCATCTAATACAAACTCAAACCGTAATATAATATATTTTTATGTTATGTGATAGTATCTTGATATTTTCTGTTTAATTTTGAACAGTAATTAACTTTTAAGAATAAATTGAAAAAAATTTGAAATATGAATGGCCAAAATGAGAAAGAATAAATCTTAAGGATGAAAAAAAAAAAATGACCAAATATAAAATGGGAAAAGTGTAATTTACCATCTACTACTGTCGATCCCAACCTAATTAATAGACATTTTTTTTGTTACAGTAATTAATAGACATTAGTTTCACATATTGGCATGTCTTTTTTTCATTTTTTCATTTTTTTTTTTTTTTTTTTTTTTTTTTTGGCAGGATTTATAAATTTATGGTACCAGTTTGTCTCAAGTATGTGGATTGGACTGTGCTATTTGGGTCACCATAATTCTTATTTCGATAATTTAAATAGTGCATTTTTTATATCACAGCACATAGATCATTCATAAAAAAAATTTAAAAAAAGGATCAATCTAATAATTGTAGCTACAGTAATTTATTACATTTATCTCTCAAAATATAAGTAGCCTAATTTTTAAATAATATTTATCATTTTAAATTATCAAAATGAAATCCATGATATATCCACAAGTCCAAACAGGACAATCCTGAAGAAAATCTGCTCCCTTTGTGGTAAACTAACTCGTTTGGGAACCCTCCTTTTTAGCTAAAAAGTCAAAAAATTATTAAATTAGTCAAAAAGCTAACAATCCATACCAAAAAGTCAAATATTCTCTTTTCTCTCTACTTTTTCCACATCTTTTCGTAAAAAGCCAAAAAGTCATCCCAAACATACTAATTTTTTTTAGCTCATATTGTAGCCAAATAGCCAAAAAGTTATTAAATTAGTCTGTTCCCAAACGAGGAGCAAAAGGCCCAATTTTGTTAGCTTTTTTATTGGGTTTTTAATTAACTTTTAGCTTTATATGGTCATATTTGAATTATTTTTTAATTTTTATTTTACTTTGGTAAATTATAAATACATTCTCTAAAATTTATTTTAAAATGCAAACTATCCCATGTAATTTGGAAAATCAGAAATATCCCCTTGTCAAAAAAATTATTTAACAAAATCAACTGAAAAAATGAAACTCTCCTGTACAATAATAAAATGGGAGAATTTTAATTCAATGTAAATCTTTTGAAAATATTACAGATAAGTGGTAAACTTTATACACATTAATAATTAAATTCATGAACTTTTTCTTGATTCTGTAATAATTTTGTGATAGTTCCCCTAATAAAATTATCTGAATTATAAATTAAAATAAATTTCTAATATCATTAAAAACTGTTAATGGATTTGATAATTTATTTTTTTTAAAAAAAACTGATCATTTATTATGAAATTATAAATTTCAACGGGCGAAATATAATTTTCAAAACCATAGAGAGCAATTCTTATTTTAAACAAATTTCATGGGGTATATTTGTAATTTACTCTATACTTTTTATGTGCTTTTAATATGGGTTTTAGTGAGAATTTTTATTTTTTATTTTTTATAATCTAAAGTCATAAATAAAAATATCCTAGAAGTTTTAAAATTTTATTTTAAAAAAGAAACTAGTAAAGAATGGGATAATTCTATCTCCATACACTAATTCTCCTCAATATACATACTTAATTAACACCTTCTTAATACGCACATTATAAAAATAGAAATTCTCAATACATATCTCTTTATTCCAATTTTACCATCATTTTCAATTGTAAAGCCATAAGGCTATGTTTAGTTTTCAATTTTTGAATCAATTTTTTTAAAATTTTCTGAGAAAACTATAAATTAGTTTGACAAAAATAAATAATAATAATAAAATTAATTTTTTTTCCCCCTAAAAAGATAAAACCATGTTGAAATAAGAAATTTTTTTTATTTATTTTTTAAAATATATTCTAAAACTAACCAAACACAGTCTTTTTTTTTTTTTTTTTTCCATTCACCCACTTCTCCTTTTCCACCGTTGTTGGGACCTTCAACCTTCCATTGCCACTACTACCGCCACTTCTAACCCATCCCCCTCCATCTTAAACTTCCACAGTTAACAGGAGACTTGTGAGAGTGTATGATTTATGGTGGAAAGTGACAGGCAAAGAGAGAAAAAAGTGACGGGAGAAGAAGGTAGATGAGAGAGGCGGCACCAGCAATAGAGAATGGTTGTGGTGTTTTAGAATTTAAATTTGGATAAAAAAAGATGAAGGTATTATGATATTTTTATTTTAAAACAAAATTATATATAAAAATTTTCATTGTGAGCTGAAAGAAATTGACGTATGAAAATAAAATTGCCTTAAAAAATGTTATCCAGGCAAAGCATGTTAAGAACTAAATTATCTATCAAACTTCCCACCTGCGACCATAGATTTGCGAGGCCCGCATTAGACGGTAATGACGTTCATGTTATTTCATGAGGACTCCTTATTAAATAATTTTTTTAATTAATAATGTTAATTATATTTTAAATTTTTTTATAAAAAGTTGTTTTAAATTTTAAATAAATAGATCAGATTCATTTCGATGGTGAAATCTACGCCAAATTCAGTTTTAGATAATATCATTTCTTGGGATTGATGCCTGTGAAATAGCAAAATAATATTATTATTTTTTTATATTACAATATTTATATAATTTGTATAAACTTTAATCTTTTTAACATTATTAAAAGAAAAGTTCATTTAATTTTTATACATATAAAAAAGAGATATGTATTATAAAATTTTTCTTATTTTGTTAAACTTGGTGGGGGTGAGTGTAAAACCCTCATTATTATAAGGAAGAAGTAAATCTAAATCTAGGAGGAAGTGCTTAGATGTGGAGCATCTGAAAGGGGGATGTGGGAGGCACACTTGACCATCGTTTAAAAGTTGTTTTAAGCAACAGTCTATCACGTGACACTGCAGTTTGATTATATTCAATGAACTGAACTCTAATATATATAGCACTCGTTTGGCTCAGCAGATTTTGGGACTAAGGCCTCATTATTTTAATAATTTTTTATTTTTTTATAAAAAGATATGTAAAAAAATAAAAAGAGTAATATGACAATTTATAATAATTTTTTGACTTTTTAACTAAAATAGAAAGTGCTACCAAACAAGGCCTAAGTCACAAAATAATAAAATATATTAAAAATTTTATAAAATAAAATGTTACATTTAAATTATAATTGTTTTATTTTTTCTGTTAGAAAATTAAAAAAATTAAAAAATTTATCCCAAACAAAATATTTTAATCCTAAAACAAAATAACTAAAAAATTAAAAAGTTAAAAAACTAACTCCCATCCCAAATCAACCCTTAAAACTCTCAATAATTTGTGAGTGAGAGTGAGTTTCTAGTAAAACCTCACCACTATGTTTGAATGTAAAGAGTAAGCTAGAACATGCTACATTCACTTACCATGCTCAACCAAAAGTAGTTCTATGATTATTATTATTATTTTAATAAATACATCTCTAGAAATTTATTAAAAATGTAGATTTTTTCTTTACATTTTAAAAATTATTACAATCACATGATAAATTAAAATCACAAAACTCATAATACGAAATGTATTTATATTTTATCGTAAATTAAAATTTTTTAATTTATTATTTAATTTTTACTAATTAAATTATGACATTTATTTTTTATTAAGAACTTAAAACACACAATTAATGACATAAGAATAAAAAAAATTCTCATATGTGTAACTCTGATAAAAATAAATAAAATATAATTGATCCTAAATCATTTTTATAATATATTTTAGATAAATTTTATATTATATATTTTTTATTGTTTATTTGCACCCGTTCATAGAACGGGTATTATGCAATTACTCTTATTAGAAATTATCTTTCGGGTCTCATTTGAAAATTAACTATTTTAATTGACTTTTTAACTTTTTATAAAAAAATTTATAAAAAGTAGAGAGTGATATAACAAGTTATAATTACTTTTTTTATTACAAACCCAAGTCTCCAAATGGGACCTTAGTTGACTTAACAAAAGAATAAAATTGCTTAAATGCCCTTTAATATTAAAATAAAATTATCATCCCCCCCCCCCCCCCCAAAAAAAAAAGGGGTCTTCACTTCATTTTTTGTTTAATATATTTTCTCTTTCTTTTTTATTTTCTTTCACACATTTAAATTAAAACATAGCATAAATAATATCCTATGTTTGAAGCTTACATTTGTCAAATAATTTGAGCTTCTCAAGTGGTTGTACTTCTTGGCTTTCAAGGAGGGATTCAAGTTTGAGTTTAGGGAGAAATATTGAATGTCTATTAGTAATAATTTAAATTCGTTAACATACTACCAAATGTAAAATTTAAAAATCTAAAAAAATATTATGTTTGTTTAAAAAAAATTTAAAGGAAATGAAAAAATTGTTCATGTTCATTTTAATAGATAATTAAACAAAATTAGATTTTTTTTAATCATACCTATTTATTTTCCTAACCCAACCATAGAAGAAGAAAATAATAAATTGGATAGATTATGACGGTAGTCCTTATACTTTGATTTTTGTGTCATTTTAGTCCCTGTAATTTTAATTCGTTCGATTTTGATCCTGAATTTATAACTTTGTCTCAATTTGGTCCAATTGATTACCTCTTAACAATTTTTATGAAAAACACATGCATAAGTGGTATGTGTCATGATTTTTAAGGGCAAAAATATAAAATTACTTAGCTGAGTAAGTAATCTCAATCAATTAAGTGACAATTTTCGTCAATAACATTACTAGCATTATGAATTGAACTAAATTAATACAAAATCTAAAATTAAGAATCAAATTTGAATCAATTAAAAGTGTAGAGACTAAAATGACATAAGGGATAAAATGTAAGAATCATTAGTGTAATTTACCCTAATAAATTTTATTTTCAAAATTTGTCCTTCTATTTTTCTTCCTCATTCAAAATTCAAACACAACAATTATTACAAAATATCATTCATAGCATTAAATTATAACTTTTTTTAAGGTAAATTACACTCATCTTTCTTGAAATTTAAAGAAAATATAATCAATTTTACATTTTTGACATTATTATAATAATATTTCTTTTAGTATAATTAAGGATCAAAACTAGTCCTAACGGTAGGTAGACAGTGAAATAAATAAAAGTAAATGTATATTTTAATTAAAAAAATGATGATAATATTTTTTCAGTCATATAACTAATAAATTATTTTAAAAAATTTTTTAAAATACCTTAATTATTATATAAATTAAAATCTTAATAAAAATCAGTATAATTATGTCAAAAATATAAAACTTACTCAAGTAATTGCAATTGCAATTGTTTTTTTTTTTTTTTTTTAATTTTGTTTTCATTAGCTTAGTTTACTAGCCAATAATGTGGAATAAGCAACAAGGTGATCCATGTGATCATATATAATTCAAGGTGATGATCATTGATGATAGTTGAAGGTCAAGAGAGAGGTGGGACCTACAAAATGAGGAAGGAAGGGAAGGGCCTTCAAAACTCACCCCCACCCTACCCTATCCATCTACACCTACCTGCCATTCATATGTCACAATTAACACCACCACCATCTCATCTCATGAGCTTTTTTAACAGAGAAGAAAGTAAGAGTCAAAAAAAAAAAAAAAAAAAAAAAAAAAAAAAAAAAAAAACCTTGTTGGTGCAAAAGAACAAAGATATCTGGCCCGTGATTCAAGTTTCAAATGTAATAATAATCACATCAACACATGCAAAAGAAGAGAATAAAAGTGTAGGGAGGACTTATGTATATAGTACCATGTTTGTTTTAGTTTTAAATTGTTTTCAATAGGTACATAAGTAAATGTGAAAAGGTAAAAATATTGTGTCATCTTCTTCTTTTTTTAATTGATTGGTAAATTATTTGAAATTAAAATTTTTGCGGTGGTTCAAAATTATCATATAGTAAGAATGGTAATGGAATGGACAGAACACGATAGGGTCAAATTAGGTAGAGTTTGTTATGTCCTAACCCCCATCTCATTCTCTTGTGGAGGGTGGGAATAGGACAAAAGCCGAAAAATATCTGTTACCACATTTACGATAGGAATAGTGCTAATGTGAAAGAGAGAGATTATAGCAAATAAGTTGGACAAAAATGATGGGTGAAAAGAGTTTAATGTTATATTTGGTTGGAAGGTTTTGGGAGGGATTTAGAAAGAGAAAATGAAAAAGTATATGAAATTAGGTGAAATATAAGTATATTTTATTCAGATTTCACCTACTTTTTTCATTTCCTTTTCTAAATCCCTTCTCAAATCCTCCAACCAAACACAACGTAAGGGATTATATATGAGACACAAAATTAGGGATGAAATTAGGAGAAGAATATAGGAGGTCATAGCCCTCTTATTTTTGTGAAAAATTTTGTTTGTTATAGCACTTCTATATATATATATATGGAAAATGAGTGGAAACTCTAATTAGAACTACCACTAGTGATGTGGCAGTGGGTCTCACCCACTGCCACAGTTTGTATTGTATCTGTTTGTTTGTTTGTTTGTTTTTTTTTTTGTTTTTTTTTTTTTGGCTTTGCCACCTCATTAGTGGTGGGTTTAGAATCACTAAATTAATGGTCTCTAGCACCACCGATATATATATATATATATATCTTATTTTATAAATAAAATGGCCTCTTAGGCCTTGTTTGGGAAGTAATATTTTTAGTCTAAAAGCTAAAAAATACTAAAAAAATAAAAAAGTCAACAACTTATATCAAAAAGTTAAAGATTTCCTTTTGACTCTACTTTTTGCACATCTTTTCGTAAAAAATCAAAAAGTCATCCAAAACATACTAGTTTTTTTTTATCATATTTTAGTCAAAGAGTCAAAAAATTACTAAAAAAACATGTTCCCAAACGAGACTGAATATAAGAGATATATATCTCAGCCTTGGTTTGGTAAACATAGTAGGACTAAATAAGCACATAAGGACAAAAAAAAAAAAGCCACAAAATCACAAAATGACAAAACACTTGATTTTTTATGCAAAATTACCAAATTGACCCATATACAAATAAAAAGTCAAAAAAGCATCATTTTCAAGTAGAGGGCAATTTTGTCATTCCAATGCAAAAAAGCCAAAAAACCAAACAAGAAAACCAAATGAACAAAAAAGTCTCACACTAAAAAATTCAAAAAAACCAAAAAGTCAAGTTTGCCAAACGACACATTCTTCTCCTATCTTTCATTCTGTTTTTATTTTCTACCAAAAAAATTATTCACCTATTAGAGATTGTTTATATGATATTTGAAATTTGTTTATATGTATATATATTTTATATATTGTATTATATGTACATGTGTATTTGTTTATAAGATTTCTGACAAATACAGAGACCTCCCCTGTGGTTTGAATAATTACAGTTACCTCCCCTACTTTACCTGACAATGTCAAGATTCCCCCATTCTGTCTATTTTGCACAAACGACATTAGTATCATATAGAAAATTACCATATTACCCTTGCTTTTGCCTACAAAAAGACAAAAAACCATCTGTTCAACCATAACCATAAAACACTTTGTTCACTGGCATTGCCCGTGATTTACTAATGCAATCATAAAATAAAATAATTTAAAAATATTTATAATAAAAATTATACATTTAAAATAAAAAATAACTTTTTTAAAATTTTTAATATTTAAAAAATATATTTAAAATATTAAAAAATACAACACATAAATGTATGAAATATAATGCACGAAATATAATGCACATTAAAATAAATATAAAATATTTACCCTAAAAAAATAAATTTCAAAATTTATAACCAAACAAATTTTTTCTTTTCAAAACTCATAACTCAAAATATGACTCCACACTCAAATCAAGATTATAAAAATAATTTTAAAAAATAAAATAATTTTTTTTTAATTTTTTCTTTTAAAATAAAGTTTTGAAAAAAAGTTTGGTTTTGGGTTTTGAAAAGAGTTTTGAATTGAGTCTTAAATATGTGTTTGGTTATGAGTTTTTGAAAATAATTTTTGAATTGAATTTTGAGTAAAAACATGTTCCGAAAATTTTTTTTTTTTTAGAAATATGTTTGGTTTCTTTTAGAATCACAATTACAATTAGAAATTTTCAAAAATCTTTTGAAAACTCATAGACTCTTAACCAAATATATAACTCAAAACTCATAACCAAACTTATGTTAAATATATAATTTTTATTTTAAATATATAGTTTTTATTTTAAATATTTTATTTTATTTTATAAATATATTTTTAAATATTTTAATTTTTTTGTTATGTGTTTTGTTATGATTTGAGTGTAAAGTTTTGAAAATAGTGTGGAGTTTCGAGTTATGTGTTTGGTTTGAAAATAATTTTTGAATTGAGTTTTATGGTTGTGTTGGTCAATTCAGAAATTATTTTTAAAACTCATAATCAAACACAAACTTACCAAAAATACAAACTTATGTTAAATATATTTTTTAAATATTAAAAAAATTTAAAAATTTTATTTTTTAAAAAAATATATAAATTTTATTTTAAATATATAGTTTTTATTTTAAATATTTTATTTTATTTTATAAATATATTTTTAAATATCTTAATTTTTTTGTTATGTGTTTTGTTATGATTTGAGTGTAGAGTTTTGAAAATAGTGTAGAGTTTCGAGTTATGTGTTTCATTATGAGGTTTGAAAATAATTTTTGAATTAAGTTTTAAGTTATGTGTTTGGTTACAATTTGAGTGTGAAATTGTGTTTTGAGTTTAAAATATTAAAATTAAAAAATTAAAATATTTACAAAATAAAATAAAATATTTAAATAAAATTATATATTTAAAATAAAAAATAATTTTTTAAAAAAAATTTCAGTTCTTGAATTGAGCACTTGAGGGCATTATAGGCATTGTGCCTGTTTGGTGCAGCTTAAAAACTGCTTATTTCAGCTTTCAGCTTAATTTAAGCTATTTTGATGTGTTTGGTTTAATTTATAACTTATAGCTTATAGTTTTTTGGAAGTTAGAAATCAGCTTATTCTTTGAGTGAGGCAGGAGATGCTTAATTTATAAGTCAGAAATCAGCTTATGTTCATAGTTATAAGCTATAAGCTGTTTAGGCATAAGTTATGAATACTTTCCCACAACTCTACCAAACAGGGCCATTTTAGTGCTTACATTTGATGACATCAGCAGAGTCGGTTAGGTGTATAAACGGCGGTCAAATTTTGGAGAAATCTTAACATTGTCAGGTAAAGTAGAGGAGGTTACTGTAATTATTCAAACCACAGGAGAGGTCCCTGTATTTGTTAGAAACCTTAGGGGAGGTAAATGTAATTTACCCAAAAAAATATTATTTATCTTTTGACCTATGCGATAATGAAATTCTAATTTCGTTCCTACATAGAGTATAAAAAAAAAAAATTACATTTAAATAGGAACAACTTCAAATAATTATATTTTTATAGAGGTATAAATTGCAACGAGTGACAATTGTATCTAATGCCACAACATTCTCTCACATTAGAATATATATAAATATATATTTAATTAATTATATTAGGATGGAATAGAAAAATAGGCGAACGAGATAAATTCTATTTTCTTTCTATTATCATTATTAAGGAAAATAAATAAATAAATAAATAAAAACTTAAAGTTTGACTCTTGTAATAAAATAAATCATGAACTTTTAATTTTGTCAATTTAAACTGTAATCTTGTTATTTATTTTCAATTTAAATCATTCGCTTATTTTTATTAATTAAAACTAACCGAAAAAAATATTGTATTCATTAAAATCAATGTGTGCATACATAAAATGTCTACAATACATTTTTTGTTGAGCTTAATGACTAAATTTTTTTTCCATCAATTTTACTTAACAAAATAGACAGATGGTTTAAATTAAAAACAAATCAAAATATTGAGATTTAAATTAAAAAAATTAAAAATTTAGAATTTATTTTGTTATAAGAATTAAACTTTAAATTTTTTTTGTAATTATTATTTTTTATTTATTTTTATGAGAGAAAAAACTCACACAAAACAAGACCAAGAATATGAGGTTGGAATGGGACATGAGAAATTGTCACAAGTAATGCTAAAGACCCTAAAAATTTTACCAAAAGTTTTACCAAATGTCTCACATGGGTGTGGGACCCACACATGTGAGACATTTAGTAAAACTTTTGATAAAGTTTTTAGACTTCTAACATTTTTGAATTGCCACCCCTACATAAATGTTACTCCTATAGGACCCCTTGATTGCAGAGGAAGATGGTGACAATGTAAGAATCCATGTGAGACCCCTTTGGATTGTTAGGCTCTGCTTCTGCATAGAGTAAACTCTTTGGCAGATTTGCCTTGTTCTATTGTTATCCCAATACCAAATCCAAATAAGATGCCACTTGTTTTATTGCTTTTATTTCCTTTTTTTTTGGGAGATTATTTTATCATTTGATAAGTAAATTACATTGATGTCTGTTAAGTTTGAAAAAAAATACAAGTCTTAAAATTTTAACATATTTACATTAGGTTTTCATATCGATAATTCATTAGTTATATGAATATATTTTGTTATATTGAAATTTATATTTTTCTTTATAATGTGACAAGGTAGTTGACTCTAATATAATTGAGCGCGTAACAAATTAAAAATTGACACATATCATACCACAACATTATAAGTTCAAACATTATCCTTTATACTTGTATCATCACACCATTTAACCTTACTGAAAGAGAAATTAGTATAATTATACTAAAATTATTGGACTTATTTGTATTTTTTTTTTTTTTAAATTGCAGGAGAGGACAGTGTAATTTATGACTTCCACTCTTTTTATTTATTTATTTATTTTTGGGATAAATTATCATTTTCACCCTTCAATTTTAAATTGAACTTTATTTTACTACCTCATGTAATTATAACAATTTTCTTTAAACTTCAAAACTTGTTTCAATATAGTCCTCTTATCTATCACGGTTAAAAAAATAAATACAAAGTGCTCACGTAATGGCCAAGTGATCATGCTTTAATAGCAGTAAAAGAAAAAAGTTTATATAAATCTTTTAGTTATACTTTTTACCTATCAACTTTCACTTAGATTTTGGTCCTTCATATTTGTAATTTATTTTATTTTTATTAAGATAAATTATAAATATATTTTTTGAGATTTAGTTAAAATATAAATTGCTCTTTATGGTTTTGAAAATTACATCTAGCTCGCAGAAGTTTATAATTTCATAACAAATAACTTCTTTTTTTTAATAAATCATCAAGACATTTAAATTTTTTTAATGATATCAGAAATTTATTTTAATTAATAATTCAAGTAATTTTATTATTGTATAGAAGAGAAGTTACGAATTTTATCTTTTTCAATTAATTTGGTTAAAAAAATTTCTAACAATGAGGTATTTATAATTTTCTAAACCACAAAGGATTTTAAGTAAATCTAAAAGAATGTATTTGTAATTTACCCTTATTGTATTATAAATTATCCTAACGAGGAACTATCACAAACATGTAATTAGATGGCGACAAAAATCGTATGTAATATATTTTTATGGATTAATTACACTTTTCATATTTATAATTTGATTTAAATTTTATTTTGATTTTCATAGTTTTAATTTGAATAATTTATCTTTATACTTTCAAGTCTAATTTCAATTTGATTATTTTTTTTGGGTGGATAGAATTTGATTATTCTATTCAAATTTTTATTAATTTTTCTTATGTATAAACCTTAGAAAACTAACAAATGTTACAAAATCGTTAATTTTAACCTCTAACTTAAACAGAAGGACTAAACTGAAACCAGATTTAAAGTATAGGGACCAAACTATTCAATTTAAAACAATAGCAATTAGAATTAAACTTGGGTCAAATTATACGACTTAAAAGTGTAATGTACCATATTTTTAAAAAGGGTAAATTAAAATCACTTCTATTAAAGTTTGAAAAAAATACAATTAGTTTTACACTTTTGACACAATTGCACTAACCTTCCTTTTAGTATAATTAAAGCGACCGAAATTAATACCAATAGTAGATAGAAACTAAACAAACAAAGTTAAATATATATACTTATATATATTAGTAGGAAACAAATAACATCACTTTTTTATTCATATGATTAATGAATTATTAATAAAAAAAATGACTTAAGTATTATGTGAATTAAAATCTTAAGGAAATTAGTATAATTATATTAAAAAATATATAATTAATTGTAGTTTTTAAAATTTGAGAAAAGACGAGTATAATTTACCAATTTAAAAATAAATAAAAAAATGTCCATATTGTTGATAATACAGTGATGGCGTGACAAAATAACAAGCATGAAAATATTGGGTTTGGTTTGTTAAAAAAGTGGGTCCTTGCTTATTCACAGGCCTAATTTAATGGCACATGAACTCATGTCTCAAAAAGTTGTTGAATCAATTTGGTGAAGTTAATGCATTTTTACTCTTTGGAAACGATTTTATGCTTTAGAAAGCAAAGGGTACTCTGATTTTTGCTACCAATGGCTTAAGACAACATGCTATTGAAGATTGGCGAAGATTTGGCTCAGCTTTTCTTTGTCAACAATGGTTGTTGATTGAAGAAAAAATAAAGAAGCTAGATATGATAGGGTGGCTAATCTTGTTGGTGGTTGACGATTGATGGTTGCCATGAATATTTTCGGTGGTTTGTTGAAAATTTTGGCCCTCCATTTTATCTATAAATAGTTAGTGAATGGGAGGGGATTAGTGTGGTGAGTTGAAGATAGAATACAGAGCAGAGAGAGAGAATTATAGAGTGTGTAATTTTTTCTTCCAAATATAGTGAAATCTGTTACCCGTGGACGTAGGCGATTTGCCGAACCATGTAATTCTTTGTATGTTCTTGCTTGTGTGCTTGTTTTCTACTTCCTAGGCACAACACGTGCTAGTCTATGCTTCCTAGCAAAAAGCACTTTGCTTTTTGAAGCTATGTGCCAAACTTTTTTCACTCTCTTTTTTGATGATGATGAAAGTGGAAAAAGGATTTCTGTTTGGCTTAATTATACTGAATTACACTTATATTTTTATTAAAATTTTATTTTAATTCGTTAATTTTTAATAGTAATCGTTAATTTTTATATTTAATTCAAGTTACACGATTGCTCTTCTGTCCATCTAGCGTTAATAAGGTTAACAAAACTTTTCATGTGAACAATGTGTGATATCTTTTTTACCTCATTAACACCCCCTATACTTTCAATAAAATCTCACTTTAATCCTTACATTTTCACTGAAATCTCATTTTGTTTCATACACTTTCAATTTCCATTAGCGTCATTAACAGAAAATAGATAAAAAGGTGACATTTCAACTAGACTTAAAATGTAAGTGATTAATTGCGAGACCCCTGACATTTGTAAATTTTATTAAGGCCCTTACTTTTTGATTATTATAATAAAAGCTCTTCATTCCTCGTTTATTCACAATTTCAACCTTAGAATTGAGAACGAGTCCACATCGGAACCATGCGAACCCTAATCAATTCCAGTAACTTAGGAATCACTTCTAATACCCTAATACTAATTAATTAACTCCTTAATTATAGATTGATCGCTTAAAACCTAGATTTTTGACTCTTATTATGTTCGTTTGACTAATCGTCTTCTAATTCAAAGTAAAGAAACTAAAATCGAATTGCTTTAACCCTAATTTAATTAAATTATACACTTAAATAGATCTTCTAATTAAGCCTTACTCCTCACATTTTACTAGATTTACATTTTGACCCCAAATCAAGTATCATTATATATACACATATTTGTACCTTTAAACTTATTTAATTTTTTTTGTACACAAAATATCTTTAATATATGTACAATTTGTACAAAAAATGAAACAAAAAATCCTCAAAAACCCTAGCACATGGCCAACCATATGCATATAGATATATTGATGTGTACTTTTGAGAACATATTACATAAATGATGAAAAAAGTTGTCCTAAAGGCCCCAAAACATGGAGATATGTTTGTACCTCTAGTTCCAATCAAATTAACCATAACTAAATCATATTTTAAACCATAATTAACCATCCTAATCATCCTTCATTCCATTATATTTCAACTAAATCCAAATCCATTCTATTCCATTTCATTCCAACAAAGGGCACTTTAGACAGGTCACCACAATTTTCTTATAAATACACCACCTCCCTCAACACTTTTTGCACATCAAACACATACACACTCTATATTTTCAGCAAAGAGGAAAGAAAGATAAGAGAAAGCGTAAGCTTTGAGAGGAGGAAAAAAGTAAGCAATCTTGCACAACAACCTTTCTAGGCAAACATGTAAGCCACGACACAACCCTCTCTTTCATTTTCTCATTCAAATACATGATATTAAATGTTGTTCATATGTTTAAATAGGAAGAGTTAAGCCTTGAGAACCACTTTGCATGTATTCTCTCTTAAAATGAAACAAAGTTACCATTTTCTATCCACTTCTTACATTATTTCCAAAAGCATACCTTCAATCTAAAAATCTAGGTTATTTATATATTATTTAGCATGTTTTATCATATGAGAAGTGAAAATTTTCTCTTGATTGCCCTCTTTTTTCTACTACTCTTCTTAATTCAAGTGTTATGCATGAAAGACTGGTATTTTTAGCCCACTTTTAAAAATTCTAGAAAAATGTAAAAAAAAAACTTCCTTGATCTCATTTTTATATCAAAACCTTCCTTAAAATGTTAGCTAAAAAAAAATAACGTCTAACTAGTATACATTAATGTGTGTTTGGGAGAGGAAAGAATGAGTGCACACTTAACATTTGGCATAATGCGCAAAGTGATAGTCCCAAGACTTGAACTCATAACCTCGAGGTTATTAGGCTAAGTCTTAACCATTGAACCAATAGTCACCCCCCCTTAAACATTATCTTTCAATAAAAAAAATAGTTTTATTAAAAGAGTGAGTGGTTTGAGAGAAAAATCAATTTTTGTTACGACCGACAAATCTGGATAGCGCTGAAATATTTCTTAAATAATTAAAAATCTAGAAAAACTATCCCACTTCCGAAAATGATCTAGAAACTAGATAAAATCCTTTACATACCCTAAGAAGGCCAAGTTCAAAAAAAAAAAAAATGGAAATGGCTCTTAGATTGTGATCTTTAAAGTACATTGAATCTAAAAATTTATTGGTTGGTAATCTATGCATGTTCTTTATTTCTTGAATGTGCCTTTTATCACTTGTTTGAGCCTTAGTATGACATTTACATATGTTTGTGAATATTTTTCTTTACAATGGTGGTTTGATGACGCTTATGCTTGTGTAAAAATTATTGTCTCAATAGCTTGTTCTAACCTTACCTTAAAACATCTAACTCAATCGAAAATTTTATTGGGGTGGTAATTGATTTTCGATCACTTGAGTAACTTTATAAAATAATGCTTGTGTTTTATTTGAATTGATTGGCGAGATGTATTCCCTATTGAAAGTAAAGTCTGGCGCAAGTGGTTATTTTGGAACATTTGAATGGATCGATTGTATTCAAACCCTAGGTGGTTTTGGTGTGATAAGGTTGAAGGAGGCTACAGGTAAGGCTCTTATTTTTACCGTCTCTTTTGAAGTCATCGGTTGGCGCTACACGGTATGTAACCATTATAGGTATCTAAGGTAAGGTCTGTAAAGTAGCAAAAGAGGTAGCATACCGAATAATCCAAATCCAATGATTGCGCTTAGGAGGATGAAATCTCTTTAGGGGATTTCTAGATCACCAACATCCAACTTTGTAACCCTTTGTTTGTTTATTTGAATATCATGCTTCATTACATGTTATAATTGTAATTGTGTATTGCATTGGGAAAAATGGATGGAATGTGTGTGTGTTTACTGGACATTCTTCAAACGAGCCGATCTTTAGTATGTTTGGATTTGTTTATTAAGATTTTAACAAACTTGAGCTCAAGCTCGAGCTCAGTAAAAAATTAACGAACCGAGCTCGAGCCGAGTTAGCTTAGTCTTGACTTGAGCTCAAGTCTGTTCATAAGTCTAAACAAACCAAAAAATTTATAAATTCGTACTTACGTATGAGACTAAAGTTACAATTAAAATTTTGATTATACAATATATATAAATATTCTAAAAAAAGTCAATATTTTATCAAAATAATATCTACTACCACTATTATATAAATGTACTATCTATAGTTAACTATTATTTACATTTATATTTTTTAAATATATAAATTACAAATTTATCTTATTTTTTATACATATTTTTACATTATTTAATATATAAATAATAAATATTAAATAAGCCAATTAACGAGCCAAGCTTACGAATCGAGTTTTAAAATGTTTGGGCTTATTTATTAAAAATTTTACGAGGCTCGAGTTCAAACGCAAAAAAAAATTTAACGAACTGAGTTCGAACGAGCTCTTACCGAGCCGAGCTCGAACTTGTTCATGAATGGCTCTATTCATTTGCAGCCCTAGGCATTCCAAACTCATGGGGTTTCATATCAGGTATTGAAGACTATTAGCTGGTTGAAGGCAAAACTGAAGCATTGGAGGACGTATAGCTGTCTAGAAGAATTAGATACTGGTTTTGTTAAGTCCCTTTTGTAACCATGCTTGGATTGCAAGTGTTAAAACTCCTGATGTAATTAAGACATACATCTTGTAATTATTATTCTACTTATATATCTATATATATCATTTGTAACATATTCTTATATTCCGTCAACTAATGTAAATCTTATATTAATACCTTGTTAAGATCTATCAAAAATATAGTTTTGCTATCTAAGAAGATTGAACTATTTTGACTTCTCCGATTTTTACTAGAATCTTACTTGGTTATTAACCAAAGGATTCATTAGTAACGTTTCATACCCTCATAGTCTTAGAAAAATCATATATTTATTTGTTAATACATTCTTTGATGTTATCGATTTTTGAGACGTCACATTAACTGTCACAATTAAAAGTAAAATGACTAAAATAATATTTTAATAAAAATATAGAAATATTAAATGTAATTTACTTTTTTTTTTCCTTAGGATATTGTTCAGGTTTTTGCACTGCCTAATCCTTAAATATATGTAGTTCTCTTCTTTGTTAGCAATTGACTCTTCTTAATTAGGATTAGTGAGACACAAAATAACAAATAAGAAAGATAAACGAATCAAAGAAATCAAACACACACAAAGAAACACAAGGATTTACATGATTCATCTCGGAATAGGATTACGTTCATAATTGTTGCGGTTTTCACTGTTATCAGAAAATAATATAGCACTCTTGCAGAAAAAAAAAAAGGCACATTTTTATCTATTTATAAGTATAGAATTAAAACAATACCGAAGCAACGAGACAATTACCAAAATACCCAAAAAGTTCGGACCCCCCTCCCCTTGGGGACCCCAAGGACGAACACATGCATAGACAATGGGTGGCCATGCCCCCTGCTGATCAAAACTCACTTTTACTACCACGCTCAAGTATGACATGTTTTACAAGTATATGTATCGTGTGGCCCCTAGCCATTTAAGAGCACATATATCTTATTTTTTATTGTCTAATTATCAACACTAACCAAGTTTAGAGACCCTCAAAGTTTTTACAAGGAAATATGTACATTTTTCATTTTTATATCTTATTTTTTTTATTTATTGTAAAATAGTCCAACCAAAACTCACTGTTTGTGTAGTGATTAACAAGTTTTTATTTAATTAAGTGATTTACGGTATTTCAAAATTTGTGAATGACTAGATTTAAAATTTTTCATTTCTTAACTTTTACTTGCTTATATTTTTAACACAATATTAGTGTAATTGATCTAATAATTAATGTATATCTCTGGTTGCAATGTTGATAAATAGATTGACACATTTAGATAAAATGGTAAAAATTATAGCATTACTTTAGTAAGAAATCTAATGATTTAAATACTTATACACTAAAAATGTAGTGTATCGTATATCATATTTGGCCCCAGTAGCGACTCTAGGAATTTTTTCAAGGATATTCACAATGGGTACTCCAAGAATTTTTTTCACGGTAGACATTCAACAATTTATTTTTTTTTAGGCTTTTCAAATCATACACAAATAAATAATATAATAAAATTCTAATATATTGATATCATTGTTTCAAAAAATAAAATATAGATACAAAAATTTACATAAATAAATTTTGTTTTTGTCACCAACGTGATAGAAAAATATATATATAAAAAGCTCTTTTAATTGAGATAAACTATAAAACTGTTGATCAATTGCAAAATCACACAAGAGGTGATGCACAAGGTTTGAATCCAAAATTTTGGATTTATTAAAAACATTTTTAACATTTAGAGAACATATATATTATAATACTAATTTTTTTATTATTTGTTTTTATTCTTACTTTCGTTTGGCAATATCACTTTTTACCTTAAAAGTTAAAAAGTCACTAAAAAAATTAAAAAGTCAACAATCAACATCAAAAAGTCAAAGAATTATTTTTCTCTCTATTTTTTGCACATCTTTTCATAAAAAATCAAAAAATCATTTCAAATATATCAATTTTTTTACATCATATTTTAATCAAAAAGTAAAAAAATCACTAAAAAAACATATTCTCAAACGATATATTGATTAAAGGGTTGTAAGCTAGGTTAGGTTGCGTGTTCAAAAACGTAAGCTAGGTGAATGTTCAATTGGACTAGGTGTTCATAGAAGTGAGTTAAGGAGTAATAAAATTTTACGCTAAATTTTATATATATATATAATTTTTTTTTATAAAAAAAGCAGGGTGTTCAACTAAACACTCATTATTACACTTAGGGTGTGTTTAATTGGACGGACTGGAAAAGGGGGGATTAGAATCCATCGGACTTGAGTCCTGGGATTGGAATCTTCCGGACTATTTGGTTGGATTGGATATGTATCCTGTGTTTGTTTTTTCATGGGATTAGATGTCCGGACTGTGAATCCCCCGGACTATTTCTAGTGAATCCAACGTTTGGTTGGACGGACTGGATAGAATAAATGAACAAATGACTATTTTACCCTTTTTTAATTGTTTACTAAGTAATAGCAATATTAAACATATCTTTAATATTTTAATTATTTTTAGCTAGATTAAATAAAAAAATATTTTATTTTATTTTTTACACAATTAAATAAATTTATTTTTTTAAAAAAAAAATAAATAAAATATCAATAAAAATATATATTATTTTTTTAATTAAGATTTTAAATAAATTTGTTTAAAAAAAAATAATAATCAAAAAATGAAATTAAATAAAACATCTATTAAATTTAAATAATGAAATTAAATAAAACATAAACAAAATTTTAAAATAAAACATCAATAAAATATCCATAAAAAATTATTTCAAAAAATTAAATAAATAAAACATCAATAAAAAGTTAAATAAAATTATTTTATTTTTAAATTGAGACATTTAAATTTTATTGAATTTTATTAAATATAATACATAATTAAATAGTAGAGGGTCAAAATGGTCATTTCATCATCTAATCCAAACAGTGATTAGTCTCCCACTTTCTGTCCCACACCCCCCCCAGGACAGGATAGTCCCCCATATGGGGGACATGGAGTCCGGCCGGACATGGAGTCCGCCGGACTAAAAAAAAATCAAACGGCGGATAAGGAGCACTATTTGGACTCAAGTCCAAATAGTGGATAGTCCCCCCCCCAATCCCCCCAATCAAACAAGGCCTTAGAGTGTGTTTAATTGGACTGGATAAGAGGGGATTAAAATCTATCGAATTTGAGTCCTGGGACTATAAATCTCCCGGACTATTTGGTTAGATTAGATATGTATCATGTGTTTATTTTTTCATGAAATTAGATGTCTGAAAGGAATATTTTTAGTGAATCCAACTTTTAGTTGGACGGACTGGATAGGATAAATGAACAAATGACTATTTTACCATTTTTTAATTATTTACTAAGTAATAGCAATATTAAACATATCTTTAATATTTTAATTTTTTAGCTAGATTAAATAAAATTTTATTTTATTTTTATTTTTTACACAATTAAATAAATTTATTTTTTTTAAATAAAATAAATAAAATATCAATAAAAATATATGTTATTTTTTTAATTAAAATTTTAAATAAATTTATTTTTAAAAATAATAATAACTAAATAATGAAATTAAATAAAACATGTATTAAAATTTAAATAATGAAATTAAATAAATTATAAACAAAATTTTAAAATAAAACATCAATAAAATATCTATAAAAAATTATTTTAAAATATTAAATAAATAAAACATCAATAAAAAGTTAAACAAAATTATTTTATTTTAAATTGAGACATTTAAATTTTATTGAATTTTACTAAATATAATACATAATTAAATAATAAAGGGTCAAAATGGTCATTTCATCACCTAATCCCAACAGTGGATAGTCCCCCGAAAATTGTCTCATACCCCCCCTAAGATACAATAGTCTCCCATATGGGGAATAAAAAGTCTGGCCGGACTCCATGTCCGGCAGACTAAAAAAAAAACAAACGCCGGATAAAGAGCCTCTCCCGGATTACAATCCCAATAGTAAATAATCCCCCCCTTATCCTCCCAGGGTGTGTTTGATTGGGGGATTAGGAGGGAGACTATTCACTATTTGGATTGCTTATCCGAAGGAGTGAGTGGTCCATCGTTTGTTTTTTTTTTAGTCCGCCGGACATGGAGTCCGGCCGGACTCCTTATCTCCCATATGGGGGATTATACTATCCCGGGAGGGTGTGGGGCAGTTTTGGGGGGACAATTTACTGTTAGGATTAGGTGATAAAATGATCATTTTGACCCTCTACTATTTAATTATATATTATATTTAGTAAAATGCAATAAAATTTAAATGTCTCAATTTAAAAATAAAATAATTTTATTTAACTTTTTATTGATGTTTTATTTATTTAATTTTTTAAAATAAATTTTTATAGATACTTTATTGATATTTTATTTAATTTCATTATTTAAATGTTAATAGATGTTTTATTTAATTTCATTGTTTAATTATTATTATTTTTAAAAACAAATTTATTTAAAATTTTAATTAAAAAAATAACATATATTTTTATTGATATTTTATTTAAAAAAATAAATTTATTTAATTGTGTAACAAATAAAATAAAATAAATTTTTATTTAATCTAGCTAAAAATAATTAAAATATTAAAGATATATTTAATATTGCTATTACTTAGTAAATAATTGAAATGGTTAAAATAGTCTTTTGTTCATTTATCCTATCCAGTCTGTCCAACCAAACGTTGGATTTACTAAAAATAATCATTTCTAGACATCTAATCCTATGAAAAAACAAACACAGGATACATATCCAATCCAACTAAATAGTCCGTGGGATTCACAGTCCCAGGACTCAAGTCGATGGATTCTAATCCCCCCTTATCCAGTCCGTCCAATCAAACACACTGTAGACACCCTATTTTTGACCGTCCTCAAGACTTGGACGTCACTATTTGAACACTCGGTGATCATTCTTGTTTGTGTTCGTCTTGAGTTCCCGGAGGTCTCGGCCACGCGCCTTGCCTCGGGATCTCTCGACTCGACTGTTTTGTGTCTGGTTTTGCACCAAACACTTGTGTTTTGCCTTGGAGGGGCAGGGAATGGCTTGTGGGCCATCCCCACACTCCACCGGCCATGGCTTGAGGCCACCGGCTGTGTTTTGTTGCCATTGGCCAAATGTTTGGCCGGCTGGCACTATAGATGGTCTACCGGCCATCTTTTTTGGTCAAATTGCATTTTTAGCCGGCCGACTACTGTGCATCTGCTTTGCAGATATTTTTATGCTAGCTGGCATACACTTTGCTCCCCTCCATACACGTGTATGGAGGGATCTCCCTCTTGTTAGCTTGCCTTGGAAGCTTTACAAGATTCGATTGTCTATAAGAGGAGGCCTCTTTTCCCTCTTGGAGGGGGACAAACTTTTTTTTCAGAGCTTTGAGTTCTAGGGTTAGGGTTTGCATATATCCTATCTCTATATCTCTCTCTCTTTGTGTATTTCTGTGTGTTTAGTCTTAGTATTGCACACAAACACCCACCATTACACCTTATCTTGGTTGCTGAGGGGCCGGAGGCCTGTTCTTGGTATTCTTGGGTGGTTTTGAGCTCAAAGAAGCAGCTGGTCCACCATTTGTGAAGAAGGTCTTCAAGGGGAAGGACTTTACCTTTAAATACCCCATTTTTGCATAGCTTTTTTACCTATCTTGAAACTGTTTTTGGGCTTTGTGTATAACATATAAAAGTCTTGTTTTTGCCTACTCTAAATAGTTGTTTAAGAGTGTTTTGAGCTTTGAGGTTGTTTGAACCCTCTTAAGGCTTGTTTGGCCTTTGTTTTTGTGCTATTTTGGTGAACTCCGGGACCATTGTGTTTGGGCCTCCTCACCACTTAAATCTTGAGGGATTTCAGTGGTGAGGATGGTGCCTTGAGGTCCCAAGAAGGAGAGGGCCACCCCCTCTCCTTGTTGTCCTTGAAAAGGACCATTTGTGCCTCATGTGTGAGCATCTTGTTTAAGTGTGTGATGGCCATACCTTAGTTGTTTTTTGTGCTTATATTGCCATGTATTAGCACTGTTTTATGTTGGTTTAAGTACACCATGCTTGCTTAGCATACATGCCTTGTAATGCCATGTTTAGGTCTAAACATACTTTAGGTTTTGATCCTTGTTTTAGCATGATTTTGGCCCAGCTTTGTGAAGCTTTTGTGTTTGTTTTGGCATGCTTAAGTTATGTTTTTGGTTGTTTTGGTCGACCATGGCATGCTTAGTATAGTCTCTTTGCATTCTTGGTTTGTGAGCCTCAAGTGCATGGATCTTGAGCATGCATTACATGCATTATTTCAATGGTTGGGAACCATTTACCATGTTATTTCAGTCCTTATAACATGCCCATATGCTTGCATTTGATGCTCCTTCAATGTGTTGAAAGGTTGTCGCCTTATGCTCCATAAATGTGCTTCTTTGTATGCTCGCATATTTAGACCACCTAGATGCCATCTAGGTACATCCTTAGCCTTGTTTAGGTCTGCATTGGACTTGTTTTAAGTCCCCTTGGCCTTGTGAGGCTTGGTTGACTTAGTCATGGTTTAAGTCTCATTGGCTTGCCTCAAGTACTTGGACCAATTGCATGCCATGTTTGTCTTGTTTAAATTGGTTTGGCACCATCATTAATATTATTTTAAGAGTTTACATTGCATGCTAATTGTCCATGTTTAGGCTCTTTTAAGTGTGCTTAAAGGTTGCTTGTTTGATGCTTAAGTGTTGACCCATCAACATGTACATGTGTGTGTGTGTGTGTAGGCCCTCATTTCCATAGCATTGGCCACTGTTTTTACGCTTGTTTGAGGGCTGCCTAAATTAGTTTAAGTCCATCCCTTTGCATGTTGTTGCATGCTCACCTTGTGTGTTGTTGCATACTAGTGTGTTGTTGCATGATTGAATGAAGTCACTTGCTTGCTTGCATGCTTGAACATCCACATTGTGTCTTGCATACTTGTAGGTTGCATTGCTTCATACCTTACATGCTTTTTTACTTAGGTTGTGTGCCTAACCTACATTACACATTGCATTGCCATGTTGCATACTAGCCTCCATACCTAAGATGCATTGCATTGGCATGCATGCTTCACCTCTTGAGTTGAGTATGATAGAGGTTGAGCCCCCTTTTTTTGATTATGTGCATTGCATTCCATATTGAAATGCATACTTGGTTTCTTGGGCCATCATGCATGGAAATGCGCGATTGGTGGTCCAAGAATCGAGAACCATATCCCTTTAAGTCATGAATATGATAAGGGGTGTGATTGGTGCATATATTGCTTGAAATGCATTGCCATGCTATGTTTTGCCCTCTGCTGCTGTCAAAAACAGATTTTGCAGGAAGATTTGACCGGCCGGCCATCTGCAGTGCCGACCGGCCATCCATGAGTGGCCGATGGATTAATTTGTGGCCGGTGACCATTCTCCATGACCGATGACCAATTCCCTCAGCCGGTGGTGTTCCACAGCATTCAGAGAAGCAACCTTGAGATTTGTGCAGTCTTCAGAGAAGATTAACAGTCAAAGTAGAGGCAACTTGTGCATGGCAGTGGCTTTCCGAGCGGAGTCGGGCGTGCATTGCATTGGGCCCTCCTCCCGAGGCTGTTTACTGCTTTCATTAGATTAGTTAATTTGTTAATTAATTAATTGGTCTGTAATATTTAATTAGCTTGTGGGTTAATTAAATTGCATTATTCTTTCGGTCCCTCCGAGCGAGGGTAGATTTGTAATAAATGTGGGTGCGTGTGTGCATGTCTTCCAACCCCCACTTCTTTCTCCCTTTTACTTACCTGCTTTTGATGGTTAGTATTAGGACATGTTTACTTTAGCATACCTTATGCTATGCATGCATGCATCATTCATTAGTATTGCATGCACCAGGTTTGGCGCATCATGTTAACTGCATAAAGTATTTCAAATCTAACTTGAATACATGCTATCTGTGCATTTTCACATGTCATCCTTAGATTGGCCGAGCCTATTCTAGATTGCATTTTGTATGCGTTGCATTAGCCACTTAACATGGACTTGGATCATGCATTGATTGCTAACATGTTCTTGTCTTGGCTTGGAGTAGACTGTAAGTATTTTATGCTTTAGCATCTCGCATGAGTGTGAATGTTAACATGACAGCATGTTTACCATGTGGCTAGCTGCTTATGTGATATAAACTGCCTGAATGTCTGTGGGTGAAGGTTGGATTGTTTGAGTTGGAACAACTCGTTGAAATCCGTGTTTTAGCCTACTTGCGAGTAGCAAATTTTCGATATTTTCCAAACAAATGGATATGCAATGCTTCGTTCCAAATTAGGCGATCTAGTCTATACTTTTGTGTTGTGCACATCACATAGTAATTCTAGCTAATTAACTGGAATAAGAACACATAACGTTTTCAAAATCGGATATCATGATTGGTAGAGGCCGATCTTCGGATCGGGCAAGAGGGAGTGCTCATAGCTGACCTTCCCCAATCGTACCCAAGTTCCCGAGCCGAGGCAACTTTGGTGATGACGGGCACGTGGCCTTTGGCACCGAGTCAGGGTTTCCTAAATTCCCCCATAAAAAATATTTAGGTGGCGACTCTATATCTGGCAAAGCAGTCTATGTTTGGCACTTCTTTCAAAAATCTGTTTCTCAAAACGATTTGTCGGATTTGGACTCTTTGGTTCAGATTAAGAACCATGACAAAACGAGTGCGAACTGTGGTAGCATAAGTCCTTTGGGGCGCGTCCACAGTTTCTGGCGACTCTGCTGGGGAGTTTAGAGAACTTGACTCGAACTCGTGATATCTTGTTTTGACTACACTTATGTGTTTCTTTGCATTGCATGTGCATTGGTGCGCCTAGGACACCGTGTTGGCCACCTGCTATTCCTGAACGGTTTGCCGGAGGCTTATCTTGTCAAGGCATGACCATAAGGCTGACCGGTTGTGGGCTCTGCCAGTATAGGAACACAGACCCCGGTTTTACCAGGGCACCCTTTCGACCATTCGACCTAGTACATATTCAGAATCCATAGTGACCATTCCAAGTTAGGACAGGTTGCTTACCCGATATAGGTTGTTGGAAACCGCTGCGTGCGTAGTAAAACCCTAGCTCCTAACAAAATAGGACAGGAAAACCCTATCCCAACATAGGGGTGTTTTTGCCCTCTTTTACCTGCTATGTGCTTTTAGAGTGTGTCTCTACAGGAACGTACATATCAGTCTGTGAGTTTAAGCATCAGGCCTGAGGGCACCGGTATCAGTATTTGTGAGAATCAGTTATATCTACGGGTATCCGATTCAGTGTTTTGAGGCAGTGATTTTGGGGAACAGTGATCAGTAGTAGAGCACAATTGTTCGGCTACACCTGTGTTTGTTCCGTTTGGGCTGAAATGCTGTTTGTTTTTCCTTTCAAGGGTTTAGAGAGTTGATACAGAATAGCCAGTATTTTCCCTCGTCAAGGCAAGGCAGATATCTGATCCGTCAGTCACCGTCCAGTACGACGGACTTATCATGACGCAGAATTCGGAAGAGATTGTGGTTATGACAGCCGCATTAAATCAAGGAATCACTTTGCAAAGTGAGGCCCATGTTGATGTGCCGCATCCACCCAGGTCGCCTACTGCGCACCCGGTCTGGGCCCCCCAGTTGTATCAGGCTCGTAAGCCCACTACATTCGAATTAATGGGAATGATTGGTGACCTCCAAAGGTCTGTGGCAGATCTCGCCTACAGAATGTCGGCTTCGCCACTAGCAGCACCGTATGCCGGAAATTTTGTGTCACAAGAGCCCCCGCTATTGGGACGGATTGTGATTGAACTTAGCCAACCCGAGGTGCTCTCAAGTTATAGCAATGACATGTCAACATCAACCCAAGCCCTCGATCAGGCTGAGGCTAGAGGCAAGAGCAAAGTAAAGGCAGATGCCGATCCCATTGAACAACTGCTGTGGGCAGTCGAGGCTTTGAAAGCCGAGGGGATGAGTAAACAACAGGTATTCGCGGTCGTAACCAAGGCTGTGGATGATGTTTTCCCCACTCCAACCGAAGGTAGTACAAGCCAGTCAGAAAACGTGGATGGGCCCCGTCATGCCAAAACAGTCCCTTCCACTCCTAACCCTGTACCTGGGAAAGATCAGAAAGTCAAGGCAGTGCCTGCCGACCCTTTCGCTAGTGCGTCTAGCAAGAATACTCAGACTTCAAAGTACCTGCCCCGAGGGCATAGGGTCTTTTACGCTCTCTACATGCCGTTGTCCAAGGCACTTCAGATCCTGGCGGAAAGAGGGCATCTTAAACCCTTGGAGCCTCGACCTCTCCCGGAGAATCTCCCTCCCACACATGATGCTACTTTGTACTGCGTGTACCACCAGCAAACTGGTCATGCTACCGATAATTGTTTCTGCCTTCGTCATAAGGTGCAAGATTTGATCGACAATGAGGTTATCCTCCCACCCACCTCAGCCAAGTCTGTTACTACCCAGCTTTTGGACTTTGAGGACACTGCGAGTATGTGATCGGGGTTGGACCACCTGTGGGTGGCGCCCGATATTTTTGATGTGGCATCTGGCACGCATTTTTGAGCATCTGCAAATGCTAGTTTTGTAAATACTGGCTTGGGTGTCGAGTCAGTCTTTTGTTTTGTTTTGAGTCTGTCTCATCATCTTGAGTCAGTTCTTTTTGCTTAAGGATCTGTCTTGTTATAGCGAGTCAGTCCCCTTGTATAGAATGTCGGGTGATTCCGGGGTTGTTGCCTTGAACACCGTTTTTGTTTTCTTTTGAGGCTGTCTCTGCTGTGGAGCCAGTTCCAACCAGGAAATCTGAATGAAACAGCTGAGGCTATCATGTTTCCGTGCTTATTGTTGTTATTGAGCTAGTTGTGCCAGAGAATTCGAATGGAACGACAGTACATGCCACTTGCTCTCTTGTCCCCTGAGAATCGTGGCATTGACCTTTAGTTTTTCAAAACCTTTTGAACATTGTGGTGATGAAAACGAAGAGGAAGGAACTCCTCGGGATTTACAAAACTTTGATCAATTTGAGAGAAAGTGAGGCATGCTAAGCCTTTTAAATGAATGAAATTGTGCTTGTTAGCGTGAGTACTGAGAAGAACCCGGGCTTGACCCAGACTGGTTCCACACTATCTTCAGCGCGAGCGATTTGTCGCTTTTTTAAAAATTTTCAAAAATAAAATATTTTGCGCAGTCCTGCGAAGACCTGTGTGGAATCGCTCTTGAGATTGTGCAGCCCAAGATCGCTCTCAGCCTCAAGATTCAATCCGTTTGTTTTCGAACCTTGAACCCATTTAGAACGTTCAATAGTCAACTGCCATGTGAGACCTGTGTGGCCAGATCAGAAGCATCCCTCGAACTAGGGGCAAAAATGTCCGATGTGCTTGAAGAGCCGAAGATGAATCCTTCTACAAATCAATACAACAGCCACTCTCCTGGATACAGAGGGCTTCAATCTCAAAACCGTTTGGCATGGACTTGTTACACTTTTACCCTTTGAGAGGCTCGTTGGGCTGAAAACCCGGAAGGGCGACCCAGGAAAAAGTTAGAGCGAAAAAAAGAAGAAAGAAAAAAGAAAAAAAAGAGAGAAAAAAAAAAAGAAGAAGAAGAAGAAAAAATGCAGAAAATGTATATAAAGAAAAGAAAAAAAAATTGAAAAGAAAAAGAAAAGGAAGCTCGCGAGGTCGAAAACCAACATCGGGCGCCTTGGCAAAAGTTAGAGCCTAAAAAGTGAAGGTTAAAATACCCGAGTGTACCTTAGCCGGAACTACGTAAGGCTTGATTCCCATGATTGGGATACGTAGGCAACTTCATCCTGAAGTCCAGCCCCCAACGCTTTCATAGCGATTCCGTCCATGTAATGGTTTTGATTATCCTCGCCTGCTCTGAATCCGACAGTTCGGTTGTGACGCCGTGAACTATGTAGGCTTAATTCCCATGATTGGGATACGTAGGCAACTTCATCCTGAAGCCAGCCACCAACACTTTCAAAGTAACTGTGTCCATATATTGGTTTTGACCCTCTTCGTCTTCTCCATGCCTGAGAGTTCGGTCGTAATCATCAATGAGGACTGTTTACAAAATGCTGCGGCACCATCCAAATAAGGGGCAACTTTCCGTTGCCGTAAGTTGCCATGAGTCGCCATTCAAACCAGGGGCAACTTTCCGTTGCCATGCAGCTCTTTCAAGCAAGGGGCAATTTTCCATTGCCTCCGATCCGAGGTTGCGTATCTCGAGAGTAAGTTCCGTGCTCGTTGAGCCTTGATCGTTTGCAAAAATAGTTTTTGAGAATTTTTATTGAGGCTGACTATTTTCTCGAAAATTATTCCATCTTTTTCCAAAATTGGACCATTTCTAGGGAAAATTGTCAATGCTCATAGCCTAACTTGCATGATTTTCAAATCAAAATCGAACAAGTATGTTAACCTAACTCTCATATTGATCAAAACTGTTTTAGTAGAAAATCAAAAAAATGGTCAAAGTGATGAACTAGGGGCACAGTTGAGTCAGGCTTCCTGTCTTTCCCCCGTCACCAGCATACTTGCCAGAGGAAGACACAACT
Organism: Camellia granthamiana; assembly: GCA_036172215.1. Classification (NCBI taxonomy): domain Eukaryota; kingdom Viridiplantae; phylum Streptophyta; class Magnoliopsida; order Ericales; family Theaceae; genus Camellia; species Camellia granthamiana. The sequence goes on along the minus strand of CM069913.1, from coordinate 49,171,299 downwards.
AAAGCTATCAGTAAAAGACTAAAAGCTCTCAACAACCTCCAAGCAACGATGTATCAAACCAAGTGCGAAGCACAAATCGGAACGAATTAAGATACTCCATTCTCCACCCGGAACATCGACTAAACGACGCTAGAAGAAACAGCCGCGAGCTGATAATGTTGGGCGTGAACCCACGACTTCCTATTCATCTATCAACCACCCAGGGGAGGGATTGAAAAATGAGAGATTGAAGAATAGAGAGATGAGCGATGAGAGAAAAAGTGAGAAAAGGGCTTTTTCAGAAAAACAGAGCCTGAGAGCCGAGTGACGTAAGAATCACAAATAAGATAGGGTGGGAAACATACCCGGAGAAACTGGCTCCTCACGAACTGAGAAGTCTCTCGTCTTGGTAACACGTCTGTGTGTCGTGTCTTTTGTTTTGTTGGTCTCGATTCTTGTTTTGAGTCGTTTCGAGTGTCAATGGATGTGTTTAGGTTGTCTACCCTTTTGTTTTCCGTTATTGAGTCTTTTTACTGTGTTCAGTTGTAGGCTCAATACCCAGGTTTGGAAAACCCTTTTTCAAATTTCAAAAACAAATCAGTTTGCGCTCAGAGTGCTGTGCCATTCTCTACATTTATGCGAAGCAAAAGAAGAAAGGGGAAAATTTGGGGCAACTGAGTGTGCTTCAACTTCAGCCGGCTCCACCTCCGTATGCCATCTTATTGGACTGTTGTTCAGGGTTTGCCGTGTGCAGAATGAACCAAGCGCTGTGTTACGGGCTGTATGCAGATTAATCCTCAGCAGAGTATGGGCTGTGTGTTCAGGTTGAGCAGTGGTTTGCATGGGTTCTTTTGCTGTTGGCTGGTTCGTTATCTGATTATTACAATGCAAGTGTTCAATTTTCAGACAACAGATCAATTTCATTTACATTGACGTGCAACATGATGCAATGCGATGCAATATATGAAATGTACAAATGTAACACTTTTTCAGATAAAAAGTTTGTTTCATTTCATCATCTTTTTCAAGTACATAGTTTTGGAAACAAAAATTTGCCTGTGGCAGTACAAGGTACTCTAGCTACGAGTAACGTACAAAAAAGAAGAAAAATAGCAAAAAACTAGATCAATATCAAAAGGGCTCAGGCCTAGGGGTCCGTCCTCGTCTTCTTCCTGGACGAAGGTCTAGGAGCATCGTCATCAGCATCGTCATCAGCATCGTCATCTGAGTCTGAGCCTGAGCCGCCTCCGGTCTCCTCCTCGGACGACTCTGCCTCAGCCTCAGCCTCGGACTCATCGTCATCATCAGGAACGGGTGCCCGTGAGCTACTCCCAACATGGTGCGCCCCGCTTTGGTGCGGGGGTATACTCTGCCATCTCGGGTGGAAACGGAAGGTCCGGCCGGAGCACCTCCCACAGGAGGAATCTGAAAGGGGTGCTGAAAAGTACAAAAGGCAAACGCATCAGTATACTGTGAGCAGTTTATCAGTGCAGAATGCAGTGTACGAGTACAGTGTGTGAATACTGTGAGTAGTTTATCAGTACAGAATGTGGTGTTTGAATGAAGTGTATGAATGCCGTGAGTAATGCTGTGAACAGTCTGTGGGCTGCAGTATACCAGATGCCGTGAGGGTCGTGTATCGGGTGTTGTGTTGACAATATGATGCATCAAATTGTGTAAATTTTGAGACTGCGGTTGAAGAACATACCGGAATACCATAGATGGATAGAAGGTCAAGGCTCTGCTGGAGCATCCCCGTCACAGAAGCAGTTAGCTCCAGAGATTGGCGAGTGTACTCGGAAGAGGCCTGCAAAAGGGTTAGAAGCATCAGTATTCTGCGGAATATCGATAAACTGAAATGAAATGACAATGCAAGATGCAAGATGAAGTAGTGCATACCGGAGGTAAGTCGTAGAACCCGACTAACTCATGATCAGCCGGAGGGGGAGCAATGGGAATCTGGTAAGTCGCCCCGCCCTGTCCTCGGCATGTCATCGTAGTGGGGAGCGCTGGCCAACTAGCCCCCCGTCCCCTCCAAGCTCCACCCCTGCCACGGACTCGAGCTATCCTCGATGTCCCTGCCCCTACTCCCGCTCCGGCCCGAGAACGGAACGACAAGAGGGGTCTCTACGTCTGGCACAGGCGCAAGTCTCGGAAAGTAGGCGTAGACCCACAACTGCAGAGTAAATACCAGTATGCTTATCAGATAAAGCAGAATGCAGAATAAAACAGAAATTGCAGAACCGTGTATTGTGCAGAGTGTACAGTGTGAGCAGTGTACAGTTGGTGTAAAGCAGAGCATGTGTGTGCCGGGTGTGCAGTATACAGTCAGCATGAAGTAGATCACAGAGTGTACAGTGTGAGCAGTGTACAGTCGGTGTAAAGCAGAGCATGTGTGTACCGAGTGTGCAGTATACAGTCAGTATGAAGCAGAGTATACAGTGTGTGCAGTGTACAGAGTACAAAAAATATAGAACAGAAATGAAAAACAGAAAAAGGAAACATACCTCCCAAGCTCGCCAGTAGCCGCCGAGCAGTTGTCCGCTGCAACGGGAGGCTGAGCTCATGTATCCGTACAGAGTGGCCAAGGCAGCACCACCCCAGTCGTAGCGTAAGATCTGTGTGACATCCACAAGAGCGCTCAGCTGTAGACACCCCATTTTTTACCGACCTTAAGACTCAGACGTCATCGATTGAGCGTTTGATGATGTTGCATGTCGTGCTCGTTCAAAAGGTTGCGGAGTCACGGCTGCGAGCCTTGCCTCCGGACTTCCGCTATCTGGTATGCTTTGCCTCGGTTTGCGAACCAGGCCCTATTTTCTTTGTTTTCTCTTCCCAAAGGGAGGGAGAGGTCTCGTAGATCATCTCTCAGTGGCCGTGGGCTACGTTTCGTGGTCGTAGGCCATTTTTCCCATTTTGGAGCCCGGTTCCCGGTTTTTGGAGCCGTCGGCCGTGCGTCTCGGTTCGGGACCGCTCAACCACCTCCGTTTGCTCCGGTTTTTGGCATGCGTCTTATTTACTCCCTTCTAAGGGACATTGTGGCTCGAGAGACCAACTTCGTGGTCAAACGGCACCTCCGGTGCTTAACAGTCAGTTTTCGGGGCCTCGGGCTGCGTGTTTCGGCCCCCGAACCTTCGTCTTGCATCGGTTTCAGTTCATTTTTGGCAGGGACCTTATTTTCATGATTAGGAAGCTTGTAGAAGGGTGGGAGGCCAGCAATTGTTCCGATAACCAGTTTTATTTCTTCATCACCCTCCGTCGCCCGTTTTTCTCACCAGAAAGCCAATGTTGACCACCCTTAGGCCACTTTTTCTAGCCCTAAACCACATATTTGTGTTGCACACACCTGGGAGGCCACCAATATGATATGGCCGGCCAGTAATTGTCTCTGACCCTTTTGAACCCCTCTAAAAAAGTGGTTTTTCTCTCTCCTGGTTCACTTCTTCCAGTTTTTGACTACATAGTTGTGTTGTGCACACATGGGAGGCCATCTTTTTGGGGTGGCCGGCCACTAATCATACTTGACCCTTTTGACCCTTGGCCGGCCGGCCAGGGGAGGTGGCCGGCCGGCCACCTGAACCTCCTGAACCTGGCCGGCCATGATCCTCTCTCCAGGTACTTTCCAGCTGTGCAATTTGTTTCCCCCCAGATTTTGTATCCGGGGGGCTGCCTTATGGGGGGAAATTTGAATTGGTTTCCCCCCCATTTTTCCCCCCTCTTTCCCTTATAAAACCAGCAACTCCAGCTGCATTTGGGGGTTACAAAAATTGGCTTGAAGGCTCTTGCATCAATTCTCTCTCCCTCTCTACTCTAAGCCTCAAAACTCCTCAAATCCTACACCCTTTCTACACCAACCCATAGCACAACACATCCACACTCCATTCCAGCAACTTGGAGGTTCTTTTCAGAGGCTAGGAGCACCATTTCTTGGATCAAGAGTTGTTGAAGACATAGGCTACAAGGGTGAGTCCCATTTTCCCTCTTTTGTGCATTTTTTTGGCCTATATCTTAGCTCCTTATGCTTACATTTTTGGGCTCCGACCCTAACTGAAAATAGTCTTATTTTGAGCTCTTTTTCATGTTTGATTAAGGGCCTTTCCCTTTTTGAGGCCTTCTTCTCACCCTTTGTGTTTAAACTCCTTTTTAGGCCTATTTTTGCATGGTATTTTAGGCTTATTTGTGAACTTTTTTGGACTTGGTCATAAACTGTAAAATATCTCTTTTTGAGCCCCTCTTCAACATTTTTGAAGGGCTCTCCTCTGTTTGGGGTCAGCAGCTATCACTTGCTTCTTTATCTCTCTTTTAGGCCTTTTTCTTGCATGATAGTTTAGCCTCACTTGTGTTTATTTTCGTGGCTTGATGTAAACTGTAAATAGCCATATTTTGAGCCCCTCGTCAATGTTGTTGAAGGGCTCTTTGCCATTTGGGGCTAGCTGTTGTCCCTTGCCTCTTTAACCCTCTTTTAGGGTCATTTTTGCATGATAGATTAGCCCTATTTATGATCATTTTTGGGACTTGTTATAAACTGGAAAAAGGCTTGTTTTGACATCATCTTCATGTTTTATTAAGGGCATTTTCTTATTTGAGGTCACATACTTCTTTGAATGCTTGATCATCTCTTGTTTTGGGCCTTACACCCTAGCCCTTGTTGCATGCCTTGTTTGGTCTTCTAGCCACTGAAATCCAGTGGATTTCCAGTGGCTTTGATGCTGTTTTGAGCCTCCAAATTAGAGGGGGGTGACCCCCTCTCACCTTGACTTGTTTGATGGCCATTTTGGCCTTTCAAAAGGACCCTTCTTTGCATGCTTCTTGGCCACATTTCAGGCCCAATTTGGCGAGTTTTGAGACTATCATATTTGATTTTCAAAGTTGATTTGGGGCTGCCACATGTCTATCTTGTATGTGCTTAAAAATCCCTTTGTATGCCCTCTAAAGGAACTCCTCATTTCTGCATGTGTTGGCTGCATTTCCATGGTTATTTGGTCACATTTTGGCATGTTTTATTCACTGATTTTTGCTGGTTTGGTGAGATTCCATTTGCTTCATGTACTTACCATGTAAACCATGTTAACTAGTTAAGATTGCATGCTATCTTAGTTCATCTTGCTAGCACTTTTGGCCACACTTTGAACTAGAAAAGTTCATGTTTTGGGACTGCCTTGCTTCTGTCTTCATGCTTCATGATCAAATAATGCATGCTTTGTATAGCTATAAGTCATTCTATGTGCCTAGTTTTGAGTTTCGGGTTTCATCTCATGCACCGGGTACCATATTTCCATGTTTCGGGATTGTTTAGTATCATATTTTAGCGTTGGAATTTGCATGTTTGTATGCCATATCCCATGCCTTGCCATGTCTTGTTAGAGTGGTATTCGTGCCTTAGGATCGGTCATCGGTTTGCGTGCATGCGTGCACGCATCTCGAGAGTCTCATTTTCATCTTATGGCCTCTGATGTGAGTGTGGCTGAGGTCCACTCATGTTGGTGTAAGCCCATATTGCATTGTGTATGCCATCTTAGTCCTTTGTATTGCGTATGCTAGGTTGTATGTTAGAGCATTATGTATACCATGTTACATGGTGCATTGTGTATGCCATTTCATAGCATTGTGTATGCTAGGGTGTATGTTAGTTGCATTCATGCATATCATGCATATTGCATTGTGTTCGGGATAGGAGTTAGCCCGAGCACGGGAAACGAGGGACGTTTCGTACTCCGAGTGACGGAACGTGTCTCAATTCCCGGTCGCCGACACTCCGGATTAACCATGATGGAGGCTCGGTCTTGTTGTGTTTACATGTGCATTCATTTCATATTGAGTTGTGCAATTCGACTCCTCGGCCCTCATGCATCGAGATGCGTGATTGGTGGCACGAGGATCAAGGCATGCATACATATGTGAAGATACATTGCCATGCCCCTTTCTTGCTCTCTGTTGCAGCAAATCAAGAATCAGCAGCCTTCCGGAGCTTGGTACGCATTCCAAGAACAATTGCAAACAGAGGCTAATTGGGGCATCGCAGTGGATTTCCGCGCAAGGCAACTCCGAACATGCATCATTCATCATCCAGAGCAGAGTCGAGGCAGTCGCTAGCTTGCATGCTAGTTTACAGCTTTCCTAGTTTAATTTGTTAATTAATTAGGATTTTGTATTTATTCGGACTGTATTATTTATTTGGGACTGTATATTTATTCGGACTCTCCGAGCGAGGGCAATGTTGTAATAAGTGTGCGTGCGTGTGATGTATGTCTTCCAACCCCACGTCTTTCTCCCTTTTATTTACCAGCTTATGATGGTTAGATTAGGGCATGTTTCAATTAGCATACAGTATGATAGCATGTTTGCATTCATTCATCTGTCTTGCATGCACCGGGCTCAGCGCATCATACTAACTGCATTGTATTTCAATTCCAAGTTGAATACTTGTTAGCTGTAGCATTCCATATGCCATGTTTAGGATAGCCGAGACTGCTATAGTTGCATTATTGCATGTGTTGCATTAGGCATTTCTGTATAATTAGGATCATACATTGATTTCTAATCAGCTTCTTTCTTTGGCTTGGAGTACTCGGTAAGTTTATGCTTGAGCATCCTTGCATGTGTGTGAGTGACTGCCATAATAGCATGCTTACCATGAGGCTATGTGCTTATGTGATATAACTGCCTGAATGCCTGTGGGTGAAGGTTGGGTTATTTGGATTGGAACAATTCATTCACTGTGAGTTTTAAGCCCACTAGATAGTGGCAAAACCATGTTTTCTAAGCCCACCCGAGGGTGGCAAAATCTACATTTTAAGCCTACTTGCGAGTAGCAAACCATCTTTCAAAAAAACAAACATGAAGTGTTTTGTTCCAATTCAGGCGACCCGATCTATACTTGTATGTTGTGCGCATCACATAGTAAATCTAGGCTAATAACCGGAATAAGAGTGCATAATGTTTTCAAAACTAGATATCATGGTTAGTAGAGGCCGATCTTTGATCGAGCGAGCGAGGGTGCTCACGAAGTCACCTTCCCCAATCGTACCCAAGTTCCCAAGCCGAGGCAACTTTGGTGATGACAGACACGTGGCCTTAGGCACGAGTCAGGGTTTCCTAAATTTCCCAAAAATAAAATATTTAGGTGGCGACTCTGTATCTGGCAAAGCAGTCCATGTTTGGCACTTCTTTCAAAAATCTGTTTTCTCAAAACGATTTGCCGGATTTGGACTCTTTGGTTCAGATTAAGAACTGTGACACAAATCGAGTCCGAACTATAGCGAGGTCCCCCGCGGACCTGTTACAGTTTTTGGCGACTCTGCTGAAGATTTAGAGAACTTGACTCGAACTCGTGATATCTGGTTTTGACTACACTTGTGTGTTTCTTTGCATTGCATTTGCATTGGTGCGCCTAGGACACCGTGTTTGCCATCTGCTATTCCTGAACGGTTTGCCGGAGGCTTGTCTTGTCAAGGCATGACCATAAGGCTGACCGGTTGTGGGCTCTGCCAGTATGGGAACACAAACCCCGGTTTTACCGGGGCACCCTTTTCGACCATTCGACCTAGTGCATATTCGGATCCATAGTGACCATTCCAAACTAGGACAGGTTGCTTACCCGATATAGGTTGTTTGAAACCGCTGCGTGCGTAGTGAAACCCTAGCTCCTGACAAAATAGGACAGGGAAAACCCTCCCCCAACATAGGGGTGTTTTGGCTCTCACTTATCTGTTATGTGCTTTTAGAGTGCGTCTCTACAGGGAAATGCATGTATCAGTTTATGAGTTTGGGCATCAGGCCTGCGGGCATCAGTCAGTATTTGAGAATCAGTTATCTGCGGGTATCAGATTCAGTTTTCGGGGACAGTGATTCAGGGATAATGATCAGTGTTTGAGGACAGTATGTATTCAGCTTATCAACCGTGTGTTGCTATGCCCAGCCGTGTGTTATGTATTTATTTTAAGCTGTTATGCTGTTCGTTTATCTGGTTGTTTATTTCCTTATTGCTTTATTTATCTTTTTGCTAGAACAGGTTTTAGCACAATTGCTTCCGACCCAGTAGATATTCCCCAAGCACTTTGGACAAGAGGCCGTCGGCTCAATCGATCTGAGGATCTGGTTGACGGACAGCCAGTGTTTCATTCTCTACCCCCGGTTGTCAGGCGGAGGCCGAGAAAGCGCAGTGTGTCTGAGCAGAGGTTACCAGAACAGTGGTCTACCCTAGCAGTAAACAGTCGGGTTGAGGTCTCAGTATCTGCCATAGAAATACACATACCAGTCAGTCAGCAGGATCAGTAGAGCATGGCCGGGATGGAAGAAATGATGCGCCAAATGCAGGAGAGCATGAGACAAATGCAGGAGGACGCTGTCCGCCAGGCGGAGTTCTCTAAACAGCAGGCCACAATCATGGCCCAGCAGGTTGAGCTCATCACTAGACTCCAGCAGCAAGCTGGGGCATCAGCCTCACATCCAGTTCCTCCCCCACCAGGGGTCCCGCTACCCGAGCAGGCGCCAGTTGCCCAGAATGTCCTACCAAATGCCCAGAACACCTTGCCAAATGTCCAGAACGTCCAGGAGGACACAGACCTTCCAACGGGGCTGGCTCCGCCCCCACTTCCGCCTCAACTGTCCAAGGCGCCTACGCCTATCAACCACCCGGACTCTCCCTTCGAGTTCGAGATAGACCTTACAGCACTGAAATTGAGCAAGCTCGAGAAGCTATTTAAGAAATCCCAAGGGGTAAAGGCTATTCCGGATATCGAGGACGGATATACCGATGTGGCCGTGACATTACCGGATAGATTCAAAATGCCGCAGATCGATCGCTTCAACGGATCTGGTGATCCCATGGTCCACCTCCGACTATTCTCAGATATATTACGGCCAATGGGCCTCACCAGACCCCAGAAGCTTTCGCTATTTGGCCGAACCCTGTCGGGTGTGGCCGCTATCTGGTATGCGAAGCTGGAGGATGATGTCAAGCGGAGTTGGGATGAAATGGCTGAAGCCTTTGTTGCGCAATACTCTTACAACACCCAGATTGAGATTACAACCCGTGATCTCGAAACAACAAGGCAGCAGCTGTCACGACCCAAACCCGGCCCTATGGGTTTAGCACCGTAACTGGCCAGTAATCCGAGATTACCGAAGGCCTGCTGAACAGTAATACAGTTAAACAGAGTACAGGGCCTGGCGGAAGCCAATACAGTAATTAACTAGTGTCCATTGAGCTGTGAAAATCTGTATGCCAAAAACATTTTTCATGCATTCATACAGTTCAGAACGGTACAGTCTATACAATCATTTACAGTCAGTCAGTACAGGGATCGAATCCCTAGACAACAGTACGGTATAATAGTAGACAGTCTACACAATAGTACAAAACAGTAAGGAGACCGGTGGGGACACAAAAACACCCCAAGCCATAGCATGGCAACTCGGAACCTTGCAGTGAGGCACATAGGCTGGCTTGACAAAACTGGGGACCAATCCCACGCTCCTAGCTCCGGTCTGGCTGCTGAGAACCTACATATATATATAAACAGTGAGCTAAAGCCCAGTGAATAACATAAAGCGTAAAGAGGTTATGAATGAATGTCCTTACAGTAATGAAATCAGTTCATTAAACAGTATTTCAGTCTTTCAGTATTTCAGTCAATCAGTCATATGTGGTACATCCATTAGCCTATAAACAGTAGGTCCAAAAGGACCGGGTCTTAACAGACCCAACAGTAATGATGGCCATCAGTCAGTAAACAGTTTGGTTCCACAAGGGACCGACAGAGCTCTGTAACAATAACAGTAAGTAATAAGTGCTAAGGATGCCACAGTACAGTTTACAATACAGGACATACATTCATTCAACAACAATATCAGTTCAGTAAACAGTTCTGTTCAGTAAACAGTTCTTAACAGTCTGAGAGTTTCGCCAGGGAAGCCTATGATCCGAGTGAGTACATTCTGTCAGCAGGCCAGATTGGGTTGGGGATAGAATTGCCAGAGAAGGCAGAGCTGTGTGTGATCCGGGGGGATGGATTTGAGCAAGGGGCAAATGATTTGACGGCTGTGGAGGAGGACTTTGCCAACCTACAGTTTTTCGATGACCAAGAATCAGGGGGTGCGGCAGTCAACTGGTTTGATTATGAGGAATCGGCAGAGGCCACTGGATGGCTGGATGATCAACCAGATGTGGTGGAAGAGTTCCAATCAGAACAAGGCCCGGCAGGGGCGAGGGTATCAGCTGTGGCCGGAAGGGCCGGAAGGGCCGGAAGTCAGAGTACACTGCCAGAGAGCGCCGGTACGAAGAATTTCGCTCGGAACTGGGACAGTGTGAATGCAGGGAAAACTGAACAACAAACTGCGCTAACACAGGCAAAACAAGAAAAGATTCGGGATTCTGAGAGGATCCGGAAAGCCAAAACCCATGAAGGAATTGAAAGTGCTGTGTGTACAAAGACAAAAGATGCTGCGGGCATGTGGGCCGAAAATACCGAGAGTACAAACATATTGGAGCCAGACAGGTGTCTGTCGGCGGCCGATGGAATGTGGTAGGAGGACGATGATTTATGTCTTGCCCACACAGATGAAGATTGGGGAAACCATCAACCAAACGACACCTGGTATGTCGGAGAGGTCGACCATATGACAAGAAGCGGGTGGTATTTCAAGCCCCCGCACTTGGACCAGCCAGAGGCATCTGGGAAGGATAAAGAAGCCGAGAAACAGAAGGAGAAACAGATTAAAGAAGAAGCCATACTCAAACAGTTAAAGAAGATACAAGCAGACATCTCCATCTGGGGACTGCTTATGGCTTCACGAGTGCATAGACAGGATGTCCTATCTGCTATGGACAAGGCAAACTCTCTATAGATACCACACCAGAGCAGCTGGTTGGACTGGTCTTTCTTGGAGGAGGTTCCCCGACGTTAACCTTTTCAGACAAAGAACTATCGCCTGAGGGCGCAAATCATAACAAACCCCTTTACATCTCTGTGGAATGTAGAGACAAATGGGTGCCAGTGGTTCTCATCGACACGGGATCCGCCATTAATGTGTACCCGTCAAGAACGGCATATGCGATCGGGTTGAAGCCCGCGGACTTCGTGCCGACTACTCAAGTGATCAGAGCCTATGATAACACCAGCAGGGAGGGGATGGGGACTGTCAAAATTCAGACCCAGGTTAGTCCAGGACAACACAACGTTGAGTTCTATGTCTTGGACGTTCCTGCAACTTTTAATCTACTCTTGGGGCGGCCGTGGTTGCACCAAGTGAAAGCAGTCTCTTCCACTTTGCATCAAATACTGAAGTACCCTCACGGGAAGGGGGTGGCCATTGTTTTCGGAAATTCATCAATCCATCCACCGCCAGAAGTGTCTACACCAGTCTTGGAAATCGAGCATGGCATGGAGGATGTGTTCTTATCAGGGTTTACTTTGGCCGAGGCTCGGGTTGTGCAGAATATCATGGCTGTTAATGAGGGAGTATATGTCAGTGCTCAATCTGTATACCTCATGAACAAGCTACAACACATCCCCAGGATGGGATTAGGAAGGAGTGGCCGGAAGGGCGTCGCAGCATTGGCCGAAGTGCCACACAACCCTCATACCTTTGGCTTGGGTTATTTGCCCACCAAAGAGGACTGGGTAAGAAAGGGAAAAGAAATGGCTGGAAGAGCCAGAGCAAAGCAGGCTGGGAAGCCATTTGAGCTGATGCATAGGCCCATTCAGGGTACCCTAAATGGACGCTTCGTCCGGGAGGGGGAGGACTTTCCGTTTTGCGGCTTCCCAGAGCCGTGGCTGAACGCGGAGAAGAAGCGCGTGCCAGGTTTCGAGATCTTCTTCGATCTGCAATTATCCGGGGATGACGTTACCGAAGAGCAGACAGACCCACCAACTGAGGTTGAGTAGTGTAAGGCAGTGGACTCCGAGGGCACTGAACTTGAAATGGGGGTAGCACTGGCATGTCTACTTTCAGATCCTTCGATCGACCAAAAGTGCTTGGGGGATAACTTCTCGGTTTCCATGATTGGGGATGAAACGGCTGCGGGCCTACCAGCAACTATTTTGGATGCATCTATCGCACCCTCTCTCACTTGGCAATACGAAGAGGGATTTTTGTCCAGCAGCACCGGGTCAGGTAGTGAGCCGGAATCTGATTCCACCGAGTCTTGTGAGTCGGAATCAGGTTGCAGCTCGACTGAGTCTGAGTCTGGTAATCCTGGGGATGATAACCCGGATGCCACAGTCTTGTCCAAGTCGTCTTTTTCTTTCTCTTTTGAGTCTATTGTAATCGAGGAATCGGACGACTTGGATGTGCTTAATGAGAATCAAGTAGCTGTGGTTTCTGAGTATTTTTCTGTGCCCTTGATTTATTGCATTAACTCAGACTTTCAAAATTTTGATGAAAACGACGAGGATGAAATTCCTCCGGTTTTACAACGCTTAATTGAACAAGAGCAGGAGAGATTTGTCAAACCCCTAATGGATGAAATCACTACCGTGAATGTTGGTACTGAGAAGGACCCGCGGTTGGTCCAGATCGGGTCCACGTTGTCTTCGGAGGAACACGAGCGCTTAGTCGCTTTATTAAAAGATTTCAAAGATGTTTTCGCGTGGTCCTACGAAGACATGCCTGGGATCGATCCTGAGATTGTACAGCACCGGATCCCTCTCGACCCCGAGGCCCGACCCGTCAAGCAGAAGCTCAGGAGGATCCACCCGGATTGGGCTCTCAAGATTAAGGAAGAGGTCACCAAGCAAATCGACGCAGGCTTCCTGCTGGTATCAGAATACCCGACTTGGTTGGCTAATATCGTTCCGGTGCCAAAGAAGGATGGCAGGATCCGAGTATGCGTGGATTTCAGGGATTTGAACAGAGCTAGTCCGAAGGACAACTTTCCCTTACCGCATATTGATGAGTTGGTGGATTTCACAGCAGGACACGCGTTGCTTTCGTTTATGGATGGCTTCTCAGGCTACAACCAGATAGTGATGGCACCCGAAGACTGGGAAAAGACTGCATTCACCACCCCGTGGGGGACATACTGCTATAGAGTCATGCCGTTTGGGCTGAAGAATGCTGGAGCTACTTATCAACGGGCCACGACCACAATATTGCATGACATGATCCACAAAGAGGTTGAGGTGTACGTGGACGACATGATTGTCAAGTCCAAAAATAGAGAGGGCCACTACACCACCTTGCAGAAGTTCTTTCAAAGGATCAGAGAGTTTCGGTTGGGCTGAATCCTCAGAAGTGTACGTTTGGGGTTACAGCGGGAAAAATGCTGGGGTTTCTGATTACACAAAGAGGTATCGAAGTCGACCCTTCCAAAATCAAGGCCATCTTAGAAATGCCACCACCAAGGACTGAAAAGGAGGTGCGAGGCTTTCTGGGTAAAGTGCAATTCATAAGACGGTTTATCTCAAAATTAACCTTGACTTGTGAACCACTTTTTGGTCTCCTGAAGAAAGGCAAGAAATTCCAATGGGACGGCCGATGCCAAGCTGCTTTTGAACAGATCAAGGAATACCTACAGAACCCGCCCGTGTTGTCGCTACCAGAGCCGGGGAAACCGTTGATATTGTACCTTTCAGTAACTGAGACTACAATGGGTTGTATGCTTGCACAAGAATCAGAGGACAAAGTGGAGAGAGCCATCTACTATCTGAGCAAGAAGATGCTGGAATATGAGACTCGCTATACACTGTTGAAGAAGGCTTGCTTAGCTTTGGTATGGGCTACCAGGAAGCTGCGGCACTACCTGTTAGCTCACTCCGTAATGTTGGTTTCACGTCTCGATCCCATCAAATATCTTTTCGAGAAACCAGCACTTACGGGTAGGCTAGCTCGTTGGTTGCTGTTGCTCTCCGAATTTGATTTGAAGTATGTGACACGCAAGTCAGTCAAGGGAAGAGCAGTAGCAGAATTCTTAGCCGACCATCCAGCGGAAGGAGGTGAAGCAGTCGAGTACTTATTCCCAGATGAGGCCATTTTGCACATCGACGATGAAACTTGGACGATGTACTTTGACGGAGCGTCAAATCAGTACGAGTATGGGATATGAGTGTTGCTGATAGCGCCCGACAAATCCCGTATCCCTCTAGCCTTCAAACTCCGATTCAAAGTCTCGAACAACGAAGCAGAATATGAGGCATGCATTGTTGGTCTAGAAGCAGCCCTAGAACTAGGGGCAAGACGGTTGGACGTCATTGGGGACTCGAACCTTGTTGTGTCTCAAGCAAAAGGAGACTGGAAAGTCAAAGAAGAAAAGATGATGATGTATCACCAGACCTTAGACTTGCTAATTCCTCGGTTTGAGAAGCTAAATTTTGCTCATCTACTAAGAGAGAACAACAGGTTCGCAGATTCTTTAGCAACTCTATCATCTATGATAGACATCCCGTTCGGAGTCCGGATGCGTCCAGTTATCATTGACTAGAAATTTGCGCCAGCCTACGAATCGATTGCTGCTATAGATGAAGTTCAGGACGAAAACCCCTCGTACCATGACATTTGGAATTTCCTGGAGAAGGAAGCATACCCGCCAGGGGTAAATGCCAAGGATAAAAGGGCAATCAGAAGGATGGCCGTTCAGTTCATCATCTGTGGGGGTAAGCTGTATAAAAGAGGTCATCTGGGAATGCATAAGCTGTGTGTCGATGCCGAAGAGTCAAAGCGTCTAATGGAAGCCATCCATGGGGGGGAATGCGGTGCGCACATGAATGGAGTAATGCTAGCAAGGAAGATCCTCAGACAGGGTTATTACTGGTCCACCATGGAGGAGGATTGTATCAGTTTTGTCCGGCGATGCCACAAGTGTCAAATTCATGCAAACTCCATGAACATTCCGCCGTCGAAGCTATACAATATGACTTCGCCATGGCCATTTTCAGTCTGGGCAATTGATGTGATCGGGGCTGTCACTCCGAAGGGGTCGAATGGGCATGAGTTCATCCTAGTCGTGATAGATTATTTTACGAAATGGGTCGAGGCCCAATCCTATGCGGTGTTGAAGGCTTCACATGTTGCGAAGTTTATCAGGAACAACATCATCTGTCGCTACGGGGTCCCAAACGAGATAATTTCATATAACAGTTCCCACTTCAAGAAGGAAGTGATTGACTTGTTGGAAAAATACAACGTGGCTTTTCATAAGTCATCCACATACCGGCCGCAAACCAACGGAGCGGTTGAGGCCACCAACAAGAATATCAAGTACATACTGCAGAAGATGGTGGAAACCTATCGGGACTAGCCAGATAAGCTGTCGTTTACTCTGTGGGGCTACCGGACTTCAATCAGAACTTCTACTGGGGCGACTCCGTATTCATTAGTTTATGGGATGGAGGCCGTTCTACCTATTGAGATTGAGGTCCGGTCATTACGAGTATTGGCCGAGTGTCAAATAGCCGAGGCAGATTGGCAGCAGAGTAGGTTTGAGGAACTCATGCTCTTTGATGAAAGAAGACTGAAAGCACTGTACCACGTTCAAGGTTATCAGCGCAGAATTGCCCGAGCTTTCAACAAGAAAGTTAAGTCCAGGAATCTAAATGAAGGAGATTTGGTGCTCAAGGACAACCGAGCTCCCATCCACGACCTAAGGGGCAAGTTCAGACCCAATTGGACTGGTCCCTACATCATTAAGTCTATCTGGTCGAGTGGAGCTGTGGTTCTGATGGATCTAGATGGCTTAGAATTTTCACAGTCGATCAATATGGACAAATTGAAGAAACATTACCCTTGAGAGGCTCGCTAGGCCGAAAACCCGAAAGGGCGACCTAGACAAAACTCAGAGCACAAAAAATTTTGAAATTATAAAAACTGAGCTCGCAAGGTCGAAAACCCACAAATAGCGGCCTTGGCAAAAGTTAGAGCGTAAAAGGAGAGTGAAAATACCTGAGCAAACCTAAGCCTGAACTACGTAAGGCTTGATTCCCATCTTTGGGATACGTAGGCAACTTCATCCTGAAGTTCAGCCATAAACATTTTCCCCGATCAACTTTGTCCATTTGATCATCTCAGTCATCTTTGTCCATCAGCATTCATCGTGATCTCCGGTGCAGTGCTTCTCAAACTAGGGGCAACTTTCCGTTGCTGTGCAATGCCGCGGTACCATGCAAACTAGGGGCAACTTTCCAGTTGCAGGGATCCGGGGTTGTGCATCTCAGTGACAGATCTCAGGCGTGTCCAGTTCTGACCCATACCGAAAATGGTTTTGAAAAGTTTTAATAAAAGTTGACTTTGTTCAAATTAATCTTTTTACAACTAAGACCATCTTTGGACCAAAGCGGAAAATTTTCAGTACCCACAACCTTCAATTTCATTGATTTCAAAACAGAGCTCTCCTGCTCTTGCATACAAATTGAAGTTGCTTTTTATTATTACATTCATGAAGAAAACTTGAAAGTACTAGTAAAGCAATAAATCCAGGGCATAGATGAGTCAGGTGTCCTTGCGCCTCCTCCCAGAGCTGGTAGAAGCCTCTAATGCCAAGCTGGGCCCAATCTGTGCCTCTTCATTGAGCCAATCCAAGCACTCGTCAGACAAAGTGCAACTGAAAGTGGGAGCGGGGGCCAGGAGCTCTCTAGTCCTCCAGGCTGTGGCATAACGGGCAAGCTGTGCGCCTCGGACCAGGAATGCAGTCGGGTACTCTATCCCCTCTGGCGGGCAAGTCTGATCATGACCAAACTGGCGTTGGAATCGGAACGGAAAGTAGAACACACAGTGGGTCAGACCAATCAACTGGATCCCGATCAGCCGGGACATGCTATAGCTCATTGCCAGGAGATTGAGCCAAGAACAGCGCCAAGCAATGCGATCTGCAGACAAATTGCACATCCAGTTGAACCACCACCCCTCGTCAGAGGCATCGACTAGGCGTTGTCGAAAGAAATAGCCGCGAGCTGAGTAGGCTGGGCAAGAGTCCACAACCTGCAATTTATCCATCAACCATACCTAGGGAGGGATGAAAAATGAGAGAATAAAGAATAGAGAGATGTACGATGAGAGAAAAGCGAGAAAAGGGTTTTGTGAGAAAAACCGAGCCCGAGGGCCGAGTGATGTGAGCCATGTATATGTGAGATCGGATGGGAAACATTACCTGCAGCAGTAGTGGACTCCCTGCAAATCCAGTAGTCTCCCGGCGATAGAAAGCATCCAAGCCTATCAGCGTTTCAGCCAATGTCATGGCAATGCAGCTCTTTCCTTCTTTCAAGCCTTGAGCAACTTCAATCAGACGAATGCTAGATCCACCAAAGCCTGGGGCGAGCAAAAAGTGAGATAGCATACACAAGCAGAGGGCATGTTGTCGGAAACCTTGCCAATAATGGTTGCTGCGGTCACCGGCATTAGAAAAGCGATGAATCAAGCCGAGGATGTCCAGTTCCCCGTTGCAAATCAGAGACCGAGCATCATGCGGGGTGAGCCCACACATCCGCCCCAAAGCTTGGGCGTGGCCAAAGCGGAACTGAGGCAAAATCTCTTCATAACGTTCAGACTCCATCAAAACTTGAAAATCTTTGAAAGTTGGACATACCTCTTGCCCACCGAAGCTAAAAACATGTGTTACCGGGTTCCAAAACCTCGCCGCGGCATGGAGAAAGGGAAGGTGCAGCGAAGTACGGCTCAGCGTGAATAGTGCATTCAAGCCGAAACCCCAAAAGCTTAACTTTTCTGAGCCATCTAGAGAAGCGATCAAAGCTGTGAGATTTTCGACGAGAAACGCCTCCATTTTGGTGCAAAAACTAAGATGAAATGAATCAACCACGAGGCTAGAGCTTTTAAAGAGGATAAGACACTGTTCAAGGGACACGTGTCAAAAATTTGGTAGTTGCTGGGCTAAGTGGCCGGCCGGCCACCTTTTCTGGCAGGCCGACCACCCCTCTTCTCTTCAAAGCAAAAAGCTGGCCGGCCAGCTCCCAAAAGTGGCCGGTCATGCTGCAATGTGTGCCTCAGGCCCTGTTTTACCCTCTGGAAGGAGGTTCCTAGCATTTCCATGCATCGGGAGTGTCAGAGGCCTCAATTTCCCTCAGCTTCGGATGCGTTCCGTCACCCAGATCGTCCGAACTACACTTTGTTTATTGAGTTATTGTTTAGTCTTGCTTATCGAGTTGTCGTTTTGTTGGTCGAGCTATTTTGTTTATCGAGTTTTGTTTATCGAGTTGTCAAGTTTTGTATATTTGAGTTGTTACTCTTTACTTATCAATTTTGTTTTGTTTTGCTTATCGAGTTGTAAACTTGCTAAGGTTTTGTTGTTTCTTAGTAAGTTAGGTCGTTTGGTTTGTTGTGTCGGTTCACTACCTGACCTGGTAAATACACAATGCATATTTCCATTCAAATCTCATTTTTGTGCAAAATGATGCGATGCGATGCTGAGAACATAAAATACAACACTTTTTCAAAAGCTGTTTCGTTCCATCATGCTTCCTTTGTTACAACACTTTTTACAACAAGGGTACAAGTTTTGCAGAAAATAAAACTGTCTAATAATGTACAATGTGCTACAACTACTAGCAAAAAGGTAAATAAAACAGGGAACAGCTGCATCAATGCTCTCAAGAGCAGGAATAAGAGGCCCTCTTCATCCTCTTCTACGAAGCAGCCTCTGCACCACCAGCGCCATCTGAGTCGGAGCTGTCGCCCTCGGCATCCTCCTCGGCCCCACCTCCACTCCCGGAACCGGGGTCGGAGCCACCCTCTCTATCAACAGATGTCTCCGACTGGCGATCTACAGCCTCCTCCTCCTTCTCGCTGGGTTCCTCCTCTATGATCTGCGCCCTGCGTCTACCTCGTCCGCGAGACAACTCCCTTCTCCCAGCTCCTCGAGAAGGCCTAGATGGCCCAGCTCCTCGGAAAGGCCTAGATGGCCCGGCCTGTGGCTGAGCATATACCGGAGGCATCTGAAAATGAAGAATGCAGTTTGAGTATATCAGCCAAAACATGTATATCAGATACAGATGCAAGCAAACTACACAGAGCGGATGTATGCAGGTATAGTGCATGAATGTGGTGTGTGTCAGATGTGCTCTACACAGTCAGCCTATCAATGCAGTGAAGATGTTCAGGATCAACATGTCATCAGGAGCACGATAAATGCAAGAAAACAAAAGGGTACCTAGAAACCAATGATGGACAACTGCGCCTCCCTCCGCAGGACCATGCCCTCAAGTAAGGCTACCATCTCAAGCACCTCATCCGAGTGACGGAACGTGTCTCAATTCCCGGTCGCCGACACTCCGGATTAACCATGATAGAGGCTCGGTCTTGTTGTGTTTACATGTGCATTCATTTCATATTGAGTTGTGCAATTCGACTCCTCGGCCATCATGCATCGAGATGCGTGATTGGTGGCACGAGGATCGAGGCATGCATATATATGTGAAGATACATTGCCATGCCCCTTTCTTGCTATCTGTTGCAGCAAATCAAGAATCAGCAGCCTTTCGGAGCTTGGCACGCATTCCAAGAACAATTACAAACAGAGGCTAATCGAGGCATCGCAGTGGATTTCCGCGCAAGGCAACTCCAAACATGCATCATTCATCATCCAGAGCAGAGTCGAGGCAGTCCCTAGCTTGCATGCTAGTTTACAGCTTTCCTAGTTTAATTTTTTAATTAATTAAGATTTTATATTTATTCGGACTGTATTATTTATTTGGGACTGTATATTTATTCGGACTCTCCGAGCGAGGGCAATGTTGTAATAAGTGTGCGTGCGTGTGATGTATGTCTTCCAACCCCACGTCTTTCTCCCTTTTATTTACCAGCTTATGATGGTTAGATTAGGGCATGTTTCAATTAGCATATAGCATGATAGCATGTTTGCATTTATTCATCTGTCTTGCATGCACTGGGCTCGGCGCATCATACTAACTGCATTGTATTTCAATTCCAAGTTGAATACTTGTTAGCTGTAGCATTCCATATGCCATGTTTAGGATAGCCAAGCCTGCTATAGTTGCATTATTGCATGTGTTGCATTAGGCATTTCTGTATAATTAGGATCATGCATTGATTTTTAATCAGTTTCTTTCTTTGGCTTGGAGTACTCGGTAAGTTTTATGCTTTAGCATCCTTGCATGCGTGTGAGTGACTGCCATGATAGCATGCTTACCATGAGGCTATGTGCTTATGTGATATAACTGCTTGAATGCCTGTGGGTGAAGGTTGGGTTATTTGGATTGGAACAATTCATTCACTATGAGTTTTAAGCCCACTAGATAGTGGCAAAACCATGTTTTCTAAGCCCACCCGAGGGTGGCAAAATCTACATTTTAAGCCTACTTGCAAGTAGCAAACCATCTTTCAAAAAAACAAACATGAAGTGTTTTGTTCCAATTCAAGCGACCTGGTCTATACTTGTATGCTGTGCGCATCACATAGTAAATCTAGGCTAATAACCGGAATAAGAGTGCATAATGTTTTCAAAACTAGATATCATGGTTAGTAGAGGCCGATCTTTGATCGGGGGAGCGGGGGTGCTCACAAAGTGACCTTCCCCAATCGTACCTAAGTTCCCGAGCCGAGGCAACTTTGGTGATGACGGACACGTGGCCTTAGGCACGAGTCAGGGTTTCCTAAATTTCCCAAAAATAAAATATTTAGGTGGTGACTCTGTATCTGGCAAAGCAGTCCATGTTTGGCACTTCTTTCAAAAATCTATTTTCTCAAAACGATTTGCCGGATTTGGACTCTTTGGTTCAGATTAAGAACCGTGACACAAATCGATTCCGAACTGTAGCGAGGTCCCCCGCGGACCTGTTACATCAAACAGAGAGGCACGGTGTTTGCCCGATCGGCGAAAATGGTCGTCCCCAGTAGAAACATGAGAAAGCCACGCGCATATCGCTCCACCGCCTCCTGGGTCATCGGAGCCTCCTCAACTAAGGCTGGCTGAACTCTGAACTGGACCTCGAACCATGAGTATCTGACAAAGCCGGGACACGCGAGAGGCGGCACCTCGCCGAGCAGGTAAATCTGAGCGGCCTCCCACTCGTCCATGTCGGTGTCAAAGGGGATCGGATCACCCCCCACCCCGATGCCGGTGAGCATCGAGAAGTCATAGGGAGTCATCGTCATGTCTCCCGTAGCAGAGAAGTGGAAGGAGTCGGTAATGTCCCACCACCTCTCCGCTAGAGCGGCAAGGAGAGGCCTACTCGCAGTGAGGCGCGAGAGTCCCCTGCAGAATGCGCCGAAGCCAGCCTGATCCATGATGTGGCGAACCGCATCGGGTAGCTCCGTGTACCAATCTCGAGCAGCAATGTTCCCATACCCCCGGACGGCATGGGAATCTCCCTGCATTGAAAAACAAAACCGTTGCGAAGCAAAATAAAATGTATAGTTTTGAAGAACAGTCAAAATTGATGCAAATATAGCGTGTGTGCACGTTTTCAGATTCAAACAAACATTGAGTGTCGGTGTGCTTGCAGTAAACTATAACATGCAATGTGTCAGCGTGTTTGGGTGGTTCAGTACGGATATAGCGTGTGTGCACGTTTTCATATTCAAACAAACATCGGGTGCCGGTGTGATTGCAGTAAACTACAGTGTGTGCTGTGTCAGTGTGTTTGAGTGGTTCGGGGCAAATACAGTATGTGTGTGCACGTTTTCAGATTCAAACAAACATCAGGTGCCGGTGTGATTGCAGTAAACTACAGTGTGTTTGAGTGGTTCGGGGCAGATACAGTATGTGTGTGCACGTTTTCAGTTCAAACATATATCAAGTTACAAGTGTGTTCACAGCCAACTACAGTATACAATGCATAGGTGTATCCGGGCTAAGCAGTTAAAGAGCAGAATCAACTATGGCAGTTAAATGTTCTACATTGCGAAAAATAAAACAGAGGAAAGAATATACCTCGGAAGCACCAAAAGACAGATGAGACGTCGGCTCGCGCAAGAGAAGCTCTGGAGGCGCCGCCCTATCAAAGCTCCTGAACTAACGAAGTTCGTCGGGAGGCAAAGTGTGAATCGCCAGCCGGTAGGTCGCCGGGTCGAACGGGCAGACGCTCAAGGGGAGAAGCTCAGCCCTGGGATCCATCTCATGATCCAGGGGAGTCCCACCTGGTGGAATATCGTCTGCCATGTCAAGAGTGATGAGAAAATGACCGGAAAAGTGAAAACCGGATGAAAATGCGAAAGGTCAACTAAAAAGTCAACCCCGAGAGGGTGGAAAATGGCCGGAAAAGCCGAAAGGCGGAAAAGACACGAAGATCAAGAGAAACTCGAGGGGGACAAACCCTAAAAGGTGGAAATAGCAAAAGAAACACCGAAACGAAGAAATGTTCGGTTCGAAATGCGAAGAATTTCGCGAATCGAACGATGAAACGGGCGCAAAACACAAGAAAATGGGGGATCGAAGGGAAGAAAATATCCTAGAGAGAGAGAAGGTGAAATTTCGGCTAAGAGAAAGTGAGAAAAATAGGGTTTGAAACCCTATTTTAAAAGACCCGAGACGAAAAGACCAAACTATCCCGACTCAGCAACTTTTGGCCGGTCGGCCAAATATTTGGCCGGTGAGATGTTTAGATGGCCGGTGGATGGCCGGTGACCTCCCCTCATGGCCGGTGAGCCTCCTACAACCCTGTTTGGGTCATATGTGTAGTTTAGGGCCTTCATTTCTCAAGACAGTGCAAGAAATGGCATTTCCGAAGCTCAACCGGCCTCCGTTTTGACCTCGGACCGTGTCTTCTGTGCGTGGCACTCGAATATGTGCAAGGCGTATCCTTTTTGTATCCTTTTGTCTCTTACAAGATTCGAAAGTCGCCCCACATGCATTGCGTTACAACGTTTTGTCGTGAAACGCGCGTTAGTTATACGCCGTCGCACTTGCACCGTTATGAACACATCTCGCATTATCATGCGCATGCCATACTTGTGTTAATATGCACATTCTTATGTTGCATTGTCATGCATTTCAAAAGCCGAGCGGTGTCGCACATTCCAAGTTCATTTGCATTGTCATACACCTTCATTCGGTCTGGCGAGACCTTAAACACGCGTTTTGAGTTCATATGCATTGTCATGCATCTCGAGCGACGCGCATTGTCGCACATTAGAGTTAACATGCATTGTCATGCCTTTCAAGCAACGTGCGTGGTCGCGCATTCAAGATCATGTGCATTGTTGTGCACATCAAAGGACGTACGGTATCACGCATTCGCATCAACATGAATCATTTGCATTTTCAAAAAAAAACAAAACAAAACAAATTGCATATGTCATACATTTCATTGTAAATATTGCATATGTCATGCATTTCATTGTAAATATTGCATATGTCATGCATTTCATTGTATATATCCATTCCATTGCATACTTGTAAATATTGCATTGTAACTTGCATGCATTCACTGCATCACCTCCATTATGGCTTGCGCCTTTCTATGTTGAGCTTGGTCTGGTATGTGCCCATATCTTTCACGTCAAAACACAGTTCTGCATGTGTACGCGCCTATTCCACGCTGGTATGTTGGTTTGAGGGTTGCGGCACCTTTTCTGTGTTAGACGCGGTTTGTGTGTGTCCATGCCTTTCCTAGGCAAGATTTGGTTTGGCTTGCGTGCCTTATCCATCGTATATATCCATCCCATTGCATATTTGTAAATATTGCATTGTAGCTTGCATGCATTCATTGCATCACCTCCATTACGGCTTGCGCCTTTCCATGTCGAGCTTGGTCTGGTATGTGCCCATACCTTTTCACGTCTATACACTCATAGTTCTGTATGACCTTTTCTATGTTAGACGTGGTTTGTGTGTGTCCATGCCTTTCCTAGGCAAGATATTGGTTTGGCCGTAGGCCTTACTCATTGTAAATATCCATTCTATTGCATATTTGTATATATTGCATTGTAACTTACATGCATTCACTACATCACCCCCCCTCCATTATGGCTTGCGCCTTTCCATATCAAGCTTGGTCTGGTATGTGCCCGTACTTTTCACGTCTATACACTCATAGTTCTGTATGACCTTTTCTATGTTAGGCGCAGTTTGTATGTGTTCATGCCTTTTCTAGGCAAAATCTGGTTTGGCTGCATGCCATATCCATTGTATATATTACATTGTAGTGTAATTTTTGCATCCAGCATTAGGATCATGTTCTTTCATTAGCGGATCATTCCCCACTTATGTCATTCCACCCAATTACTCGTTCTTGCGTCCGTCTACATCACTCATAGTTCTGCATGTGTATGCGCCTATTCCACGCTGGTATGTTGGTTTGAGGGTTGCGGCACCTTTTCTATGGTAGACAGACTTTACACTTCCATCAATCTATTTGACATTTGTGTGGTTTTGAACCGCTCATGATTGGATCATGATTCAATTGCATTGCATTTTCTTTTGCATTATTGTACATAGTTTTGTATATATTGCATATCATTTTGCATTCATTTTGCATGTTATGCATGTTGCTAATGATATCGTACCTGTTAAGTTGCTTTCTTTTTCAAGCACGATATTGTATGTACGGTTCATTTGAGGCTGGTGCAACCAGACGAATCGGACAAGTATTGAATTCTCCGCGTGAGACGTATCGAGAATTGCATAATTCTCTTACATCCTTTCTGCATTGTAGTGTAGTTTGATTTGCATTTGCTTGCTTAAAATTGTCGCATGTTATGCTTCGTTACAGCTTTCTTTGCATGATCATAAGTTATGCTCGGCTTCGTGCATTGTCTTGCATTTTGCCCCTGCCTTCGGGCGCATATCTTGTCTGTCTTGCATGCGTTGTCTAAGTCTTCGGCCTTGTCAAAAATGGGTCGCCTCTGGGCTTTGACATTCACTCCCGCCATTCTTATGACTTTCGAGTTCTGTCAAAGAGGGGCAACTGTAGACACCCCATTTTTGACCGTCCTCAAGACTTGGACGTCACCATTTGAACACTCGGTGATCATCCTTGTTTGTGTTCGTCTTGAGTTCCCGGAGGTCTCAGCCACGCGCCTTGCCTCGGGATCTCTCTCGGCTCGACCGTTTTGTGTCTGGTTTTGCACCAAACACTTGTGTTTTGCCTTGGAGGGGCAGGGAATGGCTTGTGGGCCATCTCCACACTCCACCGGCCATGGCTTGAGGCCACCGGCTGTGTTTTGTTGCCATCGGCCAAATGTTTGGACGGCCGGCACTATAGATGGTCGACCGGCCATCTTTTTTGGTCAAATTACATTTTTGGCCGGCCGACTACTGTGCATCTGCTTTGCAGATATTTTTATGCTAGCTGGCATACACTTTGCTCCCCTCCATACACATGTATGGAGGGATCTCCCTCTTGTTAGCTTGCCTTGGAAGCTTTACAAGATTGGATTGTCTATAAGAGAAGGCCTCTTCTCCCTCTTGGAGGGGGACAAACTTTTTTTTCAGAGCTTTGAGTTCTATGGTTAGGGTTTGCATATATCCTATCTCTATATCTCTCTCTTTGTGTATTTGTGTGTGTTTAGTCTTAGTATTGCACACAAACACCCACCATTACACCTTATCTTGGTTACTGAGGGGCCAGAGGTCTGTTCTTGGTGTTCTTGGGTGGTTTTGAGCTCAAAAAAGCAGCTGGTCCACCATTTGTGAAGAAGGTCTTCAAGGGTAAGGACTTTACCTTTAAATACCCCATTTTTGCATAGTTTTTTTTACCTATCTTGCAACTATTTTTGGGCTTTGTGTATAACATATAAAAGTCTTGTTTTTGCCTACTCTAAATAGTTGTTTAAGAGTGTTTTGAGCTTTGAGGTTGTTTGACCCCTTTTAAGGCTTGTTTGGCCTTTGTTTTTGTGCTATTTTGGTGAGCTCCGGGACCATTGTGTTTGGGCCTCCTCACCACTTAAATCTTGAGGGATTTCAGTGGTGAGGATGGTGCCTTGAGGTCCCAAGAAGGAGAGGGCCACCCCCTCTCCTTGTTGTCCTTAAAAAGGACCATTTGTGCCTCATGTGTGAGCATCTTGTTTAAGTGTGTGATGGCCATACCTTAGTTGTTTTTTGTGCTTATATTGCCATGTATTAGCACTGTTTTATGTTGGTTTAAGTACACCATGCTTGCTTAGCATACATGCCTTGTAATGCCATGTTTAGGTCTAAACATGCTTTAGGTTTTGATCCTTGTTTTAGCATGATTTTGGCTAAGCTTTGTGAAGCTTTTGTGTTTGTTTTAGCATGCTTAAGTTCTGTTTTTGGTTGTTTTGGTCGACCATAGCATGCTTAGTATAGTCTCTTTGCATTCTTGGTTTGTGAGCCTCAAGTGCATGGATCTTGAGCATGCATTACATGCATTATTTCAATGGTTGGGAACCATTTACCATGTTATTTCAGTCCTTATAACATGCCCATATGCTTGCATTTGATGCTCCTTGAATGTGTTGAAAGGTTGTCGCCTTATGCTTCATGAATGTGCTTCTTTGTATGCTCGCATATTTAGACCACCTAGATGCCATCTAGGTACATCCTTAGCCTTATTTAGGTCTGCATTGGACCTGTTTTAAGTCCCCTTGGCCTTGTGAAGCTTGGTTGACTTAGCCATGGTTTAAGTCTCTTTGGCTTGCCTCAAGTACTTGGACCAATTGCATGCCATGTTTGTCTTGTTTAAATTGGTTTGGCACCATCATTAATATGATTTTAAGAGTTTACATTGCATGCTAATTGTCCATGTTTAGGCTCTTTTAAGTGTGCTTAAAGGTTGCTTGTTTGATGCTTAGGTGTTGACCCATCAACATGTACATGTGTGTGTGTGTGTGTAGGCCCTCATTTCCATAGCATTGGCCACTGTTTTTACGCTTGTTTGAGGGCTGCCTAAATTAGTTTAAGTCCATCCCTTTGCATGTTGTTGCATGCTCACCTTGTGTGTTGTTGCATGCTAGTGTATTGTTGCATGATTGAATGAAGTCACATGCTTGCTTGCATGCTTGAACATCCACATTGTGTCTTGCATACTTGTAGGTTGCATTGCTTCATACCTTACATGCTTCTTTACTTAGGTTGTGTGCCTAACCTACATTACACATTGCATTGCCATGTTGCATATTAGCCTCCATACCTAAGATGCATTGCATTGGCATGCATGCTTCACCTCTTGAGTTGAGTATGATAGAGGTTGAGCCCCCTTTGTTTGATTATGTGCATTGCATTCCATATTGAAATGCATACTTGGTTTCTTGGGCCATCATGCATGGAAATGCGCGATTGGTGGTCCGAGAATCGAGAACCATATCCCTTTGAGTCATGAATATGATAAGGGGTGTGATTGGTGCATATATTGCTTGAAATGCATTGCCATGCTATGTTTTGCCCTCTGCTACTGTCAAAACAGATTCTGCAGGAAGATTTGGCCGGCCGGCCATCTGCAGTGCCGACCAGCCATCCATGAGTGGCCGATGGATTAATTTGTGGTCGGTGACCATTCTCCATGACCGATGACCAATTCCCTCAGCCGGTGGTGTTCCACAGCATTCAGAGAAGCAACCCTGAGATTTGTGCAGTCTTCAGAGAAGATTAACAGTCAAAGCAGAGGCAACTTGTGCATGGCAATGGCTTTCCAAGCGGAGTCGAGCGTGCATTGCATTGGGCCCTCCTCCCGAGGCTGTTTACTGCTTTCATTAGATTAGTTAATTTGTTAATTAATTAATTAGTCTGTAATATTTAATTAGCTTGTGGGTTAATTAAATTGTATTATTCTTTCGGTCCCTCTGAGCGAGGGCAAATTTGTAATAAGTGTGGGTGCGTGTGTGCATGTCTTCCAACCCCTACTTCTTTCTCCCTTTTACTTACCTGCTTTTGATGGTTAGTATTAGGACATGTTTACGTTAGCATACCTTATGCTATGCATGCGTGCATCATTCATTAGTATTGCATGCACCGAGCTCGGCGCATCATACTAACTGCATAAAGTATTTCAAATCTAACTTGAATACATGCTATCTGTGCATTTTCACATGTCATCCTTAGATTGGCCGAGCCTATTCTAGATTGCATTTTGTATGCGTTGCATTAGCCACTTAACATGGACTTGGATCATGCATTGATTACTAACATGTTCTTGTCTTGGCTTGGAGTAGACTGTAAGTATTTTATGCTTTAGCATCTCGCATGAGTGTGAATGTTAACATGACAACATGTTTACCATGTGGCTAGCTGCTTATGTGATATAAACTGCCTGAATGCCTGTGGGTGAAGGTTGGATTGTTTGAGTTGGAACAACTCGTTGAAATCCGTGTTTTAGCCTACTTGCGAGTAGCAAATTTCTGACATTTTCCAAACAAACGGATATGCAATGCTTCGTTCCAAATTAGGCGATCTAGTCTATACTTTTGTGTTGTGCGCATCACATAGTAATTCTAGCTAATTAACTGGAACAAGAACACATAACGTTTTCAAAATCGGATATCATGATTAGTAGAGGTCGATCTTCGGATCGGGCGAGAGGGGGTGCTCATAGCTGACCTTCCCCAATCGTACCCAAGTTCCCGAGCCGAGGCAACTTTGGTGATGACGGGCACGTGGCCTTTGGCACCGAGTCAGGGTTTCCTAAATTCCCCCATAAAAAATATTTAGGTGGCGACTCTGTATCTAGCAAAACAGTCCATGTTTGACACTTCTTTCAAAAATCTGTTTCTCAAAACGATTTGCCGGATTTGGACTCTTTGGTTCAGATTAAGAACCATGACAAAACGAGTCCGAACTGTGGTAGCATAAGTCCCTCGGGGCGCGTCCACACACACCCTTTGTTTGGACAGACTAGATAAGGGGGGATTATAATCCATCGGACTGTTAGTCTTGCGATATATTATTTCTGGACTATTTGGTTGGACTAGATTTGTATTCTATGTTTGTTTAGTCATGGGATTAGATGTCTGGATTAGATTATTTTCAGTGAATCCAATGTTTGGTTGAATGGACTGGATAAGGATAAATGTTCAAAAGACTATTTTACACATGTAATTTATAATTTTTATTCAATATATAATTTTAAATTTGTAATCCATAATCTATAATTTATAATTTAAAAACTATAAAAAATTTTAATTTATAAGGCCATAATTTTTAATTTATTATTTTCAATTAAATTATATTTATAATTTATATTTTTTATTTAATATATAATTTTAAATTAACAACACTAAAAAAATAATTTTATTTAATACATAAATTTAATTTTTTAACAACACTAAAAGGATTTAATTTATAAGGCCATAATTTATAATTTTTAATTTTTAATTAAATTAAATTTATAATTTATAATTTTAATCTTTTATTTAATATATAATTTTAAATTAACAACACTAAAAAAATAATTTTATTTAATATATAAATTTAATTTTTTAACAACACTAAAAAAATTATAAGGCCATAATTTTTAATTTATTATTTTTAATTAAATTTAATTTATAATTTATATTTTTTATTTAATATATAATTTTAAATTAACAACACTAAAAAAATAATTTATAAATGTTCAAAAGACTATTTTACCATTTTCTAATTGTTTATTAAGTAATAGCATGAGGGTAAAATGGACATTTTACACATTAATCTCATGGGATACCAATCCCATGGAAATAATCTCACCCCTCCCCCTAAGATACAATAATCCCTTATATGAAGGACTAATAGTCCGGAGCAAAAAAATTGAACCCAACAACGAACTATTAGTTCTGATGGATTAATAGTCCAATCCTATGAAATAATCCCTCAAAACAAACACACTCTAGAGTTGCTCCTATTTGGCCCCCCGAACTAAAATTCTGGTTCCATCCCTGAGCCCCTCTAAACCTCACATTAAACTTAGAATTCAGTGAATGATATTTAGTCTTCGTTTAGGAAGAGTTAAAATAGCTTGATTTTTTGGCTTTTTAGTTATTTTGGAATCTTTTGGGAAGCTGGTAAGCCAGCTTCCAGCTTTTTACTTATTTTGGGTCATATCACTTCTCACATAACTTGCTCATAAAAAGACAAAATAAGCTGAAAAAACTAAAAAGTTAACTTTTTACCAACTTCCCAAAACACCCCTTTAGCCTGACTTTTTTTTATCATTGTTTGGTTTTTATTTTTGACTTTTTGACTTTTATGAGAGAAAAAATATAATGATTATGGTTTGAATATAACATTTTATCTTATTAGTTTATATAGTCAATTTTGTCTTACATATGTTTTTAGTCAAAAAGTCAAAACCAAACATATCTTTATTAGGGTCCACAAGTAGGGGTCTGCATAATACCGCCAAAACCGCACCGAGCCGCACCGCCAAGGCAAATTCGTTATTATTTGCCAATCGAACCGCCGGTTTTGGTAAGAAAAATGGCAAATTCTAGTGACACTTTTATCAATCCGCCGGTTTCTATTTTTCTTCCGACCCGCACCGACCCGCACCGCTATTAAATCATGTTTTATAAGATTCTAAAAATTCTTTTTTACTTAAGTTTGCTTGTTATTCTATACCTTAGAATATAGTATTACATTACTGTTCGAGGGGAATTCAAGATGTTAGTAATCCAAAATAAAGTTGGATTCCAATTCACTTTTCAATCTTTTTTTTTTCTGACCATGTTGCAAACTTGCATCAGCTCACTTTTCAATCTAACTACTTTTCAACAGTAAACATTTTCAATATATTGTAAACCTTGAATGATATTAATTTTATACATTGTATTTGATCATTGTAGCTTCCACAGATGCTTGTAATGAACTGATGGCATAGTCGTTGATATTATCATGTTGTTGCTACACTTGCTGCATCAGAAGAAAGTTTCGCAAGATGCTTAACATCACGGTATCTCTCTTCTTTTTTTTACTCTTTGATTTAAGTTTTGTAATTTGAATTATATTTTTTATAAACCGCCAATCCGCCCGAACCGCCAAGGCAAATCCACCATTATTTGCCAACCGAACCGTCGGTTTTTTATAAGAAAAATAGCAAATTCTAGTGACACTTTTATCAATCTGCCACCCGCCATACGGTTTCTATTTTTCTCTCAAACTACGCCGACCTACATCGCGCACACCCCTATCCACAAGTGCCAACATCTTTTTGCATATGCCTAAGGTGGTGTTTGGGAAGCAAGCTGGGGGCTAAATTAGCCACATAAGGACAAAAATGGCTTATTTAGCCAAAAAAGGACAAAAGATGCACAGAAAAGAGGCAACAACACTGGACAAGCAAAATTTACGAAACTACCCCCATGAAAGAGGGGCATGTGTCCTTTCACACAAAAAGTAAAAAAAAAATTATTTAAATTTGGTTTCAAATTATGTATTTGGTTATGAGTTTTAAAAATAAATTATTACTTGCGTTTTATTTTATGTGTTTGGTTACGATTTGAGTGTAGAGTTATTTTTAAATTTAAAATATTAACATTTTTAATAATTTAAATTAATTGAATATTTAAATTATTTAAATTTTTTTGTTAAAATAATTTTTTGAATATTTAAATTATTTAAATTTTTATGATTTAAATTTTTTGAATATTTATTTTAATTTTTTACTTATTAAATTTTTTTAGATTATTTACATTATTTAAATATTTAAAATAAAATTAAAAGTAAAATAAAAATTAAAACGTAAATTAAAATAAAAATAAAAATAAATATTTAAAATTAAATTAAAATTAAATTACTTAAAATACACAGGACAATAATATAAAACCTCACTTTTTTTATCATTTTACATAAAATGAAAAAAAAAATTAATGTATACAAATAAAAAAAATGACAAAAACGTAAAAAAACCTCACTTTTTATCATTTCATAGAAAATGATAAAAAAATTAAAATAACAATAAAATAAAAAAAACACATGAAAAAACCATTTGCAAAAAAAAAAAAAAAAAAAAAAAAACTTAAAATACATAAATTATTTTAAAAAAAATACGCCTCATTCAAAAATATTTAAAAAATTACAAAAACGTAAATTCAAAAAAAAAAAAAGAACGACAAAAATAAGCCTCATCTAAAAAGAAAAAAAATAAAAATTACCATTTGCCATGTAATTTATAAATAAATAAAACACATGAAAATCCATTTTTGAAATAAAACACATCAAAAATATATAAATAAAAAAAACACAAAAATATAAATTACCATTCGCCACGTGATTTACAAATAAATGAAACACATAAATAAAAAAAATGTTATTGTATACCAATAAAAATAAATAAGGCAAAAAACGTAAATTAAAAAACAAGAACTAATTAATGTATAAAAAAATAAAAATAACAAAAACATAAATTTAAAAAAAATAAAAAAATAAAGCAAAATACGGCAAATCCAAACCCAAAATAAAAAAATAAAAAAATAAATATTTTACCAAAATATGCCAAAATAAAACCCAAAATAAAAAAATAAAAAAATTTAAGCAAAATACGCCAAATCCAAACCCCATAAAAAATAAAATAAAATAAAATAAAATAAGTTAGCAAAAAAAGCCAAATCCAAACCGAAAATAAGGAAAAAAAAAAAAAAAAAAACAACAACAACAACAAGGGCACTTTGGTAAATGAACAGGAAAACACCTCACCAAAAAGTCAAAAAGTCAAAAAGTCCTTCCCAAATCAGGCTTTTTAGCCTCAGGCTAAAATAGTTTAAAAAGCCAAAAAACTAAAAAGCCAACCCACTTCCCAAACGGAGGCTAAGTAAACACTAGCAGCTGACCGGTACGATGTATAGATAAATTTTTTTATTTTTAAATTATATTTTATGTTATGATATATATGTTATAAAAAAATAACATCTTTAATTTAAAATTAAAATGTGATTCTAATTATTTATTTTGATAATTTTAATCCTATCATTATGTAAAAGTGTTACTTGGATATTTATATATAGTAATAATTTTAGTTAAATTATTTGTATCTTTTGATAATTTTAGTCCAATCGTACTATAAAAGTATAATTATTATATAAGATTTTATATGATACATATATATATATACATATATAATTAAATTAAATTGTAAGATAATAAAATAGAAACACTCATTTTGAAATATTAATTCTATATTAGGTGAAATTCTTTTTCATAGAGTTCAGCACTGATTAGGTATAAGTGTATATTATTGTAACCTTTAATAACCTTTAATAAAAAGTAGGAGACAGATAGGATATGCATGAGCAAATTATAAGAATAAAATTTGTGGTTTCTTTTTCTAAATAACGTAATAGATATTGGATATTTATAATTTGTGTATATATTTTTAATTTATTTGAGTTATAGATATTTTAAGGTTTTTTTTTTTTTTTTTTTGTAACATGATATATAGACATTATATTTGTAATTTATATATTTTTTAATTTAGTTAAGTTTTACATATTTGTCGGGGTTTTTTGGATTTTTTTTTAAAATAACGTGATAAACATTGAATATTTTTAATTATATATTTTTTGTGGGTTTATATTTTTATATTTTTTTATTAATTTATTTAATAATTATAGATTTTTTTTTTTTAAAAAAAACCGTGATAGACATTGGATAGATATTTGTGGGTTTATAGTGTTTTATTAATTTATTTAATTGAGAGTGAGATTATTTTAATTAATTTAAGTTATGTGATAGACATATAATTTTCTTGAATTATAGGTGGACTACTTTTGATATGAAAAAGATATGATTTATAAAAGTTGAAGAAGATATTAATGGTGTTGTATGAGAAGAAACAAATTGAATCTGATTAAATCGAAGAACAAATGCAAATCACAAATTAAAAAACAAGCAAACTCAAACCATGCAAAATGTAATAATGGAAGAAATGAAAAAATGTGTAGAGAACTGAAAAATATTGAGAAAAATATATATATACACACAAAAGTAATAAACACTAAAAAATGCATATAAAGTAAGAAATAATATTAGGAGCATAAAAATGGAAAAGATGAAAAGAAGTGTAGATGAATACAAAAATGTTGGGAAAAAAAATATACACACACAAAGATATAAAGTAAGCAATGATATTAATAATATTACATTAACCTTGTAATGATTTTCACAGATTATCAAACTTGGAAAATGTAACACTGGAGAAGATAAATGATTTTCGTAAATCATCAAACTTGCAAAATGTAATAATGGAGAAGATAAGTTTTTCTGAGAAAAGACGGATAGATGAGATGAGAAAGAATGATTAAATTTGACTCAAATATAAAATAAACTGAATATAGAAACGTGTATAGAGAAGTTGTAAGAATTGTGAGTGATGGATATTGATGCATATTTTATTATTTTATTTTTATTTTATATTTTATATTTGTTTATACAAATAAGCTTTAAAGAAAATTCAAAGTGGAAAACAAGTGACCACATGAGAGAGTAGAAGTCTAATGGGTGAGAGTTGCCACGTATTTTTTAAAATTATCAAAATTTAGAAATGAAATTTTGAAAATTTTTAAAACAATACGATATCTGGTTATATATATATATATAGTATAGATTAAATTGAAGATGTAAAAGTGACCTCAAAGGCAAGTGAGTAATGGAACTTTGTTGGTCCACCCCTCTTGCTCTAAATTCTCAAAAACCTTCCAATTTCTATGATATTTTGAGTTATCTTTTCTCTCTAACAGGTCGTATGACTTCAAACTATGATTCTATAAATCTCCACTGTGAATCTATTATATATTGTGTATAAGATCCAAAAAAACAAAAAAATTAAAAATGAATGAGGGGTCAACTTCTTACTATTGGAATTTTGATGCCAAGTTGGCGACCAACTGTGCAACTATATATTAGACAAACTAAACCATGACATGACAACTAATTTGGAGACCAAATACACATTATATATGAAAATCTCAAGTCCTAACTAATAAGCACCAACTATATGTAGTAAGTTGGTCCAGATATGTGTGGACTGTATGTGACTTCTCAATTTCATCAGCTAAAATGCTTATGCTGTGTTTGATTGGAGGATTTGGGGAGGAATTTGGAAAGGGAAAGGGAAAAGGTGTGTGAAATTAGGTGAAATGTAGATATGTTTTATTTATATTTCACCTTCCTTTTCCATTTCACTTTCCAAGTCCCTTCTCAAATCTCTCAACCAAATACAGTATTAACCATATATGAACATAACATCGAAGAGTCTCACAAATATATATAATTCAACCAAGTGCCCCTTATTTTAGGTATGTGTGGACTGTCAGTGACTTTTCATTTTCATCAGCTAGAATGCTAAGCATATATGAACATAACATCGAAGAGTCTCACAAATATATATAATTCAACCAAGTGCCCCTTGTTTTAGGAAGATCTCAACACAAGACAAAGTCATAGAATGACACCCTACCACCAAAAACACGAAATAAGCCTAAATTATATTTTGCGCTCCTACACTATATATTTTGTTTGGAATGAGCTAAATAAATGTATTTTTTGACTGTTTACGAAAAGATGTACAGAAAAGTAGAGATATGATGTGACCCAAAAAAGATAAAAAGATTATAAAAAAAAAAAATGTACTTATATAGTATACCCTTTTCATATATTTTTTTTTCATTAATTTTTTTCAAGTTTGTGCCAAATTTTTTTACATTTCTAATCTGTCTAATGTAAAAAAAAAATTTAAAAGTAAAGAAAATTCAAAAAAAAAATTACTAAAGATAAAAAAATAAAAATAAAGCTTGGAAAAAAAAAGTTGAAAAGCCCATTGTGTTTTACTTTTTTTTGTATAGTTCATCCAGTTGAGTAGAACACAAAAGTCTAAAGCGTTTTAAAAAAAAATCACAAAAGATGAAAAAAAATTAACAAAAAAGTCACTAAAAAATCCAATCACAAACAATTAGCATTTTTTTTAAAAAAAAATTGAAACAATCAACTCATTACACTTTTGGTGAAGTATAACCCTTCTATTAGTTTGGTGTTAAATTGACTAACAAAAACTGACATGTAATCCTCATGTGAGCTGTTTTAAGGACATATATGTAATTTTACTATCTATTTCTCTTTCTCTATTGTATTTTTTTGTCCTAAAAATTTACATTTTTATCCCAAAAAATGTTTCATTTTTTGTGAATTTAACACCAGACTAATAGAAGGATCATATTGACACTAGACCAGAAATGTAAGGGTTGGATGTTACAATTGAAAACAAGGAGACTAAAGTGAGATTCGACATAAAATGTAACGGTATAAAATATAATTTACCCAAGAAATAAATAATCAAGGGAATTTTTTTTTAAAAAAATTATTGTTGACTCAGTACAGAGGGACTCTTTAAACTCGATTAAGAGAATGGCAAGAATTAAGCCAACCCAATAGTGTCGACAAATTTGCAACATGTAAATTTTATTTTTCTTGAAATTTCTAGGAACAATAACAATTTTTCAAAAATATTAGAGGATTGAGGCAATGAAAGAAAGATGGACATTTTTTTAACAAAGAACTCCAACTTACTTTGTCATCAAGTATAAGATCTTATAAAAGAACCGTGACTATGTAATCACTCAAAAATTACGTGTTTCAGAAGGCAGAGATGTGGAATCTAACTGTAGATTTTGGGGCCTATAATCCAACTGCATGTTGGTTGACTCAGAGGCAAGAGACCCCATTTGATAATCTGGTCTTTGAAACCTTTCAATTCACATGCATGCAGATTAAAATGCGACCAAAACCATATAGAACTTCTTGTTTCAATGTACGCAATTTATATCAACTGCATGTGTGTTTTCCTTCTTAGGGGACACCCTCACATGCAATTAGTCTTGTTTTGTGGCCTAAAAATGACAAAGACAGTATGGGCATATCATTCACTTTCATCTACATAGACATTCTCTACTTGCTTGGTTGTCAAGTGAGAGCTTGCATTCTATCCTCAATCAATGAGTCCTTTTATTTTGACTCATTTTTAAAATATTGTTATTTATAAAGAATTTTTGTCAAATTTTTATATCACTAAACACCAGGGCCGGCCCTGAGGGTAGGCAAGAGAGGCCTGCGCCTTGAGCCCCCAAATTTGAGCTGAAAATAAGGGCCCCCAAATATAATTTTGTGTTTTAGATATATATAAAAAAAAAAAGGCCCAATTGAACATGGGGCTAAAAAAAAAGAAACAAGACTAGATTTTTATTTTTTTTGAAGTATTTCTAATAATTATTTCCTATCTTAATATATGAAAGTAAATTTTTATTTATAATTTTAATGATTATATATGCAAGTAAATTTTTTTTTTTTTGCTACAAACAAATAAAAAAGTTGTAACTTATCGTTTTATCTATGAATTTTTTTTTCCAATGTAAGAGGGCCCTATTTCCGAAATTCATCTTGGGCCCCCTAAATCTCAGGGCCGGCCCTGCTAAACACGAGAGTAGTAACGTCACGTTAAAAAAATAAACAAAAAAACTCATATTTTTGTGTAGTAGCAATGACAGTAGTGGTTCAAAAAAAATTTGAGACCTTATGCTAAACAATGCCTTATATTGTTAGGACTTTTAAAATTTAAGGCTTTCCATGTTTTCGTAACTTTAGGCCATAGGTCTAAGTTACTTAATAGTTAAATTATTTTTGTTTCTATTCAAATAATAAGAAAATCAAATCCATTTATGTATAACACTTTCTTCATTTTTATGATAAGTGAACATTATCCATCAACACATTTTTGGATAATATTTATTTACCGTAAAAAATGAGTGAATAAAATTATTATTTCTCAATCAATGGCTATGACAGTGACACGACATAATTTTTTATCTTATTCGTTGTGGGGTTGGATACATAACACGCGCCGGAGATTGAGTTTCCCCCATCAATGGCAAGACTCTGTCTTTTCAAAATGTTGTGTCTTGTAATTGAATACAGACATGAAGAGGGTGTTTCATGTAACATGCTTGTGACTTACCCTTCTAAATATGAGTAATGTGAGGAATTTTAAATATTTTATTAACATTTTTATTAAATATTTTAGATAAATATGGGATTTTTATGGGACTTATATTGTGTGAGTTTTATGCCTATTTAAGATTTTTGATAAAAATATTAATAAAACGTTTGGGTTCTTAGCTTTTTTCTTTACAACATGACAACGTTCTAGGACATTTATCTATCTTTTAATATAATTGTTAAATTTGATATAATCTGATTTATTATTTATTTATTTTATGTCTTATTTAGTAATTTTTAATTTTAGTTAAAAGTTATTATATGTTATCACATCACTCTCTCTATTTTTTTATACATCTTTTTGTTAAAAATGAAAAAATTATTAAAATAATATATTTTCAAACGAGACTTTAGTATTACATATTCTTGTTCAAACATGTTTAATTGTGAATTTTAATAGAATCCAATGTATTTTTAATTGTGAATTTTAATAGAATCCAATGTATTAATACTAGTTTGTTTAGTTTAGATTTTCGGGCTTCATTTTTCAAAAAAAAAAAATTTATTATTTTTCTTATTTGTTTTTTGTTTTTTTGAATTTTTTTAATAATCTAAGCAATTTTTTTAATTTTTAGATACACCTAACATAAATACACTTGAAAAGTATAATATTTGTGGAAAAAAAATCTTTAGAAAATTCACTAAATACGAAAAATATAAATAAAAAAAATCAAAATTTAGTATATTTTTCATGTTGTTCTGTATTTATTATTTTTTAAAATATTTTTTTGTAATACATCTAAATAAGATGCATCTAAAATATTTTATAAAAAAAATACTTAAAATTTTAAAAATATTCATTAAAATTATAAAAAAAAAAACACAAAAAATAAAAAATTTAATTCAAAAAATTAGAATCAAACACCCTGAATATGATCTCACGCGATTGTGACTTATATATTGTGCCTGTTTGGTGCAGTTTAAAAGTTGCTTATTTCAGTTTTCAGCTTAATTTAAGCTATTTTGATGTGTTTGGTTTAGCTTATAGCTTATAACTTTTTGGAAGTCAGAAATCAGCTTATTTTTTAAGTGGGGCAAGAGATGCTTAATTTATAAGTCAGAAATCAGCTTATGTTCATAGTTATAAGCTATAAACTGTTTAGGCATAAACTATAAGCACTTTCCCACAGTTCTACATAGGAATGGCAACGAGGCGGGGCCAGGGATCACACTCCCCGTCCCCGATCCCCGATTGCGAAAATCTCCCCGGCCCCGGCCCCGATCCCCGATTGCGAAAATCTCCCCCGCCCCGATCCCCGACGGGGAGCCTACCACCATCCCCATCCCCGCCCCCCAACGGGGATCGGGTTTCCCCGACCCCGAAGATTCTCCGTCCCCCAAATCTGTTTCAACAGCAACACAATCAACAACAACAGGTCATAAAAAAAAAAAAAAAAAACATCATCCCCAATCAACAACAATCATCATCATCCTCATCAACAGATCATAAAAAAAAAATTAAAAAAATAAATAAAAATACAAACAGATCTGAGATCTGTCACAGAGAGAGAGAGAGAGAGAGAGAGAGAGTGGACTATCGGAGGAGGCGATGGTGGACGAAGGAGGACTGTCGGCGTCGCCGTGGATGAAGGAGGACGGTCGACGTTGCCGTGGACGAAGGAGGACAGTGGCGATGGCCGATCGGAGATTCGGAGGCGAGATGTGGCTGTGAGTGCGATCAGAAGAGGAGGAGAAGGAGCAGGCAGCGGCGGTGGCCTGGAGAAGGAAGAGGCGGCAGTGGAGGTGGCGACGAGAGCCGACAGCGGAGAGAAGAAAGAGGAGCCGCGCGTGAGTGAGGGTGGAGAGGAAGACATGTGAGGAATGGAGAGAGAGAGAGAATAGATCTACTTTATGAGAGAGAGAGTAGATGAGAGAATCAAAAAAGTATATATATTTAAATGAATGAAAGATAGGGATTAGGAATGACTCAGCGGGATATATAATATATATATCAGTTGGGGTACCAACGGGGCGGGGCTCGG
The DNA here is from genome assembly GCA_036172215.1 of Camellia granthamiana. Taxonomy (NCBI): domain Eukaryota; kingdom Viridiplantae; phylum Streptophyta; class Magnoliopsida; order Ericales; family Theaceae; genus Camellia; species Camellia granthamiana. Next base: position 49,131,525 of record CM069913.1, on the reverse strand, counting down.
GGCCGGGGCCGGGGTGGGCCGGGACTAAAACATGTATCCCCGTCCTCGGCCCGATTATCATCGAAGATTTTTTTTTTATCACCATCCCCGGCCCGTCGGGGGTATTTTTCGGGGAATAACCATTATATTCGGGATCGAGGGGTCGGGTCCCCATCGAACCGGTTTCAGATTGCCATCCCTAGTTCTACCAAACATGTCCATTATATCATGAAAATGCTCACTTTGTGCCAATATAGATCAGCACTTGTTTGATGCAATTTATATGATTATTTTTATTTATTTACTCAAAAAAAAAATATTGTTTTATCTTATTTTCTGGAGAGTTATTATATCAGTGTTGTATAGTTTCTCTTTACACTTTAGGACAGAGGAGGAGATATTTTTTACTTCAGTTGCATTTTGATAGAGTTTTCTAAATATAATTTGATAATAGAGTTATATTTTGAGTTGGTGAGTTTTGAAATTATGATTTGAGTGTGAAAAATTTGTTTGGTGAATGAGTTTTGAAAAAGGTTTTGAATTGAGTGGAAAATTTTCGATATAACATATGATATTTGATATAAAAACTTACAATTCATAACCAAACACACAACTCAAAATTCTATTCAAAACTCATAAAAAAAAATTTAAAAAATCAGAAAATATTTTTTATTGAATAAATAAAAATTAACATGTGTCAATTGTAAAAATATATATATATTATGCACTGTTCCGGTTAACCGGTAGGACATTCGGTAGGACGCCCAGTGAGACAACCGGTTAGCCTAAATTTTCTCACCTTACACAAAGTTTTCAAAAGTAAGTGCGAAATTAATTTTTAAAAACTATAAACAAACACAATGTGCAAATCAAAACCTGAAACTACCGTTCAAACTCTATCAAACATAACCTTCTATTTTTTAACTATTCGATTTCAGCATGAGAAAAATTAAGCCTCGTTTGGGAACAGGCTAATTTAGTAACTTTTTGGCTATTTGGCTAAAAATGTAGGTAAAAAAAACTTGTATGTTTGGGATGACTTTTTGGCTAATTACGAAAAGATGTGCAAAAAGTAGAGAAAAAAGAGAATCTTTGATTTTTTGGTATGAGTTGTTGGCTTTTTGGCTAATTTAATAACTTTTTGACTAATTGACTAAAAAGGTAAGTCCCCAAACGGGGCCTGAACTAGCCCAAAACATCACATACATAAATTATTTATTTATTTACTTTTCTTTGTTTTTTTTGTGTGGTTTGAATTAATTGAACTTGGGTTTCAATTAGGATGAACTTTTTTAGCATAATTTTTTAATTATTTTAACTTGGTTAAAAATGCATTGTTTGGGATGATCTTTTAATTTTTTTAAAAATTTGTAATTGAAAATATAAAATAATTATAATTTGAATGTGATATTTTATCTTATTAATTTTTAATTTATTTTACTTTTTGATAAGCTAAATTAACTCCAACCATCTTGCCCAATAGGCCCTTAGGCATCCATGAATTTTTTTTTTTTTTTTTTTTTTTTTGTAACAAAAAAATCATCACATCTTCCCATAAGTCCAAGGCAATGCCCAAGTCGAGATCATTAGGATACCTTGTTATTCGTACTGGACTAGAGATTATAATTTAAGAATTTACACTGACCTCTCAACGCAAATTCTACTTAAATCAAAACTTACAGAATAAAAATATTAAAAAAAAAAAAAATCAAACCCACATCAAATACTATAGGATGTTTTGAAAAATTACTTAAAAATTAACTTTTTAACTTTTTTATTTTTTTATAGATAAAAATTATAAAAAATAATATAACTCAAAAAATAAATTAAAAATCAAAACTTAACTCTTCAAACCAGTCGTATAACTTGAGATCGCTACTAACCAATTACGCTGCGCTGAGCGAGTCATGAAACCATTATCATCCTTAGCCAAACACACTGTACAAATTGCAGAAGATGTGGTTTATCAGATATCATCATGATTTATGACCTCTCTGTGACAAATCCTTGATGGGAATTTACACCCAGAATGAACAACTTGATTCAGACAACGTAATTGGCAGTGGCACGTGTTGTGATATTTTGGAGTTGGTTTTTTTAGTCATTTTTTATTTTTTATTTTTAAATTTTAAAAAATTTTACATTTTCAGATTCTAATTGACTAGGAAAATCGAAAACGTAAAAAAAATTATTTAAAAAGAATCAGAAAGAAACAAATAAAACTAAAAGTAGTTGGTTTTTACTTTTCATTTTTTGAGTTTTTTCAACAAAAAAAAAATTAATGTGTTTGGTTTCAATTTTCTAAATTCATTTTTTTGAAAATTGAGTTTTTTTATTTTTCGTATTTTTTGTTTTTAATGAATATTTTTAAAATTTTATGCAATTTTTTACTTTTTTAGATGCGTCTTCCTTAGATGTATCTAAATAATAAAATATTTATGAAAAAACATTTTAAAAAATTAATACATGCACAAAAATATGAAAAATATACTTAATTTATATATATATATTTATATTTTTGGTATTTGGGCCAAGTTTGGGAAGACTAAATAAGTACACTTTTTGACTTTTTATGAAATATGGGTTGGGTTGAAGTGATGTGTTAGAGAGGTGATGTGACTTAAATAAAATGATGTGACTTAAATAGGATAGTGACTTTTGACTTTTTAAATTTTTTTGAGGATGCCAAACTTGACCTAAGTATTTTTTTCCATAAATATTATACTTTTTAAGTGTATTTATGTTAGGTGTGTCTAATAATTAAAAACAAAATTCATTAAAAACAAAAAAAAAAATACGAAAAATAAAAGAATATAATTTTCTTAAAAGTGTTTTTTGAAAATTAAAATCAAATAAGTTGATTACATTTTAGATTTATTTATACTAAACGGATTTTAAAAATAAGAAAATTTGACATAATTAAAAAAAAAATACTAAAGACAAAAAAATTAATATTAAAACGCCAAGAATGCCATATTTTCTAGCAAACAGAAACTACAAAGCATGGCAGATGGCAAGTGGAGCATGCCAAAATTATAAGGAAAATTTATTTACAACCTAAATTGGTGAGGCAGTGATAATTGCATTTCTCAAATTATAAGCAATAATTATTATGGATATTGCAATAAGTGCTTCATATAATCGTATTATTCTTGACTTCTACTATATGACAAAACCACCATAATAGCACCTCTAACCATTATTGCTATAATACTATTAACATTGTTATAATTTGACAATTTGAAGATGAATAGTGTTATTTTGTCAAATTATAACAATGGTACTCTAATGATCATTTACTATTTTGGCAAATCTCAACCAACTTTTCCTTCAAGTTTGTAGGTGTTGTTTGGATATAAGTTTTTCTGTGATTTTATTTTTGTTTATTTTTTGTCTTTTGTGACTTTTTTTACCTGTTTGTTAAAAAAATTATATATTTATATTATTCCCAACTAGACAAATATAAAAAATTTAAAAAAAATGAAAAATTGGAAAAAAAATTTGTTTGATTAATTCACCCCACCAAAAAATATATCACTACATATTTAATAAATTTTTTTAACTACACATAAAAAATAAACAATCACCAATTATCCACCATCAATCATCCATTATTCATCCATCCACCCAACAACCACCCATTATTCATCCACCCACCCAACAACCATTCATCATTCACCCACCCATAATTTTCTCTGTAAATATAACACAAAATTTTCTACAATTTTCATATTCACATACCCATCATTTTCATATCTTCTAAATTCTTTGTACCCACTCAGAAGATTTTCTACAATTTTCATATTCACCCACTCACCCATCCACCTACAATGAACAATTTGACTAAAGCCATATTGAATGGAGATTTTGATGAATCTTCATCATCTAATGATGATATCATCATGATGCAACTATTTACAGCGCAACAACAAAGATTACAGACGTTAAGCCTAAACCAACAAACCAGACATGTTGGTTCCACAAATGGTCGTTGATACATTAATCGTGAGAGGGTCAAAGGCGACGAACAAATTTATAGAGATTATTTTGCAGATAATCTTATCTATCCAAAAAAATACTTTCGAAAACGTTTTCGAATGAAGCGGTCATTGTTTGTTAGTATCTTACACGATATTCAACAAGTGAATGAGTACTTCATCCAAACCCGTGATGCCACTAGTGCTTCTGGATTATTCGGTGTACAGAAGATGACTGCAGCACTTTGGATCCTCCAGTACGGCGTGTTTGCTGATGCTGTAAACGAGTACATTAGAATCAGCGAAAGTACTGCAATTGCCGCCTTAAATTTTTTTACTAAATCAATTATTGCTACCTATGAAGCCGTTTACTTAAGATCTCCAAATGAAGCAAATGTCGCCAGATTATTACAAGAGGGAGAGCAACGCGGGTTTCCTGAAATGTTAGAAAGTTTTGATTGTATGCACTGGCGTTGGGATAAATGTCCAACTGCCCAAGCCGGTGCTTACACTGGACACTATCATAAACCAACAGTTGTACTCGAGGCAGTTGTCTCCTATCACTTGTGGATTTGGCATGCTTTCTTTGGCATGCCTGGCTCTCTAAATGATATTACTATTCTTGATAGGTCGCCTATATTTGCTGAATTAACTAGAGGACGTGCCCCTGCTGCCAACTACACTATCAATAATCACGCGTACACCATGGGGTATTATCTTGCTGACGGTATCTATCCTCGTTGGGCAACGATTGTGAAAACAATATCTCAACCTCAAGGCGCAAAGAGACAACTATTTGCGAGGATGCAGGAGGCATGTCGGAAAGATGTCAAAAGGGCATTTGGAGTGCTCCAAGCACGATTTGACATTGTCAGAGTTCCAGGTAGAGGTTGGAGTGATGAGGATTTGTACTACATCATGAAGACGTGCATTATTTTCCACAATATGATCATTAAAGACAAACGTGATATTCCAGAAAATGAACGCAGTGCAACATAACTTGAGACTGATACCAGTAATTTGGGTTGTCAAGTGTCACGCGATCCGAATGAGAAGTATGCTCAATTTATGTTGAATCGGCAAAGGATTAGATCTATTGAAACCCATAATGCAATTCGTAATGATCTAATTGAACACTTGTGGTCCGGAACTGGAGAGTTAGATTAAGTTTGCATTTTATCTTTTTAATGACAGTTAATATCATTTAATGTCAGTTAATGTCTTTTTATTTTAATAAAATTATCTTCATTTAATGTCTTTTTATTTTATTTTTTTATTATAATATAGTATTCTGAAGTACAAAATACTCAAAAAAATAAATAAATAAATACATGAAATTTCATTACAAAATAAAAATTACATTGCAAAAAAAGACTAACAATTACATCAAAAAAATAAATGATATTGCAAATTTTAAAAATACATTATCCCGTAATTATTCAGCAGGAGGTAGAGGAAATAAAAATTTGGGCTGCTCACATTTGAAAACCACTTGGCGAAAATCTCATTTTTTCGCATTGTGTAATACGCTTTCATCTGAGCGTCCAAATGAGAAATGTCCGTAGTCATTATTTTGTGTTCTTCTTTTTCCATCTCAAACTCATGTTTTTTCATCTCAAGTTCTTTCATCTCCTACAGTGCTTGAATCATTTTTTCCTTCTCTTTCCTCTTTTTTCTTTTCTTTCTCAACAAGGTGTTGGTTAAATGTGTCCAATTGTATACTCATTTTTTGGACTTCAGTTTCAATGACTTGATTTCTCTGAAATAATTCTTTTGCAGATTTTCTACCCATCAGCCTTTTACCCCTTACAGAGACACTGCCCTCACCAACAGTTGGATTGTCACCAATACTTGGACTGTTATCGTCTTCAAGAGAAATGCAGTTATCTATAGGGGAATCGGGGGCTAAATTAGGGGAAAACACTGTATGCATCCTTAACTTTACCGTATTCGTGGGAGCTACATCTTGCCACCTGAAATTGTCTTGCAATATTGGCCAATAATGTTCAAAAGCAAAATGTTTGTTTTCATCTTGATAATATAACAATTTTGCTTGAAGCATCTGTTTAAAAAAAAATTGAAACATTATTTAATTACTTAATTTTTATACAATACCAGAATAAGAAACTAAACATAATAACTGAAGATAAAAACTTACTATATCAACTTGAGAAATCCCACTTGGGTGAAGGTTTTCGACTTGCACTAAACACCCCCCGAAATTTGTTAGAACATTTCATGATTATACCCCATCGAGATTGAATAGACACTTGTGTTTTGGACTGATCAGTCTGAAGCAAGCAATAAATTTCGTAAATTCTCCCCCAAAAGTGAGCATACGATTGCGAATTGCCAACAATTAGATCTTCCGAAATGTGACACCAAGATTTACAAATTGCCATATCTTCTTCAATGGTGAATGATTTTCCTCTCTTTGTTTTTGATGAACCTTCCATAGTGATTGGATGAAAAAACTAAAAAGAAAATAATTTAAGAGGTTTGCTGTGAAATCAAATTCAAAGAAGAGAAAAGAAAAGAAAAATAAAATCTAAATGTTTGTGTGAAAGAAACGTGACATGGAGGGTTTCAATTTATAGAAATTAAAAATATTACCTTTTGGGAAATAGCTGTTTGAAATAACTATTGTCAAAAATAATTAATATATTTTAATTAAAAAAAAAAACAAACAAACAAACAGAGCACAACGACTCTCTTATACACTGAGGCATCACCGTCCACGTATACATCTAGAATGATCTACCCTCATCCTCTCCCTCTCACTCTGTCTTCCTCTTCTCAAACCCCTTTCCCTTCTCTCTTTCATGATTGAAACCTCTCTCACTCTCTCAGTCTCTCTCTCTCTCACTTTCTCACTCTATCTCCTTCTTCTTAAACCACTCCCCCTTCTCTTCCATGATCGAAACCCCTCTCTGATTCTCTCACTCAGTCTCTTTCTCAGTCTCTCACTCTGTTTCCCTCTCACTCTCTCAGTCAGTCTTCCCCTCTCTTTGTTTTCACTCTTTCTCTCCCTCTCTCTGTCTTCCTTCCTCTCCTCAAACCAGTCCCTTCTCCTCCTCCATGATCAAAACGTCCCTCTCTCTCTCTATATGAAGCTCTGATCTGTCTCCCTCTCAATCTTCACCTCCGATCTGTGTACTCTCTGTCTCTGGTACGATCTCCATCTATATACATACTCATATATATATGTTTTGATCTGTCTCCCTCTCAGTCTTCATGTGTTGATTTTTGCTTTATTTTTCTGATTGTTGATATGGATCGGTGATCGTGATTTTTGAAACTCAAAGCTGGCGATGGATTCAAACCGGATCTGCAAACAACTCAAATATGGTATGTTTTTTTTTCAAATTTTCTTGATTATTTTTTTTGATCAATTTTTGTTCATCCATCAATTTTTGATATCTGTCTTCATCAAATTTTTTTGTTCATCCATCAAATCTGGTATCTCCCTATATATATATATATATGCTTTGATATCTGTCTCCCTCTCAATCTTCATTTTGTAAATTTTTGTTCATCCGATCATTTTATTGTGAGATACTGGATTATCTGATTTCGTTTGGTTTATTGTGAATGCATACAATCTGATTTGGTGATAAATGAATTAAAAAAAATTTGAGAAACTGAATTTGGGTTTGTCAATTTCATTCTGAAAATTGGGTTGATTTTGAAAAATGGGTTCCCTACTGTTTCAATTCTGTTGTTTTCAACTGAATTTGGTGCCAAATTGCTGTTCATTTTGCTGATCTGGCAAGCTTAGAAGCTGCTATTTCACTTGCCAAATTTGAGAACACATATGGCATCTGCCATCTTTGGCAAATGAAATAGCAAACCATTGGAAACCTATTTTTGCCATTCCTGTCATTTTTTAGCTTTGGCAAGTGAAATGGAAGCTCCATTGGAGATGCTCTAAAAAGACAGAATATATACAAGAAACACAAATAGGAGTAATTATTATTAGGACCTGGAGTTCTTCCAGTCCGTAATTTGAATTATTGGGTGCTATCAAGATCTATAAAGCCTACTAAGGTTTTATTTTGATAATTTGAACCGTTTATTTTATCGAATTTTTTTGTATATTATTTACAGAAGAGATTAGATTAATCTAATAATTGTTACTAAAAATTATAAATAACCCCCGAGATATTGATTCGTGATTATGTTTCAATTTAAACAAGTGAATAACAATCTCAATCAAACAATCAAAACAAATCGACACAACGATTTAACATGAAAAAATTACAATTTGAACACATCCAATTGTTATAAAAAATCACAGGTCAAAATCACAAAACAATCCTCTAAGAATATAAATAGAAATTACACATGAGTACTCTCAATTACCTAGCAAATTCACACCCAAATTGAACCAAACCCTATGTGCCTCTTCTAACACCATCTTTACCATGGAACTACTTTGCCCAACATTGAATCCACAACGGTAATGTCAAATCCATGACAACGAGTCACTCTAAAATCCACCAAAACTTCATATCCAAATTTTCTGGAATCCACCGAAGAACACCTCTCCCTTTATGTAAATAAATAAACGAAAACAACCATTAATGTTTGACACTATGTAGTTCGTTGATCAATCGATCATCTTTTAAACATTAAGGGAACTGATATAAAAGCACCCTCCAATGTAGAACACTTTGTATTTTATTCCTTTCTGAGAATTTGGATGGGTTCAACCCTAAAAACAGTGAACGACGCACTTTATAGAAAACAAAGTCTTTCTGACCGCTTGAGCCACCACTTGACCGCTCGAGCAGTGTGAGTAAAGGCGGTGCAAATATATAGGCCAACCACTCGAGTGCAACTTCTACAACTCGAGCAGTAAAACAAATTTTCTAGAAGTTCTGAATGTAAGCTGAAATACTAGAAGCTTCACTTCACCGCTCGAGCGCACAAATGACCGCTTGAGCAATCAAACTACTTTAACTTCTTTTTTGGCTTTGAGGGCACTACCCCTCGATCTCCGTACATAGTGAGCGAAGCGGTAAACAAGAAATACTCAAAATACGGAATGTTAACAAAAATTCTTCTACACAAGTACAATTTGAGTTGGATTTGCCTCTAAACACTTACAATGTCACTGAAACAAAAGAGATAATAAAATTACAACTAAAAAAAGTTTTATCAAACAGGATTGTCAATTACAAAAATCTAATAACAACTTATTTAATTCATCACGTTTATCTCAAAAAAATACATGACAAATGTATTTTTAAAGATAGATCATCTATTTTTTTTTAATGACAAATACGATAAATTGAATAGGCTTTGAATATTAAATTGATATAATTTTTTTGTGATAAATGATATATATAAAAAAATCTAACATAATGAACAATTTAAATTGTAACACCGCCCAGCCTGAGTCACAGACCAGAGGAAATCGATTCCTTAATGGTTGTTATTATAAGCCGCAAAATAACAATAGCATGTCGCCAAAAAACTTGACAAGCAAACAATTCACACACCACAAACCAGATACACCAAAACATCAAGGCTAAAAGTTGTGGTGTTTGTTCAAATGATCTGATTGGATTCTCAACTATAATTATAGCTGGATTGATGGGTTTAGGAAACGAACTCACATGAATTGTCTTTAATTTTGGATTGAGACCAACAATTATTTAGGGGTTTGGAATTGACTTTTTTTAATAATTTTTAATTTGTTATAAAAAGATGTATAAAAATATAGAGATAATGATTTAACATTATGTAATAATATTTTAATTTTTTTTATTTAAAAAACTTACTTCCCATACAAAGCCTATAATGGCCTTGTTTGGTAGTGTTGTGGGAAAGTACTTATAGCTTATGCCTAAACAGTTTATAACTTATAACTATGAACATAAGCTGATTTCTTACTTATAAATTAAGCATCTCCTGCCCCACTCAAAGAATAAGCTGATTCTGATTTCCAAAAAGTTATAAACTATAAGCTATAAGCTAAACCAAATACATCAAAATAGCTTAAATTAAATTAAAAGCTGAAATAAACAGCTTTTAAGCTGCACCAAACAGGCACAATAAGTAGCATAATAGCTTTGCTCTAAACAGATTCAGAGTTATACATCTGTGTAAGTCGTAGATACACACAATCACAAAATAATTATACATTTATGTGAGTCACACATACGCAGAGTCACAAAAACTCATACCAAACATATCATTTGTTATGCATTTGTATGAATCACCCATATTATCAGATTTATTTGGGGTAATGCCACTTCTTGAATAATTTTTGAGTTAATTATTCTTTCCATCCTTATAATTTGATTCAAATTTTACTTCAATTTGCATGGTTTCAAATGATTAAATTAATCCTTACATTTTAAGTATAGTTTTATTTTGATACTTCCGTCTAAATTGGAAGCTAAAATTAACAATTTAGAACAATTGTCAATTTTTTAAGGTGCAAATGTAAACAAAATTAACAAAAATTTTGACAGAATGATCAAATTAAAGTTGAACTTAAAGTGTAGGGATCAAATATAATTAAATTAAATAATAGGGACTCAAATGAAACCACCATTCATGTCCTTAGAGACTGTCCTATTCATAATGTGGTTTTGGCTGGGTGTAAACCTCCTGATCGTGGGGAATTTAAAGGCCATATAGATTTAGTTTTGGGTGGTGGCATTATTCGAAACCATCAGGGGAAATGAATCATGGGCTTTCAAAGATTCATTGGAACTACCTCTAGTTTGGGAGCTGAATTGTGGGTCATGAGAGATGGGTTGAAACTAGCATTGGATCTGAGAATCACTAAATTGGTTGTAAAAATTGATGCTTCAATTTTGAAAATATTGCTTATGGAGGGTGTACACTCACAACATCAATTTTGTAACTTGATTTATATTTGCAACAATGAATGTAGCAAGAGGAAAAACAAAAACAAAAACATAGACACATACATCATATTGTATGTGGGTCTAACTCCTTGCCACATTACTAGAGCTCTCTTTAGAGCGTTTTCAATCTTTATTCTTATATTTGTAGGTTTTTCTTTTGCAAATTGAGCAATCCGTTGATTGATCACATCTATAGGGAATGTAATAAATGCACTAATCTCTTGACGAATGGAGCAAATCATACTGTGGCCACATCTATGGGGAATGTAATAAATGCACTAATCTCTTGACGAATGGAGCAAATCATACTGTGGCCTCTTTTGGCAAGAGTTTTTGACTTTTAATCTCTTTTGAATCATATCGCCTCTATACACATTTTTTAAAAAAAAAATCAAAAATTAATTTTTAACTTACTTCTCAAAATAACCAATTATTATCCAAAATCGGTTGCAACTCAATTGTCTATGATGAAGCCTCCTTTGAATATAACTTCAAAGTTATATTCACTTTTAAAGGACAATATGTTGTATCACTTTTAAGCCTCATTAGCCTCATTTGGGAGTAGATTATTTTAATAATTTTTAAAAAAATTTAGGGGTTGTTTGAGGTGTCTTAAATAAGTGTATTTTTTATCTTTTTGGGCTAAAAAATTAAGGGAAAAAATATGAATATTTGGGTTAACTTTTTAAGTTTTTATGGAAAAATGTGTATTAAAAAATTATATAAATTAGTGTGTAGGGAAAAATGAGGATTGAGAATTATGCAGCCATAATTTTTAACTTTTGGTGAATAGTGATAACTTTTTAACTTTTTGAGTAACCTTTTGACCTTTTGACTATTTTGCATCTTGCCAAACTTGGCCTTAATTAAAATATAAGATAAAAAATAAATATGTTTAGAATGATTTTTTTATTTTTTACGAAAAAATATGTAAAATAGTAAAAAAAATCTTTGACTTTTTTATATAATTTGTTAAATTTTTTAATAATTTTTTAACTTTTAAATTAGAATATAATATTATCAAACGAGGTCTTAATATATAAACTAAAAAAATAAGATCACTTTTATTTAAAAAAATAACATCATTTTTATTTAATAAAAAAAACTTTTAATAAACTTATTTCTTGTAGTAAAAAAAATAATAATAAATAGGACTTTTCTTAAGTGTGCAACCCACTTACCGTTGCACACCATATGCAACCTTACAAAAGGTGTAAGTGTAAGTATAAGGTGTAAATGTAAGGTGTAAGTATAAGGTGTAAGGTGTAAGTGGGTTGCACACCATATGCAACCTCAAAAAAAATGTAAGTATAAGGTGTAATTTTAAGTATAAGGTGTAAGTGTAAAGTATAAGGTGTAAGTGTAAAATGTAAGGTGTAAGTTACACACCATAACAAGACCCTAATAAATAAATAAACATAGAAAAATATAGTCAAAATTCTGTACTATGAATTATTGGGCCATGTGATAGACCTGCCCTATAGTTATAGGGCACTGCAATTGGCAGGGAACCCATGGATCTACGAGGGATAGTCTCTCTCTCTCCAGAGCACTCTCATGTCTACCATGTTACACATGCTGTACGGGAAAGAGATTCACCTTCACGTATAATCCTGTTGATCAAGCCTGTGTTCTTCTGCACGTCGTCGTTCTGTCACCTGAAAACTCAAACTTGGGCTGGCCGGCGGGTGTGTGCCGGAAAACCCCTCCGATGCCTAAGTCAGTAAGCAAGACAAATAGGCAAAAGCTCAATGTAGTCAGGGAACAAAAATTGCATTACCTCTTCACAGGTGATATTGGTGAGCTTATATAGGTTTCGCGTGGCACAATCCTAGTAGGACTCTAACTCCTCCATGTAGAGTCCTCCTAGGATTCAAATCCATGGAAGATAATGCTTATCCTCCAACACCCCCCCTCACTGCTTAAACCAAGTGAGATGGTCTTTCTATGGCCGAACTCCAAACGACCGGAGTACCTGTTAGTTCGGCCCTTACTATACTCCCCCTTACCTCGGCTTTCACATGCTAAGACCGAGCTATCCATAAGGGAGTTAAAGCGAACTACTTTCAGAACTAAGGTTACCTCGGTTTACACATGCTCCGACCGAAGTAACCGCTTTAGACCGAGCTACCCATAATACATTCTCAACCGGAGTATACCAACCAGACCTCACTTCGGCCGGACTAACCACCATGGCTACGACCGGACTAACATCAAAGCATCTTATTTAGACCGGTCTACCGCCACTTCGGACCGGAGTAACTCTACTCCCTTCTGGGACCGGAGTCACCCTACTTCTCTTTCGGACCGGAGTAATTCTACTTCTCCTTCGAATTGGGCTTATCTCGGCCCAACACCTAGCTCGGCCCAATTTATTAATATAAATTACCCTCTCAATTGCCCCTTAATTCCATCTGCACAGCATGATAGGGATTACCTGTCTTCCAGCCGAGCTAGAGTCCTAGCCTCTCCAGCCGAGCTAAAACATAGGTTAGCCCACCCAGCCGAGCTAAGACCCAGTTAACTTATCCAGCCGAGCTAAAAACCATTTAGCTTATCCAGCCGAGCTGAAACTTGGACCGTACGATGCACGTCCGGTTAAAACGTCTCTTCAGTTTGCAGAAACTGAACCGTTCAGTATCCCACTGACACGTGGCAGGTTCTGATTGGCTATCCCCAGCTGTAACGCCGTTCTTCGTACTTCGCGAATTTGAACAGTTCCCGCTCTTTTCCCCTCTAACAAAATAACAAGCCCTTCTCTAGAATCATACCCTACACTGCTCACCTTCTTCTGCTTTCTCTCGTTCTTGCTTTCGAGCTTCTACTGTTCTTCATCTCCGTGCGTTCGTGCTTCCCACTCTTGCTTTCATCCTCCAGTTTTCTTCCCCTCCACCTGGTAAGTACCTCAAATCTGTTTTGTTTTTTGCATTTGACTTGTAGCAGCATGTTTCTTGTATGTTTGCAAAAACACTCTTCTATACTCTGTTTCTGGAAAACTTCATAAGAACACTTTGAACATATTAATTTAGCTTGTAGAACACCTTTTTGATCTTTATCCATACTTCAACCGAACTAGAATACTGTTTGTATAAAGATATAGGAAAACTGGAACCGGACTGACACTTGTGCACATTTCAGTAGTCTCAATAGGTCAGCTACTAATCCACATTAGCCGAAATAAAAACCCACCGGAGTAGAAACCTTCACACTTGACCGAGCTAAAACTTCAGGGGCTAAGCCAGCATTCTCAGTTTCTAGACCGAACTCAGAAAGCTGCCCCTTGACGTTCAGCCGGAATAACAAAAACCAAAAACTAGGACCGAGCTAACCAATCATCCTGCCAAACCGAGATAAAACGCACCATGTTGAAACCGAGGTAGATCCCGTAGCATCCTGTATAGCCGAAGTAAGACTCCCTTTTTCTTGCTTTGTTTTTTGTAGCACGGTCGATGGTCTGTGCTTAACGCCTTGTTTCTCCACTTTGCAGACTTAGGTTGCCAGGCACACCACTGCGCTCAACCGAGCTACTGAGCACACTCTCTCAACCGAAATAATTTATTTTTAACTTATATAATAAAATGGGGAAGTACAGATTCCTAGTAGAAACCCCAGGGGGGCTAGCCGATTTCCGAGAGGATTACAACATCCCAGCCGATGTAAATCTGACTTTGGCAGAAAAAAATGTAGATCCCTGGAACAACGAAGGCTTTGTCCCCTTTACCATACAATCCATAGTAGAGACCGGACTACGATTCCCAGTCCAGCCGTTAATCTGTGAATACCTTAGGCAAACCAGACTTTGCCCAACCCAACTCTCCACCAACACTTATCGCATAATAATGGGCATAGACGCCCTAAACCGGCAACACGGTCTGAACCTCGGTTTAGCCAAACTATTTCACCAGTACTCAATAGGATCTAAAAACGAAGGCTGGTGCTATTATCTGAGAATACGCCGAGGTCGAGAAAAAATAATAAAAAACACACCGGACAAAGATCTAAACGATGACGATTTCTTTTGGGTCTCTGGAAACTTTGAAGACCTTGAGGCTCAAATCCCTGGCCGAAGAATAAACTGGAAAATGGGACAACCCGGTATACATACCTCGGTCGCCTTTCTCACTTTTTCTTTTTATTTTGGCGTTTTGCTAGGAACCGAACTAACAGTTGTTTACTCTTGCAGATTCAGCTTATCTCCACTCCCAGTACAACTATCCAAACCTCGATCTTCTGCGCACCGCGCTAAGAGTAAGGGAGAGAAGTTGGGCCAAACTCCTTGATTTCAAACCGACTTACCGATACTCCGGTCGCCGCAAAGCAAGGGTGACCGATTTTCTTCTAGAAGACCCACCAGAACCGGACCCAACCTTGCCAGAAATTGTCCTTGTCCCCTTAACAGCCGAACAAGAGATGGCTAAGAAGAACAAAATGAGGGCCATGCTTACCGCCACCTCAAGGGCCGAAGTGCCACCATCTCAGCAAACCACTGAAGCCGTGGTAGCTCTTCCTTCGCAACAGCCATCCGCCTCACGCCGAGCTAAACGCGCCCGGACTACTGAGACCGAGCAGCGTTTGGTTGATGAGGTTGATCCCGTCCTTCCACCGAGCCCCGAACTCAACCTTCAACCGGAATCTTCCGACCGAACTACGCCAATCAACAAATGGGCTCCGCCCTTCGTCTTCAACAACCGAGATATCGACGAAAGTGACTCCGTTGTTGCTGACAAGGATCACCTCCTAGCCTTCAACCTGGCCCGGGGTGTTTGTCTTCCCAAAGACATGGAGCATCACAACAAACAGCTGAATACCGAGCTGAAGGCCATCCGGTCATCCACCAAGTCAATGATTTTGGTAAGCAGTACTGTTTTTTCTTTCATCAGCCTGATTTTTCCCAACTCTTAGCTCGGCTGACAAAGGAACTCTTTTTTTACAGGCCATTCAGAAGAACACCATTGCTCATGGGCAAATAATGGAACTTCGCAAAACGACGAGGCGCGCGATAAAGGACGCCGAAGCCAGGGCGGCCGAGCTGGCATCGTCCAAACAAAGGTCGGCCGAACTGGAGGCCGAGGTAGCTCGCCTGACCGGGCTGGTCACTTCGGCTGAAAATGACAAACAGCGCGCCGTGACCGAAGTTAAAGACCAATATTTGTGGGAGATAAACAAGAAGAACGCCGAAATAACTGAGCTGAAGCAGAAGGCTGAGAACGCTTCCAAAGAAGGTTTCAAGGAAGCCGAAGCTGGCTACTCTCTGCAGTGCGAAGCTGCGAAGGATTTATTCTTCAAGAGTGGCTGGCGAAGTGCCGTGGAGAAGCTCGGTTGTGGACCCGAAACCGAGGTCTACAATGCTCCCGAGTACTTTATTCCGGCTTCACTGAAGGAATATGCTAACGAGATCCAGAACCGGTTTCTTGGTTCATCTGATGAGGAAGATGATGATGATGAAGAAGCGACTGAGACTCCGGCCGTCCAAGAGCAAGACGGCGCTCAATCAGCTCGGTTGGATCCCTTCGTTGAAAACGCGGCGCCCGAACTTCCAACCGAGACTACTCTAACAGCAAATGCCGGAGTAAGTGCTGACCTTGGGGCCGATCTGGATGCCGAGATAGATAACCTGTTTGATTGAACTTGTACTTTTTTTCTTTTTTTTTTCTTGAACTCTGTTGTAACCGGGCTACGGCCCCACAACTGTACTTGGTTTGATCTTTAATGAAAAATTACCAACTCTTATTCCGGTTCTACATTTGCATGCTTGCAGCTGAAATGAACTTTCCATGTGATCATTTGCAAACTCTGATCTCGGTTCCAGCTCTCTAACCTATTAGCCAACCACTCTTCAGCCGAGGTAATTACTTCGGCTGAAGAGTACAAGGTGTTGGTTTAATCCGGCCAACCACTCTTCAGCCGATATAACTTACTTCGGCTGAAGAGTATACAGTGTTGGTTTAATCCAGCCAACCACTCTTCAGCCGATATAACTTACTTCGGCTGAAGAGTATACAGTGTTGGTTTAATCCAGCCAACCACTCTTCAGCCGATATAACTTACTTCGGCTGAAGAGTATACAGTGTTGGTTTAATCCAGCCAACCACTCTTCAGCCGATATAACTTACTTCGGCTGAAGAGTATACAGTGTTGGTTTAATCCAGCCAACCACTCTTCAGCCGATATAACTTACTTCGGCTGAAGAGTATACAGTGTTGGTTTAATCCAGCCAACCACTCTTCAGCCATACCCATACTTCGGCTGAAGAGTACAGAGTGTTGGTTTAATCCAGCCAACCTCTAAGTTGGTTTTTCCAGCCAACTTAGAATAAAGTGTTTGGTTATTTCGGCCAAACGTCCTGCAGCCTGGATCCTTATCCTGGGCTTAGGAAGGGTGTTGGTTTAATCCAGCCAACCACTCTTCAGCCGATATAACTTACTTCGGCTGAAGAGTATACAGTGTTGGTTTAATCCAGCCAATCACTCTTCAGCCGATATAACTTACTTCGGCTGAAGAGTATACAGTGTTGGTTTAATCCAGCCAACCACTCTTCAGCCGATATAACTTACTTCGGCTGAAGAGTATACAGTGTTGGTTTAATCCAGCCAACCACTCTTCAGCCGATATAACTTACTTCGGCTGAAGAGTATACAGTGTTGGTTTAATCCAGCCAACCACTCTTCAGCCGATATAACTTACTTCGGCTGAAGAGTACAGAGTGTTGGTTTAATCCAGCCAACCTCTAAGTTGGTTTTTCCAGCCAACTTAGAATAAAGTGTTTGGTTATTCCGGCCAAACGTCCTGCAGCCTGGATCCTTATCCTGGGCTTAGGAAGGGTGTTGGTTTAATCCAGCCAACCACTCTTCAGCCATACCCATACTTCGGCTGAAGAGTATAAAGTGTTGGTTTAATCCAGCCAACCTCTAAGTTGGTTTTTTTCAGCCAACTTAGAATATAGTGTTTGGTTATTCCGGCCAAACGTCCTGCAGCCTGGATCCTTATCCTGGGCTTAGGAAGGGTGTTGGTTTAATCCAGCCAACCACTCTTCAGCCATACCCATACTTCGGCTGAAGAGTATACAGTGTTGGTTTAATCCAGCCAACCTCTAAGTTGGTTTTTTTCAGCCAACTTAGAATATAGTTTACACTGCTTCTATCCTATCAAAACTATCTTTTACAGAAGAAACAACCATGCTGGAAAGAATCGACTTGTTTTATTGAGAAAGGAAAAAATTACACATTCGTGAAAGAGAAAAAACTAAAAATAAAATAACTTAAGATTGGCAGTGTTCCATGGCCTTGGGATTGCTTTGCCGTCCTTATCTTCCAAGTGGTATGCCCCTTTGCCTGCTAAGCCGACCACTTTGTAAGGTCCTTCCCAATTCGGCCCCAACTTGCCATCTCCTGGAATCAGGGTGTTTCCCATTACTTTGCGAAGTACCCAATCGCCGATCTTGAACTGTCTGGGATGCACTGTTTTGTTATACTTTCTAGACAACTCTTGTTGGTAAGAGGCGATGTGAACCAGAGCTCTGTCTCTTCTTTCTTCTGCAAGATCAAGTTCCAATGCTATTGCTTCGGCGTTTAAGTCTGGATCAAAGTTTTCACTCCGAATTGTGGGGAGACCGACTTCTAATGGGATGACCGCTTCCATGCCATAAGCTAAGGAAAATGGTGTTTCTCCTGTCGATCGCCGAGGCGTGGTGCGGTAAGCCCATAAAACATGAGGGAGTTCTTCTGCCCATTTGCCTTTAGCTTTCTCTAATCTTTTCTTCAGTCCATCCAAGACTACCTTGTTTGAAGCTTCTGCTTGACCATTCGCTTGGGGATACGCCGGTGTAGAATTGTAAAATTCTATCTTGTACTCCTCACAAAAGCCTCTGAAAATTCTGCCATCGAACTGCGTGCCGTTGTCTGAGATCAGTGCTTTTGGTATGCCGAAGCGAGTAATGATGTTCTGCCAAACAAACTTCTTCACATCTTTTTCCTTGATTGACGCCAAGGCTTCTGCTTCCACCCACTTTGTGAAGTAGTCTGTTGCCGCAAGAAAGAACTTCCTGTTGCCTGGTGCTGTTGGGAGTGGTCCCACTATGTCTAAGCCCCACATTGCGAAAGGCCATGGACTAGTGAGGGGTAGAAGTTCCCTGGCAGGTTGGTGTATTTGATGCGCAAACTTCTGACATTTTTCACATTTTTTGACATACTTCTCTGAATCCGCTTGCATGTACGGCCACCAGTATCCTTGTGAAATAGCTCGGTATGCCAATGATCGTCCTCCTTGATGGCTGCCGCATACACCCTCATGTATTTCGAACAGGAATGCTTCCACTTTGCTGGGGTGCACACACTTTAAGTAAGGTCCTGTGAACGACTTCTTGTATAATGCCAAGGATGGAGAGAGCCAAAATCGCTGCGACTTTGCTCTGATTCTGTTGGCTTCCTTCTTGTCTTCTGGTAAGGTGCCGTCTTTCAGGAACAAAATAATAGGATCCATCCAAGAAGGACCTAGATCGGCGCAGTATACTTCTTCTGTTTCTGGGTCTTCAATACTTGGTCTAGGCAGATAATCGATCAATAGAGGATGTGGGATGGAGGTATCCGCCATTGAGGTGAAGCCTGCTAGTTCGTCTGCTCTGCTATTCTCCTCCCTGCCAATCTGTTCTATCCTCACCACTTCGAACTTCTTGATCTCGGTTCTGACTAGCTCTTGGTACTTAGCCATTCTGTCATCCTTTGCTTCGTAATCGCCAGAAATTTGATTTACCACCAACTGTGAGTCGCTGTAGACCATAAGTTCGGTGGCCTTCATGTAGGCTGCTGACTTGAGTCCTGCAAGAAGCGCTTCGTACTCCGCTTCATTGTTTGATGCTGGGAAGCCAAGGTTGATTGCCTGCTCCACTACCAGGCCGTCTGGAGAGATGAGGACTATGCCAAGTCCTGCTCCATGTCGATTGGATGCTCCATCCACAAAAAGCTTCCACATCTCCCCAACGAACAACTTCCAACAAGTGGAGGGATCGGATGATGCCTTGGGGTCTTCCATGCTGCTGATCTCGCCATCTAAGTCCAGGCCTGCTGCTTGCCCCTTGTCATCTCGTTGCACCAAGTTTTTCATCGTTGGCGAGTCTGGACTTGGTATAGCGTGGTTTACTTCTTCCTTGTTTGTATTACTCCGGTCTGCCTTAGGACTTGGTTGAGTAACCAATACCAGGGGTTGCGTTATTCCGACGTCAACTTCTGTCCCTAGTTCGGTTGAGTCAGTCAGGTCGACTGGGCAGATGTGATGACTTCCAGGAGTGAACTCTGCGACAAAATCCGCCAATGCTTGAGCTTTTATTGCGGTTCTAGGTTGGAACTTGATGTCGTATTGTCCCAACTCTACTGCCCACTTTAGAATTCGCCCAGAAAAGTTCGCCCTTTCAAACAAAGCCTTTAGAGGGAAGGCTGTAAGGACCACTATAGTGTGAGCGTGAAAGTAGTGCGATAGCTTCCTTGCGGCCATCATCAAGGCCAATGCCAGTTTCTCCAGTGGCAAATACCTTGTTTCGGCGCCTAGCAGCGTCTTGCTAACATAGTAGATGGGCAGATGTTGGACTCCTTCTGCACGGACTAACACCGCGCTAACTGCGTGCTGCGATACTGCCAGATATAAGAAGAGTTCTTCTCCAGGAATTGGAGTTACAAGCAGTGGTGGAGAAGACATGTATTCCTTCAAGCTTTCCAGAGCTCGGTCACATTCTTCGTCCCACTGAAACTTGGCCTTGAGTGCATGAAAAAAGGGGCGTAGCCTATCTGACGATCGGCTAATGAACCGATTGAGCGCGGCTGCCATTCCGGTGAGATGCTGCACTTCTTTCACTGAGTTCGGTCTCTCCAGATCTTGTATTGCCTTGATCTGAGATGGGTCTGCTTCTATACCTCGGTTGGTCACCAAGAAGCCTAAGAATTTGCCTGATCCTACCCCGAAAGCACACTTCGACGCGTTGAGGCGTAACTTATGCTTCTTCAGGATCTCAAACATCTCACTTAGGTCCTTCAGGTGGTCATTCTCATCCTTGCTCTTGACCACCATATCATCGATGTATGCCTCCATTGTTTTGCCTAACAACGGCTCAAACATCTTGGTAACCATTCTCTGGAATGTCGCCCCTGCATTCTTTAGGCCAAAGGGCATGACCTTGTAGCAGTAGAGTCCCCTTGGTGTGGTGAAAGATGTGACCTCCTGGTCCGGTTCATGCATTGCGATCTGGTGGTAGCCTCTGTATGCATCCAAGAAACTCAGTCGGTTGTGCCCCGCAGTTAGGTCTACCAGTTGATCAATCCGTGGTAGAGGAAAGCTATCTTTAGGGCATGCTTTGTTGACAGTTTTATAGTCGACGCAGACGCGCCACTTGCCATTCTTCTTTGGCACTACGACTGTGTTGGAGATCCATCTGGGGTAGTGCACCTCTCTGATTGCCCCTGCTTCCAACAAGTTTCCCACTTCTTCCGCCACTATCTCGGCGTGGTGGAGTGCCGATCTGCGGGTGCGCTGAATGATTGGCCTGGCTGATGGGTGGACATTGAGTTGGTGGCAGATGAAGTTGGGATCAATGCCTGGCATGTCGTATGGAGTCCAGGCAAACACTTCGATGTTAGAGGTCAAAAATTCCAAGACCTCTAACCTCTCAGCGCCGGACAACGATGAACCAAGCAGAAAGAACTTATCCGGGTTCTTTTCATCTATTCTGACTTCCACCAAGTCTTCCACAGCTTTCTGGCTCGCTGCTTTGCCGACGTCTGCGAATAGTTCATTACTCTCCGGTTCTTCCACCGAATGAACATACCCCTTCGCAGCGCGGCTTCCGTTCACTGTGACGAAACATTGCTTGGACATAATTTGGTCTCCATAAACTTCCTCTATTACTCCGGTGTCATTTGGGAACCGCATCACTTGGTGGTAAGATGACGCCACCGAGCGCATGGCGTGCAGCCATGTTCTGCCCAGGATGATGTTATAGGTGGATGGGACCTTTAACACCCAGAACTCTACTTGCTTCGTCACACTCCCTGCTTTGACTGGAAGGATGATCTTGCCAACTGGCCATTCTGGCATCGAGTTAAATCCAATCAAAGGTGACACTGCAGGTGCTAAGTCTTTATCTTGCAACTTCAATTGTTTGAACGTCTCATAATACATGATTTCGCACGAACTACCCTGGTCAATCAGAATCCGCTTGACGTCAAAATCCTTGACTCGGAGAGTGACGACTAGGGCATCATTGTGTGGGCAATATATTCTGTCCAAGTCTTTGTCCGAAAAAGACATAACATTTGTGGCCTCTGTCCTCCCCTTCTTGACGACAGGTTGGGCACTTAGTACCTCCCTCAAGTGCTCAGCTTTCTTGATCGAACCTCTGAGCTCACATACCCGCTCAGGTTCGAAAACTCCATGTATTACATTGATGATACCTTGAGGGGGAGCGTCGATTGGCACTCCGTTGGGGTTATCACGGTCCTGTGGGGCTGGCTGTGCCCCTCCTTCTATGTATTTGTCTAAGTGGCCTGCCGCCACCAACTCCTCCAAATGCTGCCTCAACGGGGTGCAGTTCTCGGTTCGGTGCCCCTTTTCTTTGTGGAAGGTGCACCGTGATCTGTCGTCATAGTCCTTCTGTGCCTCGCCTAGCTTGGCTGGCCACTTGACAAAAGGTTCGTCTCGAATTTCGCTAAGTATTCGGTAGATCGGCTTCTTGAAGACCGTGGTGATGGCAGTGCGGACTCTCAACCATCTCTCATCTCGGTCTTCTTCGTTGTCGCGTCTTCCATGCCCATTTTTGTTCGGCCAATTTACCGCATTGACCTTTGCTGAGGCCTTCTTTTCTGGCGCTGCGGTTGTGCCAGACTTTGCTTTGGCACGGGCGCCATCCTCTTCTACCCTGATGTGCTGATGCACTCTTTCCATCAGGGCTTCCATGGTAAGAGGTGGCGTCATGGTTATAGAATCCCTCAGTCTGTTTCCAACTGGGAGTCCTCTCTTGTATTGCGCAATGGCGAGATTGGTTGGGCAGTCCCCAATCTGGTTGAATGTCTCCCAATAACGACTGTTATATGACCTCAGGGTCTCTTTTTCGCCCATGTCGATGGAGAGTAGCTGGTCGATCTCCACCGGAGTCTAAGTGTTTGTTCTGAATCTTGTGACAAATGCTTCTGCCAATTGCGCCCAGGAGGCTATGCTACCCTCTGGGAGTTTCTCAAACCAAGTCAAGCCCAGGTCACCAAGGCTTGAGGGGAACAAGATGCACATTAAGGCCTCGTTCCGCCGGTATACAGCCATGACCTGGCGGAAGTGGCTTAAGTGCAAGTAGGGGTCCGTCTTTCCCTCATATGTGGTGAACTTCGGCTGTAGAAAGCCTGACGGTAAAGGCGCGTTCTCAATTGCTGGGACAAATGGTGAGGTCTGCAGCCTTGCCAATACTTTGTCCGTTGGTTCGTAGGCCGGGCGCGGTTGTGGCATTCCAACCTCGACGCTTCCATGCGTCCGAGGAGCCAACCGCTGTAAGGCCGAAACTCTATGTGGATCACGCGCCCTGGCATCCTTCCTGCATCGTGCCTTTTCTTCTAGCACGGCTCGTAGGTCGGATGACCTGGGTAACTCCGTTTGTCTGGACCTTGTTTGGTGCGTATGCGAAGGCCAGTATGTGCTTCCTTCCGTGTAAGACCTTTCAGATCTCGCCCTCTCAGACATGGAGTGACGAGTTCTGGAAGATCTTGATTGCGTATCGCCTGTCCTGAGGCTTCTCTCTTCTGCCTGGGATGGTGTAGAATTCCTACTACGACCTTCTGAGTGGCGAGGGGGCGTCTTGTTCGTGCGCCCCTCTCCTGTCGCCACTTCTTTTCTTTTCACCTGGCGTTTGAGAGCTTCCATGTCTGCTGCCATCCGCCGTATCAGCTCGTCTTGCGTTTTGACGCGATCCTCCAAAGCCTGAGGATCAACCCTGCGCCTTTGTCTTTCTGGGCTTTGCGAACGAGAGGGATGAGGGCTGCTATTCCTCCTTCGTCCCCTTGCATCCCTTCTGGAATTTTGCCTTTGTGGTTCCAGGTTCGCCATGGGAGGGACCAAAGGTAGGCCTTCGCGCCTTGCACCTCCGTCTGGAGTTTGTCCGTCAATGGCGGACTGAGGCAGTTCTTCATTGTTGGCCATCGAATTTTGAGAGAAAAACACTTGAGCAAGAGGTTGTTCTTGTCTGTTCTTCCCACAGACGGCGCCAATTGTACGGGAAAGAGATTCACCTTCACGTATAATCCTGTTGATCAAGCCTGTGTTCTTCTGCACGTCGTCGTTCTGTCACCTGAAAACTCAAACTTGGGCTGGCCGGCAGGTGTGTGCCGGAAAACCCCTCCGATGCCTAAGTCAGTAAGCAAGACAAATAGGCAAAAGCTCAATGTAGTCAGGGAACAAAAATTGCATTACCTCTTCACAGGTGATATTGGTGAGCTTATATAGGTTTCGCGTGGCACAATCCTAGTAGGACTCTAACTCCTCCATGTAGAGTCCTCCTAGGATTCAAATCCATGGAAGATAATGCTTATCCTCCAACACCCCCCTCACTGCTTAAACCAAGTGAGATGGTCTTTCTATGGCCGAACTCCAAACGACCGGAGTACCTGTTAGTTCGGCCCTTACTATACTCCCCCTTACCTCGGCTTTCACATGCTAAGACCGAGCTATCCATAAGGGAGTTAAAGCGAACTACTTTCAGAACTAAGGTTACCTCGGTTTACACATGCTCCGACCGAAGTAACCGCTTTAGACCGAGCTACCCATAATACATTCTCAACCGGAGTATACCAACCAGACCTCACTTCGGCCGGACTAACCACCATGGCTACGACCGGACTAACATCAAAGCATCTTATTTAGACCGGTCTACCGCCACTTCGGACCGGAGTAACTCTACTCCCTTCTGGGACCGGAGTCACCCTACTTCTCTTTCGGACCGGAGTAATTCTACTTCTCCTTCGAATTGGGCTTATCTCGGCCCAACACCTAGCTCGGCCCAATTTATTAATATAAATTACCCTCTCACATGCTAACAGAATTTTTAATACTCTCTCTCTCTCCCTCCCTCTCTCTCTCTCTCTCCAGAACACTCTCATGTCTACTACCATGTGACACATGCTGACAAAATTTTTATATGGGGATCGCTTCTCACCGGTTTACATAAGGCTGTTTGGAAAAGTTGATTTTTGATTTTTTATAAAGCTTTTTAATTTTTTGAAAAGTAATTTGAAAAGTTAGTAAAAAATTGAATTTTTACTTTTTAGTTTAATATTTATTTATGGTGTCAAATCAAATTAAAATGATCAAAATATCTTTACTCAATATAAGAAATTTATTTTTTATTTTTTTGTCATAGGTCCTAATTTGTAATTTTACACTTACGTTTTTGGCACTTTCCAAACTAATTTTGTTGCGTTTTTAGCACTTGTGTTTTTGGACATTTTGTCCAAAAATGTGACTTTTTATTTTGTTCCCAAAATGGCACATAGTAGACTTAGGCCTCGTTTAGAAATAAGTTATTTTAGTAATTTTTTGATTTTTTGATTAAAATATGAGATTAAAAAAATTAGTATATTTGGGGGTGACTTTTTAGCTTTTAGGAAAATGTGTACAAAAAGTAGAGAAAAAAAGAATCTTTGACTTTTTGGTATAAGTTATAGGTTTTTTGACTTTTTTAGTAACTTTTTTGACTTTTTAGCTAAAGGGGTTGTTTGGAGGGTCCTAAATAAGTATACTTTTTGTCTTTTTAAACTAAAAAGTTGAGGAAAAAAATATAGATGTTTGGGTTAACTTTTTGACTTTTTTATGAAAAAATGTGTATTAAAAAATTGTATAAAGAAGTATGTCGGAGAAGATTGAAGAGGTGTGGGCCACAGCCGTACAATCTGCACAACTGAAATGGGAGTAAGAAATTATTGGCTACTTTTCTGGTATTGCACTGGACGGTTTTGTTCGGCCCGCGGGAGTCATCACGGGTCCCATTTTGATAATCTGAACCGTTCAATGCGTAGAACTCATCGAATACTATATGTCTATAAAAAATCACGTTAATCGGATATCGATAGCTATCTGATCAGATTTTTTTTTTTTTCAATTGTTAATTATAACACCATCAATTTGTTGTACATAACTGATTTGATCATGTAATTATCGATATTCGATCAATGTGATTTTTTACAGACATATAGTACTCGACGAGTTCTACACATTCAACGATTTAGATTATCAAAACAGGACCCGTGATGGCTCTCACGAGCCGAACAACAACCATTTAAAATTACACCCAATCATTTCATTTTTGTCAACAAACGCAGCACAGCAGCTGCACATAGATGATATCAAAGTTGTATTTTTGTTTAGAAAATTGATTTTTTAAATTTTTTTTTATGAATAGTGATAACTTTTTAATTTTTTGAGTAACTTTTTAACTTTTTGTTTTTTTTAGCTGTGCCAAACCAGCCCTAAAATATTTACTTGCCAAACGAGACCTTAGAATGTATTGTTGAGTTGGTGGCGTTTATTATGGATTTTATTTTAATAATTTGAATCATTTAATATATAGAGTTTACTGAGTATTTTATATTTATAAAAAATTACGTTGATCGAATATCGGTAGTCTCTTGATTAGAATACATTTCTATTAATAATTTATTTTTTAAATTATATTTACCATTGAAAAAAATATGTTCCGATCAAGAGGCCACCGATATTCGATTAACGTGATTTTTTGAAAGTATAAAGTAATCGACGAGTTCTACACATTGTATAGTTCGGATTATTAAAATGAAACTCGTAGTGAGCCTCACAGGCAGTGGCGGAGCTAAGAAATTAAATTAGATGGGGCACTTATTAATTATAACATTGAAAATTTTTACAAAAATATTTCACATAAATTTTTACAATTGACTTCAAGAAAGATAAATATATATATATATATATCTATTATTTGTAATTAGTATATCATGGACAATATAAAAAAAAAATCATGGATGTAAGTTTTAAAATAAATTATATAATGATAAAGTAATAAAAATTCAATATAATAGTAATACCACGTCGTCATTGACATATGATATCACCAACCAATAGTAAAGAAACACACATAGGATGAACCCTACATGTCACCCCACATGTCAAATGTAATCAACAATTTAATAAATTCTAAATTTTCATTAAGATTAATTACAATTGTATGTCAATAATGATAGACATCACAATTGTATTGAAATTTTCTTAGATAATAATATAACTTATAGTAATATCTTTATTTTCAATAAAAAAACAACCATTATTATTCTCATAATTTTAAAAATGTCATTGATATTTCACTTTAAATAATATTTTATAATTTTTTATTTAAAATATTTTCTTTATATTTGCAAAAACAAAATAATAATAATTCCAAAACCCGGAGGGGGCACGTGACCCCTCTGGACTAACTGTGGCTCCGCCACTGCTCACAGGCCTAATAATATACTCCAATGTACTATATAAACTGGAGAGAAGCCTTTCTCTTTTTATATATAGGATAAATTACAAGCCTTTCTCTTTTTATATATAGGTTAAATTACAAATTTATTTTTGATATTTATTTAAAATACGAATTATATCACGCCTCTTAAATTTCTAATTTTATAACAAATGATTTATTTTATTAATAAATTATTAAATTAATTAATAATTTTTAATGATATAAAAAAATATTTTAATTAATAAGTCAAATAATTTTATTATTATATAAGATATCAGTTATAAATTTTACTTTTCAATTAATTTTATTAAATAAAAAATTCTGACAACAGAATATTTATAATCTTTTAAATCATAAAAGTAATTCGTTATTTAAACAAATTACCTTACATTAATACAAACTCTTCACATCACATTAATCATGCACTTGTTTTTTTGGCGGAAAAAGCTTCAGACCCCCCGTGGGGGTACTGGGGGTCGCCTGCCATTGGTCCAAAAAAAAAAAAACAATTTTTTTTTTTTTTTAATGTTTTCAGCCATTGGTCGCCTGCTACGTCACTGGGGGTGAGACCCCCAGTGGGGGTCTGAATCACGGCTCTTTTTTGGCTTATTTATTTATTATTTAAATAACTTGATAGGTTTAGCTTCCTATTATCTGTATCTTGATATATTTTAGGTATGAAGTAATCATCAGAACTAGTGAAGGTTATGATGTTGGTATGATAATCATATGCTATCCAGATCTCCAAATGATTGATGTTTAATATTTATTAAATTGTCAAATAACACTTGACAGAGAGATACTTACAAAAATAAGTTACATCTGTAATTTTTATAATTTATTCTGGAATAATTCCTGGTAGCTCGAAAATCCCAGCCCGACTTTGGCTCGAATTTTCAAAACGACGTCGTTTTGGCTATTCGAGCCAAAACGACGTCGTTTTGGATCTTTTTTTTTCTTTTTTTTTTTTTCTTTTCTTTTTCTTCCTTTTCTTTCCTTCATCTTCTCCGTTGAAACCAGGTGAAACCAGAGGAGAGAGGGAGGTCCGGCCGCCGTCGTCGTCGCAAGGAGCTCGTCGCCTCCGCCGCCTCCGCCCGCCGTCCCCGTCGCAGCACGCCGCCGATCGTCGCAGAAGCTCCGATCGTCGCAGCACGCCGCAGCTCGCAGCCCCGCGCAGCCGTCCCTCCGGCCCCGACTCCTCCTCCAGCCATTTTTATGGCCCCCTCCCCTCCCCTCCTCCTCCCTCCTCCTCCCTCCTCCCTCCTCCTCCTCCTCCTCCTCCTCCTCCTCCGACAAATTCGAGCCAAATTCGAGCCAGTGATTTCGAGCTACGAATCACTGCTGTTTATTCTGTTATAATTTTAATCGTATTAATTTTACATTAAAATTTTTACATTATGTTAATTGTCAGTATTATTTTTAAAAAATAATTATAAATTCATTATAAACTTTACACACTTTAATGATTAAGGTCATAAAATTTTCATAAATTTATAATTATTTTAGAAAAGTAGCACTCATTTGTAAATTATCCATGTTTTTTTGGAAATTGGACTGAAATCTAGGAATAAACTAGTCCATTCATTTTCTCCAAAATGATTAAGGGGAGGCTCTAAGGCCTCGTTTGGGAACAGGTTAATTTAATAATTTTTTGGTTATTTGGCTAAAATATGAGATAAAAAATTAGTATGTTCGGGATGACTTTTTGGCTTTTTACGAAAAGATGTGCAAAAAGTAGAGAGAAAAGAGAATCTTTGACTCTTGGCATGGATTGTTAGCTTTTTGACTTTTTTAGTAACTTTTTGACTTTCTAGCTAAATAGGCTAGTTCCCAAACAAGGCCTAAGTATACTCCAAAATTTTAGTTGGACACTCTAATACTTTGTACACATCATTCTAAAATTTAAAATTACTCTATTATATTGAATACCCCAAATAATATTCATATCTTAAAAAATCTTAAATATACTCTTAGGACACCTCACACATCAAATAGCCCCAAATTCACTCTTAGAGAAAAACAAAAAGGTGGAACCATCGATAGATCATAATAGTATAGGACTTAATTCTCATTAAATCCTATTGAAAATAAGTCAATCAAATTGTCGCTAAATTTTTTTTTTTGAAGATTTTTTTATATGCCACTAAAAATTAACGATTAGTAACTTTTTGTCAATGATTTTTGTAAATTGTCGCTAAAATTTACAATTAGTGACATTTTTTTGTGGTAAATTTTTTAAATTATCACTGAAAGTTAAAAATTAGTGACATTTTTTTGTAACAATTTATTTAAACTATAAATAAAACTTATAATTAGTGACATTTTTTGTGATAATTTTCAAACTGTCGCTGAAAATTAACAATTAATGATGTTTTTAATAATTTTTAATAAAAAAAAATGTCATTAATTATCATAGGATCTATTAGATAATAACTCCACATATTAAAACCTATACGTAAGTTCTCAAAACAAAATCATAAGAAACCCTCATAACACCTTCACTGCCGTTCAAACTCTCAAAACAGGTTTCAAGTGAACAGCAGCAACAACACCGTCACACACCACTGTAATTAGAAAAAATTAATATGTAACCAAAATATAGAGCCAAACATATACATTTTGTTCGAATATAAAATATTGAACAATGTCAAATAATTCAAAAACACGTTATCAAGCAAGTGAAATTTGTTTGAAGACAAGCTTTTGAATAAATATATATGTATATATATATATATTTTTGAACTCGAATAAATATAATTTGTTCGGTTTTCAATTTTGTGAACAAAGTTCGTAAAACCAACACCCAAAAACGAAGAAGATGAACAAAAGAGAGTAAGAGAATAAAGAAAAGAGAAGGAAAGATTAGTACTAGTTATGAGATATGACATCGAAAGATATTAATGATTTGCATTTTTTATAATTTTAAGTACTTTTTGGTCATTTTATGGTAATTGAAGAATTCTATTAAGTTGAGGTGTCCAACCAAAGTATTAGAATGTATTTAGAGCCTCCCGATTAAGGGGTTGACGTTCAATTTAAAATGGTCCATTTTCTTTTGACTGGATCATTTTACCCTTAAATTCTATCTTTCTTTATTGGATTAATTGACACAATATGCAAAATTAAATGACAAAATTAATATAATTAAAACTATGATCAAATTGACTCAAAGTCAAATTATAAGGTGTCACGTCCTAAAATTTAGACAATTAAATATTAAATTAGGACTACACCCCAATCAATATTCCATCATCTAAATCCTAAGGGTGAAACAAAATCTAAATGTTCTTGTCTCCATAAAGTTTAAGTATATTTCAATGCTCAAAAAAAATACAAGGAATAAAAAAATAATTAACAAATGCCAACCAAACCATCCATCATAAATTCATGATTGTCCAATACCTCTAACATTAAAGTAGCGACAAATAGTCAAAACAACTTAAATAATATAAAATTAGAAAATAACTCACAATGCCAAATTATCAAAATACTAAGGTCATAAAAAAAATAAAAAAATAAAAAAACTAATATCAACCCTAAACTCCAGAAAACAAAAGAAGTCCGAAGTTTTCCGAGATACGGTGGCATTCAGTTTCTTGCCTGTACACAACTAAATATAAATTGAGTATAAAAATAAATAAACAAATAAAAATATGGTGGGTCAGCCCTGTATAAAAAGTTAGTAAGGCCCACCATTCTGTAAAAAATAAAGTCAGTACAATTTAATCATAAGTAAATTGCTGAAGAAGTATAAAAACGTACCATTTCAAATTTAAATCATTCGAATTGACCAAAACTTGAACAACAAAAGTTGTGCAAAATCAAATTTCTTAAAAGAGAGCGCGAAATGATTTAGCAAAAATTGAACAAGTTGAGAGAAAACTTGATAGAAGAATCTAGACGGAATTCGACTGAAAAATCTAAAGCTGACAACGAAAAGAAACTGTTCTAAGATGATTTTTTTTTTGGAAAAGTTCAAACACGAAAAGTGTTCAGAATAATGTTTACTTCAATTTTCGTAAAACCAATAAAAATTAGCTCATTTCATAGGCTAAAACATCTAAAATCTGCATTACTAAAATGAATAAAAATTATTGTAATCAAGATCATCCGATTACAAGTTCTAATCAATCTTTTTAATAAAAAGTTATAATACAAAAGTTGCCTAGAATTACGTATACATACATCTGCCAAAATTTCGTACTTTATTAGAGTCGTTTACTATTTTTCAAGATGTACAAATCAAAACAAGTCAAACTATACTAATAACTTCATATTTAATTCTTTGTACCTTAACTCCACTACTTCGCCCATTCACTTCCGCCCTACACATAAATCTGATGTGCCTCCTGTATACCTAACACCGCTCCGAAGCCAAACTTGCACAAGGATATCGTCCTCAGTTTGACGGACGCTCCCCGGACGGTTAATATATATGTACGCGTGTAAATCAAAACACTCGTTTACTCTTGAAAACGATGCAACAATATATATATAATAATCCCTCATCAACTCACAAGGACAAACACACTAATGCTGAGCATAAAGCATTCAAATAAATCTCATAATCCTAACTTTTTTTTTATACTCTTGCTCACCAGCACTCAAATAAAACAACAATTCATAGAGTCATGGTGGAGTATTCAGAATTTATCTATGAGTTCTTAGTTTATTCTAATTTCACATATCCATAAATGTGATTACATCCATAAAATAAATATATATAAAAACTATAAACCTTGTATCTATAACTAATCAAAATAATTGAAATCAATCTATCATCTTCATGCCAATACAATATCAAACCAACATCAAATAAATAAATAATGACAACAAAATAAACATAAATCAAGAAGAGTGTTTTGCACTCACAATTATTTTTTTAAAAATCAAAAAAATACTTAAAAAATTAATAAAACCACCAAAACAAAATCATAACCCTTATTTTTTTTCTCTCTCCTCTCTCTCCCGCCGTCTCTCCTTCTCTCCCGACTTTCTCTCTATTGGCTAGCCGCACACAGGCGCAGCCCTATTTTTTTTTGGTTTTGCTATATGACCTAATTTTCCTAACCAAATTTCCTATATGACCTAATTTACATTTATATTATATTTTATTATATCAATACAACATATATAAATATACTATATAAGATCAATATATATATAACACCTTTATATATATAGATTCGGATAAATTATATATAATTAAATATCACATTAAATTAATTAAATAACATATTAAATTCTCATGTATCCACGCAATTAATAAAATCAAAAAAAAATAAAGTAATAATAGTAAATAATGACTTAAAAAAAATTAAGATCGCTACATAAGGACCACATGTGTAGCCTTTGTTTGTCATGTTGGTTTTAGAGGCTAAAAGGTTAAAATAGTCACAAA
Source organism: Camellia granthamiana (assembly GCA_036172215.1). NCBI lineage: Eukaryota > Viridiplantae > Streptophyta > Magnoliopsida > Ericales > Theaceae > Camellia > Camellia granthamiana. Next base: position 49,098,789 of record CM069913.1, on the reverse strand, counting down.
AAGACAAAATAAGTTAAAAAGTCAATAAGATAAAATATCACATTCAAACCATAATCATTTCATTTTTTCTGTTACGAAAATCAAAAAAATCAAAAAGCGTAACCCAAACGGGACTTTTTAGCCCAAACTAAGTAGGTGTTTGGCATGCACTAAAAAAATGCACTTTTTTTGCATACATACACTTTGTCCTATCTCATCTCTACTTTTCTACCCACTTTCTTTACTTTTTTACACATTTTTTTTTATAAAAAGTTAAAAAATATACTTATTTAGAACATCTCAAACCAAATAGCTAAAAAGTCAAAAAAGAACCTACTTTTCAAACGAAAAGATAATAACATAATTTAGGGTTCGTTTGGCATTGGTTAATATAGTCAAATTTTTTGTACTGAGACTTTTTTAGCCTCGTTTGGTTTTTATTTTGGGACTTTTTTAATTTTTGTGAGAGAAAAAATGTAATGATTATAAATAAAAAATAATATTTTATCTTATTGACTTTTATAATTAATTTTATCTTTTTGTAATTATTTAGCCCAAAAAAAATGTCAAACTAAGACGAGTACAGTAATACTTTTTTTGGGTTACTTACACAAAATATAAAAAGACATGTTATGTAGGGTACATTATTTATTAGTTATAAGAACAGTGGTAATAAAAGAAAAGACATAACAAGATGCTAATTATTGAAGCAACAATAATATGTTTGGAAAAAGTAGGGAATTTGGTATTCAAGCTTACCTACTAATCAATACTTTAAAGTGATATTTTACCATATCTTTTTGGGTCATATATTATTTTGGATAATGAGGGAAATAATTATCTCGATTTATTAATGCCGGTCACCAAAAGCAAGTTCCAATTTCTCTATCTATTATTGCATTTGCTAGATTAAGGATCGACATACAAAATCTGGAAGATCTTTATGCGTTAACTCTTTTGGTCATGTTTATTTCGCTGTTTAAGTTGTCATGTTTATTGCATTTGCATTTGCATTTCTCTATCTATTATTGCATTTGCTAGATTACGGATCGACATACAAAATCTAGAAGATCTTTATGCGTCAACTCTTTTGGTCATGTTTATTTCGCTGTTGAAGTGGTCGGATTGGATTATGAAGACGGTAGGTCTCATTCACAAAATATTTGATAGTGAAATAAGAGGGTGGATTAATAGTCCAAGGGACTTAGTAATCCCCCTCAGTAGGGGATTAGCTTGGTTGGGTTTTGGGTAGGATTAGAAAAATAATAACGAGATTGAATCTACTTTATATAAATAAATAAAAAATTATTTTATTTTTTTACCAAGTGCATCTGTTTATTTTAATATTTGTTTTAATTTTTTAATATAAAAATAATTTATTTATTTATTTATTTTATATAAACCATCACTAACAATTCTCACATTAACAATCTCTTTATTAATTATTCTCTCGCTAACAATTTCATTCAACCTAATCCGTCAAATAAACGTGGTCTTTGAGTTAACAAACAGAGTTCTCTTTGATCAAGAGTCACTGTATTTTACGGTTTTTTCTTGTATTTGTTTATGGTTTTTTTTTGTGTGATTTGTGTGATGTTTCCATTTGTGATACGTTTATAGTAATGTATTATTAAATTCACATTTTAGAATAATTTATCTTTTACACTGTACTCTTTAAGATGCATTTCTACATTAATAAATGTTGCCTATATTATATTAAGGGTAAATTACAAATACATTTTGAGATTTGCTTAGAATATAAATTGTATTTTATAGTTTGAAAAATTACAAATACTTTATTGTTAGAATTTTTTATTTAACAAAATTAACTAAAAAAATAAAATTCATAATTGCTATCCTATACAGTAATAAAATTACTTAAATTATTAATTGAAATATATTTCTAACATCATTAAAAATTATTAATTGGCTTGATGATTTATTAATAAAATGGACGATTTGTTATGAAATTAAAAATTTCAAGAAATGATTCATATTTTACTCAAATCTCAAAGGTATATTTGTAATTTAATGCTAATTCAACCACATGCAATTTTTACTTTAATTTTTTTTTTCAATAAGTCTTTTTTAATTAAATTTTTATTGAAACCTATTAACACAGGACAAATAAGTCTCTAGAATAATTAAATCGATAGAAATTCAAAGAAATGCCAAATTCATGTCTAAAGATTAGTACGTAACTTTTGCGGACAACTCAAAATTACTTCAAATTTGATTGTTTGATTAAAAATAATCCTGAGAGCAACAGGTGAATTCCAATTCTTGAATATATGTCCTATTTTTAAGTTTCGTTATGTCATTTATGTTAATATAATAAAATCTTAGTAAATGAATTGTACATTTCAACACTTTGAATTTATATAGTTGTAATAAACATTGACCTCCATTACCCTTGAGTAGGTAGTTTAGTTGGTTAGTGGATATGCTCTCTACATGTCTAATTTAAGTTTAACTTTTGTCAACTCCTCTTATTTATTCAGTTATACGATTAAGAGATATCGCTTAATTTTCGAGTTTACACTCGTAGGGCAACCCAATAGACCCTAACCACAATATGATTCCGGGTTATTAAAATTACATATAAATAAATAAAACAATGTCCTCTATTCTTACATATAATGTAAGCAAACGGATTTTGCTATCATATCTGTCATTATATCTGTTGAAGCTAAAAATGATAGAATAATGCAGACTTTTTAATACTTTTGAAAGTCATCAAATAGATTTTGAATTGCTCTGATTAAATTGTAAGGGATATCTTAATCTTAAATCTATCCATTAATCAAAACCATTAATTCAAGCAAAGCATAACGTGTAACAAAAGCCTTACATTGCACCTTCCAATGATTGGTCAGTGTGGTACCATTTGTGTCTCTGAAATTGCAGAGGGGTATTTGTTTGGACATGACTAGATAAGACATATTGCAATGCAATGATCTGTTACTCTCATGGTAAATAGTTCATGAATTATTTAATTGAAAATAATTTGTATTTGTTTAATTTTACTTTTCTAGTTAAATGATGAAATAATTAATTTATTAAAAATATGAAATCCAATCACATATCTCAATCTCATCAAATAAACACAACTTAGGCCAAGTTTGGGAAGACTAAATAAGTGCACTTTTTGACTTTTTATGAAATATGGGTTGGATTTGGGTTGGGTTTGAAGTGATGTGTTAGAGAGGTGATGTGACTTAAATAAGATGATGTGACTTAAATAGGATAGTGACTTTTTGACTTTTTGAATTTTTTTGAGGATGCCAAACTTGGCCTTAGTATTTGTGACAAACAAGGTTCTAGTTACCAGAATTAGCCTTTTTATGTTTTTTTTAAGAGTAAATTGCATTCACCTTCTATGAGGTTAAAAAATAATACAACTTAACTCTACATTTTGAAATAATTATATTAGTCTCTTGGTATAGCCATTTCTTTTTTACTAAAATATATATTTATCTTTATTTATTACAGTGTCTTTTTGTCATCTAAATTAGTTTCGGTCGCTTTAAATTTACTATTATAAAGAAACTAATATAATTATTTCAAAAGTATTGAGCTAACTGTAACATTTTTAACTTAAAAAAATGTGAATGTAATCTATCCCTTTTTCTTTTTTTAATTGACAACATAGGAAACATTTATATTAATAAATATCAACATACATAAACAAGACCCCAACAGGTCATTCCAACCAAACAACAAAACGAATAAAAAAATCCGCCAAAAAAATTCGGTTATGATCTAGGAAAAGTTACCGATCTTCTTAAAGATGTGGTCTGGAAAGCAAGATTTGCATCAAACCAAGCAAGATCTACTTGAAAGCCCGCCATCCTTGTTGACGTCGTTCCAATCGTCGTTGCCCAACTCCTCCACCACTGCCGCCGAACTTCGGACACCACTAGAAACTAGAGTTGAGAAGAAAGTACACCCACAATGGCATAGAAGAAGGCTGAAATAGGAGGGAACCATTGTGGGTGTTGAAAATCTAAAAATCTATGCCGAAATCAGAGAAGAAAACTCTTAAAACCCCTATTTCATATATAAAAAGTTCAAATCTTCACTTTAAAAGTGTATAGGGGGTCATTGGGGTGTCTCCAGAACACCGTCAAAATATTGACGAAAATCTCCTTGAGAGAGAAGCTCTACTCTCTGTCTCTGTAACTCTTGCCCGGGTAATCTACCCTTTTTTAAATTAAGGTAAGGCTGAAAATTCTAAAAACCCTTAAAATTTTGATTCTTGATTATGTTAATTTTAAACAGTGGATATCAATCACAATCAAACAATTATCAACAAATTGGCACAATGAATTAATGTGGAAAAAATCACAATTAGAGCATCTCCAATTGTGATAAAAAAAATTAAAAAAAAATTTATTAGCCAAAACCACAAAACAATCCACTAAGAAAATAAAAATGAATTACACACGAGTTCCCTCAATTAGCTAACGAATCTACACCCGAATTGAACCATCCCTGATGTGCCTTTTCCATCACCGTCTTCACATCGGAATTACTTTGCCCAACGTTGAATCCGTAATGCCGATGTCGAATCTATGACGATAAGCCACTCCAAAATCCACCAAAACCTTAGGCCCAAGTTTTATAGAATCCACCAAAGAACACCTCTCTCTTTTGTGAATGAAATAATAAAAATAAATCCATTGATGATGTCAATATAAAGCTCATAGATCCATCGATCACTCTCAAATCATCAAGGAAATCAATATATAAACGCCCTCCAATATAGAAAACCTTGGTAGTTCTCCTTTCTAAAAATCTGGACGGATTCAACCCTAAAAAATAACAAACAGCACACTTTATACTAAGCAAAGCCACGAAGACCGCTTGAGCCACCAGTTTATCGCTCGAGCAGTGTGAATAAAGGCAGTGCAAACATATAGGCCAACCACTCGAGCGCAACATCCACCGCTCGAGCGAAAAAACTTGCTTCCTAAAAGTTCAGACTGCAGGCAAAGATACTGGATGAATCACATCACTACTTAAGTGCACAAATGACCGGTTGAGCAATCAAATAACTTTGGCGTTAATCCTCGTACATAGTTAGCGAAGTGGCAAACAAGGGTTGCTCAAGATACGGAATGTCAATACAAACTCCTCTACACAGGCATAACTCGGGTTGGATTCGCATCAAACACTCATAACCTCACTGAAACAAAAAGAGCAAATAAAATTACAATTGAAAGAAGTTTTATCAAACGGGATTATCAATTACAAAAACCTAACAATCTCCCCATTTGGCAATTCCGTAAGAAAACACACCTAACAAAGAAAATCTTAATCACCCCAATCCATTACAACCAATAAAGACAACATTCTCAAAATATAATCCACAAAACAGTTATTAGTGCCACAATAGTATATGATGGCATGAAACATATGACAATATGAAAACTTGAAAAGAAACATCATGCTATCAAGCAATAACATCACTTCAAAAATCTCCCCCTCAAACATACTCCACCTTTTTGTCATGAATTGTCAAAGAAAGCTTAAATAACAAAAACAAGGACAAATAGCCACACAAGCAAGGACAGGAAGGTGTAATGACCAATAGCATGCGATAAGTAAGCAACACATAGCAACATGCGAACCAACAACCTTTTTATAACAATGGCATTCAGCCAGCAATTAAGAGGCCCTGTGGCCAATAGATAAATAAGATCCTCGGTCTAAAACCATTTCTCGACATTTACCTGAAAAAAGATTAACAACGTAAGATGAACATAAAGTTCGGTAGGGATCCCAACGTGATCCTAAACAATAACAACTTACTGATAACTATGATCATGAATGTTTTAGGTCATATCATATACATATGTGCCAGTTTATACACAAAGATATACTTACATAGATACTTTTCTAAAAAACATTCGATTTATTCAACAACACAAACCATTTGCTTTTCTTTCTACTTGTTACATTTTTATTTTAAATTCGCCCGACAACCACCGGTTTTCGAAACAAATCTATAAAACCCAATTACGTTTTCTCCAATTACCGAACTTACACCAATTTCACTTACATTCCCAAATAACGACATCCCAAATGAACACAAACATAATACATATAAAATGTTCCTTTTGTAACCACATAAGACAACTGACATCCTCCATAAAATAATCATCACTATGCATGGTACACATAAATAAAACCGAGATGATAACGAGAAACCCAACAACGCTCTACCTATCTCAAACACGGTAAGTCAAAGATACACCTTTCCAACACTCACGCCAATTTGCCAGACACCGCTAAAAGGTAATGGTACCTCTGCCAATTTACCAAATGCCCACTGGAAGGTAATGGCACCTCTGCTAAGTTCTCCAGGCGCTAGTTGGAAGGTAATGGTATCCCTCATTCTCAGCGCATGCACATCTCCAACCATCACATAATTCAACAAATTTAAATAACCCGAGTGTACTACATACACATAATCTATTCAACATCACAATGTCATCATCCACCGATAACCAAGGACAAAACCTCTAAGCATAAATATTTAAACACACGTTTGTCACGCCCCAAAATTTGGATAATTAAATATTAAATTAGAACTAAACCCCAATCAATATTCCATCATCCAAATCCTAGGGATGAAACAAAATCTAAATGTTCACATCTCCAAAGGGTTTAAGTAAATTTCTATCTTCAAAAGATTACAAGGGATAAAAAATAAAATAAATAAAAATAAATAAAAAAGAACAAAACGGCAACCAAACCATCTACCATAATTTCATAACTAACCAATGCCTCCAACATTAAAGTAACAATAAATAGTCAAAATAACTTAAATAATGTAAAGTTACAAACCATGCCAAATTATCAAAATACTAAGGTCAAAAAAAATAATAAATACATAAACTAATATCAGCCCTAAGCTCAAGAAAACAAAAGAAGTCCAAACGATATGTCCAACAACTATAGGTATTTCTCATCACCACCGTAGTCCCAACTAATCCTCCAAAGAAAACTCGGTTGCGCTCAAACAGAACGCACCCGAGATGCCAAGAGACAAAACGGGTCAGTATACAAGTATACTGGTATGAATACAAGATTTGACACCCACGTGTCCACCAGACACAAATAAAATTATATTTAATTCTTGTTACGGGACATGACAAGTAGTTCGACGAACGGGTAGTTTCCTGAGATACGATGACATTTAGTTTCTTGCCCATATACAACGAAATATAAATTGAGTATAAAATAAACAAAATAAAAATAAAAATATGGTAGGTCGGCCCTGCATAAAAAATTAGTAAGACCCACCATTCTGTAAAAAATAAAATTAGTATAATTTAATCATAAGTAACTTACTGAAGAAGTATAAAAATGCACCATTTTATGCTTAAATAATTCAAATTAACCAAAACTCAAAGAACAAAAGTTGTACAGAATCAAATTTTCTAAAAGATAGCGTGAACGAATTTAGTAGAAACTGAACAGGTTGAGAGAAAAACTTGATAGAAGAACCTAGACGAAATTTAACCAAAAAATCTGAAGCTGAAAACGAAAAGAAACTGCCCTAAGATGATGTTCTTTTTTGGGAAAAAGTTCAAAATACAAAAAGTATTCAGAATAATGTTTTATTTCAGTTTACGTAAAACCAATAAAAATAAGCTCATTTCGTGGGTTAAAACAGTATCTAAAATCTACAATACTAAAATAAATAAAAACTATTGTAACAAAGATCATCCAATTACAAGTTCTAATCAATCTTTCTAGTAAAAAGTTAAAACACAAAAATTGTCTAGAATTATGTATACATGTTTCTGCCCAAATTTCGTAATTTATTAAGGTTATTTACTATTTTTCAACATGTACAAATCAATAAAATTCACACTATACCAATAAACTAATAATTAAATCTTTGTACCTCAACTCTACCACTTCGGTCCTTCACTTCCGGCCTACACATATATCTCATATGTCTCCCGTATACCTAACCCCGCTCCAAAACCAAACTTGCATAGGGATATCGTCCCCAGTTTGACCCGCACTCCCTAGACGGTTAGCATATATGTACGTGCGTAAATCAAAGCACTCGTCTACTCCTGAGAACGAAGCAACAATATATATATACAATCTCTCATCTACTCATGAGAACAAATATAATAATGTCAAACCTAAGGTATTCAAATAAATCTCATAATCCTCACTTTTTTTTTTAATACACTTTTTCTCACCGACACTCAAATAAAAACAACAATCTATGGTAGAGTGTAAGGAATTTATCTATGGGTTCTAAGTTTAATTTAATTTCATATAATCACGAGGGTAATTACAATCATAAAATAAATACATATAAAAACCCTAAACCTGATATATACAACTAGTCAAAATAATTAAAATCAACCTATCATCTTCATATAAATACAAATCAAACTAGCATCAAATAAATAAATAAAAACAACGAATAAAACATAAATCAAGGGACGTGGATTTTGTACTTACAATTATTTTTTGAAGATCAAAGAAATATTTGAAGAACTAATAAAGCCACCAAAACAACACCCTAACATTTTTTTTGTTTTTTTTTTCCTTCTCCACTCCTCTTTCCCGCCTCTCTTTTCATGCCACACACAACACTCTTTTTTTTTTCTTTGAGTACTCTCTCTTTCTCTCTCTCTCTCTCTTACTCTCTCTTGGCTACTCTCTCTTTCAGCTGCTCTCTCTCTCTCTCTCTTTTCTTTCTTTTCTTCCTGATTACCCAATCATTATTCTAACCTAATTGACTATTATATAATATTATATAAATCAAGGTTTTAAAACCCGGACCGGACCGGCCGGTTCAACCGATTGAACCGGTGACCGGAAGGGGCTCCGGTCCGGTCTACCCACCAGAACCGGCCATCAGCAAAAACCGGCCTATTTATGCAAAACCGGTGAACCCACCGGTTAAACCGGTGAACCGGTTGACCCGGCACCGGGTTGATCAAACCGGACCGGTGCGATTTTTTTTTTTTTTTTTTCTTTCTTTTCTTTCTTTCTTTCTTATTTTATATATATATATATAAAATATAAGAATATAAGAAAATTTTAATTTGAAACTCTTTTTCAAGGGTCTCCTCTTGTGAGGAATCCCATTAAGAGCTTGATGAAATTATTGTGAAAGTCTTCACCTATTTATAAGAAAAAAAACTCTTTCAAAAAAACTCAAAAAATCCATGTGGGATTCAATCAAATGTATTGGAGGGAATATTGAAATTTTGATATCCCTCCAAAATTTTTGCTCTCCTTTCAATCAAATTATTTGAATTAAAATCATATGGAGGGAATATTAAATATTTGATTTCATCTTCCAAAATTGAAATTAATAATATTTTAAAATGTATTATTATATTTTTCAGTAAAAAAAATATTAGGACAAATATTTAAGATAATTTAATATTTTTAATTTATAATTTTATTACTTATATTTTTATTTAAATATAATTTTAATATATTTATTACGTCACGGTTCGATTCCGGTTCGATTCCGGTTTGATTCCGGTTGAGCCGGTGACCCGTCCACCCGGTCCCTTTTCCGGTTCACTCACCGGTCCGGTTTTTAAAACATTGATATAAATACACATAAATATAACATATATAAATATAAATATAAGGTCAATATATATATAACACCTTTTATGTATATAAAAAACAAAAACATCAATATATAAATATTCAAATTAATTATATATAATTAAATAGCACATTAATTAAATATCACATTAAATTCTCATGTATCCACACAATTAATAAAGCCAAAAATAAAATAAAGTAATAATAACAATAATAAATAATGACTTAAAAAAATTAGGGTCGCTACAACGTTATATGATAATCCAATGCTCATTTGACTTTAAGTCCAACAACAATGATAATAATAATAATATTCAAAGGTTTCAAAATCCAACTTCCAGTTCATTTCTAAATTTACAATATGCCACGGTTTTTTTCTCTTTTCAAAGTCAATTCTTTTATTTTCCAAGTTAACATGCCCGAATCCTTTTCTTTCCTAAAATCAATTTTCACATTTCAATAAAACCATATCCATGAATATCAAGTCATAATCCAACTCAACTTAACATGATTAATCCAAATAAATTTCAAATACCAAAATTAATTCTCCATTTATGTCATTAACACGATAACACAACTCAATTTAACAAAACACAAACATTACTCAACTTTACCCCTATATAATCCATTAGGTCAAATTAATAAAATTAGGGCTTTCCCTTCTCACAACATAAACACGTTGAACTACTCCCCAATTAACCCAAACAATCATCAATTTTACAATTTCAACTCCAAACATTTAAACCCTAGGTCCCTTTTGCATGTTTTTTGAAAATTCACAATGAAATGATTTTTATGGAATAAAATTTACCACATGTCTATCTATAGATGAGGTATTAAAGAGGAACAAAGGAATCCCTACTTCTTGAAGTGACGAGGAGAAGGTCGAAAAATCCGCGGCGATGAAAACATGATCCGCTCAGATTAAAATGAAGCCCTCGCAGCCCTCTACGTTTTGGTCTAAAGGACTATGGTCAAAGTGTACAAGTAGATGAAAACCAAGTATAAAGAGCTTGGGAGCTCAACAATTGAGGAAGGAGGGAGAGAGAGAGAGAGAGAGAGAGAGAGAAAAGAGTGATCCAAAAGTGACTTTTATGGAAGCTGAATTCGGACAAACCGCTCGAGCAATCGAACCTGCGCTCGAGCGAAGAATGTGAATTCTCAGAAGTTCAGACCACACAAGGCTGACCGCTCGAGTGACCAAACTTGTGCTCGAGCGAAGATCAACAACTCATAGAATCACAAGCCTACAAAAGTACTAGAAGGCTCGCGAGACTGCTTGAGGGACCAATTCATCGCTCGAGCGATGAAGAAAAACTTAGAGCACTACACTCGTATTACCTCTAATGCTCTTGAGTTGAATCCAAAGTGTTGCAACTCAAGTTCACTCCATTGCTCTTGAGGTTTCAAGCTTCTCAAGTTCGTTACCAAATCAAGTTCATATGGCATTTCGAACCCTTCCTCTATGATCCTTTAAAGGCTTGCATTAAATGCCAACAAATATACCCTCATTCGAGCACTCTAGTACAGGTATTCAATTTTATTAAAGTAAGGAGGGGTGGAAACATTCTGGCCATGAGCATACTCAACTTGACCCTCAGCATAATCCTTTAGTCCATCAGCTATGGAAATAGCCATGAAAGCAAGAAATTGGTCATGCCTTTATTTGCCTTGAGCCTCATTGTTACTTTTATCCTCATTAAACTTTGATTCATCATCCCAAGTGATAACGAAGGCTTTCTTCTTCCTCATTCGATTAGGGTATTCTTGAAAAAAGTAGCCAAATCCTTAGCATTCATAGCATTGGACTATTTGAGAATTTCCTTATATTTTTCCTTTCTTCTTCTCGATTATCAAGTCAATTTTGAACTTATCTTTGCCTTTGGGTTTATGAGTTAATTCCAAAAGATTAGCCTTCTTTTTCAAAAAAGACTTTTTGAAACGTTTTATAAAAATGTTCGTCATCTCATAATCGAACACACAATCCTCATCAGAATCATTTCCAACTCTATGAGCACTACTAAAAGCAACATCATCTTTTTGTTTTTGTTTTTTTTTTTTTGAAATTCATATGAGACTTATAGGTTTGGAGAATTCCAACCAAATGATCGAACTTGAGATTGTCAACATCTTAAGCCTCCTCAATAGCCGTAACTTTTAATTGAAATCTATCGGGTAAGGACCTCAAAATTTTTTCCACAATCTTGGATTCCAATATTTTTTTCACCTAAATTGAAGCTAGAATTCATAATGTCACTCAACTTCGCATAAAATTCATCAAAGGTCTCACTATTTTTCATAGAAAGGTTTTCAAAATTAGAAGTGAGCTTTCAAAATTTTGAGCGTTTAACCGAATGAGTGCCCTTATTGATAGTTTCTAAGAAATCCTATGCCTCTTTTGCGACTTCACAATTATAAATACGACTAAACTCTTTGGGTGTAATGGCGTAAAACAAGGAATTGACAGCTTTACTATTTCAGTTACTATTTTGGTAATCGATTGTGTCTCGTTTGTCAATTAGTTTGGGGAACATTACTCTATCAACGGTAATCGTAGATTTGGTCCACCCGGACATGATAGATTGCCAAAAATTTTCATCAATTGCTTATAAAAATGCTCTCATCTGAGCTGTTCAAAAAAAGAAAAATAATTGGATACATCAAGTAGGTGTAGACACTCCATTTTTTACTGACCTTAAGACTCAGACGTCATCGGTTGTGCAGTCGATGATTGCGCATGTCTATGCTTGTTTCGAGTGCCCAAAGGTCTCGGCTGGGTGCCTTGTCTTTGAGCCTCTTAACCCTTTGTGTTTTGGCCTTGGTTTTTGGGCCCAACCTTGTTGCCTCTTGCCTAGGGGGGGAGAGGGCCTTGCTGGCTACTTGTGGCACTTGCCAGCCACTTTTCTCCCTTGTAGGCCACTTCAAGTGGCCGGCCAGCCACTTAACTGGCCGGCAGCCACTTTTTCTCCTTTTTAGATATTTTCAGATATTTTGAGCCAGCTGTGGCTCACTGAACTCATCCTCCATACACGTGTATAGAGGGATTGAGCAAGCTTTTTGGCTTCCTTACTCTATAAAAGGGGAGCTTCCTCCCTCGTGAGAGGGGTTCAAAAAATCTCAGAGCTAAAAATCTCCCTCTCTCTCTAGAATTCTCACTCTCTCTATATTGTGCTATATTGGGCCTTAAAGTGTGTTTTCTTCATACATTTGCACTAAGACACCTAGTCAAACACCTTCACTTTGGAGCTGAGGTCCCTTGGAGCTTGGTTTGAGGTCTTAGGACTGGTTTTAGCTCAGAGAAGTTGATGTTCTTGCTGTTGTTCTTCAAGGGTCATCAAGGGTAAGCATATACCCCTTTTAAGCTTTGTTTTGATTAATAGCTTAACCACCTTTGCATGTTACTTTAAGGCTGGTTTTAGCCTCTTAAAAACTTTGATTTTAAGGCTTTAAAATGTGGGTTTGAGTCTTGTTTGGTTAGGAGATGTTTCCCCTCTTTTGCTTTATGGCTTGTAAAACCTCTTGAGCCACCATTCTTAGCCTTTGTTGTGACCTTTGTTTGGCCTTTCTACCACTGAAACTCAGAGGAATTTCAGTGGTAGAAAGTTGGCTTTGAGGCTCAAAATGAGACGGGATGGTCCCCTCTCTTTATGTCTTGTTTGTATGCATAGTGGGCCTACCAAGTGAGCATGTATTTCTCCCCTTTTGAAGCTTAGTTTAATCATGTTTTTATGACTTTTTAGACTTGCTCTAGCTCTGTTTTTGGCTGGTTTGGCCACCTCTTGCTTGCTTTTTATACTTGTAGTACAATCACGCTTGTTGATCTAACATGCTTCATGCTTGAGCCTATCATTTTAGCTAGTGTTAGCTCTATCTCAGCATGTTTTTGCCATTATTTTAGCATGCCTTAGTTCTATTTTGAGTGGTCTTGGCCATGTGAGGCTTGCCTTGTATGGTTGTAGTATAAGTGGCTTTGACTAGCTTTGAGTGTCAAGTCTCTAGCATGCTTTACTTGAGTTGTTTGCATGCCTTAAACTCATTTCTCACATGATTTCAGTGTATATGGTGTAGTCACACTCTCACATATTCCACTCCTTCATAGCTTTTGTGAGTTGTGCCTTATGCCTTGTTTATGAGCCAATACGTATGCATGCTTGTCTAAGCTTTTGGGCCACCATTTCAGCATGTTTTGGCCTTTATTTTGGCATGGTTGAGCTCTGTCCAGAGCTGGTTTGGTTATTTGGGCTATGTATTGCATGCTTCTTGTGTAGTGCCCTTTACTAGCCTTAGGCTTTAGGGACTCTAGTGTGCCTGATTTGTAATGTTTATGTGATATGGCATCATTTAACATGTAATTTTAGAGCATATAGCGTTGTTATACTCTCATGTATAGCACTCTTCAATGTGTTTAAGAGTTGTGTCTCATGTCTTGTTGATGAGTTAATGCATGAACATCATTTTCTTGCCTTTCATGCTATCATTTCAGAGTATTTTGGCCATTGTTTTGGCATGCATGAGGTCTGTTTAGGGCTGGTTTAGTCCATTGAACAATGTATTGCATAGTCTTAATGTTGTGTACTTCATTAGCTTTAATGCCTAAGTCTTCTAGCATGTCATGCATGTGTTGTTTGTGTGTTAGATTCTTGTTTTAGCATGCCACTTTAGCATTGAAAGATGAGCATATTGTTTGCATTGCATTGTATTTGGATTGGACGTTAATCCAAACACGAGAAATGTGGCACGTTTCATCCTCAAAGTGATCAAACGTGTTACATTTCTTAGTCGCCAACCCTCATGATCATACATGATAGAGGTGGAGGCTCTTATGTATTGTTTGTGCATTCAATAACATTGTACGAGCTTGGCTCTTTGGCCATCATGCATTGAGATGCGCGATTGGTGGCATGAGAGTCGAGTACTACGCTCCTTTGAGCTTGAGAAATGATAAGGAGAGTAGTTGCACACACATTTCCTTGTAAATGCATTGTTATGCCTTTGTTGATCTCTGTTACAGCAAAGTTGGGATTCTGGAAAGGCAAGTGGCCGGCCGGCCACTTGTAGCAAAATTTTCCAAAATGCTCCTGTTGTGGGGCAGATGCAACCTGAAAGTGTGTTCGATGCTCTGAGGTCATTGCGAGTGCAAACAGAGACAACTCATGGCATGGAAATGCATTTCCGAGTGGAAGCGAACCAAGCATGCATCTCTCCCGTGCTCTCGAGGCCATTTTACTGCTTTACTTAGTTAGTTAATTTGTCGGTTTTGTAATTAATTAGCTTAGCATAGTTAGTTAATTGATTTGTAATAAGTAGCTTAGCTTAGCTCTTATTTATTCAGACCCTCCGTCGAGAGGACAAATGTTGTAATAAGGGTGCGCGTGTGTGTGCATGTCTTCCAACCCTACGTCTTTCTCCCTTTTATCTACCCGCTTTCAGTGGTTAGATTAGGGCATATTTCGATTAGCATACCTTATGCTTGCATGCGTGCATCATTCATTTGTCTTGCATGCACTGGGCTCGGCGCATCATTCAAACTGCATTGTATTTCAATTTCTATTTGAATACATGTATCAAATGTCGCATTCATATGCCATTTTAGATAGCCGAACCTATCTTAGTTGCATTTTTGCATGTGTTGCATTAGGCATCTTAACATAACTAGAATCATGCATTAATTTCTAACTAGTTTTCTGTTTTGGCTCGGAGTACACTGTGAGTATTTACGCTATAGCATACTTGCATGCGTGTGAGTGAGTGTTCCCATGACAGCATGCTTGCCATGAGGCTATTTGCTTAAGTGATTAACTGCATGAATGCCTGTGGATGAGGGTTTCATTACTTGAATTGGAACAATTCATCAAAATGTGAGTTTTAAGCCCACTTGGAGTGACAAATCATCATGTTGTTTTAAGCCCACTTGAGGGTGGCAAATCCGCATTTTAGCCTACTTGCGAGTAACACTTCCAAACCATTTTCGAAAAAACGAACATGAGATGCTTTGTTCCAAATCGAGTGATTTAGTCTATACTGGTATGCTGCGCGCATCACATAGTAATTTTAGATTAATAAACCGGAATAAGAACACATGTGTTTTTA
This sequence comes from Camellia granthamiana, assembly GCA_036172215.1. Lineage (NCBI taxonomy): Eukaryota > Viridiplantae > Streptophyta > Magnoliopsida > Ericales > Theaceae > Camellia > Camellia granthamiana. The sequence goes on along the minus strand of CM069913.1, from coordinate 49,083,114 downwards.
AAACAACATATCATGTTAGTAGAGACCGGTCCTTTGATCGGGCGAGCGGGGGTGCTCATTTCAGGACCTTTCCCTCTTATACCCAAGTTCCTGACCCGAGGCAACTTTGGTGATGACGGACATGTGGCATTAGGCACGAGTCAGGGTTTCCTAAATTTTTCAAAATAAAATATTTAGGTGGCGACTCTGAAATCTGGCAAAGTAGTCCATGTTTGGCGTTTTTTATTCAAAATTGATTTTTCAAAACCAATTGTCGGATTTGGACTCTTTGGTGATTTATCAATCTTACATTGCACTTTATGAGATTAGATTCAGAACCGTGACAGGAGTCCGAACTGTAATAGCTAGAACCCAATTCGCGCCCTCTCCAAAAGGGGACTGCGCGGAGAGAGTTCGGGCGGTCTACAGTAGGGGTGGCCGCATCGTAGAATTCTCCTCACGAATTGAATTCATTATCACAAATCAAACAAGATCTTGCTCTTTATTGCTTTGAAAAACAAAGATTGAGCAATCTATTCTAATACCAATTAAAAATTTTAAAACCCTTAAGATATTGATTCGTGATTATGTTTCAATTTTAAACAGTGAATATCAATCACAATCAAATATTCATCAACAAATTAGCACAATGATTTAACGTGAACAAAACCATAATTGAAGCACCTCCAATTATGATTAAAAAAAAAATCAAGGGCCAAAGCCACAAAACAACCTACTAAGAAGACAAAAATGAATTACATACAAGTACTCTTAATTACCTAGCAAATCCATGTCCAAATTGAACCAAACCCGATGTGTCTCTTTTACCGCTGTCTTCACCTTGAAATTGTTTTTCCCAACATTAAATCCACAATACTGATATCGAATCCACGACGATGAGCCACTCCAAAATCTACCAAAGTTTCAGACCAAGTTCTCCAAAATCTACCGAAGAATACCTCTCTCTTTTGTAAATGAAATAATAAAAACAAACCCCTTGATGATGTCAATATGAAGCTCGTAGATCCATTAATCACTCCCAAATCATCAAGGAAACCAATATATAAACACCCTTCAATATAGAAAACCTTGGTAGCTCTCCTCTCTAAGTATTTGGACGGGTTCAACCCTAAAATTAGCAAACAGTGCACTTTATACTAAATAGAGTTGTGAAGACTGCTCGAGCCACCACTTTACCGCTCGAGCGGTGTGAGCAAAGACAGTGTAAACATATAGACCAACCGCTCGAGCGCAACATCTACCGCTCGAGTGGTAAAATTTGCTTCCCAGAAGTTCAGACTGCAAGGAAAGATACTGGATAAATTACTTTACTGCTCGAGTATACAAATGACCATTCGAGTGGTCAAACAACTTTGGCCTCGATTCCCGTACATAGTCAGCGAAGTGGCAAACAAGAGTTGCTCAAGATATAAAATATCAGTACAAACTCCTCTATACAGACACAACTCAGATTAGATTCACATTTAAACACTCACTGTCTCACTGAAATAAAAGAACGAATAAAATTATAACTAAAAGAAAATTTTGTTAAACAGAATTACCAATTACAATACCTAACAAAGGCTACCAACCTAATGTAGCTTTCCGATCTTGGCGTGATATGACCTTTGCTCTAAAGTACCAAAATCACACTACAAATCTCACCATTTGTAGTAATGGTAGGTACATAGAAAATTAAAAAGAATTAAAATATTCAAAAATAAATTATTATAAAATCCATATTTATTTTGGAAGTAATTTACTACATTCTAATTTTATTATTATTTTATATGTAACATTATGGGGAAATTACATTTCGGTGGGTTTTACTCAAAATAATTATAAATTCATGAAAAAAAAAAATTTATTAATATTTATAAAATTTGTCACTTATTTAAAATTATTTTTCAAAAATTAGACTGAATTGTAATTTTTCCTAACATTATTGCTTGTCTATAATCATTTTTTGCATACTGGCTTAGTCATTCCATGAAAGCTTGTTATGGTTACATGATTAGAGCTGTAAATGAATTGAGTTAAATTTTACATTATTTGGGATTGACTTATTAAAAGTTTGTTAATCTCGAGCTCAATTCATCAAAGATTTAAAAAATTCAAGCTCAGCTTGAATTAACTTAATTATATAAATAAGTTGACTTGAGTTCGAAAAACATAAACTTAAATTAGTATGCACATTATGAGGGGGGAAAAGGAAATTATGCGCAAAGAATATAAAAATATGCTCATATTATTAATAGATCCATTAATTAAATATGTAAATTTGTACAAACATACAATATATTAGAACAATAAAATAAATAAAATAAACTATATTTCATTTATGATTAAAAATTAATAGTGATTATATATTCTTGTATTCCAAAGGCCATTTGAATTCAAATTGGGTGTACTCGAGCTTGAATTAATTATTGAACAAGTTTAAAAATTGAGTGAAACTCATTCCTAAAGTCTTATTTTTGACAGGGACATGGCCCACAACGGCCCAAGATGAGTGAGTTATCAGTAGTCTCCGTTTGAGGCTATTGGGCTTTTGGGCCCAAAAATGGCTTTACATGTTCTAGCTTTCAGTGAACACTGATTGGACCTAAGATTGAAATTATTATTAGCCACAATTGGTCCTACCTATGGGACTTATTTACTCATAATTCTTGAACTAAAAATTCATGAATATAAGAAACTTCTCAATATAATTTATTCATTTTTGTTTTTGTTGGTATGTGTAGTTGTAAGTTTTATTTGTTAGATTAATGAATTTATTAATGTACGTGAGAAATTTATCATTCGAATAATTGTTTATATATTGGTAAAGGTGTAAGGATTGTTTGGAATGATTTAAATAAATATGTTTTTTGACTTTTTACGAAAAAAATATGTAAAAAAATAGAGAAATGATATGTCATAAATAAGTGTACTTATTTAATTTATGCCAAATAATATTTATAGATAAATAAGTCCAATCCATAGAACTGGCCAATAATTTTTAGGATGCCTTTTAAGACTATGATTGTCTAATTTAATATAATTATTTTTAGGATACTTTGAGATCATTTTATTTCAGTGCATATTTAAAAATATATATATATTTAAATAAATAATAAACTTTATAAATATAGTAAAAAATTAAAATCATAATTTTTTTTTATGCATTTGTAACTAACTTTTGAAAAAATCTGTCATGTCACTTTTCTGCTTATAGTTTCTTCCTTTGAAAAAAGAAATAAATAAATAAATAAATCTGTCATGTTATTTTCCCAAAAAGATTCGCAGCATTGGAGAGAGAGAAAAAAAGTAGAGCAAATCCAAAAGCTTTTGAGATGATAGTTAATAAAATGAGTCATATATAGATGTGAATTGATTTGTATTCAAGACAAGAAATACTAATTTTGAATGGTTTGGATAGATGAATGCAAAATGTTTGGAATAGATGAATCCAAAATAAGCTCGAGAAAAACTAAATTGAATAGGTGGGAAGCTTCTTCTAAAAGAAAATTAAGCTTCTTTGAATTGTTTATAATTTTTATATGTATTTTAGGATACTAAATTATTTTAGAGTTTTTACTTATAATTTGTTAGATAAAAATAACTTAAATAAGTGTAAAAATTTGATTAATTTAAAAACTGAAAAAAGAAAATGTTTTTGACTTGTACTTTTTTAATTTAATCCTGTTTGGCATATTCTAAATAAGTTAAAAAATTAAAAAATCACTATCCTATTTAAGTCACATCATCTTATTTAAGTTACATCACCTCTCTACCATATCATTTCAAACCCAACTCATATTTCATAAAAAGTCAAAAAGTATAATTATTTAGAACATCCCAAACAACTCCTTAATAACATTTGCTTAAATGGAGTATTTAGATGAAAAGTATTCGTAAAAAGTTCTTTTATTAAGAAACCCTTTTTTTACTAATAAACTCCTAAAATGCAATGTTTTCATAATTTTTTCCAAAAATTGTTTGTCAAACATTTTTTTCATATTAATTATTGTTTATTTCTATAACAAAAATTAAAAATGAAAATGATAACAAAGATGTAGCTTTTCTTCAGTTTTTAGGATAGAAAATTAAAATAGGAAAGTAAAATGACATGAAACACAGTTTTTCAAAATGTCGCGTACAGAGCCGGAGCCACAGCTACAACAGTGGTCACACATGTAAGTTATTTCGGTGCATATATTTAATGAAATATTATTTTAATAATAATTATATTTTAAACTAAAATGATTATAATAGACATTCATTAACACCAATAATATTATATAAAAATATTCTCTGTATATATTTTTTAAAAATAAAAAAATTTTAATATACACCTTTTGAGTAAAAAAAAATTAAATCCTAATTTTTCTATTGTTGTCACTTTGCTTGCTACACACTCTATACTCTATTGTTTGCAAAACAACACTCACATAACAACTTTCATATTGCTTTAATCTTTAAATTTATACTCTATTAGTAATAAAAATGTTAATTTTTTCGTACATAACTTCTTCTTTTTTTCCTTTTGCGGTTTTCAATCGGGCAACTAATGCCAAATTATTTCATTATATTCAGATATCAACTGCCGAATTATTTCATTACATTCGGACATGAACTGTTGAAAGTTTTTTTTTTTTTTTGGAAACAAATTTATCGAACTATTCACTTTTATTTAGAATTTAAGTTTCGAATTAAATGTGTAATTTCAAAAAAATCAATGCCGAAATCTCCAAATCAAAAAATATAAATAAAAAGTTAAAAAAATGTAAAAAACGAGAATTTTATAACAATAGAGTGCACAAAGATATTTTTTATGGCAATAGAGTGCATAGAGGAGGACGCTAGAACAGAAACAATATGGGTTTTCCTCGCCGCGTTGAGAGGTCGGGAGTAAGAAGAATGAAATGGTGGTTATTTGAAGTTTGCAAATGAAGCTGTGGATGATTTAGGTACATGCAACAATTTTGAACCATCATAATGATCATTAATTACGTTAGAGGCTGTGGGACATGACACTGATTCAAATTTAATGATATCCATTTTACTGCATCATGCCAAAACAGTTTCTCAGATTGTTCTCTAAAAACAAAATGGTAAATGTAATAAAAATAAATAAAAAGATGTCTCATCTTTAACAATAGTTTAGAGAGTTTTTACTGGTATTTTTAATAGAGGTTTAATATTGTCTTCAATGAAAGACTTTGTCTTCACTTCACTTTACCCTGTGGTCTTGATGGTTTTCACATGAGTCTATAATGGGTCTATAAATCTAGAAGTAAGGTCACTCGACAAGTATGTGGAAATGAGGGTTTAGTGGTGTGTGTACAATGATTATGAGTGAATGATATAATCGTAACTTTTAGTGTGTGAATTGAGAAAATTAATTAATAATCAAATTAATAAGAGTGTGTACTGAGAAAATATGTGCACTGAGGTAATTAAGGTTGCGTTTGGTAGAGTTTTGTAAATATGATTTGAGAGTATGAATTGTATTTTGAGTTTGTGAGTTTTGGTTTTGGAATTATGATTTGAGTGTGGAAAATTTGTTTGGTGAAAGAGTATTGAATTGAGTGGGAAATTTTTGATGTGACATATGATATTTGATACAAAAACTTATAACTCAAAACCAAACATACAACTCAAAATTCTATTAAAGCACATAAAAAAAAATTAAAAATTCCAAAAATATTTTTTTCGAATATATAAAAATTAACATATGTCAAAAAATAAAAAAATAATAATAATTTGCACTGTTCCGATCAACCTGCCGAACGAAGTTAGGCCAAATTTGAAAAAATTAAAAATTAAAAATCGCTCCTCAAACAGAGTTTTGTGCAAAGTTTTGTAAATGTTGTGGAAATGTGATTTGAGTGTGGTATCCAAACATCATGTTGAAATATGGGGGTAGAAATATAGTTTGGAAATCATTTCAAATAGAGCCTAAGTGCGTGGAAATAGAATTTCCCAGTGGTTGACACCACTGAGTTGAGAAATGCTTTTGAATTATAAATAAATTTTGTCTAAAATTTTCAAAAAATTTATAAGATGACCCCAATAAAATTACAAGACATGAAAAAAGCCTGTATAAGCTTTGGAATGAACAAATCTATCTATATATTATATAAGGAAAGGGATTTTTAATCCACAAGTCTTGTGGGAGTTCTAATATCCCAATCTTAATTTTTTAATTTCTACCAACCCATAAGCATTTTTTACTTCTCCCATACCTACTATCGCACCATTTTCAACTTCTCCTACACACTATGGTTTGTAATGGAATTGTTAAATTATTTTTATAAAAAATCTAAAAAAAATAATTTCTATATTAAAAAAATATCCAAAACAAATATAAATTCTTATTAAAAAATAACAGGTTATAATTACGAAAAAAATACACTGTAAAAAATAATTTGTATATTAAAAAAATATCTAAAACAAATATAAATTCTTATTAAAAAATAACAAGTTACAATTGCGAAAAAAAAATAAAATAAAAATTACACTGTGCATTTCCTTAAAATCTAAAAAAAAATAATTCCTGTATTAAAAAAATATCTAAAATAAATATAAATTCTTATTAAAAAAAATAACATACTGCAATTGTGAGAGAAAAAAAATTATACTGTAAAAAATAATTTGTATAATAAAAAAATATCTAAAACAAATATAAATTCTTATTAAAAAATAACAGGTTGCAATTAAAAAAATAATAATAATGCTCAAAAAATTATACTGTACATTTCATTAATAATGCTAAAAAAATCAATCCACAACCGTTTGCTCGTCATCACGCATCCATCCAAAATGCGGCAAATCGGTTCAGTTTTGTTGGTTTGGGCGGATCGAAATATCCGTCACTCACCCCTAATTTTAAGTGTATGATATTTTCACTAATACACTTAAAAATACATTATGAAAGAAGTATCTTGCGAAAATCAAGTAAAAAGAAGAAAAATAAATAAAATAATACAATGAATGTAGAGCAAAGATCAAAGATTAAAACTCCCAAAACAAGCAAGCAAGTAAGTAGAATAAAATATTTAACGATAGACATTTGAAAATTTGTAACAAAATTTTATAACTTTCCTTTTTGCGAAGAAAATTCTATTTGGTACTAGCTAAATAAAATACTTTTAAAATAGTTTTTTCTTTTTTAAATTTGAAATTAAAACTATAGTAAATTTGTGTATGTATAATTGCTAACCACTTTTTTTACTTAATGTATAATATTTATATTGACTACCTTTTTCAGATTTATTTTTTTAAGTACTTATATAGAAGTAAAAAAATATCATTAGGAATAAATTTTTCCTTAATGTAGTTATAAATTTTACCTGTACATTATTTTAAAATTTTGAATAAAAACAAACATAAAATAATTGATTGAAGATATGCTATATTTGTTATATTTATTTTTCTATATGCAATATATATATATGTATATTGAAAAATCACAATTCACATATATACAAATAATTATAAACACAATCCGTGCATAACACGGATGAAACACTAGTATATATATAATTTAAAGTATTGTTTAAGTTATACACGGGTGGAACACTATTATATATATAATTTAAAGTATTGTTTAAGTTACTAGAATGAAGGTAAAATGGAATGAAATAGAATAATTATTTCTTAACCTGCCTATAAAATAATTATTTCCTTATAATGGTGAATGGTGACACTATTTTCAATGTATTTTTAGTAAACTAAATTTGACAATGCCTCGTTTGAAAATATGTTATTTTAGTAAATTTTTACTAAAATATATGCAAAAAAGTATGGAGAGTAATGTAATGTGGCAACTTATAATGATTTTTTAACTTTTTAACTAAAATATATAGTTGACAAACGAGATCCGAATATTCTAATGAAATAATTATTTTTATTTCATTTGTATTCTAATGAACCAAAAAGCTAAAAATGACTTATCAAGATCATAGAAAACTAAGGTACAATACTCTTTCTCTCAAATTTCATTCATTTATGCAAACTCTCCTTGTCACCATCTTTAAAATAAAATAAAAAATACAGAAAAAACTCGTCGGTGGTTGATGTCTGGAAGATTTGCAAGTTTCAAGCATTTCTAGAAGTTTCATTTACCATTACTAACAAAAAGTATGACATTGTTGATGACTCGTTGAATGAGTCCTTAGATGAATTTCTAACTAGGACACCTGCCGTGTATGTCTTTTTTATTTTATTCTAATATCATTTTTATTTATTTATTTTTTTAATTGTCTTAGCGCCTATGGCTAAAGGTATTCCAAATTATTTTGGAAACTAATTATTTTAGTTAATTTTTTTTGACTTTTTATGAAAAGATTTGCAGAAAAATAGAAAGAATAGTTGATATTTTAGTAATAAATTTTTGACTTTTTAACTATTTTAATATGTTTTCAAAATAAAATAAATTGTTAAATATATTCCATTTTAACTCTCAATTATGTCACACCGGGCAATTTTTGAAAAAATTAATATATTTTATATTTTGTATAGTAGTATTTGTACCAATTGAGCAGTCAGAAGAACCATCTCAAATACACGGGCCCAAATTTGGTGATTGAATGTTGCAGCAAAGGCCAGAGATTGGGCTTTTTAGGCCCAATTCTTGAGCGATTTGGGTCTCATATTACCATTTTTCAAGAATGTTCGTGGTGTTTGCAATGGGAAGAGATTGGGCCTGGGCCTTAACTTGACGAGTGTATTCATATGCCTAATTTCGGGACTTTCAGTTCAACGAAAAAATATTAAGTTTAACGATGACACTATCTTATATGATGTTACTAACTATAAAAGGTTGTAAATTGATCAAACGAATAACTCTTATCTCCCACTAATCTAATAATGTTGTGGTCTGTACAATACTCTCTTCATGCAACAGTTGTTTATCCAAAGACCACAGCTAGTAGATCAACTATTGGATGATAGCTAAATGAAAATAGTTGTGTATAGAATCTGGATCCATATCACAAATCAAGGTTGCTTATTTGACAGTAATACTATCACATGATATAACCGTTACATTTAATATTTCCTTCTCTAAGATTTTCACAAAATATTAGTGGTATTATAAACTTAAGTATCTATATATGTATAGGGTAAAATTCATTTTACCTAGCTGTGGTATGTCTGATAGCATTTTATCCCCTGTCTTTTACAAATAGTCATATGCCCCCGTGTGGTTTTAGGCTAAAACGTAACCGTTAACACCGTTAACTATAGACAGAAAATAACTATAAACCCCTCAAACCCTATTTTTTTATTATTTTCTTTCTCTATCATCTCTTATACACATAATTTATAATGTCTATTATTAATTCATTAAATTACAATTAATTATAAATTCTTAATTAGTATTTATTGTAATTCTTAAATTTTGACCTTATCAACACCTAACCCCATTCTCTCACAATCACTCTCAGATTTTCTCTTTACCCCTCTCTATCTCTCATCTATCTCTATCTATCGCTCTCTCTCACAACCCCACAAACCCACCAATTCATCACACCCCACCATCACCAACTTTTCAACTCTCAACCCTCCTTCCTTCTTCCTCACCACTATCTCACCGCCAGCATCACTATTTCCTCTCCGTCCGTCGGATCTCCGGCGACCACCATTTTTTCCGGCGAATTAACCTTCTTTCTCCCTCTTTTTACACTCTTTTAAGGTAACTTCTCTTTTCCTTTTTGTGTAGATTTGTGGGTGTAAGAGTAAATTTATAGAGTCTTTGTTTTTGTTTGTTGTTGATCTGGTTCTTACTTCACCCCAAAAAAAAAAAAATCTGGGTAGCACTAAGATGACAGCCGCACGTGCAGTACCTTTGCATTCAAAAAAAAAAAAGAAGTTTAATTTAGTTTATTCTATAGTTTAGTTATTTTATAGTTTAGTTTAGTTTATTTTATTTTATAGTTTAGTTTATTTTGTTTTATAGTTTAGTTTATCTTATTTTTTCTGTTATTTTATTTTCTTACTTCATTATTTACTTGATAGTTTAGGTTATTTAAATAGTTTAATTCTGTTAGTTTAATTATTTAGTCATTAGTTACTTCAACAAAATTGTAGTTAATTTCAGTAGTTAATTTTATTTAATGTCATTTTTATTCATTTATTTATTTCTTTTAATTATATATATATATACATTTATATAAATATATATATATATATATATAAAAATCTAATACCTAGTTTTTCTAATTCATTATTTTTTCTATCTATTTAGTTGTTTAGATATAATCTATTATTTTAGTTATAAAAAAAAAGAAGAAGAAGAAGAAAGAAAACTACAATAAAGAATTGCATGTGGTATATTGGTAGACAAACTTATGCTTTCATATTTTTCTTTATTCTCATGATTGGTTCTACGGGTCTGTGTCTATTTGCTTTTGGTATGCGCAGGATATGAGTAGACGGCTATCCACCCGGGCCTCCAAAAAGGCCAGAGGTTCCACCTCCTCAGCGCCACCGCCGCCACCGTCACCACCATCTTCACCACCACCATTTGGTGACTTACCACAGCCGGAGTGGGCTTCACGGCTGCTTCACAAGCTCACGCAGTTCAACATTTCATATTTTCAGCATGACTCGGCCATTTCTTGGGCTGTTGAGCGGCTCCAACTCCGGCAGCAGTTAGGCCTTTGCACGGTTACAACGCCTACTTATTCTCGTCTGGTACAACTTTTCTACCAGAACCTCTATGAGTCACTCACCGAGGATGGACTGCTGTCTATTATTGATGGTCATCTCGTTTGCATCATCAAATCCATGATTGCCACCATGTTAGGGTTCTTTTCCAAGACAGAACACAAACCCTTCCCGGAAGGTGAGGACCAACAACCCATACACAGCCTCATCCGATAGTACTTCCTGGGAGCCTACGGTGACGCGAGTTATACATGCTTGCGCCGAAGCAAATTGCCTGGTCGCTTGCTATTCATTGATTTCGTGGTACATAAGAATGCCCTTCCACTAGGGCATAAAACTGAGCGTCGTTTGGAGTTTGTTCGGGTCTTACATGGGTATCAGCATGGCTATTAGGTCCTGCTTGCGCACATCATCTGGATGCATATGCGCAAATTTCTACGAGAGGCAGTTCGACCTCAACCTATGTAGAACCTGACTTGGCCCCTACCATTTGCCAATATGCTCACACTTGTTTTCGAGCTGAACGGCCTCCCCATTGCTTCAACTGAGGAGATTGATCGAGCTTATCCGACTTTCGGGCAACAAGAATGGCAGCATAGCATATCTCGCTTTCCGCAGCAGGTTGTTGCCTCGGATGATGAAGCCCAGGACCCCGTCCCCGACCACCCGCCTCATCTTACCCCCCCGCCTCCCCAAGGGGACCCATTCTACATGACTCGTGAGGAGTACTTACAACTTTAGCACTCTATGGATCAGGTCCACAGTACTCTTCGTAATCACCGCCAGAGTCTCATGGGGTTGCGCACGGATTTTCAGGTGCATCGAGACTATTCTTAGGCGACCTTCGACCAGCTACATGCCCGCCAGCTCAACATTTAGCAGTCAGTTGAATCACTGCAAACTGACTTTTCTACCTATCGAGAGTTGAGCCAGCAGCGTTTCAATCAGCTCGGCCAACGGGTTCAAGATGAAGCCTTTGAGATGGGATCTTTGATAAACGCCTTGTTTGCCCAGCATTTCCCGCCACCACCGCCACTGGATTCTCTCTAGTACCGACCCATATTCTGCTTTGTCTCTTTTCTTTTTATTTTTCTTTTTAGTTATTATCTTTTCAAAAAAATAAAATAAAATAGTGAAGTGTGCGTGTGTGTGTGTGTGTGTTACTATCTGCCTACCTGGATGTGCACCTATAATCTCTAGTAATCTTCTCTCATTTCTCTTTACTTTTCCATTGAGGACAATGTCATATTCAAGTTGGGGAATGAGGGTTGTATTTTCTTTTGTGCATTTCTATTTGGCTCATAATTCGTGCTTATACATGTTTCACTTGATTGCATTACTTCACTTCATGTGACTTATTGCTAGTAGGGTGATGATATTTGCATATGTTAATTTGAGAGCATAGTAGACTTGTATGAAAAAGGTTTATTGGGTAGATACTTGCATGCAATGTTTGCACGAGGAGAGTTGTTTGTGTTTGTGGTATTATTACACTTGTCATGAGTATGCCTTAATTTACATGAACACACTATTATAGCGGTGATCTTTTTATTATAATCCTTGGTGTACATCATTGATAATAGCTAGGGTTGCAGAAAAGAATAAATGAGGAGCCAAGATTCTCTTTAAAAAAAAAAAAACCACTTGACTTGTTTGGGTTTGTAGCCTTTTTAACTCGAGTTATTAAGTCCGAGGGGTGTCTCTACATCTAGTGCCCTAAAACCATCTGGTTTGGGAGTCATTGGCCCAATACTTGCTACACGGGTTGATTAAAAAGTTTAATGGGTCAGGACATTGCACAGTCATTTTAAATAAATAAATAAAAACTTTTGAGAATCTTGGCTGCAACAGGTTAGTTTTTCTGTATATGTTGGATGTTATTATGAGTTACACTGGGCTATTATAGTGGATAGTTAACTAATATGGAGATTGCACTTTACACTGAGGGTACTGATGATTTGTCTACTAGCAATGCACAAGTACAGGGGACTTTACTTTTGTATTAACTGAATTGTGGTTTTGACTTAATAATTTCCTTCATACTTGTCCACTATGCCTTTAATGACTCATTATGTCTTAATATTAGACTGTAGTAGCACATAAGTTGATTATTAGGTGGAGTAGTGTGGTTAATTGTTGGGCGTATATGAATATGTTAATGTTTGTGGGTATCATTTCTGGAAACCCTCACGAGACTTTACTCGTTCATTTGGGGTGACTTTGTGGTTTAAAGGCTTATTGCATATGCTAAATATAACCGTTTTCCCACGAAAGAGGAAATAGCTAGATTTTGTTTTGTTTTGTTTTATTTTTATTACTTGCTTGAAGACTAGCAAGTTGTAAGTTGGGGGATGTGATTAAGGCCGAATTGTACAATATTGAGGCCGTTAATTAGGATCTTTTAACTTTACTTGCTTGTTAAACTGTATATTTTATGTGTGTTTAATGTCAATCAGGTTGTACATAGTTGGAGCATAAAAATGGGCAAAAAGACAGAATTTGGAGGAAAAACAGATTCCTGCACGTGCGTTGACTTTGTCTGCACGTGCGTTGACTTTTTCTGGGAAAACGTGCCCGATGTTTTCAACCTGTTTGCAAGACATTAGAAGTATAAATAGGCAAGAAAAGGGTTGGATTAGGATTTTGAAATTGTTTTTGCAAGGAAAGAGAGGCTAGGGTTCCAAGAGGTGATTTTCTCCAAAAAGTTTGAAGGACACTTCCATGGGGTCTTCTTCCTCATCTTCTTCCTCTTTTCACTCCTCGCTAGTCTTCTTTTCTAGGGTTTTGATGAAACCCTAGCCATGTAATTAGGTTTTTCTTTTTGATTTTTAATTATGTAAATGTTTGGACAATTGTATAGTGTTTTAGAAGTTTTATATATATTTTTCCCATTATTTCTTCAAATATTTGGCTTTCTGTGATTGTTGAATGTTTTCCATACAACAGTTTTCTATTCTTTTACATTCAAGGTATGAGACGGACCATACTACGAGGGACGAGTCGCGTCACTACCCTAATTTAGAGTGAACGATTCGTACTACTTGAGATGGTTCGTGCTCGTACATTGAACGTGATAATTTTCTTGTTAAATGCTTTGAACTTGTAGTTGCAAAGCATTATCCCGTTCGAACCATAACATAATTGATTTCAATTTGAAACCCTATTTACGTGACTAGTGGTGGAATCTTTGCCCTAGGTTTTTCCCCAAATCAGTAAATCCAATTTTATTTATAATTGATAATTTAATTATTTAGTTTAATTTATTTGTTATTAAATTAGGTTATGAACAATCAATCTTTTTATCAAAAATTAATTTAGGAATTTAACAATTAAATTAGTTTAATTTCACAATTGTCTCTATGGATCAATACCTGGCTTCCCATTATTCTAAAAGAATTTGATGTAGTTTTGTGTTTAATTTTGGTGTGTGTAACATCCTATCATCTATCATCTCTTATACACATAATTTATAATGTCTATTATTAATTCATTAAATTACAATTAATTATAAATTCTTAATTAGTATTTATTGTAATTCTTAAATTTTTATTCTAATTTTAATTATCCTAAATATTTAACTATTTATTGTAATTATTAATTTTTTAATCTAATTTTAATTTAATTATATTTTAGATCACAATTAATCCTAAATTCTTAATTATTTATTATAATTTCTAACATGTTAATCTAATTTTAATTTAATTACATTTTAGATCAATTCTTAATTATTGTTTATTTTTTATTTAATTTAATTATTTTTTAAATTAATTCTTAATTATATTTTATATTTTAGATCAAATTTTAATTATATTTAATTTAATTTAATTTAATTAACATAAATAGGGGTAAATTGTCCTTTTGTTATATTAATTTCATTCTAATTTTTTCGAAAACAAAATTCAATTTAAAAAATAATGTGTGTAATACACCTTCTGTTAATTTGGATAAAAAAAACTAACAGTAGCACTTTAGTCCAAAACTACATGAGGACTTTTTGACAATATTTGAACAATAAGAAAATAAAATACTCCAGCTCCAAACTACAAGAGAGATTAGAAATTTAACCCATATATATATATATATATATATTTGGTTGCATATACATTCACTCCCTAATTTTAGAATCTTATGTTTGTCATAACTAACTAGTTTGCTAGTAGAGCTTGTATCTCTCCCATTTTGAAAGTTGTATATATGTAATTTTATTTTAGATTAAAAAAATTTTGGTCCCCAAAAAAGGAGAAAAAAAGAAAAAGAATTTAGGATGAAAAGAGTTGATAAATAATTTAACAAAAAAGCTCTAATTATTAAAGAGACATGATCCTCTATCTTCAAATTTATGTCTCCTTGTCTCAATATAATCTCAAATCTCAAGATAAAAAAATCTTAAGATATGACTCAAAATGTAATGAAACGAGAAATTCTAGAACACAAAATCTTTGGAGTATTGCTATGCCCCAATTGAACTTCTTTGGACCCCTGTTTATATCTTTAACCTTTGAAATCGTAATCCTAACCCCTACATCCACCTTTAGCCGCTACCATCCCACCTTTGGTAGCCTTTCCAACCCCTCATCATCCTCTCCCACAACCTCCAACCCTTTCTTCACTTGCCCAAATGACCCCCTCTTATTTCCATCCTCTACCTATCTCACCCCTTAATCCATCAATCGCCTTCCATTCATTGCCCTTCATTTTCCTTCCCTCGCCACCCGTAACCCTTCTTTTAACTATTCTACCAGCCAACCCTTCATCTCCATCAAGCAGCTACAACTCCTTCCCTTCTTACATTGTTGTCTCATTAGCTTACACGACACCTATCTCTTTGTGAAGCCCTAGTTGCAAAAGAGAGAGTTGGTATTGACAAAAGGTGCACATGGCAATGCTTTTTGGGAGTAGAGGACATAAAGAATGGAAGTGAGAAAATGTGTAGAGGTCGTCCAAAGGAGGAAGATGAGGAGGGTGGGAGTTACAAACGTCGAGGTAGCGTGAGAATGTAGGGTTGAGAATGAATGTGGTAGGGTAAAGAAGAGCTAGGGAAGGTAGGATAGGGCTAGAAGTTGCCAAAATTAGAGGTGGTGGTTATGGTTGGGATTTCAAATGTTAAAAACAAGGGTAGAATTAAGATTAAGGTAGACATGTTGAAAGAACAACAAATAAATTAAAATCTATAAGTAAGGATCCAAATATTATTAAAAAACACTCAAATCTTTGGTCTGTTAAGGGGATGTAGTTTAGGAGTGGCCGTGGGCCTAATGACTTATCCAACCCGCTATACCCAATTTGATACTTTTAAGACTTGGTACAAATATTTAGTCAATAGGACTAAGTTGGTTGAGATTTTGTACCCATTTAATATTCAGCTTGAGTTTGGGATAAAAAATTCTAACCCAATCCAGCATAGCCCGCCCAATTATAAAATATTAATTATAATTTTATATTATTTTAGTTATAAAATAAAATAAAGAAACTACAAAACACAAAAAATATATATATAATTCTTTCTAAGGCTTATATTAAAACATTTATTAGAACATCATATGGATTTTAACATTGAATTTTGTTAATGTTCCAAATTCACATAATAACTAAAATGACTTAAATAATTTAATATCTCTTTAAGACAAAAATTTTAAAAATTAAGAGCCTATATCTATATATTGGGTGAAGCATGCGAGCTTGGAATTTGAAGATATTTGTAGGATCGAGTTTGAGATGACTAAATTAGGTCTGATGTCGAGAAGACATATCTTCTTTTACATAGTGTAAATCTGACCTAAATCTAATCAGTTCAAGATTTGTCCACCCCTAATACAGTCTAGATCAAGTTTATAATGGATTATTAGAAAAAATGGAGCAACGTCATCAACCAATAGGCTAAGCTCTAGCTGAAAATCTCGATCTCCATCTCTATCTCCATCTCTGTACGAACACGAAATAATTCTTCTCGTATGATCCTATTGATCAAGTTCGCAATCCTCCAAACGTCGTCGCTTTACTTTCTGAAAATACAAACGTGAGCTAGCTGGCGGGTGTGTGCCGGAAACCCCTCCGATGCCTAAGTCAGCAAATAGACAAAACCTCTGTGTATTTGAGAGTCAAAATTATGATACCTGTACATAGGTCCTGTCATGAGCTTTTATAGATTCTGTGTGGCACAATCCTAGTAGGGCTCTTTATTCCTTAATGTAGAGTCCTCCTAGGAATCATACTTCTGAAAGATAATGTTTATCCTTTAACACCCTCTTCACTGCTTTAACCAAGTGAAATGGTTTTACTACGGTTGCATAATTACACAACCGAGCTAACACCGCTATACTTAAGCCACAGTTTTAACCATACTTCACCTAGCTCGGTCCCACCTTGCTCTTACAAATCAATTCAGCACGACCACAAGTTACGCCTCAGCTCGGTTACTGTTCAATTATACCTCGGACCGAAGTATATGGACCGAGCTGTTTGAAGCCATCTCCTCGACCGAGGTAATTGTCACCACACTTGGATCGAGCTAACAAATATAGGTCTAATTTGCGAACTCCTTTGTACTACGGCCTACGAATTGGTCCACTGCAATGACTGGGCCTAGCTCGGCCCTAAGTGCACATAAAAACTCCCTCTCAATTGTCCCTTAATTCCATCTGCAATGCATGATTTGGGATTACTCTTCTCCAGCCGGGCTAGAAACATTCAAACCAACCAAGCTCACTTTCCACCGAGCTACCGATGAGGCCGGTCCACAAACGTCTTTTCAATTGCTCTGTACATCTGAATCGCTTTATATTCTCTTGAACACATGGCAGGACCCCATTGGCCAAGTATAGCTGTCACAGCCGTCTTCATACTCCGCAAATTTTGAACAGTCTCACCCAAATTCACACTTTATACAAAAACCTCATTTTTGAATAAAAAAACACCACTGTTCATCTTCGTTTCTTGCCTTCTGAGTCTCCATCTTAACACCTAAAGAGCTCTGTGCTTTCGTCAGCAACCCTACAGTCCTGACCTTTGTTCCCCCATTTCGAAGTTGTAAGTGACTCAAATTCTTTCTCCTTCTTTGTTTTTACTTTTGTGAATATGTATAGTATAGGAATGCAAACACACGTTTTTCGAAATACACTCCTACAGTTTTCACACAAATAGGTAAGAATTACTCAAGCCCCAAAACCCACATGATAATACCTTAACCACACTCTTAACTGGGTTTATAACCAATCTGAAATGTGATGCTTTCGATCGCAAATAACACCTCGACCGAACTAGGTGCCAGTTTGTGATAGGCGCGAACTCGACCGGACTAGGAAACTTTACCCAATAATCGAGCTAAAAACTTGTGTCCTGACCGAGCTAAGACCCTTAATGCTCAATGTCCGGGCTAAAAACTCGCGCTATGACCGAGCTAAAGGTTGCAACCCACTTAGCCGATCTAGAGTTTTTATAATTTATTTATCCTTCTTTTTTAGCCCAGCTCAGTCGTCTGGGCATAACACTTTTCATCTTCATTTTGCAGACTTTTACTAGGTTTGGCCGAGCAAACCTTTGCATGCTCAACCGAGATACTCAACGTCATCTCAACACCGAGCTAAGGTCCCGAGATAATTTATACATAATTTAAGTGAATGGAAAAATACCGGTTTTTAGTAAACTCCCCTGAGGCCATCGCCAAATTCCGCAAGGATTACAACATTTCCGACGATGTCCACCTCTCTCTAGCCGAGCTAGACACAACGCCCTGGGAAAATCGGGCTTCGTCTTCTTCACCGTGATATCCATAGTTAAAGCTGGACTTCAATTTCCTGTTCAGCCACTCCTTTGTGAATTCCTTAGGCAAACTAGACTATGCCCAACCCAGCTTAGCACCAATTTTTACAGAATAATAAATGGCATCGCCGAGCTAAATCGCCGGCTTGGCCGCAATCCCGGTTTAGCTAAGTTATTTCACCAATACTCACTTGGCCAGAATGAAGACGGCTGGGTATACTATTTAAGAATAAGAAGATGCTGAGAGAAAATAATTAAAAACACACCGGACAAAGACATGAATGACGACAACTTTTCTGGGTTTTTGGCAATTTTGAAGACCAGGAAGCCCAGATACCGGGCTATGGTATTAACTAGAATAAAGGAACAACCGGTATGAACACCTCGACTTAATTTGTTTGTCTTTTATCCTCGCTGTTTATAAGTTTCTCACTGTTCTAACCGTTGCCTTTTTCCTTATGCAAACTTGAACCGGCTTAAGTCACAATATCAATACCCCAACTTGGACGCTCTCCGCGCCGCACTTCGATACCGCGATCGAGGTTGGGTCGAGCAACTTAACTTCGAGCTAACCTACAGATACAGCGGAAGGAAGAAGACCAGGGTAATCGACTTTCTCCTTGAGCCATCCCCTGAACTAGATCCCGCACTCCCTCAAATTAGGCTGATCCCGCTAATAGAGGAACAAGAAATGGCAAAGAAAAGAGCCGTCAGAGCACTCATTACCGAAACAACAGCTCCAGCTGTTGAGGACCAAACCGAGACACCACAAGCTGGATAAACACATGAGGCCGTGGTAGCCCTTCCAACAGCCCGAGCTTCGTCATCCCGATCGAGGAAGCGTGCTCGCACTCTCTCGACCGAGCCACAACACCTTGTGGATGAAGACGACACCTTGCCCTCCCAGTCCACGCAATCAAGCCTTGAGCCCGTGCATTTTGACCGGGCTAGCTCCTCAGAGTGGGCACCAAGAATGACTTACAAGAACCGGGCCATAACAAACACAGACTCAGTGGTTGCAGAAAAAGACCACTCGCTTGCTTTCAACCTCGCCAAGAGCGTATGCCTGCCAGCTAACATGGAGCATCATGACCATCTGACTGAGCTAAAGGCCATTCGCTCGGCGACAAAGTCGATGGTGCTGGTAAGTTCTCCCTTTGCTAGTCTTTCCAATTCACACATCTGTTTGTACGGTTGTAATCACAATTGCTATCTCTCATTTTGCAGGCCATGCAGAAGAATAACGTTGCTCATCACAAGCGCGTGTTGGAGCTGCGTAAGAAGCAGAAGCCAATGCTAAGACGGTCGAACTAGAGGAAGCCAAACAAAAAACGATCAAGCTACAGACTGAAGTCGCCCGTCTTACTGGGCTGGTCAACTCGGCAGAGGCGGATAAGCAGAAGTCTTTGGCTAGGCTAAAAGACCGCTACATGCGCGAGCTGGTGAAGCTTGAGAAGAAGAAGGATGCCAAGATCGTCGAGCTAAAAAAGAGCGCAGACGATACTGAAGACCGCGGCTACAAAGAAGGGGAGGCCACCTACATCCTGCAATGTGAAGCTGCTAAGGACATATTTTTCAAATGCGGATGGGAGGCAGCTGTGTCAAAGCTCGATTATGGCCAGAAAAGCGAGGTTTTTCAGAACCCTCCTCCCCACTTCATTCTAAGTTATATGGCGGACTACGCCAATGTTATTCAGCAAAAATTTCTTCAAGTAGGGAAGGAAGAGAAAGAGGCCTCCCCAGAGCCAAACAACGTCCCAGCTGCTACTAACGATCACGGTCGCCAAATTGATCAGTCAGCTTTTGTGGATCCACCGGTTCCCATTACGGTTGAAGATGTGGCTGTGACCGACCTTCCAGCTGGAACCGAGCTGCCGAATGGTGAAGCTCGGGTTGACCTGGATGCAGATTTGGATGATCTGTTTGCCTGATCTTGTATTTTCTTCTTTTTAATATCAACTTCTTGAAAGGATTTGTAACCGGGCTGAAGCCCTACTGCTTGTAATGTAGTTTCGCCTTTGAATAAAATCTGCTACTTTTCCATTCTTTTTGCCCGGTTTATATTCTGTTTGTGTTTGTCTCAACTTTAATTTGGCAGAGCTTAACTTTTTGGGCCGAGATAGTCATCTCGGTTTAGAAGTTTTTTAATCTGTTTGTTCGTCATACCAACCTCTTCAGCCTAGATCCCGATCTCGACTAAAAATGGATAAATGTTGGTTATTCCGGCCAACCTTCTTCAGCCTGGATCCTGATCTCGGCTGAAGAGAGATGAACGTTGGTTATTCCTGCCAACCTCTTTAGCCTAGATTCTGATCTTGGCTAAAGAGAAATAAATGTTGGTTATTCCTGCCAACCTTCTTCAGCCTGGATCCTGATCTCGGCTGAAGAGAGATGAATGTTGGTTATTCTTGCCAACCTCTTCAACCTAGATCCTGATCTTGGCTGAAGATAAATAAATGTTGGTTATTCCTGCCAACTTCTTCAATCCAGATCCTAATCTCGGCTGAAGAGAGATAAATGTTGGTTTTTCCTGCCAACCTCTTCAGCCTAGATCCTGATCTCGACTGAAGAGAGCTCAATGTTGGTTTTTCCCGCCAACCTCTTCAGCCCAGATCCTGATCTCGACTGAAGAGAGATAAATGTTGATTTTTCCTGCTAACCTCTTTAGCCTAGATCCGGATCTCGGCTGAAGAGAGCTCAATGTTGGTTATTTCGGCCAACGTTCTTTAGCCTAGATCCTGATCTCGGCTGAAGAGAGCTCAATGTTTGGTTATCCCTGCCAAACTTTCTGATTGTCCCTTGCTGGCAATGTCTGAGAACAACTATTATAATAGAAAGATTTATGCTGAAAAAGTAATGTACTTGTTTTATTTGAAAAAAATGAAAATTACAAATATTTTAAACTAAAAATAAAATAGCTTGAGATTGGCAGTGTTCCATGGCCTGGGAATAGCCTTGTTGTCTCCATCTTCCAAGTGATATGCCCATTTTCCTGCCAAATCGACCACTTTGTATGGTCCTTCCCAGTTAGGTCCAAACTTGCCATCTCCGGGTACCAAAGTGTTGCCCATTACTTTGCGTAATACCCAATCCCCAATCTTGAATTGCCTTGGATGCACTGTTTTGTTATATTTTCTAGACAACTCCTGCTGGTATGAGGCAATGTGAACTAGAGCTTTTTTCCTTCTTTCTTCTGCAAGGTCGAGTTCCAAGGCTATGGCTTTTTTGTTTAAGTTTGGGTCAAAATTTTCATTTTTGATAGTGGGGAGGCCTATTTCCAGTGGGATTACAGCCTTCATGCCATAGGCCAAGGAAAAAGGGGTTTCGCCAGTTGATCGCCAAGGCGTGGTACAGTAAGCCCATAAAACATGAGGAAGCTCATCAGCCCACTTTCCCTTTGCTTTTTCCAACCTTTTCTTCAAACTATCCAGGACGACCTTGTTTGATGCCTCTGCCTGGCCATTTGCTTGAGGGTATGCTGGCGTAGAGTTGTAGAATTCTATCTTGTATTCCTCGTAAAAGCTTCTGAAGATTTTGCCATCGAACTGGTGCCATTGTCAAATATCAGTGTTTTGGGTATGCCGAATCGGGTTATGATATTTTGTCAAACAAACTTTTTCACATCTTTCTCTTTTATTGATGCGAGTGCTTCAGCATCCACCCACTTTGTGAAGTAATCTGTTGCCGCGAGAAAGAACTTCCTGTTGCCGGGTGCTGTTGGAAGTGGTCCTACTATGTCTAGGCCCCACATTGCGAAAGGCCATGAGCTAGTTAATGATAGAAGCTCTCTGGCTGGTTGATGTATCTGGTGTGCGAACTTCTGACATTTTTTACACCTCTTGACATACTTCTCAGAATCTGCTTGCATGTATGGCCACTAATATCCTTGTAAAATTGCTCTGTAGGCCAACGATCTTCCCCCTTGGTGGCTTCCGCATACGCCTTCATGTATCTCGAACAAGAATACCTTGACCTTGCTAAGATGGACACATTTCAAGTAAGGTCCTGTGAAGGATTTTTTGTATAACGCCAATGATGGAGAGAGCCAAAATCGTTGTGACTTCGCTCTTACTTTGTTGGCCTCTTTCTTTTCTTCAGGCAGGATGCCGTCTTTCAAGAACAGTATGATAGGGTCCATCCATGAGGGGCCTAGTTCGGTGCAACATACCTCAATTACTTCGGGTTCTTCAATGCTTGGTCTGGATAGGAAGTCGATTAGAAGTGGGTGTGGAATAGATGTATCTATCATTGAGGTAAAGCCTGCCAGCTCATTTGCTTTGCTATTCTCTTCTCAGCCGATTTGCTCTATCCGAACTACTTCGAACTTCATGATCTCCTTTCTGACTAACTCTTGGTACTTAGCCATCCTCTCATTTTTTGCCTCGTAGTCGCCTGAAATCTGGTTTACTACTAGCTGGAAGTCGCTGTAGACCATCAGCTCGATGGCCTTCATGCAAAGTGCTGATCTTAGGCCTGCTAAAAGCGCTTCATATTCCGCCTCATTGTTTGATACTGGGAAGCCAAGGTTAACTGCTTGTTCCACTAATAGGCCATCTGGTGAGATGATGACAATGCCAAGTCCTGCACCGTACCTATTGGATGCTCCATCCACGAAGAGCTTCCACATCTCTCCAACGAACAGTTTCCAGCAAGTAGAGGGGTCGGAAGATGTCTTAGGGTCAAGTGTGTTGCTGATGTTTTCTTCCAAGTCCGTGCCTGCTGTTGGGGTTTGCTCCTTACTATCTATCTACCACAAGTTTTCACTTGTTGGTGAGTCCTTGCTAGAAATAGCGTGGTTTGCCCATTCTTTCTTGTCTTCAATCTGTATGGCTTAGAATGTAGCTGGGCATCTTGTTTTGGGGGCTGCGTAGTACCTGCTGCACTTTCTTTCCCCACTTTTGTCGTATCAGTTAAATCAACTGGGTAGATGTGATGACTTCCTGGTGTGAACTTAGCCACAAAGTCTGCCAAAGCTTGGGCTTTTATTGTGATTTTGGATTGAAACTTGATATCAAATTATCCCAGCTCTACTGCCCATTTCAAAATTCGTCCCGAAAAGTCTGCCCTCTCAAACAAGGCCTTTAATGGGAAGGCTGTTAGGACAATTATGGTGTGGGCATGAAAATAATGCGACAACTTCCGTGAGGCCATCATCAAAGCCAAGGCCAACTTTTCCGATGGTAGGTACCTTGTTTCAGCATCCAGCAAGGTTTTGCTAACATAAAATATGGGCAGGTGTTGGATTCCTTCTACTTTGACCAACATTGCGCTGACTGCATGCTATGAGACTGCCAAGTACAAAAAGAGTTCTTCTCCTGGCACTAGGGTTACTAATAATGGAGAAGAGGTCATGTAGTCCTTCAGGCTCTCTAAGGCACGGTCACATTCTTCATCCCGCTCAAATTTGGCTTTCAAAGCTTGGAAGAACGGTCGACATCTGTCTGATGACCGACTTATAAACTGGTTGAGTGCGGCTGCTAAGCCAGTGAGATGCTGTACCTCTTTGACTGTGTTAGGCCTCTTAAGTTCTTGGATTGCTTTGATCTGAGAAGGGTCAGTTTCTATACCTCGGTTGGTTACCAAGAAGCCTAAGAATTTGCCTGATCCTACGTCGAATGCACACTTGGATGCGTTCAGGCGTAACTTGTTCTTCTTCAAGATTTGGAACATTTCATTTAGGTCCCGGAGGTGGTCCTTCTCATCCTTGCTTTTGACCACCATGTCATCTATATAGGCTTCCATTGTTCTGCCTAACAATGGTGCGAACATTTTGGTGATCATCCGTTGAAATGTCGCCCCTGCGTTCTTTAGGCCAAAGGGCATGACCTTGTAGCAGTACAATCCCCTAGGCGTTGTAAATGAAGTGACCTCCTGGTCTAGTTCGTACATAGCGATCTGATGGTAACCTCTATATGCATCAAGGAAGCTAAGTCGATTATGCCTTGCTGTTAAGTCCACTAGTTGGTCTATCCGTGGTAGGGAAAAGCTGTCATTTGGGCATGTCTTGTTGACTGTTTTGTAGTCCACGCAAACACGCCACTTTCCATTCTTCTTTGGTATTACTACAGTATTGGAGATCCACCTGGGATAGTGCACTTCTCTGATGACTCCTGGTTCCAGCAAGTTTCCCACTTCCTCCACCACTATCTCTGCGTGGTGGAGCGCCGATCTGCGAGTGCGCTATATGATTAGTCTAGCGTTTGGGTGGACATTAAGTTGGTGGCAGGTGAACTTAGGATCTATGCCAGGCATGTCGTATGGCGTCCAGGCGAACACTTCGATATTTGAGATTAAGAATTCCATTAACTTAGTTCTCTCAGTGCTGGACAAAGACGAGCCTAGCAAAAAGAACTTTTCTGGTTCCTTTTCATCTACCCTTACCTCAACCAAGTCTTCCACTGCCTTTTGCTCTGCTGCTTTGCCCATGTCTGCAAATTGTTCATTGCTTTCTGGCTCTTCCACCATTTGTACATACCCTTTTGCAGCCCGACTGCCATTTACTGTGATGAGGCACTGTTTCGACATAATTTGGTCTCCCAAGACTTCTTCAATTACTCCGGCTTTGTTGGGAAACCGCAATGCTTGATGGTAAGTTGATGCTACCGATCGCATGGCGTGCAACCATGTTCTCCCTAGGATTATGTTGTAAATGGAAGGGACCTTCAATACCCAGAATTCCACCAGTTTCGTTACGGTTCCTGCCTTGACTGGGAGGATTATCTTACTTACTGGCCATTCTGGCATTGAGTTGAAACCGACGAGTGGAGATGTCACAGGTGCCAAGTCTTTGTTCTCCAACTTCAGTTGCTTAAAGGTTTCATAGTACATTATCTCGCATGAGCTTCCTTGGTCAATCAGAATCCGCTTGATATCAAAATTCTTGACGCGCAAAGTCACCACTAGTGCGTCATTGTGAGGGCAATGCAACCTTGCTAAATCTTTGTCTGGGAAGGATATGACATTTGTAGCCTTTGTTTTGTCTCTTTTGACGGTAGGTTGTGCGCTTAGTACCTCTCTTAAGTGCTCAACCTTCTTGATCGTCCCCCTGAGTTAGCATACTCATTCTGGTTCGACAATCCCATGGATCACATTGATTACGCTTTGAGGTGGACCGTCGACCGGCATCCCGTTTGGTTTGTTGGGGTCCTGTGGGGCTGGCTGTGTTCCCCCTTCTATATACTAGTCTAGGTGTCCAGCAACAACTAACTCTTCCAGATGTTGCCTCAGGGACGTACAGTTTTCAGTTCGGTGCCCCTTCTCATCATGGAAGGTGCAGCAGGACCTCTCGTCGTAACCCCTTTGTGCCTCTCCCAGCTTGGCTGGCCATCAAACGTAGGGTTCATTGTGTATCTCACTGAGAATCCGGTAGATAGGTTTATTGAACACGGTGGTGATGGCAGTGCAGACCCTTAACTTCCTTTTTTCTGGGTCCTCTCTGTTAGCTCGCCTGCCTCGCCCATTCCTGCTTGGTTGTTCTACCGAATTAACTTTAGCGGTAGTCTTTTTATCTGGTATCGCTGCTGTGCCAGATTTTTTTTTAGCACGGGCGCTGTCTTCCTCTACTCAGATATGTTGGTGCACCCTTTCGATTAGGGCCTCCATCGTGAGGGGTGGCATCATTGTTATTGAGTCTTTCAGTTTGTTGCCGACTGGTAGACCCCGTTTGTATTGCGCAATGGCAAGGTTTATAGGGCAATCTCCAATCTAGTTGAAGGTCTCCTCATAGCGACTGTTGTAAGACCTCAATGTCTCCCTTTTGCCCATGTCAATGGAGAGTAGCTGATCGATCTCCACTGGTGTTTTGGTATTCGTCCTGAATTTGGTCACGAATGCTTCTGCCAATTGTGCCCATGAGGCGATGCTGCCCTCGAGCAGCCTTTCAAACCAAGTTAGACCTAGGTCGCCAAGGCTGGATGGGAACAGCATGCACATTAGAGCCTCGTTCCGCCGGTATACTGCCATAACCTGGCGAAAGTGGCTTAAGTGCATGTAGGGGTCTGACTTTCCTTCATAAATAGTGAACTTGGGCTGATGGAAGCCCGAAGGTAGTGGTGCGGTCTCTATGGCCGGAACGAACGGCGAGCTCTGTAATCTTGCCAATAATTTGTCCGCTGGTTCGTAAACCAGGCGTGGCATTGACATCCCTACCTTGACACTCCCATGTGTCCTAGGGGCCAACCGCTGTAGTGCTGAAATTCTGTGAGGGTCGTGGGCCCTAGAGTCCTCCTTTCGTCGGGCCTTTTCTTCAAGCACTGTCCGTAAGTCCACTGACCTAGGCAACTCCGTGTGCCTAGATGTCGTCTGGTGCGTGTGGAAGGGGCGATAGGTGTTTCCCTCCGTATATGACCTTTCAGTCCTCGTTCTCTCAGACCTAGAGCGACGAGTCCTGGAAGTCCTTGATTGGGCGTCGCCTGTTCCAAGGCTCCTACTTTCTGCTTGTGATGGTATGGTATGTTTGTCACGATCCTCAGGGTGGCGAGGGGGCGTGTTACCTTTGCGTCCCTCTCCAGTCGCCACCCCTTCCCCTTTATCTGGCGTTTCATTATCTCCATGTCTGCCGCCATCTTCCTAATTAATTCGTCTTGCTCCCTCACGCGATCCTCCAGAACTTAAGGATCCAACCTTCTTCTCTGTCTTTTAGGACTTTGAGAACAACGGGGGCTAGTGCCCCGTCTCTCCCTCGTGTCCCTCCGGGAGTTTCGTCGCTAGGGTTCTAAATCCGCCATAGAAGGGATGGAAGGTAAACCTTCGCACCTCCTACCCCCCTCCGGGGTTTGCCCATCAATGGCAAATTGCAGCAAGTCTTCATTGCGCACCATTACTTCCAACTAGAGAGGTCAACTTGATCAAGAGGTTCTGTTCCTTGTGAAGTTCCCACAAATGGTGTCAATTGTGCGAGTACGAAATAATTCTTCTCGTATGATCCTGTTGATCAAGTTCGCACTCCTCCAAACGTCGTCGCTTTACTTCCTGAACATACAAACGTAAGCTAGCCGGCGGGTGTGTGCCGGAAACCCCTCTGATGCCTAAGTCAGTAAATAGACAAAAGCTCTATGTATTTAAGAGTCAAAATAATGATACTTGTACATAGGTCCTGTCATGAGTTTTTATAGATTCTGTGTGGCACAATCCTAGTAGGACTCTTTATTTCTCAATGTAGAGTCCTCCTAGGAATCATACTTCCGAAAGATAATGCTTATCCTTCAACACCCTCTTCACTGCTTTAACCAAGTGAAATGGTTTTACTACGGTTACATAATTACACAACCGAGCTAACACCGCTATACTTAAGCCGCAGTTTTAACCGTGCTTCACCTAGCTCGGTCCCACCTTGCTCTTACAAATCAGTTCAGCACGTCCACAAGTTCCACCTCAGCTCGATTACTGTTTAATTATACCTTAGACCGGAGTATATGGACCGAACTGTTTGAAGCCATCTCCTCGACCGAGGTAATTGTCACCACACTTGGACCGAGCTAACAAAGCTAGGTCTAATTTGCTAACTCCTTTCTACTACGGCCCACGAATTGGTCCACTGCAATGACTAGGCCTAGCTCGGCCCTAAGTGCACATAAAAACTCCCTCTCAATCTCCATATCCATTGTCATTTATGAGCCTCACCTCTCTCTATGAAAACAATATCATACTATTTATAGCCTCTATCTAGTTCTAACTCACCCACAAACCACTACCTTCTCTCTCTCTCTCTCCATGACATTGTGAGAGCTACTTAGATTTTTTTAAGGAAACCTACCCAGATTTAAGACCTTATATAGCCTTCCTTTGGGATGTGGGTTAGTTTTTTGACTATTTTAGCATGAGACTAAAAAGTCTCATTTGGGATGAGCTTTTTGGCTTTTTTGATTTTTGTGAGAGAAAAATGAAATAATTATGGTTTGAATGTGATATTTTGTCTTATTGAATTTTTAATCTATTTTGTCTTTTGTGACTATTTTAACCCATGCTTTTTATGTCAAACATAGCCATATTTTGAATTTAAATTGGACTTCAGCTAATAAAAACCATCAAAAGCCACAATGACTAGAATTGGGTTATCAATATTAGGGTAAATTACAAATACACCATTAAGATTTGATTAAAATACGAATAGTCTCCTGTAGTTTTGAAAATTACATTCCACTCCCTGAGGTTTCTAATTTCATAACAAATCGCTCATTTTATTAATAAATCATCAAGTCAATTAACATTTTTTAATGATATTAAAAATATATTTCAATTAATAATTTAAGTAATTTAAGAGAGTAATTATGAATTTTATTTTTTTAGTTAATTCTGTTAAATAAAATTTTTTAATAAGGGAATATTTGTAATTTTTTAAATTATAAAAAATAATTTATATTTTAAACAAATCTCAAAAGATGTATTTGTAATTTACCCTTGATGTTATCATTTGAGATGGGTTTGACTATGGTACCTGAAAGTAGTTTTTGGGTACCATACATGAAAAAATATTTCAGCCGTTAGATTTGATCGAGTGATTTGAGCCATTGAAATTAAACTCAGTGACCGGTTGCAACCGGTGAAAAAGAAAACCCTCTACCATCCCTCACATATCAACAGGATCTTGTCTTTCTAAAATTCAAGTAAAACAACATAAAGAGGTGTATGTTGTGCTTCATTCAAATAAGTTTTTTTTTTACAATTAATTAATTTGACAGACGAAGGTAATAAAGAATTAATCAGATTTCACCTATAACAATTTATCTTGAATTGCTACCTTTCAATTTTTATAGTTATATAGAATCAATCTGTTTACCATTCACTTTACATAGAATTTTTTGTATTAGAATATTTAAGATTTATAATTTTAGACTCACAAATTCTTTCACATTTGACAATAAAGTTTAGCTCTATATAATTGCTTGTGGAAAAAATTAAATAATAACTTGGATCACAATACTAGTAAGTTTGGTCAAATTTGGATATCATTTTAATCAAATGAAAACTAATATAAATGGCTAATTTGATTTTTTATAAGTATGTTCTACTCAATATTTTTTATAAAATAAACGGTTCGCATCATCAAAATATGACTCAAAACGGGCCCCATGAGACTCACAGCAATCACTGATGTGCTCATTACACAGTAATGACTCCTTCTCCATATAAATATATTTAGTAAATATAAATGGGTCGGGGAGGGTTAGAATGGGTGGGTGGAAAACGGCAGGGAACTCGCCTTACTATTCAATGAGTGTTCATTTACTATTTTATTATATTTTGCTTACTATTTAATTAAACACCATTTACTACTCAATAATACTCAACTTACTACCCAATCAAATTTCTTTTACTACTCAATCAAACTCTACTTACTACTTAATGTTACTTAACTTACTGCTGAATCAAATTCCATTTGCTACTCAATCAAATTTCACATACTACTCAATCAAACATGACTTACTACTTACACTTAATTGGATTTGACTTACTACTCTTTTAAATCTCACTTACTACTGAATGAGATTCTACTTAATCTTTCATTAGACTTTGCTTATTGTTCAGTTAAATCTCACTTACTAGTCAATGAAAATTAGCTTACTGCTCATTAATACTCAACTTACTACATCAAACTTGAATTACAACTCAATCAAACATGACGACTACTCAATAAGACTTCATTATTGTTATGTGTGTTAAAATCTGATTACACATTAAGAGTGAATCTAACTCCAAGATTCCAAGAACAAAGCCGAAAAGCACGTGCACTAGATGGAATCCACCTTGGTCCTACGCCTAGTCACGTAGACATGTTGAAAATTATGTCCCACAACTGTTGAGTGGTAAATAAAATTAGAACAAATTGTAAGTAGAGTTACAATGATTGGTCAGTGATAAATAAAAATATTAATTTTAAATTATTAAATAATGAATTTTAATCAAAATATAAAAATGTAAAAATTTATTAGACTTAACACGCAATAAAACACCATTTCATTTGACTTGATTTACTAGTCAATTAAATGTCACTTACTACTTAACAATTGGACTTGAGTTACTATTCAATTAAATCTTACTTATTATTTAACGAGACTCCACTTACTAATAAATTAAATCACATTTACTATTTAATGAGACTCTACTTACTGCTCGTTCATACTCTACTTACTATTCCATCAAACTTAACAGTACTACTCAATAAGACCCTGCTACTATTGATTTATAAGTAGAATGAGAATAAATTGATTAGAGTTCACTTAGTACTGAAAAAAATGCCACTTGATTTGATTTGATTTGATTTACTACTCAATTAAATTAATCTTACTATTTAATGATTGGACTTGACTTACCATTTAATTAAATCTTACTTATTATTTAATGAGGTTCTATTTAGTACTAAATTAAACCTCATTTACTGCTTGTAAGTGGAAGTTCGTTAAATAATAAGTGCAGTATAGTGAAGTAGTAAGTAAAACCTCATTGAGTAATAAGTGGAGCATAGTGAAGTAGCAAGTGGAAACTCATTGAGTAGTAAGTGAAATGTAATGAAATAATAAGTGGAAACTCATTGAGTAGTAAATGGAGTTTAGTAAAATAATAAGTGAAAACTAATTAAATAGTAAAATAGAGTCCAGTGAAGTAAGTGAAAATTCATTAAGTAGTAAGTAAAGTCTAGTGAAATAGTAAGTGGATGTTCATTAAATAATAAGTAAAAGTGACTTTATTTACTACTCAATTAAATTCCATTTAGTACTCTATAATTTTTTATTTACTACTTCATTACAATTCACTTACTACTTAATGAGTTTATACTATTTAGGTCAAGTTTGACATCTCCCAAAAAAGACAAAAGCCAAAAAATTACTCAAAAGTTAAAAAGTTATCACTATTCACCCAAAAAAAATATTAAAAAATTAATTTTCTATACAAAAGTACAACTCAGTAGTCATGTATGTTCAGTTCTGTGCTGCGTTTGTTAAGAGAAATTGCACAGTTTTGGTGCAATTTTCACACACTGTTGTTCGGCCCGTGGGGGCCCATCACGGATCCTTTTTTGATAATCTAAACCGTTTAATGTGTAGAACTCGTCGAGTACTATATGTCTGTAAAAAATCACATTGATCGGATATCGATAACTACATGATCAAATCAGTTTTATATAAAAAAAAAATGAATGGTGTTATAATTAACGATTGAAAAAAAACAAAACTGATCAGATATCTATTGATATCCGATCAACGTGATTTTTTACAAATATATAGTACTCGACGAGTTCTACACATTGAATGGTTCAGATTATCAAAATGAGACTCGTGATGGCCCCCACGGGTTGAACAAAACCGTCCACTGCAATACTAAAAAAGTAGCCAATAATTTCTTACCATCAATTCGGCTGTGCAGATTGTACGGCTGTACAACATACATCTCTAATCTTTTCCTACACACTTCTTTATACAATTTTTTAATACACATTTTTCCATAAAAAGTAAAAAAGTTAACTCAAACATTCATATTTTTTTCTCAACTTTTTAGTCTAAAAATACAAAAAATGCACTTATTTAGGACACCCCAAACAACCCCTTAATTAGAATTCATTATTACTCAATGAGGTTTAACTTACTTCTTTATTTAGTTACTGCTTAAATAAACTTCACTTACTATTTCGCTAGACTTGACTTACTACTTACTATTTCATGATAAATTGACTTGAATTATTACTCAATGAGATTCTATTTTAATGAGTTTCTACTTATTATTGCATAATACTTCATTTACTACTCAGTTAATTTTCACTTACTATTTCATTCAAATTTACTTACTACTCAATTAAACCCAACTTACTACTTTATAAATTTTTACTTATTACTCCATTTGACTTTAGTTATTACTCAATGAGTTTCCATTTATTATTCAATCAAACTATACTTACTACTTAATTAAACATGACTTACTAATAAATAAAATAGATTTAAGTTACTAGCCAATGAAATTATACTTATTATTTTATTAAACTTGACTTAAAATTTTAAAAGCTCTACTTTTCCTTTAACTAAGGCCAAATTTGGGAAGACTAAATAAGTGCACTTCTTGTCTTTTTTGACTAAAAAATTGAGGTTGAAAATATGGATGTTTGGGTTAATTTTTTGACTTTTTATGGAAAAATGTGTAATAAAAAATTGTAAAAATTGGTTTTTAGAGGAAAATTTGAATTGGGAGTTGTGCAGCCGTAATTGTTGACTTTTGGTGAATAGTGTTAACTTTTTAACTTTTTGAGTAACTTTTTGGCTTTTTGGATTATTTGGGAGTACCCAAACAAGGCCTAAGTGAAACGATTTTCCAACAAAATCTTAAAATTTATAAATTAAAAATATCACATAATGTTAAAATAAAAGATAGATAGAGACATGTATAAATTATTACCTGAAAACTATCTTCAATTTGTAAAATATAAATCACTCTCTTTCACTTATTCTTTGTGAAAAAATATGGGAAAAACACAATCTTTTTCACTATATGTATAACAATGAGTTGAGAGTTCTTCTATATTTTCCTAATTAACTATATTAGCAATTATTGTTTTCAAGTGTAGTTGGTAAAAGAAAGTATTCATTTATTACAATTAATAAATATTGACAAATGAGAGATCTTTCCAAGTTATTTTATTATATTTTATTTTTAACTTATGCTTTACAATATTTTAGATATTAAAAAATATTATAAAGAAGACTTATGAATTTTATGGAGAAAAAAATTTCATTATTGATATTAAATTGATAAAAAAAAATTATGAATTTATAAAAGTTTCTAAAAGATTTTTTTTACAAGAAATTCATATATGTGACCATATAAAATATACAAAATTTATTAGTAATAAATAAAAATATGAATCTCAAATTCTTAAATAGTAATTACTATTTTGATGTGTTGTAGATAAAAAAAGTAAGTATTTTAAATTAATTTTAAAAAAAATAAATTTAAATAACTTACAATTTTAACAAAAATTGTCTATAATTTTTTTCTTTTTTATTTATTTTAAATATTATATGAAAAATTATTTTTTCACAATAATAACTATTTTAAAAAATTAGTAAATTTTAACAAATTTGAATAAATTAATATTTACATATCATATTTTACTTTTTACAAATCATAACAAGACAAAATATAGAGGAAAAATAGTTAAATATGTTGTGTCATTAGTTTTATTTATTTAAAATTAATTTAAAGTGCAAAAGAAAATATAATTTTCAAGAAAAGGGCACATTTTCATGAATTCTTTTTCACCTACTTATATTCTATTTAATCCACATTATTTTATTATATTCTAATAAGTCCTATAGGTGACATAGTTACTAAAATATCCCTAATAATATTTATATTTACAGTGTGAATATTCCGTGATGTGAATGTTGACACTATTAATGTGAATGCTCACATCGTTAATGTGAATATTGACACCATCAATGTGAATGTTAACATATCAATGTAAATATGCACACTTCAATGTGAATATTTACATTGTAAAATATGAATGTTTATATCACTAAATTACTAACCATTCAAAAAATATTTGTAAGGGTAGAAATGTTTATAAAATACCTTAAATATGAGAATTATGATTTAGTAGATCAACTATCCAAAAAATAGAACTTTTTAGAATATAAGAATATCTTATGAACTAATTGAAATATAATACTTGAAAAGTGATTTTTTAATAAATTTCCCTTCAAAAAATAAAAGTTACCTGTTCAACAGGTAATATTTTAAATAATAAGTTTATTCATAACAAATAGTAAGTGAGTGAATAGCAAATATATTTGTAGCAAATGGTAAGTTAACATTATTTTTTTTAATTTCAAAATTACTAAAACTATTCTACTTTTTGAAAACTACCTTACTTTTTCTATCTAGTTTTACCAACTATTCATCCTATTTAAATTTAATGGTTTATGTGGGGTTTTTTGAGAAGATAAAAAGCTAGCTTTTAGCTTTTTATCCATTTTGGATCATATCACCTTTTATATTTTTTATTCACAAAAAGATAAGATAGATTAAAAAAAGTTAAAAAATTAATTTTTTACCAACTTTTTAAAATAATTTTTTATTTTTTTATTTTTTTTATGCATCATACATAAAAATCACTTTCACGTGCGTAGAATTTTCCATTTTAGATAGACTGACCAGCTCAAATAGTACTACTTTGAAGTCCCCTTCTCAGCCACATGGGTTCCACACCACAAGGGAAAAAATGTTTGGTTTGCATTTGAGAGGTGTGTTTTAAAAAAAAATTTCTAAAAAATTGTTTTTTTATATCCTTTTTTTTAGAGTGCTATATTAGAGGGTTATGTTTGAAAAAAGTACACAAATAATATATTTTTTTTGTGTTATATTGGAGTGTTACATTAATTTTTTTTAAAGTATTATGTTTGGAAAAAATACACTAATTTTTTTAAGTGTTATGTTGGAGTGTTACGTTTGATTATTATATTAGAGTGTTAAGGTTTGAAATTTGCCCAAAGTTTATTAATCGATTTTTGTATTCCTTTTGAAATGTTTAAAGAATCTCGTATCATTCACATATAAAAATTTATCACAAATTTGATTCTAATAGATTGTGTACATTATCTTTGTAGCACAAAAGAAGAAAAAGATAAGGAAACATAATAAAAATAAGAGTATAATCGTAAATCTAATTTTTAAATAATATATTAAATCTACCTTTTCAAGGTCAATGAGACTAATTGGTCTATAAGAAAATCCTTTAGACTAAATGGATCATTATTTCTCAAAATGAGATTTATAGGTAAATTTTTCTTAATTCTATTAACTATAAATAATAATAATAATAATAATAAAATGGCCTTAAATTGAAATTTGAGCCAATGACTTTAAATTATTATTTTTTTAACAGGGATTTTAAAATTAATTTAATGAGTAAATTTATCATCGTATTTTGCTTCGTCAGAACAAATTTAAAAAATAAAATATAAAAACTAGAATGGGTGGTGACTAAAATTTGTGCTCATGACTTAAAAAAACTAATTTAATGAGTAAATTTACCACTATGTGCCTGTTTGGTGCAGCTTAAAAACTACTTATTTCAGCTTTTAGCTTAATTTAAGCTATTTTGATATGTTTGGTTTAGCTTATAGCTTATGGCTTATAACTTTTTGAAAGTCAGAAATCAGTTTATTCTTTGAGTGGGGCAGGAGATATTTAATTTATAAGTCAGAAATCAGCTTATGTTCATAGTTATAGCTATAAGCTGTTTAGGCATAAACTATAAGCACTTTCCCACAGCTCTACGAAACAGCGCTATAATTCATTCGAACAAATCACATTTTTCAAAAAAAAAAAGAAAAACAAAAAGAAGACCTTGTTAACCATTTAAATTAGCCCAAAGACCATATACATCAGTTTGAGAATTTACAAAAAAAAATTCACTTTGCTTGATTTGAGTTTTTTAGAAACACTTTTTAAAAAATTCTATTTTCTTATTTTTCGTATTTTTTTATTTTTACTGAATTTTTAAAATATTTTAAACAAATTTTTAAAAAAATTTTTAGACATACCTAACATAAATACACTTAAAAAGTATAATTTTCGTGAAAAGAATCTTTAAAAAATTCACTAAATACCAAAAATACAAAAAAAATAATGAAAATTCAATATATTTTTTGTATTTATTATTTTTTTTGAAATATTTTTTTCACTAATATTTTACTTTTTAGATACATCTAAGTATGGTGTATCTAAAAAAGGAAAAAAAAAATTAAAATAAATTTACTAAAAACAAAAAAATAATAAAAAATAAAAAGCTCAGTTTTCAAAAAACTGAAACAAAACACATTGATGAAAATTAAATTTTTTGACTTTTTTTTTTTAATCCAAAAAAAAGCCTTTTTAATGGATCCCAAACAACCCCTAATAAGCTAAAGGATGACTCCCTCGTGAGCCTTGTTTAGATCAATTATCTTTAGAGCTT
The DNA here is from genome assembly GCA_036172215.1 of Camellia granthamiana. Classification (NCBI taxonomy): domain Eukaryota; kingdom Viridiplantae; phylum Streptophyta; class Magnoliopsida; order Ericales; family Theaceae; genus Camellia; species Camellia granthamiana. The sequence goes on along the minus strand of CM069913.1, from coordinate 49,046,774 downwards.
TTACTTTTTAAAATTTTGGATTTTCATATATATATATAAAACCCTTTAAGATTTTGTTTGGTTTCATTTTCAAAATTTGTTTTTTGATTTTTTTTAAAAATCAAAATTAGTTTGGTAAAAATAAATACAAAAAAATAATTTTAAAATTTCTAAAATTTATTTTTGTCTCAAAAAAATTATATGAAAATGATAAGAGCTTTCTATTTTTTTTTTCATGAAATTAGTTTTTTGTTTTATTTTTTTAAAGAAAATAGATTTTGAAACGAAAACAAACAAAATTTAAAAGGGAAAAATTAGTGAAACATCCCTCTTTAATTTTGTGTAATAAAAGAGGTCAAAGATATATCTTTTTAATTAGCTATGGTCTTTCAATATTTTCACAGAAAAAATTTGACTTAGAAAAATTTTGACGCAGAGAAATTTTGCCCCGACTAAAAATTGAAATTTCTCTGAGTCAGGCCAAATTTCACTAAGTCGAACCAAATTTCTCTGAGTCAAAATTTCTCTATGAAAATGTTTTGGACCTTAAATACTATGAAAATATTAAAAAATCACACATAGTTTTTGTTTGGTATCACTTATAAGTTAGCTTTAGTAATTATAATTTTTTAGATTTGTAAATATGTTAGGTGAGTATTTCATAATTTATGAAAAAGTCGAACAAATTTGGTGAAATAAGTTGTCACATAGGGTTTTTTTTTTTTTCTTTGGGTGAGTATCAGTAGTTTTTTTTTATCATGTAAATATTCAGAATACCAACAGAAGTTATAAATAAAACAAAAAATATATGGTTCTTTTGTCCAGACACATTAAACTTTATAAATAAAGTTAGTAATTGTAACTTAAGAATATAAATGTTTTTAGCCAAATAAATTGAAAAGTTTAAATAAGTTATAATCTAAAATTGGAATCAAATCAACTTTTTCTTAAGCAAATAAGTTAAATAAGTTGACTTAGGCCATCTTTAACACTGCACCAAATCTATCATCAAATTCAAATTTAGTGAAATTTTTTTCTTTTTTTCTATTCCAATGGTTTCATCAAATCTATATCAAATTGAGAATATAAAAAATATTTCACTAAATTGAGGATGTCTAGCACGTTTCAGCATTTTACTGTGCATAGCCATTGAGGATTTGATTCACCGAACGACCAGCCGTATGTCCACTCAGTCATCCTCTTACTTGAAAACTTCTCACAACAAAGCAATGGTTTTGACGATCGGGGAAATGTCCTCCCAAACAACTAATGTGTCAACAGGCTTGCAAAGTGTTGTTTGCTTTTTGTGGCACCAAGACCAAATTCCTTACCAATAGTGATGCATGGATAGTAGAGGCAAATGCATTGCATGCAGGTTCAAATTTGTACTCAAATTAGCCGTTGATTTTGCAGGGTGCAACTCCAATAAGGTTACCATTGGTTTTGTAGAGGATTTCACAAAGTTACCATTGTTGTGATCTATAAAATAAGACTATTTGTTTTTCAATTTCACAAAATTCATAGATACAGATGACGACGCATTCTAAAACGTCTCCAAAATGTTGCAGGTGAATAAACTAGATTTGCTGCAAAATAATCTGCAAACAATCGATCATGACCCTTCATTCTTTTCGCGATGTATGTATTTATGTTCTACAACAGAACCACTTCTTTTCTTTGATTAATCACTTGCTTTCAGAATCTGTATCATACTAGCTTTATTTATCTCATAAAGACCCAGAAGTTGTAACAAATTTTTCATCATCAGAGGATGAGGAAGAAGAAGATGATGAAAAATTAGTGAACAAATAAGAAGTTGAGCTAGTCATTATACTCTAGTTTTTAGTTAAGGGTTGGTTCCAGATACAACGTTATTTGCTGGGTTTATATAGTACATGGTTTAATTTGTTTATATCTATTTTTCTGAGAGAAATAATTAATGAAGGCAAAAAAAATGAAAAATATTTAATAGAGGGAAAAAGAAATGGCAAAGGGATTGAGGGAAACAAAAATGGAGGGAAATAAGTTTTTCGCATTTACTCTTACTGGTCGACCGGTCGGATGATCAGTCGGTCATCCCTTCTAACGACTTGTGTTTTGCTAACAACCAAAAATTCACCGTTGGAAAGCTGAATATCAGATAGAGGAATTCCTCAAATTTATATTCCGATTTGATGAAATATTTGATATACCGTTGGAGATGCCCATATAAATGTGACCAAACGAGCTGTAGTAATCGAAAATTTGATAAATAAATAAAGAAAAAATTACAAAAAATAATTGCAGGGTTTGACTTTTGTTAAAAAAAGCCTAAGTTATCAATTTAAATTTTAATATTTCGATTCGTTTTTAGTTTAAACCATTTATCTATTTTTACCAAGTAAAATTGACGGAAAAAAATAATATTTTAGCCATTAAACTCAATATAAATGTAAATAAAATATCAAAAATATCATTTTTCGTTGAGTGTAATTGCTAAAATACTTTTTTTTAATATTAATTTTACTTAACTAAAATAGAAAATTGGTTTAGATTGAAAATAAACCAACAAATTATGATTTAAATTGACACAATTAAAAATTCATGATTTATTTTATTAAAAAGGTCAAACCTTTATTTTTTTTTTTTTGTTGTTGTAATTTTTTCATACATAAATAAATATATATAAAAAAAGCTATCCAAACGGAGCTTACAAAATAGCCACTCAAGGAATACCAACCCTAAACTCTAAAAAAAAAAATTTAGTGTATTTAGTTTCAGTTTTATGAAAATTGAATTTTTTTTTATTTTTCGTATTTTTTTTTGTTTTTAGTGAAGATTTTTTAAATTTTAAGCAATTTTTTTTAACTTTTTAGATGCACCTTAGATATATCTAAATAGTAAAATATTTATGAAAAAATATTTTAAAAAATTAATAAATACACAAAATATAAAAAGTACTGAATTTTTGTATTTTATTTTGTATTTTTTGGTATTTAGCATATTTTTTAAAGATTTTTTTTCACAAATATTATATTTTTAAATGTATTTATGATAGGTGTATCTAAAAATTTTTAAAAAAATACTTATAATATTAAAAAAATCATTGAAAACATTAAAATATTAAAAATAAAAAAATAATTTTTTTTTGAAAATCAGAACCAAACAATGTTTGCCCCAAATCTGTGAACTTGTTGCCCAAAACCAAACCCTAATTTTTGTCAAAAGCAACAATCATTACATAAATTGCAAACCCAACCCACATACTCAAATTTGAATTTTACATCATCATACTAGCGGTAGGGACAATTATACCCTCGATCTCTGGACACTATTTACCGTGCTACTTCAACGAACCATGCCCTAATTACGTACACCCAGTTGACTGCTGATGACCGGTGAAATCTCCCTTCGATAACCGGAAACACAGGTTTCTAAAAATTTAAATAATAATCATAAGAATAATAACTTGGGCTGCATTGGTTGAGTTTTGTAAATATGATTTGAGAGTATAAGTTATATTTTGAGTTTATGAGTTGTGGAATTATGATTTGAGTATAGACAATTTGTTTGGTTATGGTTTTTGAATTGAGTGTTGAATTGAGTTTTGAATTGTATGTGGAATTGAGTTTTGAAAGTTTGATTTGACATGTGAAGTAAGAAAATTTGTTTGGTTATGAGTTTTGGAAAGAATTTTCAAAACTTAAATCAAATTGTTATAACTCATAACAAAACACACTACTTTCACATTATTGAAAATTCTGATCACCACTTATAACCCAACTCTTTTTAAAATTCAATTAAAAAAATTTATTATTAACAGAAAATAACATTAATCAAATTTTTAATTGAAAATACTGCAAAAGAAATAATTTTTTTTCAAAATAAATATTCAAAAAATTTAAATCATAAATATTTAAATAATCTAAAAAATTTAACAAGTAAAAAATTAAAATAAATATTCAAAAAATTTAAATTGAAAATTTTTAAATAATTTAAATATTCAAAAAATTTAAATAATTTAAAATTTTAAATTTAAAAACAACTCTACATTCAAATCGTAACCAAACACAAAAAACAAAAATCAATTAAGAAATTATTTTTAAAACTCATAACCAAACACATAACTTGCAACTTCATACTACTTTCACAACTCTACACTCAAATCGTAACCAAATACAGAACAAAAAAATTAAAATATTTAAAAATATTTTTATAAAATATTTTAAAATTTTAAAAATTAAAATCATAATATTTTAAAATTAAAATATTTAAAAATATTCAAAAAATTAAAAAAATCGTAACATATTTAAATTTTAAAATATTTAAAATCTTAATAAAATTAAAATATTTTTTAAATATTTAAATATTTAAGATATTTAAAAAATTAAAATATTGATTTGAATTAAGTTTTGAATTATGTATTTGGTTATGAGTTTTGAAAAGTAATGATTATGTTTCGAATTGAGTTTTGAGAAATGTGTGTAGAATTATGATTTGAAAATTCAAAACAAACACCACACTTAAATCAATGGGTGAAACTATAATTTGAAAGGCTTACCCAACGGAGCCTTCAATTTTATTCTCTAAATTATCATTAACTTTCACATTTCATTTCACATTTCATTCCTAAATTAATATTTGTTTATGAATAATTATCAATAAGTTTTATTGATTGAATTTATTTATACATAAGTTTTGAGTAATTATTTTTTTAACGTATTTATCCCCTCGTTTTGATAATAAACTTTTTATAAAGAATTTTTATATGGATTTTGTGTATGTGGAATGACTATTTGATACTAGTAATGATATTAGTAAATTTATCAAAGTGATAAATAATTTTAATATTTTTCGTTTTGTTTGTGAGTTCTTATTTATTTTAATTTATTTGTGTTAATTTTACACTGAAATATGATGTCAAAAGTGTAAATAATTGATTTGTATTTTTTTTAAAATATTTTGAAATAATAAATTTACCACTAAAAATTAAAATAAAACAAAAATAAATTTACCACTAAAAATTAAAATAAAACATTTTGATAAATAAGTCTAATATACAAAATCAGCTCGTAACTGTTCGTTATTTTTGTCTATTTAACCTCAATTGGAGACCATTCTACAAATCATCAACTATGAAAAAAAAAAGGGGCTTATTTGGGAAGCCACTAAAATAAGCTGTTTTTTGATTTATTTATTTGTTTAGATCATATTACTTCTCTATTTATTTATTTATTTATTTTGTATATTCTTTCATAATAACAAAAAAATCAATGTGCAAAGTCATACTCAAAACTAAGGACGTAATCGGTTCAGTACAGTCGGTATTTAGGTAAAATTTTTCACAAAACTGATAAATGTCGGTTTATTATTTTGAGTACCGATATAAATCGCTTCTTCTATCAAATCGCATCAAACCACACAAATTGAAATGGTTCGGTTTAATCGATTTATAATTTCTCAAATTTAAGCCATTTTTTTGTATAGTCACTCATTTATATAAAAATATTAGATTAGTTAATCATTTCAAACATATCAAATCTATCTTAATAAAATACTTTATAATTTCTAGATTAATAAAAATATAAACAAAAAATAGTAATAATAAATACTAAGCTTTTAAGAACTGCGAGTTAGAGCTCAGTATTTATTTCTATGTTCTAAATAACATCAGATTTTATTATACTAAGCTTAGTAATAATTTCTAGATTTATTTTCTAGATTTAGATTTAGTAAAGTTTTACTAAATCTAGATTTATTTTAGGAAAGCTTAGAGCTAACTATTTAGTAAGGCCTCATTTGCATTACTAAATAATCTAGGTTACTTAATAATAACATAATTTCAAAATTTAAGTATATCGTTAAATTATTCAAATTTTAAAATGATATTTTTTGATTTACAATTGTTTTTAATTGGATTACTCAACTGAAGAAATTAGAAGTTTTAGGACGAATAGATGAAATTGATAATTTAAAATTGATAATAATGATTATTTCAACAGTGCTATATACACATAATTTGATTTTTTTACAATTTGCTTAATGAGGTGGTAAGACAAAATATATGTAAGGAGAATTTTGAAAGAATATTTAAATGTGAGTCAAATTTTATTTGCCATGTCATTTGGGAGATTTCGAGAAGGGTAAATTATATTTTGCCATTTTTATGTTTGATTACTTTTTTACTTTGACTCTTAAAATTTGTTTATTTTTTTCATTTTGACCCTTTATGTTTCAAATTTTTTTTAGTTTACCCCTAAAGCTAATTTTTGTTTAAATTTAGAGAGAAAATACCATAATAACTAACACATAATATAAAAAATATATTATTATATTAAAATTTAAATTTATATTGGAGATGTATGTTATATATGTCATTAATTTTAGGAATAAACTAAAAAGGATAAAATATAATTTATTCTTTCAATAAATATGTTTTTAATAATTTAGGGTTAAATTTAAATTTTAGTCCCAAAAAAGAATTTATTTTCTTTCTCTGTTCTCTAGTAGTGTGTTTTTTATATCCTCATATATAACTCCACACATTCTGTTCGATTCTCTCTCTCTCTCTCTCTCTCATATTGTCTCCTCTGTTTCTCTTTGTGAGAGAAAGAGTAGTGTGTTTTTAATTATCATATTCCCTCTCTTTCTCTCTCTAACACACACCATATATATACACAATACATATATTTATATATATTCATACATATTTGTTGTGACACATCTTTGTTCATCGTGCGAAGGAAGCTTTGCTCGTCTCTGACTCGAAGATCTTCGGCGTTCTCTTCGTAATTTTCGTTTCTCTGATTAAACCATTGTTATTATTATCATTATCGTTAATATATATATGTGATTATATTGTGTGTGCTTTGCTTTGTCTTCAAGTAATGTAATTTGTGCTTCGAAGTTGATCTGTTGTGTTCAGAGGTTTTTGGATTGTGAGTTTAAAATTTGTGGTTATTGTGTTGTGTTTGTGTTTTTTTCCCAGATCTGGTGTGTAATTTTTGCTAATTTTTAAATTTTATTATTATTTTTTTTTGGGGCTAGGATTGTGATTCTAATCGGACTGTTTTTTATTTATTTAAAGTCTCGACAAAGCATGGTTTTTGAAGATTGAGAGTTTTGATTACGAAGATGAAGAGGGCTAGAGATGATATGTACATGGCTTCTCAACTCAAACGCCCCATCGTCTCCTCTCGCGCCGAACCGTGTGTCCTTTCTCTATCTCTCTCTTAGTTTGTTTTTTTTTTTAACTCTCATTTTTCTAATATTGTGATATTGTAAGCTGTGATTATGAGTGCTTCTTTATTTAATAAAAAATTATAAGCAAGTAAAATTTCTGAAAATTTGGTGAATCATGTTTGAAATTGTTGAGTGCGAGTCTGTTAGTTGTTTACTGATTAGGTATTTTGTTTGGTATTTTGCGAGTCTGCAGTATTTTTGTTTTTCATTCTTTTACTCAGTATGTTGTTCCTTCAAGGAGAACAAAGATCAGATTTTTGTTGAATTTTTCTTTATAAAATCTGTCTGAAGTTTGATTATATATCTAGGGTTGAAGCTAAAAATAGGAATTAAGACCCACCTTTTGTTGAAAGAATATATTTTGACCTAAGTTTAATGTTTAATGAAAAGCTCTCACCTGATTAAATTAGTATATTGATTTTTTTTTTTTTTTTTTGGTGTGGGTAATGAAGCTCTGGGCAATCCCAGATGATGGGTGGAGCGAGCACACAGAAACTAACTACCAATGATGCATTGGCATATCTGAAGGCAGTTAAGGACATATTTCAAGATAAAAGGGATAAATATGATGAGTTTCTTGAAGTTATGAAAGGTTTCAAGGCTCAAAGGTTTGGTCATTTATTCCTTCTTTTACTTCCAGAATCTAAATAAAGTTCTCATTTATTGATCCCAATGTTACATTGTTTACTTGTTTGTAGAATTGACACAGCCGGTGTCATTTTGAGAGTGAAAGACTTATTCAAAGGGCATCGAGACCTAATTTTGGGTTTCAATGCATTTTTGCCAAAGGGCTATGAGATCACCCTTCCACTTGAGGTTGAACCTCCTCCAGTTAAGAAGCCTGTCGAATTTGAAGAAGCAATCAATTTTGTTAACAAAATTAAGGTGAAAACAGCATATACTGTAGTTTAGTGTTGTATTATAGTTTTGCATTCAATGATTTGCATCCCTAATTGTGCTTTGCTTCCAGACAAGGTTTCAAAGTGATGATCATGTGTATAAAGCTTTTCTTGACATTTTGAATATGTATCGAAAGGAAAACAAATCCATTACGGAGGTCTACCAGGAGGTGTGTGTTTGTTGGTTTTTTTTTTTTTGTCATGAACGTCTATATGCTCTTTGGCACTCCCCCTTTTTCTTTTTTAAGCTCCTGTGGCGCTGGTCTACTGGAATTGTTTCCCTTGATTTTGAGTTTTGTTGTTAATTTTCATCCCTTTTCAGGTTTCTGCTCTTTTAAGTGATCACCATGACCTGCTTGTTGAGTTCACAAATTTTCTGCCTGATACTTCAGCAGCAGCATCTCTTCCTTATGCTCTGTCTGGTAGGAATTCTATCTTCCGCCGTGATGATAGGAGCTTGCCATTGCCCGCTATAAGGCATATGCATGTTGACAAGGTAGTTTCCCCAATATTTTTAATTTTATCTTTATTCATCCTGATATCTTTTTATGATCAATCTAAATTCCTACTCATTATAAAATTCTGCCAGAAGCCCATCGTGTCGCATGCTGACCGTGACCTTAGTGTTGACCAGCCGGATCTAGACCATGATAAAGCACTGCTGAGAGCTGACAAAGAGCAGCGAAGGCATGATGAAAAAGAAAAGGAGAGAAGGGAACGGAAGCGGGATGATAGAGACTTTGAGCATGCTGGAATGCAGCGTCTCTCATATAAACGGAAATCTGCTTGTACGATTGAAGACTCTGTTGCCGACCAATTACACCAGGGTGGGGAAGGTGCTGAATTTGCAATGCACCCTGGTTCCTCCTTTTTTGATGATAAAACTGCCTTGAAAAGTGAGTAATCGTGCTGCTTGTGAATTCAAAGGTTTTAATGTTTGTTGAACTTAGGCTTCACTTAGGGTTCATTTGGGAAGTAGCTTTTTTAGTGAAATGAAAGTGTTTGGGAATGACTTTTTGGTTGTTACCGAAAGAGATGCAAAAAGTAGAGAGAATGATAAGGAATCTTTGACGTTTTTGTATGGCTTTTTGGCCAATTTATTCACTTTCCCAAACATAGTCTTAGTAGATTAAAACCTCTTCGTAATGTATATAAAAGAAAAAAATCAATTCGCTTTAGTTGAGACATACTAAGCCATGAATGCAGGTTTTTGTTTTCAATCCTGAAACTCTATCTGCCGTAAGATCTATGTTTTTCATATCATGGTTGGATATTTTTTGATTGTGTGTCTGTTTATTTTCAATGTTTTGTATTCTGAAATTATCAACTGCGGCATTGCTTCCCCAGCCCCCATTGATTTGTTTATTTTGCATGATGTCATTATGTTCAACTGTACTGCTGGCTGCATTTTTATATGTTACCTAACTATTACATATGAAGGCACCTCTTTGAGGTATAGTTGGGTGATTGAACTTCCAAGCTTCTGAAAATTTTCAGCAATTGGAAATTTATTCAAGCTATTCTGATGGCTGAAGGTTTTCATGTAGTGAGATTGTTTTGTCATTTATATTTCCTACCTGAGACAGATGATTTAGATGTGAAAATACCCTTTGAATAAAATATGGTTTTATGGAAATATACATTTGTAAAGAAGTTTAAAAATTAAAGCTTCTTTCTTTTGAAATCACTGGAGGCCACCTTTTTTTCCCTTAAATTTTGTATGCTTATATACCTGGTATAAATATCATAAACAAGATTTCATAACATGGAGATTTAGTTGTCATTTGTGTAAAAATTCTCATGCCCAGTGGCTTTGGCATATCCACCGGCTTTTGGCATTTGACATGCTCATTATCTTTAATTAATGAAGTGATTGAGACTGTATTTTTGTTTCTAGTTACAATTTTGTACAGCCCTGGCCTTCTTTTTATACATGTGTTTCCTTTGTTATCAGCTTTTTAGCCATCATCATCCCTTTTTTCCCCAATTGTATTGATAGTCAGTTGGTGTCATTGCAGGTATATACAGCCAAGAGTTTGCCTTTTGTGAGAAAGTGAAGGACAGGTTACGTAATTCTGATGTTTACCAGGAATTTTTGAATTGCCTTGATATTTATAGCAAAGAAATAGTTACACGATCAGAATTGCAAACTCTGGTATGCCATATTTTTCCATGCTTTTAATTCCTGTTGATGTACATGTATTACCTTTTCATTTGGGCTATAAGTATATCCGATTATAGAACTTGTAATGATTCTCTCAGCACCTTTCATTCCTGTACTTAACCAGAGTTTGTTGGAGAGATATGATGTTTACATACTAGGGGAAATTACAAAAAAAATAAAAAAACCCTAAGGTTTGACCCCAATAACAAATAAAACCATCAATTGTATCAATTTAAACCCTACAATTTAAAGTTAGATACAATCCTAAGCATCCATGCATCTCCATTTAAAACACTAATTGAGAGGGTTAATTTTGTCAATTTAACCATTTTCCTCAATTGTCTTCTCCCTTCCCGTCATTTCCCCCCTCCACCATCTAAGAAGCACGGACACTTCTAAGAAGAGAAGGTGACGTATCCGTGTTGTGTCTGTGTCGGATACCGACATTCTTTGGACACTTCCCCGATACGTGTCAGACACTCTTCAAAACGTGTCCTATTTTTTAAAGATTTGAATGCTCTTTGGACACTTGGAGAACACACGTGTGTATCGCTTAAATACACATGTCTATCAATTAGACACATGTGAAACTAATCATAAGTTTAAACAAAACAACTTAAGATATAATAATAAAACAAAAACTATATAAAATTATAAGAAATAGTGTCATATTGTATTTTTTATTATCTTTGAATGATATATTCATATATATAACCCATAATAAATATATAAAATTATATATTTCATACATGTCCTCCACGTGTCTTGTACTGCATTTTTTGAAAATTAGCGTGTTAGCGTGTCCGTGTTGTATCTCTGTCGTGTTGCGTTGCGAGTCCGTGTCCATGCTTCTTAGTCCACCATTATCACCACCCTGCTTCGCCTTCATCACCGCAATCCACCCACTGTTGCCCTCCCCCTTGCCAAGGCCCGATACACTGCTCCTCAGTCACCATCCCCACCCAATCACTGCAATAACTCACCCCCTTTGCAAACAAACAAATGGGCATACAGACAATATTCAATTGAAAAATAGGATTGTTCTAAACACATTCAAACACTTTGGCAACAAACCTTTCAATTGAAACCACCCACAGTATGTGGTTTCATTATCCAAATACAATCAAAATAGCATAGCCCAGATGCAATCAAACCTCCATAGCAGACTTTGCTTGTTGTACTAACAAGGTAGACAGTGCTCTTCTATGTCAAGTTCAGTCTCATTGGTTTCTCGTTGATGTCGCACTCCCTCCCATTCTACCTTTGTTGTCACGTTGTGCAGATAGGTTCTCAATATTTCTAAAATTTTGTTGGTTTTCTTTGTTTTGGTTCAGATCTAATAATTCTTTATCAGAGGAGATTATGGGGTTTTTTTTTTTTTATGGCTGATTTGGGGACGAAATTCGGAAGGGGGAGAGCACCGTGGCAGTGGGTTGTGGGGAAATGGAAATTGGAGGTGGTGGTGGGGGTATAGGATGGACTGGGTGTCCGGTGGCTACAAAGAAGACGACTATGGCGGAAGGGGAAAGGTGGGTAGCAGAGGGAGAGGAAGGTAGCAGTGAGGGAAGGAAATTGGGAAGTGACAGTAGGCTGTGGAGGAAGATAAGGAAGTGGGAGTGAATGTGGGTCTTCGGTGGCTAAAGGGATGGGAAGGAAGAGACTGAAAAGTTGCTGTGGAGATGGGGAAGGGAAGAGAGGGATAATCCAATATAGTGGGCGCATTGTAGGATTTAAATGAGCGGTTAAGATGATTGATTAGATTGTTTGGAATATGGTGTGGTAAGGCCAAAATTGATATTAACTTCAAAGAGTGAATGATAAAGTGACATGTGTTGCAAAAAAAAATCTCCATTAGTTTATTTAACCATCGATGAACGGATGGTTGGTATTGAATCTATTTTAAAAAATCAGGATTTAAATTGATGCAATTAAAAATGTGGGGTTTTATTTGTTATTCGGGTCAAACCGTGAGTTTGTTTTTCGGTTGTAATTTTCCCTACATAACATCTTTAAATAATTCAGATTTTCAAATGATGTATTTTTTGATATCTGACTGTTGCTAAAATTGTGTAATGCAAAGTGAGACTCGAGTTTGAGGTTAAGAATAGCTACTTTGTGCGAATAATATTAAAGGTTAGGTACACCTTTAATCTTACTCTACCCTCAGTTTACAAGGACCAAAATCGAGTAATGTCCTATCTCAACTCACCCTACCTCTTTACCACCTGGACTATGGTCCAAGATAAATTTGCCTCTGTATTCAAGTCTTTCTTGTCACAAACATGATGCGCTTTTGCATAATGTCCTCATATGATATTGATTTGACTCCTGATAATTTTCTAATCTTCCTGCTTTGGTGTTCCTTGGAACTGGATATTACTCTTGATAGAATAACATCTGTTTTATAGTTTTATTTCTACTTTGTCTTGTATGATGGTAACTATTATGTCAGCTATCACATTTTTTTCTTAATTTGTGACGTTTGTTTATTTATAAGATAAGATCAGATAATACTATCATATCATTGTCTAAGAGCAATTTTTTTTTTCTTCCCATTGTTGGCCTTGATAGTAATTGATGACTGCATAACATGGATATAGAAATTGATTTTGATGTAGCTCTTTTGTTTTTCTGATGCTCTTAATAGTATTAGTGACTGCTAAGAACAGATTAATCTGTTGCCTAGTGTAGAAAGGAAACTCTTCCAACTATTCCTTACATTCTTCCACTTGATATTAACTTCATGGCTCCTCATGTGCAATGATACTGTTCATAATGCTAACTTTATTCTTAATATTAATTGACAATTCAATTATGCTTATATGATAATGATGGAGGCCTCCATGTCAACATTATTTAAACTTTTCATGGAAGCCTTCAGATACTATTTTTCAACGTTTTTTTCCCCACCATTTTTATGTCACTGCATACAAGGCAAGATATAGATTTCTTTAATCTATTTTTCTGACCAATCTTTTCCAAATAAGGAACTTATCATGAGCATCCAACTAAGCTATTATGATATAAGCCAGTGACAAAAAAAGTAATGTATAACATTTTTCATTAATTTAAAATTTGAATATAATAATGCAATTTTAGATCCCACACAATGCACAAACCTCATGCTAGTATTTTGAATTAATGTTGTGGGAGTTGTAACTATTGTCTGGAATATCAGAAATGACATGTCCTCATTGATTGTTGCATACTTGAAGAGAAAAATATTTGTATATATATTTTTCTATTTACATACAACGTGTTTTGTTAGTTCAGAAAGAATCTTTTTATGTATTAAATACAGCCACATAATCATGAGACAGCTCACTGTTAGTGGGGCTGACCACTGAAACGTTGCCACATGAATCTTATAGTGTTCTCCTCCACCCACTCTCTTCTCTTTTTGGCTCTACGCCTTATGTGTAGTGCCAGTAAAGGTTTTGAAAGAAGTGGTTAACCATGATTTACTTGTGCAATTGGCATACTTATAAACAATGTTACATGGACTCGGGTACAGATGTTGGGCGGGGTAAGGTTTTAAAAAGTAGCTGCAATTGTTACGTGATGCCATTATGTAACGGTTGTGATGGTTACCACCACCCGTTACGGCCGTTATAGCGGTGTGATAGAAATTCACAACCGTAATAGCCGTAACGGCCGTTTCGTTGATGTTACAGCACCGTTACGGTAGCTATGCTTCTATTTTAAAAAATATTATTAAATTTGGTATATATTACTGTTCTTTCTTTTTATTTTCTAGTTACATAAAAACTTAAGTAAAAATTTTATCTATACATGTTTTGAATGTCCAATCTTCAAGTTTTTCAAGATTGCAATACTTTTTTGCTTAATTATATTTGAATATTAACTTGTATCAATTTCTCTTATATTAAATTAACAAAATTTAGGTTTCATATTATGTACTTTTACATTGTTATAGGTTGGCATTTTGTATTTTGAACTTATGTTTATGAGACTATTATTTTTAACATTAAACATATTTCATTTTTTTCTTAACAAATTGGAAGTTTTCCATCCGTAGCATAGGTGTAATTAGTAAAGTAAAGAAAATTAAATAAATCTAACAATAGGAAAATTCTCTACAACGACTTAAAACTAATATAAAAATTAGTATTATATATTGGAATTTGGATCATGTTCTAAAACTAAAAATAAAAATACTAAAAATCATTTTGAATCTCACTAATTGTGATTATGAAATAAAAGCATGCATATCGGTATGTTTTCATAAAGTTGTGCAAAGAATTAAAAAATTCATGGTTTTGATTGTTGCCACCATTATGCTACGGGCATTATACCCCGCAATCGTGTCAATGCTACCGTTACCGTTACGGTAACTGCCACCATTATTTGAAACCTTGTGTACAGGTGTGTATCTAGAGTTCAGATCCATCAAACCTCAAATTTTTTTTTTTTTTTGATTGGCACTGGATTGTCTAGATCAAAGTCCGACTAATTCCCAGGGATGCCAAGGCCCTCGGTAAGGAGTTTTTCGCAAGTGCATCACTTTTAATTCAAGGGTTTTCTGTCAATCTGATGGTGCCAAGGAATTGTTACCACCTAAGAGGTTTCGATCCCTAAACCTTGGAGGGAGCACATCCCTTTTTTTCCTATCAAACCTCAAATTTAAGCGTAGCAAACTCGGCAAAAAATAGTTATACTTGTATAATTTTAATATATTGTGAGATAAAATTGTGTTATATGTGTCATTTATTGGCAAATTGGTATTTTACTTATTTTGTAGCAATTATACAACAAAAATATACATATAATGATAGTGTTAAATACAAATATATAAGAAGTATCTTATGCAAAATATTGGACACATATCCCCACACTTGTCCAAGTATCAAGTGTCCGACACGGGTATTTGATTTATTTTAAAGAGGCCATGTAACATAGGTTATAGAATTGTTAATTACATTTACTGGATAAGACCATAATTTTGTGGAATCTTTTGGTTGTGCCAGGTTGGTGATTTACTTGGGAGATATGCAGACCTAATGGAGGGGTTCAGTGAATTTTTGGCACGCTGTGAAAAGATCGGTAATGGTTGTCTGCAGCTTATCAATTTTTATTTATTTAATTATATTGTTTTCCTGCTTGCTAGTTATCTGATCTGGATTTTACATTCTTGGGATTGTATATAATTAAGATTTTTCCTGCAGATGGTTTTCTTGCTGTTGCCGGTGCTATGAGTAAAAGTAAGTTTAATGATTTATAATTTTAGATGTGGCATTTTTATCTTCGATGCCTCTCTTAGCTCATTATCACATGAGGTATTCTGTTATCTGTATCACTAAGTTGCCAGATCCCAAGTGAATTTATTATTGTTGTGACTTGTGAGACTCGAATCATTTTGGAGGCATGGAAATATGTTAATGCTGTGAGCAATAATGTCTAATTGGGCTTTTTAATTCATTGCAGGATCCTTGTGGAATGAAGGAAAATTATCCAGATCACTGAAACTAGAGGAAAGGGATAGAGATCGGAATCATGAGAGGGATGATAGGGATAAAGATAGAGATCGTGAAAACAGAGAAAGGGATCGATCTGGTATTAAAGATGTAGCAAGCCACAAGATGCCTCTACTTCCAACCAAGGAAAAGTATATGTCGAAACCCATTCAAGAACTTGATCTCTCTAACTGTGAGCGATGCACTCCCAGTTATCGACTTCTGCCAGCGAATGTAAGCAGTTCTTTCATTAAAATTTCCAACTTTGGGGGTGCTCTTGCTAAGTTCTGTATTTATGTGTATTTGATGTTGGCTTGATGCAGTATCCAATCCCTTCAGCAAGCCAGAGAACTGATATTGGGGCTGAAGTATTGAATGATCATTGGGTGTCTGTCACTTCTGGAAGTGAGGATTACTCTTTTAAACACATGCGCAAAAACCAGTATGAAGAAAGTTTGTTTCGATGTGAAGATGACAGGTTGGGAACTGCCTGGGGCCTTCATATATTATTTATTATTGTCTTTTATCTTCATTGGAAATGAAGTACAACCTTTTATTTCGCTCTCTTTGCTTGGTTTCATTTTCTGTTTCTATCCCTTAGGCTTCACCTTTAGGCCAAGTTTGGCATCCTTCAAAAAATTTAAAAAGTCAAAAAGTCACTATCCTATTTAAGTCACATCACCTCTCTAACACATCACTTCAAACCCAACCCAAATCCAACCCATATTTCATAAAAAGTCAAAAAGTGTACTTATTTAGTCTTCCCAAACTTGGCCTTAGTTTCCATATTTAGCTCATTATCTGCGTACTTAATTGGGAACATTTTGTATTACTGTTCAAATCAAGTTTTGCTACTGGAATATCTCTCTTTCTTTAGCAAGATCATAGTTTAATTCCATGATTCTGTGCACCATTCTCCTTTTCTTTTTTTTTTCTTTGCTGCACAGCCAATTGCTTGAAGTATTTTCTTTCAAATTGTATGGATTTGAACAACTGCTGATGCTATTGTTATTTTGATTCCCAGGTTTGAACTGGACATGTTGTTAGAATCTGTTAATGTGACAACAAAGCGTGTAGAAGAACTATTAGACAAGATCAATGATAATGCAATTAAAACAGATAGTCCTATTCATCTTGAGGACCATTTTACAGGTGATAAGGTTGATTAATGACTAATGAGTTTGCAGGCTATCTTTTGCACTGTGATTTTGAATGCTTTTGTCTTTTCTGTTTGTTGTAGCTCTGAATCTAAGGTGCATTGAACGTTTATATGGTGACCATGGCCTTGATGTGATGGATGTATTGAGGAAGAATGCACCTCTTGCGCTGCCAGTTATATTGACTCGCTTGAAGCAGAAACAAGAGGAGTGGGCCAAATGCCGTTCTGATTTTAATAAAGTTTGGGCTGAAATCTATGCCAAGAATTATCACAAATCACTTGATCATCGTAGCTTTTACTTCAAGCAGCAGGACACAAAGAGCTTGAGCACAAAAGGTAATTGAGAGCTAAATAATTTGTGTAAATGAGAATGATGATTAATTTTACCTTCTTATAATAATTAAAATCCGATAGCTAAATAATCTTTATTAATTAGAGTAATCTTCTGTGGAATCAACTGTCTATGGTGTATAATTAGTAATTCTGTTTTCTTAAAAAGCGCTATTTTTTTAATTGAGAAAATTCTCTTGTAAGTTAATTATTAGAACAGAAAATAACATATAAATAGGTATTTATGTTGGGTTAGAATTATTAATAATTTTAACTAAAAGAGATGATTAATAGTTCTTGTACAACTATGTTTTGTGCTGAATTTTTTTATAACTATGCAATTTTTTTCATTGAAAATTGTAAAAGAACTTAATATTTAATTTTCCATTAATTAAATATTTTTTATTCTTCCAAAATCATTATTTAGTTTTCCATTAATTAAATATTTTTTATTCTTCCAACATCATATTGGAATGTCTAGTGTACATTGTTCTATGAACTAAACCATACCTTGTTTGTGCTTTGTTGCAATGCAAATGAGGCCTTTTGCGATTTTACTGAACCATCAATTGAAAATTTACTTGTAAAATTGATTGGGGAAGCATTTTTGTAAAAGAAGAAAAAAAGTCTAAGAATGAACAATAAGTTATGGACATGTAATACTTTATATTTGTCAATAAAATTATGCATGTGAAATAGAAAATAAAAATGAAACAGTAATAGAGATGGGTGGCATCTTTGTGCTGATGCTTGGATCAGCCCATCAGTGCAATGGCAGCGGGATGAGATGTCCATTGCTTAGGCCAAGTCCTGAAGCTTTTGTATAAATTTGAGCTCCTTTTCTTTTCCTATTTCCCAATGCCCATCGGAATGTGCGACAATATTAGCTTTACTTCATAGTTTATAATTCAAATGCTGAAATGGTGATAGGATTCTGCTTTATTAGTCTGATTTTGATCCAAATCCAGATGGTCCATTGCTTAATGGGCTGAATTTAAATTAGGTGCAATCCAATCTGGCATCGATCTGATTTGAATTGAAGGTACTGTTGTCAGTATTAAACAACAAAGCAAATTTTAATAAATCCTGTATCCACCGTTGGATCCACGTCCCAAATCCACCGTTGGATCCATAATGATCTAATGGTGGCTGATTTAGATATAAGAATGAAGACAAAGTAGGGTTTCCCCATTCAGCCGTTTCTCTCTCTGCTCTGGTTACAAGGCTGGGGCTTCATTGATTCAGGATTTGTGCCCCTCTCCCATGCTTCTCTAATTTTTCTTTCTTTTGTTTCTCTTGATAACTGTGGTTGTATACTCTAGGGTTCTTGATTTGCGTCTTTTGTCATAAAGCAATTCTGTGTGATTATCGATATTAGAAGAGAATTATCAGGTGGTATGGATCCAGGAACCCTAGAAGAATTTCAATTTGTTTGCAAATTTTTAATTCTCACTTCAGAGAAAAGCCGTGAAGGTTTGTAATAGAAGGCAATCACTAGATTTCTTTAATTTGTAAGTAGATTTAATATGATTTATTGCTTTTCCTTGAGCATTTTTGGTAACTCCATATCAAATTGGATTTAACAAATTGGAGATTTGTTGTCTAATATGTTTGGATTTGTATCAACAGATAAGTGATCTGTACTCAATCGGATTGGATCTGATCAGATCATGCTATTTTCTTATCATCTTAGAGTTGGATCTGATCTGTTGTTAGCCCTATTATATTTTCAATCTTTGTTATCAGAATTTTATGATTTCAATTCACAATTCGATATGCAATTCATGCATAGATCGATACGAATTAATGGGTGAATTTATTTTGAGATAGAATCTATGGTGAATCACATGATTTACATTCGATTCATGACTTGATTTACTTTTTCTGATTCATGCAATTCATGAAACTATTGTGCAACAAATTCCGACATTTTTACCTCTTTGTTTTTTGTTTTTTTATAGTGAAAATGACATAGCACAACTTATAAGAATATTTAATATGAAAATAGTCAATATCTATACATGATTTGTCATTATTTTGGTGATCAAAGGATTTTTAATAGGATCCAATCAGATCCAGTTTGACCCAACATGTAAAAACCTGAAATTAGGACATCATTGATATCTGGCCTTCATAATTTAAGGCCTCAGCATTTATGGAAAAGAGTTATGCTTCTCTCTCAAGTGGTTCCATATCTCGCTACCCATTTTGATATTCATGATAACACTTATCATAGTTCTATTTTTAGTAAAGAATTCAAGAAGTGAAGAAAGCTCTCTTCCTCATTCTTTGAAGAAAGATGTTTTTTTAAAAATAAATAATAATCCTTTGAGACTCAATTGAGCTGGCATCTGATGTGACTTTCTTGTAGATGCAAGAGGAATTTGTATATTGTTATGTGCAAATTCATCTGTAATTTTGTTCATTGTGGAAATATTTGGACATCTATGGATATAGATTCAGTCCATTGTGTTAAACAGATCTTGGTAATCTCACACATGCCATCAAAACAACCACCAATATAGTATGAAAATTCAGGCCATCTAAACAAAACCCTTTTAAATGTCTTATTTTGGACCTGCTTTATGAAGCCAAATTGATATTGATACTTATAAATACCATATATATATATATAAATTGAAGTTGACTACTTTCTAATATCATGTTCAACATAAGGGAGTCCTTCAATTACCATATGACATGAAATCGCCCATATTTTGCTCAGTTATGATAGATTACATTTCATGTTTTAATATCTTTTTACAGCGTTATTGGTCGAGATCAAAGAAATCAGTGAACAGAAGTGCAAGGAGGATGATGTGTTGCTTGCTATTGCTGCTGCAAATAAACGACCAATTATTCCACATATGGAATTTGAATATCCTGATTCAGACATCCATGAAGACCTTTACCAGCTCATCAAATATTCCTGTGGTGAAATTTGTACAAGTGAACAGCTGGATAAAGTTATGAAGATTTGGACAACCTTCCTGGAGCTGATTATTGGGGTTCCTTGTCGGCCTCAGGGGGCAGAGGACACAGAAGATGTTGTAAAGGCTAAAAATCAAATTTCACAAAGTGGTGCAGCTAGTGTTGGAGAAAGTAATGGCAGTCCAGTTGGTGGTGCAACTGTCATTACTACCAAGGATTCAAATCCTTCCAAAAATGGAGATGAAAGTAATCCACCTGAGCAATTAAGTTCCTGTCAAGCTGGGTTGGTAACTGGTGGTAATGGGATGAAGGAAGATGGTCTTCAGGATGTAGAGCATAATGCATGTAAAAGTGATGTTTTATGCAACATCCCTCGACTTGGAAATGTTCAGAGTACTGCTACTGTGGCTGATGAAACGTCTGGGGTACAAGTTAATTCCAGTGAGCTGTTAGCCAACTCAAAGGCATCCCCCGCTGCTGGAGAAGATGCTTATCATGGCAGGGCAAACACAGAAAACACATCAGGTTTGCATAATAGTCTTGAATGTTGTATAAGCTGTTTATTCCATTAAATCTGTTCTCTGGACTACTTCCAGTCAGTTCTTTGGTTTCATTTTTCTCACATTGATGGCTGGGATGCTGAGATGCACTTTTTATTGCTAGGGCTTGGTGCTACTCCTACGAGACATGGCAATGCTACTGTTGAGGGTGTGGCTGAAATGGGTCCAATTGATGAAATTTTACCTTCATTGGAGGTATGGATGAGTATAGTTTCTAGCAATAATTTCATGAAATTGGCATTCTTTGGTTATTGAGTAGGGTAACTCTAATCGGTCGAGCGCTGTTGGTTTTGACTACTTGTATTTTACTTTGATGTCTTTCTTTCCTACCTATTTCAATGAAGTACTTAATTACATCAAATAGGGCAAACAAATGCAGTTGGTAGATATCAAGGTAGAGTTACAGATAAAATAACTAAGGCTTAAATTTTCAGGAACTGGCATTGGATTACATTTAAGGATTTCCGAGGGTTGGTGTAGGTTAAGTTTCGCTATTTGTCATTTGGTATATATATATATATTTTAATGTAATTTTAACACTGAAAAAAGAGGGAGATTGTGAAATCAAGTTTACAGTCTCTAGGCTGAATTTTTCTTATTAAAAAAAAAAAATATTGGTGAATGACCCTCTGGCCTAAAGCCTAGAAAATATTTGAATCCCTAAACTTCCCTTCCCCATCACTTCTTTTTTACACACCAATTGAGTAGTTTCTAACTCTGCAACTAATTCTACACACGCACACACACACACACACACACATATATGTCTTTTGTGATCACTCATTAATCACATGATATTGCCTTGATCTTTCTAGTTTCAACTGAATAGGTATTAAGTCAGAAAGTTAGATATTTCTTTCACCGAATGACTGACTTTATAACTTAAGATTGTTGAAATGCTATTAATCCGCAAGTTTCCATCAAGTCCTGACAGTAGGACACTCTCTTGGCCTATTGATACAAGCTGGATTGCTTATGAATGACAAACAATATTGTGATTGGGATATTGATGGTCTTGATCTTTAATATTGATTTATTGTTTATTAATGTAAGATCTTTGATCATCTTTGATGCTACAGGGTGGTTGTACAAGGCCAGTTTCATCTTCAAATGAGGTGATTGGGCACTTCAAAATTGAAAGAGAGGAGGGTGAATTATCTCCAAATGGAGATTTTGAGGATAATTTTGCAGCATATGGAGATGGTGAGGTGGAGGCTGCATGTAAATCCAAGGATAATGCTGCAGGAGGGCATTTACAAACTGGGCACAGAGGACAAAATGATGCTGATGCTGATGATGAAGGTGAGGAAAGTGCTCAGAGGTCATCAGAGGAAAGTGAGAATGCTTCTGAGAATGGTGGTGTGTCAGCAAGCGAGTCTGCTGACGGTGAAGATTGCTTCCGTGAGGAGCATGAAGAAGATGGAGACCATGATGAGAATGATAACAAGGCTGAAAGTGAAGGTGAGGCTGAGGGGATGGCTGATGCCCATGATGTCGAAGGGGATGGCACATTGTTGCCATTCTCAGAGCGGTTTCTACAAACTGTGAAGCCTCTTACGAAGGGTGTTCCTCTGGGATTACATGACAAAGAGAAGGATTCCCGTGTTTTTTATGGAAATGATTCCTTCTATGTGCTTTTTAGGCTTCATCAAGTAAGCCTTTGTTCTGAAATGTTATATCATGTGGTTGATCTACATGCTTGTTCCTCATTCTTTTTGTTTTTTTCTTTTCCCCTGAACTTTTCAGACACTGTATGAGAGAATACAATCAGCGAAGATTAATTCTTCATCTGCTGAAAGGAAGTGGAGGGGTTCAACTGATGCGAATCCGACGGATCTGTATGCGAGGTGGGTTGACATTCCAAGTTCCTCTGATTAGTCTATGTGGCTTCCTAGTTTCGACTTGATTTCAACAACATTCACATGAATAATGTTATTAATTTGCAGATTTATCAGCGCACTTTACAATTTACTTGATGGTTCCTCTGATAATACAAAATTTGAGGATGATTGTCGAGCTATTATTGGAACTCAGTCTTATGTCCTCTTCACCTTAGACAAGCTGATATATAAACTTGCCAAACAGGTACTATTAACATAATCCATTTTCTTAATGTGTTTTTGGTGTATTCTTTTTTGACCTGAAAGTTATTTTTCGTGGAATCTCCCATAAGCTTCAAACGGTTGCAAGTGAAGAGATGGACAACAAACTTCTCCAACTATATGCATATGAAAATTCAAGAAAACCTGGAAGATTTGTTGATGTAGTTTATCATGAAAATGCCCGTGTTCTTCTTCATGATGAGAACATATATCGGATTGAATGTGTAAGTCTTTTTCATTGGCTGGAATTTTTTTATGGTGATATACATTGTTAGTTTTTAAAGCCCTGATATATAAATCGGTTTGAATTTGCTGCAGTCATCTGGGCCAACTCGTTTGTCAATACAGCTTATGGAATATGGCCATGATAAGCCTGAAGTAACTGCAGTTTCGATGGACCCTAATTTTGCGGGTTATCTGTATAATGACTTACTGACACTTGTTCCTGACAAAAAGGAGAAGTCCGGGATTTTCTTGAGAAGGTATGTATTAGGGGTGTAAGTGGTTCAGTTCAGTCCGTGTTGAGAGATATTTTAGCACCAAACCCAACGTTGATTGAGGAACCGAAATAAACCGCATGTTGCAGTGTGGTTTTATGGGTTTTGTCAGTTTGGTGTAGCGGGGATTCACTTGAAGTTTTGAAGGAATTTTATTAAAACTTGTGGAATCCCACATTGGGAATAAACAAAGAAAAATGGTGAAAGTTGTTTTATAAATGCCTCCCTCCTTAATTTTTATTACAAAACACATTGATTCTAATACTCAAAAAATTAAAATACAAAAGCACTCAAATATAATATTTCAATTGTATTGGTGTAAAAATTTTCAAAACCTATACAGACAATACGATATGAAAAAAAAGAAAAAAAAAAATTCAAAATTTCAGTTGGTCTTGAGCTGTCGGTTCAGTTCCATCGGTTTTTCTTACAGCCCTAGTATGTATGGAATGGAGAAAGGTGTTTGTGCTACTTTACTATTTGTGGTTTTTTTTCTTGGGTTTTTGTGGTGCTTTTCTAATTTTGGTTGGTGAATTCCTGATTGTATTTGCAGAAATAAACGCAAATATGAATCTGGAGATGAATTTTCTGTTGCATGCCAAACCCTGGAGGAACTCCGAGTTGTGAATGGTCTTGAGTGCAAGATAGCTTGCAATTCATCGAAGGTGTGCTTTATGAATGATAGATGAAATATAATTTTACATTTATTTCATCCCATACTCAAGTCATTACTTTTTATGCTAAATATGGGTGTATTGGTATGTGGTAGGTCTCTTATGTTTTAGACACAGAAGACTTCTTGTTCCGGACAAGAAGAAAAAGAAGAACTTTGAGTAATGGTACTTCGTGCAACGGTTTTGCATCGTCTTCAAATGGTTTTGCATTGTCTTCAAACGGTTGTCTATCCAGAGTAGAACGGTTTCACAGAATTCTTTCTGGTTCATAATGTGCTTTTCTGCGACAGCTTGAGTAGATATGGTATATCCTTGCATTTTGAAGCTGGCTTGCTTATTATTGATATTCTGATTCCATAAAAAAGAAGGCCTATATGATATTGCTTTTGTTTTCTATTTCATGTTTTCATCTATTGGAAAAACACAAAAATCTGGTTTGACGAACTAGTTGGTGGAAAATTTTCTAAGAACAATTCGCTTTTTTAGAAATACCAAAAGGTTATTTTCTTTATGAATATGAGAATGACGCTTGTTCTAGAACTTTTCGTTTTTGTTTCTGAAAACGCTTCATGTGCACACTGTTCTTTTTATTTATTTTATCCCAATACGTTGTGCATTAAGTTTAAAATCTTAATTTATTTTTGAGAACACATTTCGTTTTAATTAATGGAAAACAATATTCATTCATGATGCTGTGATTTTGATGTTTTTTTCAGTAGCGCGGGATCAGATGCTTTTGAAATGAGGTGCTGGAAATGGAATAGTTGCCGGTGCCACAGGAGCTTTGGAGGAATTATGGTTCATGTAGTTATGCATCTGTCACCAATTCAATAAAAAAAAAAAGAAAAAGAAGAGGAAATAGGTACAAAAGATTATATAGCATATAGTGTTAAGCTCTCTGTTCTTCTCCCCCCCCCCCCCCCCCCCCCAAAAAAAAAAAAAAAAAATCCTGTAAATAGTTTTAATTTGCAATTTAAAATGGACCATCATTTTAATTTTATTCATTGACCTCTTCTTTTTTTCTTTCTTTATTCCCCCTATGTTGCTCTTTTGTGTTGACTTGAGTTGGCCTTATTAATTCATCTTGGCTGTGATGCGGTTTTAGTACAAGTGTAGATGAATTTTATTTTCAATTTAAATGAGAATAACATTCATTTTTAGTTCATTCATAGTTTTCTTTTCTTTTCTTTTCTTTTCTTTTCTTGGGCTTGGAAATTTATTTGACATTCCCATTTATGTGTTGAAGGTTTTTAGCCTCTTGAGGTTGAGCTGGCATATGAGATAAATAGTTTGTGCCAATTCTGAAAATGGTTCAAGGCTTTAATTCTTGGGTAATGAAGATCTTGATAAGTATTAGGCTGCATTTGACCTGTAACAGTTTTAATTTAAAAGTTATTTAAAAAAATTAAAAAGTTTATTATACTAAAAAATCAAAGATTTTATGTTTTAAAATATTTTTTGTACATCTTTTGGTAGAAAATTAGAAAGTCATTTCAAATATATTAATTTTTTTAATCATATTAATTTTTTTAATCTTATATTTAGTTAAAAAATTACTAAAGCAGTCTGTTTTTGTATGAGGCCTTAAAAGATAATTTTTGATATTTATACATGTTGGTAATTGATTGTTGTCTTAATTTTATGTATATTTAGTTGAAGGGAATAGCTGTTTTTGAGGTGAGTTACACAAATCTTGTATTTTTTTTGAAATAATACTGTATGTATCAATTAGTGTACTAATTAGTGTATCAATTGATGATGTGATATAATTTAAGAGGTTTTTGGTATTTATAATTTGTATAGTGAGTGAGATCAATAATAATGTTATAACTAGTGTTGGTACACTAGTTAGTATACTAATTAATGCATGTAGCACTATCCTTTTTTTTTTTTTTTTGTGATTTATAATCCTTGTTTATTTATTATTCTTTGTTTTTGTGTCTCACGAATATTGATTAGATATAGATTTTTAACATTAATATCATCAATCACCTTCTCTAAACGGCTGTTGAATAATTTTCTTATTTGATAGTTTAAAATATATATATATATATTGAAAAATTCATTTATGTTAGGGGTGTAATTTGGGCGGGCTCAACCCAAGCACCAACCTAAATTTTTTTAGGATTTGGACAAAATATTCTTAAATTTGGTATGAACTTGGATAAAAATTCAGAAGCCCGAATTAAATTTGGGCGGACTTGGACAAAGACGTCAAACAACCCGAAGCCCGAATTATACATATATAGATATATTAAAATATTAAATATACATATAAATTATTAGCCATTACATGATATTAAAGTAATTTATATTATTAAATCACATTGAATATATATTATATATACAAATAACATAAAATCTTACTTTTTTTTTTTTCTTTTTATTTTTACTCATAAATTGTAAGGATTACTATAGTAGCATCTCTCTTACATTATATAAATTATTTGTTTTAATGGTATTAATGATTTTCTATAAAAAAATTTAAAAAAAAATTGTAAATAGAGTCAAATTTTAATAATTTAATAATGTAGCTGCCAAAAAAAAAAAAAAATTGAAATTCATTTACAATTCGGGTAACTCAGACAATTCGGGTTTAACTCGGATTGTTCTTGGACAGACAATCTCGGGTTACAATTCGGGCTTGGACGGATTTCAACACAACTTGGACTAGACTTGAACAACTTCCCAACCCAATTGACCCGCCCGAGTTGCACGAATATTGTTTTTCACTTGGACACCTTTCCTTCATATCACCGAGCACTCGTTTTTAGCCATACATTGATGCAATGAGAGCTATAGATGGAAGCCAAAAATCAGCAATAGGCATTGAAAAAAAAAATCTCCAGTCTAAAACTTGGATTGTTTTGACATCGGGCTCACAATGGTAGGTGAACCACTTATTCACCCAAAAAAAAGTTAACCAATTAAATTTTTATGAATATATATATATATATGCGCAAGCTTTGTCTGGATTTTTCAACTATAATTACTTTGAATATGTATTATTTATTTAAGGGTAAATTATAAATATAAGTTTACTTAAAATATAGATTGTATTTTGTGATTTTGAAAATTATATTTCACCTATTATATTTTGAAAA
Organism: Camellia granthamiana; assembly: GCA_036172215.1. Taxonomy (NCBI): domain Eukaryota; kingdom Viridiplantae; phylum Streptophyta; class Magnoliopsida; order Ericales; family Theaceae; genus Camellia; species Camellia granthamiana. The sequence goes on along the minus strand of CM069913.1, from coordinate 49,019,680 downwards.
TCATCAATTCAATTAACAATTTTTAATGATGTCAGAAATATATTTCAAATAATAAATTAAGTAATTTTATTGTTGTATAAGAGAGTAGTTAGGGAATTTTTTTTATTAATTATGTTAAATAATTTTTTTTTAATAAGGAGGTATTTGTAATTTTTAGAATCACAGGAAACAATCTATATTGTAAACAAATCTCAAGAGTTATTTGTATTTTACCCTTAATTTTAAATAAGCTTAAAAATTAATTTATAGATTAAATTTGTAAAAAATATATTTTTGTCATTTCCTAAACATTGTTTGTATAATATAACATTATTCTAGGAAAATTCTAATATACACCCCTTTAACAATGTTGTACCATATGCATTCTAATTATTTCATTTTTCTCCTTTAATTATGATATTATTTTAGTTATGACTCATAAGTTCTTTAATTGTACTTCATATTGTATTTAGTTATGACATTTTTTTATTTATTTTTATTTTTTATAGTTATGACTCAAGAAATTGAAGTTGTGCTATTTTTTTTTATACCTATAAGGTAAATATGGTGCACCACAGTATTTTCTGAAATTCTAATACACACACTCTTGAAAGGGGTGCCATATATGCAACGTTTTCTAGTTATGATCAATTTTGTTATTTAGTCATGACATTATTTTATTTATGATTCCTAAATTCTGTAGTTATGTTTCATGTTGTATTTGGTTATGATATTTTTTTATTTTATTTTTTTGTTATGATTCAAAAAATACGAATTTATGTCATTTGTTTTTTCTTTAATTACCATAGTGTTTCCCAGGAAAGTTCCTCCAATCATATTTGCCTGTGAGATACTAACCTCACTTGACAGAATACTTTCATCGCGTTTGGTTTTAATTTTTTTGAAATTTTTTAAAAATTAAGTTTTTTATTTTTTATATTTTTTGCTTGTAGTGAATATTTTTAAAATTTTGAATATATTTGTTTTACTTTTTTAAATGTACCTTATTTAGATATATTTAAAAGTAAAATATTTGTAAAAAAATATTTTAAATTTTTAATAAATACACAATAATACAAAAATATACTGAATTCTTGTTTTTTAATTTTATTTTTGGTATTTAATAATTTTTTTAAAGATTATTTTTACAAGGGGTTTTTTTTTAGGGTCCCTGGTATTAAGACTTTATAGTATAAAGGACATCTAATATTTTCATAATGTCTAAGGTCCCTCAATTCTGTCCAGAGAAATTCTCTCCAACCCAGAGAAATTCTCTGTTTCTCTCCAGAGAAATTTTGTGGCCGAGTATTTCAAACTTCCTCTCAAAGTAAACTCTCCAGATCAATGGCAATATGAAGAAGCACACACCCTTTAGCAAAGAAGATCTGAAGCTCTATGTCCTTAACAAATGCCATCATGAATAGAGAAAATTCAGACTGTATGTCCTTACCAGAGAAATTCAAATCCTTTACCAGAGAAAATTCAAAATCATTTACTAGAAAAAATTCAAACCAAAGAAAAATCAAAGAAAATTGAAACCAGAGAAAATTCAAGGGTAATCTAGAGAAAATTACCAAATTCAGAGAAAATTGCCAAATCTAAAGAAAATTCAAGAGTAATCTAGAGGAAAATCAAGAGTAATCCAGAGAAAATTATCAAATTTAGATAAAATTTGATCCAGAGAAAATTTTCAAATTCAGAGAAAATTCAAGGGTAATCCAAAGAAAAGTGCCCAAATCCAAAGAAATTTAACACTATCAACACTGTCATAAAAAGAAATTATGATTTAACCTGAGTTGAATAGTTCTTCAAGCATAAAAAGAAAATGTATTCACAAATGATAAGTTTGAAAAGAATAGAATAACAACCGTGAATTAAGATAAGCATGATAATTGAACATTCTACAAACACAAAAACATCATACACCCAATACATCAAAACTCAGTTCCCCATACATAAAAAAAAGAAGAAAAGAAATCAGTCTGATTCTGGTTCTGATTCTATCTCTGAGCATATAAAATGTACCTTGGAGACTTCTGAAGATAATCTATGAGGGTATGAAGAAAGATGCCCCAAAGAATCAATCATGCGGAACTGGAGAAGAGCTGAGACTCAAGACTGTTAAATTTGTGAAATTGGAAAAGAACTCCAGAACTGGAGAAGAGTGATTGTTCGAACCCAGATGGATCTCAGAAAGAGATTGAAGCTTCAGAAGAGAAGAATCAATGGGGCCTGAAAGATTACAATTGGACAGGCTCAAAACTCATAGATTAGGCAGTGGAGATGAAATGGCCTGACACCAGTCACTCCCTTTGGCCGATATATTTACGCCATCAAGACGAAGTTCTGTAAGGCCAGTAAGATTTCGAAGAAGCGTTGATAAATTTGGGTACTGAAGTTGCAGTGAAAGAGTTCCAGGGAAGAGTGTAGAGAGATCAAGAGTAACCAACCTTGTTAATTGCGGCAATTCAATTGGAATCTGCCCAGAAAAACCAGCGTTTGACAAGTTCAGATATGCTAGATTGGTGAGCTTGCCGAAACTGGATGGAATTGGTGTGAAGTTGAAGCTGTTGAAAGCCAAATTCAGGCTCGCAAGAAACTTTAGACTGAAAAGACTGCTAGACTGGTTGACTTCACCGTTGGTTGACTCACTGTTCAGATCAAGACCTGTAATATGACCGGCTTGATTGCAAGTGACACCCTTCCAACCACAACAATCGTTGCTTTGAGTCTGAGTCTAGGGTTGATGATTTTGAGAGTTGGGTATCGAAAAAGAGCAGCGAGGAGAGAGAGAGAGAGAGAGAAAGAGAGGAGGGTGAGGGTTTGAAGGGTGAGGGATATCAAATTTCTCTATAGGGACTTTAGACATCATAAAATAATATTGTGGATCTCTTCCATTACTAAAAATGGGAGAGAGACCTTAGACTAATTTTCCTTTTTTACAAATATTATAAGTTTCCCTTTTTAAATATATTTATATTAAGTGTAAAAATTTAAAAAATTAATTAAAATATTAAAAAATTTTAATAAAAAAAAAAATTGTGATAGAGACCCCACACATGGGAAATTCTATTTCCACATATTACTTCTTCTCTTTCCACACACTTAATGATTTTTTTTATTACATTTTTGTCCTAAAATTAAATTACCAAAATATCCATTTCTCAAAAACCTAACTCTAAATCTCTTAAACCATCAATTTCCACAATCACCATTGATGATTTTTCTCGGTTATAAATTGGTGCGAATCGATTCTGATTGTAGCACATATCACAAGGCGAACATTGCATCCATATTAGACTACTGCTTGTATCAGAAACTGTAAATATTTGCTGTGGTGGGGTGCCAATGCTAAATCCCATTACGAATTCGTTGCTTATCATGGGTGTTCTCACCATTATGTTTGTTTCTCCCTTGATGATGGTGGTGAGTTGACTAAAGTACACACTGCGTTGATCTGAGCAATTTTTCAGAATTTATTTCCTTGAAATGGAATTTTGAATGGTTAATGATTAAGGCCGAAATATACATCATTGAAGCCGTTAATTAGAATCTTTTAACTTCACTTGCTGGTCAAACTATATACTTTATGTGTGTTGAATGTCAATCAGGTTGTACCTAGTCGGAGCATAAAATGGGCAAAAAAGACAGAATTTGGAGAGAGTTGACTTTTCCGCACGTGCGTTGACTTTTTCTGGAAAAGTCAGCCCGACATTTTAAACCTATTTGGAAGAGTTCAGAAGTATAAAAAGGAAAGGAAAAGGCTAGAATAGGATTCTGAACTTGTTTTGACCTAAAGAGAGAGGCTATGATTTGAAAGGGAAGAGAAACTTAAAGCTTCAAGGATGTCTCCGATGGTGGTTCCTTCTCCATCCACCTCCTTCCACTCCTCCATGAGTGGCTAGTCTCATTTTCTAGGGTTTTGATGAAACCCTAGCCATGTAATTATTTTGTTTTCTTTTTGATTCTCAATTATGTATAAGTTTGAACAATTGTATGGTGTTTTAGAAGTTCTTTATATATAATTTTCATTATTTCTTCAAGTATTCGGCTTTTTGTGATTGTTGAATGTCTTTCATACATGAGTTTTATATTATTTCACATTCAAGGTATGAGACGAATCATACTATGAGGGACGAGTCGTGTCACTACCCTAGTTTAGAGTGAACGGTTCGTACTACTTGAGATGGTTCGTACTCGTACATTGAACGTGATAATTTTCTTGTTAAATGCTTTGAACTTGTAGTTGCAAAGCATTATTCCGTTCGAATCATAACATAATTGATTTCAATTGGAAACCCTAATTACGTGACTAGTGGTGGATTCTTTACCCTAGGTTTTTCTCCAAATCAGTAAACCCAATTTCATTTATTATTGATAATTTAATTCCTTAGTTTAATTTATTTGTTATTAAATTAGGTTATGAATAATCAATCTTTTTATCGAAATTAAATTAATAATTTAACAATTAAATTAGTTTAATTTCACAATTGTCCCTGTGGATCGATACCAGGACTTGCCATTATTCTGAAAGAATTTGGTGTAGTTTAGTGTTTAATTTTGGTGTGTTCAACGACCCATCAAATTTTTGGCACCGTTGTCGGGGACTTCTGGCAAAATTAGTTAATTTAAAGTTACATTCTTATTTTAATTTTTAGTTTAGGATTTTATGCTTTTGTGTTACTAAGTGTGCAGAGCGTTTGAAATTGGAGCTATCACCGAAGTGGAAGTGTAAGCGGAGCGCAGCCGAGCTTTAAAAATATAAAAAAAATCGCAGCACTAAAGTGAGTAAACAGAAGTAAACACTCACAAGCAAAGCACCAAAGTGCTAAAACGAAAGTCAAAGCTCAAATAGAGGTTGGAGACAACATCTACCCGTCAAGCATCCGCAAGACGAGTAAAGCGTTTTCGTTGAACCGCTGTGAGTATTTCTCCTTTAGCATTCTGCTTTCGTAACTTAGTGCACAGAGTCGAACTTTTTGTGTGTGTGTGGGTAGTGTATGCACGGGCGTCGTTCTTGTCGTACTGAATTGTGGAGTTTGGACCTTGAACTAGAAAGGACCCTTAGGAGACTTAGGGCCTCTGCCCGTGTTTCTAGGCTTGAATATTCATATTCATACATTGAGCCATTAAAGATGGCAAATCCTGATGTCCCGAATGTGCCTAACCGAACCCTTAAGGATTATTTTACACCCACTGCATATACATCATCATCATGCATCCAATTACCCAACACCACTGCTGCTCATTATGAGATTAAGTCCAGCACCATATAAATGCTCCCATCATTCCATGGACTAACTCATGATGATCCTTATAAGCATTTGAATGAATTTCTGGAAATTTGCTCGACAGTGAGGATCCAGAATTTCACAAATGAGGCCTTAATGTTGCGATTGATTCCATTCTCGTTAAAGAATAAAGCCAAACACTGGCTAAATTCTTTACCTACTAATTCAATCACAACTTGGGACCAATTACAGCAACGGTTCTTGGAGAAGTACTTTTCCATAGGTAAAACCAACCAACTTAGGTGAGTCATCACAAACTTTGCTCAAATGGATGGCGAGCAATTCCATGAGACGTGGGAAAGACTTCAAGACCTTCTTCAACAGTGTCCTCACCACCAAGTGCCTGATTGGCAACTTGTTCAAACATTCTATTATGGCTTAACTGAGCCGTACCGCCAAATGGTGGATTCGTCTTGTGGTGGGACATTCATGTCTAAAAATAATGCTGAGGCATGGCAATTATTTGAGAACCTAAGTGATAATTCCCTTCACCATGCCTCCGCAACCCGGCAAGTCTGGCAACCACTAGTTGGAGCCCCGAAAAGAGGAGGCATTTATGAGGTCGGGAAAAACCTAGAGTTAGCCCAACAAGTAGAGGCATTGTCTCGCAAGATGGACCAATTATTAGCTACGGGACATGCCCCTACCCAGCAAGATTAGCCTCAATTTCACGAGGCATGTGTTATTTGTGCGAGCCCTGCTCATGACTTGAGTGAGTGCCCTTCGGCATCACAATTTCCGAAGTTAGTCCAAGAGCATGTGAATGCGGCTCAAGGATTCTCCAACTCGGGTAATGATCCATACTCCAACACATACAATCCGGGATGGAGAAATCACCCTAATTTCTCATGGAGACCCCCTTCAGAAGGCACTTCTTACAATCCTCTACCACCAAGGCAAAATTTCAATAATTTTGCCAACCAATCATCTTACCGACCACCACAACCTTATAGACCCCCACAACCGTATCGGCAACCACAACCCCCGCCTGTTCCTCAGGGCATTCTGCCTTTGAGACTCAGGTGTTGGAAGTTCTCTCAGAACTTAAGGGGTTAGCACCGGTAGTTCACTCCCACACTCACTCTATTGCTAAGCTAGAGACCCAATTGGATCAAATGGCTAACAACATGAATCGGAGAGAGGAAGGAAAATTACTAAGTCAAACTGTGGCCAACCCTAAGGGACAATACGGGGCAGAGAGTTCAGGTGAGAATGGAAAGCACCATGAGCAGGTGCAAGCAGTGATTAGTTTGAGAAGTGGAAGGGAGTTAGAGCCTCAGTCAGTTGCGTCTGATGTAACTAGAGTTAAGAAGGGTGACCACGGTGGTTCACCTAATGAGAGCAAGGGTGAAGGGGAAACACTTAAGAGGGATGACTTAGTCCCTAGCACTTCACTTGAGCCCAAGGCACCATATGTGCCTAAGGCACCCTTTCTCCAATGCCTTGATACACCGTCCCCTTTCAATAAGAAGGCGGCATCTATGGAGGCAATGATGAAGGTCTTTAAACAGGTAAAAATCAACCTTCCCCTGTTGGAGGCAATTAAGCAAGTATCATCCTATGCCAAATTTCTGAAGGACCTTTATATGCAAAAGCGTAAATCTAGGACACATGTGTCCCAAAAGGTCCTACTTACGGAGCAAGTAAGCTCCATCTTGTTGAATGACACACCTCCTAAGCTTAAGGACCCGGGTGCCCCAACCATTGCATGCATTATAGGGGACCATTTCATTGATAGGGCCTTATTAGATTTAGGGGCTAGTGTCAATTTGTTGCCGTACTCTGTGTACGAGGAATTTGGGCTTGGCGAGTTGAAGCCCACTACTGTTACTCTTCAGTTGGCTGACCGGTCCCTCAAAGTGCCACGTGGCATGATTGAGGATGTGCTAATTAAGGTTGATAGGTTCTACTTCCCTGTTGACTTTTTGGTTTTAGATATGGAACCGGTAGCTAGTTCTAGGAAACAAATTCTGGTGATCTTAGGTCGACCTTTCTTGGCTACGGCCAATGCATGCATTAATTGTTGGACCGGAGTTATGGAAGTTTCATTTGGAAACATGCAAGTGAAACTTAATGTTTACCAAGCATCCCAACAACCTCATGAGAGAGAGGAGTGCTTATTAGTGGATGTTGTGGATGAGATTGTGGAGGAGGCTTTGCCCTCCATTCTTGTAGAGGACCCTTTAGAGGCTTGTCTAGCTCATTTTGGGTTTGAAAATTTTGATATTGATGGGTCAGTTGAGGAGGTGAATGTCTTGCTTAATTCTTCTTCTGCACCAGATTTTCCTCCATGGAAAGCTCGGTTTAAGTCACTTCCTCCTCTCTCTCGAGAGCCTACCATACCATCTTTGGTCACACCACTTACACTTGAGTTGGAGCCACTCCCAGCCACACTCAAGTATGCATTTTTAGGGTCCGAAGATACTTTACCGATCATCATTGCATCTGACTTGACTGTAGAGCAAGAGAGTCAGTTAATGAGTGTTCTCGTGGCATATCGGAGTGCTATAGGGTGGTTAGTGGCTAATTTGAAAGGGATAGATCCCTCCGTGTGTATGCATTATATACACCTAGAGAAGGACACCAAACCTTCTCGCGAAATGCAACGGAGACTGAATCCTAATATGAAAGAGGTGATGAAAAAGGAGGTACTGAAATTATTGGATGCGGGTGTTATATACCCCATCTCAGATAGCAAGTGGGTGAGTCCCACACAAGTGGTGCCTAAGAAATCGGGCATCACCGTTGTTGAGAATGAGGGAGGAGAGTTAGTCTCCACATGAACCACTACTGGGTGGCAAGTGTGCATTGATTATAGGAGACTAAATTCCTCGACTAGGAAGGACCATTTTCCCTTACCTTTCATTGACAAAATCCTAGAGCGGTTAGCGGAGCAGGGTTTTTATTGTTTTCTTGATGGCTACTCGGGGTATAATCAAGTCTCGGTGTACCCCGCTGACCAGGAAAAGACCACATTCACATGCGCTTTTGGCACTTTTGCTTACAGGCGCATGCCCTTCGGGCTATGTAATGCACCGGCGACCTTTCAACGGTGTATGATGGCCATTTTCTCCGATATGGTGGAGAAATTCTTAGAGGTTTTTATGAATGACTTTTCAGTGTTTGGATCGTCTTTTGAGGAATGCCTTAGGAACTTGACTAGAGTGTTAGAACGATGTACTGAGGAAAACCTAATCTTGAGTTGGGAAAAGAGCCATTTTATGGTTCGTGAGGGTATAGTGTTGGGACACATTGTGTCCCCACGAGGTATAGAGGTTGACAAGGCTAAGGTTGACCTCATTGCAGGCCTTCCTCCACCTAATTCCGTGCGTCAAATTAGGTCTTTCTTAGGGCATGCAGGTTTTTACCGTAGGTTCATCAAAGACTTTAGTAAGATATCACATCCTTTGTATAGTTTACTGGTTAAGGACGCGCCTTTTGTCTTTGATGAGGCATACTTAAAGGCATTTGAAACATTGAGAATAGCCTTGACCACCGCCCCAATCATGAAATCACCAGATTGGGCGCTTCCCTTTGAAATCATGTGTGATGCCTCCGATTATGCTGTCGGGGCTGTGTTGGGCCAAAGGGTCAATAAGGCACCATTTGCTATATACTATGCTAGTCACACTCTCTCGGATGCACAATTGAATTATACTACCACCGAGAAAGAGTTGCTAGCTGTGGTCTTTGCCTTAGACAAATTCCGGTCGTATCTTCTAGGTTCCAAGGTCATAGTCTTCACTGATCATGCCGCTTTGCGGTATTTACTATCTAAGAAAGAGACCAAACCTAGATTGATTAGATGGATTTTGTTGTTTCAGGAATTTGACTTAGAGATCCGTGATAAGAAAGGATTTGAGAATGTGGTGGCGGATTATCTCTCCTGAATCCTCGTTGAGTATACTAGTGACCCTCTTATTTTGCATGATTCGTTTCTGGACGAATAACTCTTTGAGCTGTCACAAGTGAGCCTCCCGTGGTTTGCACATATTGTGAATTACTTGGCCATTGGGCAAATTTCGCAGAATTGGTCTAAGCAAGTCAAAGACCGATTCTTTTCGCAGGTCAGGTATTACTTTTGGGAGGATCCGGAGTTGTTTAAATATTGCTCCGACCAAGTGATCCGACAGTGTGTGCCAGAGAGTAAGGTGCATAGCATTCTTACATTTTGTCATTCTTCTGCATGTGGCGGTCATTTTAGTGGGCATAAAACGGCTGTCAAGATTTTGTAGAGCGGGTTTTATTGGCCCACAATTTTTAAAGATGCCCATCAATTTTGTAGAACTTGTTTGCGCTGTCAGCAAATGGGTTCGATGTCTCGGCGTGACATGATGCTAATGTCCCCTATTCTTGTGGTAGAAATATTTGATGTTTGGGGGATTGATTTTATGGGCCCTTTCCCGTCGTCATTCGGGCTTGAGTACATTCTCTTGGCAGTAGATTATGTGTCTAAGTGGGTGGAGGCAATAGCTACCCGAACAAACGATCATAGAGTGGTAATCAAATTTTTGCATGAAAATATCTTTAGTCGTTGTGGGTTTCCTAGAGCCATAATAAGTGATTAAGGTACACATTTTTGTAACCGGTTCTTTGAGTCGGTAGTTAAGAAATATTCTATCATTCATAAAGTTGGCACTCCTTGCCACCCTCAAACTAGTGGCCAAGTGGAAGTCTCAAATAGGGAGGTAAAGCACATAATTGAGAAAACGGTGAGGCCGGATAAGAAAGATTGGTCACAACGGTTAATTGATGCATTATGGGCTTACTGCACTGCTTATAAGACACCCATTGGGATGTCACCATATAGAGCGGTGTTTGGCAAAGCTTGTCATCTCCCGGTTGAACTTGAGCACCGAGCATTGTGGGCCATAAAGAAGTTTAACTTCGATATGCCCGCAGCTGGGCTTAACTGGAAATTGCAACTCAATGAGCTGGAGGAAATCCAGAATGATGCATATAAGAGTTCGAGAGTTTTTAAAGCTCGGACTAAAGAATTCCATGACAAACACATTAATAGGAAATCCTTTGAACCTGGCCAAAAAGTGTGGCTTTTTAATTCAAAATTGAGACTCTTTCCGGTTAAGCTAAGATCAAGATGGGATGGCCCCTTTGAGGTTGTTGAGGCATTTATTCATGGCACCGTTGAGGTGCGAGATCCAAAGACTGGCTACACTTTCAAAGTGAATGGCTAAAGATTGAAACCATATATAGAGGGGATTGGGAATGAGGATATGATTGAGTCCATTGCTTTGATGGACCCATTTTACTATGATTGATAGATTGATTTCTTGTTCTCTTTTCTTTCCCTTCTATGCTATTTTGTTTTTCTTTGTTCTCGTTATGCTTTATTTGTGTCTAGGAGACTTTAAATCCTCTAAAGGTGTAATTCCTTTGGTGTTAGCCGTGCCTGAACGGCATCTGACGGTCTGGTATAGCCACCTAACCGTGTTTGTAGTGAGTTCCTAGGAGACCAACTGAGACGGTGGAAACTAGAGTTCGAATGGCAAAGCCTAGAACACAAAGGTTTGGGATTTCCGAGACTAGAGTCTGGTTTAAATACTCAGGGGTGTGGAGATTGTTTCAAAACTACCTCGGCTTGAACTCTATATGGCAGTCCCATAGGTTGAGGTAGTTTTATGCGTCTCGATTCTGGATACCGAATCAACCTAGTCTGTACACTGTTGGAGAATAGGGAAAGTTACAAATACAGTTAGGGAGAAAAGTAGTACCCGTGGTTTTCGCGTGAAGATTATATCTTTAGTGGGCATTCCGTTATTTTCTTATGTAACACCTCGTATTTTGAGGTATTAATATTTAGTAAGTGGTATTGGTGGTTTATTATAATAATTTAGTGGTGAGATTTTTAGATAAGAATTTAATTTTAAATTATTTATTTGTATTTATCTCATCTCTTTTACATCTATCATATTCTTATTTATTCTGATATAATAATAAATAAACTTTTCCTACAATTCCCTATCACGTGCAAAAAAAAAAAAAAAAAAAAAAAAAAAAAAATACAACAAAACAAACAAACCGTGGGCAAAACAACCTACAGTTCCCTGACTTGCCACACCAAACCCACCAATTCCATCATTTCATTTACTTTTAATTTTTTTAATCTTTTTTCTCTTCTTCATTCCTTTATAAACGAACAAAGTGAGGGGCCTCCTCACATTCCCTTCTTCTTCTTCATTCATTCTCTCTATCGGCTCTCCTCCTCTCTTAGATTGTGTATAGTAGAAATATTAAGTTTAGATATGGGAGTGTTTAGAGTGAAAATAAGTATTTTATAAAATAAATAAATAAATTGAGAGTTGTAGATTTTATTAAATTATACATACTTTATGTTTTAGAAGTTTGATCAAAGCTATTTTTGGATATCCATGGAGCAATTTCAGATTTATGGTGATGGAATTAATTATTTTGAGGTAAATTCGGGTTGTATACAATATACTCTATTTAAATCTCTTTTTAAAGAGTTCTCTATTTTTAATTATCCTCAATTTGTAATCCACTTGATTATTGTGGTTATTAATAGATTTTGTAAAATCATCTTATAGTCGAATCGTTGATATTCTGATCATTTGGTAAAATTTTCTACAAATATTTCTGTGTTAAAATGGTGATTTGTCTGACTGAATGACATGAAAATACTCCATACATGGATCGAGTGAATCTTATTAATTGTTTACACCAATATGCCTGGATAAGCGTGGTGCTTGGGTGAGGTGGGTGAATAAATGAATCTATTCACTGGTCATGTACTGAGTAGGACCGGGTATTTGGTCCAGATAAATTATAGTTGATTTGTTGTGCAATTTGATAAATTGCTTGATTATCGTATCGTTGATTTAATGTCATAAATTGCTGGATTCGTGTTAATATATTCTTTATCTGGGCCTTGTATTTCTATCGTATTGTACACTTCCCGAATTAATTTATTTTTCAGGTGCGGAGCAGATTTTAGCGGAGCTCAAAATTGAGATTAAAAAGATTTATTAATATAGAGATTTGGGACCCACCACTGTAATTATTAAATTTGGAGATAGTTGTAATATTGTTTATTTTGGAGGTAATTAGAATATTTGGAGGATATTGTACCATTTGGAGACAATTTTGTAATTATTATTTTTGGGAGCAAAACTTGTATTTTTTTTTAGGCTATTTTAGTGTATTTAACGACCCAGGAGTGGGGCGTTACATCTTATGTGCTATATTTATTTCGGATGTCAATTGAAGATAGAAATGGTTAAGTATACTTTGGGTTGCACTAGCCTGAAGGCTATAAACTACGCTGGGTTTTATTACCTGGGGAATTCTGAAGTGGCAACTTTATGCCATAACTCTAGTGCCTTTTGTTAGGTGCTGAGAGTTAGTTTTCCATTTTCTTGAAGCATGTACGCTTGCGAATGCTTCTTATTTTTGTTAAACTATGCTGTTGCAATGTAGCAGAAAAAGGTCATTGCATGCGTGTGGGTGGAAGGGACCCTCCCTAGCCTGGGTAAGACCTTGATTTCTGCTTTGTGGTATTTGGGAAATCAAGTATTCAATCACATTTAAAAAAAAAAAAAGAAAAGAAAAAAAGAGAGCATGTTTTCATGTTTATTTTCTGTGTTTAAAAAAAATAAAAAAATAAAAAACAAAAATAGCATGTTTTCATGTTTATTTTCTTTCTTTTTTAAAAAAAAAGGGCGTTATGCCTGTTCATTTTTGAAATAAAAATAAAAAATGTGTTGTACTTGTTAAAAAAAAAAAAATTCCCGCACTTGCAGGAAAACCCACGCACATGCGGCTTGACTCCTGCACGTGCGGGACGACGATTTAAAAAAATAAAATAAAATTAGCAAGCGAGGAGAAATCGCTGCACGTGCGGCCTGGGCCCCGCACGTGGGGGAAATTTGGTGATCTTCAAATCACACGCTGCTTTAAAAGCACGTGCGTGGGTTGGTGCGGCTATTTTCCAAAATAAAAAAAATAAAATAAAAATATATAAAAATAAATAAAATAAAAAAATAATAATAAAAAAATAAAAAAAATATTTGTTTTGTTTTGCTTTCTTCTATTTTTATTTTCTATTTTCTATTTTCGTAAAAATAAAAAAAAAGAAAAAAAAGACAAACCTTATCTACATCACACCCCCACTCTCTCCCAATCATTCTCAAACTTCTCTCAGACTTCTCTCTCTCTCTCTCTCTCTCTCTCACAACCCCACTATCTTCTTCTTCTTTTTCTTCTTCTTCCCTTTTCTCCTTCTTTCTTCTTCCTCACCACAATCATCTTACCGCCGGCATCACTTCCCTCTCCGTCCGACGAATCTCCGGCGAATTTTCATTTTTTCCGGCGAATCTCTATTTTTTTCCTCTTTCTCCATTTTTTTTAAGGTAAATTTTATGTTTGTGTAGATTTGTGAGTGTAGGAATATATTTGTGGAGTTTTTGTTTTTGTTTTTGGTGTATTGTTGATCTATGATCCAAGCCATAAAAAAAATAATTATAATAATAATAAAAAAAATTTAGAAGTGATTTATTTATTTTTTATTTTATTTTATTTTTATTTAGTTGTTTATTCTTTCTGTTATGTTATTTTATTTATTTTATGTGTGCTTCTTTCGTTGTAGTTAATTTTAGTCTTGTTTATTAGTTTGTTCATTCAAAAAAAAAACAAAAACAAAAACCTGCGCAAGAAGAAGACCAAGCCACACGTGCAGCCCTCTCCGGCGCATGTGCAGAGAAATTTCAAAAAAAAAAAAAAAAAAAAAAAAACCTCCGAAATCATGGTGCTAACAATAATCCTAATTTAGTTTTTTTTTTTATTTTGCTATATTTGTTTAGTTTAAATTGTTTCGTTAGTGATTCTCATTAGTTTAATTAGTTCGTGGATTTTTTTTGTTTTTATTTTTATTTTTATTTTTAATTTTATTTGGTTAGTTAGTGATTTCATTTTTATTTTTTATTCTATGATGTAGTTGTCTATTTAATTATTAAGTAGTTTAGTTTTTATTTTATTTTATTTTTTGAATTTTTATTTCATTTTATTTTCTTTTCTTTTTTTTCTATTAACTAAAAAAAAAAAAAGGGGTTTTGTTTAGGTTATTTTATTCTATACTTTAGTATCTTTTGTAATTTAGTTATTTTATAGTTTAGTTTAGTTTAGTTTATTTTATTTATAGTTTAGTTAATTTAATTTAATGTCATTTTTAATCATTTATTTAATTATTTTCGTTTTTATCTTAAAAAAAAAAAAAAAAAATTGGTGGGAATTGCATGTGGTACATTAGTGGGCAAATTTGTGCTTTCATATTTTATTTGATTCTCATGCTGGTTTCACGGGTATATGTGTTTATTGTTGGTGTATGCAGGATATGAGTCGACATGTATCTGGTCGGGCCTCCAAAAAGGCCAGGGGTTCCACCTCTTCGGTGTCACCGCCACCACCGTCACCACCATCCTCGCCACCACCACCGGGTGACTTGCCACGGCCGGAGTGGGCTTCACACCCTCTTCATAAGCTCACGCAGTTCAACATGCAATTTTTCCAACGTGACGAGGACACTACTTGGGCCGTTGAGCAGCTCTAACTCCGGCAACAGTTGAGCGTTTGCATTGTGACAGCGCCCACTTATCCTCGTCTGGTATGACTCTTCTACCAGAACCTATATGAGTCATCCACCAAGGATGGACTGCTATCTACCATTGATGATCATACTGTCCACATCACCTCATCCATGATTGCCACCGTGTTAGGGTTTTTCGCCAAGCCCGAATATCAGCCCTTCCCGGAGGTTGAGGATCGACAACCCATACATAGCCTCATCCAACAATACTTCCCGGGGGCCCACGGTGATCTCAGTTTCACATGCTTGCGGCGGAGCAAGCTGCCTAGCCGCTTGTTATTCATTGATTCTGTGGTCCATAAGAATGTCCTTCCACTTGGGCATCGAGCTGAGCGCCGTTTGGAGTTTGTTCGGGTTTTACACGGGTATTAGCATGGCTATCAGGTCCCGCTTGCGCATACCATCTGGATGCATTTGCGAAAATTTCTACGAGAGGCAGTTCGGCCTGATCCTATACAGAACCTGACTTGGCCACTACCATTTGCCAATTTGTTGACACTTGTGTTTGAGCTGAACCACCTCCCCATTGCTGAAGATGAGGAGATTGATAGAAGGTATCCGACTTTCGGCCAGCGGGAACGGCAGCATAGCATATCTCGCATCCCGCAGCCGGTTGGTGCCCCAGTTGATGAGGTCCAGGACCCCGTACATGACCATCTAGCTCATCTTGTTCCCCCCGTGCCTCCCCAAGGGGACCCACGCTACATGACTCGCGAGGAGTACTTATAGTTTCAGCACTCTGTGGCTCAGGTTCACAATACTCTTCGTGATCACCACCAGAGTCTCAGAAGTTGCGCACGGATTTTCAAGCGCATCGCGACTATTCTCAGGCGACCTTCGACCAGCTACACGCCGACAACCTCGCCATCCAGCAACGGGTTCAGGATGCGGCCTTTGAGACACACTCTTTGATGCACGCCTTGTTTGCCCAGCATTTCCCGCCACCACCACCACCGGCTTCCTCATAGTACCCGCCTGTATATTGCTTTGTCTCTTTTATTTTTATTTTTCTTTTTAGTTCTTTCTTCTCTTCCAAAAAAAAAAAAAAAAAAGTGTGAAGTGTGTATATGTTACTCTCTGCCTATCTGGATGTGCACCTACAATTCTAGTAATATTCTCTCATTTCTCTTTACTTTTCCATTGAGGAAATTGTCATATTCAAGTTGGGGGATGAGGGTTATATTTTCTTTTGTGCATTTCTATTTGACTCATAATTCATGCTTATACCTGTTTCACTTGATGCATTACTTCACTTGATGTGACTTTTTGCTAGTAGGGTGATGATATTTGCATATGTTAATTGGAGGGCATAGTAAACTTATATGAAAAGGATTTATTGGGTAGATACTTGCATGCTATGTTTGCATGAGGAGAGTTGTCTGTGTTTATGGTATTAGTACACTTGTCATGAGTATGCCTTAATTCACATGAACACACTATCATAGCGGTGATCTTTTTATTATAATCCCTGATGTAAATCATTGATAATAGCTAGAGTTGCAGAAAAAAATAAATGAGGAGCCAAGATTCTTAAAAAAAAAAAGAAAAAGAAAAAAAAGAGAAGCACACTTGACTTGTTTGGGTTCGTAGCCTTTTTAACTCGAGTTATTAAGCCTGTAGGGGTGTCTCTACACTTAATGCCCTAAAACCGTCTGGTTTGAGAGTCATTGGCCCAAAACTTGCTACATGGGTTAATTAGAAAGCTTAAGGGACTTGGACATTGCACAGTTAAGGAAAAATAAGAAGAATGACTTATTCGGATTCGTAGCCTTTTCAACTCGAGTTATTAAGCCCGTAGGGGTGTCTTTACACCTGCTGCCCTAAAACTGTCTGGTTTGGGAGTCATTGGCTCAATGCTTGTTACATGGGTTGATTAGAAAGCTTAATGGATCAGGACATTGCATAGTCATTTAAAAAAAAAAAAAAAGTTTTGAGAATCTTGGCTGCAACAGGTTAGTTTTTCTGTATATTTTGGGTGTTATTATGAGTTACACCGGACTATTATAGTGGACAGTTAACTAATATGGAGATTGCACTTTACACCAAGGGTACTCACGACTTGTCTACTAGCATGCACAAGTACAGGAAACTTTACTTTTGTATTAACTGAATTGTGATTTTTACTCAATAGGTTCCTTCATGCTTGTCCATTGTGCCTTTAATGACTCATGATGGTCTCAATATCACACTGTAGAGGCACATAAGTTGATTGTTAGGTGGAGTAGTGTGGTCAAGTGTTGTTGAGTATATATGAATATGTTAATGTTTGTGGGTATCATTTCTGGAAACCCTTACAAGACTTTACTTGTCCACTTGGGGTAACCTTGTGGTTTAAAGGCTTGTTGCATATGCTAAATGCAACCGTTCTCCCACGAAAGAGGAACTAGCTAGATTTTGTTTGATTTTATTTTATTTTTATTACTTGCTTGAGGACTAGCAAGTAGTAAGTTAGGGGATGTGATTAAGGCCGAAATATATATCATTGAGGCCGTTAATTAGAATCTTTTAACTTCACTTGTTGGTCAAACTGTATACTTTATGTGTGTTGAATGTCAATCAGGTTGTACCTAGTCGGAACATAAAATGGGCAAAAAAGACAGAATTTGGAGAGAGTTGACTTTCCCGCACATGCGTTGACTTTTTCTGGGAAAGTCAACCCGACGTTTTAAACCTGTTTAGAAGAGTTCAGAAGTATAAAGAGGAAAGGAAAAGGCTGGAATAGGGTTCTGAACTTGTTTTGACCTAAAGAGAGAGGCTAGGGTTTAAAAGGGAAGAGAAACTTAAAGCTTCAAGGATGTCTCCCATGGTAGTTCCTTCTCCATCTACCTCCTTCCACTCCTCCATGAGTGGCTAGTCTCATTTTCTAGGGTTTTGATGAAACCCTAGCCATGTAATTATTTTGTTTTCTTTTTGATTCTCAATTATGTAAAGGTTTGAACAATTGTATGGTGTTTTAGAAGTTCTTTATATATAATTTTCATTATTTCTTCAAGTATTCGGCTTTCTGTGATTGTTGAATGTCTTCCATACATGAGATTTATATTCTTTCACATTCAAGGTATGAGACGAATCATACTACGAGGGACGAGTCGTGTCACTACCCTAGTTTAGAGTGAACGGTTCGTACTACTTGAGAGGGTTCGTACTCGTACATTGAACGTGATAATTTTCTTGTTAAATGCTTTGAACTTGTAGTTGCAAAGCATTATTCCGTTCGAACCATAACATAATTGATTTCAATTGGAAACCCTAATTACGTGACTAGTGGTGGATTCTTTACCCTAGGTTTTTCTCCAAATCAGTAAACCCAATTTCATTTATTATTGATAATTTAATTCCTTAGTTTAATTTATTTGTTATTAAATTAGGTTATGAACAATTAATCCTTTTATCGAAATTAATTTAAGAATTTAACAATTAAATTAGTTTAATTTCACAATTGTCCCTGTGGATCGATACCTGAACTTGCCATTATTCTGAAAGAATTTGGTGTAGTTTAGTGTTTAATTTTGGTGTGTTCAACGACCCATTAGTTATGTAAATTTCAATTTGTTTCAATTGTAAGAGGCATTGTCAATTTACATAGATGTAACAAAAAAAAAATATTTATGTCATTCATAGATGATGAAACTCAATGCTAGTTATCTTGAAAAAAATAAAAGCGGTGGTGGCTTATTAGGGTTAAGGTTTGGAGGATGAAGATGATAAAGATATTTTTGATATGGTAGGATGTGTATTGAGTGAAAATTAATAATTTAAATTTATTTAATGTGTGTATTGAGAAAAGATATGAAAAGAGAGGAAGTAGTGTGTGAAAATAGAATTTTCCCCCACACATACATAACCCCATAACCCTCACTCTCATCCCAACTACTCATAATGTATCAAGGGCCAAGATTAAATTAGGGGTCATGAAACCTCCAAAAAAAAAGGGGTCCAAACATTTTTGTAAAAAAAAATACTAAAAAATAAAAAAATTTAATTTTTAAAAAATGAATTCTCGTCCTCCCACCTCTTCTTCCACTTTCCATACTCCAGAGAGAAACGAACCGATAAGATGAGAGAGATCAGTCGTTCAATCCAACGAATGATATGGCTTTGACTCACTGATCTTCCAATCTCCTAAAACCCGTCTCCACCACCCTCTCCTACACCCCATCTCTCGGTCGTCCATTTTGCTTCGACATCATCACCGTCGAGACCAGCGTCTCCTTCACCGCCCACAATTGTGATCCGCCACCGTTCCCAATGAGCTCCTCACCTTCTTTCGCGGCATGGCAATGATGCGCCGTATGAAGATTGCCGCCGACTCTCTCTACAAAGCCAAGCTCATCCGCGGCTCCTGCTACCTCTACGATGGCCAAGAGGCAGTCGCCGTCGGCATGGAAGCGACAATCACCAAAAATGTAAGCCAACAAGAAGAGTGGTTGTTCTAAGGGTAAAGGTGGATCTATGCATTTTTACAACAAGGAGAGTGGTTTCTATGGAGGCCATGGGATTGTTGGAGCTCAAGTGCCCTTAGGTTATGGATTGGCTTTTGTTCACAAGTATTCCAAGGAAGAGTATGTGACCTTTACTATGTATGGTGATGGTGCTGCAAATCAGGGATAGTTGTTTGAGGCGCTTAATATGGCTGTGCTTTGGGATCTTCCTACCATTTTGGCCTGCGAAAACAATCCCTGTAAGTTTTTGATGATTTCATGCAGAAATCCATTTCAAATGTGTTTGTGTTTTGTGTGTTGTTTGATTGATTTGGAAATGGTGGTATAGATAGAATGGGAACAGCAGAATTGAGAGCTGCCAAGAGTTCGGCATACTACAAGCGAGGGGATTACGTTCCTGGTTTGAAAGTGACCATCAAATTATTCAGATTTTTTATTTGGGTTTTTGGAATTTTTTTCAAGTTCAATTGATTTCTTGCTGCAACTTATATGAATTTTTATTTTTTTGATTGATTGATAACAATTTGCTTGGAAATGTTGCTTCTTGTAGTTAATGATATTGTGCAATAATAATATATAGAAATTAGTTTTTTATGTGATAACAATACGATCATACTCTGTTTGGTTTTGGAGTTTTCAAACACAATTTTCGAGTTTTTAATTCATAATGTTTAATCATTTCAATCTGTTAAATGGTGGGCTGTTTCACTAAATTTAGCAATATTCCCAGTTCATAATTAAAGTAATATGTTGGAATATATGATCAAAATGGAGTTGGTCTAATGCATCATGTTGTCCGAATCCAAGATAAGTTTTAATTTTTTTTGGTCCTTTTTCAACTTTAAAACTGTCTTAATAGACTGTTCATGAGAGAGAGGACCCTGCATGTAAATTTATTTTGCAGTGGATACTTCCAAGTTTAAACTGATCTTGGTGTCTTGTAGTTGTGAACTGTTGGAACAATCTTCTGTGTACAATAAATAAATGAAACAAATCAAACAAAATAAAAATAAATTACTTACAGAATTTATTTTACCGAATCAAATAAATATTAAAAAGATCAAGTTGAGTGTGTGACACTCTGTTCTTAAGACAGATTCGCCCCGCTACGGTGCTTACGGATAAATGGCGTTTATCTCCCAGGATACAATGATCTTCACAAATTGTAGTAGCACTCTAAGCAATTTGTACGGCGAACAAAACCTGTGTTCTTAACTCTCTTAATTTTTCCCTAAAATAATTTGAAAAATAATTGATGCAAAAGAGCAAAAGGAAGGCAACAAAAATCAATTTTCGGAATGGAAAATCTGTTGGAATGCCTTGATATAAATAGACCCGAACAAGTTTGAAAAACAAACTGAACAGGTGGGTTTTTTTGAATGAACAGGTGCAACAGATAATTACTGGGCAGTTTCTATCTGTTGGAAAACTGCTGGCAAATTTGAATGTTTCTGGCAGTGTTGAATTTGTCCGAGTTCCAATAGATCTGAAAAACTATTCGAACTGATTGAACTGTTGTGGAATTCGGATCTGAAAAGAGGCACAAATTATGGACAACAAGTTTTGAATTCAAATTCAAATTACATTGGTGCAAAATTTAAATTAATTTTTCCCGTAAGAATTTTTTGGAAAAAATTCAAATAAATTTGGTCTAAAAAATTAATATAAGAACCGACCCGACCCACAACCCACACTCGCGTTGGGCACGGCTCGGCTGGGCCGGTGGCGCGCACGCGGGTGTGGTGATTTGAGCCAACGTTCCATTTGTCCATAACTCTATCCTTATACAAACTTGGGGTGTCTCTTATGGCCCAACCAAGTGTTGCCACCTAGAACTTATATACACACATAAGTTCTCTTAAGTTTCCAATGTGGGACAAGCCTTACAAAGAAACTCACATTTAATTCTTTAAATGTCCATTCCACGAACCCGAAAACGACGTCAAGTTTCCATTCACTCATAAATGGTTTTGATGAACCATCTTCACCTTGTGACTTGCTATGCGATAAGGAACACGTCACCTTTTTGGACCCACCTCAAATGACGTGTAAACACTACTCAATTTTGGACTCAAAGTTGGCCCAAAATAAGCCTATAAAAATCAATTTTCCAACAATCCCCCACATGAATGGAATTCGACGGAGAAAAAATGAAACAACATGATCTAATTACAGAGAGTACAGAAATTGAAAATATTCTGCAAATGATAGATAGCTTTTGGCTTTAAACTTTCCCTTGTGAGACATTATCGGATTTATTAGCTAACCAGTGAACATGATGTTTTGAACTATTTAGCCATTTGTGTAAATCAAGACAATAGAACTCACACAGTATATTACCAAACACGGTTTAGTTCTCACTATTGTGTTCATTTTGGCCCTGAACAACCTGGTCTTTCATGAGTGCTCTAGAGAATTGTAGCCCTTCACAAATCTCATAGAACCAGCCCAGTTCACACTCATATAGGTGATTCTTATGAAGAGTATCCTGCCATACTTCACTAGGTTTACCTAGATATAAGAATCATTAAAATTTTACTTAACCTAAAATGCTGCAGACATCACTATTTCATCATAGAAATAGGTAGGAGTTTGACTCCCCAGTGATCCTTATGAGTCATACACAACTCGGTTGTCCCTTTGAACTTAGATCTTGGGATCTCTAGTCAACTAGGTTGGGTTGCTGTTGTGGTAACTCTTATATAATAGGCTTAAGTCCCATTCCCCTCGATGAATTCCCAACTAGCTCTTTTACTAACCCTTTGGTTAGTGGATCCACTATATTGTCTTTAGAGTTCACATATTCAATGGAAATAATTCCATTAGAGAGTAGTTATCTCATGGTATTATGTCGATGACGAATGCGTCGTGACTTACCGTTATACATATGACTCTGTGTTTTACCTATTGTTGATTAACTATCACAATGTATGCATATTGCAGGCACCGATTTTGGCCACATTGGAATATCTTCAAGGAAATGGCGAAGCCATTCTGCTTCTTTCCCAGCTTTATCTAAAGCTATGAATTCTGATTCCATAGTAGACCTAGCAATGCAAGTCTGTTTGGAAGATTTCCAAGATACAACCGCCCCACCAAGAGTAAATACATACCCACTGGTGGATTTTGAGTCTCTAGTATCCGATATCCAGTTTGCATCACAGTATCCTTCAAGTACTGCTGGATATCTAGTATAATTCAGCCCAATGTTACGAGTAAATCTGAGGTATCTTAGAACTCTTATAATTGCTTTCCAGTGTTTTACTCCTAAGTTACTCGTATATCTACTTAATTTATTTACTGCATAAGCTATATCCGGGCGAGTGCAGTTCATCAAGTACATTAAGCTTCCAATAATTTGGGCATACTCTAATTGAGAAATACTTTCCTGTACATTCTTAAAAAGAAACAAATTAACATCCACAGGCGTTCTAGCAAGATAATCATCATCTTTGCTGAATTTGTCAAGTATTTTCTCAATGCAATGAGATTGTGACAAAGCATAACCTTATGATGTTTTGGTAATTTTCATACCAAGTATTACATCAACAATTCCTATGTCCTTCATGTCAAAATGTTTATTCAACATTTTCTTTGTAGTTTTAATCATATCATTATTACTACCTATGATGAGTATATCATCCACATAAAGACATACTATAATATAACCGTTATTTGTGTTTTTAATATAAACTCATTTGTTACATTCATTAATTTTGAATCCATTTGACATCATTGCTTTGTCAAATTTTTCATGCCATTGCTTTGGTGCTTGTTTTAAACCATATAATGATTTAACCAATTTACACACTTTCTTTTCTTTTTCTGGAATAGAAAATTCTTCTAGTTGTTTCATGTAAATTTCTTCATCTAACTCACCATTTAAGAAAGCGGTTTTTACATCCATTTGATGAATTTCTAGATTATACAACGATGCAATAGCAATAAGCATTCTAATGGATGTTATTCTAGTAACCGGTGAGTATATGTTAAAGTAATCAAGACCTTCTTTTTGTCTAAATTCTTTGACCACCAGTCTTGCTTTGTATTTGTCAATTGATCCATCCGCTTTCATTTTTCTTTTGAAAATCCACTTGTACCCAAGAGGTTTACAACCTGGTGGCAAATCCACCAATTCCCAAGTGTGATTTTGCAGGATGGATTCAACTTTACTGCTTATAGCCTCTTCTATAAAGGAGTTTCAGGACTGGACATAGCCGCTTTAAAAGTTAAAGACTCATTTTCTAACAAAAATGTTAGAAAATCTAGACTAAAAGATTTTGAGGTTCTAGCATGTTTACTACGTCTAAATTCCTCTTCCTCATTTTGATCTATCTCTTGCTCTTGTTCTTGATCATGTTCTTGATCATGACTAGTAATAGCACCATAAGATCTTTTATTATTACTAGTCTCTTGTCCAGTCTTATTGGGAAATACATATTCAAAGAATGATGCATTCCGAGATTTAATAATAGTATTTACACACATTTCGGAATGTTCTGATTTATAAATCAAAAACCGATATGCACTACTATTCTTGGCATAACCAATGAAAATGCAATTAACTGTTTTAGGACCTATCGTAGTCTTTTTAAGACTAGGAATAACCACTTTAGCCAAACAGCCCCACACTTTTAAGTATTTGTAGAATGATATTCTCCCATGCCATAATTTATAAGGTGTTTGATTCACTTTCTTTCGGGGTACTTTATTAAGTATATAATTAGCAGAAAGTATTGCTTCCCCCAACAAGTTCTTAGGTAATCCAAAATTTATTAACATGACATTCATCATTTTTTTAAAGTCCTATTTTTCCTTTCATTAATTCCATTTTGCTGAGGTGAGTAAGGAGCAGTGGTTTGATGAATTATTCCATATTCTTTACAAAATTCACCAAAATGTGATTCATATTCACCACCTTTATCACTTCTAAGTTTCATAATTTTCTTACCAAGTTGATTTTCAACTTCATTCTTACATTGAATAAAAGTTTTCAAAGTTTCATCATTGGTTCGAATTAAATAAACATAAAATATATCTAGTATAGTCATCAATAAAAGTGATAAAATATTTTTTCCCAACTCTAGTTTGAATTGATTTAAAATCACAAATGTCACTATGAATTAATTCCAGTGGTTTCATACTTCTCTCAATTGAATGAAAAAGAGTTTTGGATAATTTTGCCTCAACATAAATTTCACATTTATGATTTAAATCAATGTCAAATTTAGGTAAACATTCCATATTAATTAATCTTCGCAAAGATCCATAATTAACATGTCCAAGTCCACCATGCCATAAATTTGAAGACTCAAGCAAGTAAGAAGAAGATGTATTTTTATTAATAACAGAAGGTACAATAGTCATTACATTCATTTTGAAAAGGCCATCAGACATGTAACATTTTCCTACATATATCCTGTTTTTGGTAAGTACAAACTTGTCACTTTCAAAAACTAGTATAAATCCATTTTTACTCAATGAAGGTCCAGAAACAAGATTCTTGCGAATGTCCGGTACATGCAGCACATTGTTGAGAGTGGGTTCCTTTCCAGATGTCATCTTCACAATAATCTTTCCTTGTCCTTCAACTTTAGAAGTTGAGGAGTTGTCCATAAAAAGTTGTTCACTATTGTCCACTATAGAATAAGATGTGAATATCTTTTTGTCGGCACAGATATGGCGAGTAGCACCAGTGTCCACCTACCATTCTTTAGGATTTCCGATAAGGTTTGCCTCGGAAACAACTGCAGAAAGATTTATGTCATCAATACTATTGGAAATTTTGTCAATTTCGATCATATTAGCTTGAGTATGCTTCTTGCTTGATCTTCCTTTGCCTTTGCCTTTGCCTTTGCTACGACAATTTTTGGCCCGATGTCCTTCTTTGTCACAGATGTAGCACTTGCTATTAAACTTGTACTTTTTTAGTTTGCCCTCCTTTAGAGTCTTGTGAGGAATTTTCTCCAGAAAACATCCGTTTCTTAGCTTTTGGAGCATGTTCCACCACATTTGCCTTTGACTCCATTGGATGCTTACCAGCTCGCTTTTTTGAATTGCGATTGTCCTCCTCAATCTTCAAACGCACGATTAATTCCTCCAAAGACATTTCTTTGCTCTTGTGTTTGTGGTAGTTCTTGAATTCTTTCCAGTCTTGTGATAATTTTTTAATTAAGGCTGCAACTTGGAAGGATTCACTGAGAGACATGCCTTCTGAGTGAATGTCATGCACAATGAGTTGGAGATCTTGAACTTGGCTGATCATAGTCGTAGAATCAATCATCACAAAGTCCAGGAATTTACCAACCACAAATTTTTTTGAGCCAGCATCTTTTGTTTTGTACTTTTTCTCCAAAGACACCCAAAGTTCCTTTGCCGTTTTGATAAGACTGTAGACGTTGTATAATGTGTTGTCAAGTCCGTTCAAGATGTAGTTCCGACAAATGAAATTAGCATGTTTCCAGGCATCAACCGCAGCAACCACTTGCCGGTCAGTTTCATCCTCTTTCAAAATAGGAGTATCCTCATGGAGAAAACGAGTCAAGTTCAGAGTTATAAGATAGAACAGCATTTTCTGTTGCCATCTTTTAAAATCAGTTTCTGAAAATTTCTCTGGTTTCTCACCTTGATTGACTGGCATAGTCATAATAGGAGGAGGGGTTGGCGCAATTGCAGCCACTATACTCGTACTTGTTTGAGCATTAGTTTGACTAGTTTCAGTAGCCATGAATTTTAAATTATAATTAGAATTTTATACTACACAGAAAATTTAAACCAAAACCACATAATTAAATTCTGTAAAAAATGAAAGAAACAAGAATTGTAGCTGTTATTTCCAATTAATTTGAAAATAAAATAAAATTTTATTTAAAGAAATTAATTCCACACGGAAAATAAAATTTCTGTAACACTTCAATAATTAAAATACTGAAACAGAATTTTAATTATTGAACATTTAGAAATAATTTATGAAAACCAAAATTAATTTCTGACAAAATTTCATAAATAAATATTCTGAATTGTTAATGATACCAGTATATTACTACTATTTGTTTTTCCAACCAGAATATTATTTTGTAAAATCACATAAAATAATTTATGTAAGAAGAAGAAAAAGAAAAATGAAACGAACAAACAAACGAAAAATTCTGTATAAACATAACAATTCGAATCTATCTTAAGATTGTTGAAATAATCTTCTGTGTACAATAAATAAGTGAAACAAATCAAACAAAATAAAAATAAATTACTTACAGTTTACCGAGCTGAATAAATATTAAAAAGATCAAGTCGAGTGCGTGACACTCTGTCCTTAAGACATATTAGCCCCGCTACGGTGCTTACGGATAAATGATGTCTATCTTCCAGGATACAATGATCTTCAGAAATTGTAGTAGCACTCCAAATAATTTGTACGGCGAACAAAACCTGTGTTCTTAACTCTCTGAATTTTTTCCTAAAATAATATGAAGAATAATTGATACAAAATAGCAAAATGAAGGCAACAAAAATCAATTTTTGGAATGGAAAATCTGCTGGAATGCCTTGGTATAAATAGACCCGAACAGGTCTGAAAAACAAACTAAACAGGTGGGTTTTTTTGAATGAACAGGTGCAACAGATAACTGTTAGGCAGTTTCTATCTATTGGAAAACTGTTGGCAGATTTGAATTTGTCTAGCAATTTTTAATCTGTCCGGGTTTCGACAAATCTGAAAAACTATTCGGACTGATTGAACTGCTGTGGAAGTCGGATCTGAAAAGAGGCACAAATTATGGACAAAAAGTTTTGAATTCAAATTCAAATTACATTGGCGCAAAATTTAAATTAATTTTTCCTACAAGAATTTTTGGAAAAAATTCAAATAAATTGCCTAAAAAATTAATATAAGAACTGACTCGATCCACAACCCACACCCGCGCCTGGCACGACATGGCTCGGCTGGTTGTGGTGGTTTGAGCCAATGTTCCATTTGTCTATAACTCCTCCCTTCTACAAGCTTGGGGTGCCCTTTGGGGCCTAATCCAAGTGTTGTCACTTAGAACTTATATACATACATAAGTTCTCTTAAGTTTCCAATGTGGGACAAGCCTTACAAGGAAACCCACATTTAATTCTTTAAATGTCTATTCCACGAACTTGAAAATGACGTCAAGTTTCCATTCATTCATAAATGGTTTTGACGAACTGTCTTCAGCGTGTGACTTGCCGTGTGGCAAGGAACACGTCACCTCTTTGGACCCACCTCAAAAGACGTGTGGACCCCACTCAATTTTGGGCTTAAAGTTTGCCGAAAATAAGCCTATAAAAACCAATTATTGCCTTCATTTTCTGCGTAAGTGAATAATAAGGCTACATATTGATGATATTTAGCAATTATTGTTGTTACTATTGCCAAATATTGTTGTTTTCTGTGGTTTGTCATATATTTCATATTCTGAAACAAGTAGATGGCATAGATGTTTTAGCCGTGAAACAAGCATACAAAGCACGCTTTGAAGAATGGACACATTGTGAGTGCATTTATCACGCATTCTGCAGTTCTATGTTTTTCTTTCAGCGGTAAATTTTTTAAATAGTATTGAGAAAATATGATTTTGTTGTAAAATATGATACAAACATGTCTTGTTATATTAGTCAGAACCCAGAAGCATGAAACATTTTCCTTATCAATTGGTTGCAGTAAATTATGAAGCCATTATTTTGTACCATAACAAATTTGTCAATTAATTGTGACCTTTAATCAATGCTGAATTTATGTTAAAAATCCTTTGTGCCACTAATATGTATTTGTCTTTCTGAATTTCTAACGTAATACATGGTTGATATTGGTTGTATTTGTAACTCATGAACTAGTGATGATGGGATTTTTTGGGGACCGGCAATGAGAAAGTAACTTTATTAACTTGCCAACAGAAGGGACAATAGAAGTTGAGATTTGGGTTATCTAAAGTACATTGGGCCCCCAATTTGGGGTAACCATCTGGAGGTTGTAATGGTGGATGTGACGTTGAATTTAGAAGTAGTTGAAGAGAGCCCTATCTTAGGAAACTCTGTCTACACATGATCTTAAATTGAAAGGCTATCTTCCAAAGTTTAACACAACTATAGGAAAAAATAGTACTCTAGGCTGTATGTGCCATGGGCCCAAAGAGATGTCGTTGCGGAAATTTTCAATACAACCGCCCTTTTTCGTCTACTTCAAAATTTAATTGGTGCAAGGTCATTAAGGGGCAACATATGTTTACTTTAGAAGTTGCAATTTGATCTTGTGTATAGTTAACTTTATTCCTCTCTGATAACCTTCTTATGGGATGTTTTGCTATGTTTTTAAAAGGTCCCTCATATTGTTTTCTGTATGTTGATGACTTGGTTCCTGATCTTCTATTGAGTTCTTTGCATGGGTGGTTCTAGGAGTGTAAGCTTGATATAATTTGAAAAAGCAAGCGACAAACTAGTCCAATTTTTTTTTCTTAAATAGATATTCAGCCAAATAATAATGATAATAATAATAATAAAATAAGAATCAAATACTTGTTTATTCATTGTTGCTCCAAATGAAATGTGAAATAACAAACTTGACCTCAACTATTGGCAAATTAGTGACAAAAGGTTTTTATGAAAAATGCTAAACTTAGTGTTTATAAACTTAATCTGCGAGGTGAGACTATGTATTGACTAATTTTTTCTTTCTTTGTGATGGTGTTCAGATTCTTGAAATGGACACCTACAGGTACCATGGTCATTCTATGTCTGATCCTGGGAGCACTTACCGCACATGTGGTGAGATTACTGGCGAGAGATAGGTTGATATTATTCTCAATAGCATTCTCTCTGGATGGAACTTGTTAATCTTAAGTTCTACATGTCTGACGTTTAGGATATGTTATATAAATACTTCCAGGAGTGTGATCCAATTGAAAGAATAAGAAAGCTGGTACGATCTCATGACCTAGCCATTGAAAAGGAGCTAAAGGTATTATTTAACAACTCAAATCCTTCTATAATTTTACAGAATAAAGAATTCTATGTTTGAAATTTAATTGGTTATGAATCTTCTGTATAAAAAAGGAACTGGTACTGGATAATAACGATTGTGTCCTTCTATCATCTTGTTTATTTATTATTTTTGTGCAGGATATGGAGAAGGAAATCACAAAAGAGATTGATGGAGCCATTGCTAAAGCCAAGGTGAGAAACTTGTCATGTTTCTATTTTTCATTGTTTAATAGTTCTAGTGCCATGCCTTTGAAACCTAGTCTTTCTCATATTACTCTTAATGGACGATATCTGTTTGTTTGCAATTCCAGGAAAGCCCAATGCCAGATCCTTCTGAACTCCTCATCAATGTGCATGTTAAAGGCTTGGGGGTTGAGGTAGACTTTTTTTCCCTGTGATTCCGTTAATTAGGTAATCCTGAAAATGGAGGCATATTTGTATCTTAAGAAACACATTCACGGGCATAGGACCTCGCGATTTTAAAAAAGAAAAGAAAAGGACATATTTGTGGCAGGGATATGAAAAAAAGGGGAAAAAAATAATATATATTATTGTTAAATAGTTATGAATTTGATGCACAAAGATATAAGAGGTATCAACTCTTTTCCCCAAAAAAAAAACTTTAGCCCAACTTTGTTTCCACATATTTTACTTTGACCCCAATCAACTCTTTAAAATTATATCAAATAAAAAAGGGCAAAATTTATTTTATCTCCTAGTGATATGATTCGATAGCACTTTACCTTGGATCTGGGGTGGCTGTTGTGCGTGTTGTGAAGTAATCTAGCTTCACCTATAATAAAAAATTGTTCTTTTCCACCGGTCTAAGAGTAGAATGGAGGCTGAAATTAAGTTATGTCAAAAGTGGTTGCAACTGTTTGAAATTCACAGCCTCAGCCGTATTTGCATTTAATGGTTTCACATTACTAGTTTTATCTATATATACCTATTGTATTTTGAGAATTCAGAGTGTGGGAGAAAAAAGAGAGTTAGAAAGTAAAAGTGTGTTTTTTTCTCCTTAGTGTATTCTACATATTTGAGTGAAATAAATCTATTTTTCAGATTATCAATCCTTCTGTATTTGTTTTTTGTGAACCACCATAAGTGGTTTGCACCTCACTTTTACCAACAGTGGTATCAAAGCACTAGGAGGGCTTGTTTTTTCCAAAAAAAACAGTGGAACAGAGCATCGTTTCAAATTTTGCCCAGAAATCAAGGTTGTTGAAATCAAATTTTGATCACACCAGTGTGTAGGTCTCATTAAGATGATCACACTGAAAAAAACCACATTGAAAACCGAGTTCCACAGTGACCACATGCGTTCCACGTGCCGTCGACGTCGTCACCATGCGCAGAAACGCGCCCACACGCCTCCATGCGTCTTCTTTGCCCGGATTGCAAAGTCTGACCCGTCTGACGTACGATCCGATCCATTAGCCTGGATCCGGACCGTATCCAGGAGCTGGCATCATTGACGACGTCATTTGAGCCGTTAAGCCGAGCCGAATCACGAGCCATAGCGGAGCCACACCGTAGACGAGCTGAGCCACGCCACCACGCCTCTGACGTCACGCTGATGTCATATGATCCGAAAAATTATCTGGTGCTTCTCAAAAGTCCCAGATTCCACCGATTTGAGTCGTTCAATTATTTTTTGCTAGATCTAAGCCGTTTGAAGTCCATTTTGGTGATCCAATAGTTCTTTCCAACTATTTGGAATATTCCTGACATATCTGTACATTCAGAATTTGCAAATTCCATCTTGAAAATTTACAGATTTCTTAAAGTCAACCAATGGCCAACACAAATAATTTCTTTCCGCCCCAATTTCCAAAACTCAACAAGGAGAACTATGAAAATTGGAGTATTCAAATGCAAGTCCTACTAGCCTCACAAGATTTGTGGGAGTTAGTAGATCGAGGATATAACGAGCCAGCTACTCTCGAAGATGAAGGAAATTTAAATGAAGCTTAGAAGATGGCGTTAAAAGATTCAAGGAAGAAGGATAAAAAGGCCTTGTATCTGCTCTATCAAGGCATTGATGAGTCAAGCTTTGAGAAGATTTCAGTAGCAACAACCTCTAAAGAGGCATGAAGTATTCTTCGCAATTCATACTAAGGAATTGAAAAGACAATCAGAGTTCGACTCCAGGTGTTACGTAGCGAATTCGAGATGCTACACATGAATGAGAATTAGTCAATTTCTGAGTACTTCAACAGAACATTGACCATTGTTAATCAGATGAGAAGATATGGAGAGAAGATGGAATCTCTTCAAGTGATAGAGAAGAGTCTCCGATCACTCAGTCCCAAGTTTGAGCACGTGGTTGTAGCAATAGAAGAGTCTAAGGATCTTAGTGCCATGACCACCGATGAACTGATGGGCACACTTGAGATTCATGAACAAAGGATCAACAAGAAGACTTCCTCAAGTTCTCTAGAGCAAGCTCTTCAATCAAAGCTGTCTTTCAGAGATGACAAAAACGAGCAAAGGGGGACATCATAAAGAAGCCAAGAAAGAGGCCATGGTTACAATAACCAAAGTTCTGGTTTTCAAGGAAGAGGCGGAAGAGGTCCATTCGAAGGAGGAAAAAGTTAACCACATTTTGCTCCAAGAGGAAGAACAAGAGGAAAAGGAGGTGGTTACAGCAACCGACCAGGATTTGACAAAAGCAATGTTTAGTGCTACCATTGTTACAAGTTCGAGAATTACAGCAATGAATGCCGAAGTAGAGCAACAACAGAAGCCAGAGAGCAAGTAAATTTTGCTGAGCAGGAAACAAACAAAGTCGGACCTACAGTCTTGTTTGTCCACCATGGAGATACTATAAACCAAAACAATGTTTAGTATCTAGATTCGGGAGCCAGTAATCATATGTGTGGTAAAAGAGAGTTGTTCGTCGAGCTTGACGAGACTGTACAAGCACAAGTCTCATTTGGTGATTCTTCAAAGACTCTAGTGAAAGGAAGAGGCAATATTTTGATCAAGCTCAAGAATGGAGATCATAATTACATCTCCAATGTTTATTATGTTCCTTCCATGAAGAACAACATTTTGAGTATGGGACAAATCCTAGAGAAAGGATACGACATCAGCATGAAAGATTGTCATCTTACCATCAAAGACAATCATGGTAATTTGATCGCTCAAGTGAGAATGTCCAAGAATCGGATGTTTGCATTGAACATCCAACATGATGCTATGAAGTGTTTAAGTGCCATCATCAAAGACAAAGACTGGCTATGGCATTTGAGGTTTGGACATCTCAACTTTGGAAGCTTGAAGTTGTTGTCAAGCAAGAATATGGTGAAAGGTCTCTCTCATATTACTCATAGTAATGAAGTCTGTGAAAGCTGCATTCTTGGCAAGCATCACAGAACTAGCTTTGTCAAAGAGGTGAAGTGGAGAGCAACAAAGCTGCTAGAGCTAGTGCACACTAATGTGTGTGGTCCATTGAAACTAATGTCAAATGGACAGAATATATATTTTCTCACCTTTATTGATGATTATAGTCGGAAAACATGGGTGTATTTTCTTAAAAGAAAATCAGAGGTGTTCAGTATCTTCAAAGAATTCAAAGTTCTTGTAAAAAAACAAAGCGGCTACTACATCAAGATATTGCTGTCAGATCAAGGTGGAGAGTATACATTAGATACTTTCGAGAATTATTGCAAAGAGCATGGAATCAAGCATCAAACAACACCATCCTATACGCCACAATTGAATGGTGTTGCTGAAAGAAAGAATCGCACAATCTTAGATATGGCAAGGAGCATGTTGAAAGGAAAAAGGATTGGCCAAGCAATTTTGGGCTGAAGCCATATCACGTGCTGTGTATCTACTAAATAGATGCCCAACCAGGAGCCTTCACTTTATGACTCCAGAAGAAGCTTGGAGTTCAGATAAGCCAAGTGTCAACCATCTCAGGATATTTGGATGTGTTGCGTACACCAAGATTCCAGAAGCAAGAAGAACCAAGCTCGATGATAAGGGAGAAAAATGTATCCTTATCGGATATGGAGACAGAACAATGAGATACAAGTTGTATAATCCTATTACCAGAAAGGTGATCATGAGTAGAGATGTGATATTTGAAGAAGAAGAAGCTTGGAACTAGAATCAAGATGAAGTTGTTAAAGATACATAACTCATTCTTGAAAATGAAACATCAAAAGCTTCGGTTGAAATCATAAGAGAAATTCAAGATGAGCCACAAACTCCTCCACATACAATACCGGCACCTAGATCGCTAGTTTCTCACAGAAGTGATGCATCATCATCATCATCAGATGATAGTTTTTTCAAACAACCGAGACCAATGAGAAATTTGCAGGAGATCTATAAAGCTACAGAAGAAGCAGATCTGAATTTGTTTTGCCTACTCGTAGATAGTGATCCACTTACTTTCTTAGAAGCCATCCAGAAGATAAATGGAAGAAAGCAATGGATGAAAAAATTCATGCCATTGAGAAAAATGACACATGGAAGCTCACCAGTCTACCGGAGGGGCACAAACCCATTGGAGTGAAATGGGTATACAAGACAAAGAGGAATGCATAAGGCGAAGTGCAACGCTATAAGGCAAGATTAGTGGCAAAATGTTACAAGAAGAGAGCTGGAATTGATTATGGAGAGGTGTTTGCTCCAATTACCCGGTTGGAGACTATCAGGCTAATGATTTCTTTGGCTGCCCAGCACAAATGGCAGATCTATCAACTTGATGTGAAATTTGCATTTCCTAATGGTTTTCTTGAAGAAGAAATTTATATTGAACAACCTTCGGGGTATGTTCAGAATAGGCATGAAGACAAAGTGTACAAATTGAAGAAAGCACTTTATGGATTGAAGCAAGCTCTGCGTGCATGGAATACTAGAATCAATCAGTATTTTCATGACAATGGTTTTGAAAAATGCCCATATGAGCACGCACTATATTTGAAGAAGGAAGCTGATGGAAGCATGTTGTTTGCTTGTTTTCATATTGATGATCTAATTTTCACCGGAAACAATCCAGCCACGTTCAAAGAATTTAAAAGAAGCATGATCCAAGAATTTGAAATGACGGATATTGGATTGATGGCTCATTTTCTCGACATTGAAGTGGCACAAAGAAAAGATGGAATTTTTATTTCCCAAAGTGGCTATGCCAAGGAGATTCTCAAGAGATATGGAATGGAGAATTGCAATCCAGTGAACACTCCTGTAGATAGTGGAGTGGAGCTCAAAAAAGGTACAAAGGCAGGTGATGTGGATCCAACTTATTTCAAGAGCTTAGTTGGAAGTCTTCGCTATCTTACTTGCACCAGGCCAGATATACTTTATGGAGTAGGATTGATTAACAGATATATGGAAACATCGGATCATTCACACCTATATGCAGTAAAGAGAATTCCTCGCTACATCAAAGGTACAATCGATGATGATTTATTCTATAAACCAATTAATGATTTCAGTCTTGTTGGCTATTCAAATAGTGACTGGGGACGTGACTTAGATGAGCAGAAGAGTACTACTGGGTTCGATTTCTTTATGGGAAATACAGTGTTCACTTGGTCGTCCAAGAAGCAAACTATTGTGACACTGTTAACTTGTGAAATTGAGTATGTTGCAGCTAATTCAGCTGTGTGTCATGCAATTTGGTTAAGAAATGTGCTGAAGCATTTAGGATTCCACAAGAAAATCCTACTGAGATCTATGTTGATAATCGCTCAGTAATTGCATTAGCAAAGAACCCAGTTTATCATGAAAGAAGTAAGCATATTGACACCCGCTATCATTTCATCCGAGAGCATATGAAAAATAAAGAGGTGGAATTATTTCCTTGCAAATCTCAAGATCAGCTTGCAAATATTTTCACAAAGCCATTGAAAAATGATCTGTTTAACAGAATGAAGTCGATGCTTGGAATGAAACAGCATGGAGAATCAAGATTAAGGGGGGGATGTTGTGAAGTAATCTTGCTTCACCTATAATAAAAAATTGTTCTTTTCCATTGGCCTAAGAGTAGAATGGAGGCGGAAATTAAGTTTTGTCAAAAGTGGTTGCAACCGTTTGAAATTCACAGCCTCAGCCATATTTGCATTTAATGGTTTCACATTACTAGTTTTATCTATATATAGCTATTGTATTTTGAGAATTCAGAGTGTGGGAGAAAGAAGAGAGTTAGAGAGTAAAAGTGTGTTTTTCTCTCCTCAGTGTATTCTACATATTTGAGTGAAATAAATCTGTTTTTCAGATTATCAATCCTCTCTTGTATTTGTTTTTTGTGAACCACCATAAGTGGTTTACACCCCATTCTCACCAACAGTGCGGGGTGCACAACAGCTACTATTGTGCAGCCAAATGGGCCAATTTTGGGTTTCATTTCGATAATCCGAACCGTTCACATTTTAGGATACATCAAATAGAACATACCTGTAAAAAATCAAGTTAATCGTATATCGTTTACCTTTTCATCCACTCACATTTATATTCATTTTAATACTTTAAATCACATTTGTTATTTATTTTTGCAGATACAAATTGAGTGGATGAATAAGTAAACGATATCTGATTAACTTGATTTTTTGCAGGTATGTTCTATTTGATATATTCTAAAATATGAATGGTTCGAATTATCGAAATGGGTCCCGAAATTGGCCCATTTGGCTGCACAACAGTGGCTGCTGTGCACTCCCGCACAACAGTTACCCCAAATCCCCTTACTTCCTATCTTTTAAAAATAGCCATATATTCCCCATGTAATTTTAGACTAAAATGCAATCTTAACACCATTAATGTTAACAATAAAAAGGCAATTATACATTTTATGTCTTCTTTTTCTATATTTTTATTTGTAAATAAATAAATAAAGTTATATCCATGACTAAGCAACAAAATTAAAAACATAACACAAAACTAATTTAAGAAACTAGGGTAGTGTTTAGTAGAGTTTTAGAATTATGATTTGAGAATAGAGTTGTATCTTGAGTTTGTGAGTTTTAGAATTATGATTTGAAATGAGAAAATTTGTTTAGTTATGAATTTTGAAAAGAGTTTTGAATTGAATTTTGAATTGAGCGTTGAATTTTTTAAATGAGTTTTAAAATAAGAAAAGTTGTTTGATTAGTCGTTTTAAAAAGGATTTTCAAAACTTAATTCAAAAACTTGTAACTCATAATCAAACATACAATTCAAAACTTTATTGAAAATTCTATTCCAAACTCATAACCAAATTCTTTTTAAAATTCAATTCTAAAAAATAACTATTGAAAAAATTTATTGGAATTTTTTTTTCACATAAGAGCTGCAAAATAAATAAATAAATAAATAAAAATAAAAAAATCACTGTTTCGGTCAACCAGACGGACAATCGGACTCACCCAAAAATTCAAAAACTGTTTGGGAGGATGTCCGGGCAGACGACCGGTAGACCAAATTTTGAAATTCAAAATTCAAGTGCTGAAAAGAGTTTTCAAACGTGAGTGTAGAATTATTTTTTGACAATTATATCTAAACACATCACTCAAATATGGGTGTGAAATCATGATTAGAACGCTACACCAAATGCAGTTGAGTTTCCTAAATATTTTTTTTAATAAACTTAATCTTTAATTTCAATTAATTTATAATTTAATTTGTTAAATATATATATGTACATATTTAATTTAAAATGTTATTAAATAATAAATTGAGTTAAAAATTAGCTTAAGATACATTTATTATTTAATTTTAGGATTATTTACCAATAAATCTCATCTCACAAACAGTTATACCAATCAATCCCAATTAAATCTGTTGATCCGATAAGTCCCATTGGTGGAGAAATTTGTTCCATTTCATCCTATTTTGCATGCCTGGCGTTGCTGTGTAGACTGTTTTACCCTTCACTTTGTTGTGTGGGATGTAAATCATGGGATTTCATTTTCTTTTTGGTTATGTTGGATAGCATATTTGGTAAGTCGAATGTTACTTCCACAGACGAGTTGCCCATTTCCGTTAGGGTTTTGTGTTTTGACATCGAGGTGTTTTGTTGTGACGGCTGGTTGTTTGTGTTGCGTACGTAGCAGTTCAAACGTCCACACATCCTTCGTGTTGTAGGATGTTTAGCGACATTGATTTTTTGTGCATTCCCATGGCATGTGGGTTGTGTGTGTCGTTGTGGTTGTGTAGTGTTTTCGGATGGGTGTGGGGTGTGTTTTTTGTATCTGTGTTTTTACTGGTATGTGCATTTCCTTGTTGTTCCTATGTATTGGGCATTTACCTGGTATTTGGGAAGGGTGTGGGGCTGTGTATTTATTGCTATTTTGCATTCCCTTGCTATCCCCATGTTTTGGGATAGGTGTGGGTGGGTGTCGTTTTGTAGATGTTCTTCCATGTTTGTTGCATTTACCTGGTTTGTGGGTTGTGTCTATCGGGTGGGGAGTTCTGTCTTGGGTGTTAGGATGGGTGGTTGTGTGTCTTGTGGCTGCGTAGTTACTGGTGTTTGCATTTCCCTACTGTGTAGGGGTGTGTGTGTTTGTAATGGTATCGATTTGTTCTCCTATTACAGGTGATGGAGACACATGTACGGGTTTGGGTTGTATGACCCGTGCAAACCAACAAACATCACACTATAGAGCATAAAATGCCTTAGGCCTCATTTGGGAACAGGCTAATTTAGTAACTTTTTGGCTATTTGGCTAAAATATGAGCTAAAAAAAACTAGTATGTTTGGGATGACTTTTTGGCTTTTTACGAAAAAATGTGCAAAAAGTAGAGAGAAAAGAGAATTTTTGACTTTTTGGTATGGGTTGTTGACTTTTTGACTTTTTTAGTAACTTTTTGGTTTTATGGCTAAACCGGCCTGTTGCCAAACGAGACCTTAGTGTCCTTGGATGGTGTGTGGCACCCCCAAACGTGACACGTAACCCACAAACTGGTCAAAATATGAAGGTGCAACACATTATTACCATACACATCCAACACTGGATCATAAAATACCTTACAGTCCTTTCAAAGTGTGTGTGGCCCCCACAAATGTGTCATGTGCCAAACACCAGCCTTAATTTACGACGGGGTAACACACCAAACCAGCTGTCCCACTTACACCGACATACAAATCAATGGCAACAATGTCCTTTCACAACGGATAGGACCAAATGGAACATTAAAAAATATATGGGACTAATTAGATCATAAGGTCAATAATTGGGATTTATTGGTAAATCTCCCTTAATTTTATGGTAATAAATTTAGTTATTTAAGTTAATTTATGATTTAATTTGTCATATATATATGTATTTTTTTAATTTTTAGAACGGCTTATATGTATGTATATGTTTAATTTAAAATATTATTAAATAAGGTAATTTTAAGGTAATAAAATAGGGTGTTTACTGTATGATTTAATTTGTTATATTTATTTATGTTTATGTTTATTTTAAAATGTTATTAAATTAAAAAATAGATTAAAGTAGTTTGATCATTAATTTTTATAATAATAAATTAAGGTATTTAGGTTAATTTATTTATATATATAATATGTATGTTTAATTTAAATTGTTATTAAATAAAAATTTAGATAAAAAAAGGTAAAACAATGTTAGTTTCATCTTCTTATATTGAAATTTAACTTTGACAATTTTTTTTTTATCCTTTTCCACTCTCAAAATAGGCATGCGAGACACTTTTTCCATTAGTTTGGATGGAAAATATTACTGTAACATTTTAATCCAAAATCATATAGGAGTTACGTGATTGTTTTTAAAAGTCAGGTAAATTGTTAATGAGTCATTTCATAAGGGGGTAAAAAACACCCGCAAATGTAATTAAAATTTGGCATGCCACATGGCATGCCTTGGACATCTATGTTTGCAGTGGGACAAACATGGACACGGTATCCCAAGGTTTTAAAAAATGACTGTAACCGTTACGTAATGCCGTTACGTAACGATTACGTAACGTTTGCGGTGGTAACTGCCACCTGTTATAGCCGCTTTTGCAGTGTGATTGAGATTCACAAGTGTGTCAGCCGTAGCGACTACTGTAGCGGTCGTAAAGGTGCCGTAATAGCCGTAACGGCGTGTTACGCATCGTTACATAGTGGTTTTGAACTATTTCTTTCGAAAAAACATGCAAAAAAAAGAGTTGAAAATGGGCGAAGAGGGATAGAGAGAGAAGATGGAAGATAAAGAAGGAAGATGGAGGAGCAAGAGATAGAGAGAGAGAAGAGGAAAGATGAAGAATATGTTATTGATTTATTGAAACTGTAAGACATATGCTATTCTATTCCGCTGCTATCACTCAACTATTTTGTTTGTGTGTGTCTATCTATATATTGTTTGATAATAATAATAATAATAAGTGTGATCATTATCTATTTGGATTGATTAAAAAATATATATATATAGGCTATTATTTATTTTCTTACTTTTGTCATTGTTTATCTTATATATAATAGTTAGTGATTGATTTTTGGTATAATATAAAGTCATTAATTATTAAAATAAAATGTAAAAAACTTAGTTTATAGTGATTTAAAAATATAAAATATATTGAATTATACTTAAAAATTTACAAAAATTGATCAATATTTATTTTAAAATCCAATAAATATGATCATGGAAAAAAAATACGCGTATCGGTAAGTTTTTTTCAAATTGTGCGAAAAATAAAAAAATTCACGGTTCTGATTACCGCAATCGTTACGTGCCTTTACACTCTGCAACCGCAATCACGCCACCGCCACCGTTACGGCGACCGCAACCGCCGCCGCTTTTCAAAACCTTGCGGTACCCATTTTGGAGTGCCCATTCTTGACATGGTAGTCAAGTATGATATCATGCAAAAGTATTAGAGCTAGAATTCAAAAACTGAAGGGTGTATCTGAGGATATCACGGTCATGATAGTTTGACATGTATCTTTGTCAAGACAGACCTTTACCGACCTTAAAAGAACAACAGTTTTTCCATTAAAGGGGTGCCCTAGCTGAGTCAAAGGAATGTCTTTCCCGTAGTGTAATAATTTGTGTTGTGAATTAATCAACAAATAAAATTTAGTGATCTCAATTAGCTCTTACTTAATTGTTGTGAGAGTTCATTCTCAATGCTTGGATCACATAAATTGGGTTTTGGATTTTTTGTTGCAGTCATTTGGAGCAGATAGGAACCCTTGAAGCAAATATTGAGGAAAAATGTCATTGCCTCCTTTTTGCCTGCTGAGTTGTACTGTTCCTTTTTCTTTTTAAATGTTTTTTATTTTAGGGGTATAGGAAAGGTTTAGAGTTTTTACATATGGGGTTGTGTGTGTGTGTTGGGGGGGGGGGGGGGGGGGGGGGGGGGTGGTGTGTGGGTGTTGTTGTGCACTGCTGATATTTGTACTTGAATTTGAATACACTTCTCACTTGCTTCCTCGAGTGTCTGAATTTTTGACATGTAAATTGATTTTGAGTGTGTTAAAATGTATGTCAATTTTGTCAATAGAATGGTAACAATGTATTGAATCCAAATATTTTCCAAATTTGACTTCTTACAATCTTCTTTACCATGCATGATCTTAAATCAACAGTGAAAAAATTATGGGAAATTAGTTATGTCTCCATCAATACAAGTCCATAGTATAGGTAGAATCCAAATAAAATGGAATGGCAGTTGACCTAGTGGTTTATATAATTGTCTGTTGGGACAGTGAGAAGGTCAGAGGTCTAGGGTTGTAATTGTTGGAGCGACTGTGATATTTTTATCGTAATCTAACTTACTAACCTCTTCACATCCTATTGCACGGCCAAAATAGGGGGGGGGGGGGGATCGAAGTAAAATGTGTTTCAAAGTTAAGGTTTTTCGTTTAAATTTTTTTTGATAGATCAGATCTATGTGTTTTTTTTCTATTTTTTGAATTTATTTGTTGCGATTTTTCTTTCTCTCATCGGATCTGAGACAACTCAGCTTTTAAAAATTCACTTCTGATTTTTTCTTTTGATAAGAGAAAGAGAGTGGTGTTATAGATGGGAAAGAATCATGAAAGAGGCAATGAGAATGGTTCACAAATTCATTTCCGATCCCTAGTTCCAGATACATTGCCCTTCCTCTTAGGTCGGGTTTGCCATTCGGTCCTAAGACGGATCAAAGAAGAGATCTCGACTAACAAAGAGCAAGCAAGACAACCAAAACTCTTCATCCTCATGACAAAACCAAACAACAGAAAACTTTCCAAATGTATTGTTTTCTTAGCCTCCACAGTTGAAGCAAACTCTACATATGCCAGAAAACCATGTATTTGAGTATGGTGTTTCTTGATCTTTTCATTTGGGTATTGTGAAAAATAGACAAATTTCTCTGTTTAGGATTTCTTTTACAAGGTTGGGTAATTTTTTTTCCCCATCAGTTTATATTTTTTGCCTTTTAGACTCTATTTTTAAAAAGACTTACACATATGTTCAAATAGGTAGATTTATTATTCAATAGGTCCTATGATAATTAGTGCCATTTTGGGAAGTTGGCAAAAAGCCAACGTTTTTGGTGTGTTGCTAAAAACTCAAGTTGCCAAAAACGCCCCAAATTCCCATTTGGGAAGACCAAAAACGCCACCCCTAAATTTACCAAATTACCCTCTAGAAAATTTTGATTAATTAATTTAAAAATCAAAAAGTAAGGATATTTTAGTCATTTTGGAGTGATGTGACACTTTAAAAAAAATATTAAACCAAAAAGTAAAAAGCCAGCTTTTTACCAACTTCCCAAATCACTTTCAAAAAAGCCAAAAAGCTTGGTAAAAAGCTAAAAGCCAGTTTTTTACCAACTTCCCAAAACACCTATTAATAACATTTTTCATCAAACATGCTTAAAAAACGTCACTAATTGTTAATTTTCAGTGATAATTTTAAAATTGTCACAAAAAAATGTTTAATTATAAGTTTTAGCAACAGTTTAAAAAAATCGTTACAAGAAAAGGTCATTAATTTTCAACTTTCAGCGATGGCTTAAAAAATTTGTTATAGAAATAAATCCATAATTGTAAGTTTTAGCGATAATTTATAAAAACTGTGACAAAAAAAATCACCAATTATCAATTTTTAGTGACATGAAAAAAATCGTCACTAAAAATTATTTTTAATGGCGATTTTATTAGGTTTTATTTTCAATAGGATTTAATAAGAATTAAGTCTAACAATTAAAACCTATTGCTAGTTTATCCTTTTCAGAATATGAGACATTTTTAAGGGCTTTGATTTGTAGGCACTAATTTGTTGAGCGCTAATGGCACTAATTTCTATATCAGGTAAAGAAAAAAAAAAAAAAAAAACAAAGTTATCAAAACAGGAAATTAGTGCCATTAGTGCCAACAGTTTTAGTGCCACAAATCATTTTTCCATTTTTAAATGTCATTTTGGAGCCTGTAATTTGCACAAAAAAAAAAAATTGGATAGATATGGTCCGGACTGGACGGGTTCACGCCAAGTTTATACATAATAATATTTAAAATCATTTTTCACGTTTGATTCGGTTTGAAATTGAGCCTATATTTTATTCCTAAGTCCATTTGAAAATAAAATAAAAAATTTTCAAATCCATCTATATTGTTCGGATATTATTTAATATAAATATATTTATTTTTCATATTTTAAAGTGAAAAACTAGAGAAACATTTGTTGGTGATTGCAGAAATAATTTTTCTTATTTAGAATAGGTTTTAAAACATACGAATTTAATAATTTTTTTTAATATTTAGATCTCTATTTTTCATAAAATATATATTTTTAGATGTCTCTAGTTGACGTTTATCAAATAAGACCAATAATAAATATGACATTCTTAAAAAAACTGATGAAATTTCATTGCTACCACCAAAACAAAATTGAAGCAAAAAATTGCAAAATTAAGGGCTAATTGAAAAAAATCAGATACCAATTTTAAAATTTAGGGCAAAAAATTAAAATTGAAGCCATGAAAATGATGAAATTAAAAATTTCATTCATAAAAAAAAGGATAAATTATACTAATAGTCCCTATAGTTTGGGACTTGTGTCACTTTGATATTTGACTTTTCAATTGTGACATATTTGATCATGAATTTTGAATCTTGTTCCAAATAAGGACAATTAAAGATATCATTACTCAATTTTAAGGGCAAAATCGTCAATTTGATAAAATATAAACTAATTTGACGAAAATAAATGTCCAAAAAAATATTTTTTAATTTTTAAAAATAATTTCTACCTACCAAAGATAAAATTATATAAAATTGATAAATCTTTTACACATTTATTTATTTTACTAAATCAATTTTTATCATGTGTTTGGATGATGATCATATAATGGGTGGTTGTTAGGCTTTTAATGCGTAATTGATATAGCCTTCATTTGGCGTGTGAGTTTGAGATGTTTTTTTTTTTTGGGGCTATTTTAGCTACAAAAAAAATAAAATAGGTTAAAAAGTCAATAAGACAAAATGTCACATTCAAACCATAATTATTTTATTTTTTTCTATAAAAGTCAAAAAATAAATTCTAAACGACGCTTTTTAACCCTAGGTTAATAGCCAAAAAGCCAATTCACATCCCAAACGAAGCCATATTTAATATATGAAATATTTTTAGTTTTGGATTTTTTGATTTAATGGATTGGTTTAATAATGATATCAAAGTTATTGCCATATTTGATTTTTGGAAAAATAAAAACTAATTTAATGAAAATAAAAACAACCACTTATTACATGATCATCGTCCAAACATATAATAAATATTAATTTGGTAAAAAAAATAAGGGACATTTACACACAAGTCCTAATTTATAAACTTATACTCCATTAAATCTTAACTAAGATTTTTTAAACCATCAAGTTCCATTAAATTTTTAATAGTCAGAATTGTCCTTAAAATAATGATTGTTCATCATTTATGATTATCTATAAAGGAACCTGATAATTTGACATTTATTTTGATTTTCAAACATCAACTTTCAAATTGAAAAAATTAAAAAAAAATTATGTGAAAAAAATATATTATTTTTTTTTATTTTGAAAAAATTGAATTATATTTATGTGCAAAACTAAAAATTTTGTGTCTATAAAGGAATATGATGATGGAACATTGATGTGCAACATTGAAAAAAATTTTAAAAATTTTAAAAATGTATGTTTTTAGTTTTGAAACTGAAAAAATT
Source organism: Camellia granthamiana (assembly GCA_036172215.1). NCBI lineage: Eukaryota > Viridiplantae > Streptophyta > Magnoliopsida > Ericales > Theaceae > Camellia > Camellia granthamiana. The sequence continues at coordinate 48,975,230 of CM069913.1, read as the reverse complement.
GAAAATATTCTCGATCTTATTATATAGTTGAATCAAACCAATAAATATAAGTACAAAAACATTTAATCTCATACTCTATTTTTTTATTAGTTAGTGAAACAATTATCTGAAATATTACTATGCAAAATTGATAATATTTTTAGTTTTAAAAATTAAGAAAAATTGATAATATTATCAATTTTACTAAATAAGACTTATTGATTCAAAATTTTTTAGATAAGACCTAAACTATTATAATATTTATAAATAAGACTTTTAGGTAATTAATTCAATAAATAAATAAATAAATGTTTAAAAGATTTATTAATTTTACATAATTTTATTTTTAATGAGTAGAAATAATTTTTAAAAATTTAAAAATATTTTTTTAACATTTATTTTTGTAAAATTAGTTTATATTTTATCACATTAACGAATTTACCATTGAAATTGAGCAGTGATATTTTTAATTGTCTTTATTTGAAACAAAATTCAAAATTTAAAATCAAATATATCATAATTAAAAGTCAGAGACCAAATTAACATAAAACTTAAAATATAAGAACCATTAATGTAATTCATTCTTAAAAAAAATTATAATTATAATTATTAATAATGATAAAAATTTTACTAATTTATAAATATATTTTTAAAATTAAACTGATTTGATATTTCCTTTCTTTCCAGCTTGGTTACCGGCATCATATACAGATACACGTGGAAGCATTTAAAAAGGTCATAATCATAAGACGACAAATGGCACCGTCTGACAGGTTGCACCGTCGATCAGTGCATTTTTAGTTGTGGGCAGCACAGCACTTCATCAAAACCCGTGTCTTTAATTCCCATAATCAAAATCAAAGTCAGAGAATCCAATGCTCATCTCATCACCCACTGGCGGTGTTTAGTGGATTTTTTTTGCGCCAATTTATGGTTTTTGATTTTTAAAAACTTATTTTGGGTTATTTGATTAAATTTATTTTAAATAATTTTTGATTTTAACAATTTATTTTATGTCAAAAAAATTAATTCTGAGAAGCTGTTCACCCCTTATTTTTTATTATCAATTTCTACTGTGGACATGTTAATTCACGATTATACTCTTAGATTTTTTTATTTTTTATTTTTTAAAAAATAGAAAAAGACCTAAATGGATTATAAAATATTATTATTATTTTTTATGGGAAATATAACCAAATAGTAAATAATAAAAAATAAAAGTTAATTAAAAAAGTTACTTCACAGCTTATTTAACAAACACTACTCAGCAACTTAAAACTATAATCTAACAGTTATACCAAACAGATTAACAACTTCTAATTAAAGTCATAATTTATAATCTATTAAATTATAATTTATAATCTATTTTAACAGCTACACGAAACAGGACCAATAGCTCTCAACTCCAAAGTTATTGTTTGATGAACTCAGCATTGCTCCTCACCAATACTTGTCATCTTCACAAATCCAACAAAAAATATTAGTTTCGAAACTTAGCTATTTTAGGCATATTTTGGTTTGGGAAGTAGAAAAAAAAAAAAAAAAATTAAAATTTTTTTTTATGGAATTTTTTGTATAAAAAGCATGTAAAAAAATAAAAAAATAATATGACTCGAATAATTTAATAAACCAAATTTTTTTTTTTTTTTTCTAATTGTCAAAATAGGCCTTAATTGACTTCTTAGCTTTTTGATTATTTTATAAGATGAAAAAAAGTTGTATTTCAAATGATTTATTGGCTATTTTAATTGTAGTTGAATAGATAATTGTGAGAGAAAAAATAATTAATTGATGGATAAAATGTAACATTTTATCTTATTAACTATTTTAACATTTTTTTATTAACTATTTTAATCAAAAAAAACAAACATCCCAAATAGGGCAGGTCTCATTTTGAAATTGACTATTTTAATTAATTTTTAATATTTAAAAAGATGCAATAATTTATAAGAACTTTTTAATTTTTTTATTTAAAAATATGTCATCTCAAACAAGGCCTAAACCTTACTATTTTAATCAATCAATACTAAACATTGCCTAGGAGTAAAAACTAATTTCTCCTCAATTCCCTCACACCCTCACATAATTTTCAGATAAGAATCGCATACCCTCTTTAAAATTTGATCAAAATACATTAGTATTTATTAAAAAAAACATTTTCAATATATTACAAAAATTTGTTGACTTTTAAAAATTGTAAGAGTCACACTCTTATTGTAAATTACACTTAATTTTTTCCATTAAAAAATTATTTTACATTTTAATTTAAAAATGGAGACACTTGTTGTCATTTGAAAAAATATACAAATGTTTTCTGACATTTCAATATATTAATGAGACTCCTTAATATGGTTATATATACATTTAAGTGTAAAAGTTATGACAATATTAGTAGGTGTTATCTTCGGTACACCATCTAATGTAACAAGATAATTATATAAACTTATTTTTATTTAAAATTAAAAAAAGTCAATATAATTTATCATAAAAAAACTTCAAAAATGACTATTTCTTCTCTTCATTTTCTTTTTCATGTTTGGGAAGAAAGAAATTAGATAAATTATTCTCACTCCTTTATACTATTAACATAATTACATTAGTGTCCCTTAAAATTTAATTCACATAACACTTAATACCCGTTTTTATTAGTAATTCATTTGTCAAATAGGTAAAAAGATGATATTGTCATATCTTTTATACTAAAATATATATTTACCTTTATTTATTTTAGTATTTATCTACATTTATCTTATTCATTTTAATTTTATTAAAAGAGAGATCAGTATAATTATACCAAACTTATGACGTTAACTAAGGCAGCTAAAGAAATTTGATGGGTTTGGACTTTAATTTGAGGGGCAGCTAGTCTATTTTCTCCTTTCTTCTCCATAATTTTTTTTTTTTTTTTTTTTCTTTACTTCTTAAGAAACACCAAAATCATATCTCAACCCTCCCCTTTTTTGTCCCTCCAACCATTTTACCTTTGTTAAAGGCTCTTTGGGTATCGTTTATAAATTTATCAAAAAGATTAAATTGAGTTACAAATGTGTCGGGTGTATGTAAAATAATAATAATAAATAACTATTATTAGTTAAATAAATTATCACATAATTTGTTATTGTTTAAATATTGAGAATTCTTTCAAATTTACAATTAAGGCCAAAGGAGATGAAACACTCTTATTTATACATATTTAAAGATTTCAAATAAATTTAATAAGGAAAATGTCTCGTAACTCAAATTTTGTGGCTCAAAAGTGGCTCAAATGGCCAAAACGACGTCGTTTTGGCCATTTGTATGTTATTCTGTACTCAAAACGACGTCGTTTTGGTCATTTGAGCCACTTTTGAACCACAAAATTTGAGCTACGTAGCATTGTCGATTTAATAAATATACTAATTATAACTTCAGAAAATTTTACTTTTTTAAGTCAATTGAGTTATAATACAAAGGGCATTCAGGCCAACCGTTCAAATTCGAACTTATGGGGAAATGGACCTAAATTCTACCCACCCAAAAAAAATGGACCTAAACTCTATATATACATTTTTGTTTGTAAAGACAACAATAATTTAAAAAATCATATTACTTATACTTATCTATCTATTTCTCCATACGTTTGTTCACTTTATCTATCAACTACAGCTGATTACTGACAATTTTTCAAATCCAAAAATTCCGCGGCAATGGTGAGTAGTGATTGGTAATAGTGTATGAGAATAGAAAAATAAAGTAAAGACAGAAAAAATAAAAAGGTAAAATGGAGAAAAAATCTTAAATATAATTATTTGTATTTCTCATCAATATATTTTATTAACCTTGTCCTTAAATCAAAACTGATCCATTGAATTAATGTCATATATACCTATAAAATTAGACTTATCACTAATATAGAAATGCAATTAAACAGCAATATCCAAAAGATAGGAGTTTGATATCCTTTATATTTGCTCCCTTTCCCTACTAACATCTAACGAAAACTAACCCTTATTGGTGTATCCCTTGTGACAAGTTATTATTTAAAAAACAAAAAAAGAACAAATAAGTTAAATAAAAGATTTATTGGTGAAATGTTCATTTCTAAGGGGATATGATATTAGGTCCAGGTATTGTTCTTTTTTGTTTTTTGCCATGAAGATGTGATTAATGAAATTATTTGATGAGAATGACAAATTATTGTTTTGAAAAGATTTTTTCATGTTTACCCCACTGTTGCCAAACCATTGTCGGCTGGTTATTGGAAAAGACATTGGTAGCGGCTGGTGGTGGTGATATGAATAAATAGACAGAATAGGTGGACACCTGAACAAATAGAGAAATAACATATAGACAAATAAATAACACGTGAATTGATTAGTAGATATTGAACAAAAAAATAGATAAAAAAATAGATGCGTATACTATGGTCTTTCAATTTATTTTGTTCTTTTAACTTCAAAATAATAGAACTTAGGGCTATTTTCTAAATATTTTTTTAAATTAAACTTATGACCCAAAATGATGCTAAACGAGACAAAAATGATAGTGACGGTGCCAGGTACTTTGCACAAGGAGAGTTGGTACTTGTTTAAGTAGTAATGTAGACAATGGCAGGTATCTGTATTATCCCAACCCAATATGGCCAACCTTTTGGAACTTTCAAACAACCCCTACCTTATATATTTATTAATATTAATTTCCGTACTAAACGAGGCCTTAGAGACAAAGATTTGGTATTACATTAGTGGCAAGTTGGTCTCAGAATCTCAACTAAAATATATATTAACATCATATAATAATTCTGAATTTTTAGTCTGGACTGTCTATTCCGGGAATAATTTATAAAAAAATAAGAATTAAATTAAAAAATTAAGTAGGATGACCAGCAACCATTATACTCTCAATGATCAGCGCGGTTATTTTGGTTAATCAATAGATTAACTTAATTAATAATTTATTTATTTATTTAATTTTCTGCCTTCATGGTAAGAATTTACTTATCAGCGGATTGATTTATTAGACCAATGCATTAAACCCAGTAATTGCATTGACTTAGAGTGTGTTTGAATTGAGTGATTTGATGAAAAATAATAAGAAAATAAATAGTTTTATTTATTTATTTATTTATTTTTAATGTTTGGTGTATAAGTTTGATGAAAAATAATGAAAAAGAGAACTCTCTTCGTTTATAACTTCTGATTTTCATCAAAAGTAGTGAAATTTAGTGAGAAAGAAACTGATTAATTGTTTATTTTTTATAATACCAAGAATGTCTCTTAGAATATAAAGGGCAAAAAAATGTCACCTATATCCCTATTTCACATACTCTGTTTTTATTTTTATTTTTAGGGGAAATAACCAGTGGGTGGTTGAAAAAAAAAAAAAAAATTACGGTAAAGTTTACAAATTTTAATTATTAACTTATAAACTTTGAACATGCAATTATTTTTTAAAATAAAATCTGATTTGTAATTTTCTCTTTTTTAAACCAATCTAAACATAATAGTGAAAAAAATATAATTATTATTATTTTTCACCTAGATGAATGACCACAATATTTTTTATTCCTCATCGAGCAATCAAAATGGAGGCTTAAAGTCATTCCATAAATTGGTTACTATTTATTTTATTTTAAAATTTATGGCAAGTTTTATGTCAATGTAAATATTGTTTTTGTAACTCCACTTTACTCCCCAATTAGGGCAAATTACAAAAGCATCTCTTGATGTTTGATTAAAATACGAATTGTCCCTGTTGTTTTAGAAATTATATTCTACCATTGAGGTTTCTAATTTCATAACAAATCGCCTATTTTATTATAAATTATCAAGTCAATTAATAGTTTTTAATGATATTAGAAATATGTTTCAATTAATAATTTAGGTAATTTTATTATTGTATAGGAGAGCAATTATGAATTTCATTTTTTAGTTAATTCTATTAAATAAAAAATACTAACAATTAGGTATTTGTAATTTTCCAAACCACAAGGAGCAATTTGTAATTTAAACAAATCTCAGGGGAATGTATTTGTAATTTACCCCCCAATTATCACTAATATTAACTTACTTTCTCAATTTTAAAATTATATATTTAAATTCATTAGCTATCAAAATTGTTTTACTTTTATCTCAATATGATTTTTTATAATTGAGTGATCTAAATGTACAATTTTTAAGTTAAAGAAATAAAACAACATTCAGTAATAGTTGGAGAAGAAAAAAAATTGTAATTAAACCTTATTTTATGCATTCAAATGTTGTACAATACAAAAATGAGAAAGAGTTAAAGAAAATCCTTTATGTTGGGTTTGGTTAGGAAATTTGAAGAGGAATTTGGAAAGGGAAATGAAAAAGGTAGGTGAAATGTGAAAAAAATATACCTACATTTCACCTAATTTCACACAACTTTTCCCTTTTCCCTTTCTAAATTCCTCTCCAAATCTCCCAATCAAACACAACATTAATATACCGACAGTGGTTGAGTCCAGTCTCACTACTTACATTATTGAACTCCACATGGGTTTGTGGAAGCTATTAATTAATAATGCAGAAAAATATTTGAGGTATTTAATTTATTATTTTTAAATTTTTTTAATAATGTATTTGATAAGTGTTAAATTTTAATTTGTTAAATATTTTATCATGTAGAGTCTAACTTAAATGTTACATCATTAAAAATTATTTGGGTCCTGTTATAGGGTTGCACACTATATGCAACCAACACAAAAGGTATAAACAGGAGGTGTAAACATAAAACAGGAGGTGTAAGTGTGCAACTTACACAAAAGGTGTAAGTTGCACACTTAAAAAAAGTCCAAATTATTTAAGAGTAATAAATTAAGAGAAATATCATTATTAATATATATTTACAAAAAGTACAATTGATGTAGTGGCAAAATACTCGCAGTGTCAACCATGTTACTCAAATATAAGAATAAAAACAATCACTTTGTTTGTATATACTTGGAGAAAGTTGAATTTTGTGTTTAAAAGGGGCACCTCATGCTCTTACACTATGTGCCCAAAGATAAATAAATAAAAAAGACCATCTTGTGCTTATTCTATCAAAATGTTACATTTGTATATATAATTTACCCATTCCTTGCATATTTCTTTATTACAAAGTATGGCAACACAATGGAGTACAATAAATAAAAAATTACAATGAGATCAAATACACATAAATTACAAATTACATATAAATACTCAGAGTGGGAGAGAGGTTTGAAATCAAAACAAAGTGATTAAGGCCCTAGACATAGGGTGGTAAATGAATCGAATTGCTCCGACTCAGTTTGTTAAAGGCTCGATTTAATTCAGTTTGTTAAGTAAGTAAATGAGCTTGAGTCAAATTTTTAAACTCGTTTAACAAATTAGCCGAATTTAAAATCGAATAAGTTTGGATTATTTATCTTTATTTAAATAATAAATAAATATATTATTTATATATTTAAACACAATAAAAAATAGTAAAAAAAATTCAGTATCGAGTTTTAAGGTAAGCTAGAGTTCGACTAATATTAATGAGTCGAGCCTAAGTGAATTAATTATCGAAATGAACTCAAATTAAAATTTTTAGAATTCAATAAACAAACAAGCTGGCTCGACTTTGTCCATTGGTAAGCTTAGATATAACCAGGGAGGTTGAATTTTTAATCACCTAATTTGGTGCAATACTTTTGACCAATGAGCTGAGCCAAATCCCAATAAACGCAAGTACATAGAGATTAAGTGCAGAAGGAGAGATATAGGTGTGTTTTGAGAAATTAATTAAAAATTAACTTTTTTAATTTTTTAATTTTTTGTGATTTTTTTGTATAACAAAAAAATTAATTTTTTTTGTGACTTTTTTATATAAAAAAGTTAAAAAAACTAAAAAATTAGCTTTTAATGAAATGGTGTTTTAAAAAGTTGGTAAAAAGTTGATTTTTTTTACTTTTTTAATACTAATTTTTTTGACAAAAAACTGAATTAATTTAAATAAAAAAATTAATTTTTTTGACTAAAAAAATTAACAATTGCGATTGGGAGCTCGAATGAGCTGCCCCGAATTAGCCCCGAATCAGAAACGACGTCGTTTTCGACGTTTTTTTTTTTTTTTTTTTTTTTTTTTTTCTCTGAAGACGAAGAAAATCAGAGGAGGAAGAGGAAGAAAGGAGGAGGGAGGAGGAGGAGAAGGAGGAGGAGAAGGAGGAGGGGGACTGGAGGGGGCATATTCATTGGGGGAGGAGGAGGCGGAGGCGAGCCGGAGGCGGTGGTCGGAGGCTGCGACGATCGGGGCTGCGGCGGGGCAGATTGGCGGCGCCTCTCCTCTCTCTTTCTCCCTCTCCTCTCTGCTTCCCCTCTCTCTCCCTCTCCCACTCCCTCACCCGTTTCAAAGTTCACACACGAGGAAGAAGAAGGAAAAAAAAAAAAAATTAAAGTTATGAAACGACGTCATTTCACGGATTTGAAACATTCGAAACCAAAATTTTCGAGCCACAAATCTTTACTGAAAAATTAAATGACCCCGAAGTTTCAAAACACCCCCATAAATGTCTCGAGATGGAGGGTTTGTGTTTCTGTAAAACACTCATACAGCTGGCCGCATACGAGCACATGCCGTCGTTATTGTTCCGCTGACAAGAAATGATGAATAGCTTACACACACACGGCCAGCTCACTCCATAGTCTGTTCTTTCTGGGAAGAGCACCTGGCACTGCATTGCTAGTGGTACCATTTACAATTTTCAATAGGTCAACGTTGATTTCAGTCATGAAATCTCTCAATAAAATTACTTCGCTGGCCAAGTGTATATGTATCAATTACGCTTCCAAATACATTCAGTGTGTTTGATTTGAATTTTTTGAATTAAATTTTTTAAAAAATAAATTTTTTGATTTTTGTATTTTTTTTATTTTTAGTGAATATTTTTAAAATTTTAAATATTTTTTTTACTTTTTTGGATGTACCTTACTTAGATGTATCTAAAAAGTAAAAAATCTGTGAAAAAATATTTTTAAAAATTAATAAATACATAAAAATATAAAAAATGTACTGAATTCTCGTATTTTTTTGTATTTTTGGTATTTAGTGAATTTTTAAAAGGTTTTTTTCAATTTTTTTTTTTACTTTTTAGGTATATTTATGTTAGATATGTCTAAAAATTAAAAAAATTGCTCAAAATATTAAAAAAATTCAGTAAAAACAAAAAAATACGGAAAATAAGCAAGTAGAATTTTTTGAAAAGTATTTTTGAAAAATGATAACCAAGCATAGTGATTAGTACTCCAAGGTCCCGTTGGATTGGATATAAAAATTTAAGGAGATTATATAATACTTAAGAATGAATATGAGATATAATATATTATAGGACATGAGATAGATTATGGACTGGGCTTCTCTTCAATCCGTGATCGGACTGAAAGGTATTGTTAGGCCCGTGGAGCCTACCACGGGTTCTATTTCGATAATCCGAATCGTTCAATCTATAAAACTCGTAGAGTACTATATGCTCGTAAAAAATCACGTTGATCGGATATCGATAATTATCTCATCGGATCAGATTCCTGTCAACCGTTTATTTTTTCACCGTCCATTTTTTTTTATACAAAACTAATTTGATCATAAAGCTATCGATATCTGATCAATGTGATTTTTTAGAGACGTATAATATTTGACGAGTTTTACATATTAAACAGTTCAGATTATCGAAACGGGACCTTGTGAGGGGCCCTACACCGGCCCAACAGTACCCTCCAGTTCGGACTGGAGGGAAGCCAACCCCATAGATTATATATATTATGGGGTCACTTATATTATGTTTAGTTAAGATAGAATATATGATATGATAAGAGGAGAAAAATTATTTTTGACTCTTGAATAAAAGATTCTTCATGGGGATTGGTATTGTATATCCCCTATTGCATCATAAATTATCCGAACTTTTTATATCCAGAGCAACCAAACACGGGATATAAGAAGAGAAGAAAACATGTGGTTCCCACCTCATATTATATTCGGTTCAACCCTCATATCCGTCTCTTGTATACAGTAAACAAACAGGGCCCAAGTGTTATGAATTTTTCAGTTGGACTATATGCATTTTATTATATATTTTTAATAGAATTATTTATATTAAGATTTCTTAAATTATTAAGAAGTATTACTTTGACCGTGTAAATTATAAAAAACGTATAAATGGACTTCTGAAAGAAACTATTGAAAAACATCATTTTATTTTCTAAATTATAAAAGTGTGCAAATGTTCTTAAATCATAAAAACGTAAAAATTGAACCATTAATGGAAATGGTCAAAATAAAGGACGCCAATAGTTTAGGGTTTCATTTGTTCGTTTTTATAATTTATAGGGGCAAAGTGATATTTCTTAATAGTTTAGAGGTTTCATTTGTATGTTTTTAAGGTTTAAGCGGTCAAAGTGATATCTCTCAGTAATTCAAGAGATCTTTGTGTAAATAACCCTTTTTAATACATGCTATATAATTTTATAATTTAGAAATAAAAGCACATATTTTTTTTTAGTAATTTTACATATTTTTGTATTGATGTTACACATTTTGTAATTCAAAAATGTTTCAACTAAAAAATATATAATATTATCACAAAAATAGGTAACATTATTATAAAAATATATAATTTTATTTCTTAATCACAAATTATTATAACTCTACAAGAAAATTAATAATATTTATCACAATATATATATACAAAAAAAAAAAATTATCATAACAAGATGCATGTAAAGGGTGTGTACCGAAATATTATTTTATGTGTGTATTATTTACTAGAGTGACTTATTTTTAGAAAGTGTAAATACTTTCATCTTCATTGACATTTGGAAAAAAAAAATACAATAAATTTTACAGTTTTAAAATTATTACATTGAATTCTTTTATGATTTTAATTTATATAACACTTAAATCCTAAACCCTTATTAATATTTGTATATACGAAAAAAAAAATCATAACGAGATACATGTAAAGGGTGTGTATGCCGAAATATTATTTTGTGTGTGTATTATACACTAGAATGATATAAAATTACACTGATCTTCATTGATATTTGAAAAAAAATACAGTAAGTCCCACAATTTTGACATTATTACATTGAACTCTCTTATGATTTTAATTTACATAACACTTAATCCTCTTTTTATCAATAATTTGTTAGTTATATAGATGAAAAAATAATATTATCATCTCCTTTATACAAAAATGTATACTTTACGTTGTTTATTTTGTGTTTTGGTAATATCTACATTAGTTTCGATCTATTTAACCTTACTAAACGGGAAGTCAATGTAATTATGTCAAAATTGAGATTTGCTGTAGTTTTTTCAAACCTAAGGGGAAGTCAATTTAATTTACCTTTATAGAAATCAGGGTAAATTAGATTGACTTTTCTTGAGATTTGAAAAAATACAATAAGTCTCACAATTTTAACATAGTTACATTAAAAATTTAAAAAGACATAATAAATTTTATAAAATGTATAAGCACTAGAGTGATATACTTATGGAAATTAGGATAAATTATATTGACTTATACAGAAATTTGAAAAAAAAAAATCAAATTTTATAATTTTGACATAATTGAATCTTTTTTTGTGTGTGATATTTCGTGATTGAATTCTATTTTTAACATGGTCTAGATGGAATCCAAATTCTATATGACAATTAGAAAATAGGAGTTAAAAAGGCACTCAACCCATAAATCCAAATTTTAATTTTATTTTGCCAAAGGTCCAGACCCTTAAATACTTTATCCAAAAGGACAAAGTCTTATAAAATAACCAAACTACCACATATATATATATATATATATTATACGGTCTCAGTCTCAAACAATAACAACAATACTCTCTCTAAACCATTTCTCTCTCTCTCTCTCGCTCTCTAAATCATCTCATTCTTCACCGGCCAAGAATGCAACAGACTGTGGATCTACCCCTTTCGCTGCTCTCCATAGCCGATCTTTCCTTCCCGTGCCTCTTTCTCGCCGATCTCGTTTCCACTTCATCGACCCTTTCGACCGCTTCCTCTTTTCCCTTCCTCTTTCTATTTCGCTACTTCTGACGATGGCGCTGGTGGCTCATACCTCGAGGATTTGTTGAGTTAACATCTCATTCTCTCATTCTCTTTCTCTCTCTCTCTCCGTCATTTGTATGTTTTTTTTTTTTGGGTGTTAATTTGAGTGATATAGCTTCTGCAGGCACAGATCTGTAGATCTACCTACTAGATCTAGATGATTCTTGTCGAAATCTTGCCGAGGAAGACAGATCGGAGCTGAAGCCTTTTGCCACCATTGTCGTGTACTTTTGCCTCGAATTCAAGCTTGTTTAACCTCGATCAATGCATCATTGTCGTCCCATTCTTTCGATGTGGTTATAGTCAGTGCCAAAATCATTAGGATGTTAATCGCCCGATAGTTTCTTCTTGAGTTGGATCTTTCCATCGCCATGGTTGACGTAGCTGTTGTGACGCCCCAAAATCTACAGTAAGGGTTGTAATCAAGGGAAAGTCACTAATGAGTACTATGACCAATGAACATGTAAGATCCCAGATCGTCGGAGGAGTCAAATTAGCCTCTCTTTTAACTCCAGCTTTCGTAAGTAGCGCACTACCCTTTTGACAAATCTTAAAAGGTATTGACGCAAGGTCTCATAAGCAACGTAGGAAAATATATTGGTTTTTTAAAAGGCAAGCATATAATAATAATAAGAGAATAGATACAGAATGCACTTAGTTACAAAAATTAGTTCCATCAATATTACATCTAAAATAAAATTCCAGATGGACTATACAAAACACAAAAAGAAATTTCGAACTTCTCTAGGACATCTAAAAGTCTTTGAAGGTCTTTGGCTCATTGTTTTCAGCGGCAAGCTCCTCTTCGGCACCTGGCATGATACGCCGCGAGCTTTGAATGCCCAATAAATGCGCACACACCCCGTTCCTTTTTCCCAATCTAATACACAATAACAATTACAACAATAGGGGAAAAGAACATGACATTCAAGTAAATAACACAAGTTACAAGGTTAGCTGTTAGTAGTCTAGAAATCCCCCAAAGAGATTTCATCCTTCGAATCCCAAGAATTGGATACGGATTATTCGGTATGCCCCCTCTTTTGCTGCTTTGTAAACCTTACCCCAGATGCTTACCAATGGTTACATACAGCATAGTGCCAACTGAGGATCTCAAAAGAGACGGTAAAATAAGGCCTTGCCCATTATCTCCTCACACCAAACCACCTAGGGTCTGAATATAATCGCTCGGTTCAAGGATTTTGAACAACCATTTGCGTAAGACTTTAACCCTCAAAAGGAAATACGTCCCACTAACCAATTCAATTTGAACATAACTTTATCTCATAACAATACTCATGTGATCGAAACCCCATTAGCCACCCTATTAAATTTTCCGGTTTAGATTCACGTTTTGAGTTAGTTAGTACAAGCAAGTAACAAATGAATAAATTTGCATAAATGTGAGCATCATCGAAAGAATAAGATAAAAGGTATATAACCATGAAATATATAATATCATACCAAGGCATGATCATATGTTAATAAGTATATTCATGAACACAAGAGCATAAAATACCAATGCAAAACAGAATTTCCAGATTCAGTATTACTTAAAGATTAAAATCAAAATGGCTATTTCAGATTTTTCCTGAACCTAGCCTTCCTATGATTCGTAGAGAATTTTATCTAATTTTTAGAACATGTTTCGGAAATGGAATAGCTTTTTTAGATTTTTAGTTACTTAAGAAACACTCCAGCGCTATCTAGATTCGTCGATCATTATGGAAATCGATTTTTCTTACAAACCGCTCACTTTTTTTCAATGAAACAAAATTTCCTTGAAAGATAACTATTTAAGAAAGTTTTTGACATAAAATTGAGGTCCAGAAAATGTTTCTACATTTTTCTAGAATTTTTGAAAGTTGGCTGTAAAACAGTTTTTTATGCACAATACTCAAAATAAGAAGATTGGTGAGAAAAGAGGCGAACTAAGGGAAATTTTTCACTTCTTTTATGATGAAAACATATTAAATAATGTATTAATAACTCAAATTTTTACAGTGATGTATGCCTTTGGAAATAATGTGAGATATGGGAAGAAAAATGTAGTTTTGTATTTATTAAGAGGAAATATGAATAGAAGAAGGTTTAAAGCCCAATTCATCAACTTTTGAACACATGAACACCATTACAACACATCTGAAAAATATGATTTTAAATCTCTAATAACATGTATTTGAAATAGGAAATAGAAGGAGAGATGATGATGTGGCTTACTTGAGGCTTGGTTGGTTAGCTAACAAGACCTTCACTTTCTCTCCTTTTCTCCACGAAGCTCACTCTGTTGCCTTCTCTTTTCTCTCAGCCGAATGGGTGTTTATATAAGAGTTCTTGTGTGCAAAATGCTAAGGGAGAGGTGGGTTTTATAATGAAATTGGCATAAAAGGTCTAAAATGCCCATTAGTTGGACATGGATTGGACATTTTGGATTTACTTAGAATCTAATGGAATAGTGAATGGTTAGAGGCCTTAATTATACAATTAATTATGATCTAATTAGGCTTTGGTTAGGATTGGACTTAGGATGGAGGCATGGTTCCATGTTTTGGGGATACTAGCAAACTTTTTTTCCTTAAATTCATGGATATGGTTTGAAAAAGTTGTATATATTCATTTTCCCTAGGATGGCCAGCCATGTGGGCTAATTTGAGGGAATTTTTTTTTTTTTTTTCTAATGTATAATTGTTGAAAATTTTAAAATATGGTGCATAAAATAAGTTTAAAGGTGCAAGTGTGTGTGTGTGTATTTATATATATATAATAGTACTTGTTTGGGGTCAATTAGTAATTTAATAAAAATGTGAGGGTGTAACTTGGTTTTCATGCTCCTTGAAGGGGTTTAGTCTCATCGGATACAATAGCCCTATAGTTCAAACTCTCGTGGTTCTGAATCTGGTTTCACATGTGCAATGTGAAACAGAAAAACACAAATGAGAGTCCAAATCCAGCAAATTTTTAGAAAATCCATTTATCATTAAAGATGCCAAAAATGGATTGCATTGCTAGATTTCAAAGTCGCTACCTAAATATTTTTGAGAAATTTAGAAAACCCGTGATTCGTGCCAAAAGCCACTTGTCTGTCATAACCAAAGTGTCTTGGCTTAAGAACTTAGGTATGAGAGGGGAATATCATGAATTAAGTACCCCACTCACCTGATCAAAGATCGGCCTCTACTAATCATGATATGATTTTTATTTATATTATATGCTCTTGTTATGATTATTATGCTAACATTACTATGTAAGGCACACAAGTATAGACTAAGCTCCCTACTTTGGGATATTTTGATTTCATATTTGTTTGAAAAGAGTTTTGAATATGCTACTTGAAAAAGTAAGCTCATATTTACGTTAATCAATTATTCCAATTTAGGCGACATAGCCTTCGCCCACAGGCATTCAAGAGGTATATCAAATAAGCATTTAGCCTCATAGTAATATGTTTGATATGGCAACACTAACATACATGTAATATGCTAAAGTAAAAATGCTCACCTAGTACTCAACCGAGGCAAGCCAAAATAGAAAAAATAGTTAGAAAAATGCATGCTTTAATATGCAAGTGACTAATGCAACACATACAAGATACAACAACTAGGTTTGGTTTATTAACATAACACATGGCTTAACTTAATGCATGGGATAGCGCACGTATTCAAGTAAGAAATGACAATAATGTTAGAATGTTGAACTGAACCCGATGTATGCAAAAATGGATATTTACACATGGTAATGATATGAAACCAAAACCAAAATATGATACTACATGCAACCATCATAAGTAAGTAAGTAAAAGGGAGAAAGAATGGGAGTTGGAAGATATACACAATGATACAAGTTTACCCTCATACAAGAGGGTCTGAATAAATGTCCTACTTTGCTAAATATTACAACGCCAAATAAATGAATAAGCTAAATTAACAAATTATTACAAATCCAAATTAAGCTAACTAATTAATTACAACACATTAATTTTAAAGTACTAAATTTATGAGATGAGAAGTGAGGAGCCACAAGCGCACAACCGAGAACTTTCTCCCGGAAACCTCTTTATTTTGCTGCCAGAATCTGTTTTGTTTGTAGTCAGAAAATTATTCTGTTTTGGCCTCAGTTTCTACTCTGTTCTGCTACAAAAATGACACTGCTTGCTCAACAAAAGGTGGTCGGCCAAACAGAAAGGTGGTCGACCGGCCATTATTTTTGGGGATTACCTTACTACAAAAGATTTGAAACAGAGCAAAAACAGAGTATTTTCAAGAGATGTTTATCCTCTTTGCCCTTTCCTATCATGAAGATAATCAAGGGAGGAGTAGATTCGGTTCACAAACCATCAATTGTTACAAATTTGTTGCGTGATGACCTTGCCATTTTCTTATCTTTTCTTTATTTTGTCCAAGAGTGATAATTACATCCATTAAATGAAAAAAGCGATAAATAGAAGTGTCAAACAAGAAGTTGTATTTAACATGAGAGAGATGTGATGCCTTGGTAATGAACCTTCAAAGAGATTAAACCATTAAGCATAGAAAGTTTCTTTCTCATGCCTTAAGCAACAACCTAGTATTTGAGACAACTCTTAATCAAAGAAAGCAAAAAAAGGAGGGAGGTTGCAGAGATGATTATGCAAAGGTGATTATGACAAATATTAATATTTACATGAAAACTATGTAAAGAAATCTATCAACTCAAATATATTGGTGTCTATGGCCTAAACAATCAAATCTATGAGGATTACAACAACCAATCATAGTATTCAAAGCATAAACTAAATAAACACACTAAACAGTCCCTAAATAGCACAAAACAATACTGAAATCAGTTTGAAAAGACTGGAAAATATAGATCAAAATGGAAAAGAACAAAGCTAGGAAGCAAGCCTAAGGAAGGGTGGCTAACCCCTCCACTTTTTGGACCTTTAAATCACAAATTTTAGCCTATGAAAACTCTAAAAAAAGGTAACTAAAAGTAATAAAACAAATGGAAAAACAAGGATGTAAACTATGAGATAAGGTTTAAGAAAGGGTGGTTAACCCCTTAACCTTTGGTAGCTTTTTAATCACAAGTTTCAACACTTAAAATTAATCCAAAACAGTATATAAACAACAAGAAAAAGAGAAGAAAAGAGTAGTGTAAACAAAGCAAAAGATGGCAAAGGTTATACCTCTTGAAGAGATGATACTCTTTTGTTCACAAACCACAAGTTGAATCCTCTCAAAGGTTGAAATTAATCTCAACAAGAAACCTTAAATTTTTGGTTTAGAAAGTGTATGTATAGTATATGCATATTGCAAGAGAGAGAAGAAGTGTGTTGGACAATTTTTTGGCTCTTGGCAAAATTTTCTAACTTAAAACCATGGGGGGTGTCATCTATTTATAGAAAAACAAGTTCCCCTGTCAGAAATATTTGTATTAAGCCAGCTGGTGCGAGGCATGCGCATGAGGGGACAGTTGGCTACAAAATATCTGTTTAGCGCTGAACATGGCCGGCCGGCCATGGAGAGGGACGGCCAGCCAATAAAAATTGGCCTGCCGGCCACTTGTTGGCCAGTAGGCCTCTAAGTGGTCAGACTAGAAAAAATTAGGTCTTGGTCCAAAGGAGGTGCAATTTTTTAGGTTTTGAAACTCAAAACGGAAGCCTTTTGTTGAAGAAATTAAACAATTGTACAGCGTAATAATATCATCATCAAGTGTTCAACATGAGGTGTCCAAGTTTTAAAGGCAGTCAAAAATTGGGTGTCTATAGAGGGCTTTGGGTTTAATTTCTGAATTGGAACATTTATTTTAGTGTAGAATTAAACTGGCCTCGTTTGGAAACAGGCTTTTTTAGTAACTTTTTGACTTTTTGGCTAAAATGTGATGTAAAAAAAACTAGTATGTTTGGGATAACTTTTTGACTTTTTACGAAAAGATGTGCAAAAAGTAGAAAGAAAATGGAATCTTTGACTTTTTAGTATGAATTGTTGGCTTTTTGATTTTTTTAGTAACTTTTTGACTTTTTGGCTAAAAGGGACACTTGCCAAACGAGGCCAAATTAGGGTTAGAAAATCTAATTCGGTTTAGATTTCTTGTTTTGAATAAAAAGGCTATCAGCTGACGAGCGTGATAAAAACTTGAAAAACCTAGGGTTTTTAAGTGGTAATTCCATATTTAGGGAGTCAATTAATCAGTATTAGGATATTATAAATGATTTCTAAGTTATCGAAATCGATTAGGGTTTGCGAGTTTTCAGTTGACGCATGTATTTTGATTCTAGGGTTAAAATTGTAATTAATTAAGAAATTGAAAGACTTCAAAGAAATAATTTAAAAGTAAGGGACTTTCAAGAAAATAAAATTTTCAAGGGCCTCACAGCTGTGCCCTACTCTGGCATTATAGGTGCTTGTAATATTTCTCTAGGAGTTTTGGCTTGTATTCTCTGTTTGGTTGTGTAGAAAACGTAGGAAATTAAGAGAACATAAACAAAAAACCTTGGATCTTCATTGTTTTTCATTCTAAATTGCATATTTCTCATCAACCAAATGGTTGAACAATGCAACTAAATGAATAAATAAATATATTGTTTCAGAATTTAAGGAAAGCTTGAATGTTCAAAAGTGAAGTCCCAAAGAAAACACAAATCCAACTTATCTTGTCTCTCTCTCTCTCTCTTTTCATTTTTTTTTTCTTTTTTTTTAGTTGTTGTTGATTTGTGTTATGTTGTATTGTGTTATTGTTGTTGTTGTTGTTGTTGGTGGTGGTGGTGGTGGTGGTGGTGGTGATGATGATAATGAATGTTGTTGTTGATGAATGAATGAATGTTATTGTTATGGAAATTTCAACAGATAAAGAGAAAGAACAATAGGGAGAAAGATTTGAACATATAGTGGCTTGGCGTATTTTAACAAATCACTGCCCCCCTCTTTCTATATGAGAATTTGATTTGAACAAATAAAAAAAATTAAATAGATTTTGAACAAATCAGTCTCTCTCTCTCTCTCTCTCTCTCTCTCTCTCTCTTTGTGTATGTATATCATAATTTAAACATATAATAAAATTTGGTTTGACTTGGTATTTTATTAGATAAAAAAAAAATTGAACAGATAATAAAATTTGCACAGATATTTGAACAGTTAAGGGAAATAAATTGAACAGATAAGAAAAATTTTGAATAGATTGGAAAAATTTTGAACAGATAGGTAAAAAATTTGAATAGATAGGATAGGGAAATTTTTTGAACAGATAGGAAAAAAATTTGAACAAATAGTCAACGAAAGTCAACAGATGAATTAATGGATAAAATTTGGAAATAAAATGTTTTCCAAAATTAACAATAAGACTTCTCATCAAACTATTTCACAAAGACTGGACCTTTTACTAACAAAAAATATCAACGAGATCTAATACCTTATACATTTTTTAAATTGGATTTATCACCAATTTCTCTAAGTTATAAACATTCACAGATTCTCTAATAATTAAATTTTAACTAATTTAATTATATTAATTTTATAAATTATATCAAACAATCTGACACATAATGTCAACAAAATAAAAAATGATATTAGACCAATGCTATATTCATCAAATTTTGGCTTGCCTAAATCGTTTGAATTTATGTATGCCAATCGTCGGTTAGTCATCCAGCAACAAGGGTGATAACTGTGGTTGACAAGGGGGACAATTGCGGTAGACAAAAGTTGTACCAATTGTCCGAGCAGTCGACCAGCATACCCAAATTTAAAAGATTCAGGCAAATTCAAATTCGGCGAATGAATCATTCTTGTTTTCATTATTGTGCTAAATAACATCACGAATTTTTACCAAATGCTTACATAAAGATACACTACCTACTTGTTAAAAGGGCATCAAAAGTGGAGCTTTGTCGTTAAGTTATAACTTCTAAATTGAAAATCAAGAAGAGCTTATTTGGTTCCAAAAATTTAGAGTCAAATGGCTCACCATGCAAGACCAAAATACCAAATTATTTCATATATCCACTCTCAATAAACGTAGAAAATTGAAAATCAATGTGCTCAAGAATGAGAGTGGTAGTTGGCTCTCCAATCTTGTGGAAATCAAAACTCACATAAATGACTGTAGACGCGCCCTTGGGCCTCACTACTACAGTTCGGACTCCCTTTTGTTGTCGGTTCTTAATCTGAACCAAAGAGTCCAAATCCGGCAAATCGTTTTGAAAAACAGATTGTTGAAAGAAGTGCCAAACATGGACTGCTTTGCCAGATACAGAGTCGCCACCTAAATATTTTTTAATGGGGGAATTTAGGAAACCCTGACTCGGTGCCAAAGGCCACGTGTCCGTCATCACCAAAGTTGCCTCGGCTCGGGAACTTGGGTACGATCGAGGAAGGTCAGCTATGAGCACCCCTTCTCGGCCGATCCGAAGATCGGCCTCTACTAACCATGATATCTTGTTTTTGAAAACACATGCGTTCTTATTCCGGGTATTAGTCTAGATTTACTATGTTATGCGTACAGCAAACAAGTATAGACTAGATTGCCTAATTTGGAATGAAACATTGCATATCCGTTTGTTTGAAAAATGCTTTGAAGTTTGCTACTCGTAAGTAGGCTAAAACACGGATTTCAACGAGTTGTTCCAACTCAAACAATCCAACCTTCACCCACAGGCATTCAGGCAATTATATCACATAAGCAGCTAGCCTTATGGTAATCATGCTATTATGGCAACACTCACACGCATGCAGTATGCTAAAGCATAAAAACTTACAGAGTACTCCGAGCCAAAACAAAAGCTAGTTAATAATCATATGCATGATCCTAGTTCAAGTTAAGATGGCTAATGCAACGCATACAAAATGCAGCTATAATAGGCTCGGCTATCCTAAATATGGCATGTGAAATGCTGCAATTAACAAGTACTCATCTTGGAATTTGAAATACATATGCAGTTAGCATGATGTGCCGAGCCCGGTGCATGGAAAACAAATGTATGGATGCACGCATGCATAACATAAGGTATGCTAATTTAAATATGTCCTAATACTAACCATCAAAGCAGGTAAGTAAAAGAGAGAAAGAAGTGGGGGTTGGAAGACATGCACACACGCACCCACACTTATTACAAATACGCCCTCACTCGGAGGGACCAAATAATAATACAAACCAAATAAATAATTAACTATCCTAGCTAATTAAATATTACAAGCCCTTAACTAATTAACAAATTAATTAAGCTATTGAAAACAGTAAAAGGCCTCGGGAAGAGGGATGCACGCATGCTCGGATTGGTTTCGCCCGGGAATCCACTGCCATGACACATGTTGCCTCTGTTTTCTCTGCTCTGCTCCTCTGAAAATTGTGCAAATCCCAAGGATGCTTCCATGAACACTGTGGAGTGCCACCGGCTGAGAGGAATGGCCACCGGCCATGGGAAATACTCACCGGCCACTTATTAATCCATCGGCCACCAATGTATGGCCGGTCGGCACTGTAGATGGCCGGCCGGCCAAAAATTCCTGCAGAAACCTGTTTGACAGCAGCGGAGGGCAGACAAGGCATGTCAATGCATTTCCAAAGCAATGTTTGCACCACCACCCTCCTTATCATATTCATGACTCAAAGGAGGATGGTCCTTGGCTCTCGGGCCACCAATCACGCATTTCCATGCATGATGGCCAAAGAGTCAAGATGTGCAATTTCAATATGGAATGAAATGCACAAAACAAATAATGGGCCCCAACCTCTATCATAATCAATTCAAGAGGCAAGAGATGCATGCTATGATATGCAACCTAAACATGCAAGCTAAGCATGCAACATGAGCATGTGAACATGCAATATGCAAACATGTGTCAATATGTAAGAATAGGCAAACATGTAACAACATGTAACCTAACTAGCACGCAACAATCATGCAAAGATGGACTTAAACTAACATGGGTAGCTCTCAAGCATGCCAAAATCAGTGGCCATTAGATGAAAATGAGACACTCGAAATGCGTGCACACGTGCACGCAAACCGAGGACCGATCCTAAGGCACGAATGCCACTCTACCAAAGCATGGTAAGGCGTGGAACATGGTATGCACACATGCAAATTTCAGCGCTAAAATACGATGCAAAACAGCCCCGAATCATGGAAACATGGCACCCGATGCATGGAATGATCCCGAAATGCAAAACTAGGTACACGGAATGGCTTATAGCTATACAAAGCATGCATTATTTGAACATGAAACCTAAAGACAGAATCAAGGCAGTCCCAAAATAAGCATATTTACAGTTTTAAGCAAGGCCAAACAGTGAACACAAATGAGGCTGAGCTAGCATGCAAAAATGGGCCAAAAGAGGGACAAAGAAGCAAGTGTTGCTTGCTGGCCTCAAAAACAAGAGGGACCTCCAACAATGTTGAAGAGGGGCCCAAAATATGGCATTTTACAGTTGATGATCAAACCTAAAACAGTGCACAAGTATGCTCAAAATACTATGCAAAATAAGGCCAAAAGAGGGTATAAGCACAAAGTATAAAAAGCATGCCTCAAACAGTAAAAGACCCTTAATGAAACATGAAGAGGGGGTCAAAATAAGACCATTTATAGTTTGGACCAGAGCCCAAAAACAGAAGCACAAGAGGCTAACAAATCATGCAAAAATAGGGCCAAGAGATGGATACAAAGGCAAGCGACATATGGAGGCCCCGAACAGTGATGAGCCCTTCAACAATGTTGAAGAAGGGATCAAAATAAGCCACATTTCAGTTTATATCATGCCTCAAAACAGTTTACAAATAGGCCAAAAATGCTATGCAAGAAAGAGGGATACAAGAGGGGTAAAGAGGCATGTGCAAGAAGGAAGCCTCAAACAGGTAAATACCCTTAAACAAACATGAAGGAGAGCTCAAAATATGAAACTTTTTAGTTCATGATGAAGTCCAGAAATGCTTGCAAGTGCGGCTTATAAATGAAGCAAAAAAATGCAAGTTTGAGGGAAATAGACACTTACCCTTGAAGAGCAGCAAATCAGTAGCTTTTGGTCTAAATTTCTGAGCTTCTAACCTCTGCAAATGGCCTCCCAAGTGCTGGAATGGAGGATGGAGGTGTTGTGCTATGGGTTGTAGGGCAAATGGTGCAAGGGCAAGGGTGTTTCGAAGCTTGGATAAGAGAGATGGAGGGTTGTATGTATATATATTAGATATATATGTCTTCTCTCTGGTTTTTTGCTCAAAATCTCCAACCCTTTACAATGGAGAAGGAGAGGCCCTTAAATAGGCAATGGAAATGGTTCTAAGCTTATAAGACAAGCCTAAGGGAAAGGGTCAAGGGGAGCAAGAGGGCCAAGGCTTCTCAAGGAAGCTAGGATAGCTGGTGAGCTTCTTGAGGAAGCCAAGACAAGGGGTCAAAGCTTCCTCAAGAAGCCTTGAGCAAAGGGTGCAAAAAAGGGGTCAAAGGCTCAAAATAGGCACATATATGCACGGGGAGCAGGGTCTATGCATCCCAGCTGGCACAGCTGGCATGCACCATGCCTGGAAGGTGCAAAAAGGTCAAACCGGCCAGAAAAGGGGGTCGTCGGCCAAAATAAATGGCCGGTCGGCACAATAAATTGCCGGTCGGCTAAATATATTGCCGATATGTGCTGCCAAGGTCAAAAAAATGGCCGGTGGGTGTCCAAATTGAAGCCCCGGAAGTTAGCTTTCCAATGCCACAAACCTTGCATTAAATTTCCTCCTGTGCAAAAAGTTATGCCCTTTTTGGTAAAGCCGCGCAGATTCGATCCAGCCGGACTGATCCCCTACTTCAACAAACCATATCTCCCCCACCCGGACTTGGCTTTAGGAGATTCTTGAGTGCAAAATGAAGCCCCAGAAGTCTTCTTTCCAACGATGGTGGCCTCATAGCTAAAATCCAAGTATGCAATTGAATAAGCCCGATTCAGCGAGGGCTGCTCGACTCCCTTCTACCCAGATTCATGCCGAACTTCTCCCAAACTAGTTTTCTTCTCTCCTTTCCGCTTTTCTTCAACTTCAAACCCCCAAGTAAAGTGTTTTGAAAGATTTTTCAAAGATTTCATCTCTCTTTCATTGATCTCCACTTTGTCCTTGCTCGATTTATCGAAAAGCGCACCATTTACCGAAATGCGAGCGTCGGAACATCGTGGGAATTTTATTTCAAAAATGTTTTGAAAGAGAGGGTTTTAAGGCCTAAAAAACCATTCAAAATAGCTTTGGTCCAAAATGGGGTGTGAAGTTGAGATTTGTCTCTCTCCTTGCCGAAGAAACTGAACCTTTGCCCTGCACACCTTTCAACACCAAGTAAACCCTTAGTCGCGCCCAAGTCTTAAGGGCGGTCAAAAATGGGGTGTCTACAATGACCATTTTAGTGATTGGTTTAGACATGAGGAGACGATCTGGATAATCGGAGAAATATCACCAACGTTAGGTTCACTAGAGAAGATAATGATAAACTCCAAGCTCCCATATCTAATCATGAAATTTGGAATGCCATTAAAAACATAAAAGCATTTAAAGCACTTGGAAAGGATGGCCTACAAGCTGTTTTTTATCATAAAAATTGGAATATTGTGGGATCTTCTATGTGTAACTTTGTTCAACAATGTTTTTTTTAACAAAAACATCCGTAAGGAGGTCAATGAAACTCAAATTGTTTTAATTCCCAAGCTGGATAATCCTGAGACTATGATTGGATTACTCTAATTAACCTTAACTCTGATTGGATTACTCTAATTATGAATTGTGTTTTAAATGTCAATTCTTTTATTATTTGGAATGGTGAGGCCTTTCCCAACATTAGTGTTGGGAGAGGTCTTAGATAAGGGGATTCCTATCTCCTTATTTGTTTGTGCTTTGCATGGAGAACCTTTCTAACATGATTAGAATCAAAACTGAGAGTGAAATATGGAAAGGCCTGAAAACAGCCAACCATAGTATCTCTATCTCTCATCTGTTCTTTGTTGATGACCTAATCTTGTTTGCCAAAGCTAACAGAACAAACTGCTAGTGCATTATAGAAGTTCTAAATGAATTTTGTGAACCATCTGGCTAGAAGATTAATTTCCAAAAATCCAAAATCTTTGTTTCCCCAACTTCACTAGGAGAGAAGCTCTTCCCCTTAGCTACCATTGTGGTATATCCCTAACTGATGACTTGGGTAAATACTTAGGAACTTCATTGCTCCATGGCAGTGTTCATAAAAACCACATAAAAGACATCATTGAGAAAACAACTAGCAGGTTGTCTGGATGGAAGGCTAAAAATCTCTCCATAGCTGGTAAGATTGCTAGTAAAGCTGAATGTGTATTTTGTCGCCAAATGTGTATTTTGTTGTAGTGATTACCCTAATGAAGTCTGTCACATTTGCCATCCCAAATCACCTCATGCAAACTATGGAATTGCCTGGGAATGTATGTGACAAAATTGATAGGTTGAATAGAAACTTCATATGGGGAAGTAGTAACACAGTTAGGAAAGTTCACCTAGTAAATTAGGATCAAGTTTGCAAAAGTAAAAGAAATTGTGGATTGGGTATTAGGAAAACTAGAGAGCAGAACTCTGCCTTAATCTCAAAATTGGGTTAGAAAATTGCTAGTAAAACTGATAATCTTTGGTGCAAAATTCTTCAATCCAAATACCTAAAGTAACACTCCATTTCCAATTGGACCAAAAAGAGAAAAGCATCTCACACATAGAAGAGCATAATTAAAAATAGGGAGATCTTCGTAAAAAATATCAAATGGAATGTGAGAAATGGGAGAATATATCACTCTGGACTGATTGGTGGTGTGGCACACAGCCACTTTGTAATAACAATCAAGGGCCTCATATTGATTGCACAACAAAAGTTAGCTCGATTCTAGATGATGAAGGTACATGGGACCTGATCCCAATCCAGCACCTAATTTCCTAACAAGACCAAGATAACATTCTCAGCATCTAAAAACCCAGGTTTGTGACTTTCATAAATACCCCTACATGGCAAGGGACTACTAATGGAAAATTTTCTACTTCAACTAGCTTATAATGCTGTCACCAAACAGGAAGAGAATGGATTGGATTGGCAATGGATATGGAAAATCAAAGCACCGTAGAGGGTAAAAAGCTTCCTTTGTCTAGTCATGCATAGAAGGCTGTTTACAAATCAAATGAGGCTTATAAGGAACCTTGCAGATTCAGACATTTGTCACAGATGCCAAACTGAAAGAGAGAACATGATTCACTTACTAAGAGGATGCCCCAAAGCTAAAAACATCTGGCTCAAATTAGAGATCTTAATTGATGGCAAAGAAAAAACAGGAAACCATTGTCTGAGTGGTTAAAATCTAACAAGAAAAGCAAAGGTATATTGGTGACATCCAATGGTCAACAATCTTCTTATTTGCCATCTGGAACATATGGAAAGAAAGGAATATAGAAGTGTTTGAGAATCAAATCGAGCCCATACACATTAGTACAACTAGAATACTATAGGAAGCTCAAGAGATCCAGAAAGCTTTCCAAAACCCCCTCCATCTAAATTATTTAGAGCCAAGACTAACTAAATGGTTTACTTCTATTGCAGGGAAACTGAAGCTAACACTGATGGATGTTCTGAAGGAGATCCAGGCCAATATGGATATGAAGGCTTACTGAGAGATGAAGTGGGCACCTAGTTATGGGGATACCATGGCTATTTGGGAAATTGCACAAGCTTGGAAGCTGAACTTTGGGGGCTATACAGAAGACTAACAATTTGCAAAAAGGAATAGCTAATATAGAAATTGAAACAGGTTCCTAACTAGCAATGAAGCTAATCAAGGATGGAGCTGAAGGAACATCTCTATACAAAGCATTCATTGAGGATGCAAATTTCATGCTGATAGGTGCAGCTGCAACATTCAATATATTCCAAGAGAAGCAAATCAATGTACAGATGCGCTTGCCAACATTGGGGTCAACCAAAAAGAGCACCTTGTTTTCCTAGAATATCCACTAAGCTTGGTATTTTCTTTCCTAATTGCAGACATGGTTTCTACTAGCTCAAAGAGGGACTGATCACCTTCTTTGTTTGTTTGCTTGTTCTGTATAACTCTTAACTTCTTGTCTCCTTTTCATTTGAATCCAAAAAAAAAAAAAAAAAAAAAATTTGTAAATTGCTGACGGTGAGTACAAAGGAAACATAAAATCTATGTGGTACTTTTGTCATGTATAAGAGTCACTCCAACAGTCAATTAGTAAAAAAGATAGCTGAAATTATAATTTAGCAATGAACAATGTAAAAAAGTTATAGAATAACAATGTTGCTCCAACGGTGAAATTGTTATTTTTTAGCACGGTCGGCTAGATGATTGATGGATTTTAAAATTCTACAGCTTAGTACTTTCTGCAACTTCCACCAAGTGGTTGACCACCCGGTCGACCGCCAGCCTCCAAAATTGTTGCGTTGACAGTTTCAACTATAGGTAAAACTAGTACAAAATTTGATGGAAGATAAAGTAAAAGTATAATTTAGCAGTTCTGATAACTCACTGTTAGAGAAGAAAAAAGGGAACTTTATGTTATTTTATAATAATAGCAGCTCTAATACCTCTTCGTTAGAGTTTCTCTAACAATTCATAATAAAATTGAAATAATTGCAACAAAGGTGCATATTTAAAATTTGGATAAATTACACTTAAATACCTTGAGATTTCTGACAATTACAAGGACCTTTCATGTGATTTCAATAATTACACTAACCTTCCTTATTTTTGAAACTATTATTAAGATTTCTCCAATCTGTTAAGTTCATACAAATGGTGTTAGTTGAGTGTGAAAATGACCATATTATCCTTTGATTTGTATGTGAAAAGAATAAAATACCCATAAATCAACTTATTCATTATCAACATGAATAAATTACATTTACCTCCCCTAAGGTTTTGGACATATATTATTAAATATCCATATATATATATTAGAATTATTTAATAAAAAATTAAAATTTCATGCAATATTAAATAAAACACTTAAATAGTTAAGACATTGTTAAAACATTTAATGGGAAAAAATTAATTTTCATTGATAAAATACTTGAAAATAAACAATCTCTCTATAATAAATGTTAGATAATGTCCTAATAATTTAACATAAGACTTGTTTCACACATAAACAATGTAAAATTTATCATTTTAAATAATGCATTTATTATTTGAATTTTTTTCAAAGTTAAAATAAATGGATTTATTATTTTTTTCCCGGGTAATTTGCATTACTTATTTATTCATATGTAAAAAAAATTATTATTTTATCTTTTCTCAATCATATATTATTCTTAAATTTTAATTTTTATCTTTGAATCATTAAACTTCTATAATAAAAAAACACAAATTAATATTTCTTACATAATTAAAAAAATTAAAAAATAAATATAGAAATAAAAAAAATCTTATCTTTACTGAGGTTTCTAATAATTAAATCAAACTCATTTATTATCAATAGTAATCCTAATCTTAAATGCACTAAATTTAATTTGTCCTATTAAATATATATGAAATTATTATTTATTTTTTTATAACTTTTTCAAACTATAAATGTAATTTATTGACTCTATTTTTTTCCACAACAAGTTTTTGAACTTTTATAAACAAAAAGTAAAATAAAAATTTTACCATTAATAAAGGTGAGAAATTAATTTTAAGATTTAATTTAATAAAAATAGTTTAAATGAGATAGATAAAGATGGAGAAATAAATTTTAAGTATCATATATAACAAATTAATTAAGTATTTTATTATTCTCAAATAATTTTTGCATTTAAGTAAAGATTCATTTTAATTTTAAGTGTAAGAAATGATAAATTGTTTGAATTGTTTATTAAACTCAAATGATTTATTGATCCTTCATTCCCTATCAACTAATTTTAATTTATTGTGAGATAATTAGATTTTTTTTACTTCTTGTTGGCTACATATTTTGTAAAAGCCAGTTACAGTTTGACACGTGGCAGAGTAAGGGTAATATAGGAAGATTATTCAAGTCTTCGATCCTGATCGTACACGTGGCAGTGAATATTGGTTCTCACGTGATCTGAGTAGCACTGGATCAGTAAAGAGATACAAGGTGACGTGGCTGCAACGGTTACTCATATTCAAATTCAAAGTCAAATACAGGAGGGAAGCCCAACTGCAAGTGATGGCGTAGTGGAACTACTTTTAAGGCAGCATGATCAGCGATCATGGAGAAGCAGTTCGACGGTTTGAAGTGCAGTTCGATGGTCATCCTTGAGCAGTATAAACAGCAATGAGGTCTCCAGAAAAAGGCCCCAGACTCAGATCATACAAACCAGTCTTACTTTACATATTTTCTTTCTCAGTTTTTACATTTCCAGTCTTTACATTTTATGAACTTTAAATACCTGTTCTTTACATTCTTGCACTTTAAATACCTGCTCTGCACTTCATTCATAGGAGTAGTTTCAAGTAGATTCAAGTAGATTGTTGCTGTAAACCTCTACGAGGCTGAGTTTGGACCATTGTAAATTTTCATTTTAATGAAATACTTCAATTGCTCTTCGTTTAACTGTTATTTCGCTTAATTTCTCCTAAGTCAAGCCACCAGTAAAAGTCCTCTTTATTGAGGCTGAAAGAACTAAAACACAATCGTCTGATAATTGGTTGGCAATTATAATTTCTATAAGGACTGATTGATCCTTGCTGGCACGCTCGCATTTACAAAAATACCCTTCGAAAGCCAAAAAGCCAACACTTCTATATTTATTTTTTAATTTTTTTTAGTCATGTAAGAAATATTAACTTGCATTTTTTTTTTTTTAAAATGTGCATCAAACTAGAAGTTTAATGACTCAAAGATAAAAATTAAAATTTGATAATAGATCTGTTTGGGAAGTTGGTTTAGAGGCTTTTTTGGCTAAAATAGCCACAAAAGACAAAATAAGTTTTTTAACCCAATAAGATAAAACATCACATCTAACCCATAATCATTACATTATCTCTCTCACAAAAAAGTCAAAAAAGCTAAAAAAGCCAAAAGTCCTTCCCAAAGTAGGCTTTTTAGTCCCGTGCTAAAATAGTCAAAAATTCAAAAAGTTAACCCACTTCCCAAACGGAGCCATATGATTTGAGAAAAGATAATTTTAGAGAGATTTGTTTATTTTTAAGTATTTTAGAAATGACAATTAAGGTTTTTTTTTTTTTTTTTTTCATTAAATGATTTGATAATGTCTTAATAATTTAAGGGTTTTTAATATTGCATGAAATTCAACAATTTTATTAAATAATGCTAAAATATGTATGAGGTTTTTTATAATATATATGCAAAACCTCAAGAGATCTGAGTGGAATTTATTATTTGAATAGATAAGGTAACTAATGGACAATTTTATCATTTTTGATATCATAACCTATGACATCAACATGACATTAGTATGACATCAGCAAATTCTGTTAAATAACCTAACAATAGGGAAATTTTGATAATAATTCAAAAGTAATAGAGGTTAGTGTAATTATTGAAATCATAGAGAAGTTCCTTGTAATTATCAAAAACATCAAAAGACATAAGTGTAATTTACCCTTAAAATTTTACAAAGACATAGTGAATTTTACAAATTTGCCCTCTTCCCCTTCCCCTCATCTCATCTCTTTTCATTCCTTAATCACTAGAAACTTCTTTTCACACGTCTTCATTCTCTCTTAGCCTTGCCTCAACTTCTCTAGTTCTTTTCCCATGTAGTCCCTTTTTTGTTATAATTATTGTGACGGTCCAATCTTTTCTTCAGAACATCGCAAGACCCTAGCCCATCTCTAGGCCACCACGACATCCCACCTCACTCCCGGAGCTCTAGATCCTCAATTCTTCTTTTTGCTGCCATCGCGATACCCCAAGTTCTCTCATAGAATATAAAATCTTCAATCCTCTTGTTGATACTCAAGCTATTATAATAATATAATAAAGCCACAGATTGTGATATATTTAAATATTGTTAATGTATAGTTATGTATGGCCTCGTGGCCTCGTGTATATTTAATATTGTTAATGTATAGTTATGTATGGCCTCGTGCCTTTGCTGTTGGCCTCGTGGCCTCGTGGCCTGCTTTGTACAACTCTTATATAATGGAGCTCCCATTTGGTTTCTAAGAGAAGAAGAACACAGAGTGTATTAGCTCTTTCAATCACTCTCTCAATATTTTTTTCATGGTATCAGAGCAGGTGTAACCCTGTCTCATCATTTTCGCCTCTTCAGTCAGTATTCGAATTTTTCTGTTTTTTTTTTTTTTTGTTTTGTCTCTCTCTTCTACTCAAATATATCCTTTTATTTCATGCCTAAATACGGTCCAACTTTTGGAATGACTACCAACTCATCCTCCTCTTCTTCTGATATTATCATCTCATCATCTTTATCTTCTCATCAAAGGGAAACCTCTCATCTTCCGATCACCGCCCATAAACTGAATGGGCAAAATTATTTGCAATGGTCTCAATCCATATTAATGTTTATACGGGGAAAAGAGAAAGATGACTACATCACCGGAGCCTCGGCGCTACCAGAAACCACAGCATCAACCTACAAAAGGTGGATAGCTGAAAATAATATGGTCATGTCGTGGCTCGTCAACTCTATGACCACTGACATTGGCGAAAATTTTCTGTCATTTGATACTGCCAAAGAGATTTGGGACATGGCAAAGGAAACGTTTTCGGACAAGGAAAACACATCTGAAATCATCCAGCTTGAAAGCTCCCTCTACGATTTACATCAAGACAATCTTACGGTAACTGAATATTTCAATACCCTTACTCGTCTATGGCGTCAACTTGATACGTTTGAGGTTCATAACTGGCAGTGTGTTGCTGACGGTTTGTTGTATAAAAAGATTGTCGAAGGGAAGCGTGTGTTTAAATTCTTGTTAGGATTGAACACAAATCTTGATGAAATCAGAGGAAGAATTATGGGAGTAAAACCGCTACCTAGCCTTAGAGAGGCATTCTCTGAAGTCCGTCGCGAAGAAAGTCAAAAAAAACTCATGATGGGATCTCATCAACAACTGAATATGGCAGAAAGCTCGGCTCTTAAGACTCAATTCGCTCCTATTGACAACCGTCAGAAAAATAAAGGAGGTAGGCCTTGCTGTGATCATTGCAGAAAGCCGGGTCACTCGAGAGAAACTTGCTGGAAGATTCATGGAAAGCCAG
Organism: Camellia granthamiana; assembly: GCA_036172215.1. Classification (NCBI taxonomy): domain Eukaryota; kingdom Viridiplantae; phylum Streptophyta; class Magnoliopsida; order Ericales; family Theaceae; genus Camellia; species Camellia granthamiana. The sequence goes on along the minus strand of CM069913.1, from coordinate 48,943,036 downwards.
CAGATTGGAAACCATGTTAGCCTCTTGAGAAAGAAGGGCGAGGTAATCATGTAGGTACAAATGAACTATCACCACAACCTAAAGCAAGCCCTTTCACCAAGAAGCAAATGGAGATGCTCCAGAAACTAGTACAGTTACAATCTGGTTCGTCTTCCAACCACATCATTGGATCCGGAACCTTGGCTCACAAAGGTAATTCTTTGAACGCCTTTACTGTTGGTAAGAAATGTAAAAAACCTTGGATTGTGGACTCAGGAGCATCTGATCACATGACGGGAGATGCAACAATTTTTGATACATATAGCTCATGTCAAAATAATTTAACGGTCCGAATAGCAGATGGTTCACTATCAAAGGTTGCCGGTACAGGTTCAGTTGTGCTGTCTAGGAATCTTATTCTCAACTCTGTTCTCCTTGTTCCTGACTTGGACTGTAATTTACTGTCAATTAGTAAACTCACTAAGGAAAAGAGGTGTGTTACTAATTTTTTCTTCACTCATTGTGAATTTCAGGATTTGGATTCGGGGAAGACGATTGGCAATGCTGAGGAATGCTCTAGACTCTACATCCTTAAGGAACGCCACTATCCACAGGAACAACCTCAAACGGCAATTCGTGGTAGTTCTTTTCTGTTTCGTGTCCAAATAACGATAGAGCAATTATGTTGTGGCACTATCGATTAGGTCATCCTAATGTTATGTATTTCAAACATTTATTTCCTTCATTATTTAAAACTCCAAAACTTTTTGATTGTGAAATTTGTCAATTGTCTAAACATGTACGGTCCCATTTTCCCATTCAATCCTATAAAGCATCTCGTCCATTCTCACTAATTCATAGTGATATCTGGGGTCCATCAAGAATAAAAAATGTAACTGGTACTAGGTGGTTTGTCTCATTCATAGATGATCATACTAGATTAACCTGGGTCTTCCTCATGAAAGACAAATCTGAAACAAGTCAAATCTTCAAAAATTTTCAAATTATGATTCAGACACAATTTCAGTCAAAAATCCAAATTCTAAAGTCTGATAATGCTCGGGACTATTTCAACTCCATTTTAGGAGAATTTTTAGCAAAAAAAGGGATAGTTCACTTAAGTTCATGTGTTGACACCCCACAACAAAACGGCATCGCTGAACGGAAAAATAGGCATTTGTTAGATGTTGCTAGATCACTAATGTTTTCCACAAATGTTCCACAATTCTTCTAGGGGGAAGCTGTTCTTACAGCAGCCTACCTTATCAATAGGATGCCATCCAGGGTACTACAATTCCAAACTCCTTGTCAACTTCTTCTAAAATCCTTTCCAACTACTCGCCTCATCTCCACCATCCCACCAAAAATTTTCGGGTGCTCTGTCTTTGTTCATATCCATCAACAGTATCGAAGTAAACTTGATCCCAGGTCCCTCAAGTATATCTTCATTGGGTATTCGTCACATCAAAAAGGGTATAAGTGTTACTCTCCAGTCACAAGGAAATTCTACAATTCCATGGATGTAATATTCTTTGAAACCCAGTCTTACTACCCTAAAATTGTTATTCATGGGGAGACTCCAACCCCGGAATCTCAATTTTGGACCCTTGAGTCATTGAGTGAGCCATCCATCACCACCAACAATCCCACACCTCCTGAGTCATTGAGTGAGCCATCCATCACCACCAACAATCCCACACCTCCTGAGTCATTGCATCAAAATTCCGAGTTCATTATTGACTTGCGGGATAATGAGCACATCCAAGAGGAAACGGAGGAAGGAGCACTTTCTCAACAATCCCATGAGGCTGAACCGGGTTCTCATCCAAGCAACATTCTAGGTGACAATATTCCTCCCACAGATAGTATTGATAATTCTGAGTTAGAAAATACTATTCTTAATATGCCCATAGCTTGGAGAAAAGGAGTTAGATCATGTACTCAGCATCCCATTGGGAACTTTATTTCTTATGATAAGCTATCACCTTTGTTTCGTGCCTTCACTTCTAGCATCACGGAGATACCCATTCCTCGGAATATTCAGGAAGCTTTCAAGTATCCGAAGTGGAAGGCGGCAGTCAATGAGGAAGTTCGAGCTCTGGAAAAGAATGGTACTTGGGCAATTACTGATCTTCCAAGAGGTAAGAAACCAGTTGGGTGTAAGTGGATTTTCATAGTAAAGCACAAGGCCGATGGTAATGTAGAACGATATAAAGCTCGGTTGGTCGCCAAAGGATTCTCCTAATCCTATGGCATTGACTATCAAGAAACCTTTACTCCAGTTGCCAAGCTCAACACTGTTCGTGTACTTTTGTCCTTGGCAGCTAATCTCGATTGGTCACTTCACCAACTTGATGTGAAAAATGCCTTCCTCAATGGTGACTTAGAGGAAGAAGTTTACATGGACATTCCTGCTGGACTTGAGACGACATCAAATTTCAACAAAGTTTGTAGACTCCGAAAATCCTTGTATGGCCTCAAACAATCTTCTAGGGCCTGGTTTGAACGGTTCACTAAGGCAGTGAAAGGGTACGGCTTTGTTCAATGTCAATCCGATCATTCATTATTTGTGAAGCACTCCCTAGGAGGGAAATTGGCAATTATCATTGTTTATGTGGATGACATAATTTTAACAGGTGATCATAAAGAGGAAATTGGCTTACTTAAAAAATTCCTAACAAAGGAATTTGAGATTAAAGATCTTGGAAACCTGAAGTACTTTCTTGGAATGGAGATTGCTCGGTCAAAGAACGGTATATCAGTCTCACAACGTAAATACGTTCTAGACTTACTGAATGAAACAGGGATGCTAGGATGCAAGCCGGCAGAAACACCTATGGACACAACTATCAAACTGGAAGAAAGTGACGGTAGTGCACCCAGTGATAAAGGGAGATATCAACGTCTTGTGGGAAAACTCATTTATCTTTCTCATACAAGGCCAGACATCGGCTTCTCTGTTAGTGTGGTCAGTCAATTCATGAATAATCCAACCGACAAACACATGACTGCTGTGACCAGAATATTGAGGTACCTAAAAAGGACACCGGGCAAGGGTCTCTTCTTCCAAAGAACAACAAATAGAAAAATTGAGATTTTTTCAGATGCAGATTGGGCAGGTTCAGTGATTGATCGAAGATCAACTTTTGGCTATTGTTCGTTTGTTTGGGGGAACGCGGTTACATGGCGAAGCAAGAAACAGTCAATGGTAGCCCGTAGTAGTGCTGAGGCAGAATTTCGTGCTATGGCACTAGGTATCTGTGAGGGAATCTGGTTGAACAGGATGTTAGAAGAATTACGGGTTCCATCTAAACATCCCATGGTTTTATACTGCGACAACCAAGCCGTTATCAGTATAGCTAAGAATCCGGTTCATCATGATCGAACTAAACACGTGGAGATAGATCGACACTTTATCAAGGAAAAGATTGAAGCAGGAGTTTTTCAAGTCAGCTACACTCCAACAAACTGTCAAACAACGGATATTCTCACAAAAGCTCTTGCTCGAGTTACCTTCGAAGATCTGACGGACAAATTGGGAATGATTAACATCTACAACGTAGCTTGAGGGGGAGTGTTGATACTCAAGCTATTATAATAATATAATAAAGCCACAGATTGTGATATATTTAAATATTGTTAATGTATAGTTATGTATGGCCTCGTGCCTTTGCTGTTGGCCTCGTGGCCTCGTGGCCTGCTTTGTACAACTCTTATATAATGGAGCTCCCATTTGGTTTCTAAGAGAAGAAGAACACAGAGTGTATTAGCTCTTTCAATCACTCTCTCAATATTTCTTTCACCTCTCATTCTCTATCATCGCAATCTCACCATTTTTTAATCTTTATTTCTCTCATCGCGATTGCGGTCTTTGTTGCAATGTTAGCAAATACGTAAGGGGCTATGATGTGAAAGAGACTAAGACGAGCGAAATAGTGGAGGTAGGGTTGGAGGGAAAGCGGTGATGGAGTCAGGGAAGTGGCAAGGGTTGACATTGGGAAGTAAAGATTGAGAGAGGGTCGTCGACTAGAAATGATCAAAATTAGATAGTGAATGATTAGGAAAAATGGGTAAGAGTGGCTGGAAACTGGGAAGATTGAATGAATGATGGAATGTGGTTGGAGAAGTTGGGGAGGAAGACAGAAAGAAGAGAGAGAATGATGAAGAAAGAAAGAAAGAAAGAAAGAAAGAGGGCTAAAATATAATAAAAGTATGAAAAACGCTATCCATACATACAATTTAAAATCAGAAAAAATAAAAAAAATTTGAAAAGAATGATGTAATTGTACCATTATTATAAATAAAAGTCAAATGTTTTATTTTAAAGTGAAATGTTATTGTTAAGGCATATCAGTATATATGAAAATGTATAAATTTTTTATTTGTATATCACTATTTCAATAATTATTAATTTTAATCACTATTTAATTTCCATCTATTGTACTCAAGCCTCGTTTGAGAACATAATTTTTTTAGTAATTTTTTAATTTTTTGGTTAAAATATAATGTAAAAAAATTAGTATATTTGGGATGAATTTTTAACTTTTTACGAAAAGATGTGCAAAAGTAGAGAGAAAAAGAAATTTTTAATTTTTTGATATGAATTATTGACTTTTTGATTTTTTTAATAACTTTTTGACTTTTTAACTAAAAAAGACACTCGCCACACGAGACCCTCATTTTGATTCTTTCACATTTTTACAATGGTTTCAACTGCGGTTGCATCTCTCTTGCAAATTAAAAAAATAAATAAATTAAAATATTAATTGTCTTTCTAATTGTAGAAATTATAAATATCCTTTGTTAAGATTTTTTATTTAATATAATTAACAAAAAAAAAAGAAAAATTTATCCATAAATCTTAGTTTCTGAAAAGTTGAACCATTTAGTCCTAAAAATTTTCTTATGCTCCATTTACTCTCATTTTATACATCATCATGATGTTCATGATGTAAATGAATCTGATGTTTCATTCTAAATTTCAAAATTTATTGAAATTTGATGAATATTAGATGTTTGAAATCTAATGTTTGAAACATTCATCCTATAATTTCAAACATTATTGAAATTTGATGAACATTAGATGTTTGAAATCTAATATTTGAAACATTAATCTGATGTTTGAAATATTGTAATGGGACCTTTCAGTCTATAAGAAAACTTTTAGGACTAAATAGTGTATAAGTTATTAATTTGAGATTTATTGGTACATCCCCCCCAAAAAATAAATTTTTTAACCATTTATCTATATAACAATGAAATTATTTAAATTATTAATTAAAATATACTTTCAATATCATTTTGTTTATTAAAAAAAAAAAAAAATTCTAGAAGCCGTCAGTTCGGCGCGCAATACAGGTAGTATTAGCCATGCCCAAAATTTACTTTACTAACTTTACCAACGGTAAACTATTCCCACCTGAATACACGAAATAAAGACAGACAGCAAGAATTTTCACCATTCGTATGTGCAATATACTCGTCACATTCACATTCACATTCACATTCACATATTCTCTCCTCATTCTCACTTATATCGACCGGTGGTGAATTCACCGCCTTTTGTCTTACAATAATACCCAATTCATTCACATATATATATATATATATGTTGACCTCTCTGTCTCTAGTCTCTACAACAATCCCTTTCTTTCTTTCTTTCTTCTTCTTCAATCCAATGCAATCTCAATAACCCAAATTTGTTTTCCAAAAACCCATCAAAACCCAGCAATGGTTCGGCCAATCACCACCGTCCTTTTCACCTCTCTTCTTCTTCTATGGCCGTTCCTTTGTCTCGGGATTCGCTCATTTCCCACCACCACCGACGCAATCTACACCTTCTCACGCTTCTCTGAAGCGCCGGACTACCGTAACAACGATGAGTGTCCTCTCTCCTCCAATAAGAGACCAGTATCGTCCTGCGACCAATCTCTCGTCCACGTGGCCATGACCCTCGACTCCGAATACCTCCGTGGCTCCATCGCCGCTGTGCACTCCATCCTCCGCCACGCCTCATGCCCACAACACCTTTTCTTCCACTTCATCGCCGCCGAGTTCGACCCGACGACTCCTCGGATCCTGACCCGACTCGTCCAATCCAGCTTCCCTTCTCTCAACTTCAAGGTCTATATCTTCAGAGAAGACGCCGTCATCAATCTCATCTCATCATCGATCCGCCAAGCCCTCGACAACCCGTTAAACTACGCCCGAAACTACCTCGGTGACCTGCTTGACCCGTGCGTAAAGCGGGTCATCTACCTCGACTCCGACCTCGTCCTCGTCGACGACATACACAAGCTCTGGAACATAACCCTGACAGGAAACCGGGTTATCGGAGCACCCGAATACTGCCACGCCAACTTCACCAAGTACTTCACCGACAATTTCTGGTCCGACCCGGATCTTCCCCGGGTATTCGGGTCGAGGAACCCATGCTATTTCAACACGGGTGTGATGGTGATGGACCTAGAGAAATGGAGATTGGGAAATTACACGAGAGAGGTAGAGAAGTGGATGGAGGTGCAGAGGAAGAAAAGGATATACGAACTGGGTTCGTTGCCGCCGTTCTTGCTGGTGTTTTCCGGCGACGTGGAGGCGGTGGATCACCGGTGGAACCAGCATGGGCTCGGCGGCGATAACCGGAGGGGGAATTGTAGGTCTTTGCATCCGGGTCCGGTGAGTTTGCTACATTGGAGTGGGAAAGGGAAGCCATGGGTTAGACTTGATATGAAGAAACCTTGTCCGTTGGATTATTTATGGGAACCGTATGATTTGTATAGATTGAAGCATTCGCATTATCAGCCGTTGGTTTTGTCTACTACGACCTCGAATTTGATTGGATACTCGAATTATTTCTTATGATTTATTTATTTATTTATTTTTTGAATTTTTACATGGTGATTCAGACATTCTTTGATAGGTGTGTACAGATTAAGCTGGGGATTAATTAATTTATTATTATTTTTATTTTTATTTTCTTACGAAATTTTAATTAGTTTTGGGTTGGGGTTCATTGATTGGAACAATTGTTGGGTGATTCGAACAATACGGATTGAGAGTGGAGAGGAATACGATGCAGTTTTACTCTTGTCTAACTTCTTTGCTTTATTGTTTCATAAAAAATTATTTTTTCACATAAATGACCCTTTTACGTTCCTACTTTTTATTTATTTATTTTACAACAATGGTAGAGGGTCATAATTTCTGTGGTTCAAATGGCTTGAATTTGTCAAAACGACGTCGTTTTGAGTACAAAATAACATTAAAATTGTCAAAACGATGTCGTTTTGACAATTTTGAACCATTTGAGCTACAGAAATTAGGGCCCTCAAACATTTTTCTTTATTTTAAAACAAAAACATAGAAATGTTTAAATGCATCATTCGTTTTTACATCATTTTTATTTTTATTTTTGTTTTGAGATAAATTGTTTTTTAAAACATTAAAAAAAAAAAAGTCAAATAAACAATGCTTTGCACTACTGCTTTTGAATTAATGATTTGAGTAAAAATTTGCTGAAAAAAAAGAAGATAAAGGCCAAGTTTGGCTAAACAAAATAAGTGCACTTATTTCATCTTTTTATCTTTTTTGGGTCACATCAATCAACATCTTCTCTCTACTTTTTCTACACATAATACAATAAAAGTCAAAAAGTACACTTATTTAGTCTTCCCAAACTTGACCAAAGTACTTTTGATATTTTATTTTCTTGGTGCAAAATATCCTTTTAAATCTTTCATCTAAATATAATTGTAAGATTGACATACTAATAAAAAGGGCATTTTTTAATTTCTATTTTCATGATTCATTTTTTAGAAAATAAATTTTTTTTTTGTTTTTCGTGTTTTTTATTTTCATTGAATTTTTTTAATTTTTTAAGTAATTTTTTAAATTTTTAAATACACTTAACATAAAGATGAATGACTTAAATTATTCATTATTTTTAAGAGAAATATGACTTGACCATGCGATTATTGATATTTGATTAGTTTAATTTTTTGCATAGATGTTTTGCTCATATTACAAGATAAATGGGTACACTAACTGTTAGCACCATAAATCTGTAATTTTTATTATTTATATAATTGCAGGACACGTGGCATTCTTTTATTCATTTGGAAGTTAAAAAAAGTTATAGAGATGATGGAGAATATGAAGGACAAAGTGGATGAGTGGAAGGACACATGGCAAGACAAGAATGAAGATAGAAGAAATGGGTAGTTACTAAGTAGTTATTGTTGTATTTTTTCCTCTATAAATAGCCATTAATGGCTATATTATAAAGGATCCAGAATTTAAATCAAAGACAATTGTTTTCAATATTTCTTATCATTTTCCTTATCTTAGGAGTAGTTTAACATAAATTTATATTTCGAAGCATTTATTTTCAGCACTTTCATTTCGAAGAATTTCATGCACTTCCTTTTCGAAGTATAGGAGTAGAGATAAGTAATTATTACTTTGATTGTTCACTCAATCGTCTTTCTCCATCTCCCTTTCTTCTTTTAATTTTTCTTTTTTCTACACTTTGGCAATTTTGAAGTCCTCTTTGTTGAGGCAAAAGAACCGTCAACACAATCGCTTGATAATTGGCTTGAATTTAATCTGTAAGAATTTTTCAATCTTTGCTGGCACGCTCGCATTTATAATATTTTCCTTCGTAGGAAAAATAAGCCAACATTTTTGGCACGCCCGGTGGGACTGCCAAGTGTAAAAAATGACAAACGATTTGGATTTCGCCATTCGAACTTGTCAATTTGAAATATATTGGCGTGAAAGAAAAATTTTGGATCTTCAAGAAGAGATCAATTTTCTTGATGAAATAAACTTTCATCAATTACAATATTATTTGGTGGAAGAAAAAAGACACCATTTAATTGGAGAAATTCATCAACTTGATATGGAAATTCGCCAATGGAATGATGAGTTATCAACTTTCACTACCAAGTCTTTAACTGAGGCTTTAAAGGCCGGAATTGGTGAATTTTTTCAGAATTTTTCTATGGTTGAAAATAGTAAAAGCAAAGAGTTGATTTCATCAATGGCTTGGGGGGTTCAAGAGTTCGTTTTTAAAGAGCCAAATTATGAAATTAACATAACGAAAGAGCATGTTCTTGAGCCAAATTTGGCTAAGAATGATGTTTCATACATGGCTCGGGGGTACAAAAACCAATTTTTAGAGAGTCAAGTCATGAAAATAACATTCTTATGGGGGATTTTCATAAGCCATTAATGGCTAACATGGAAAAACAACCCACTTTGCCAAAGAATTATGAAAATCAATTCGGCGAAAAGTCATGTTTTTAAACCAAACATGGTCAAGAATAATGAACAAGCCACTGTTCATGAATTCAAAAATTTTGACATTTTTCAAAATGTCAAAAAGTATGAATTTTCATGGTCACACTATACCATAACTTTTGGTGTTCAAAATCCTTTTTGGATTTGTGGTTCATATCAAAATATAATTCTGATGATGTGGCTAATAAAATTAACAAATTGTTCTTATGAGTTCGAAGTATGAACTTGGCTAGAATAAGGGATGACCATTTAAAATGCATGAACTTGGCTAGAAAAAGCCTATGCATTTAAATAAATGGTTGAGAATGGCTTATTTTTTCAAATTGATGGCCAGTTGTACACAATCAAAGCATCGAAGATACATTCAAAGCATCAAGAGTTGTTTCGAAGGTTGATTACTTCGCCTTCGAAGCTGTATAAAGCTTTGAAGATACATTCGAAGCATCAAGAGTTGTTTCGAAGGTTGATTACTTCACCTTCGAAACTGTATAAAGCTTTGAAGATACATTCGAAACATCAAGAGTTGTTTCGAAGGTTGATTACTTCACCTTCGAAACTGTATAAAGTTTCGAAGATACATTCGAAGCATCGAGCCTAACCTTGAAACTTCATTGTAAGTATCATCATCCTATATCAATGCTTCCAACCTTCGAAGGGTGATGTTGTTCCTTCAAATTTGTGCCGCAAGACCTTCGAACGATGAATTTAGTCTTTTATACCATCTTCGAAGCTTATTATTGGTCATCTAGTTATAATTTCATGCTCATTCGAAACACTTTATTGGTGCTATTATATCATTCGAAGCACTTTGTTGATATTATTTGAAGCACTTATTGCTTAGATTAGTCATGTGCTTGGTTCGGCCCTTCAAAAATTCAAAGTAAACATCATTTTTAAGGGCCGCGGGGGGTAATGTTAGCACCATAAATCTGTAATTTTTATTATTTATATAATTGCAGGACACGTGGCATCCTCTTATTCATTTGGAAGTTAAAAGAAGTTATAGAGATGATGGAGAATATGAAGGACAAAGTGGATGAGTGGAAGGACACATGGCAAGACAAGAATGAAGATGGAAGAAATGGGTAGTTACTAAGTAGTTATTGCTGTATTTTTTCCTCTATAAATAGCCATTAATGGCTACATTGTAAAGGATCCAAAATTTAAATCAAAGACAATTGATTTCAATATTTCTTGTCATTTTCCTTATCTTATGAGTAGTTTAACATAGATTTATATTTCGAAGCATTAATTTTCAGCACTTTCATTTCGAAGCATTTCATGCACTTCCTTTTCGAAGCATAGGAGTAGAGATAAGTAATTATTACTTTGATTGTTCACTCAATCGTCTTTCTCCATCTCCCTTTCTTCTTTTAATTTTTCTTTTCTCTACATTTTGGCAATTTTGAAGTCCTATTTGTTGAGGCAAAAGAACCGTCAACACAATCGCTTAATAATTGGCTTGAATTTAATCTATAAGGATTTTTCAATCCTTGCTGGCACGCTCGCATTTATAATATTTTCCTTCGTAGGAAAAATAAGCCAACACTAACGCTGTGTTTAGTTGGGGAATTTAAGGAGGGACTTGAAAAGAGAAAATGAAAAGTTAGGTGAAATGTGAATAAAATGTACTTATATTTCACCTAGTTTCACACACTTTTTCCCTTTCCCTTTCCATTTCCATTTCCAAATCCCTCCCCAAATTCCTCAACCAAACACAGCAAAAAAGATAACTGGTTTAAATCACTGATGTGGATCACAAAATGGGTTGGACCTCTCTAGTTGGATGTCTTACTATAGAGAATCCAATCTCCATTTAAAATATGTGAATTGGGTATAAAAATACATATAAATGTACAAAAATATGTGAAATGACTTGCTTTTGCTTTTATTTGCTGGGTGTGTCTTTGAGTTGGCAACTTGCCAACTTTTGTTGCTTTGAAGTATTTTCTGGTTTTTGCACTTGCCTCAAGGTGTACACTGCTTTGCTGTTTTTGTTGTTCTTGATTTTGATGTTTTGTAAAGTCTCTTTGGACTTTCTTCTTCAGCATTAATAATTATTTTTTTTTGCTGATAAAGAAATAAAAATAAAAATAAAAAATTGAATTTTAATTTTAATGTTTTTGGAATTATTTAAACTTTAACTATACTTATTGAGCAGTGGTTAGTAGGACCAAACTAAAATAATAATAAAACAGGCATAAAAAAAAAAGGTTAAAAATGAAGATTAACTGGTGGAGCACATTGATGAAGTTATGATTGAATTGATGACAATCTCAATGATTAATATTCAAAGCTAAGATAATATGAATGAAGATTGGTAAGGAAGTGTTTGGAAAGTGTCCAGCTCATGAGGTCATTTTGCCTTGTTGCTTGGGTTTGGAAGCTTGGAAGTTGGTTTAATCACTTTACAAAGCCTAAAGGCTTACGTATGCTTGCCTTGCACAATTTCTTTCATTTGAATAATAGCAACCACACTATATAGAATTGGTACATAGGAATATATCAAGAGAATTGTGTGGTCAAGATTCATTTTAATTGTGCACAAGTTAAATCTAAACTATTCAATTATTTTTTGAATATTTTTTTTTATACGAATTCTATACATATATCTTTTATGCTTGAATAATTCTAGGTGTGGACAGCTTCAAGTGTTAACACGTGGAATGTTTCATAGACAAGTTGTTGGGTCTTTTTGGCCTTTTTTATTGACTTCAAATTGTGTTTCACATTTGGTGAATACACAAACACACAATATGAGGCTGAATGAACTTCATTATTGACTAGGAATAGTGTAGCATATTCCTTTTTCAATAGCCACTTTAGACCCTATATGATAATAAGAATAAAGATTGGGACCCCCTTTGGGGGTCACCCCCTTTACCCTTTTGCCACGTGGCAAGAGGTGATTGGAGGAGCAGGAAAAAAAAGAAAAAGAAAAAGAAAAGGTGACCAATGAGAGAGAGAGGGGGTCCAAAGGGGGTCCTAAAAAGGGGGGATGAATCATTGTTGAATAGTAAAATGTGTATAGAATTCATGTACAGAAATAAATCAATACAACAGAATGGATGGTCCAAATTCAATCAATATATTGTGAAAGATTATATTTAAAATGAATTTTGATCACATAATAAATTTTTTTACGCTGTGCTTGATTAGGAGATTTGGGAAATGATTTAGAAAAAAAAATGAAAAACTAGGTAATATGTAGGTATATTTTATTTACATTTCACTTACTTTTTCTTTTTCTTTTCTAAATCTCTTCTCAAATTTTCTAACCAAATACAGCGTTAATGTATTTTTTGTGAACAATTCTGTTTAAGTATATCATTTTTATCGCTCATATCATAATCTCTTAAGACTTAGAGCATTCAATTTTCATGTGACCTTATGGGCATAAAAATTGGTTGGGGCATGAAAGTTTCACGGGTCATATAACCTGTTGGTTTGGAAATTGAATTGGTAAATATTGCATACGAGAGGTGGCCACATCCTCTCTATTCCAAAGTTGCAACGGAAGATCTCCATTACATTATTTAAGAGTTTTTAATTATGATAATCATTTAATTGAAACAATTTATAACAGTTATCATATTCTGAGGGCATTTCATTTATTTATTTTTTGCGTCATCTACACCAACAAATAGAGGTGTTTGCTGTATATAATAATATAGATATGTAACAATTTAAACAACAATATTAGTGAATTAGAAAAATGAATTAGGAACTTATAAAAATAGATTTCTTTGCAATGATCTTGTGTGGTAATCTAACAACTTATGTTTAAGCTAAAACAAAATTAGATCGTTTTAGGCCGTGTCATTTTAATGTCATCTTACTTCAATTTTAATTATAACTGTTGGATTATATGTTTTGTTGTGATAAAAACTACAAGAAGATCAAAAATCATGGTAGAGAAACCGAACTTTAGAAAAATAGTCTGAAAAGTGATTAGAAAATGAAAAATGTGTGATTAGATTCATTTTTAATATACTTTATGTTACATTAAATTTGAATCTACATCATACATTATTTGTTCAACATTGTTTTTGGTGTCCTAGGTTTTTCGCATTTAAAATGGAAGTCGTATAGTTTTGTTTGGGATTGACTTTTTTTTGTTTTTTAATTTTTTTTTCGTTTTTAATGAATTTTTTTAAAAAAATTATTTTATTTTTTAATCCATCTAGTCAAGTAGAACCTCAAAGCATACAATTATTATTTTATTTTTTAAAATTTTGCCTCTAGTGTACTTTTTTTAGATTTTATCACTCTTTTTTTTTAAACATCTCAGATCCTTTTCGGAAAGTAAAAAAATTTTGACATAAATTATATAAAAAAAAAAATCTAAGAATAAAAGTCTGAAAAAAAAAAATGTCTTTTTTAGTTGGATGTCAAACTAAGTTCTCGTGTGCTCACATGGCTTTGAAATGCGTCTATGATTATCCTGTACGAGTACTGAATACATATTTGCTACTAATTCGTATACTAGTATTACAATGCTCGTTCAAGGAATAATGGTGTAGATCAAAATATATCCAATACTTTTTAAAGAACTTTTGAATGTCGACTACAATTGGACATTCGTCAGGCTGGGCCAAGTTTGGGTTGCGTTAGCATTATATAATAAGAAATTTTGTATTTATTGAAGTTTGGCCCGGCCTTAATATTAGATCTCTATATTTTTCGAAGTTTAGCCCAAAATATAATTATAAATCCCAAATTTACCATCAAGCTATATGTTAAAAAAAAAAAAAATTCTGTAATTAAATTCAATAACATATTATATTTCTTAAATAAATATACTGACATTATAAATTGAAAGATTTTATGTATAAATTAAAAGATTTTTTAAATAAATTCAATCACACATTACTATAAATATGAGTTTCAATAAAATCAATAAAGATAAAGTATAGATCCTAACAAAAAATATGTATTTTAAAATATTATAATTAATTGATCAATTTAATAGCGGGTCAGACTGGTTTGGAAGTATAAATACCAATCCTATCACATTAATATATCGGGCTAAAAATGTTAACATAGTCTGATCCTATAGGTTAAAATAACATTTCTAAATTCTAAAACAAATAGAACTAGGTTGGATCGGGTGGGCCAACGGGCCAACATCCACTCCTAATTCACGTAAAACATAAATATGAATTGGGCACTTTTTTGAATATGCTGAGATATAGATATATACTTTTTAAAAGAATATTGGAGGCTTGGTTTGGGAAGTGGCTATTTTAGTAACTTTTTGGCTTTTTACGAAAAGGCGTGCAGAAAAGTAGAGAGGTGATGTGATGTGTTTTAGTTGGCTTTTTGACTTTTTGGCTATTTTAGCCACTTCCCAAACGAGGCTATAAATATGTTGCATTTCTTTTTAGAAATTCAAAAAATAAAAATTATTTATGTAAATATCTAAAAATTGTAGAATACTCTCGGAATATTACGTGTTCGTACTCTTTAACTAATCATCATTCATTATGCCCGCTTATATTTCTTAATCACCCAACACAATATCTCACATACCCATATTTTCTATCAATCACAATATTAAAGAATACCACGTGTCTATATCCGCAAATATCAGCATACTTATATTGTACCTCTATCTGCATTCATACCAATATATATATATTTCTTAGAAATGTGCTATTTTTAAAAAAAAAGAAAAAGAAAGTAACATGCATAGACAATCTAGGGAATCAGATTCAGAGGGCATGGCTAGGTTTTCAAGCATGTTTTAAGAAACAAAAAGTTCATATTCAGCAAAGCTATCGAATACAAAATGCATAGATATGAGACAAAACATTTATAATTAAAGATGCGTATCTGTTTATAATTATATATCAAAATATTTTTTATCTTACATCTATATGTTTTATGTCCAATTCATCTGTACATGTAACACAACTAGCTAGTTAAGAAAACTTATTCATGTTAGAAATATAAAACGAGAATCCCCCTATTTTACAAGCAAGGGATGGCTTGTCATCTAATGGATCCATGAGCCACACCACCTTTACGTACTATGTTACTATAGGATGACTGAAGTCTTACTCTGGTTGGTTCTAGGGAAAATATACCAGAGAAAGGACATGAAAAAGAGAATGAATAAGTTCCAAAGTCACTTTGCATCCAAGGTATATGTTAAGTGGTATGAATCACAGTATTGAATACTAATTGCTTGACTATAGATTCACAGTTTTATAGTTCTGTTATGTTATCGTAATATTATATATTTATAGTTGAAATAAAGATATGGCTATTTTAATCTTATATTATCTCAAATAAAAAAATATTGACAATTAACAATATATATATATTTACGCTGTGTTTAGTTGGGGGATTTGGGGACGGATTTGGAAAGAGAAAGGGAAAAACTGTGTGAAACTAGGTAAAATATAGGTATGTTTTATTCATATTTCACCTATTTTTTTCATTTTTTCCCCAAATCTTTCCTCAAATCTCTCAACCAAACACAGCATTAGGGAAACACATTTAAAAGCATGAAAAATCTTTTTTCCAATTGCTTTAATAATGGAAAGTGAAAAAAATATTGCAAAAATATGGATTCTTAAATTTTATTTTCATTTTTACCCTCTCTCTTATACCTCCACCTTAAATATTGTGTGTAAAAATTTTACAAGAATAATCTTTCTTAACATTAAGGTTAAATATCCAAGCACCAACCAAAATGGAGCACAAGTTTAAATGCTTGGTTGAAACTTGTTTTCTTGACTTTTAATCATGAGACATTCTTTTTCATTAACCCCTTCACATGATTCATTCTTGTAAACTAAAAAAAAAATTAAAAAAAAAAAAGAAAGGTTAACTAAAGTTGAAGTCTGATTACGTAATTTCCAACACAAATATATAGCCGTCGGGAAGCCAGTTGATTTGTCAAGAGAAAATTAATAAAAATAAAACACTTAAATGCACAAGCATTCTAATTATTTTTCACACTTCAAAAATAATGAAAAATAAGTTAAGAAAAAAGTTTAGGTATATCCCAAATTTAAATATGAATTTGATCGTTATGTTTAGGTTGGTGGGTGCACTATGGGTATTGTTTCACTAATCTGAACTATTCATTTTGTAAAACTTTTCATATATGCTATCTATGAAAAGAATTAAATTAATCTAATAATTATAATATTTTCATTTCATCACATTTGTCTTAAAAAAAAAAAAAAACTATATTCACATGTCTTATCTACTAAACACATGCGTTTATTAATGGTCTCCATTGTCATGAATGCAACTACTTTAACATTATTTATAGGACAAATTATGTAATAAATTTTAAAGCTACACTTGCATTATTTTCTGTAATCCCATCATTGTATGTTCATATTTTACAGAGAAAAAAAAAAAAAAGACGCATAAAAAACTAAAGCACCAAAGTGAAGTTCAGGTGAAATTACAAGGATTATTGATATAATTTATCTAATTTTCTTTATTAAGTGAGAATTGCTAAAATAGCTACGTGAGTTGAATGCCGGAACAAAATCAAAATATCATCATTGAAAGGATCAAAAGATGAATATTTTTTTTTAATCATATACCTAGGCACACATATGTGTACAATATAATATATAAATTATATAAACACAAAAAAAAAATAAATTAAAACACCATGGAACTAATCTCTAATAGAATAAATAAGTTTTTTTAGTGGAAAATAAAAAGAGAATACAAGATGAAAAAAAATATATATATATATATATTTTTATATTGGGGCCATTTTATGCATAAAATGAGACATATTTTTTTAAAGGTACTGTGACAAACACTATTGTTACATAAGTAGAGGGAGCCATGACCCCTGGTAGTCTTCTTATAATTCGGTCCTAATTGTATGTAATTTCTTTTTGTCCAAAATACTATTATCAATTAAAGGAGGAATCATATTAAAACACAATTAAAAATATAATATTTAAATTAATAAAATTAAAATTACAAAAACCAAAGTATAATTTTACTGAAACTAGTGGGACTAACAGTGCAATATCCCTGTGGCACGCCGATCCTTGTCTCAAACTTATATCGAACTTAAATTTAGGTAAAAATTACTTTAACAACCTAACTCCTTACTTCAAACTTATACAAAATTGAGTTTTACTTAAATTATGAACCAAATTAAGGTAGAGTCAATTGTTTTCTCAAAATCTTCAAGACTAGTGCAACTTTTACTTAAATTTGTGCTTAAATTTAAATTTGTTCATTGCCATGAATCATATCAAATAAAATTTATAAATGAATTTTAGTAAAATTTTAAGTAAAGACTGGATTGCTCATATTTTATACATACATTACTGGATTCAAAGTATAAATCACCCACCAAGGTTCCTGCGAATTTTGGCAACATCTTGACCCGTAATTTGAAACGCCTTCTTCAAAACCTCGTCTGGCACGGCCGGTTTTGAGGCAAACATGGAAAGGGAAGCTATCTGTGCGCCCGGGCTCTGGCTACTGAGCCCGGACACAGCCATTGCGGGCTTCATGGGGTCCATATTGGACAGAAAATGAATCAATCCTCTTGGAAACACAAACGATTCGCCGACACGTAGTTGTTGCGTGTACATATGGCTAGAAGTATCGATAAAACCAACAAGAATCGAACCCTCGAGGCAAATGGTCACTTCCGAGGCCCGAGGGTGCGAGTGGGGTGGGACCACTCCATTTACGGCCAGATCGACTCGGGCCATGGTTAGGCCCTGAGTGTTGAGGCCCGGTAGGTTTGCAATGGTGGTAAGAGTGACATTGAACCCGAATTGGTTGGCGGTGTTGCCGGGTTTGGACAATGCTGAGGTGGCAAAATGGGAAGGGAGTGCTAGTGATGGATTAATGCATGGTGCACCGTTGATGAAGATTGATCGGGGGTTGTTTCTGTCTGCGACGCAGTAGTCTTGAAGTGGGTCAGGGTCGGGTTTGACAAAGGTTAGTAGAAGAGAGAGGAGAGTGAGGAAGAAGTGGAATGAGAAAGAACTGGTTTTCATGTTGTTGGATTTGTACTATGAAATAATAAAATGGAATACAAACAAGTTCTATATATATTGGAGAGTAATAGTAGGTTTCTTAATTATTAAGATCAAATCAATTTGTGGGGAAGTGATGGAGTAGCTTAAGAGCATTATAGGATTGAGAACCAAGGCAAGTTAGGGCCTTCAAGGGTGTGTTTGGATTTAGACTAAAAAAAGTAAAATAATAGGAAATTGTGATCAAGTTTGCATAACAAGAATGTATTCAGTGTTCAATGCCACCAATAAATTGAGTGTTACAACGGTGTTATTTTGTTATTTTTTTAAAGATTGACCAAAGTATTCATATTCGATTCAAAACGTCCCAATAAATTTAACTCATTGCCATGGAGTTTGAATTTTGAGCAAATCCCATTATTTAGGCCTCCGAATCAAAAAATCATGTTTGTTTGAAAAGATTTTAAATTGTTAATTTTAGAGTGTAAAGTGTGTGGGTGTTCAAAATTGGGTTGGATTGGGTTTGGGCCGGGTTGACAACTTGACACTATATAATAAGAGTATATGCGTCATTTTAAGTCTAATCCAATCCGATATCATGTCTAACCTCTCCATCCTATGCCCAGTTCTAAAAGAATGCCTAAATCTCAATATTGCCCACTTAAACTAATATATATTAGCTATTTATTTTATTTTATTTTTTGTTTTGAAAAATTATTAGACCCTTTTAAAAATTATTTCAATTAGAATATAAAGGAAATTCAATTATAAAATAAATATAACCTTTTAAGAAATGTTTTAATCTAAGCTCGAGAAAATATATATACTTTTTATTTTTTTATTTTATTTTTAGTTTATTTTATAACTAAACAATAAAAAAATAAAATTAATATTTTATAAATAGATGAGCCAAACTGGACTGGAGTAAAGCTTTTTATCTCAAAGCTAACTTGAAAATTAAATGGACTCAAAATCTTAATCCGCCCTACAGATTAGGTACTTTTTCCAACATCTACAAATATGGCACTGGCTGTGCTGGGCAGGCCAGGTATGGCCATATTTTAGAATCTATAGAAGCTTATTTGTTAAAAAAATAGTTTTTTTTTTTTTTGTTATGAAGAAAGTTGTGTGCCTTTTCAAATTTCTTTATTTTGTAAAGATAACTATATTACACTTACTTATTTATCAATAATCAAATATTAGTGTGTTTGGTTTGAGTTTTCTGGATTAAGGCCTTGTTTGGGAAGACTAAATAAATGTACTTTTTGTCTTTTTGGACAAAAAAATTGAGGTTGAAAATATGGATGTTTGGGTTAACTTTTTGACTTTTTATGGAAAAATGTGTAATAAAAAATTGTGAAAATTGATTTTTAGAGGAAAATTTGAATTGGGAGTTGTGCAGTCGTAATTGTTGACTTTTGGTGAATAGTGTTAATTTTTTAACTTTTTGAGTAACTTTTTGGTTTTTTGAATTATTTCAAAGTACCCAAACTTGGCCTAAGTTTTTTAAATTTTGATTTTTTTGGTTTTCGTGTTTTTTTGTTTTTAGTGAATATTTTTTAAATTTTAAACATTTTTTTTTACTTTTTTAGATGCACCTTACTTAGATGTATCTAAAAAGTAAAAAATTTGTGAAAAAATATTTTAAAAAATTAATAAATACATAAAAATACAAAAAATGTACTGAATTCTTGTATTTTTGGTATTTAGTGAATTTTTAAAAGATTTTTTTTACAATTTTTTTACTTTTTAGGTCTATTTATGTTAGGTGTGTCTAAAAAGTAAAAAATTTGCTTAAAATATTAAAAAAATTTAGTAAAAACAAAAAAACACGAAAAATAAGAAAGTAGAATTTTTTAAAAAGTATTTTTTGAAAAGTGGAAACAAGCATTATTATTATGACAACAAAAAGCAACTTATTTTGCTATTGCAAAACAAAGGCTAAATAAATCATTTTTGGAATCACATTTTAAAGAAGCTTTTATTTTATATTCTAGATTCCAGATTAAGATTTGAGTCTCATGTTTTTTACTTTCGGCAATTTATTATTCTCATTGTTTGCTATAAATTAAATTGTAATTAAGACTATTTAGTTATTGTTCGAATAATATAATACTATGTAAAAGAAAGATTTATCTTTTCTATACTATTCTTTTTTTCTTTGTATTATTATTATTTTTTTGTTCATTTTCCTGTATCAAGAGTAACAAATGTAGAGTGGAGTTACATGACGGAATGTAATTCATAGGATTGTTGGGACAATACCTCCATTAGCTTGTAATAATTTTGCTTTAGTTAAAGGTCCCAAAATTTGTCAATGTGTCAATTTAGTGATTGGTTACCCAAAAAAGTATATATAACTTTCTATTTTTTTTTTTTTTTGATAAGAGATAAAATATAAATATAATGACAATCATGCTACAAATTCATAAATTTATACTCATAATTTTCAACCTATTGTTCACATTTATAATACACTCATTAAATCTTCACCATACACCTGCATTTTGGGACAAATCTGATACCCATTTTTTGCGTTCCCAAATTAATGCATATAATGATAGAGTTGAATATTCAATTACGAAAGAAAGTTCATGATTGATATTAAAAGAAAAAAAGGCAATTTGAGTGGATCAATCTTAATTAGGGGTTATTTGGGATGATCTAAATAAGTATATTTTTTAACTTTTTATGAAATATGAGTTGGGTTTGAAGTGATATGGTAGAGAAGTGATATGATTTAAATAAGATGATATGATTTAAATAGGATAATAACTTTTTGATTTTTTTGTGTTATGCCACCTTATGATAGTGAAATGGCCTTACAAGGGGGAAAAAATGCAATTTGAGTGGATCGATCTTAATTAGCCTTGAATTCGTCAAAATATGCAAAAAATTTTGAGAATTTATTTTTTTAATAATTTTTTTAATTTTTTTATAAGGTGAAAAAAGGTTAATGTATTTAAGAATATTTTTTTTTTAGTTGTATAGATAATTATGAATTACTAAAATATTTGTCTTTTTTAAAATGACTTTTTGATTTTTTTTTGCATGAGACTACTGTAGTTAGAAAGTTAAGTTGTCAAACAGGTTTGAGGTATTATTTGGTATAATTTATTGTAAATTAGAAGTTGATAGCTTCAAAAATAAAAGTCAAAAGTATCTCACATTAGCTTTTAGAAAGTTAAGTTGTCAAACAGGTTTCAGGTGTTGTTTGGTATAACGTTGTTTGGTACAATTTATTGTAAATTAGAAGTTGATAATTTCAAAAATAAAAGTCAAAGTATTTCTCATCAGCTTTTAAAAATTAATGGGTGTGTTTGGTTTAGCTTTGAGAGAGAAGTTTTGGAAAAAAAAATTTCAAAAAATTGTTTGGTTTGAGATTTTTCTCAAAAAATTTTCAAATTCATTCTCTCTCTCTTACACATCAATCAATCACTTTTTCTTTCTCCTCTCTCATTCTCAATCACCTTTTCTTTTACATATATCTATTCAATTACAATAAAATATCAAATTATCCCAAACTCCAAAACTACTTTCAAAATATATAACCAAACAAACTAAAAAAATTTCTAAACTCTCTTCCCAAAACTTTTTTTGAAAATCACTCTCTCAAAAACAAACCAAACATACCCAATATTTTTAATTTATTTAAATTATTTATACCTAATAAACTATAAATAACCGAAAATTATATCAAACAATCTTATATAAACTTTTATAAAAAAAAAGAACTATAAACAATTCAAATTACCTACACCAAACAAATGTTATGGTTGTCAAATGACCCTATTGATAAAACAATGATGGCCAGTAAGAACAAGCTATGGTGAGTAGTATATGATAAAAAATTTATGAACCATATTGATTACAGGCCACTTGATTTGGACCTGACAAGTGTTTGATGATCATAGTCCCCACTTGAGGAAATGTGGCCTCAAAACAAACACCTACCAGATGATCTGGGCCACCCAATGCTTCTACACCTAATGACATTGTCCAGTTAATACGTAAAATACGCCGTCGTTTCATTGAATCCAAACTTCAAACGACATCGTTCTGTGGCTTCTATTGCATTGGCAAGATCAGATCAATTAGTTCCAACTAATTAAATCCGTAGGGACCACACGTGTCCCCCGCTGCTTCCATTATTGATCTGTCACGTGCCATCTCTCTCTCTCTCTCTCTCTTGTCTCTCTCACTTTCTCTCTATATAGAATACTACTTTTGCAATCACCAGTGGAGTGGACCTGCCTGACCATCTCTACTTTCATGGCTGATCTGATCAATATCTTTGATGGGTCTCTCTCATCTCCATGAATGAGCAGTCCTCAGGTAACTAATCTATTAAAAAACCCAACCCTGGTTTTTTATTTTTATTTTAATTTTTTAAAATTTTCTTGCTTTGTTTATGAAATTAGTCCTCAATGTTTTGTTGGATCTCCATAGCTCAACCAACTAATCTTTTTTTCTTTTTGATTTTTAGCTCTCATTAAATATATTTACAATGTGCTTGCTTTACTCTGTTCCATTTACTCATTATCAATAACTCACATAAACTACAAAAAGTTCAACTTTTTCCCCCTCTTTAGAAATAGTATTATCAGTAAAAAAATAAAAATAAATTAAAGTACCTTTTGGAGTTTTTAAGAATTATATCCAACTTTTGTTTTTCTATCTCTTTTTCATAATGTTGTTTTTGTTTGATGATTGAGTTCATCCTTTTAGCAGTTTCCAGAAGTACCAGAAACTGACAAGGGTTTTCATAACTGTAAAAAAAAAAAAAAATGTGTAGATAGTTGAATAAAGAAAAATGTTTGTTTTGGAATCAAAAAATAGATCTTTTGTTTTGAAATTAACCAAATAGAGAACATATCACATGGGTCTTCATTAGTTGCATTATTGTTAATCTTCTTTTTGTCTTCACTGTGATCTTCTTATCTTTGGTTTCTTTGTCTGATTTAGTGGATTCATTCATTGCCCAGGCCATTGTGTGAAACATTGTGTGTTTTTATGGTGGTTTTATGATTCAACCTTGAGATTCAGTTTTGAGAGCATTAATGGGTGAATCAATTGTAGAAGCACCAAATGTTGAAAATAAGGTACACCCATTTGTCCTTTTGATCAGTAAAATTGATCCACTTGTTTAATTTCTTTCCAATTATTGTTTTCTTTTAGATTTATGGTTAATTCCAATCCATAATTGCAAGGTTTCAATACTGTGTATGTTGTCGTGAGTTGTCACTTTGTTTCTTGCTTGGAAATTTGGATTGATTTTTGGATCTTGTGTTTATATAAACAGATGAGAGAGTCACTTGACTCTGGTGCTTCTTTGGAAGTATCAGTTTCGTTCGGTAGGTTTGAAAATGATTTGCTTTCTTGGGACAAATGGTCATCTTTTTCCCAAAATAAGTACTTGGAAGAAGTTGAGAAGTGTTCAACGCCTGGATCAGTAGCTCAGAAGAAGGCTTACTTTGAAGCTCATTACAAGAAAATCGCTGCTCGGAAGGTTGAACAACTGGATCAGGAAAAGCAAATGGAAACTAATCATTTCACGGAAGATGAT
Source organism: Camellia granthamiana (assembly GCA_036172215.1). Taxonomy (NCBI): domain Eukaryota; kingdom Viridiplantae; phylum Streptophyta; class Magnoliopsida; order Ericales; family Theaceae; genus Camellia; species Camellia granthamiana. Next base: position 48,919,207 of record CM069913.1, on the reverse strand, counting down.
CAAAATGGTAAAGATCATGTTGGTCAAAGCTATGTTGAAGGAGTTGAGCAAGTTACCAATTCAATTGGTGTCATGAGCGTCAGCCACTCTGATGAGTCCAATGAGAATGAAGCAATCACCGAGTTTCAAAGCTCACCGGTCGATGGAGCTAAGGAAGAAACGGATGGCATACTGGATAGCCCTAAATTGAATAGATCAGAAGAAGCTGTTGTGGTTCGAGAGGACATTCATCTAAATGGATTTGAGGAGAAAGTCGAAGTGCCATCCTTTTCGGTTCAAGAGGATGCTCATCTAAATGGATTTGAGGATAAAGTGGAAGTGCCATCCTTTTCGGTTCAAGAGGATGCTCATCTAAATGAATTTGAGGATAAAGTGGAAGTGACGCCCTTTTCAGTTCAAGAGGACGCTCATCTAAATGAATTTGAGGATAAAGTGGAAGTGCCACCCTTTTCGGTTCAAGAGGACACTCATCGAAATGGATCACAGGACAAGGTGGAATCGCCAATGAACTTGGAGGAGACAGGAAACACACTTGAAAATAGAAAGGAAAATACGAAATTGGATGCATCAAACAAATTTCGAAAGGTGAAGGTACTGAATGTGCTGACGAATAGTTGTTTAAAGCAAATTAGGATGGTAGAGATTCTTTAAGATTGGGTTTGGATCAAGGATTTGAGGAAATTTGTGGAGGGAAAGGAAATAAGAAGGGAAAAGTGAATGAAATAGAAACTAATTTTGTTGTCACATTTCCACTTCCTTTTCCTTTTCAAATCCCTTCTCAAATCCTTGATCCAAACAACCCAATTGGTTTGGCTATTCTGCTATCTCACATTATTTCATGATATGTTATTTAGGTGACTCCCTCCAAAAAAGACAGGAGTTTAATGGGAACGAAGAAGAAACCAGCATCATCACCTTTACCCAAAAAATCTCCAGAGATTTCCACCCCAAAACCATCAAAACCGACATCAACCTCCACTTGGTCCTCAACAAAGAAGACAAACGGGTTATCATTACCGAGGAGCAAAAATCTTTCTTCAGGAGAAAGCAAGAAAGTATCTCCTTCATCCCTGCACATGTCTCTTAGTTTGGGTCCTTCAAATTCCGATTCAAATTCTCTTACCACAACTAGAAAGTCTCTCTTTATGGAGAAAATGGGGGACAAGGACATTGTTAAGCGAGCATTTAAGACATTTCAAAACAATTTCAACCAAGTAAGAGCTTCTGATGATGGGAGATCTTTTGGACAAAAGGAGGTTGGTTGTTATGTGGCGTGTATTGTTTGCTCATATAATTATGATTATCTGCTTTTGAATTGTTAAGACACTGGCAATGAGTTTATAATCTTTTCCTTTTGTGGACTTTGATCAGATGTCAACTACAAGGCCAGAACAAAAATTGTTCACTTCTTTGACTGCTCGGAAGGAGAACGAGGGGTAATCTGCAAACCTGATTCTCTTTATTTGCAAATGAATTAGTGCTTGCGTATTGAATAGTTAAATATTTAAATCTTAGAGGAAAATGTTGAAAACCCTGAAATTATTCTCATATGTGAAATGCTTAGGAAATTGAAATCTTTTATATTCATATTTCTTCTCTGATTAAAACTTCAGAAGCTTGGTTAACTTCCTTATATATCTGTAATTTTTTTTTTCTTTCTAATTTCAATTACATATTGAGATTTAACCTATGAAATCAATAGTTACTCATAAGTAATATGCTAAATGCAGATTATGAGCCCACAAATCCAGTGTAAAATTCAATGCTTTCAACTCAAATGTTTAATAGCTTCCTTTTATTTTCTCTTTTCTTTTTGCACTGTCTGGATTCTGCTTACACACTATTATCACAGCGTTTGTTGGTGATTGAACATTGAAGATTTCTTTGCACCTGTAGATTCAGAATTATGTTTGCAATCTCTTTGATGTAATTTAAAATATTTTCATTATACTTCAGTATTGACAATGTTAATTAATTTTAATGTCTTTGCAAGGATTAAATTGCCTTCAAAAGATTAATGTTGAATTGTGGTGCATATGTGTATGTTATTTTTTTACATGTGTGAATTTTATGATGTCACATAGACAATATGCAGGCTTCCATAAGTGCATGTGTTTGGTTTTTTCAGTTACCTACCTGATTGACTTGTTTGAGCTTTAATTATGAATTATCTAATTTATTTGTAGAATAAGGAAGGCAGCAGAGAAGATGGATGCTCAAAGAGCTCAATTGGGAAGAAGCTGGAATGCTTCCTCAATCGGGTATGATGTTTGAGTTTGTTTCATTTGAAGGATTCAGATATCTCATTGTTTGTTAGAAAACGCCTTTATTGTTCTGGAGTCCAATGCTTAGTTGCAAGAAACTCCTACTTGAGTGACATTTTTTACTCAGAAACACAATTCTGTCCCAAGTAAGAAACTTGCTTCCGTTGAGGAAGAAATTCGTTCTCAACTGAGATAGAACCTCTCAAACATAAAAATCTTAAAGAAACAAAAGAAAAACAATACATTCTATTTACATAATATTTAGGGTAAATTACATTGACCTTCCCTAAGATTTGGAGAGAATACAATAAGTCCTATAATTTTGGTATAATTACACTGGGCTCTCATAAGGTTTTAATTCACATAACATTTAGCACCCTTTTCATTAATAATTTGTTAGTCATATAGCTGAAAAAAATGGTGATGTCATATCTTTTACATTGAAATGTATATTTTTCCTTGTTTATTATTGTGATTTCACACTATTTGCATTAATTTTAGTCACTTTAGCTTTACTAAAAGGAAGGTTAATGTAATTATGTCAAAACTATGGGTCTGCTTGTATTTTCTCTATACCTCAAGGGTGGTTAGTGTAATTTACCCTAATATTTATTTATACTTAACAAGGACAATTTGTAATTGACATCAATCTCCAATAATAATTTATATTTTTAATACATATTTTACAAGAAGCAGAAAAAAATACTTGTTAGAATGTATTTATATATAAATATACACGTTCCCATTTGCACTCCCAACCTTAGAAACTTCTATATGCCCTCGCTCCCGTCCCGTCCCGTCCCGTCCCGTCTCCGCCCTCGCTTCGCGCAACAAAGGTCTACTGTACTGGTTTTGATCTACACATTTTTTTGCTTTTGTCTAATCTTCTCTTGCAGTCAATGTTCTTCTTTCTCTTCCTGCTGTACATGTCATCTCTTTAAGTAGAATTGAAGTTATCATCGTATTTGCATGTGACTAAATATTTTCAATGTGTAGATTTTACAATTTTTTCACTGACAGTTAAAATAAATAAAAGTTTTTCAAAAGTAAAAAAGTGATTTTGTTAGACAATTTTGGAATTAAAAAAAAGCATTACCAAACTTCACTTTGCCTTTCACACCAAACTGAATTTTTTCATTTATTTTATATAATGAATATATGTATATATATATATAATAGTAGTATAGATATAGTACACAATTAAATTGAACTAGTATTATACTAACTGAAGATGGCCAAACTGGAACCTGCAGTAACTTGAGTCTCAATGTTAGCGTGAACCCATTTATGACAATCCACAACCCCTCTCTCTCTCTCTCTCTCTCGCAGCAATACTTGATCAACCTGACCATTTTCATCCACATTCAACCAGGCAAAATACAGAATTACCTCGTTTATTTATCCATCTAGTTTTAATATTATCCGTGTTCATAAAATTAGAAATATACCTTATTTGATGCTTCCAAATTGTAAACCATAAATAATAGTGGAAGACAGTTTTGTTCATGTAGCTTGTAGATAAAATGTTCATTTAGCTTGTTATCTAGAATTTGTTTACAAATGCTTGTGATTAACTAGTTAATTGGGAAGTGCTGTCAAGTTTTGTTGAGAATATAATATAAATAATAAAGTTGCCCCTCTCTCTAATAGCTTAAGCTTTTAAATGAGTTGGTGGTCAACAATTTAATAAGTCTTTCCCCTGAAAGTACAATCTTAATGGTTTACTTAGAACAGGTCATTGAAAGGATCTGGTATGGATCAAAGGAGTGCAAAGCCTGCCCCATCTACTTTTGGCTTGAGAAGTGATGAAAGAACTGAAAATCGAAAAGGACCGGGTATGGATCGAAAGAGTGCAAAGCCTGCCCCATCTTCTATTGGCTCGAGAAGTGATGAAAGAGCTGAAAAGCGAAAGGAGGTAAGCATTGACTACCCATCCTTCCTCTCTCCTATTATCTCTTTTAACATCTTGTAGATGTGAATTTGACTTCTGTTAATCATATGTATATTATGTGTATTTAACTTTATTTTTCTTATAAATATTTTGGTTTTTCAAGAAACTGCAGGAAAAATCGTATTCTAAGGAGGCAGAAAAAACAGACCTTAGTTCAAAGTCAAAGGTACACTTTCAATCATGTATATAGTTTTCCATTAAGACCGTGATGGCTCAACCTATTTATTAATCATGTATGGCTGTTCAAGTATCTCTACTCTTTTTTACACCCATATTGTATCTGAACAACTTATACTTGACATAGGAGGAAAAAGAGGTGGCTGAGATTAAAAAACTACGGCAGAGACTCAATTTCAGAGCCACCCCTATGCCAGGTTTTTATCGGGGGCATGCGACATCAAAGAGCCCTTTGGATAAGGTATATCTTAATTCTAGTTTCTTTTTCTGACCATAAATTTGAAATTCCTTTTCTAACGAAGGTTGATTGAGACCAATTTGTTTTGAGAGATATATCTTCACATATGAATTTTTATAGTGGAAAATATAGACAAACACATTGCACCTACCATGAGATGTCATTAGGAAGAAATATGGACTTTCCTTTTTATTTTGGCGAGGACAATATAGTAGTGTGTTCTTACCAACATTTTCTCATGATGGTGGTTGGAAATGGTGGGGGCCAGACAAACTATATATCCTTCACTCATCAATTCAAATGCTTTCTAGAAAGTTTCTTTGTGCAATTATAATATTAGGGAATGGCTGAAGTTTCTGTAGATATCAACTACTATTAGTGTTAGGCAAGTTATTGTTGGTGGGAGAGGATGGTTGTCTTCCTTGTGTAAAACAGAAAATGATTGCTTATCAAGTGGGCATGGATTGAGTCATAGTAAACGCTAAACATGATATTTTTTAATGAGTTAAGCATTTCTTTGTTGTTGAGATTGATGTGCTTTTTGTCCATTTTGGAGTCCTGCACATTACAAGTCAAGCAAACATTGGCCTTGTTGATGGTCATATAAGCAGGGTCTTTTGAGAACACTGCAGTTTCAGCATGGTTATCAAAATCATGATCCGGATCGTAGGATTGTATGATCCTAAATTGCCAAAATGATCCAAATCATTGTAAAAATCGGTAATATAGCAGGATTGCATGTAGGATTGTGTAGGATCTTGTGGGATTGGTTGCAACCAGGATCTTTGGGTTGGTGATTTTTCATATTATTTTTTTAATATGCATCATCCTTGTTAGTATTTTTATCTTAATTATGTTTGGAGAAAGTAGAATCTTTAAATTCTCGAGTTCATCATACAATCCAATCCATGAGACTGTTACCGATTCCTCGTAGGATTCTGATTTTAACAACCATGTTTCTTAGCATGTGTATGAGAGCAATGTTTGGAAGAATGGGTTCTGATTGACTTCAACTTGACATAAATGTGTAAATATTTTAGATGATGCCTCACTTCTATAAATTATGACAATTTTACAGAAATGAATTACAATGCCGAAATTGGCAGACATCTGTAGGGTAAATGCTCTTTTTTATGCTTTTAATCATCATTCTTGCACAAATCCGTCTTTACAAACCATAAGTAAAAGCTTTTGAGAGCGTCGTTTCATGAGATTATTAACGTAATGGTCAGTCAACTGTAGTATTATTAACGTAATGGTCTGTCAACTGTAGTATTTATCAAAAAAAAAAAAAAAGGTCAGTCAACTATAGCAGTCTCTCATCCTTTTGGACTATTAGTTTTTTTGTACCTACAAATGCTTTTATAAACATAACTTAGACCATTTTCCTTTGATGGGATGTTAAGGATGTCCTTTGGATTCTTGAAAGATTAAGATCCCTCCATGTTTTGGTGACTTGGGGTGAAATAACATACCCAAAGCCTTTTAGCACTTTGTAAACTCCAGGCTTGAGCCTCCTGTGTCAAGTTAACTGGAAAATTGTGAAAGTGCTTTTGTAAGTAATTCAGATTGATAAAAAGAAAAGCAAAGATTGATTATAAGTTCTGGCTTTTCTATTTTTTTTATGCGTAAATTATACCAACCTCCTTTGAGATTTTGAGAAAATACATCAAGCTCCACAAGTTTCACATAATTACACTGAGTTACCTTAATATTTGAATTCACAGAATACTTCTAAGCTCCCTGTTATCAATAATTTGTTAGCCATGTGGACATCTCTTATGGACATCTCTTTTGCCATTGTTTATCTCTATGTCTACAAATCATCTGTATTAATTTTAGTCATTTTAGCCGTACTAAAAAGAAAGTTGGTGTAGTTATGCCAAACTTGTGGGGTTTGTTGTATTTTTCTTATGTCTTAGAAGCAATGTCTGTAATTTACCATCTGAATTTTTTATTTTTACTTTTTCATGTTTCCTCTCTACTTGTACTAAACATGGACTTATGGCTACGATGTAGGAGGGTGCCAAGAATGAACGCCATCATCGACCAGAAAGGCACAGGTGAAAGATTTATCGGCAACTAACTACCCAAGTCAGATGAATTCGTGAACCTTTATCAAAGATTGGAATAATGTGGGAGGCAGAGCAAACTTTGGAGAAGAAACACATGAGTGGAAAAGGCGAGGAGGAGGCACGTATAGAAGAAGAAATTACTTTAGTAAGGACCTATCACGTAATATAAATGCTTAGCCAACAGAAACACCATTAATGAGTAAGAGGATGCATCTCTGAGTACAGAACCAAAAACCTGTATGGGCCATCATGTCATTTGGTGCGTCGGTTTATCCATCTATTATGAGCGGGAGATAAAGAAGAGATTGAGGCTCTTTGCCATCTTTATATTGATAATCTCTTCCCTCCCTCTGAATTGCAGTATTATATATAAATATGGAAAAGGAAGTGTTAAAAGAGTAGAGTTTATGGAATTTATAGACAGTTTGTCCAACTATGTGAAGAACATGAAGTTCTGTAATTTGCATCTTGATATATATAATTGTTAGCTGTAGACATTGTGTGGTTATTAATGTATATTTAAAAATACTTTTTTGGTCCTGCTTATTCTTGCACCATTGCACAAACCTTGGTTATCCAACTATGATGTATTGTATACTATAGTTTTGAGTAAATTTGATACCAAAATTTGATAAAGTTCTGTTGTGTCATGAGACACACTGTGCTTCTCTGTCTATATATATAGGGGTATATATAAAACCTTCAGAATTTTCTGGTTTTTATCCTACTCTATCCATGGGAAATGTTGTGTTGCTTCCTCATTGATATTGTTTTTCATTTCAATGTCTTGTTACTTTTTAAAATCTTAAAGTTTTTGTTTTCACAAACGAAAACAATTGAAATCCATTTTTTTTTTAATTTTTTGTAATTGTGAAAATAGTTTTTGAAAATGCAGAAAACGTTGCCTAAAAATGGGTATTTTCAAAATATTTTCTCAAAAATGATTTGTCAAATAATTTTTTTCAAGTCAGTTATGTTTTGAGAATAGAAGTTGAAAACAAAAATGGCATTTATTGATCCAATCGCATTTATTGAACCAAAGTAAATTAGATAGATAGTATTGATCCAGTGGCATTTTTTGAAACATCCCTATCAACAGACCACCCCTCGCCGACAAAAGGTCAGGGTTCACCAATAGGGGGTTGGTTCAGTGGATAAGACATTTGAATCTCTTGCTCAAGGCTTGGGTTTGAATCTCCATAGTTTCTTGTTGGGGTTAAACATACTCCTTAGCGTCTGGAGCACGAGGGGGCCTAAGCTTCGGCCCCGACGTAGGTGCGGTTGGGTTCTCTGCAGATATGCTGTACGTGCTAAGGGACAATACTCCCTGGCAGATATGTTAGAATAGCCTATTTGCATATCTATTTTCTTGAATCAAAAAAGAAAAAAAAAGATCAGGGGTTCAACTCTAACTTAGAGGTGGTGACATTGGTAAAAAGGGCTCAATTATTTTTATCTATTCAATCAGTCACTCGTTGTAATTTTTACTTAGTGGTCCCCCTTTCCTACCCTTGAGGAGTAGGCAAAATATATACATTATATTTTGATCTTAAAATTTAAAAATTTTTTTTTTTGAACCATCCTGGTGGTCCTATACACCTCATATTATTTGATTAGCATAGTGAACCCTTGATCTTAGCTGCGTATTTTCTTTTATCTGAAGAAGAAGAAGATCTGAACCTTGAAAAACAATGCCTTGGTGTTTAAAAGTTATTTACAAGAAAATTTTCAGCACATATACAGTTCATTACATTTCTATAAAAAAATAAAAAAATTTGTAAGACTAAAAACTCTCCCCCTTTGTAGTAGTTCATCACACTTCAATCGTTTCTTTCCAAGGAAAATTCAAGTCAACAAAAGAGAAGATGAAATAGCACTAACATTTTCAAAAGAATTAACACATTTGAATCACTCAAGTCATGTTAATTAGGTACCTAGCATTATATGTTCATCTATGGGCTGTTTTGGCAATAAGCCAAAAAAGCCAAAAATCAGTTTTTAATCTGTTTTGATTCACATCATCTCTTACATGAAACAGTGAAAAAAATAAAAATAAAATCAAAAAATCATCTTTCCAAAACAACCATATGTACAATCTCTTTACTGCATTTGAGGCCTCTTTAGAAATCATCATCTGATTCACTAGAACTGCTCTTCGACTTGTCCGACATGAAATTTTCCGGCAATCTTGGGAATTTAACCGCATTCCTACTTTCCGGGGACTTTGGTGACGATGTTGATCCCACATTTGTTTTTGTTGTTGTCTTCCTCTTTTGCAGATTTCTCGCGATATCAATGCAAGCTTGATCAACCATGCCCAAGAAATCTTTGACAACGATAAATAGTTGAAGTGGGTTTTTTTCCTTATCCTTAGAAGCCCCTGCTTGATAGTACTCTGTTGTTCTTTTTACAAGCTCCATCACTTTTGTTTGCTCTTGTTTTACTACTTCAACTTCTTGTCCTGCAACTTGAAGAAAACTTTTCATCTCCCTTACAAATCCTCCTTCACTGTCCCCGCATCGTGTCAAAACTTGTCGAATTTCATCAATGTGGGCTGTTAGAACCGAGCACGTTTTAACCAATGCATCGTACTCTGTTGTGGCTGCTTTCTTTACGTTCGAAAACTCAGAACTAAGTCCGCCTACTACTGGTAACCCGAGTTTCGTATATTCCCTCTCTTTATCATCTTTTGATGTCGAATTGTCAGAATTTCGAGCAGTGTCATTGTTGCTACGGCTACTGCTGCGACTTAAGCTGCGATTTTTATTGAGAACACAACGTTTACCCTCTGCTCGGACTACTTCTTGCACGACAAAGTGTAGTAATGTGGTTTTTCCGTCTGTGCTTTTGACATCGGAGAGCTTTCGAAGAGTGGTGAGGCTGAAAGCTTGTGCATTTCCTCTTGAAGTTCCAGCATTCATTCGATTGCCGGCCTTGAGGATGGCTTCTAGAAGTTTCAAGAAGAGTCCGCGTGTCCGGAGCTCCTTGCACGCCAAATCAAGTGTTTGTAAAATTTCCTTTAGGTGGAGAATCTCTGAATTGTAATTGGATCGGAAAAGCATGGCGTCGAAGTGAGTGAAAGCCGATGGAACAGCGCCGAGGAGGTGGTAGAGGAAGGATTCAGCATCAGCCAGTCTTGTTGGGTCTCCATCAAATGCAAGGATTTCAGATTCTTCTTCTTTGGTTGGGGCTATTTTTGTGAGTTTCTCAAGTGTGTCGCTATCTAGACCTTGGCCTTCGATGAGCGAGTCAATGACTTCATTGCGAGAAATGGCTAGCGATCTTAGCACAATTGCCGTGTTTTGGGACTTCCTTTCATCGAGTATGAAAACCCGAGAGCGCGGATTTGACTTTTTGCTTTTTGGACTCGATGAGCTGCTGTTTGCTTTAGGGGATTGCCGGGCAGATGCAACATTTCCGAAGAGCGCTTCCATAAGATCATCGTCAAATCTGGATTGCCAATCGAAGAGTCTTTAAAAAGTCAGAACCACCAAAAACACAAAAATCTAGCATTAAAATTTTGATAAAGGACTGATTGTTACCTGAAGGAACCACCATCAATTTTGTGCCACACCATTGAATGATCAACATTAGGATTCACCTTGTCCCAGTGCAGGGGCTTAAGTTTAACCTGACCGTTCCCATCACCTGTCGAGCCTTCTCTAGACAAAGACTCGCTTTGTTTGTTGCTGCTTGGGATTCCTTTTGGCGGTGGCAGTGGTCTGGATGATGAAGCCAAACCGGGTGCTTTAGGTGGTGGAGGTGGTGGTGCAGGACCTTTTTTAGCTGGGATTGATGGAGGAGGTGGAGGTGGTGCCGGACTTTGCCTATTTGGAATAGCCAATACAGATGCCACAGGCGGTGGTGGAGGAGGTGGTGGTGGTGGTGGTGGTGGTGCAGGACTACGTGTATTTGGAATAGCAAATACAGATTCCACAGGTGGTGGTGGTGGCGGCGCAGGACTACGCGTATTTGGAATAGCAAATACAGATTCCACAGGAGGTGGTGGTGGTGGTGGTGGTGCAGGACTACGTGTATTTGGAATAGCAAATACAGATGCCACAGGTGGTGGTGGTGGTGCACGACTACGCGTATTTGGAATAGCAAATACAGATTCCACAGATAGTGGTGGTGGTGCAGGACTACGCATATTTGGAATAGCAAATACAGATTCCACAGGAGGTGGTGGTGGTGGTGGTGCAGGACTACGCGTATTTGGAATAGCAAATACAGATTCCACAGGAGGTGGTGGTGGTGGTGGTGTAGGACTACGCGTATTTGGAATAGCGAATACAGATACCAGGGGCCGCGGTGGTGGAATTGACGAGCCTTGTGAAGTTGAAGACTTGCCACGGAGTAGAGGAATTTCATGTACAAGATTTTCAGCTTTATTATCTTGCCTTTCACTTCTGCTACTCATTCGTTTCTCTTCCTCCTTGGAATTGCCATTAAATACCTCTTTTCTGAAACTTTTCTTTCTTTTACCCCCTTGTAGGTTCCTCCAATAAAGCACATCCAAACCGTCCTCATCGATAATTACCCCTCTCACATTCCCATCAAATCGCGTAAATTCATTAGGAGCCACTGTTGGATCGCTCCTCCTCCGGCTGTAATAAGGAATAATAGTATTATTACCATTACCATTCTCTTTCTTCTTCTGTGAGTACTTCTGAAGCACCAAGAAGAACAACAAGGATAGGACTAAAGTGCTTGCCGCGGTTGCAACAACCGCCTTAACAACAGTCCCTTTTGAAGACGACTTACCCGGTTGTGGCGGTGATGGTGGCGGCGGCAGCGGTGGTGGTGGCGGCGGCGGCCGTGGTGTAGGAACTGAAATTCGAAATGGGTAAACGGTCTCAAGGTTTCGTGGTGAATCCAATTGACAAAAAGAGGAAGGAACAACAGAGACGAACACGAGGAACTGGAAGAGAACTATCCATGGATGAAATTTTGAAGCCATGGATTTTTTTGATAGAATTGGAGAGAGAGAGAGAGAATATTGAATCATTTGATTCAGTTGTTACTTTTGTTATTGAATGGTGGTTTGGTTGTTGACATTTTCAAAGGAGGAGTGGTTAGTTGTTTCCTGGATTTTGCCCGGGCTTTCAAATTTGAAATTACTGTAATATCCTTGAATACTAATAATTTATAGTTGACTAATAAGGGTGTTTTAGAACTTTACTTGTGTTTTTGAATATAGTATTCCCATTATTTGCTTTAAAATATAATTTGTGGTTTTCTATGTCCTGACGCCAAGCTCAATCGTCATTGAAAGTAAGTTGAATTAGTATATGTTGCTTATTTTTAATGTTTCAAATTACTATATTTTTTATTGTATTGGGATAAGCTCACAACTAACAAGGATTAGTTAGAAGAAGACTTTATCAATTTTTTTATCCTCCATTTAACATTGAAAAAAATAAAAATAAAAATATTTCACAACAGTAAGACTTATCCTTATCCTTTTTTATAAGGTAAATTTGAATTATAAAAATAAGAAAAAATTACAAGTTAGTCCATTTAACTAAAAATATTTACAAAATCATGCATGTGCTACTCTTTTCTGTGTAAAAAAAACAGCCAGAGTTGCATTTCCAAAAGACTCACTGTTTAGTAGTTTTTCTCCCCACCTTTCATGGAATAGTAATTTCACATTAAGATGGTCTCTCCAAATAATGGAATAAAAGGATAACGCTAGGAATTCTAAATTTTTTATCAAACAAATGACCAAATGTCTCACATGACACCCATGTGAAACATTTAGTCATTTGTTTGGTAGAAAATTGGAGGATAACATTTTCGTTTAAGATAACAAAGATAACAAACTCTACTACTCTAATATAGCTACGTGTTTCAACTTAATTATGTAACAACCACATATATAGTGAGATCTACTCTCCTTGGTTTAATTTTCAAAAACTAGTTCGCTAAAAATAAAAAATAAAAAAAACTCACTATTTATACGACTTTCTCTTTTTTGAATAGAAATTATTTTGAAAAATCCAAAAATATATTTTTAGTAGTATTTATTTTTGTCAAATTAATTTTTAATTTTTCAAAATAAATTAAATAAATAAATAAAAAGCAAGTTGAGAACTCAACCTAACAAAATATGTCTATATGTTAATTTGTTATTAGATAATAAAACTACATGTCAATAATGAGATGATATTAGATAATTTTTCAATTAAAATACGAAAAAAATTACTAAAAATAAAAAATACAAAAAATTATTATAAAAAAGCCTTAAAAATCGTATGTTAAATTAAAAATCAAACATTTTTTTTAGTTGAGGGGAAGAGTGATATTAAGTGATAGTCTAAGGGGATAAAGTGTAATTTGGTAGTTGTTTGGAGTGCTATATAACTACATTTTTGACTTTTTGATTAAAAAAGTAGAGAAAAAAAGATGTATGTTTGGAATAATTTTTTGACTTTTTACAAAAAGATGTGTAATAAAATATTGTAGTAAAATTCAAATAACCATTTTACCCTTTTGACTTTTGGGTAGTTGAATTCAAAAGGCAAAATAATAATTTTGTCCTAGTGGCTTTCCCTACAAGCTATCCTTGAATAGTATAGATTTTTTAATTTTTTTAGTAATTTTTTGACTTTTTGACTTTTTTAGTTTATCCCAGACAAGGCCTTAGTTCTATAGTTAAATGGATATTTTGTCATTAAGGTTTAAATTGAAAAATAAAAAAAATAATAATAAATAAAGAGGATTAAGTGTCACAATTTTTATTTAAAGAGAGAAAAATGATATAAGACAATAGTTTAGGGGTACAATGTAATTTGCTCATGATATTGCCATTATTATTGTTTTTTAGAGGAGTGAAAGATTGTACTTTGTACATTTCTTCCAGACCCCAAGAAGAAGTATTGTGCAATGAATATTGTATTATTATTTGTTTTAAATCATATTGTTACAAATGGAAGGTGAAACTAGAAGAGTATGTTTGACAATACAAGAAGAAAGTGCTGATAACCTAATTGTTATGCAGTGGTTGAAAAAGACAACTGCTAACCCCATTGAGAAATTCCTGTCTGCCATTTGTAAGTGTGTAAATGGTCAAAGTATAAGACAAACTCTCCACAACTTGTAATGTAGTGGTTGGTTTCTTTGGTACCCTAGGGTCTATTCAAAATCTGCAGTGTATTTTTTTTTTTTTAAAGAAAAATGTTAAATATACAAGAATTTTATACAAATAAAAATCTATATAAGGTCATTTTTGCAATAATGAACATAGTGATAGAATTTTTTATTTCTAATGGATAAATACAAATGAGAAATTATATAGAAATGTACTTTCTAAATCAAATTTTAAAACTCAGTGATGTATAAAAGAGATAATTGATTCATGTTAGAAAAGAAATAAAGCTACCTAGATATTCTAATAAAATATATATTATCAAATTTGAAAGGCGAATCTAATTTTCGAATTAGAAAGTGAACTTATATACATCATTCGGTTTAAGACTCTATGCTCTTCTACATCAATTTTATTTGTATATCACTTTTTTTTTTTTTTTTTATCATTTTTATTTATATAAAAGTCTAGTTAATGAGTACCTTAAAAATATTGGTTAACAAAATTTAAAATAATTATATATTTTTTATAATACATAATTTTATAAAGATTATAAACCTGTTTAAATTTCAAACTTGTTGACGGGTGTTCTTTTGTATTATGAAATTCAAAACTGTGCTAATATTTCTTGAAGTTTGGGGATTTTGAGGTATTTAAAGCACATGGTTGACTCAGTGAACACTAAATCGTGGAAGTCGCAACATAAATAAAATCTTCGGTGTTGTTCTTTTTTAGAAATCACACAATTAAGGGGTGGTTTGGCAATGTTGGTTTTTTGGTTTTTTGTTGAAATTTTTAGTTTGAGAATTTTTTTGTTTGTTTTAGTTTTTTTTTTGAGCTTTTTGACTTTTTTGCATTGGAATGATAAAATTACTCTTTACTTAGAAATGATACTTTTTTGACTTTTTATTTGTATATGGGTTAATTTGGTAATTTGGCATCCAAAGTCAACTGTTTTGTCATTTTGTGATTTTGTAACTTTTTTTTATCCATATGTACTTATTTAGTCCTAACAAGAAAACAAAATCGGGGCTAAAATATGAAGTAAGTTTATAGGCACAAAAATCAAATATAGAATGAGATATAAGTTATTTTAATCTAGGACTAAAAAGTCTCGTTTGAGGTGAGTTTTTTGACTTTCTTGACTTTTGTGAGAGAAAAAATGGAATGATTACGATTTAGATGTGATATTTTTGGGCTATTTGGAAAGTGAGATTTTAGCTCAATTTAGGCTAAAATTCACGAAAGGACAAAATATGTTAAAATAGTTAATAAGACAAAATGTCACATCAAACCCATAATCATTTCACTTTTTCTCTCACAAATAATACATTCCACTATAAAAAAAATTCAATCATCTTTCCAAACTCAAAAATTTTAACCTACTAAAGTAATCAAAAATTAAAATAGCCTACTAAAATAACAATTTCCCAAGAATCCACTTTGTCCTATTGACTTTTTAGCCAATTTTGTCTTTTTGTGGTTATTTTAGCCTGGTAGCCCTATGCTAAACGAGAGCATAAGGGGTGAGGGTTATGTTTCATTCTATATTTGGTTTCTGTATTGTTAACATTATTGTAAAATATAGGCTATGTTTGACATGCCTATTTGGACTAAAATAGCTATATAAAACAAAATTGGCTATTTTAGCCAAATAAGGTAAAATATTGCATCCAAATCATAATTATTTTATTTTTTTCTCACAAAAGTCAAAAAAATTAAAAAATTTATCCCAAATAAAACTTTTTAATCCCAGGCTAAACACATCCCAAATGAAGACATAATGTGAAATTATGTTTAAAATAAATTTAAATCACATCAGCTATATTTTTTAATATTTTAATTGGATACATATAGCAGTTTTTTTCAACTAACAAAAATTTCTCTGGTTGACAGTTGTACAAGTTGTGCACTTGCAAGGTTGAAAATGTAACTCTAGTTTGTTTTTAAAAACATAATTTTTTATCAAAAAACTTTTGAGAAACTTGAATTATTTTATTATTATTAGTTAATGAGTTTCTTTAGATATTTAAAATATTTGTACATAATGTATGAGAGCGTGTGTAATATGTAGGGTAAATTATAATTTAACCTCCTGTGATTTGCCTCAAAAACACGGAGCCCTCCTATAGTTTCATTTGTAACACTTAAATCCCCTATACTTCATACCAGAGTGCAAAATCCAACGGAACTGTTTGTTTGAACAGTGCGTGTGTTGCACGACCAGAACTGTTGAGTGGAGCACGTTTTCCCGCCCAAAAACATATGGCAAATGACCAAAATACCTTTATTGCCATATATATTCACAAATCAAGGCCCAAATAAGATAGAACCCTAAATTGAAATGTTCTCAGATTGTCCGAAAGTTGCCCAGATTTTCCTAAACTTGAAGATTATTGTTGGATGGCTTCTTCATTTGCTTCCGAAAGTGGATAGTCAAGGACAAATGCTCCAAGACTATGTTATTGTGGAGAGAGATCCCCTGTGAAGACTTCAATGACATCTGGAAATATGGGTAGAAGGTTTTATGGTTGTGCAATATATGGGGTAAGCAAAACCTTTTTTTTTTTTTTTTTTTTTTTTTTGGAAAAAAAAAATTGAATTTTTTTTGAAAAGGAATTTGTGGACTCATATTTTTTTACTATAGGTTGATGTAACTTGTGGCTACTTTGAATGGGTTGATCCACCCATGTGCCAATGTGGGAGCGTGTTGCCAAAGATGGTTGCAAAGATGAACAGATTGGAGAAGGAACTAGCAAGAAGTTGTAGAAGGGAGAAAATGTTTTGCAAAGCTCTGTTTGGGACATGGGTTTTTTTCTTTATCATGACAATGTTCTAGGTAAAGTTTGTTGGAGTAAAGAAAAATGGGTTGTTATTGGGCCATAGAGTTTGAGAGATGAAAAATATAGTCAAGGTAGAAAATGAAGGTGTACAATGGTCTGTGAAGTAATTGTAATGAAAAATAAATGTGTAAAATGAAAGAATGTTTTGGTCAAGAAATGTATGCATTTGATGAACCAAAGAAATTGTAATGAAAGAATATTTTGTTCATTACATCTTCCAAGAACATTAAAGAATAGAAACATATTGGTTCCCATTCTTCTCCTATAAAACATGCTTCATTTGTAATGAAAGAATGTTTTGGTGAAGAAAGTAAACCTACTTGATTTGGATCCTATGAAACATGCTTCATTTGCTTCAACCCAAAAACATGCTTCATTTCCTTGATTTGAAACATAATTCAAAAACATGTTTCAACCCCAAAACATAGTAAACTAAGATACATGTATTAATAAAGGTACACAAAAACATGCTTGATTTGGATCCTATAAAACATGCTTCATTTGCTTCAGTTCACATTACTTTAATACAAGCCATAATTCAACCCACTGGGCTTCTCAAAACATAGTAAACTAAGATACTAGCCAGTTTCAAATTCAAAAACAAATTGGTACAAGCCACTTAATGGTTTAACAAGTTGAAAACTACTCAAAACACAACAAAAGCTGAGTTGTAGCTTTCTCTGCTATCATACTTTCCCTTTGCCTTTGTCAGTTTGCCTCTAAGTTGTAATTTTTGCAGACCCACCTCCTCCTCTACCTCTTGTAATGAAGCTACCTCCCAATGCAGATCTGGACATAACCCTGCCACCTCCAACTGGTTCACCCCTTCCTCTACCATAACTAGTGGGCTGCAAAATAACACACACAAGTATCCAATTACATTTTGTCAAATACTATAAAAGCAAATGAACTTGCAAATGAAATTTGACTATACCTAAGATGAGGAGTAATCAAATTCTGGAGAACTGTATTGAACTCTACTGGGCTGCAATGATAATGGTCCAAGTAAGCAATTATATATTGTCAACTATGTCAAAAACCAAATGACACCCATAGGAGAGACAGCTTACCTGAGATGTTGATGTCTTGCCTGTCATACTTGGAAATTCTTCAAATGTGTGGCCAATTCTAGTGGGCTGCAATGATGTAACAAGTATGCAAATTACCAATAGAACTGGGCCGCAATGATGTAACAAGTATGCAAAGTGGACAGATCTTACTTGAGATGAGGATGTGTTGGCCCTCCTACTAGGGAGCTTCCTTCTAGGCTGCAATGATTTATATTTGTATTAAGTCATTGTTGTGGAATGTATTGCAAAATGAAATGAAATTGGAGGTTCAGGTTACTTGATATGCTGTTGCTGTTGCTGTAGCTGTTGTTGTTGCTGGTGTTGATGAAGCAGTTGCTGTTGCAGTTGCTGTTGTTGCTGAAGATGGTTGTTGCTGGTTACTTCTTGTTGGCTTAAAAAGCTTGGACTTGGGATGGACAGGACCCTTACAAGACCTCTGGTTGTGACCTTTCTGAAGGCATCTAGCACAAACAATGAACCTATGCTGCCTTGAAACTCTGATAGGGTTTATTGGCTCATCTATACCATTCTTTCTTATTTTTGGTGGTTGTGCATCATTGAGTTGTAGGCTACAAGATAATGTTGCTTACTGTAATAAGGGTGCACATAGTCCTCTGGCTTCTCTCTTTGAACAAATATGGAACTTATTGCATGTTTACAAGGTATTCCAGTCAAATCCCACATCCTACAAATACATTTCCTTTCCTCCAAATCAACAATGTGTGTGGTATCACCACAATCTTCTGTCACCACAATACGTTGCAAAACAATTCCTAGCTTGCACTTTCAGTGCTTCTAAATCTTTGACAATGTTGGGACAAATTTCACCAGTGTATTTTTCCATCCCTTCCTTCTTGATTTGGATCCTGTGCATTAACCTCCTTCTAATCCATTAAAGCATGCTGATTATGGGTTTGTCCCTAGCTTCCAAGATGTTGTTATTGAATGACTCACACATGTTGTTGACCAATGTATCACACCTACTTCTTGGGCTAAAATGGGACCTAGTCCATAAAGTAGGATCTATCTTCCTTAGCCACTTGTATGCTTTCTCTTCTGGGTCCATCTCCTTCAACTTGTTCATGTGACATTCAAATTCCCTCATAGTCCCAGCTGTAGTTGCCTTCCATAATAGGTCCCTCAATTTAATCCCTTCGAACTTTGCTCTGAAATTGGAGTAAATATGCCTCATATAGAATCTATGTTCCACATGTGGCATTACCTCCTCAAATGCAGGTACTAACCCCTTCTGTCTGTCAGAAATGAAGGCCTATCCCATGTCATCAGCACTACCAATATCATCCATGAGTTGCCTTAAAAACCACACCCAAGAATCTTTACTTTCTGCCTCAACAGTTGCCCATGAAATTGGAAAATAGCTGTTGTTCCCATCCCTTCCAAGTGCACATAATTATTGTCCACCATAGATTCCTTTCAAATGACACCCATCCAATCCTATAATGGGCCTGCATCCTCCAACAAATCATGTTCTAAGGGCTGCAAACCCAACATATAACCTCTGGAAAACTTGGGGCAATTCTAAGTTGGGCCTAAGCATGTCTTCATTGGGCCTATCCACCATTACTTGCATTACACTGTTTGGATTATACAGCCTCACTGTTTCACAGTAATCATACACCTTTGCATATTGGACCCTTTGATCTCCTTCAATAACTTCTCTTGCTTTTTTTTTTAGCCTTATACAATTGAGGCCTACTAACATCAACCATTAACTCCCTTCAAACTGTCTTCTGCATAAGCCCAACTTTGATGTTAGGGTCATCCCTTAACTTGTCCATATATTTGTGTGCCAAGTAAGTTGAGTTCACCAAGTGATTATTATATGACCTTCCACATGCATGCTTTGGCTGGAATGATTTTATTTGAAAAGTTCTCTTACCTTGCATGGAAGAAGCATGCAATCTCCATCTACATCTATGCTTGCACACTACAGTAATCCTAGAGTTGTCATTCCTTATGTACTTGATGTCATAACCATGTTGGATATTCCACTCTTTCATTGCCTTTCTAAAAATTTGAGGGGTGGCAAACTTCATTCCAAGTTTAAGTTGTGGCTTCTTTATGTCTACTTCTTCAATGAACTCAGGATATTTATCTTCACATTCCTCATCTGATGAGTTATGTACACTATGTAAATCTTCATCCTCAGGATCAAAATACCACCCTTCATCTGTCTCTTGATCACATGAAGGAGGTTGCCTCTTTCTTTTCTTTACAGTCTCCCTTGGTGAGAAAATATCATCATCTTCTGGCCCCTCTAAACCCTCATTCAACCAGCCAGGTTCATCACTTTCATAGTCTTCATCTTCTGAACCACTATTAACATTCCCATCATCCATGTAATCAGGATCATCATTATCTTCTTTATCCCAAGCTTTGTTATCCATTTCCTCATCTCTGGCATCTTTATCTGCTGCTCCTTCATCCCCATCTCCATTATGCATTTCCTCATCACCTACATCTTGCATTCCATCTTTACAATCCATCTCTTCTTCACTTATATTTTTCATGTCATTCCAAGTTAGTGCCTGCTTAGCACTAATTGGTACTCTTGGGGGTACCAAATGTTTCCCTTTTGGACTTACCACTTGTAATGGGTCTTGACCCTTCTCCACACATAATTGAATCACATTTAAACCTTCATACTCACATATCATGGTATATATATCAACATCTTCTTCAATTATTGTCAACCCATCATCCAAACTTTTTCCAGATTTCCTATACCACAAAACAGAAGTACTATAGATATCTATTTTCATCTCCCTCAAGATGGTATTAATCTCAATAAAAGATAGTTTGTTAGGATCAACATCATATATATATTCCACTTTCCCTTGTTTATAAACGATATTAGGAGGCTTACTGAAGTACCCATTATAGTTGATCTCAAAAATCATTTTTTTTTACCTCACTGCAGAAAATAACAAAACTTCACAATATTACATTACAAAACTCAAACTCATTGGAGCCACATAACAACAATCATAAAAAAATCCAAAGTTAACATCATAAAAAAATACCTGTTGTTTATGAACCTCTCTACCCCACTCCACTTTAACCAACATCCCAAAAAAATAAAGTAATAAAAGGCATGAATACTAAAGTATACAAAAACAAATCTGTGAATAAAAAATACTCAAAGTTAACATCATGAAAAATATTTCCCATTACTTATGAAGCTCTATACCCCACCCCGCTCCACTTTAACCACAATCCCCAAAAATTAAAGCAATACAAGCATACCATGCCTAAAACATTACAAATTTTGTGAATTGAAGTCAGCACACACTCAGTTATGAATCAAAATTAGGGAAAATCAACATCTAAGGATCAAAATAAATTAGGGTAAACAACACATACCTAAACTAGTAATGGCGTTCACAATATGATGGTGAAATTGATGATGAAACCCTAGTTCAATCCAATCAACCACGGCGAGAGAGAAGATAGAGAGAGAGAGAGAGAGAGAGCAAATAGAGATGCGAATATTGGTGTTAGTCAAATGAAACGAAATGACTGAGGGATGTAAAATATCTAGGGTCATTCCTGACTTTTCACGACTTTTGTTACGTTTGTTGGATTTTGCATTCTGGTATAAAGTATAGGGGGTTTAAGTGTTACAAACGAAACTATAGGGGGACTCCGTGTTTTTGAGGCAAACCACAGGGGGTTAAATTATAATTTACCCTAATAAATAATATACAATCAACTTAAGTATTATGAACTAATATTTTTAAGACACTTATTAATTAAATCTATTAATTAATTAAGAGCAAAATCTAATTTACTTTATTGTAGTTTGACGCTAGAGCAGTTTACCCCTTATTGTTTAAAAATATCCAAAGACGTCCCATATGATTTTGGATAAAATGCAATTCTAATCCCAGTAAATAGAAAATGACATTTACACCCCTTACTATCTTCTCTTGCTTTTCTTTGGTGTCAACTCTCACCATTGCTACAACCAACTAGATGCCATCAACATTTAGAAACTTAATTTCAAATTAAATTTATTCAACCATTAGAAACTTAGTACCAACAACAATAACTTTAATTTCAAATTAAATTTTATTCACAATGAAGTTTATATACTCCATGTGCAGTGACCATGAAAGAACATATAGAAAGAAGGGAGTAAAAAATTTAGCAGGGAGAGAAGAAACCTAAGATAGAATTCCAGCCATGAAGCTGCAGTAGTGACATTGACGACATTCCGACAGTAGCTAAATCTTGAACTTTGGTTTAATAACTTATATATATAAGAAAATTAGAGAATTTATTAGAAAATCTCATTTCCAGTACTTATATCTCAATTAGTCCATAATATATTCTTATATTTCGATAAGTCCTATTATTTGGGCATTTAATCTACAAAATCTTAATTATCATATTTAAGATATTTTATGGACAATTTTATCCTTGTAAGTATTTTTTGAACCCTTAGTAACTTGGTGTGCACTATTTTGGATCTTTTTGTACTTTTCATATATTAAACTTCAAAAATTCATAATTTTTGTTGTACATTTTTATTTTTTAATGAAATTTACATTTTTATTTTTTAATGAAATTTAAAATTTTAAAACCTAGTTAACTAAATCTATCAAATAAGATCTCACTTAAATGTAATTTTATAAAATAAAAATAAATAAAGAAATTTGACAGTGTGAATGTTCACATTAACCGTGTCAATATTCCATGATGTGAACATTTACATTAAATAAATTTGACAGTGTGAATATTTTCATAGTGGAACATTCATTGTCACACCCCTCTTTTTATTACTCGAATAATCTTACCATATCTATTAACATAATCCAATTACATTAATAACATACAAAATCTATACATACAATACATCCATAAGTAGGTGAAAGTTCTCTCATTCGTATACAACAGAATGTGAAATGAATTATATTTAAATCAAATGCTTGTAGGATTACATTATTATATAAAAAGGAAAGTGCTTAACCCTATTACAACAAAGGCGTTCCACTAACATATATAAAGTCCCGTGGCCAACAATTAATGAAGATCACCGATCTTGAACCACTTCTCAACTTATACCTGAAAAATGATTAACAATGTGGGATGAACATAAAGTCCAGTAGAGAACCCAACATAATCCTAAACAATAACAACATCCAAATAGTTATGATCATGAATGCACCACGACATACAATATAAATAATGTGACAGTTTGTACCCATAATCATTCTCTTTAACACAACATAATGCAAAATCTATTCTTTTCTTTTCAACTTCCATTTTAGTTCAAAAACATTTCATCATAACACTTTCTTATTACTTAAATTTTCCACATTGATATAAAAGAGCTTCATCTAAACATTTGTTTTGAAAATACGTTCACACATACTAGTCATAACCCAATCTTACATTCCAACACACTATACACACATACACGGTAATACGTTTACTACATTCCCTAGCCACAGGCCCAAGGATAAGGAACACCACAACAATATACCAAGACATATACATTTCTAAACAATTATAACCGAGAGTAATACATACTTCCATTTCCACCAGCCTACAGCATAGATGGCAAATGCGACAAATCACATAGCACAAAAATGCCTTACCAGCCTCACCCGGAGGGAAACAACCTTAAGGTCACACTTTTGCCGAGTGTAAACCAGAAGGAAGAGGAACCTATCTCAAGGTGCTATGCTTACCGGCCTCCTGGAGATAAACGGACCTCAATTTCACACTTTACCGAGCGCAAAGCAAAAAGAAGAGAAACCTTTTTCAAGGTGCGCTTTACTGGCTTAACCGAAGAGAAATGGATCTCCAAACAATATCACAGCATGCTAGACACATAAAGGTATATGAGTGTAATACATACACTTAATCTAATCAACAACAACAATGTCATCATCCACTGATGACCAAGAACAAAATCTCTAATAGTTAAATACATAACTTTCATGAATTAAACCACAACTAGGGGTGTTCATGAAAAACCGGAAATCGGCCCACCCACCTGGA
This sequence comes from Camellia granthamiana, assembly GCA_036172215.1. Taxonomy (NCBI): domain Eukaryota; kingdom Viridiplantae; phylum Streptophyta; class Magnoliopsida; order Ericales; family Theaceae; genus Camellia; species Camellia granthamiana. Next base: position 48,895,469 of record CM069913.1, on the reverse strand, counting down.
CCGAATTAAAATGGATGGTTTTGAATATTCAACCGGTCGGTTGCGGTTTAATTTGGCTGAATTTCGCGGTCAGCAACGATTGTATGTAAATTATTGCGGTCGAAACCGACCCGACTGAATATATACAACACAAGTAGGCAGCTTCTACATTTTTAATATATATTTGTAATTGTTTTATTCTTGGGAGAAGTGCAAAGCTTCCACAAGAAGCTTTCTATGTTGATGATGTATTTCAACTTTCAAAGCAAAAAAGTTCCAGCAGCAGACCTATCTATCAACTCCTCTCCTCTTCCCCATGTTTCTCTCTCTCTAATCTCACTCTCTGTAACGTAAACCCATCTTTTTCCCTAATTGCTCATTGTATTTCTTTTTACATCTATGATTTATCCATTCTCAACTTCTATCTCTTTCCAATCTCTCTCTCTCTTTGATACTTTGTGAGGTGTTTCTTCTATCCTTCAAATCAGAGGCTCCGATGCTAGTGGTGGTGCTCTCTTACTAACTAAAACCCTAGGTATTTGTTTATAATGTTTTTGATTAATTGCAACCCTTGATTGATATTGTGTTTATGGTTATTTTTTTCTTGAATAAGTGAAATCCTACATGGATTTTGGATTTTTAAATTTTGTTTTAACAAAAACACTAGATTTAATATATATATATATATATAATTTTTTGCAGACTAACATAAACCCTACATGGAATTTTTTATTTATTTATTAACAAAAACCTTTGTTTTAAGTAATTGTTTTTGTTTAAAAGAAGCTAAATGAAAAAAAATATGAATGCTCATATGTGTTTTTTTTTTTTTGGGTACTTAAAATGTGTGTTAGTTTTTCAATAAATCATTGTGTTAACTGTTTACAAAATGAAAATTTATTAGCATGTTTGATTAGTTGATGTATATTATGCACTAGATAATGGATCGTTCATATTTTTGAATGTTCTAAATATTAGAATCATATTTGTTGAAGTATGCTTTTTTTTTATTTATTTATTTAATTTTTTCTGATCACCAAAAACTCGTGAAACTAATCAAATCCGACTGTCAATCTGATTCCTATGAACGGACAGTTTCAAACCATCACCTAGTTGAAATTGGATATTAATTCTCCCAATCCAAAGTTCGGTCAGCTATTGGTTAATAGGTCCACCTGATCCGAACTGACCCGTGTGCAGCCCTAACCACAACTAGTTCCACAATTTTAAATCATTAATACTTTCAATGAAATCATTTCACAAAAGAGTTACGAATATCATTTCATTCTTCAAATCCAAATCCGCTGTTCTAATTATTCAACACTATTAACCCTTCGCCAAAAACTCTTTTTTCCTTTAATAAAATCCAATTTATGATACACAACTACATAACATTAAACAAAGCAATCATAATCCGGTTAATTCCTTTTAGCAACCAAAGCATTAATTCATTCTCATTAGACATAACACAATCTTTACCCAGTTTTACCCCTTTTCGTTTTATTAAACCCTTAATAACAAATTAAGACTTTTTGCCACTATCACCATTAACATGATTAGCTACCTCCCAAACTTACCAAAACAACAAAAAAAAACAAGCTACTAGAACTTCCAAAACGTCAAACCCTTAAACCCTTTTTTATGCTTTTAAAAATCCCATAACAAACATGCTTTTAATGCAATAAAACTATCACATGTCTATCTATAACAAGGTACTGAAAAGAAGCAAAGGAATTCTTACCTTTCGAAGTGAAGATGAGAAAGCCAAAAAATCCATGGCGATGGAAACACGATCCGCTTAGATTAAATGCAAGCCCTCACTGAGCTCTATGTTTTGGTATATTGAACTAGGGGTAGACGATGGGTAGAAATAAATGAAACCCAAGCTTAAAAGCTCTATGGGTCCAAAAAAGGTGGAAATAGAAAGAAATGAGAGAAAAGAGAGAGAATCATAAAAGTGATAAAAAGATCTTTCCTTGCAGCTTTATTCAAACAAACTGCTCGAGCGAACAAAACATTGCTCTAATGTCAGACACAACACATCGCTCAAGCAATCAAAAATAGACTTGAGCGAAGAAACCAAACTCCCAGAAGATAAACTCTACAGAATAGATCGCTCGAGCGAACCAAGCACCGCTCGAGTGCAGAATACAAACTCTTAGAAGTTCAGACTGTAAACTCAAAAACTAGGAGAAATGAAAGACCGCTCGACCAACCAACATACTGCTCGAGTGAACCCAAGAACAAACAACCAACACTTTTCCAGAAAACTCAAAATCCCACATGTTTTAACATAACTCCAATATGACTTATGACTAGAACAGATGACAACAACATCAATAGATACCAAATCCTATACCAGAGAGTATAAAATGGTCGGGTCTTAACCTGGGACCTCCTCTCTTTAGGAAATTTCGTCCCTAAAATTAAAAAAAACACCAAAATGCAAGGCAATACAATTATAAAAGGAAATACAACTACCAATCCAAGTTTAGATCCATTCTTGGAATAAATTCCCAAATCCCGGTCCAACACCTTGAGGCGCCCAAAGACACCCAAAAAGACAAAACCCAAGAAAGAGGTCACGAATGCCTCGTCGACCCACATAACTCGTTGGGGTGCATGAGACGAGAAACAACAATGGTTACCATTCACACCCAAAGACGTCAACCACTTCCCCATCACTAACAAACACACAAATCACTATTAAGTGCTTAACGCTATAACAAAGAGGAAAAGAAAACTATCCTCACAATAGAACTCTCAGTCAACTCTCACCAAAGAAGAGGACTTACTATAAAACATGGCTCAAAAGACAACACGTTGGCACAACAAGTCCCAACAATGCTAAACCCTCCTCAAAACACATCTCACAAACCAATGAGCAGTAATCCAAGCTAAGTCACAATACAACCCAAGCATGCCAGGCAAAACAATTAACAACATATTCTCGTAAACAAAATATTTTCCGATTTCCTAAAAAAAAAAATCTTGCTTTTGTATATAAAATCCTTCAAAAGGTGCTCAAACTCACACCACCTACAATCAAAATACATTTCTGATTTTTCCACAAAGCTTAAAAGTTTTGTAAATATTTTTGGAAAGCAAAAGGTGTTATTCATAACACATAATCATCCACATTTTCATGATTTGTTAGATTAAGCTTTTATTAAATTGAATAAACTACTCATTGAAATCCCTTATTACAACTCAGATTAGATTTACAACATTCTCAGTTTAATAATGTCATCTAACGCCACCACATAAGGAAAAAATTTATTTTCCGAATTATTCTCAACATACCAACTGGTGAACCTCAACTGCTTCCCAACAACACCCATCACTCTTACAATGATGCCACAATACAAACACAACATTTCTATGATAACAATTAATAGAAATAACAACCGTGTTGATAATACAATAAAGCACAAAGAAAATTCACAATCTCTTAGGAGTCTCATCCCATCATAATCACCAATCACATGTCAGCACAAAAGCATCCACCAAAACTAATGTTCCAACATGTAACCCTAACCTAGTTACCACAAGCTCACATTCACAAACACGAGACTCAATGCTTATTAGTCCTCTCTAAGGCACTTACAACTCTTGTACTCAATTCTAAGTTATTCCCAAGGTGACTACTTGTCAACCAAACTCTGATATCAACCAATTGACTAACCGACTCAACAAAACTCTACACTCGGCCCCCAAACACCGACATGGTACCCTTCACCGCTTACTCCGAGATGGAGTTCCATACATAAACCCACATATTTGTTGAATCACACCTAATTCCTCAAATATGGATCACACCACTATTGTTTCCAAATAAACCACCACTCATATGCTTATATCGCAAACACACCCTTCATATATTAGACAAAAGACCGATAGGTTCAATGGCAATTTATATAATCCCGGACACACAAAGCAATAACACAACACTACACCATTTACTTGATAACACAACTCCGGTATCTAACCAATAAGTTCTCATCACCTTCACGCATCCCATACAACTACTAGTAATGCCACCCAACACTTATCACAAACTAATTTGCAACTACTCACAGCCACCAAGTCTCAACAAACCACAAACACAAGCTCCACCTTCATCATTAAGAGACACGAGTCTCATACTTCCTTTAAACACTTTTACAATCCACTAGGTAACTCTTACCAACCTCACAGAACTCTAAAGCATTGCACCACCCCAAAACAAACACACTTAGTACTATACAACTCAATCCTCACACATTCAAGATAGTCATAACAATATACACACTTCTACTTCTCAACCAACAACTCCAAATCAATCTAAGGCTTGCAAGCCAACACATGCTTAACCCAAGAAGATAACAACAGATATACAACAAAAATTAGAATTTTCAATCCCCACAACATTTCTCAATATAAACAACTTCAAAATTAATTACATAACCACATCATTTGGGTTCACAATAACAACATATATATGTAACATCAGTAGGCATAAAGCCCTCCATCAAATAACATAACATTGCAATAACTAATAATAAAACTTCACCACTCTATAACATCACCATTGTTCCCACCTAGACTACAAAAACTGTCCCTGCCTACGAAGAGGGCAACGACACCGAATATAGCCAGACCGACCACACCTAAAAAAAGTAGGTAGTTCCCTATTCTGTGATTGTCTCGAAGAAGCCTGAGTCTAATTAGACCTCCTAAAGGATGAGTTCGAAGAAACAAAAGTAGATTGAGGCAACAACTGCGCTTGTACTTGAGATCTCGCCCGTCTCTAATTCTTACTAGGTCTACTACCTCTTCGAACAATCGGAATTACCGATATGGCATATTCCTTCCCATTTTGACCAACATCAAGAATAATAGCTTCCACGTAAGCCGCTGTCTCCACAAGTGTGTGATAATCTCTACATAGCCCTGACAACCTTTCCTTGGATATCATCACACAACCTCCTCTCAAACTCAAAACAACGACACTCTTTTGTTGCAACCAACTCTAGAGTGAATCCCGATAAACTGGTGAATCTTGCCTCAAACTGTGCCAAAGAAGTAGCATCTTGACGTAACTCAACAAACTGTTTCCTTAATCTTTATTGAGTAGAAGGAGGAAAATACTTAGCCAAAATGACCTCAGTGAAAACAACCCAAGTGGTGCCCACAGAAATCCTCGCAAACTTCCACCAATAACTAGTGTCTTCTTTTAGTTGGAAACCAGCCAAAACTACCCTCAACTCCTCGTCCTCGACTTTGAGCATATCAAGCGTCTTGGTAATCATTTGTAACCAATCTTTTGCCCCCAATGGTTTAGGCTCTTCTAAAAAACTCAAGCGGATTAGAGCAGAGAAACTCCTCGGTAAGTTTGAGGGTACGTCTATGGTCCCCCTATTGGAGCTAGAGCATCTCTCACCGCTCTTACAATCTCGCGTGCAACTTCCTCGCCCACAGTCGATACTGCAAAGGCAGATGCTAATGGAACTGTTGTGCCCCTATCGACACTTCTATTTGCCACATGATCTCTACTCCCTTGTGTAGACATCCTATAAGCTAAAAACAAAACCAAACTTAGTGAACAACATAACGGCCTTTCCCAAGGCACACACACTCATTACTGGTAAGCTACAAGACACACTTAGCACAAAATCACATAATCCTATTCATATAAACAATTAAACACTTAATCACATAATTGAATCAAGGCTACAAAGATAGCTACTCATCCTAGAACTCTCAAGGAATTCTCATCAAAAACCACGTTAATCAAGCATGTTTCCAATAAGACCTCAAAGCAAGTTCATCGGCTACGAGCATCGTCTATGAAACTTAACCACATGCTCACATAAAAGCAACACATAACACCTAACACTCATCCTAATTATATGCAAATGTCCTTACCAAGCATAAGAAACCCATCATGGTGTAAAAACACTTCCCATGAGCCCAAAGTATTCAACCCAGCTCGCTCTGATAACAAGTTGTCATGCCCCACTTTTTATTACTTGGATAGTCTTACCATATTCATTAACATAATCCAATTCCATTAATAACATATAGAATCTATACGTACATTACATTTATATGTAGGTGAAAATTCTCTCATTCATATATACAATAGAATGCAAAATGAATTACATTTAAATCAAATGCCCATAGGCTTACATTATTATATACAAAGGAAAGGGCTTAACCCTTTTACAACAAAGGCGTTCCGCCAACAGATATAAGGCCCCATGGCTAACAATTAATGAAGATCACCGATCTCGAACCACTTCTCAACTTATACCTGAATAATGATAAATGACTTGGGATGAACATAAAATCCAGTAGAGATCCCATCATGATCCTAAATAATAACAACATATAGATAATTATGATCATGAATGCACCACGACATATAATATAAATAATGTGACAGTTTATACCCAAAATATACTTATATAAGTATATTTTTCCCAAATCATCCTCTTTAACACAACATAATGCAAAATAACTTCTTTTCTTTTCAATTTCCATTTTAGTTCAAAAAATTTTATCACAACACTTTCTTGTTACTTAAACCTTCCACGTTGATATAAAAGAGTTTCATCTAAACATTTGTTTTGAAAACACGTTCACACATACTAGTCATAACCCAATCTTACATTCCAACACACTATACACACTTACATACCAATATATCTACTACATTCTCTAACCATAGGCTTAAGGACAAAGAACACCCGTAACAATATACCAAGACATATACATTTCTAAACATTTATAACTAAAAGTAATACATACTTCTAATTCCATCGACCTATAGTACGAATGGCAAATGCGATAACCCACATAGTATAAAAACGCTTTACTAGCCTCACCCAGAGGGGTAAGACCCCAATGTCACACTTTACCGAGCGCAAACAAGAAAGGAGAGGAACTTATCTCAAGGCGCCACGCTTTACTAGTCTCCCAGAGAAAAACAAATCTCAATTTCACACTTTATCGAGCACAAACTAGAAGAAAGAGGAACCTCTGTTAAGGCGCTATGCTTTATTGGCCTAATCGAAGATAAACGGACTTCCAAACAATATCACAACATGATAGACACATAAAATATATGAATGTAATACATACACTTAATCTAATCAACTACAACAATGCCATCCTCCACTGATGACCAAAGACAAAACCTCTAATAGTTAAATACATAACTTCCACAAATTAGACTACAACTGATTCCACAATTTTAAATCATTAACATTTTCAATGAAATTATTTCACAAAAGAGTTACGAATATCATTTCGCTCTTCAAAACCAAACTAGTTGTTCCAATTATTCAACACTTTTGTCCTTTAGCTAAAAATTCTTTTTTCCTTTAATAAAACCCAATTTATGATACACAACTACATAACATTAAACAAAGAATCACAAGAATCTAGTTAATTCCTTTTAGCAACCAAAGCATTAATTCCATCCCATAACACATAACACAATCATTACCTAACTTTACCGCTTTTCATTTTATTAAACCCTTAATAAAAATTAAGGCTTTTCGCCATTATCACCATTAATGTGATTAGCTACCTCCCAAACTTACCAAAACAACAAAAAACAAGCTACTAGAATTTCCAAAACCTCAAACCTTTAAACCCATTTTTATCCTTTTGAAAATCCCATAACAAACATGCTTTTAATGCAATAAAACTATCACATGTCTATCTATAACAAGGTATTAAAAAAAAGCAAAAGAATCTCTACCTCTTGAAGTGAAGAGGAGAAAGCCGAAAAATTCACAGCAACAAAAACACAATTTGCTCAAATTAAATGAAAGCCCTCACTGGGCTCTATGTTTTGGTATATGGAACTAGAGGTGAAACATGGGTAAAAATAGATGAAACCCAAACTTGGAAGCTTTATGGGTCCAAAAAAGGTGGAAAGAGAAAAAGATGAGAGAGAGAGACAGAGAGTGAATCAAAGAAAGTAAGAAAAAGATCTTTCCTTACTGTAGAACAGACCGCTTGAGCAAACAAAACACTGCTCGAGCGCAGAATAAAAACTCTTAGAAGTTCAGACTACAATCTCAGAAATTGGGAGAAATGAAAGACTGCTCGAGCGACTAACACAATCGCTCGAGCAAACCCAAGAACAAACAGCCAACACTTCCCTAGAAAACTCAAAATCCCACATGTTTCAACATAACTCCAAGATGACTGATGACTAGAACAGATGACAACAATACCAATAGATACCAAAACCCATACTAGAGATATAAAAAGGTTAGGTCTTAACCCAAGCCGCTATATTCACACTGTTAATGTGAACATTAATGTGCACTTCACCCTTTATTATGGATATTTTGGCAACTATGTCACTCATAAGACTTATTGGAACATAAGAAAATAATTTGGATTAAATAGAACATAAGTAAGTGAAGAAGGATTCATGAACAAATACCCAAAAAAAATGTAGATATGGATATTTTAATATATATTAGTGGTGGTATACACGTGCGTTGCATTGGCATTTGTAATTGTATTTTTGAATGGAAAACTTCATAATAATATAAAGGAAATAGACATTAGAAAAATAGTATTTTATAGTGAATTTATAAACTATGTGGATTTATCAACCAAACACAAAAATAATATTTCATAATGAATGAAAAAAGTAAGAGCAATAGGTTTGGTATTAGAAAGCTATAGAACCATTGATATAAAGTTAACTGATGGTGTACAAATGTGATTTAACCGATAAATAATTAAGCAATAATTATAAGAAAGAAGAAACTTAAACCTATAATTTATTGAGAATCTTGATGAATGATTTTGATTCATTTCTTAAATGGTGGGTCCTACTTCTAAAGTAAATCTCAACCACACATGTATTTTCTAGACAAATTTCTAGTAAAAAATTTGAGTTTGTAGAAGTCCTCATAACAAAGATAAATGTGTGTTATAAAAAGTGGTTGAATTCTCTCTTCATTAAACATAAATGAAAATTGTATATGTGAAAAATAATGAAAAACTTTCACCTTATATAGAAGATGAAATGTCTCTCAATAAATAGATATGTCTATTCAATTTAATTTTATAATGATTTATAGGAGCATAACCATTCGGTTTATATAAAAATGGTAATTTTTAATTTTTAAAGTTAGGGTTGAGTTTAAATTTGAGAGAACTTGACAATCTCGTAGGCTTATCAAAAGTTTTGTTTCGATGATTCAAATCGTTCATTTTGTAGAACCTCTTAGTAGATATCATTTATAGAAAAAATTAGATTGATTTGATAAGCGTAACATTTTTATTTTATCATGTCTTTGAAAAATAGACAACAAATATATTTTTAAAAATAAACTATTTTTTTGAGACAATCACGATAAAATTACACGGAGGGTCATACAAAATGAACAATTCGAGTCATTAAAACAGAACTTGTGGTAAGCCTCACGAGCCCGTCAAATTTTATTGAGTTTATATTTGAATTTTCGAAAAACTCAATCCTAAAATTATGTTTATTATATGAAAAATACTGAAAATCTATAATTTTATATCTACAAATTTAATTACAATAATGTGGTAAGACAGTTGGACACTATATCTACTACTACAATTAAGTGTGTAATAAATTAAAAATTAAAATATTAGCATTAATTATGCCGCATCATTGTGGATTAAATCAGAATTTTTTTAAGAGTTTCAAATATTGTTATTATTATTATATGAATGTAACAACCCTCACACTGTTTACCGATTAATGACTGATTGATTACTGATTACTGCTAAACTGAGACCGAATATGAAAGTAATTGAACGACTGAAATCTGAAACTGAATTGATTGACTGTATCTGTTTGAATTGTATTTCTATCTGTTTCCTGTTTAGTTATCTGTTCATGTTTCTATGTTTAAACTGCTAATTGGAGGCCTTATCGGCGGCCGAACCGGAAATTGATTGATGATTTAAGATCCTTAGAATTTATGTGATTTAATGGTATAGTTATCTGAAAAGTGATTTGGTATGATTAAAATAAGTTAAATTGCATTGTTGCATATATTTACCATTTTGCCACTTTAGTGGCCCACTACTTGAGCCACCTTTGAGCCTTATCATTACACTCTAAATACATTATTTCATCAGCCAATTCCTTGTTTAGCCGACTAGAGAGAGAGAATAGAGAGTTAGAGTGAGTTCATCTTGAATTGCTTGAAGAACTTGAAGAATTGAAGTCTAGATTGCTTCATTAAGCTCCTATACCTCAAACTCAAGCTCTAGGTAAGGAATTTGAAAAATCTAGAAACCTCCTAGATGTTGATTTGTGATTATGTACCAATTTTAAACAGAATATAAAAACAATCCCAATCAAACAATCAAAAGAAAGAGACACAAAGATTTTACGTGGAAAAACCACAATTGGACACCTTCCAATTGTGATCAAAAAACCACGGGCCACAGCCACCAGAACAATCCACTAAGAAGATATAAAGGAATTACATAGGTATCACTCTCAATTATCTAGCGAATCCACAACGCCTAATTGAACCAACCTCTATGTGCCTCTTCCAACCCCATCTTCACCACGGAATTGTCTTTCTGATGAGCCACTCCGGATTCCACCACCGAAGCTTCAGACCGAATTCTTCAGAATCCACAACTGAAGAACTTCCTCTCTCTTTTGTGAAACAAACACAAACCTTTGATGTAGTCTTTTTAGATCATGAGTTGAATACTCAATAAGACATCAAAGAAAAAAATAAAATATCCCCAGATATAAACCTTTAAGAACCAAAAAGAAAGATCTGGAGGATTCAATGAATGAATCAATGAATAGCCTAGATTTGGGAGAAACCCAACTATTTATAGAAAATCAAAGCAATCCTAGTTGGGAAAGAAAACCAACTTCTTGTAGAAAACCAACTTCATGCAGAACTCTAAAGTAATCCTGTTTTTGAAGGAAACCAACTTCTTAAAGAACTCTTGTTACAACCTTGGTTTTGATCCATGGAATTTGACAACAAAAGGTCCTAACAGAATTTAACCTCTCATTGTTGTGTTTAAGCTTGTTCATGCCTAGTTCTTGTGTCCTTAGTGATTTGAGCCTTGAATTGGTCCATATATGTTAAATTGGGGCCTAGCTCATGCATGCATGCCTTTAATTTAAAGTTTTGAAGTTATCCTTCATGAAATGGTACATACATGTTCATAATTTTGCAATGGTCCATGTTTTCAACTTGTTTTTGGAACAATTGGCTCACTAGAGCACCAAATTGAAGCTTTGAATTGATTTGAAGTCATGCATGTCATGTTTGAATCATGTTCATGAAATTTGGGATTGAAATTGGATTTAATTGATCTTCCTCTGGGCCTTGATTTTACAAATTGAGCTTTGAATCATGTTATTCCATGTATCTACAAGTGTTTTCCAAGAAATGGGCCCAAAGGAATTGATTTTGATGCATTTGTGCTTGAATTTGAGCTTGGAGGTGCAATCTGGGTTTTCCAGATTTTGCACTCCCGCTCGAGCAGGGAAAGTGGCGCTCGAGCGGGGAATTCGAGCATCCAGTACTTTGCACTGTTTTGATATCCGCTCGAGCGTGGTAATTGGCGCTCGAGCGGGACCTTGTGTCTTACGCTCGAACGGCTATCGAGCGCCCTATCGAGCGTGATTTTCACCCATCCAGAACTTTTGACTGTTTTACAGACCGCTCGAGCATCGAGCGGGGTAAGTGACGCTCGAGCGGGAACCTTTGTCTGCATATCCGCTCGAGCAGAGTGACCTACGCTCGAGCGGGACCCTGTTTCACTGAAAATTCTGAAAATGCTTTTAACAGTGCATCTTTGCATCCTCTTTCCATCCTAGGCATTCCTAGGGCATGTTTAAGGCATCTTAATGAGGATATAGATGTAGAACACACCGAGGCAAATTTAGGGATTAAGTTATTATCTTTCCCAACTGTGAAACTTAGTGTGTGTTCAATCTGTTAACTGTATAGGGTTGGCACTCCGAGGAGACGCTCTAGCTTACTGTAGCCCAGAACTCTGTGAGTAACAATTGTGTAAAGATATGTTCAAAATGATTATCTTCTGAATACTGAACTGAACTGTTTACTGAACTGATATCGTTTACCGAATGAATGTATGTCCTATATTCTGAACTGTACTGTGGCATCCTTAGCACCTACTGTTTACTGTTACTGTTACGGAGATCTCTGTCGGTTCCCTCGTGGAACCACTACTGTTTACTGATTGATGGCCATCATTACTGTTCGGTCTTTAAGACACACTGCTTACTGTACTGTTATGCTCATGGATGTACCACATATGACCATTTACTATACTGAACAATTGATATACTGATTGAAATGAACTGTTTTCATTACTGTAAGAACATTCATTCTAAACCCCTTTACGCTTTATGTTATTCACTGGGCTTTAGCTCACTGTTCATATATATATGTAGGTGTACAGGCACCAGACCGCAGCTAGGAGCGTCGGGATAGACTCTAGTTTTGTCAAGCCAACCACTGTGCCTCACTACGAGGTTCCGAGCCTGCCAAGCTTAGGCTTAGGGGTGTTTTAGCTCTCCCCCTTCTGTACTGTTTTGCTTATTGTATAGACTGAACGTTTTGCACTGTACTGTTTGATAGGGATTTGGTCCCTGCTCTGACTGGTGGTATATATTGTACATACTGTTTGTCTCTGACTGCATATATGTATGAAAAGTCTTTTTGGCATACAGACTGTCACAGCTCATTGGACATTGTTTATCTACTGTATTGGCTTCCGCCATGCCCCTGTACTCTGTTTTACTGTATTACTGTTCAGTAGGCCTTCAGTAATCTCGGATTACTGGCCGGTTACGGTACTAAACCCATAGGGGCGGGTTTGGGTCGTGACAATGAAGTTCTCTAACAGATGAAAATCATAAAACAACCACTCACAAAAATTCAAAAAATCTTAGTACTTGTTGCTATATGGTGCTTTTTCAGGAGTAACATATTGGAAGGGTATTTTAGGAATACAAAAAATAGAAAATAATTGAGGATGCTCACACTTATAAAATAGTAGATACATATATATATATATATATATTTGGGCATTATAAATAGTATGAATTAAAAAAGTGGTGGTGATGATGATGGGGTGATTGTTGTATTAAGATTAGGGTTTTGAAATGGGAAGAAAAAGAATAAAGCGTAAATTTGTCCATTAACTATGTAATTGAATTTTGACTTTATTTATTTTTTCTTCAAGCCACTTTCAAAATCAGCGTATGCTATATAAATTCTATCAATTTTTGTAACGCCCCGAAATAATTACTCTAAACCATCCACGATATTAATTACATAATAACAAGTGATGAAATATTTATCTTTCATATATCCCAAATACTTGTACAAGTGGTAACATATGCAGGTATAAATTCATAAGTTTAACCCTGAATCTATAGCATATGTACAACAAGAGATAAGGTAAGAAAGTAAAACAGATAAATAGGTGCCCTAAAGGCTTACAACTTTCCAAGATAGTTCTTGATTATAACAAAAGTGGACTTTAGGTCCAATACATTTAAAGCCCTTGGCTGTACAAAAGGAATACGACAAAAAAAAGCTCTTGCTCCAAATCCTCTCAAGCTACTGCCTTGGTGGAAGCATATTATTAGCACCTGAAATGTTTTTCTCATATAAGGTAAGCCCAAGCCCAGTAGAAATAATCCAACAAAGTATATGAATCTTAACAAAGCTATAAGGTAAATGCATATGCAATACTCGTGCAAAAACATTCTTATATCTCTTTTCAAAACCATGCAATGCCAAGTTAATATCTTGATTTATAAATTATTTCCGTTACAATAGAAAATAGGGCAGTGAATCATACTCTGTGAACTTTAAAACAAATACAACCTTTCTCGAAAATTTCGTCCAGAGGAAACCATAAATCGGGACCCATGTAAACGTAGGCTATACAAGCATTACTATTACCATTTCATGGAGATTTTGTCTGCGGGATCGGCACCCATGTATACGCACGATTTTCGGGACTTTTCACCCTGGACATTCATGCCAACTTAGTTCAACATTCAATTCATATTTCCTAGATTCACTAATTTTTCTCAAAACAATAACATTTTCAATATATAAGTGTGAAATAATGTTCAATGCAAATGAATGAGAAAATAGTTTCAATTCTCCTAATTCACATGCAATTTCTACAACAATCATAGTTATCCTCCACCAATGGCCCAAAACAGATATTTCTAAATAGATAATTATATTCCATAAAGATAAACTTTCCAAATCTCAAGAGGTGAGTGATAATACATATTCAACTCTACCATCCTCATCAATACCAATCCAATTTCATGGCTTCAACATCAATTTCATTTATTTATACAAAATAAATATTTGAGACATTTAAGACAAAATCCTTTCTTTTTCCAAAACGCATTCCACATATCTAAATCAATAATTTCATCACAACTCGATCTCATCTCCACTTCCACAACCATTTTCAATACATCCATTTAAAAGACCCTCTTTTGATTTTAAACCAAAACCCTCAGTTGGTCCAAAATCTCCCATATCATGCGATTGTTTTGCAAAGACAAATAGCTAAGTTAAAAATCATAAAAGAGTATAGAGAATCCCTACCTCGAGCTTGGAAGACGAGAAAAAGAGTGAAGAGACTCCAACCACGCCAAAACCCAACTTAGTTTGGATCAAAACAAAACTCTAGGTGAGCTTTACCTTTTTAACAAAGAGAGTAGGGTGAAGAAATCACTAGATCTAAGTGTATTTATAGAGACAATGTGAGTTTTAGAGAGAGAGGGTCTCAACGGTTTTGAAATGTTTTAGAGAGAGAGACAGAGATGAAAAAGTGATGTAAAATGGCCTGTTTACGAACTGATAAACACACAGTTCGCTTGAGCTCAAGATTTGTCGCTCGAGCGACTAGATACGATAAGTTGTTCCACTCGAGCGCAGAATACACACTGCTAGTAGTTTTACAGACAAATGTTGTCGCTCGAGCTCAAGAAGCTTTCCTCGAGCGAAGAATACAAACTCCTAGTCGTTTTACATACCTACAAAAGTATTGAAGGTTCACAAAGACCGCTCAAATGCAAGAAGCTTCGCTCGAGCGAAGGGAGAAAAATCTAGGCGACAAAAGTTTGAAAAACAAGCTACCAACCTGTTCCAAACGCAACCAACACAACCCAATAGCCAAACTCAAAGAGGTACACAGGGAAATAAGACATGAATAACTATAAAAGACAACGAAACCTTCATTCAAAACATACAATGGGTCGAGTCTGAACCAGAAACGCTATAGTTTTGATAGAATTAGTAATGATAGGGAAGTTAAGTGCAAAATGGTTAAAATCATATGGGATCTCTTTGGTTATTTTTGAACAATATGAGGGTAAAGTGCTCCAGTGTCAAACTACAAGGGAGTAAATTGGATTTTACCTATTAATTATTATTATTATTATTATTATTATTATTATTATTATTATTATTATTTGAGTAATGTTATACAAATGAAAATTTTATACATAATTTTTATATATAATGATGTAACTCATTATAAACATTTTACTTCAAAATAAAATATCATTAAAAATGGATTTATTTATAAAAATTCTCGTCAATCTTTTTGACAAGTGAAGGCCCACCAACAAAACCCTCGTGGGGGCTCCAAAGAATCAAAAATTCCTACCAATGGAATTCAAAAGTTCAACCAAAAGAACTAAAAGTTTCACTGAATTAATGAGAGTATCCACCTATTTATAGCTAAAGAATCCTTCCTAAAGCAAAATAGGTTTCCTTCCAATCCAATTCAAAACCAACTTGGAAACACTAAATACAAAATTTTACGAAGTTCAAACCAAGTCAAATAGGTCTCTCATAAATCCAAACCAATATGAAAGTCAAAACTAAGTCAATATTTGATTATCCACAAATCCTATTCTAATTAGGAAATAGAATATAAAATCCAAATTATATTAGGAATGGACATTGAGCCAATAATCTAACAAATCTTCACCTTGGTGAAATATTCAACTGTAACGAGCCAACCAACCAACAAATCTCTACCTTTGCAAGATTTTCAGATGTTGCACCAAAACAAATGCTGAATCAAAACAAACAAAACTCCACTTAGGTGAGATACATAATAATCAAAATCAAACTAAACAAATTCTACTGTACCAAACTAAAATTCGAGCTCAAATCAAAATTAGGCCAAACAAAACGAAACAGCAGAATCAAACAAGTGCTCGAGATGCATCGAACCAATCTAAACAAATTGCAGAACAAAACAAGCTAGCTCTTCTAATTTTCAGCCAAGTAAACAAGTCGCCTCTAATAAGTCCAAAACTAAACAAACCATGATGAACAAACAAACTTACCACTTGAACCAATGTGAGGATGCCAATCCAAAATCAAGAAAGACTTCAAATTCTCCTTCCAAGCAACTCCTAAAGCAATAACAAATTTAATCTTAACAAGCTCGAACCAAAACAAGAGAGCCTAATAAAAAAACAATCAAATGACAGAGTCGAGCAAATTTTAAGAAAACCAAAATGAACTCTCAAACAAACAAACCAAATAGACTATTGCTGCAAACAAGCTCTATCCAAATTCTAAAGTATTGGAACAAACTTCAAACAATAACGAAACTCAAATTTTCTAAAGTATCGAGCAATTCCAAAATTCAAAACAAATTCAAAAAATACCAACAGTGCCAATTGACTTAACTGTCTCCATATGATCTATCTTCACCAAATCAAAGGCATATGTAAACAAATTTGATTTCTAAAAGATAGATCCAAAAACAATGAGGAAAGCCACAAACAATATATCCAAAACTTACCTCCCAAAAAGATACAATTATCATCCTCAAGTTTCTCCTCCAAAGCAAAATTGCCAGAAGATTTCTCTTTGCCAATATTCTCTCCAATCTTCAAGAACCACCAATGGTACAAACTTCAATGGAAGCAAACGAATGAAGCCTAGATCGTCACACAAGCTCTGATACCTATTTGTTGTGCGGAGAGCCTTGAAAAAACTCAACCACACCAAGATAGTTGATAGCTTCAAATTTATAGCAGATGAACCAAACATATTATATAAATTCACGAGAGAGAAACAATCACAAGATACCAATATTTACATGGTTCGGCCTATGCCTACGTCTACGGACAATCACAAAGAGAAGTATTCTACTAGCAAAGAGAACAATGCTCAGAAGAACTACAATGGCGACAAAACAATCTCTCACAAAATAATTAAGCTCACCAAGCCCAAAATATAAGTTCTCTCACCAAACCCAAATTCTCTCTATGCAAGTCTCATGATACTAAAGTTTCAACCAATAGATACCAAGTGATCAAAGGCCACTCCAAATACCTAAAGGCCTACCAATAAAACCTGTTGTGGGGGCTCAAAAGAACCAAAGATTTTTACCAATGGAACTACGAAATTCAACCAAAGGAACTAAAAGTTCCATTGAATTAATGAGAGCATCCACTTATTTATAGCCAAAGAATTCAATATGATACTTTAACGTTCCCAATTGAAAATAATGCAGCCTTTTTATTTATTATTTTGGAGTCAATTTACTAAACCAAAATAAAATGGGTACACTAACATCCTTTAACATTTGATGAAAATATACGAACACCCCTAACATTTTCAACATATCACAAATATTCTTTGACATTTGAAAGTTATATCACAAACACTTTGGCATTTTGTAAAATCACAAACACTCTTGCAAAAATACACGAATACTAACATTTTGAGAAAAGATCATAGACAGGGACACAACCAGGATTTCATTACTGGAGAGGCCAAAATTCGAATTAAAATTTTTCACCATATACACTAGCAAATATGTATATATCACTACAAGAAAAGTCCCTATAAAACACGGAACTTTTTGCGACGGCATGCATCCCGTCGCAAAAAGTGATCTTTTGCGACGGCATTTGAAACCATTGCAAATAAATATCTTCTGCGACGGTAGTAACCCCGTCGCTAATAAGCGCACAAGAAAAAGTGTCTTAAATACGGAAGTATTTGCGACGCATTGTGTATCGTCGCAAAAAGAAATTTTTTGAGACGGGGGAAATTTACTATTGCAAATAGTGGATATTTGGTGACGGCAATTCTACGTAGCAAAAAAACCCTTGTTGAAACGGCGTTGTTTTAATAAATGGATTTTATCATTTGTGACAGTTTATCTATACCGTCGCAAAAAGTAATGAAATATTTTCATCTCCCTCTCTTTTAGCCCAATTGGCGCTCGATCAAAACCCTCAAAATATTTTCATCCCCAAAATCCCTAAGAGCATTCCCCCTCAAAACTCCCAAAATCCCTAAAACTTTGACAGTAGGTTCTTGACGAGCGACGATGACGAGTGTTCACCGATGATCTCTCTCTCAATGAGTGACGATGACTAGCAGTCTCAATTGCTCTTGATGACAACTAGTGGTGGTGTGGCGACAGTGTATTACGATCTCTCTCTCTCTCTCTCACACGCACACACACACAATTGAGAAATACATCGATGAAGGGAGGTTGGGCTTATTAAAAAGGATTTCTGGGGTTAAAGATTGGTTTTAGGGTCTGGTTGTTGAGTAACATGTAGAAAATCAAAGCAGAAGAATAAGAAGAGAATGTAGGAATTTCATCTATGATTCTCTATGCTTCACCTCCCAAGTTAAGGTACATCGAACAACAAATCCTTTGATTGGAAAGGTTAAATGGATATATATGATACTTTTATTTTCTGACTTAAAAAATAGGAAAGCTTGACTCTTTGACTATTAAGATAAGATTATTCGACCACACATACCACATATCATAACTTGACCTTTTAAACAACCTATGGGTTATTACCATAGCCCATGTCCAGCAATTTAGAAGTTGACCAAAATACCTCTTAACTCATGAAACATTGAGAAACATAATAAAATTGTTCAAGCAACATATATAGACCTCATATAAATATAAAATAGAACTGAATTCACTGTCATGGATATCTCTTTTGGCCAGAAGGCCTTCTTGAGTGTTATGCGATGCATGGGTTTTGTTTGGCCTTCTAAAGTTGATGTCTTATTCAACCAAGCCATGGCTACCAACATCAATGTTTCTATCAGTAGTTGAGCCATTACCAATGTAATTATTGAGAATATATTAATATTTATATAATTTTTTATTTCCTAATATTTAGAAATATATTTTTCAATGTTTTTACTTTTAAACTAACAGAAATGAAATTTTGATCCCAACCACTGCTCAACAAGTCTTAATATATGACAATATATATATATATATATTTCTATTAAAATACATATAAAAATATGTACAAAAGTATAGAAATATATAAAATGTATATTAAAATCATATTTTATTTAATTTTTAATGAACCGACCGGTGAATGATGGGGGAACTATATCCATGAGTAGTACCATAATGATCATTTATTTGTATCATTTTATCTTAACATCTAATATGTTAATCCAATTGTCAACATTATATTAGAGATATATTTGAGTGGTAAACCCATTACATGTTGCTATGTGAGATGATAAATGACATGAAAATTTGATAAATATAGTATTATATAAATGAAAATTGTTGGAAATTTATAGTTTTATAGGCTTATTTTGGACCATCTTTGAGCCCAAATTTAAGTGGGGGCCCACAAGTCTTTTGGGATGAGTCCAAAGAAGTAACGTGTTCCTTATCGCAAGGTAAGTCACACGGTGAAGACGATTCATCAAAACCATTTATAAGTGAATGGGAAGTTAACGTCGTTTTTGGGTTCATGAAATGGGAAGTCGAAGAGTCAAATGTAAATTTTCTTAAATTGGTTGTCCCACATAGAAACTTTAAGAGAATTTATATAAGTATATAGCTCTATTGAAATGCTATTAAAATTGTTTTTCTTACTATATATAATCAAGTAATCATTTATTTCCTAATCATTCATGGGGTTACAAAGTCAATTTTTTACAATCTTCATGGTACCCGCCCAAAAAAAAAAAAAAAAAAAACAATATTCATAGCAAATATAAATAAGTTTAACACTTTTGTCAGCTAATGAGTAATTTGTTGTAATTATATTTTTCTCTAGGGTATATTTGTTGTAAATATGACTAATTTTGTCAGTCTTTCTCTATCTGCCTCCCTCATAATCCTATATCATTATGACCCTTACATTTGTTGTAATTATATTTTTCTCTAGGGCATATTTGTTTTGCATGTGAGATGTATATCTCCCAGTAAGTTTGCCTAAAGCAAATTAATGGTGGGGAACACATATGCATGTGGAAAATGACTGACATTTAAATATATTTATTTATATTATCGAGAAGATTACAAAAGAAGTGAAGTGTGCATTTGAGGGAAGTACAGATGATGGATAAGAGTTGGATTGATTTGCTAAATAAGATATCGAGGGAATACATTAATGGGATTGATCAATTGCTTGTGTTTGCCTACACCAATAGGATTGAAGGTTCAATGATTAGTTGTCCGTGTAGGAAATGTGAGAATCGATACCATCTTGTATGAGGGGATGTATGGAGCATCTGATTTTGAATGGTTTTCTAAAAAAGTACAAACATTGGATTAATCATGGGGAATCTTACGTATCTCTGCATGGTAATCGAGAGAATGAAACATTGGCTAATTTAGACATTAGGGATGATATGGTTGGAATGATACAAGGGGCTATGGGAAATCCACATGCCGGTACAAGTGTTGAGGGTAATGAACCACAAGGGCCTGATCCCCATGCATCTGAACCCCAGCTCGGTCCAAATACAGAGACTGCAAAGTATTTCAAACTTCTTCACGATGCACAAAGTGAATTGTATCCGGGTTATCAGAAGTTCACATCTTTGTCATTCATTGTTCGACTTCTACATCTGAAGGTGCTTAATTAGTAAACAGACAAGTCTGTTGACATGTTGCTTGAGTTATTGAATGAGGTGTTCTCATTGGGTGTGAAACTCCTGGACTCATATTATAAAGTTCAAAAGGTCACAACAGATTGGGCTTCACATATGAGACGTGGGATGTATGTCCCAATAGCTTCATGTTATTTCGAAACGAGGACGCTAATCTTGATAAATGTGTCATATGCAACAGTTCTAGATGGAAATCAAATGGTGATGGTGGTTCAAATGGTCCTAACAAAGGTGGTAAACGAATAGCTGCAAAATAAAAAAGGTATTTTTCTTTAAAGCCAAGGTTGCAGAGGTTGTTTGTGTCATCCAAGACGGCCAAGTTAACGAGATGGCATGCAGAGGAACGAACTGATGACGGTGTCTTTAGGCATCCTGCAGACTCCCTTGCATGAAAAGATTTTGACCGTCGGAATATTGACAATAGTAATGGTTGCCGAAGTGTAAGGCTTGGCTTAGCATTTGATGGTTTTAACCCATTCAGGACGATAAACATAGTTCATAGCACTTGGCCTGTTGTATTGATTCCATACAACTTGCCACCATGGATGTGCATGAAGCAACCATTTATAATTTTATCTGTGCTTATTGACGGCCCGAAAGGACCTGGTGACAAGATTGATGTGTATATGCAACCGTTGATTGAGGAGTTGAAAGAACTATGGAATGACAGTGTCTCCACATTTAATGCATCAACAAATCAAATGTTTCTAATGCATACAACTTTACTGTGGACAATCAATGATTTTCCTGCATATGCAAACTTGTCAGGATGGAGCACTAAAGGTGAATATGCATGTCCTTGTTGCAATAAGGAAACTACATCGTGTTGGTTGAAGCATAGTAAGAAATAATCATACTTGGGTCATCGTAGATTTTTACCTTGTGGCCATAAATTCCGAAAGGATAAGTATCATTTGATGGTAGTCGGGAAGTCAAACTCAAACCAAAATTGTTGTCTGGAACTGAGATGCTGCTACAATTAGAATCTGAAGGTATTTTAACCCAATACAGGAGGGATGACCTTAAGGAGAGGCATAGGAGACAAGTAGAGAAGGAGAAAGCTGGACATCGCACCTATAGTTGGAAGAAAAAGAGTATCTTTTATAAACTGCCATATTGGGAGCACAATCTAATAAGACACAATCTCGATATGATGCACATAGAGAAGAATGTTTGTGACAATGTGTTGTGGACAATATTAGGGGTTACAGGAAAATCGAAGGATGGTGTTAATGCTCGGCGCGATTTACAAGATATGAATATTAGAAAACCCCCACATTTGCAGTTAAGAGGGTCAAATAAAGCTTATTTACCACCAACACAATTCATGATGACCAAGGATGAGAAAGATTTGTTCTTGAAAGTGTTGAAGGAAGTTAGAGTTCCCAACGGGTATTCATCCAATATATCGCATTGTGTGCGCTCACATGATATAAGTATTGGGGGTCTTAAGAGCCACGATAGTTATATTCTGATGCAACAACTTATTCCATTGGCTATTCGAAGATCGTTACCAAAGAATGTAATTGAACCCTTGATTGAATTGAGCAATTCCTTTAGACAATTATGTTCCAAAGTGAATCATGCGACGAATTTGCAATCTATTCAAGATCGTATCGCCGTAACACTTTGTCATCTAGAGAAAATATTTCCTCCGACTTTTTTTGATATAATGGAGCACTTGCATATACATCTAGCTGACGAAGCATTATTGGTTGGAGCGATTCAGTTTTGATAGATGTATACAATTAAGAGGTATCTTCTTATTTTGAAGCAATATGTGCGTAATAGATTTCATCCAGAAGGTTCAATTGCTAAAGGATATCTTATGGAAGAATGCATAAATTTTTGTGCACAATATCTCAATGATGTAGAAACCAAATCTAGTCGACCCGTGAGGAACTACAGTTGTGATGATAATCTGGGTCATGCTGTTGGTGAAAACATAAGCTTTTATCTTGATAATACTTCTTGGGTACAAGCTCAGCGGTATATCTTATTCAATACAAGCACGGTTCAACCATTCATAAAGTAGGTTATGTCACTCACTCAATATTTTATTATGTTTTATTGAATTTTGAACCAAATTTTTTGTATTGATAAAATTTTAATCTACTCAGCAAACACCTTGAAGTACTTAAGCTCAAAATGCCTCGTGTCGACGATCATCAGCTTCGGCGTGAACATTTTGAAACTTTTCACATTTAATTCAAGGAACATGTATGTATTTAAATCTACAGATTCTAGTTACCTAAGTCGAACTACATTTTAAATTTTACATTTTTGTTTTAAATAGGTCCAAACTTTATGAAGGACTACTAATGTCACATTTTCTGAAGAGATTATTCTATTGGCAAATGGTCCTCATAACCTGGCAAAGAGGTTCAACGGGTACATAATGAATGTGTTTCGATATCGAGTAAAGGCCATGGATGACCGTTGAGCCACACAAAATTGTGGTGTAGTTTTGAAGACAGATACCATAAGTTATGCTAGTCGGAAAGACAAGATCCTCGTGTGGGGTCTGTGTACTATTATGGACAATTGACAAATATTGTTGAGATTCGATATTCCATTGAGAAGAAACATGTGTTGTTTAAGTGTGATTGGATTGACAACATTCACGAGAAGAAAGAAGATGTCTTCAATTTCACATTGGTCAACTTCAATCATTTGTTGTACTGAGATGATCAAATTACCAATGAACCTTTCATCTTGGCATCGCAAGTAGAGCAAGTTTGGTATGTTGCAGACCCATTAGAACCAGACTGGCAAGTGGTGGTGAAGATGTCTCAAAGAGGTTTATTTGATATGAATTCGACTGATCCAGAAATCGAGCCATATATGAGCCAACAATTGGAAGAAAATATAATGCTCCGTGATGAAGAAGTTGGTTGGGAGTAGGGCTGTGCAAAATACCACCCAATCCGCTAAAACCGCACCGATCCGCATCTATCCGCACCGCTCTAATCGCTAACCACAGTTTAAACTTTAAAATTTATAATCCGCCAACCGAACCGCTCCGCTATAGTTAATACATATATATTTTTTAACCTTCAATGAAACATTAATGTAAAAATGAGTGTGAGAGAGATTTAAGATATAAAATTTATTACAAATTAGTGGTTATATATATGAGACATATTATTTAAAATTACATTGTGTTATATATCTAAAAAATATTATACAAATTAGTGTTATATATTATGTAAATATATGATAATTAATTAGAATATTCTTCCATCCGCCAATCTGCCAAAAATCGCCCAAACCGCAAATTGTCAATCCGTTAATCCGCCAACCCGCCATTCGATTTGTACTTTTACTTTCAAACCACCCGAACCGCACTGCGTACACCCCTAGTTGGGAGAGGGAAGCCACAGAAGGAGAAACAATTGATGTTGAAATAGACTGATATTTAATCAACATCAGTAATTGAATTAAGGCCAAGGTTGTAGTTAATCATCAGTTTCTTAATTTACTTTGTCTTTGTAATTGTATTGGTTCAATTAATGTCATATTATAGTTGATTCAAAACCATTCTTCATATTTCTAATGTCAATTAATGTTATATTGCTTGCAGATTATTATGGCACCGCAGCAGCCATCATCCCGACTAAAGTCATCATCTTCACAGCCAACTGCAGGTATATAAATTTGCTTTGATTTGTATGAAAATTATTTAAATATACATTTATTTATTCTCATTATATATAACTTGTTTATTTTCATTGTATTTTCCAGACCCTTCGACTTCTTCACAGCCTACCTCAGGTATAAGAATTCGATTTGTATTAACATTTTTTAAATTTGAATTTGTTTATTATCATTGTATATTGTTTATTCTTATTGTATATCGCAGGTCATGTTAGTTCTTCATTAACCTCGATTAGGCGTGGTAGAGGATGTGCCAAGGGCATTAAGGAGTGGGGTACTGGTACAAAGTTGGATATACAATTTGTCAAAAATCACTGCCCAATAGTAGATAATGTGTCTAAGTTAACTACTCAACTTGGCATTATTGTGCGCAATGGTAACATTGTTCCTCTTACTTTTCTTGACTGTATCACTGTGCTTGATGATATTATTGATGCTATTTGGAAGGATGTAAAGGTAAAAGTATATTTTTGTCCAAAAATTCAAATTTCAAAATTGCGTTATTATTATTTAAACCTTCAAATTGTGTTTTGTAGGACAATTTGAATGTATGTCCAGAGAAGTATAAGCTAATCTGCATGAAAACTTACAACAGCATATGGAAGGATCACAAGAATAAGATTAAGACCAAGTATTTCAAGTCTAGAAGTTCTGATCCTAATCTGAAGGATGATGTTCCTTTGCACATTGTGCCAAGCCAGTGGGAAGAACTTGTGGAGTATTGGCGTACTTCCAATGCTGAGGTATACAAATAAGTTATATGTATTATATGTAAACATACAAATCATATTTATGAACTGCCATTTGTTGAATCTGTTACAGAAAATTGCAACTAGGAACGCTAAAAATCGGCGAGCTCACAGCATACCTCATACCACAACGCGTACTACTTTCGCTCAGATCCGGCATGAGGTTTATATTTTATTGTTTTTATTTTTTTATATATTTGAAAATTATTTGGATTCTAATTTTCATATTTCTAAAAAAATCTAGATGACCAGCAAGGGGGAGTCTACTGATAAGATGAATGTTTGGCTTATGACACGTAGAGCTGATGACCCTGAGGTTATCCAGACCTTGGTAGTTTCCAAATACCTAACATCGAATTTAAATTTTATTTTTTATTTTTTGTGTCAACCATCTTAATTTGACATATACTTGTATGTCTTATTCAATACAGGATGAGTTTAATCGTCAACTTTTCATGCTACCTGAGGATTGCTAGACTTTAGAGGCTAGGAATGCCATTTTCCATGAGTTGATAGGTCATGACAGACATGGATATTGTCGCACTTACGGGAGAACTGTGCTTCAGAGCGCGGTGTATAAAGATGGTGCTAGGCCATCACAGTCAACACCCCAGCCATCGACTATTGTTTAAATCACCCAGCAGGTTCGTAGGGAGCTAAATGATAAGTTGATGGAGGAGCTGAGAGAGGAGATGCAAGCAGAGTTTTCTACACATTTACAGCAGATGAGAGCTAAAATGATGGCCTTTGTGTCACAGGGGGCGAGTGTGAATGCCAACAGACAGGTTCGATATAAATTAAATTGTTTGATAGTTAAATTTTCACACAACATATATATACATATATATAATAAAATTTGAATATGATTAACACATTATGTATGGGCTGTCATATGCTGCTAATGCATTGAGTGGCCATCGGGTATTTAGAGAATCTGTAGGAGATGAGACTCCATATACACCACCACCAGAAGATCAGGTATAAAATGTATCTTTACATTCTAACCTAAAAATAACCATACATTAACTGTACACAGCCCAAAATGATAGAGGCTAATTCCATAATTAGAAAGAAAGACAAAGGATTTTTCACACGAAACTTGGCACATACGACCGCCTAGGCACGAGAGACTTGTAGGAGAAGACAGGACTCGAATCGGGTTCTCGGTTTGGGAGTTAGGGCCGGATTTCACTCTAGGCAAGCTAGTTTCTTACGAAAGTTAGAATTCGGGGTGTTAACGTCCCAAAATCACCAAACGACGTCGGAGTAGCACGAAACTTGGCACACACGACTGCCTAGGCACGAGAGACTTGTGGGAGAAGACGGGGCTCAAATTAGGTTCCCGATTTAAGAGTTAGAGCTAGATTTCACTTTTAAAAAACAAACTAGTTCATTAAGAAACTTAGAATTTGAGATGTTAATGCCCCAAAATACCAAACGGCGTCGGAGTAGCACGAAACTTGGCACACACGATTGCCTAAGCACGAGAGACTTGTGGGAGAAGACGGGACTCAAATCAGGTTCTCGGTTTGAGAGTTAGAGCCGGATTTCACTCTTAAGAAACAAACTCGTTTCTTAAGAAACTTAGAATTTGAGGTGTTAACGTCCCAAAATCACCCAAACGGCATCGGAGTAACACAAAACTTGGCACATACGACCGCCTAGGCACGAGAGACTTGTGGGAGAAGACGGGACTCAAATTAGGTTCTCGATTTAAGAGTTAGAGCCGGATTTCACTCTTAAGAAACAAACTAGTTTCTTAAGAAACTTAGAATTTTAGGTGTTAATGCCCCAAAATCACCAAACGACGGCGAAGTAGCATGAAACTTGGACACACGACCGCCTAGACATGAGAGACTTGTGGGAGAAGACGGAACTCGAATCGGATTCCCGGTTTGGGAGTTAGAACCGTATTTCACTCTTAAGAAACAAACTAGTTTCTTAAGAAACTTAGAATTTGAGGTGCTAATGCCCTAAAATCACCAAAAGCGTCGGAGTAGCATGAAACTTGGCATATACGACCGCCTAGGCATGAGAGACTTGTGGGAGAAGACGGGACTCGAATTAGGTTCCCAGTTTGGGAGTTAGGGCCGGATTTCACTCTCGACAAATTAGTTTCTTAAGAAACTTAGAATTTGAGGTGTTAATAACCTAAAATCACCAAATGGCGTCGGAGTAGCACGAAACTTAGCACACACAACCGTCTAGACGCGAGAGACTTGTGGGAGAAGACGAGACTCAAATCAGGTTTCCGGTTTGAGAGTTAGAGCCGGATTTCACTCTTAAGAAACAAACTAGTTTATTAAAAAACTTAGAATTTGAGGTGTTAATGCCCCAAAATCACCAAACGGCGTCAGAGTAGCACGAAACTTGGCACACACGAACGCCTAGGTATGAGGGACTTGTGGGAGAAAACGGGACTCAAATCAG
Source organism: Camellia granthamiana (assembly GCA_036172215.1). NCBI lineage: Eukaryota > Viridiplantae > Streptophyta > Magnoliopsida > Ericales > Theaceae > Camellia > Camellia granthamiana. The sequence goes on along the minus strand of CM069913.1, from coordinate 48,867,682 downwards.
GTTCCCGGTTTGAGAGTTAGAGCCAGATTTCACTCTTAAGAAACAAACTAGTTTATTAAGAAACTTAAAATTTGAGGTGTTAATGTTCCAAAATCACCAAACGGCGTTGGAGTAGCACGAAACTTGGCACACACGATCACCTAGGCACGAGAGACTTGTGGGAGAAGATAGGACTCAAATCAGGTTCCCGATTTGAGAGTTAGAGTCGGATTTCACTCTTAAGAAACGAACTAGTTTCTTAAGAAACTTAGGATTTAGGTGTTAACGTCCCAAAATCACCAAATGGCGTCGGAGTAGCACGAAACTTAGTACACACGACCGCCTAGGCGCGAGAGACTTGTGGGAGAAGACGAGACTTGAATCAGGTTCTTGGTTTGGGAGTTAGAGTTAGATTTCAGTCTAGGTAAAATTATTTACTTAATTATCTTTGTAATTGTATAGTAGTTACATTTTTATGTTTTTTTGTAATTAACATATTAACACATAATTATATTGTCATTAATTATATTTATTTTTTGTTTTCAGATATTTCGCTGTGAAGAATGCGACTAATTTTTGTTTTTGTTACCTACGGAGAATGATGAGCAAAACTTGTAATTTTGGTTTATGTTATTTTGAATTATAAACAACATTATGTATTTAAACATTATATATATATTATGGAACATTATGTAGTGGGCTAATTTTGTTGATGTGTAGTTATGAATGCAAGAATATTTTTATTATGGAGAAATTATTTTTTCTATATAGAAATTTTTATATTATTATGCAATTATTGGTTTCTTTTTCAATTATTTTTTGTTTAATACAGATAATTTTAATATTTTTAATAATTATATTGCAGTTATTTATTTATTTATTTATTGCAACGGCAACACACTGTCGCAAAAAACAAGTAATTTTAATAATTATATTGCTTTTTTTTTTTTTTTTTTGCCATGGCACCATACTGTCACAAAAAATTATTAGGACCATTGGCGACAGTAGGCATGCTGTCGCAAAAGACAAAACCATTCGCGACAGCATTTTTTGCCGTCTCAAATAAAACTTTCAATGACGGTAAAACAGTGCCATCACCAAAAGTCTGACTTTTTTACATATTATAGTCGATAGCAAATTGCCGTCACAAAAGGTGACAATTGCCGTTGCTAAAAAAAGGCGCCGTCGCTAAAAGTTTTTTGCAACGCCATCTATTGTGACGCCCCATTTGCCGTCGCTAAATTTTTTTTAAGACGGCATGAAGAGTATTAGCAACAGTATCGTGCCGTCGCAAAAAATCAAAATTTTTGTAGTGTATAACATGACATACAAGTTATATATACACAAAAAAATAAAAATAAATCAAACACTATGGAAGTAATTTGGTATTGTATGAAGAAGTTTTTTTTGTGTAAAATAAAAAGAGAATGCATGGTCGGAGAAGAGTAAGATATATAAGTTTTGTTGAAGCAAACAGTATCCTTCACAAAAGGATAGGAGCCATGCCCCCCCCCCCCTCCCAAAAAAAAAAAAAACTTCTTTGAGTACCATCCCTGCATAGACATCTCCTCTAACATAAATATGTTAGAAAAATTCTAACATGTAAATAAAATAATTTAAGACAAGGGAAAGTTTAAGAATTATCTCTAGCCGTGTTGGTCAAGTGTAATTGTTGTTGTCTAGAATCTGGTTCAAAGTAAAACTCGAAGAGCACACACTCAGTTTTTCTATGTTTGGTTTTCAAGTGAAAACCAGTCTTCTAGTCTAAACAAATCTATCTATATATATGAGACTTGATGAAAAAATCACAGACGTATATGGGTCCGTTTGGCATAAAGGTTTGGGTTGGGTTGGGTTGGGTTGGGATGGGATTATTTTAGTCACAAAAAGATAAAATAAATTTTTTAATCCAAGAAGACAAAATTTCACATTCAAACCATAATCATTTTATTTTTTTCTCTTATAAAAATAAAAAAAGTCAAAAAATTTATCCCAAACGAAACTTTTTAATCCCAAATTAAAAAAAATTAAAAAGCTAAAAAACTAACTCACATTTCAAACGAAAACTATATTAGACTAGGGATCATAATTTGATCTCTCTTCCATTTATAAACTACCTCCCATCAAGGTAATTTTAAGAACGGTTTTGATTTGTGGCACTAAAAAGTTGGGTACTAATGCCCCTAATTTCCATATAAGGCAAAAAAAAAAAAAATAGTTATCCAAAATGAAAATTAAGGACATTAGTGCCCAACTTTTTAGTGTCACAAATCATTTTTCTTTTAAGAATGGAAAGTTAAGGAATGTCCTATTATCTGCCACATCATCCACTTACGTAGTTATGACCCCAAACCAGCTACCCCACTCACATAAGTGGCATATGAGCCACTGCCCACTGTTATAACGCCAAACCAACTACCCCACTCAGATAAAAGTGGCATGTGAGCCATTACCACCCACATTCATGTCTCTAAGAGAGACGTGGCCAACAAAATAAATATATATGATAATATTAATTAAATATTTTGTTTATTTCTATATATAAATATATATAAAATGATTTTAAAGTATGTTGTGACATTTACAACGTAAAAGAATGATTTTATCCATATCGTGTAACTTAAATTAATATTAATATATGAGTGATAATATAAATTAATTTATTTATATGTATGCCTGTATATATAGACGTATAAAATTAATTTTTTAATTTTTTTTTTGATTTAGTAGATTACTCTAAAACTATAAACAAAAATTTATGTTATTTTAAACGGCACAGAAGCAGCATCCTAAGAACAAAGCTGAAATTTAAGATAAAAAAACACACACACTAAAACGTTGTCGTTCAAGACACAGCAAGAGGCACCAGGAGGCACACAGCAATCCAACCCTTATATATTTATTCATTCAACTCGGTCTAATTCTCGAATTTAAGACTTTAATTATGGTAATTGTTATATGGATAAATTATATTTTAACCTCCTTATGTTTGGTCATTTTTAAACTTTAGTTTAGTTTAGTTTTTTTTGTTTTTTTGTTTTTTTGCACTTTTGATCTTTATGTTTTAATTTTTTTTCTAATTTATTCTTAAAATTAATTTATGTTCAAAGTTAAATAGAAAATGTCAAGTTAACTCTCATATAGTATAAAAAATATATATTATTATATTGAGATTTGAATTTGTATTAATATAATAATATATTATTACATTATTACACAGATAGAGTGTTAAAGAACAAAAATATAGATGTGATTTCATATATAAAAAACAAAGAGATGATGTTGGAAGAGACACAAACCACACACACTCGCAACAGCACATAACATGCTTGATGGCCTAGAAGGAGAGAGACGATCTTGGAAAAGAATACAGACAGTAGGGGTTGATGGATATTGTGAGAGTGATGAGTAGAGGTAGTAGCGTTTCTACATTATTTTAGAAAAAGAAAGATGATTAGGGTGAAAGAGAGAAATGTTATGCGTCAGATTTAGGAAATAGAGGAATATTAACGAAGAGATTTTAGAGATATATAATTTAAAATTTCGTTTATAATTAAAAGGCGACTTATGTGTAGGTTTAAATGGATATTGGGTGTATGTTGTGCACTCAGCACAGCAAGTATTACTGTGTGGCTCTATGGATTTATTTCGGGATCCGTTTTAATAATTCGAATCGTCACATTTCAGAGTACATCGAGTAAAATATACTTGTAAAAAATTAAATTAATCGGATATCGTTAACTCTTTCATCTACTCACATTTGTATCTTAAAAAATAAATGGTATTGTGATTTGAAGTATTAAAATGAATACAAATGCAAGTTGATGAAAGGGTTAATGATATTCGATTAACTTAATTTTTTACAGGTATGTTCTACTCGATGTACTCTAAAATATAACGGTTCGGATTATTAAAATGGATCTCGAAATAAGCCCATAAAGTCGCACAACAGTGCCTACTGTGCACCCCAACTCCAGTTTAAATAGGTGGACTTTTTGTATAATAGATTCTGTGATAATTAATGGCGTTTTTCATCAAATACTATTAAAAAAACATCACTAATTCTTAATTTTCAATAGGAGTTTAAAAATTGTCATAAAAAAAGTCACTAATTATAAATTTTAGCAACATTTTAAAAAAATCATTACCAAAAAAGGCCACTAATTTTCAACCTTCAACGACTATTTGAAAAATTTGTCATAGAAAAACGCTACTAATTATAAGTTGGGTAAATTATACTGATACTCCCTGAGATTTGGTCCAATTACATCTCATCTCCTTACGTTCTAGAAATTACACTTTCACTCATGCGGTTAATAGTCTCATTTCACAAATCCTCCTACTTGCACTACAACAAATAAGAGTTTTAAAGACCAAATTTTTTAGTCTCTAAAAGTGAAAATTTTGTTGCAAAAGACATTTATGAACCAATTTCCATTGTCGTGAGGATAGTCGCTAAAAGGTCGTCCCGAAAAGTAAAAAATAAGGCTTTTAGTGACAATTTTGAAAATGTCACTAACAAATAGACTTTTAGCGACAAAATAATTTAGTCTCAAAATAGTGTTTTTTTTAGATAAAAAATTTGATCCCAAAAGGATAATAATTCATCACTAATATTCAATTTTCGTTACTAAAAATATAATAATTACACTTTTTGCAACAAAAATATTTAGTCTTTAAAAAATAATTTTGTCTCTAAATTTTAGTTTCTAAAACCTTAATTTTTTTGTAGTGTTATATAAAAGACAAAAACTCTTAATAAACAAAATAGAGGAAATTACATTGAAAAAATAAATAAATAAAGCAAATGAAAAGAAAAAAAAAAAAGAAGTAAAATAAAACAAAAGAAGAAAGGGTGCATGAGTTCAATATTTTCAATTCGTCTAAATAATTACAATGACATAGGGTTAGTATAATTTCCCAAACGTCATGAAGTGATATGTATTAAATCCAAACCTCAGGAGGGTGTAAGTGTAATTTACCCAAAATAAGTTTTAACGACAATTTATAAAAGTCTTGACAAAAAAAGTCATTAATTATTAATTTTTAATGATATATGCAAAAAATATCACAAAAAATTATTTTTAACAATGATTTTATAATGACTTATTTTCAATAGAACTTGATAAAAATTAGAGAAGAGATTTTGATTGATGTGACCAAAAAATAAATAAAAAGATAAAAAAAATAAACTTATTTAGGAAATGACAAACAAAGCCTAAATTTAACTATTAAGAACTATTAATAATTTAGCCATAACTAAACAAAGTAAATTATGCCTCCGTTTGGGAAGTGGGTTGGCTTTTTGGCTTTTTGGCTTTTTTGGCTATTTTAGCCTGGGCTTAAAAGTTTGGTTTGGGAAGGGCTTTTTAGCTTTTTGGCTTTTTTGACTTTTTTTGTGAGAGAGGAGTGTAATGATTATGGGTTGGATGTGATGTTTTATTTTTTGTGGCTAAAAAAGCCTATTTTGTCTTTTGTGGCTAAAATAGCCAAAAAGCCTGGCTTTTTGGCTTCCCAAACGGAGGCTATGTATAGCTGAAGGCACTCATAACTCAATTTGATACTAATCAAAATCAATCAATTTCATGCAAATGACATACCCCTCCCCCATAACGATTAACGTAACCAAAGCCCTAAATCCAAAAACTAAACCAATTTAAATGGGTCAATAGCAGTTTGAATAAATTAATTTGACTTATTGATTCAACTGTTTTTTTAACAGTCCTAACATTTTATGTAGAAAATTCCTGTTAATAATTTCATCCTAGTTAATAATTCCTGTTTTAACACAATCGGGTGAAAAAATTAATTCGAAATTCCAGAAATACCCATGGAAGCAGAGTAGAATAAAAATTTGGATAAATTACATTTGTACGCCTTGAGATTTAAGTTTAATACATATCACTTTCTGACATTTGAAAAATTACACTAACTCCCTATCATTGTAATTATGTAGATGAAATGACAATAGTGAACTCATACACTCTTTCTTTTTTTACTTTATTTTACTTCTTCTGTTTTTTTTCCCCCTTTCCTTCTTTTGCTCTACTTTTTTTTTTCTTCAATATAAATTTTTTTTATTTTTTTCCTAAGAGTTATTATTTTTTTATATAAGTAGAAAAGTTATAAAATGAAATTATTAATTATAGGGATGAAAATATAATTTTCAGAACGTCTGAAGTAAAATGTCATTAGACAAATCTCAAGGTGTCAGTGTAATTCAATTCCCTGGAAGAAAAAAAAAGCAATGACCTATCTTAATAAATCCACTCTTAGCCACACACACTCGTTGCTTTTGGCGTTTTCCCATCCAAAAATAAATAAATAAATAAAAATGCATTAAATTATTGGACCGCCCTATAAATAATTTTTTAAAATACTATTAGAAAAGAATATATTCTTATTCTAATAACCAAAATATCTAATAAAAATTCATAAAAGTCAAAATTATTATCCAATCCTATAAACAGAACTATTGATAACCACAGAGAATGAATTGGGCAGTGATGTCATTTCAAACTGCTGTAAACCGAAATTAGGGGAAATTATACTTCAGTTCAAATTTTAAAAAATAATTATAAATAAATAATAAATTTTATAAATATTAATAATTAAAATTATAAATTTTTACATGAATTTGTAATAAAGTTACGGAATTACCACAGAAGGGTAATTTTCTTATTAAATTACTCCTTTGATATCAATTCTTAACCGATTAATTTTTTAAAAACAGATCAAATTCGACTTAATAAGATTATATGTACTGTAAAATTGTATAAAAAAATTAAATTGCTTGAATTTAGTTCATGATTAACTTGATTAAAGCTCATTTGAGATTCTCAAAAAATAAACAAACAAAATTTTAACATATTTTTAAATTACATGTTATACAACTTGACTCATTCACATCCAGATGCAATTATGGAATTTCTTATTGAAGCTAGGGGTGGGCGCGGATCGGTTGCGGCCACGAAACCTCCAATCCGCCATCCGTCCGCCAAATTGGCGGATTGGTGAAAATCAATCCGCATCCGTCCGCCAATTCGGCGGATGCGGATTTGGCGGATTGGCGGATGGATGCGAATCGGTTTGGCGGTTTGAAAATTTACAAATTTTCAACATACAAAAAAAAAAAACCCAAGAAAAAATTCAATTAACATCGGTGTCAATGTCATTGTCTGAATGTGATGTGCCTGCCTAGGATTAAAGGGAATTGCATATATTTTATAGATGATTTGTGTTGTTGTTCAAATAGGTACATTAAAAGTTCAGGCACGGGTCACTGTGTTGTTCAACTTGGAGGACTTAACTTACCATTGAGCCACTTTACCCAACAAACATTGCATCAAATCAACAAAGCTTCCCCTTTCTGCTGTTTGGGTTACTTACTCCAATTCCTTGGTGAGACCATGAGATTATGGCATGGCATGGTAAAGAGATCACAGAACCTTTTAAATAAACCCATATGTTCAAAGTATTTTACTCAAGCAGTTTCTATCTTTTCTTTTGTATTTTATGTAAATTTGATATTCATTATTAGGCATTTTATTAGAATACAAGGAATTTTCAATAAATTCAAGTTTGCTGTAGAATGCTTTTGTTTAAAGGAATGGAAAGAAGTTGGGACTGTTTTGAGCAAGGTGCTATTAATATTATTTCAAATTATATTTTGTCTCTAATGCAGCAAATCTGCTGCCATTCATCTTCACGTGTAAAACAAAAATCTGAGTAAAACAAAAATCTGCCATTCTCAAATGTTGCTCACAAAAATAAAACCATTGCTCACAAAAATAAAACCATTGCCATTCTCAATCTGCCATCCTCATATGACATGTTAACTTATCAATTTGCCATTCTCAATCTGCTGCCATTCATCTTCACATGTGTAAAACAAAAATCTGAGTAAAACAAAAATCTGCCATTCTCAAATGCATTGCTCACAAAAATAAAACCATTACTCACAAAAATAAAACCATTGCCATTCTCAATCTGCCATCCTCATATGACATGTTAACTTATCAATTTGCCATTCTCAATCTGCTGCCATTCATCTTCACATGTGCAAAACATAATTCATTACATTACAGTCATCCAAAGTTGAAGTTGAAAATCATCCATAGTTTAAAATAAAAAAATAATACAGTCATCCAAAAAGATAATTCATTACAATACATGTGCAAAACATAATTCATTACAATACATTCATCCAAAGAGAAGCAAAAAGTCATTAATTTCCTTGAGCCACACCATGAGCCATGTAAACCTGCATAACAAAAAAATTGAAATTATTTAATAAGGAAAACACTAAAAGGTCTTAAACTTAAAACAAATAAACATATGTTAACAACATTTAGCAAAAGGGAGGGGTATTTTACCATGATATTAAACATCAATAAAATTAGATTCCGGACTTGGGCTTGAACAAGAACTTGATTCTGAAACAACTACACATAAAACATAACACAAGAAAAACATGTAAAGTGAAAATAATGAATTTTGAATAATACAAAATAAATGAAATTTAAAACAAAATAAATCATTGAATGTATTACCCGAATCATATTGTTGTTCAAATTCTTCAATATCATTCATTGCTTGTCGAAGGCATATTGGAATGTTACTTCGGAGCCAATTTTGTGCACAAACAAGAACCTCCACCATCTTTGGAGCAAGTGAACTCCGAAATGGATCAAGTATACGACCTCCTGTGCTAAAAGCCGACTCAGAAGCAACAGTGGACACAGGCATTGCCAACACATCTCGTGCTATGAGTGATAATACTCTATACTTTGTTGCATTAACCTTCCACCACTCCAAGATGTCAAATTGAGCATTCTTCCCACCTTTCTCAATATCACCCAAGTACTTATCCAATTCCGACATACTCCCAGTACTAGAAAATTGCCCCTCCAAAAATGAATTAAATTGAGAGTTCACAAGAGAATGTGGGTCATTTTCATCTATCACCACCATATCTATTGTTTCATTTATATTGGAGGCATGCACATTTGTTGAATCAAGCGCGGCATAATGATCATACAATTTACTTAAACAATTTTTCACCTTCTCCAACATTTCCTTCACTTTCACAACATCTCCACCAAAAATTGTTGAAAAGCAAAATTGCAAGTATGTCATTTTTCTTCGAGGGTCAAGAACAACCGCAATGTACAAAAGGAGATTGATTTTATCCCCATTTCCCCAATACTTGTCAAACTTCTCTTTCATTTTTTTTGCCATTGAAGACAAAATAGGATCATTGTCTTTGATTAATTGTCCAATCATATTTTCAATGACAAAAATTTCAGTGTAGAATGTATTTGAAGTAACAAATAAAGAGCCAGAAAACCTCTTTGTTGCATTGTAGAACATTCTAAGAAATTTCAAAAACACCCTACAATTATCCCAATCCTCGGCGGTAGGCATCTCTCTCCTCTCACCCCCTTCATTATCCAAAAAGTAGTGTTTATAATTGTAGTCCTCCTCACCCATTCTTTGAAAAGCACTTTCAAATTTTTCTGCTGCCTCCAACATAAGATATGTAGAATTCCACCGTGTTGGCACATCTAGGCACAAGAGACTCTTACTCTCAATTTTTAAACTTTCCACATACTTCTTAAAAGAGTCAAGGCGGTTTGGAGAAGACCTCACATACCTCACTGCATGCCTCACATTCGCTATACAAGACTCAAGATCCTTCAATCCATCACTAACAATGAGATTCAGAATATGCGCACAACAACGCATATGCAAAAATTCATGGCCCAAGACAGTTCCCTTCCATAAGTTTGTGGTTCGTTTCAAGAATCTAATGGTTAGATTATTGGAACTCGCATTATCAACAGTTAAGGTGAAAAGGCCATCAATGTCCCACTCTTTTAAGAGTGCCTCAATTTTTTTACCAAGTGTTTCTCCTTTGTGGTCTTCAACTTGACAAAAATTTATAATTCTCTTTTGTAACTTCCAATCATCATCAATGAAATGTGCAGTTAGACACATATAACACAAATTTTGTATGGAAGTCCATGTGTCTGTGGTAAAGCAAATTCTACGCCCCTTCACAATTTTCTTCAACCTCTCTCTTTCATTAGTGTATATGTCTACAATGTCCCTAGCAACAGTATATCGAGATGGAATCTTGAACTTGGGTTGCATGACATTACAAAACCTCTTAAAACCAACCCCATCCACAAATCTAAAGGGCAATTCATCAATTACTATCATCTCGGCAAGATGCCTCCTAGCAACTTCTATGGAAAATGGCGTAACCACAACATCAACAACACCCTCACCATCACTGCCAACTTCTCTAGGTTGAAATCCCAATGTTCGTTGCCCATGAGTGTCCCTATATGGATACTTTGTACAATTTTTCAAATGACTTAACAAATTACTTGTTCCGTGACTCTTAGAGCCTGCCATATATTCTTTCTTACAATACTTGCACATGGCCCTATCTTTCCCGTCAATACCCTTAATCTTTTCAAAATGATCCCAAGCCTTTGATGTTGTTCTCCCACTACTACTAGTTTTGGCCAAGGGTGGTCTACGAGGGGGAGCATTAGATTGGGTAGAGGGGTCAATAGCAGATGATTCGGGCTCAACATTAGGACTCACAAAAAAAGTTTCTTCACTTGGAGGATCCATGATCAAAAGATTATCAAATAAACTGCCAACAACCAATAAAAAATCATTCAAAATATGCTTCCCAAATCCATGCTCAAACACGTTAAATGGCATATGAAGATAAAAGAATGGACAGTGTTTAAGTTCATTGACTAATGTGAATATGCTTAAAAAAATGGACAGTGCTTAAAAAATGGCATATGAATATGCTTCACTAAGTAAGATTAGTTCATTGACTAATGTATTATGAATCAAAGTTTAATTTAATGATCAACTCTTTAGTTTTTATTTCAATTGTTTATGATAGATAAGCACTTGTGGTTATAGGCAGCAATTTAGATGAGTTACACACTGTTCAAATAATAGTTTTAACATTATCTGAAACATCAATTTAGATGAGAAGCAAAAAACATAAATGTATGTCACTAAATGTGCAAACAATATGGTCATCAATAAGACAGTATATCATATCACATAATTACAGAGAGAAATACAATTAATTTAAATATAATTAAAAACTAACCTGGAGGAAGAGATTGCTTTAACTTGTCAGCCTTTTCTGAGTCAAACACACAGAACAGAGTGTGTAGAGGTACCTGGAACAACGAAAAACACATCCAAAATAAAACAAAATCAGTAAACAAATGTGATATCTGAGCTTCCAAATATACATGAAAAGCAAACCAGAAAAATGAACTAGTTCCACACAAACTCATTAAAACCATCGATCAATTTACATTAAAAATGAATAAGATCCAATATCTTGACATCATTTTTCAAAATTAATTAGGTTGTGGACCATGAACACTTACAAAAAAACACTCAGGATGACATTCAAAATAACAAAAGAAAATAGCTTGGGATTTTATGTATAGAAGCATGAAAAATAAAAATTAAAGAAAAACTAAAACACATGAAAGACAAACTCACTAAAATCATCAATCAGTAAGTAGTAAAAGTAACATGCAGATACATTGGAAGAGCACACACTCAAAACATTAGACAACACTTTGATTTTGCTCAACTAAATGAAGATTGAGATACAACTTTATTAAGAAAAAAAAATTACAGAAAAGAAAGGCATGGTATTACAAATCTGGTGGGGAAATCCTTACATAAACACTTGTCACACCTCTAATATATAAAAAGTAAAGGATGAACCTACTTTTGACAGAATATACAAATGGATTTACAGATCATGTCTCAAAAACCCTAATTTAAAAAATATACAGATGGATTGTTTTTTTAAGTTTTTTCAATTTACATTTTTCGGCCCAATTTACAAACTGTGAGACAGTTATTTATAAACCTAAAAAATTACCAAACAAGTTTTTGTGGTAATTTTTAAAATTTTTGTAAATTTAAACAAAAAAACAACTGAGTAAAATGGTTACCAAACAGAAAGTTTTGTTTTTTTTGTTTTTTTTATTGACTCAAATTATTGAATTTACAGTAGTGGCCTAAGAAAAACTGCATTTTAGTTAGGATACTGATATTCAATTCAAAGCTCGGCAAATCAAACATTTCAAACCAAGATCTTCCAAGTCTTGTGTGATTGTCAGATTTATTTAGGGACATTGGTATCATGAGATTTTGACCAGAATGAAAGAGGATGTGATCCCATTTAAAAAAATGGAAGAAATTATCAAATATTCCAATAATACAACATATGGTTGTTTAATGTGCTGACCAATGACCATTACTAAAACATAAAGAAGACTTCTTATCCTACTAAACTGGAATGATTCTAAAATAGTGGAATCCAAATTATTTACTAAAACAGATTCTGAATAAAAAAAAAAAAACCATCTATTTCGTTACAGTCAGTGGAACCAAAAACAAAAACATCTATTTCGTGTAGACTGGAACCAAAAACAAAAAAAATGGAACTGGAACCAAAAACAAAAAAACCAGTTAAGAAGAAAAAGAAGAAGGTGAGAGAGAGAGAGAGAGGTACCTCAGTCACAGTCAGTGTAGACTAGTAGACTGTAGATCGATCAATCTAACCATCTATTTCATTTTAGAACTGGAAAAAAAAAAAAAAAAAAAAAAAAACCGATTAGACTGAGATCATCAGAAGAAGAGAAGAAAAGAGAAGAAGAGGAAAGCAGAAGAAGCTCAGAAGAAGAGGAAAGCAGAGAGAGAGAGAGAGAGAGAGAGAGAGAGAGAGATACCTCAGTCACTGTGTATGTAGATCAATCGCCGATGCCGTGTACGCCGTGTTGTAGATCGATCGCCGACGCCGTGTTGTAGATCGATCGCCGACGCCGTGTATGTATAGATCGTCCGACGATGTGTAGGGTAGAGAGAGAGAGAGAGAGAGAGAATGAGAATGTCGAAATTAGGGCAAAATGAGAGAGAGCATATCAGAACAGAAACAGAAAGAAAGAAATGAAAAGGGGGGAAAATGAATGAGGCAGGCACGCGTGTATATCAGCCCAAAAAAAAAAGGAAAAATAGGCATTTGTGGTCGGGTCGGGTCTGCCGACTAAAATGGCGGATCACCCGCCACCCGACCCGAACCCGAAAATTTTGATAATCTGGGCCCACACCCGTCCGCCACGTGGCACGCATCCATCCGTTGCACGTCGGGTCGGGTCGGGTGGGGCGGGTCGGTGGATCCGCTGCACAGCCCTAATTGAAGCTCATTAATTTCCTGAACTCCACTCAAAATCGAGTTGATAAATTTATAGGTACTATAGAACTGTATAAAAAATAAGGTATTTGAGTTTGGCTTGTAATTGACTCAATATAAAACTTGTTTAAGATTCTGTTGAAAAATAAATAAATTAAGTTGTAACATATTTTTAAAACTAGTTAAAATTTTATACCAAAATTAAACCAACTACAAGCTACTCTATACATTTACATACTCTGTGTGTGTGTTGGGGGGAGTTGGGTGCCTGTTGTATACCCAGCACAGCAAGCACTGTTGTGTGGCTTTATGAGCTTATTTCGGGGTTTGTTTTGATAATTCGAACCGTTCACATTTTAGAGTGCATCGAGTAGAACATACTTGTAAAAAATTAAGTTACTCGGATATCGCTAACCCTTTTCATCCACTCACATTTATATTCATTTTAATACTTTAAATCACAATATTATATATTTTTGAAGATATAAATGTGAGTGAATAAAAAAGTTAACGATATCTAATTAACTTAATGTGTGAGTGATTTTCTGACCACACTGCCCGCTTAGTGATCAGCTGGAGAACAACGGCAGAATAGATGGCTTTGTGCTAACCTGTAACAGAAATATAAGAATCCCACGGTGGTTCGCCACCCGGGGGTACTCCGACGATCAAGTCAGTACTCAATATCTCTCAAAGATAAATCAACTATTCAACTCACAAGCTTGAGTATCAAAAAGCATACCTTAGACCCATGGGGGTGCGTCTCTTTTATAGCCAACACAATCCTAGTCCCAATAGGAGCCTGGCCCTAATGGACTTAGGATTACTGCTAATCTGGGACTCCCAGTGGGATTAGAATAAACTCTCTAAGAGTTCTATCTTTACCCAAACTGAAGTCTTCTCCCAATCTAGGACTCTTGTCCATATCTAGGTTGAGTTCCCTCTTTATTCTAGGATTCTGATATCTTCGGAGATAACCTCGGCCTTGCCGAGATCACCTCGGCGTCACGACCAGGACACGTGGCACCTCGGCTGACACGTCGGCGTCACCTTGCCACGTGTTGGTACTCAGAAAATATATACCCACAACTGCCCCCTAGGTTCTATTACCTCGGCATTCTGAGGTGATGGAACCTACACTGTTCCTTCATCTGTGCCCCATCTGTCCGAGATCTAACTCGCCGACCTCAAAATTTCCCTGGACTTTTCTGTCCACTGGTGCCAAGTATCAAGTTTCATGCTCTCCAAGCTGCTTGGGATCGTACCTCCTAACCGAGGTTCTGGTTCCATTAATTCGTAAACTCCAAGAGCTTTATAACTGCTCCATTCACACTCTCTGGTGGATTCCTAATTTCCAGTCATCTATTTGACTCCGGCGATTTTCATATCGGCGTTCATTTCCCTTGGTAGGTTCATAAACTCTTTACTTGCTTTTTAAGCTCAATCTTTTATAACTCTTCCGAATTTGTTTACTTGCCATCTGTTGCCTTGTATTTTCGTCTGTCTTCAAGTTTTGATTTGTTTGAATGCCTGGCATTGTTCTTGTCTTATCCGCTTTCTATTGCTAGCATCATGTCTGGGTCATTACTTTTCTTGTTCTTCACATACTTACTTAGTGCCTGTGCACTTGGCTTTATTCATGAACTTTGTTGTTTTCTTGATTCTGAATTTTCTCTTTCTAGCTTTTTTTCTCAAATCCGCCATTGTTCCAAGCTTTCAAGCTCTGCAACCGTCTTCGTTCCTCCCCTCCGGCGAAGCTTATGTCATTCTGTTATTTTCGCATCCGATGTCAGACTTCGGCAATTCTCATTCCGACTTCCCTCTTTCTAGTAAACCACTGTTCCTCTTGGTTTTATTTCTTGTTGCTTTCCAAGAAGCTCTGCTTCATTGTTAACCACCATTGCTGTTTTACCCGTTGTTTCCAAATCATCTTTCTTGAATACACACTGTTCATATATCTGCTGATTTCTGCCACTGTTTTTGGTTTGACACACCTGTGCAATCTTTTTGTCTTGATTTCCTGATAGCTTCATTACCATTTTTGATTTACGAATTACATTCTGTTTTCTGTGTCTTTTTCCAAATTCTTGCTTTTAATCCTTGCCTTCAAACTCTGAGGTGCCAATCGCCGAGAAGAGCTTTGATCAAACTCTTCGGGAGATCGATGCTGAGCTCGAGGCCGAGAAGGCTGCTGAGAAGTTCTTTCCAACTGTCTTCTGGGGGTGAGACAGAATCTGCCGCTGATGCCGAGTAGTTTGCTTCCTTCTTGAAATTGATGCCGAGATAACGGTAAAGAAGCTCCTCCAATTGACTGCCGAGGCTGAACCATCGTCGTTCGTCGAAACAGATCAGTCCGACGTTCTTGCTTTTCATCATCTCAGTTCTTTAAGGTCTTCATTTTTGTACTTGCCTTCTTTTATACATGTTTCATATTTCCCAACTTTCTCAGCTCTTAACAAGCTAGTTGTTTAATCGAAGTCGATCTTGTAAATTGCTCAAAAATTTCAACAAGTATTAATATTCCTTGCTCCTTGATTATCATTCATTCCCTCTGCACCTTCTCCCTGCCCCCTAATGTGAACATAAATTACACTTAGGATCATATTAGGGAAGTTGGCTTTGTGCCGTAGTCACAGACCCGATGTGTTCTTCTTTCGCCGATGTATTAAAACTTCTGGTATTTAATTCACCCATTTAGACCCTCTTTCTTTTGGCCTTTGCAAACTATCATCGCTGTTTTTTGAAGCATTTATTCCTTTTGCAATTCTGGTCACCACTTCTGGCGTGTACTTAGTGGTTCTGTTCTAATCAAAATGACGTTTGACTCCGGCGAATCTTTCGCCGACATTTAACTTGTGCACTCTTTAACTTGTAAATTCTCTCAGAATTTCAATAAGTGTTAAACATCATTTCGGCTTGACTTCGGTTAAGCATCATCTCCGTTTAACTTCAGTTAAACATCATCTCGGCTTAACTTCGGTTAAGCATCATCTCGGCTTAACTTCGGTTAAGCATCATCTCGGCTTAACTTCGGTTAGGCATCATTGCAGTTTGTACTCTTGTACCTTGTTGCTTCTTTGGACAGTATAAGTTTCTTTTCATGGCCGATGTGCCTCTTGTTTCTGTTGAATGCTTTATCTTTCTTTGAATGCTTGTACCTTTGTCTTCTCTATATGATTCTATACTTAGAATATTTTGCATATACTCTTCATATTTTTTTCTTCTTTATGCAATCTTCTCGAGATTATATACCTCGAGTAAAATAACTGTAAACTTTACTTCGGCAAGATACTGACCTGCAATCTTTTCATCAATTTCAACAAGTATAAAACATATACTATTCAATGTTAACTTTGCAAACTTTTCTCAAGTTTCAACGAGTGTTCAAACAATAATCTCAGTCTGACCTACTTGTAAATTGCTACAAATTTCAACAAAGATTAACATAAACAGTAAACTTTACTCAAGTTATAACAAGTGTTAAACAATGATCTACTTGTAAATTGCTACAAATTTCAACAAGGATTTAAACAATATACTTAGCTTTACTTCAACCTGTAAATTGCTGCAAATTTCAACAGATGGTCATATGTCGGCTTAACTTCAACTTGTAAATTGCTACAAATTTCAACAAGTGTTAAGCAATGATCTTTGGCTCAACCACCTCGTGGATTTCTATAAGTCTGTAAGCAATAGCATCGGCTTCACCTCGACTTGTAAATTGCTACAAATTTCAACAAGCGAGGAGAATAGTAATCTCGGCTTAACTTCCACTTGTAAATTGCTACAAATTTCAACAAGCGAAGCTAAGGAACCATCTCGGCTTAACTTCAACTTGTAAATTGCTACAAATTTCAACAAGCGAAGCCAAGCTTTGTATCGGTTTGACCAACTTGTAAATTGCTACAAATTTCAACAAGTGGTAAACTTTGTATTCGGTCTGACCAACTTGTAAATTGCTACAAATTTCAACAAGTGGTAGACTTTGTATTCGGTGTGACCAACTTGTAAATTGCTACAAATTTCAACAAGTGGTAGACTTTGTATTCGGTCTGACCAACTTGTAAATTGCTACAAATTTCAACAAGTGGTAGACTTTGTATAACCTCGGCTTAACTTCGGTTAAGCATCTTCTCGGTTTAACTTCGGTTAAACATCTTCTCGGATTCAAGCCGGGGTTTTCAACCCGGCCAACTTCAGTCTGATCTTGTATGTTTTCTTTTTATCCTCTGGGATCTTAGATCTGCTCGCTGTGCTCTTCTCTTCTCGGACTTAAGCGTCGAGATCTTGTCTGCTGGAATCTTGGATTTGCTCACTCAGGTTGAGCTCTTCTCTTCTTGGACCTACTCATCTAGGCCGAGACCATGTTTTTTAGGATCCGGGATCTGGAATCCGGGATCTGCTCACTTAGGCTGAGCTCTTCTATACTTGAACGTTATCTCCTTGGGAGCGCTCATGCCCCCTGTCTTTGCATCCCTTCTGGAAGGGTCTTCGTTCCTTCGCAGGTATCTATCCTTCCATACCTGGAGGTCATCTTTGTTGTAGTATCCGCTTCGATCTGTTGTCTTTGATGCGTCACCTTCCTGGCCGGCGTCTTTCACTCCGTGACTCTGGTCACGAGTTTCTGTGTTGCGGTCGTCCCCTTCAGTGTCGAGGTCGATAGGTCTCCCACTCCCAGCAGGAGTGTTTGTCTTCAATCTGATCCTTCTGTCCGTCACTGGCCATCTATTCTTCTTTCTTTCCCACAGACGGCGCCAAATTGTGTGAGTGATTTTCTGACCACACTGCCCGCTTAGTGATCAACTGGAGAACAACGGCAGAATAGATGGCTTCGTGCTAACCTGTAACAGAAATATAAGAATCCCACGGTGGTTCGCCACCCGGGGGTACTCCGACGATCAAGTCAGTACTCAATATCTCTCAAAGATAAATCAACTATTCAACTCACAAGCTTGAGTATCAAAAAGCATACCTTAGACCCATGGGGGTGCGTCTCTTTTATAGCCAACACAATCCTAGTCCCAATAGGAGCCTGGCCCTAATGGACTTAGGATTACTGCTAATCTGGGACTCCCAGTGGGATTAGAATAAAGTCTCTAAGAGTTCTATCTAGGTTGAGTTCCCTCTTTATTTTAGGATTCTGATATCTTCGGAGATAACCTCGGCCTTGCCGAGATCACCTCGGCGTCACGACCAGGACACGTGGCACCTCGGCTGACACGTCGGCGTCACCTTGCCACGTGTTGGTACTCAGAAAATATATCCCCACACTTAATTTTTATAAGTATGTTTTATTTGATGTACTCTAAACAAATTAAGTTGTAACATATTTTTAAAACTAGTTAAAATTTTATACCAAAATTAAACAAACTACAAGCTACTCTATACATTTACATACTCTGTATGTGTGTGTGTGTTGGGTTACGTACTCTGTGTCTGTGTGTGCTCTTAGAGCATCTCCAATGGTGTGCCATTGGAGTTGCTATTGCCAAATTATGGCAGCAATGGATACAAAGACAGCTCCAATGGCAACTTATAGCAGCTGCTATCTTTGGCAAATGCCAAAGCTTGTCTCAAATATGGCACAAGCTTTGGCAGCTGCCAAAGTTGCCAAGTCATCAGTTTCAACCAACCTCCTCCTTCCCTCCCTCCCTCCCTTCCTCCCTTTTTCATCATCCTTTCCAAACATCCTTTCCAAATTAATTAACACAGCAATTTGAAGCAATTTCCAAATTCACACAGAAAATTAATTAAAATCAATTAACACAGAAAATTAATTAAAATTAATTTCATTAATTTCACCAATCAATTTCACCAATCAAAACCAATTTCATCAATTTCAGAATCTCCAAGAACCATCTTTATTTCATCAAAACCAATTTCATCAATTTCAAACACCAAAAATGTTTTTAATAAGTTCCAAAACTGAACCCCAAAATTGCTTATCTTTGTGATTTTTTTTTTTACTTTAGAAAAATTATAGTAAAAGAAAGAAAAAAAAAAAACAGAGTAAAACTACAAGTCCTAGTAAAAGAAAGAAAAATTAGAGTAGTTGCTTATCTTTATTCCAGTGATGCAAGGAGTTGCTTATCTTTATTATAGTAGTCCTACGAAGTTGTTTTACTCCTTCATCATCCATTCCAGTGATGCATTTCCTGTTGCTTATCTTTATTCCCCCTTGCTGGGATGCTTTCACCATGGGAGATGGAGGTGGGTTTGTGATTTGGAGATATGGATGATCAATTAAGGTGGGTTTGTGAGATTTGGAGGGTGAGAGATTGAGAGGGTGATCGAGGCTGAGAGGGTGATCGATCGAATATCTGGGTTGTATGAGTGAGAGAGAGAGAGAGAGAGAGAGAGAGAGAGAGATGAATGAGATCAAGAGAGCAGTGGGGGGTAAAAGTGAGAGTGAGAGGGAGAGGGAGAGGAAGTGAGGTGGAGAGGTTGGATCATTTTGGATGATGAATCTCATCCCTTGGAAATCCTTTATGTGGACGGTGTGATTTATCTTGGGAAGGCAAAGAGCCGTTGTGCTCTTTTGGCCCGAAAAAAAATTCAAAAAAAAAGAATCAATTATAATTGGCCGTTGTTTATTTTTTAATTTATCAATGTCATTTAATTTTTAATTTTTAATTTGGATGGTTGTTGGTGGTTGGTTGTTGGTGGGTAATTGGTGATTATTTATTTTTTATGTGTAGTTAAAAAAATTTATTAAATATGTAGTGATATATTTTTTGGTGAGGTGAATTAATCAAACGAAATTTTTTTTTTCAATTTTTTATTTTTTTAATTTTTTATATTTATCTAGTTGGGAATAATATAAATATATAATTTTTTTAACAAACAAGTAAAAAAATGTCACAAAAGACAAAAAATAACTAAAAATAAAATCACAAAAAACCTATATCCAAACAACACCTACAAACTTAGAGGGAAAGTTGGTTGAGATTTGCCAAAAATAGCAAATGACCATTGGAGCACCATTGCTATAATTTGACAAAATAACACTATTCATGATCAAATTATAACAATAACAATAGCAAAATAGCAACAATCATTGGAGATGCTCTTAGCTGGTCAAGTCAATAAATTGTGCTTTTCCATAGAAATATGGAATAGAAACAAAATGTGCTTTTCTATAGAAATATGGAATAGAAACTCAATAATGGTACTAGCGATGGTTCACACCTCTCTATCCCCTTCTGACCTTTTTTTATAATATAATATTAGCAATGGGCACGCGTAATATATATATAATTTAAATAAATAAAAATAAAATAAAATATTTATTATATATTATAGACGGCTCAAGTGGTAAGAGTTCTGTTCAATAATTTAAAGTCAAAGTTTCGAGTCTCACTTATACATTTACTTAATTTAATAGTATAGAAGATATACACACATATAGTTGAGTGTCATTATTTGAAGGATAATTTACGGGTCAGTCTTATGTGATGGACAAAGACCTATAAGTCTTGTATATTTTTTTATGTATTAATAAGTCTTAAAATACTTATTTTACCTTTAATACTTTTAAAAAATATTAATAAATGAAAAAATAAATAAGTATATTCAATAAGACAGAGTCAAGTCACTCTTGTTTGAATGTCATTTTCAATAAAATATCTTCTTAGAATTGGCACATCCTTCCCGATCATTGATCTTTTTCGGCCAGACCCCCCTTGCTTTGGCTGTTGGGCCTTCTGTCTTGGCCCATCTGTTGAGCCTTCTGTCTTGGCCCAGTCCAATTTCATAGGCCAGATATTGATTCCACCCATCACCAAAGTATTTCACTCTCAAATTTAAGCATTGAGAAGAGCCCATCAAATACTAACAAAAACTTAAGGTATTGTTTGATTAGCAAGATTAATGGTGAGGGATTAATAATTTGTGAGATTAATGTAAGATTAATTATTTAGTTGTATTAGTAAAGATAAATAGTTCGCTATTATTTACGTTTGTTTTGTAATAAATATGAAAATACATAGTCTCAATTATATATTTATTTTGCATTATTAGTGATAGGATTAAAAAATTAGCTAAATTTGTTGGATAGAATGTTCATTCGAATCTAATTCAGATAACGAAAATGGTAACCAAACACTGAAATGTGATTTCAAAAAATTAATAATCTCAATTCTATATTATAATCCGTCTAATCAAACATAGCCTACAAACATTCACAATTTGGACGAGCTAACCAAACTATTAATTATAAGTGACAAATGGGCGGGTTTGCACGGTTAAAACCTGTTATACATTTAAAACAATTCAACACAAATCAGCCCATTTAATAAATTGGCTTAAACGGGTTTGGTTAAATTGGATATGGGTTGAACAATTGAATCCAACTAACCCATTTACTTTATCTCCTTTTTTTTTTTTTTTAATATATATATTCTTTTAAAAAATTTATTAAAAAAATATTTTCATTTTTTTCTAATTTTTTTTTAATTTTTTTTAATTTTTAAAAAAATTATTTTATTTTTTGATTTTTTTACTAAAAAATAGTTTTTTTTAAAAAAAATTATTTTTATTTTTTTTCTAAAAAAGTATATCTTATTTTTTATTAAAAAATTATTCAAAACTTTTTTAGAATTGATGATAGAAATGGTACCCATTTAGATGGACTTAAATAGGTCCTCATATGACCCAATTTTAATTGGGTTGACAATAAGTAACCCATTTATCAATTTGAAATGATTAACATGAGTTTTAAAAAAATATAACTAGGCCAGTTGATGGGTTTGGGTTGAATTTGTCACCTCTACCGTTAATTTAAGATGCTAACAGTTAAGAGATAATTTTGTTTTTAGTTGCTTCAGTGGACATATTAAATAAGGAAAATGATTTGGAGCTCTAAAACTGTCCCCTCTAATCTCCCTAATTTCCATTTTAGGCAACTGTTTCCTTGTTTTTTTTTTTTTTTTTACTTGATATGGAAATTAGGGGGATTAGGGAGCGTTTTTTTAGGGGGATGTAGCAAGATCCATTAAATAAAGTGATTTGTCAATGTTAAAATAAACCCATAATTAACTGTTTCGAGCCAATTAAACCGGTCCTTTTAAAAACATTAACTCTTTTATGTATATTTATCCTCTAAATAAATTTAATTTAGGAAAATTGTTCGGTGTACAATACGCACCATACACAGCATTATTACAAAATTACATAAGTTTTTACAAATTTATGTGAATAATCTCACAAAAATATGTAAGTTGAACATAAATTCACGTAAATCTTAAATTTTCACGAACTTATCCAAATTTGTATTCAATTTACGTATTTTTGTAAGAATACTTATGTAAATTCATAAAAATTTACGTAATTTCATAATATAGTTACATACGATATACATTGCGCAACGAAACATTTTCCTATTTATTAATTAGTTCTATTCCTTTTTAACACACTCTAACTTATTCATTAGAATACTACTCTCACAATTTTAACAAACACTCTAATATATAAAATTAAGTTTCACTTTCATTGCTTGTACACTTTTAACACACATACTATTTTTATCCATTTCACTGTGAAGGTTTTTTTGTGATGCATTAACGGTTGTTTTGGTGCATCATACTTTGGAAATTCTGTCGTTAATTGGTAATGTGTAAAATTAGATGCAAAAAAGAGATAATTTTTTCAAAACACCAGATGGTTTTCATGGATTTATTTGTCATTGAAATTGTGATTATACTTGATGCATAATTAGTATATTATCCACGGAATTTTATAATTTAAAATGAGTCAATATTGAAAAGTTTGTAAGTGATCCTTCTTATCAAATAATTTTACATACGACTATCTTATACGTTGATTTAGGAGTTGTTTTGGATGATCTAAATAAGTATACTTTTTGACTTTTTACGAAAATATGTACAGAAAAATAAAGAAGTGATGTGATCCAAATAAGTGTATTTATTTAGTTTATGCCAAATAGTGCCTTATAGACTTGTCAACTATCTCTTTCAAAGAGGAGCATGAAACTAATTGTCTCCATAACCCTTATGAAATCTCCACCCTTCACCAACTATCATCTCTCCAATTTTCATTTTTGCTCTTTTAACCACATCAATTCTTATTTAAAGCACACCTGCTATGCGACCATTACTACTTTTGACTTCCCTTCCTTACCTTTCCCCAAGTCGACTTCAACTCTCATCCGCAACATCTCTTCTCTAATCTAACGTTGTCTCCACCCTTTATCCCATTGTTTGGCCATTAAAATTTTGATTAACCATTAATTAATAATAGATTAGTTGAGCTGGCATAAATTCTCAAATAAATTCAAACTCGACTCATATAAAATAATAAATAATTTTGTATATGTTGTATATATAAATACTACTAAATAAAAAATGAACAAAAAATGCCTCTTAATTTTAGGAATTTTTGTAGTGCTTTTTATGATTATTTTTTTTAATTATCTATAAAATCATAATAATGAAATTAGTTACTGATCTTATTTATTTTAGAATGAATTAAATTTTAATTATTTTCACGACTTACATAAATTTATTTTTATTTTTATTGTTATGTCATTAGATGTGTTTTAAGTTCTTAATAAGAAATACATGTCATAGTTTAATTGGTATTAAACAAAAATAAGTTAAATTAAAAAACTATATTAACGATTAAATATACATATTTTATCTTATGAGTTTTGTAATTTTAGTTCATCCTATGTTAGAGTTGATATAATAAATCATATTTCTCAGTTTATTAATTACCCCTTATTTATTTTGTAAAACTTAAAATTTGTTTACTAAAGCATCAAAATTATACTTTACCTTAGGTTATAATTCTCAAATAAAAACATATAAGAATTGGCTTCTGAAAATAAAATTGGGCTTGACATTAAAAGTGGGATAGACCCACTAAAAATTTGACCTTAACCTAATCACTAAAAAATTGTCATTAGTCTATACTCAACCCACGGACCAATTGACCTATTTATTAAATTAGTAAATACATAGCTCTTATTTTTATAATAAAATAAGAATTAAGTACATATTTATACATATTGATTAAAATTTATATATTTATGGTTAAAACTATTACAGGATAGTTTGATATATTTATGTATAAAACAACTATCTAGTAAGATCGCGCCAGCCTAAACTATGGGCCATGTTCTAATCCTAGTGTTATGCCTGAACTAAAAAATTGAACGGTTAATTACTTGAAATTTTGGTAATAATAAATTAATTTATATTTAAATTATATCATAATTTCTCGAATTGGAATAAATACTAAAAGTAACCTAAAAATTGAATTTGAGTCAACTTTTAAGCCAATAATCCTTAACTCAAGTTCAATTCTTATGCTGAGTTTGTTTAAGATAAAAATGTTAAAAAGTGATGGAAAGATAAATATATATATATATATATTTTATTTTATGAGTTTGTTTAGTATGAAAGTAGTAAATATAGTTAAAAGATAGTGTTAAAAGCAAATCTAATTTTAAGCACGATACATATATATTTAGACGACGTATAAAATTATGCACAACACGTTAAATTTTCTCTGACATGTATATGTGGAATTTCCTTTTTAATTAATAAACTGGTTGTAAATATTTAGTCACCTAAATTTTTAAAAAAAAATTCATATGATACATGTGATTTTTAGTTTTAAAAAATAAAAAAATAAATAAAATTTTGATTTATATTTTGAAACTATATAAGACTAAATTTATATTTAAATAATTCTCTTAAAATTTTTAAATTTTAAATTAAATATGTGTTACATATGGCTAATTTTTTAATTTTTTTTTAAACTTTCTATATAAAGATTTCCAGAATTATAGATATGGTTAGATGTGCCAATATTTTTTATGTTAAGTATATTTCTTAACTTTCAAAATTAAAAAATTAAAAAAAAAATAAATAAAAAAATTAGAGAGTTTAGATTAATACTTTAAAGTTTATGGAGCCTTATGCGATTATAATATATAGATATAGATAGATAGATAGATATAAATTATGTACTAAATATTTAGGACCATGAGCTCTGCTGGGGACCCCCAGTGGAGGGTGACCCCTAGCACCCCCATCTCTATGTGGGGGTTGTGAGAGCAAGCCTTAAAAAAAAATAAAATAAAATAAAATAAACAATTTCCACCAATCAAAAAACAGTCTAAATCTTTTCTGTTAGGACCATTTATTAATTGTGCTCACTTTTGACATAGCTATTGAGACTTTGCCTGATTTGATTATTAATATTGATATATAATATATAAATTATACTCTGTAGTGTGTATCCCTACAGGGATATCAAATAAATTATTAAAATTAACATAAATCAATATATATAAATAATATATTAGGTTAGAGAGAGCAGATACAATATTTTCAATTTAAAAGTCATAAATCATGCATTTTGAAATCTATAAATTAAGGGATAATTACCTTTTAAATAACTAATTAAATAAATTGGCCAATAGGCTGTTTTTGTAATCTATTTAAACCAAGTTTGGCATAACCTAAATAATACAAAAAGTCAAAAAGTCACTATCCTATTTAAGTTGCATCATCTTATTTAAATCACATCACCTCTCTAACACATCACATCAAACCCAATCCAAACCCAACCCATATAAACCAATAAGTCAAAAAGTGCACTTTTTTAAAATATCCCAAACAGTAAACTAAAAATTCAATATTTTTAAGATGGAACTTTGAAACTCTCATAGCCTCCTCATTAGAAATCTCCTTTTAGTTATATAATATAATATAGATAGATAGATATGTGATAATATAGTTTGCATACCAAAAATAAAGAACTAAAAAATTATATCTTAATTCAATAAAATAATGACAAATTCAAGAATTGATCATCGAGGACGAGAAGGCTAAGTTGCTTTAAATTTGAAAATACCTTTTTAAATTACTCCGGGCATTGATAGATCTTTCCTAGTGTGATCTTAAACTAATGTGTTGTCTGGCTGACATTTAATATTAAGTACAATGAATTACTTTATGATTTTTAACGTTAAAGGGTTGTCTGAAATGATCTAAATAAATATAATTTTTGACTTTTTATAAAAAGATATGCAAAAAAATAAAAAGGTGATATGATGAAAAAAAGATAAAAAGATGAGTTATTTAGGAGATGCCAATATCACTTTAGGTTATATTTAAATTATGAATTTTGGTAAAAATTTGGATTCAAATTGTCAGGTATGAATGGCAATTTGAACCCAGTCTGATGGGGACTCGACCCCGATTTGAGCGGTTTTTCCTCAAAAAAATATCTCTAACGGGGCGGGAATGGTATTTTAAAATCAATCGCCGATTAGTTTCGGGCTAGTGACAGGAATAAGTGTCCCAGCCCCGTACCTGGCCCGTTCCCGTTTGTCCTTGAAGTGAAATTACTACTTTACCCCTCTATATATAAACCAAACCCTCATCTCACTACTCTCTCTCTATTTTCCCTCTCGTACCTCTCCCTCTCCTCCTCAGCGCCACCTCCACTGTCTGTAACACCAATCATCCTTCTCCGTCGTCCATCCCCTCCGTCGTCGCAATCACAGCCACCCATTGCCTCTTTCTCCAGATTCTCTCTCCTATTCCCCCTCTAGATCTAGGGTTTCGAACCCCTAGATCTATGTTTTTCAGATCTGAGTTTGGCTTTGCCGGTGGCGTCCAAGAGAAGCCACGACCATACGGTCGTTGTCTTTTCCTTATCGTCGATCGTGAATCTGTTTGGTGTCACTGAGAAGCTTTGTTTCGTCTCCGACAACACAACTAACTTGGGTAGAATCACATCTCTAGAGGTGAGTCGGAGATACCGATGGTCAGATCGGAGATGCCAATGGTGAGTCAGAGATGCCGCCGTCGCAGTTACAGATACATAGATCTCAGATCTATTTGTGTATTTATGTATACATATATGTGTGTGTGTCTCTATCTGTCCTTTTTTTTTTTTTTTTTTTAATAGTGGATTTGTTTATGATTTTTTTGATGTTGATGTTGAAAATGAAACAATTAGGGATGATGATGATGATGTTGTTGTTGATGGTGTTGTTGAAATATGATTTGGGCCGGGAAGTTTTTCCCAATCCCCATTAAGGAGCGGAAACGATGATAGGTTCCCCGACTGGAATCGGGATTACGAACAAAGAGATTTTCACAATCAAAAATTAAAGACGGAGAGTATGATCCCGACCTGACTCGACCCGTCCCGTAGCCATTCCTAGGGGAGGGCATCATTTAACACGTTGCCAAAGTGACAATTGGCAGAGAGGAGAGGAGAGAACAGCTCAATCTTATCTCTAGGGGCCCTCACGACCACCCAAACCCCACCCCCAAAAAAAAAGAAAAAAAAAGCATATATAATAAAATAATCAAACAATGTCGAATTCATATCCAGATCCAATATTGGACAGCCTAATAAAATAAAATAAAAAATAGAGATGCAATATTCCTTGATAGCAGACAAGAATGAGCATCTTCTACAAATCGTATCTCAACCATATCATTTTTTATCCTTCTTCCACCCTCATTCCAGTTATTTCGGATTTTGGATAGAAAAATCTCCCTTAATAATAAACCCTTTTCACATTGTCACTTTTTCTATGGAGTTGGAAAAAAAAAATAGTACTATATAAATAATAATATTATGATAATTATTTTTTTGATTATGTTTTATTTATTTATTATTTTATTTTTGTGTGTATTGATAATTAACCTGAATAGTGAGACTTATTAAATTATTGACACACATAAAATAATAAATAAATTATGATAAGATCATATAATCATTCTAACATTAGTTTTTCTATAGTACACCAAGGTTTTGGAGCACTATGCAAATAGTGAGAAAATTTAATCCTTAATCAGTAAGAAGTAAAATCAAATAAATAAATTTTAAAAAGGAGATAATTTCTCAAAAAATAAAGTTTTTTTTTTATACTAACTAAAATTGATCGATCTTATCAAACAACGTGATTAGAAAATGAGATCTACTTATCATATAATATGACTCTATCTACTTAAATTTTTATTATATCTTGTATCAAAACAGATATTGAGATATTGAAGTGATAGTATATCGTAATTAGACTATTGAAGTGTTATTGTATCGTTATTAGACTGATCAAAACATATCATTTTCATTTTTTGGCATCGTAACATTGTTTCTAAAACTAGTTCAGTTAGCAACTTTTCTATACACTCTTAACTAGATAGGGGATCAATTCTTACCAAATATAAAGATTTATTATTCTCTCTCCAATTATGAAAACTTTGTTATTGAGAGTTTTTTTCCTACCATTATGAACTCTTTTTCTTATGCTAGTGGTTAGCATTACTTGATGGGTTGATGGATTCGTATTAATGATATTGTCTAATTTGATATTATTCCCCTCATATATATAAATAATCTCTTGCTGATTAAAATAATTTTAAAAAAAAAGGATCAACTATAACTTTTTTATTTATATTTATATTTAGTTTTTGAATCTTGATTTTTTTTTTTAGTAGATATATCTAGAAATAGCAACGAAAAAGAAGATAAGACCCCCAAAAAAAAAAAAAAAATGAGTAGAAAAACTAACCTCCAAAGGATTGTTCAAATTGTGTAATTGTCAATTACTACCGATCTCAAATGACAAAATGAAGACTGAATTATGATACAACATGAAAGAAAGCACCTCTAATCAAAGGGCTTAGATGATAAACCAGCTCAACCATTAAAACTATAATTCTTGTAATTAGGAGTACAATTAAACAAAAACAAGGCCAAGAAAAAAATAAAAACATAGAACGAAGCTAACATAAGACAAGGCAACAAAAAATCCATATTTCAGAGAAAGTTGCTTTGCTTAATTGGCTTGTCTATTGGCCCCTATTGCAAATTGTAACCAAATTCAAAATAAATAACCTTAAATTTCCAAATATTAATCACAATTCTGTCAATTTAAGTCGCATTGTTGGAGATTCTAACGATGTTGGAGAACATGGCGATTGCGGTGACAGCAACGATGACGTGTCTGATAAATGTGGCGATGGCAATGGTAATGATAATGGCGTGTCTAATAATTGTAGCGATAGCAATGGTGGCGGAGATGACGTGTCTGATAAATGTGGCGATGGCTATGGCGTGTCTAATAAATGTAGCGATAGCAATGGAGGCGGAAATGACACGTCTGATAAATGTGGTGGCAAGGATGATGGTGATGACGAAAGAGGCGATGGTGACGGTGATTGTGATGAGGCCGTGATTGACGGTTGTGATGGTGATGTGGAGAGATCAGACGGCTCTGGTGATTTTCTCTTGTTTTTTCCATCTTCCCTCACGACTCGATCCTCTCCAAACATGTTTCTTTCAAACGTTTCACGTCCGATAATTTAACAGGTTTCACTATAAAATCCTCTGCCCCTTCCTCCAAACACCTATCATTCAAACAATTTTTATTATCATGATTTAAATAACAGTATCGAATACAAATTTAAATCATATTTAAATTAGTAAGACGTATATGAATCAGTATTTGTTAATATCAATATCAAAATTTTAAAATTATAATACATAATAGTTTAAAATTTCAAATATAAATTTACAAATGAATATGATTATATATGATAATATGTATGCACCTGTCAATTCGGGCCAAAACGTTTTCGGATGACATGATCACAACTGGGATTTCTCTGAAAGTAGATGATTCCTGCTCAAACATTAAAAAAAAAAAAAAAAAAAAAAAAAAAAACCAATCAGCTAAACATTTTCAAATCTTTGTTTTATTTGCTTCAAAATAAATGAAAAATGAATATTCAAAAAAATGAAATGAAGAAAAAAAATTTAGTAAACTAACCTTGATCTTTTTGAGCAACTCATAACCAGTCATTCCAGGCATACAGTAGTCTGTGATTATCAGATCCACCTTCAAACCCTGGAAAAAAAAAAAAAAACCAACCCAACCCAACAAAACTAAAGATCAATTTATTGTAAATCAATCAACTTAAATTTAACTTGTATAACAATAAATTAATCTCACTTACATCAAACCCAACAGAGCTCTTTTCCTCATCATCCAATCCTAGAAATTGCAGAGCTCTCCTTCCACTCTCCACTGCAGTGACTGACAAACACAAACAAAACAAACCCATTGACACATTTAATCAAACACTTGATGTGCATGCAAATGGATGCGAAAAAAATACGAATTTGCTTATCACCTTTACAAGAGGAGATTTTGAGCAATCGTTCGATGACTTTTCGATCGATGAGACTGTCATCGACAGCAAGAACATGAACATCATCATCATCATCGAAGACTTCCTCGATCATCTCCGATCTCCTCCGCCTCGAAAACACACCATTTCTGGCCATATCTCGGATCAAAATCTGCCTTTTTACCCCCCAGAAATTATTGGTTGCAAATAAAGGAAGAGAAACAGAGAGCCTTTCTGTGTTGGGTGGTCAATTGGTTTTATATACACATATTATATATGATTATGGGTCTATGTCAGACATGTCTCTTTTTCTCTCTCTACATCTCTATAAGAATCAACCTTTGAAAATCTCTCTCTCACTCTTTCTAAGAAATCTGTATTACTTTTTTTAAAATTTTAAAGCAATAAGCTGAGATTCTGAAATCGACTTTGGTGCGATCTCCATATCCTCACACCTCTCTCTCTCTCTC
Organism: Camellia granthamiana; assembly: GCA_036172215.1. Taxonomy (NCBI): domain Eukaryota; kingdom Viridiplantae; phylum Streptophyta; class Magnoliopsida; order Ericales; family Theaceae; genus Camellia; species Camellia granthamiana. The sequence goes on along the minus strand of CM069913.1, from coordinate 48,836,789 downwards.
TCTCTCTCTCTCTCTCTCTGTATGGGCTTGACTTGTTAAACTTGCATTTACCATAAAAAAATTAGAATAACGCTATATATATTAATTAATATATTAACTGATAATGTGATATAATTTTAAAAATTTTAAATATTTTTAATTTATATAATAAGTGAGAATAATAATAATAACATAATATTAATTGACATACTAATTTATATATTAATTAGTACATATAATATTACCGTAAAAATTATATTTTAATTTTCAATTTAAATGGCATAGTAATCAATTAAAATATTACTTATATTTAATTTTCAATTTAAGTAATATGATAATCAATTAAGATGTTATAAATAATACATGCTCATATATTTTCTTTAATCATTAACCAATTATATTCTTTACCCACCTTATAAAATAGGTTTAAAAACTAGTTTTGTATATCATTTTTCATTGAACTTTTGATATATATATATAGGGTAATGCTATAGTGTGCAACTTACACCTTACACCTTTTTGTGTTCACTTACACCTTACACTTACACCTTTTTTACCTTGCACTTACACCTTTTGTGTAAGTGGCACATGGTGTGCAACTTATACATTTCATTTATACCTTCCACTTACACTTACACCTTACACTTACACCTTTTGTGTGAGTGGCATATGGTGTGCAACCCACTTACACCTTTTGTGGGTTGCACACTTAAGAAGAAGCCATATATATAAGTGATACGAATAATGATGAGATATGGGGGAGATTTTGGACTTTAGAAAATTGATTATTTTAGTTAATTTTTTAATTTTTTATGATTATTTTAGCTTATTAAAGAAACTTATGTTTGGAAAAATTAATTAACTTTTTTTTGTAATTGATTTGATAATTGTGAAAAAACTAAAATAATTATAATAAAGGGGTATTTATAATTTTATTCATATATATGAGAATAATTATGAATTTTATTTTTTTAATTAATTATGTTAAATAAAAAATTCTAATAAAAGAATATTTATAATTTTCTAAACTATAAGATATAATCTATAATTTAAATAAATCTAAAAAAATATATTTATAATTTATCTTAGATTAAAATAATAAATTACCAAACGACACCTAAAATATAAAAAAAAAAAATCAAAAAATTAGTAAAAAATCAACTCACTCCACAAACCAGGGTAGAGCATAAATGCTACAAATGCAAACTCAAATTGGCAGCAGACAACACAGACAAGGGAGAGATTTGGGGAATGCATTGAAATCTCGGAGTAGGGTCAGTCTGGCGCGTGGACTTTTCCAAAGAAACATTTTGGACACTGCAAATCAGATCTCATGAGATCATGTTTGCCTAATATTAATTGTCATATCAATCATAGTCATCACTTATTCCAAATTTCTCTTTCCAAGGAAGATTGATTTTCTCATTCTCCATCTCTATCTCAAGAAGTTAATTCATAGTTCGGGGACAAGATCGAGGGGTCTTTTGGGAACAATAATAAAAAGTTAGGGTTGATTTAGTGTATAATTCATCTTTTTATCTTTTTTTCATTACATTATTTTTTTATTTTTTTATATATTTTTTTGTAAAAAGGTAAAAAGTACACTTTTTTATGACACTCCAAACCAATCCTTAGTTTTTTTTTACTTTTTAATTTTTTAATAAAAAAAGTAGTTTTTTTACTCAAAATAATCTAATTTTTTGTTAAAAAAGTTATCAAAAAATTCAAAAAACTAAAAAATTAATTTTTTACCAACTTCTCAAAACACCACCAAATATATATAGTGGGTGAAAAAAATGTCATTCACAATTTTATATTATGTGGTTAAAAAATTATATATAATAATTTATAATTTGTTAAGTACATGATTACATGAATTCTTTGAATTTAAAGGTGTTCAATGGATATTTTACAACCTGGTGGTAAATCTACTAATACCCAAGTTTTATTGGATAATAATGATTCCATCTCATCATTTACAGTCTCGTTCTAAAAAACAGAGTCAGGAGATGTCAAAGTTTCTTGTAAAGTTAATGGAGTTTCCTCCACATTAAAAACATGATAATCAGGGCCAAAATCTTTTTCTATTCTGGCTCTTTTACTTCTTCTAGGTTCAAAAACTATTAGATCTTGGTTTTGTAAAAGAGGAGTAGAGGAACCAATTTCAGATAAAATATTTTCTTGATAATTTTGACCCCCACCATTTTTAGATTTAAAAGGAAATTTTTCTTCATGAAAAATTGCATCTCCTGATTCAAAAATTATTTTGTTTTCAAAATCAAAAAATCTATAGGCTGTACTATTTGTTGCATATCCAAGAAAAGCACAAGTAGCAGCTTTCACACCTAATTTAGGTCTTTTAGGGTTCACAAGTCTAACAAAAGCTAGACAACCCCAAACCCTCAAATATCTCAAATTTGGCTTATGCCCTTTCCACAACTCAAAAGGTGTAACTTTTGTTTTTTTATGTGGCGCTCTGTTTATGACATAACATGCAGTTAAAATTGCTTCTCCCCACAAATTTGAAGGAGCACCTGCTTCAATTAGCATAGCATTTGTTAAATCAGTTAAAATTCTATTTTTCCTTTTTGCTACACCATTAGATGCAGGTGAATATGGTGGAGTAGTTTCATGGATTATTCCCAAAGACTGAGCAAACGAGTTGAATCCAAAAGATTCATACTCTCGGCCTCTATCACTTCTATACCTTTTAATCTTTTTGCCGAATTGATTTTCAATTTCAAGAAGGAATTCTTTAAATTTTTCAAAAGTATCACTTTTATTTTTCAACAAGTATACATAAGTGTATTTTGAAAAATCATCAATAAAAGTGATAAAATATCTATTTCCACCACGTGTTAAAATTCCTTCAAATTCACATAAATCAGTGTGAATTAATTCTAACAATTCAGTATTTCTCACCACACTTTTATGAGGCCTTTTAGTTATTTTTGCTTGACTGCAAACTTCACATTTCTCAAACTTATTTGTTAGTCTGGGAATTAATTCTAAACTACTCATGACTCCCACATATCGGCTATTAATATGACATAGACGAGCATGCCAAAAATTCATAGAAGACATCATGTAAACAGAAACATGTGCTTTCTCATTCTCAACATTTAATTTAAACATTCCATCACAGGCATACTCTTTTCCCACAAATATGCCTTTTTTGGTGATTACATATTAGTCAGATTCGATAGTCTGTTTGAAACCAGCTTTGTTGAGCAAATAACTTGACATCAAATTTTTCCTCATAGACGGTGTGTACAACACATCTTTTAAAACAAGCACACGTCCAGAGGTAAAATTCAGCTCAACATCCCCATACCCGAGCACCTTGGTTAAACTGGAGTCACCAAGCATAACAGTCCTCTCCTCATTAAAAGGAGTGAAATTTTTTAACCAATCTTTATCATAGCAGACATGCCTATTGGCACCAGAGTCTGCCCACCACCCTTTCACGGATTGAACCATAAAAATATCTGTGATCATAATTACAAATGGTTCCTCGGTAACATTAGCCTGTGGTCGAGACTGTTGTTTTCGAAATTTGCAAGTTCGAGCAATATGCCCACTTTTGCCACACACAAAACATGTCACGTTTGTCAGATCTTGTGAAGGGGGTTCTTGGTTCCATTTTCTTTGCCTCGGGTAATTTTTATTTTGTGGTCTTCCAGTATTTTTCCAAATTTTCTTAACTGGCTTCAAATGACTATTTTTATGAAATCGACCTTTAGGTAAAATATTTTCAAAAGTTAAATTTACCTTTACAGTGGAATGCTCTTGTGTCATTAGCACATCTTCTCCTCGAGCTTCTTCCTCCACCCGAATCCGGGTGATTAGAGTCTCCAAGAATGTCTCTTCAGTGTCATATTTATTCTGCAAGGCTTTCCAAATTTTCTTGACAGTGGTGTAAGTAGTATCATAATAATCATAAAATTGATCTGAAAGACAATTCAAAAGATAGTATCGACAATTATACTCATCTGTGTTGTATTTCTCAATTTTTTCAAGATGAGCAGCATACTCCTCGTCGGTCATCTCTTCAGTGTGGACTTTGTTCAGATTTTTCTTGGTCAGGATATAGGCCACCTTGAGGACACTGAGGTAGAAGAGCACCTTGCCTTTCCATCTCTTGAAGTGGGCTCCCTTGAACCGGAAGGGCTTGTTGAGATTGCCGGTATTCTCGTTGGGCTTCTCCAGTACTGGCTCCATGGATTTTTGAATCTTTTTAAAATTGTTGGTGATAATTACAAATAAACACCAGAAAAAATAAAAAATAAAAATTACAATGGCTAATATAAGGGCTGAGGCGCGGGAAAATCGCTCTTTTTAAGGAGATTCAAGCCCTCTGCGGTTAGGTAAAGCCTCACACCGGTGCAGCAGAAAAACCTTGATTTGTCCCCCCAGGATACAATAGCCCGACTAAGTCGTATGGTTCACCAATACTGTACAATTGGTTAAACTCAAAGCTTTATCACACACACCCTTTTTGTTTGCCTGATAATCTCACACTAGACATAACAAAGGAACAAAACTTCTAATGAACAAACACTTCTTCTCTCCTGTGTCTCCCAAGATAGGACACAAGTTAATATATATAGAAATGAAAAACTTAGTAGAGAAGTTAATAAAGATTAGACCAAGACCAAGACCAAGACCAAAGACTAGATAAGATTGGTGGACCTGATGAAGACTTTGGATTGCTTAACTTCCAAGCCTTGGAATGGATAGGAGAGAAGACTAGAATGGAAACCAATAACACATAATAATATTAAAATACCTGCTAACAATTTTAAAATTAGAGAAATAAATCATTGCTCATAAAGCATTACGTTATCTGTCTTAGTACACCATCACCTCATATTTCCACACCCTCCTGGAATCTTCCTTCCATATCCCCATCAATAATAAAGGGAAAATATGAAATTGCTTTCAATTGAGTACATTAATAATGTCACACCAAAAAAAAAAAAAAAAAACATGTCGGTAAAGAAAAAAAGATTTCAAAGTAGTTCCTACTGTTGTTTTTAGGAGAAATAGCAATTCGGTGGATAGTTAAAAAAATAATTTATAATACATGATTTATAATACATGAAAAAGTTCACAAAATCATTTTTCAATGTTATAAAATTTATCATTAATATGTAAATAATTTTTGTAAATTGCATTCATATGGAATTTCTTATTTTTTTTATATAAATATAAACTAATTATGTAATTATAAAAATTCTATCAATTTATTTTTATTTTTTATTTTTTATAAATTGAATGTGTACAGGTTAAGAAGATTTTGAGTTTAATTTACAAATATAATAAGTCAATCTCAAATAAAATTTTAACGAGCTAAATAGTGTTTGGGTGTACAACCCTTTACATGTACCATTCACAAAATCACATAAATTTTTATAAATTTACATAAGTAATACCGTAAATATATAAGTTGAATATAAATTCGAGTAAATCTATTCATAGGAATTTTGAAATTCATAAAATCATGTAAATTTTCACAAACTTACATAAGTTATCTCATAAAAATGTATAACTTAAATCATAAAATCATGTAATAAAAGTGCATGCATGTAGTATGCATTGCACAGCTAATATTTTCCAATAACTTGGTTTTATAACATTTAAAAAAAAAAAAAAAAAAAAAAAAAAAAACTCTTTATAGAAAGGAAAATGGTATACAAATCTATTTTTTAGACTTATTTTCTAAAGATTGATAATTAGAGAATATTTAGTTATTAACCAATCATTTTCTTGACACAAAATTGAGTCTAAAAAATAGGTCTAATTTTTAAAGAAATGTTTCCGGAAAAAAAAAAACCTTTACCCTCACTTTCTAATTTCTCTCCGATTACACCTTTTATTCTCACTTCTTAACTCACCTCATCTCTCCTAGTCCTTAGAAATTATTTAGTAATTTTGAGACAAAATTCATGTGATTTTTCAATTTAATATTTATTAATTAAAATAATAAGACTTAATACTTTTTATTGATTGTTTGAATAATAACTTAATAATATCATATAAAGACCACCAAAATACCACTCCCCCTCCTTCCCTCTCTCTATCTTAAAGAATTAAAATTATTATATTTTGTATTACTAATTATATTTTTGATAAAATATGTATAAGATTTAATATATAAATTTAATATTTGTAAAATTAATATTATTGAAAAGATTTTGACAATACCATTAAACTAAAAGAGGGGATTCATAAGTATTATGTGAATTAAAATCATAAGAAAATATTATGTAATTATTATGTCAAATTTACGAGACTTAATGTATTTATTTTAAACCTGAAGTGAAGTCAATGCAAGTTACCCTAAAGAATAAAATTTGGCAAAGAATAAAAAAATAATTGCAAATAATAAAAAAGAAAGTAAGAAAAAATGACCGAAATAAAAATTTCTACTAAACAAAAATTGCAAAGGAAAAAGGGAGGAAAAAATGAAAATTAAGAAAAAATCATGCTCAGAGTCTTTTTCATTGGTACGGTTTGTGCTTTTGTTGTTGCTTGTTATTTTCAAGAAGACCCAAAAGCCGATAAATGTGTTGAAAAGTGGGCCTGGGCCAAGGCCCAAGGGCGACGCTTCAATGTTGACGACTTCTTTTTATGGGTTGTCACTATGGCCCCCAAAAGAGAGGGCTATTGCATTGGTCAGGCTCCCAAAAAAACAAATCAAACTACTTGAGTTTGGCTCATATTCTACTTATATGTAAGAAAGTAAAACTTAAATACATTTTGAATCACGGTAAATTTGTAATTAAATTTAAACAATTTATTACTTGACCCGGTAAATATATATACATTATAAACAAAGAATATTGTTTAAATAAATAAAAAAGTCATTCAGTAATAGTTTTTTTTTTTTTTTTTTTTTGAACAGTAGCACCTTCATTCAATTAAACTGTGGAAGAAGTTACATTAGATGATAATAATTCCCTTAGATGAACAGGAGGTACACCAACCCATGAAACGGGGAGTGAATAACATGCCTGGGGCTTCGCGACCCAGTGTGCTACCTTCTTGTTCATACGACCCAGTGAATAAACACCTGATTTGTTTGGATGCCAAACCAGAATGTCGTCTGTAGCCTCTAGCGCAATTGGGGTAGCTTGGATAGCTTCCATCTCGTCACGAGAGAGCCTGTTAACAAGTGAGTCCAGATTCCAGGATTTGCAGGCGGGGTTATTAACATCAGCCACAAAATTAACATTGCAACCACTAGGTTTAGGAGAATTGATCTTGAAATCATGAAGATAAGGAAGCCACCGATCCTCCCAAAAGTGGACCTTGTTGCCCGAATGAATCTGCCACCGAAGCCCTTGTTAAAGAATCATCATTCCCTTAAGAATACTAGTCCAAGCCCAAGAGGCATTAGACCCCTTAAAAGCTTGCATAACGGAAGAATTGGGATAATAGAGGCCTTTGATCATTCTAGCCCAGAAAGAGTGTGGATTGGAGACAAGTCTCCATCCTTGTTTTGCTAACAGAGCTTGATTAAAATATCTAAAGTCTCGAAATCCCATACCTCCCTCATATTTAGGATTAGATAGAACAACTCATTTAGTGCAATGAATTCCTCTACTCTCGGTAATGCTACGTCGCTCGAAAAAAGTCCCCCCAAATCCCCCTAATTCCAGAAATGATGTCATTTTTGCATTTTTTTTTTTTTTTTTTTTCCTGGTTCAATCAGAAACGAGGGAGAAGAAGAAGGAAGAAGGGGAAGAGAAGAGGAGGAGGAGGAGGAGGAGGAAGGAGGAGGACTGGAGGGGGCCATAACCACGGGAAGGGGGAGGCAGAGGCGGGGCCGGAGGCGAGACAGAGGCGGGGGCTGCCGGAGACAACGATCGGGTAGTGGCGGGGGCTACCGGACACGACGATCGGGCAGAGGACGACGATTGAGCTCCTCCTCTTCCCTCTCTTCTCTTCTCTCTCTCTCTCTTCTGAACTCCTCCTCTTCCCTCTCTTCTCTTCTGTCTGTCTGTCTCTTCTGAAATTAGGGGGATTCGGGGGGAGGAAATTAGGGGGACAAATCATTATTCAAATTCTGTATTAGAGCATTAAGTTTAGTGCAAAAAGATTGAGAGCATCTCCAATGGTATTAGGCATTTTACCTATTTAAACATTACTATGAAGTATACATTTTACTTTGCCTATCAACTGTTTCATGTTTCTACTCCAACTATGTTTTGTATTTTAGCTATTTATCAAAATACTATTAACTTTATAGAATGCCACATCAGCAACAAAGATGGAAGGAAATAATCCTAATGATTAAATACATTTTGCCTAGCCTTTAAGGCTAGTTACATGTAGCTAGTGAATATGAGTTCAGCTAAAATGCCTAATCATATGCCTAGTGCATTGGAGTTGAAAAAAGTAAATCCTGCTAGGCATTTTGACTAACAAGCATTATATACCTAGTGGATTGGAGATGCTCACAAGCCATACCATAAGACTGAATGGATTGAATTATTGCTTTGACGAGAATTTTTTTTACCCGCTTGAGACAACAAATTTGACCTCCAACCTTGCATTTTTGCCAAAGCCTTCTCTAAAAGAAAATTTAAAGCTTCCCCTTTAGACCTGCCCCAAGATGCAGGTAGGCCAAGGTATTTGGCTTTGGGGTTTGCTTGGGGGACACCCAGTAACTGACATGTCTCACTGTAAGTATGGAGAGGGGTGTTAGCAGAGAACAAAGCACTTGATTTATCCAAATTCAAAATCTGATCCAACGCCTCACTATACACCTTCAGAATTCCTAGGGAATGCGTTTGTTTCGAAGGATTATTTCATGGGGTTGGATTAATAGTTCATTGGGACTAATAGTCTATTATTTGATTTAATTTTTTTGTTCCAAATTAGTAGTCTGTCCGGATTATTAGTCCCTCATATGAGGGATTATTGTATTTTAGAGGGAGGGGTGAGATTATTTTCATGGGATTAGTATCTCATGGGACTAATGTGTGAAATGTTCATTTTACTCTCATGTTATTACTTAATAAACAATTGAAAAAGAGTAAAATAGTCTTTTGAACATTTATAAATTATTTTTTTAGTATTATGGCCTTATAACACTAAAAATAATAAATTATAAATTATAAATTAAATTTAATTAAAAATGATAAATTAAAAATTATGGCCTTATAATTTTTTTAGTGTTGTTAAAAAATTAAATTTATATATTAAATAAAATTATTTTTTTAGTGTTGTTAATTTAAAATTATATATTAAATAAAAATATAAATTATGGCCTTATAAATTAAATTTTTTTAGCGTTGTTAAAAAGTTAAATTTATATATTAAATATGATTATTTTTTTAGTTTTGTTAATTTAAAATTATATATAAAATAAAAAATTGTAATAACCCTCGTTACTGATCACCGATTAATACCGATTACTGCTAAATTAAGACCGATTACGGAAAGTAAATGAACTGATTGAATTACTGAACTGACTGACTGGAAACTGGAACTGAATTGACTGAGTATATATGAGTTATTTTGCATTCTATCTGTTTGACTATTTGATTATCTGTTCAGTTTGTTTCGTTTAAACTGCTAATTGAAGGCCTTATCGGCGGCCGAACCGGAAATCGTTTAGTGTTTCATGATCATCATAATTTATGTGATTTTATGGTGTAATTATCTGAAAGTCGATTTGGTATGATTAAATTAGATTAATAGTGATAAAACACATGATATGGACTTATTTACCATAATGCCATCTAGTGGGGCCTTGTTTATTATTATTGTAGAGCCTTGTATATACTCAAACAAAGCTTTTCATCAGCCACATTTGAGCACACCACCGAACTAGAGAGAAGAGTGAGAGGGTTGGAGTGAATTCAACTTGCTCTTGAGGAATTGCTTATGGACTTGGAGATTTTAGAAGACAATTGTATAATTGAGCTCCTACACCTCTAATTCAAGACCTAAGGTAGAATAACTACCATTTTATTTGCAATTTTGTTAGACTCTTGCATGATTTAGAGCTAAGTTGAAGTCTAGAGCCAATTTATGGCTTGTAATGTTGTATTGTAGCTCATTTCATGCATGCATGTGTGTATTGATGAATTTTGAGTTGATTTCATGGCAAATTGTCACATGCATGTTCATAATTAAGCCTAAGTCCATGTTTTCAACTTGTTTTGAAAAGAATGAACTCATTAGAGCATGTTTTAAAGCTTTGAGATGATTTGGATTCATGCATATTTGCATGTTCTTCATGTTCATGAAAATGGGTTTGAAATTGGTTTAATTGACTCACTCTTGGGCTTTAATTCGCAAATTGAGCTTTGAAACTTGTTGTATATTGAGCTTGGATGCGTTTTCCAGAATTTGGGCCCAAGAGGTTGAGTTTTGAGCTTAGGAATGCTTGGTTTGAGCTTGAGAGGCAAATCTGGAAATTTCAGAATTTGGCTCCTACGCTTGAGCGAAGGATTCTACGCTTGAGCGACCATCGTTTCTCCTGAGCCCTGCTCGAGCGAGGGAATGGTGGCTCGAGTGGAAATTTCAAGCTCTCAGCATTTTGGTGCGCGCAGGCGTACGCTCGAGCGAGGGTACTTAAGCTCGAGCCGGAGAGCTGTGTCTTACGCTCGAGCGAGCATCGAGCGAGCATTGGGCGTAAATTCTGAGCATCCAGCATTTTTACTGTAGCACACAGTCCGCTCGAGCGACGGAGTTCACGCTCGAGCGGAGCTCCTTTTTCTGCATGTCCGCTCGAGCGAAGAAAGCCTCGCTCGAGCGAGACCCCTATTTTCAGCAAATTTTGTAAAGTGTCTCAAAGTGCATCTTTGCATCCTCTTTCCATCCTAGGCATTCCTAGGGCATATTTAAGGCAACTTTAAGAGAATATAGATGTAGAACACACCAAGGCAAATTTAGGGATTGAGTTACTATCCTTCCCCAACTGTGAAACTTAGTGTGTGTTCAATCTGTAAACTGTGTAGGATTGGCTTCCTGAGGAGACGCTCTAGTTCACTGTAGCCCAGAACTCTGTGAGTAACAATTGTGTAAAGATATGTTCAAAATGATTATCTTTTGAATACTGAACTGAACTGCTTACTGAATTGATATTGATTTCCGAATGAATGTATGTCCTTTATTTCTGAACTGTACTGTGGCATCCTTAGCTCCTACTGTTTACTGTTACTGTTACTGTTACAGAGATCTCTGTCGGTTCCTCGTGGAACCACTACTGTTTACTGATTGATGGCCATCATTACTGTTCGGTCTTTCAGACCTACTGTTACTGTTATGCTAATGGATGTACCACATATGACTGCTTACTGTACTGAACAACTGAAATACTGATTGAAATGAACTGTTTTCATTACCGTAAGGACATTCATTCTAAACCTCTTTACGCATTATGTTATTCACTGGATTTTAGCTCACTGCTTATATATATATGTAGGTGTACAGGCGTCGGATCAAAGCTAGAAGCGTCGGGGTAAACTCCAGTTTTGTCAAGCCAACCACTGTGCCTCACTGCGAGGTTCCGAGCCTACCAAGCTAAGGCTTAGGGGTGTTTTTATGTTCCCCGTTTGTCTCTGTACCATTTTGTAATACTGTTTAGACTGCACTGTATTGGTTGATAGGGATTTGATCCCTGTCCTGAACGTTTGTAAATGTTTTGTATATTGTTCTGCATAATGTATGAAAAATCTTTTTGGCATACAGACTGTCATAGCTCATTGGACATAGTTTATTTACTGTATTGGCTTCCGCCATGCCCCTGTACTCTGTTATACTGTCTTACTGTTAAGTAGGCCTTTGGTAATCTCGGATTACTGGCCGGTTACGGTGCTAAACCCATAGGGGCGGGTTTGGATCGTGACAGAGTGGTATCAGAGCGATACTTAACCACGAGTTATACCGCACACACGTGTCAAAATGAGCTATAGAGTGTCCTAGAAAAGTGATTAGGGCATTCATAGGCATGAAAGTGTGTGGTTATGACATGACTGATTATATGTTAATCTGTTTAAACACATGACTGCTTATGTGATAAACTGTTTAAGTACGTAACTGCTTATGATTGAAACTGTTATAACTGCTTATAGTGAAATGGATAATGCAAACACTGCAAATGAATCTGAATCCTCATCTTCTAAGGCCAGAATGGCCAGACTGGAAAGAATGATGGAACTGATAACTGCTAGACTGGACCAACAACAGAACCAACAGCCCCCACCTCCTCCTCCTCCTCCTCCGGTACAGCCGGAACAGAATGTCAATGTGAATGATGGGGATATAATTGCTCTCACCCAGAAGTTCAGCAAACTGAAACCGCCATCCTTTCAGGGAGGTCTTGAACCGTTAAAGGCTGAAGCATGGGTTTTGGAGACCGAAAAATTGTTTGAGGTGTTTCCGTGCTCGGAGGCACATAAAGTACTGTTGGCCACTTTCACTTTGCAAGAAGAAGCAAGAAGGTAGTGGATGCTTACTCGGGATGACAACACCGTTATGACTTGGGCTCAATTCAAAGTAGCCTTCTTTGAAAAGTACTTCCCTCAATGTGTCAGGGATAGGAAGGTGACTGAATTTGAACAACTGAAACAGGGCATGATGTCTGTTGCCGAATACGAAACAAAGTTTACTGGACTTGCTAGATATGCACCACATATGGTGGATACTGATTATAAGAAGGCCAGAAGGTTTGAAGGCGGCCTGAATGTTGCAATACTGGACAGGATAAATGTTTTGAAGTTACCGACTTATGTAGGTGTTCTTGACCGAGCATTGATGGCCGAGTCGAACATCGAAGCTGTGAAACAATCTGAAACACCAGCGTCTGAGTGGCGTGGTAAAAGACAGAATTTTAAGTTCAAGAAAGGCAAGAACAAAAAGCAAAATACAGGGTCAACGACTACTTTTAGTCAAGGAAACCATCCTTTTCCGCCCTGTTCCGAATGTGGTAAGAACCATAAGGGAGTTTGTTATAAAATTTCTGGTGCTTGTTACAGGTGTGGCAAGGTGGGCCACATGGTGAAAGATTGCCCTTCCACTGCTCCGGGCAATAGTAAAGCTGCAGGCAGCGCCGCAGCATCTACTGTAGCACTAAAGCCTAACCCCAAAGCTACCGGGAAAGAGCCTATGAGGCAGGGCCGAGTGTTTGCCCTAGTACCGGGAGACGTGCAAAATACTGAGACCGTTGTGTCAGGTATCCTCTCTATTTGTGCTCAAAATGCATATGTACTGATTGATTTCGGGGTCTACACATTCTTATGTATCACATGCTTTCTCGCGAAAATTGAATAGACCCTTAGAACCCATGAACTATCTGTCAGCTGTATCATCACCTGTTGGGGGATCCATGACATGTGCATATATGTATCCTGCCTGTGAAATTATTGTTGGGAATATGCATCTGTTTATTGATTTACTGCCATTGAACATTGATCACTTTGATATAATATTGGGGATGGACTGGTTACAAAAATATCATGCTACCATTGACTGTGTGACAAAACAAGTTGTTTTCCGCCCACCGGGTTTGCCCGAATTTGTGTTTAATGGGAGTGGAGTAGTGCTTCCTCCGTATTTGATTTCTTCTGTGAAAGCTGTTAAATTGATTAGAAAAGGGTGTAAAGGATATCTGTGTTCTGTACTGACTGTATCTATTGATGATAATGTTAAAACTAATGTGAACTGTATACCTATAGTCAGAGAATTCCCAGATGTTTTTCCAGATGATCTGCCGGGGGATTTGATTGACAGGGAGATTGAGTTCACCATTGACGTGATTCCGGGTACACAGCCAATATCTAAAGCTCCCTACGGAATGGCTTCGACCGAACTAAAGGAATTGAAAGGGCAACTGCAAGAACTATTAGACAAGAAGTTTATCAGGCCTAGTACTTCACCGTGGGGTGCACCGGTTTTGTTTGTGAAAAAGAAAGACGGCTCATTGAGACTGTGCATTGACTACCGTGAACTGAACAAGGTTACTGTGAAAACAAATATCCTTTACCGCGTATTGATGACTTATTTGACCAGTTACAGGGTGCTCAAGTGTTTTCCAAGATTGATCTCAGATCGGGGTACCATCAACTGAAAGTTAAACCATGAGACATTGATAAAACTGCTTTTAGAATAAGGTATGGACATTACGAATTTTTAGTTATGCCTTTTGGAGTTACCAATGCACCTGCAGCATTTATGGACCTCATAAATAGAATCTTTAAACCGTACCTTGATGACTTCATTATGGTATTTATTGATGACATACTGATTTACTCCAAAAGTATAGAACAACATGAACATCATCTGAGACTTGCCCTGCAGACTCTAAGAGAACAGAAACTGTATGCTAAACTGTCTAAATGTGAGTTTTGGCTTGATCATGTTATGTTTTTGGGGCATGTTGTTAGCAAAGATGAAATTTCTATTGATCCGCAGAAAATTGAAGCTGTAGTGAACTGGCCTAGACCAACAAATGTGACAGAAGTCCGAAGCTTTTTGGGATTGGCTGGATATTACAGGAGATTTGTCAAAGATTTCTCCAAAATTGCCTTACCGTTGACTCAATTGACACAGAAGGGGACATCATTTGACTGGACTGACCAAAGGGAATCAGCATTCCAAGAGTTGAAAACTCGCCTTGTGACTGCACCTGTGCTTACCTTACCTTCAGGTACGGATGGTTATACTGTATTTAGTGATGCTTCTCACAAGGGTTTGGGATGTGTTTTAATGCAGAATGGGAGAGTAATCGCCTATGCTTCCCGACAACTGAGGCCTCATGAAAAGAACTACCCAACCCATGACCTGGAACTGGCTGCAGTAGTGTTTGCACTGAAAATCTGGCGTCACTACCTGTATGGGGCGACGTGTGAAGTTTATACCGACCACAAGAGTCTGAAATACTTCTTCACTCAGAAAGAACTGAACTTGAGACAGCGGAGATGGCTAGAGCTGATTAAAGATTATGATCTCCAGATTCTGTACCATCCGGGAAAAGCCAACACCGTTGCCGATGCATTAAGCCGGAAATCGATTGCAAATTTAGCTTGTTTGCTCACTGGACAGAAAGAGTTGCTTTGTGACCTTGAAAAATCTGGAATTGAAATTGTTTTGCGAGAACAAGGTGGAACAATAGCTGCTATTTCTGCTCAACCGGCTTTGATTGAAGAGATTAAAGAGAAACAGCAACAGGATGACTTCTTGAAAAAGATCATCGATGAACGAGAATCTAAACCGAGGCCGGGATTCCAATTTGAAAATGATGTACTAAAATTTCAGGAAAGACTGTGTGTACCAAACGATTCTGAACTGAAGAGGAGAGTTCTGCAAGAGGGCCACAACTCAAAATTTTCTATCCATCCAGGAAATACGAAAATGTATCAAGATTTGAAATTGAATTTCTGGTGGCCGGGAATGAAGAAAGAAATTGCCGACTTTGTGTCGAAATGTCTTCATTGCCAACAGGTCAAAGCGGAACATCAACGACCCGCAGGCTTATTGCAACCCTTGCCCATACCGGAGTGGAAATGGGAGCATATCACGATGGATTTTATCGTTGGTTTGCCTCGCTCCAGAAAAGGTATGGATTCAATTTGGGTTATTGTTGATAGATTGACTAAATCTGCTCACTTCCTACCTGTTAAGACAATTTATAATGCGGACAAATTGGCTATACTCTATATTGATGAAATTGTTAGACTGCATGGAGTGCCTGTGTCCATTGTTTCTGACAGGGATTCGAAGTTTACATCAAGGTTTTGGCAAAGCCTACAGACTGCATTGGGGACTGAACTGAGACTAAGTAGTGCCTATCATCCTCAGACAGATGGTCAGTCAGAGAGGACCATCCAGACTCTGGAGGATTTACTGAGAATGTGTGTCCTTGATTTTCAGGGAAACTGGGAAAGCTATTTGCCCTTAGCTGAATTCGCCTACAACAACAGTTATCATTCGAGTATTGGTATGGCGCCTTTCGAGGCATTATATGACAGGAAATGTAGATCTCCGATTTGCTGGGCGGAAGTTGGAGATGGGCCTTTGCTTGGGCCCGAGATTGTATATGAAACGACTGAGAAAGTAAAACTGATACAGCAGCGACTGAAAACAGCACAGAGCAGACAGAAAAGTTATGCAGATGTTAGAAGACGAGACCGAGAATATGAAGTGGGTGATCATGTGTTTGTGAAAGTGACACCAATGAAAGGCCAGACTCGTTTTGGAGTCAAAGGCAAGTTAGCGCCAAGATATGTCGGACCGTATCAGATTATTGAGAAAATCAATCCGGTGGCGTATCAAGTTGCGCTTCCTCCTGAAATGGAGCATATGCACAACGTCTTCCACATTTCTATGTTGAGAGATTATCTCCGGGATCCATTCCATGTGATTGAGCCTACTCGGATAGTGTTGAGTGACGACTACACTTACGAGGAGCGGCCTGTACAGATTGTAAACAGACGGATCAAGAAACTGAGAAACAAAGAGATCCCGTTAGTGAAAGTTGACTGGCAAAACCATGGTGGCGTGTATGCTACTTGGGAAAGGGAAGACGACATAGCTAAAAGATATCCTTATTTGTTCCCGCTGAACCCTGTTTTCTTCCAGAATGAAGGTAACTCGAGTTTAGAGGACTAAACTCTATATAAGGAGGGGAGACTGTAATAACCCTCGTTACTGATCACCGATTGATACCGATTACTGCTAAATTAAGACCGATTACGGAAAGTAAATGAACTGATTGAATTACTGAACTGACTGACTGGAAACTGGAACTGAATTGACTGAGTATATATGAGTTATTTTGCATTCTATCTGTTTGACTATTTGATTATCTGTTCAGTTTGTTTCGTTTAAACTGTTAATTGAAGGCCTTATCGGCGGCCGAACCGGAAATCGTTTAGTGTTTCATGATCATCATAATTTATGTGATTTTATGGTGTAATTATCTGAAAGTCGATTTGGTATGATTAAATTAGATTAATAGTGATAAAACACAAGATATGGACTTATTTACCATAATGCCATCTAGTGGGGCCTTGTTTATTATTATTGTAGAGCCTTGTATATACTCAAACAAAGCTTTTCATCAGCCACATTTGAGCACACCACCGAACTAGAGAGAAGAGTGAGAGGGTTGGAGTGAATTCAACTTGTTCTTGAGGAATTGCTATGGACTTGGAGATTTTAGAAGACAATTGTATAATTGAGCTCCTACACCATTAAATTCAAGACCTAAGGTAGAATAACTACCCTTTTATTTGCAATTTTGTTAGACTCTTGCATGATTTAGAGCTAAGTTGAAGTCTAGAGCCAATTTATGGCTTGTAATGTTGTATTGTAGCTCATTTCATGCATGCATGTGTGTATTGATGAATTTTGAGTTGATTTCATGGAAAATTGTCACATGTATGTTCATAATTAAGCCTAAGTCCATGTTTTCAACTTGTTGTGAAAAGAATGAACTCATTAGAGCATGTTTTGAAGCTTTGAGATGATTTGGATTCATGCATGTTTGCATGTTCTTCATGTTCATGAAAATGGGTTTGAAATTGGTTTAATTGACTCACTCTTGGGCTTTAATTCGCAAATTGAGCTTTGAAACTTGTTGTATATTGAGCTTGGATGTGTTTTCCAGAATTTGGGCCCAAGAGGTTGAGTTTTGAGCTTAGGAATGCTTGGTTTGAGCTTGAGAGGCAAATCTGGAAATTTCAGAATTTGGCTCCTACGCTCAAGCGAAGGATTTTACGCTCGAGCGACCATCGTTTCTCATGAGCCCTGCTCGAGCGAGGGAATGGTGGGTCGAGCGGAAATTTCAAGCTTTCAGCATTTTGGTGCACGCAGGCGTACGCTCCAGCGAGGGTACTTATGCTCGAGTGGAGAGCTGTGTCTTACGCTCGAGCGAGCATCGAGCGAGCATCGGGCGTAAATTCTGAGCATCTAGCATTTTTACTGTAGCACACAGTCCGCTCGAGCGACGGAGTTCACGCTCGAGCGGAGCTCCTTTTTCTGCATGTCCACTCGAGCAAAGAAAGCCTCGCTCGAGCGAGACCCCTATTTTCAGCAAATTTTGTAAAGTGTCCCAAAGTGCATCTTTGCATCCTCTTTCCATCCTAGGCATTCCTAGGGCATATTTAAGGCAACTTTAAGAGGATATAGATGTAGAACACAGCAAGGCAAATTTAGGGATTGAGTTACTATCCTTCCCCAACTGTGAAACTTAGTGTGTGTTCAATCTGTAAACTGTGTAGGATTGGCTTCCTGAGGAGACGCTCTAGTTCACTGTAGCCCAGAACTCTGTGAGTAACAATTGTGTAAAGATATGTTCAAAATGATTATCTTTTGAATACTGAACTGAACTGCTTACTAAACTGATATTGATTTCTGAATGAATGTATGTCCTTCATTTCTGAACTGTACTGTGGCATCCTTAGCTCCTACTGTTTACTGTTACTGTTACTGTTACAGAGATCTCTGTCGGTTCCTCGTGGAACCACTACTGTTTACTGATTGATGGCCATCATTACTGTTCGGTCTTTCAGACCTACTGTTACTGTTATGCTAATGGATGTACCATATATGACTGCTTACTGTACTGAACAACTGAAATACTGATTGAAATGAACTGTTTTCATTACCGTAAGGACATTCATTCTAAACCTCTTTATGCATTATGTTATTCACTGGGATTTAGCTCACTGCTTATATATATATGTAGGTGTACAGGCATCGGATCAAAGCTAGAAGCGTCGGGGTAAACTCCAGTTTTGTCAAGCCAACCACTGTGCCTCACTGCGAGGTTCCGAGCCTACCAAGCTAAGGCGTAGGGGTGTTTTTATGTTCCCCGTCTGTCTTTGTACCGTTTTGTAATACTATTTAGACTGCACTGTACTGGTTGATAGGGATTTGATCCCTGTCCTGAACGTTTGTAAATGTTTTGTATATTGTTCTGCATAATGTATGAAAAATCTTTTTGGCATACAGACTGTCACAGCTCATTGGACATAGTTTATTTACTGTATTGGCTTCCGCCATGCCCCTGTACTCTGTTATACTGTCTTACTGTTAAGTAGGCCTTCGGTAATCTCGGATTACTGGCCGGTTACGGTGCTAAACCCATAGGGGCGGGTTTGGATCGTGACAAAAATATAAATTATAAATTTAATTTAATTGAAAATAATAAATTAAAAATTATGGCCTTACAAATTAAAATTTTTTAGTGTTGTTAAATTATAAATTATAAATTATAGATTACAAATTTAAAATTATATATTAAATAAAAATTATAAATTACAAGTGTAAAATAGTCTTTTGAACATTTATCCTTATCCAGTCTGTCCAACCAAACATTAGATTCACTAAAAATAGTCCAATCTAGGCATCTAATTCTATGACTAAACAAACATAGGATACAAATCCAGTCTAACCAAATAGTCCGAGGACAATATATCCCAAGACTCACAGTCCGATAGATTACAATCCTCCTTTATCCAGTCCATCCAAACAAACACACCCACAATGCCTTGACAATCATAATTGGTAGCTTTGAAGAATAAGATAGCATTGTCTGCAAACAAAAAAAAAAAAAAAAAAAAAAAAAAAAAAAAAAAAAAACATGTGGGACAAATGAGGACAAGTACATCTCATCTTGATCTCAGATATGAAGTTTATAACAATCCCATCTTATAATACTTAATATTTAATTAATGACGGGAGTTTAAATTTTAATTGCCTACTATTCTGATTTAGTATGAGAATTATGAAAATTATGGAAACTGATTCATATATGATGCTATTGAAGATTTATTTGGAATTAGAAATTAAAAGCCTGATTGGCTCAAGAAAGGATAAGTAGTAAGTTGAATTATTACAATTGATGATGAAAATAAGCTTAATTTGATATTTGGAGCCTTTTGGGAGTTTGATTAAAATCTAATTCAGACTAATAAATTTGAATATAATTAATTGGGTTCTAATAAAAGTTAAATTAGGTTAATTAAATTATGTGGGACTTGTGATTAGTCATGATTAAGCTAATTATGTTGTTAATGTGGAATTGCATGTGTAAGGATTTGAATTATAAAGATTTGAAATTATATCTGTTGATTGTAGAAAAATCTGATGAAATTAAAACATTTGGATGGAAAATTATAAGCCTTAGAGGCGTGATAAATTGAAATTGACTTTATAACTGTGATTAGCATGATTTTTAGGATATAATATGAAGTTTTGTAAAAATTTAATTCGTAGTGAATTAATTGACTTTATTTGGGTAAAACTCTTAGAGTTAACACTTTGAAATTGAAATTGACGACTTTAATAGGTCCAGAAACAGAAATTGAGTGGATGGATATGCTAATGGAAATTTTTAGAGCCATTTGGGAAGTTTAATTAAAAATTTATTCCGTCTGATTCGTTAAGGTGTGTTTGGGCCACCTTTAAGTATGTATGTATATATATATATATAAGTGATATAAGCCATTTGAGCTCATCTTTATCTTTTTTTAAAACACAAAAATCTGAGGAAAGAGGAGAGAGAGTTCTAGAACGAGAAAAGAGAGAGGGAGAGCTCAAGGAGAAAAAGGAAGAGGAAAACTTGAAGAGAGCATTGAAGATAAGCTAATCTACATCAAATTAGCCAACTTAGATAAGCATCTTCCTCTGATTTTATGAATACAAGTTGTATTCCTTATGAGATCATATAATCTAAGTTGAATTAATAAGTTGAAGGGTGTAAAGTGGTGTAAATTGAAGTAAGAATCCTAAAGGAGAAGATTACTTGGTTTGTTATTTTGAGTTCTAAGCTTAATTGATATATATATATATATATATATATGAAATTAGAGTTGGATTTCTTTGATTTGTTTGATTTAAGAGTTGATTTCTTTAAAGTTGCTTAACTTGGGTTAGATTGTGAGAAGTTGAGCTTTAATATTGAGGTTTTGTATGGTTTGAACTCATAAAATTATATATGAAATGAAGATCTATGTGAATTTGGAAGAAGAAGTTTTGAAAAAGAACTAAACAAGGATTTTGATCTTTCTTGTTTAAAGATTCGTTGTATTTCTGATGTTTTGATTTAGAAAACAATCATAATCTCATGTTTCCCATTAGTTGTACATCTTTTTGAGTGATTAGAGTTAAAACCTAGCTTGGAAAATTGAAGAACAAGTGATAGAACCAACAGATATTTTCGGCAGTAGAATTTTGCCCAGAGCCGCACGTGCGGGGGGCTTCCCACACGTGCGGAAGTCTATTTCCAGCAACATTTTTTTATTCTGAAATAATTGCACTTGCCCTCGTACGTGCCCTGATTTTCTCGCACGTGCGGTTTTGGTTCGGCAAGTATGGAACTCCCCTGTTTCAGCCCAACTTCGAATAGGCATATATCTCTCATCCGGACTTCGTTTTAAGTGATTCTTGAACCTAAATTCAAGCCCTGTAATTCTAGTTTCCAATGTTGGTGGTCTCATATCCAAATTATGAGTACACAAATAGATATGTTCAAATTAGTGAAGATTGTTCACTTTTTTTCTAACCTTTTCATGCTATTTCTTCTCCTAACCCAGTTTCCTTTCGTTTCTTCCTATTCTCCTAGACACGGATTATGACCCATTGAGGACTAATGAGTTTAGAACCAACATAAATAATTGGTTAAGGAGAAAGTAAAGGATCGATTTATTTGATTAAGAGAAGTAAATTTGATCAAGAGAGTAATTCTATGTTTCGCTATGTTGTGCTATGTAATTGTGTTTGTAGGTCAAGACAAGGATATCACCCAACTGCTATCAGAAGTCCATCATTGTGAGTAATAGTATAGTAAAGATATACTTTTCATTATCTATTTTGATTTATGTATGACATGATTCTCTAAATATCATATTTTGTCAAAATGCACAAGTTTCCAAGAAATGTGAAATGAGTTGTGAACAAGATATGTGAATTGTTTGTAATATGATATGATGGGCCCAAGGCCGTTCCGTTTATTCTATGACATGATATGAATGGTTCAGTCTTTAAGACTTATTGATTTTTGGTATGGAACAAAGTGTTGTACGGAACTAAGTGCTACAGTGGGAGTCACTTCTAGAGTCCGTGCGAGTCACCTCTTAGGTCCATACGTACATGAATTGGGCCCCAAGGCTGTTTTGTTATACGTCGACCCGAGGTTGTTAAGAAAATGTGATATGAATACAAATGTTTTTACATCGCTATATGACTCATGTTACGAAATGTTATTTTATATAAATGAATGGATGTCCTATTTTGAAATGTGATTCTGACCCTTTGTATAAGTGGGCGTACTACGTACCACGTAAGATGTTTTGTAATGGTTTCAGATATGTATTCCATTTGAAAAACCATGGATTTTGATACGATAACTGGTTATTTTAATATGATTTAAGATACGTTTCAAACTTGTGAAATATGTTTTCCTCATGTTAAGGACATCTTTCATTAACCTCTTTACTTTATTATTACTCACTGGGCGTTAGCTCACCTTTTTACTTTATGTATATATGTAGGTGAGCCATCGAAGGATCAACGCTAGAGTTTGTACCGAAGACCGCCTCTCTGTCAAACCTCCCAGGAAGTGCCTCCGTGTAGAGGTGTAATGTTATTTCGCCAAACCTAGTTTTGTTTAAAGACTTTCATATAGTGTGGGAGATCTATATAAGCTCTGTTATTGTATATGTAAATATGGAAAGTAAAGTTAAATAGTTTAATTATTTCAAGTCATCATGTATGCATAGCTTAATAGACATTTATTATTTTTGGTATCTGCTTCTGCTTAAGGCCCCATATTTGAATAAATAGTTTTGAAATTTTGTCTTTGAGGCCTGACTGTAGGCCGGTCATGACCTAAACTTTTTAGGGCGGGTTTGAGTCGTGACAGAGTTGGTGATTAAGCTTTGAGTGATGAAATTAGAAAGCACATTTGCCACCAGCAAAAATAGGTATGGGGGCAGTGGGTCACCTTGGCAAAGACCACATGAGGGAGTGAAAGAAGTGCTGTCATGACCCGAACCCGCCCCTATGGATTAAGGTCATAACCGGCCAGTAATCAAGGGATTACCTACGGCCTCAAACCAAAACAAAAGATATTCTATCAGAGTTAAGGGACCAAACGGAAGCAAGCTTAAAAATTTTGTCCAATGAGCTATGCTTACATGGCATATCAAAACATTTCACATATACTTAATAATAACTCACACTACATATCAGTAGTTAACATCTTGTATACCCAGGATCATTCAAACACATAGTCAACTAAACCAAAAGCTTATCAACATAACGGTCTTCCATAACCAATAGAAATAGCAAAAGAAATACAAAAGATCATAAACAAGCCTCTTGCACCTGGGCTGACTTCACAAAACTCGGGTTCCTTTCTTAAATTCCACTAAGGCTGGGGTTGAACGTCTCTTCGCTCACCTACATACATATAAATGAGAGTGAGCTAACGCCCAGTGAATAATATCAAATAAAGAGGTTAATGAATGAGATTCGTTCATAAATGAATCATACTTATAATGTACATATATGAACCACTATTCTCATTCACATCAGACTTACAAATCTCAACAAAGCAAAACGACCTTGGGTCCAACACATCATATTCGTATGCAAACGACCTTAAGTCCAATTCTTATATAAAACAACACGACCTCGGGTCTATCTATACGAAACGACCTTTGGTCCAACCAACTCTCTATTCAAACGACCTTTGGTCCAATTCGAACACATCAAACGGCCTCGAGCCCAATTCAAACATATCAGGCGTATCAAACAGCCTCGGGCCCATTCTCTTTATATTCATATCCATGCGTATTTCATATTCATGATCGTGATCCCTTTTATTCAAATGGCCTTCGGCCCATCACAGTATTCCAACATATCGAATGATATATATTCAAACGGCCTTTGGCCCATCTTTGCATTCATGTCTAACGGCCTTCGGCCCAATCGTTCATATCCGACGGCCTTTGGCCCAATCATTCATATCCAACGGCCTTAGGTCCAATCATTCATGTCCAACGGCCTTTGGCCTAATCATTCATGTCCGACGACCTTGGCCCAATCATTCATGTCTAACGGCCTTAGACCTAATCATTCATGTAAGGAGCCATATTTCATGCCATAGTCATGTTCATGTGCATTTGCATAACCATGTTTTTGTTAAGTTGCATTCATGAATCTTGCCTTGTTTTGTACGTATATGATTTGCCTAAGTATTATATGTATGCTTTGTTCCTTCTTTGCTGTCCCCAAGCCTAGGTCATGCCAAGCCTAAGTCATGCTAAGCCTAGGTCATGCCAAGCCTAGGTCATGTTAAGCCTAGGTCATGCCAAGCCTAGGTCATGTTAAGCCTAGGTCATGCCAAGCCTAGGTCATGCCAAGCCTAAGTCATTCCAAGCCGAGGTCATCTTAAGCCTAGGACCATCTTGGAACCACCTTGGTTGACCTCCACCATCACCTAGGCATATTGGCCGAGATGTTATCACCTAGGCATCCGAGACCCTTAATCCTTGCACTTAGTGATCTTGTTCTGGGAGTGGAATGACCTAGACCGAGGTGTGGCACATCTAGGCCGAGGTGTGGCACAGCTTGGCCAAGTGTTATCCTTCCTAGCCGAGGTCATAGAGACCTTACTTGCCGAAGCCTATGTCCTTAGCCGAGATCATTGCTTGCCGGAGTTCCCTTGCCTTAGCTTGTTGCATACGCTTTGTCATAGTCATGTCTTGTCAATCTATCACCTTTTTGAGGAGAACCAACCAGCCGTTGTCACGTGTCCGAGCTGAGTGTTAAATCAGCCGGCAGAGGGAGAAACCTATCATTTGTTATACCCTTGTTTTGAAGAGGAGAGAGAAGCTCTAGGAAGAGGAAGAGGAGTTCTACAGAGAGGTAGATTTCCAAGCTTGATCCCTAGAGATCGAACCGTTGGATCCGTGTTCTAAGGTTAGATTCTTGATCTGCTCATGTTGTTCTTTATGATCATGTTATTGCATTGCATGATTGAATACGATTTGTAAGCCATGCATTGATTTAAAGTTCGGTTTTAGAAAGAGAAAGTGGTATTCATGTGTTCTTCAAGGAAAGTCATGTTTTGATCCAAGAGTTTGCACCAAGATCCATGTTTTCATGTTTGTTTTCACATGATCTTCAAGTATGGGTACCCAGGTCCATGTTTTCGAACTCATAGCATGAAATCCCAGATTTTGTAATAACAAGTTATGATTTTAGCATTCATGTTCTTCATGTTCTTCAAGGAGGAAACCCAGATTTCCAGACTTCTTTTCCCTAGGTGTGGTCACCGAGACCACTCTTGCCTAGATCACACACCTAGGCCAAGCATCGTATCTCACCTTGGCCTACCTTGCATGATCACTTGCACCTTTAGTTGTCTTGCATGCACCTCGGCAGGCAGCTGTACGCCGAAGCCTAGGTAACCACACCTCGGCTAAGAGGTGTGGGACCTCGGCCAAGACCTCCTGAGTTCACTCAGCTAGGTCATTTTTGCCTAGATCATTTCCAGCATGTTTTCCCTAGATGTTTTCCAGCATGTTTTCCCTAGGTCATTTCCAGCATGTTTTCCCTAGATGTTTTCCAGCATGTTTTCCCTAGGTCATTTCCAGCATGTTTTCGCTAGATGTTTTTCAACATGTTTTCCCTAGACCATTTGCATGCATGTAAAGCTTGTTTTGAGAATGTGATTGCCATGTGATTGTAGGTCCTTGATCTTCGCTTTGAGCCTACATCCGAGAAGAACTAAGTGAGTGGTATTTTAATAAAGTTATGTTATAAAGTTTTGTTAAAGCTTCACTTTGTTTTAGAAAAGTATTTGATCAAGCATGAATGATTATATCTATGTTTATGTATCAAGTAAGCTTTGTTTTGATGACATTCTTGGAAGCCTTTCGTGTTGCTAGGGAACTCAAGCCCTTGGAACATAGGTCTCTTGTGCTGGAGGACTCTAAACTTTCGCAGCACCATCCTGTTAAAAAGGGCTACGGGCCTAAGTAACATAAGTTTGTTAAAAAGGGCTACAGGCCTAAGTAACACAAGTTTGTTAAAAAGGGCTACGGGCCTAAGTAACACAAGACTGTTAAAAAGGGCTACGGGCCTAAGTAACACAAGTTTGTTAAAAAGGGCTACGGGCCTAAGTAACACAAGTTTGTTAAAAAGGGCTACGGGCCTAAGTAACACAAGACTGTTAAAAAGGGCTACGGGCCTAAGTAACACAAGTTTGTTAAAAAGGGCTACGGGCCTAAGTAACACAAGTTTGTTAAAAAGGGCTACGGGCCTAAGTAACACAAGTTTGTTAAAAAGGGCTACGGGCCTACGTAACACAAGATTGTTAAAAAGGGCTACGGGCCTAAGTAACATAAGTAAGCAAGTTTTGTAAGATCAAGATTGATGAATACGGTTCATCCCATGTTTTGATACAAGTTATGGCAAGTACATGTTTTGATACAAGTTATGTTATGTATTGTTTTGACAAGAATCTCGGGAAATCATTCATTTAAAAACCTTTATTACTTGTACCATTCACTGAGTTTCCGAGCTCACTCTCTCTATATATATATGTAGGTAACAAGCAAGAAGTCGGCTTCGCTGAGATGTGTGTTTTGTGCCCGATGTTTTGTATGCATGTTAGGTCGGCATTGAGGATGTCGGCAACCATGAAGATCATGTTCTTGACTTGTATTTTATGCATTTTATTTATGTATTTTATTTATGTCGGCTTGAGAAGCCTTTTGTTAAGATGTAATACGTATTTTGTTTTGTTGTGTTCAAGTTGTAAGACTTTAATTAAAATGTATGTCATTTCATTGGATCTACGCACAGCTCTTATGGACTATTTAGATGTAAAATATTGCTTCCGCACATGTAAGCCCCATATATTATACCCTGATTGTGTGTGATCTTTGTAAGTTGGCCTTCGGTAATCTCGGATTACTGGCCATCACGGCACCATTCTACTAGGGGCGGTTTGGGGTCGTGACAATTCATGTCCAATGACCTTTGGCCCAATTCAGATATATCAAACATATCAAGGGCAAACGGCAAACAGCCTTATACAAATTAGGCATATAGAATACTCATTCATATTTCAAATCAACAAATCCATGAAGCTTATATAGAAGTAGCATTTGAAAAGTAACATACTTAAAAATATCTTTACTAAGATATTATTCACAGTGTTCTGCCGGTGGATTTGCCCTTGAGCTCGACCCTACACATTACATAACACATATGGGTCACAAACGATTCAATCTGTTCTTAACTTGTGCATTCCTCTTAGGCCTCTTTATTATCTTCTTAATCCATTTACAGTGTTCAATGCATGCCTAAGAGTGTTCAAAAATGGAGGAGAACGGGAAATGAAACACAAAATATCTTTACAAACTTTCTGAAACAGGGCTCCCCCCTCGAGCGGACCCTTTAGGTCTGCAAAAGTATTGGTTACTTCATTTTCATGCTCGAGTGTGACTTCGGACGCTCGAGCTGAAAGTCAAACTACATGGCTTCCCGCTCGAGCGTGAATATCCCTGCTCGAGCGGACGCCCATGTCTGCAAAAGTTCTGGAAACCAACATTCCACGTTCGAGTGGCCCTTTCCCCGCTCGAGCGGACATACCAAATTCTGGAATTTCCAAAATTGTTCTTGAAGCTCAAACTTGACATTCAAAGGTGCAAAACTCATGTTTTTTACACAAAAGTATGGAAGGACATCATATAACATTAGAACATGAGTAATTTGGAACCAATTGACCAAAATCATGGTCCACCTCATAAATTATCTTGAATTATTTTCATAATTCTCAAAACCCATGTACTCAACTTCATATAATTTCCATATCCTCATCTATCATGCATGCATGTCAATTCTTGGCTTTATCTCTATTTCAAATGATACAAATGACACTTATAATCATGAAACTCATGAAAATTATGCATGCATGTGAGATTTGGTTCTCAATTCCTCTTGATCAACATGATTCATGTTTGAATGTATAAAATCATGGCAATTATGCACATGCATGTACAGACAAGCATCAAATTCATCAATTTCAACTCAAATTATGTTCTTGGTGGCCATCTAACTTGAATTCACAAAATTACAACCTCAAACTTATGAATTCATAACCAATTACTCACCTCGAAGCTCAAATCTTCCAAGTTATGGTTAATTCTTGAGTTAATCCACTTGATCCTCTAATTTCCTTGCAAAATCTACAATGTTGGCCATTTTTCTCTCTCTAAATTCGGCCCTC
The DNA here is from genome assembly GCA_036172215.1 of Camellia granthamiana. Taxonomy (NCBI): domain Eukaryota; kingdom Viridiplantae; phylum Streptophyta; class Magnoliopsida; order Ericales; family Theaceae; genus Camellia; species Camellia granthamiana. The sequence continues at coordinate 48,808,543 of CM069913.1, read as the reverse complement.
TCTCTCTCTCTAGAGTATGATTTTTAGCCAAAAGAGGAAAATGAGCTCAAAACAATGCAAATAGGCCACTTATATATCTTGGCCTAATCAAATTAATTAAGGCTAAGTAATTGAGCCTAATTTAATCGTTCTGAATCCAATTATTTTAATCCGAATAAATTTCTAATTAAATTTCACCATAGGCCCCAAAAATTACGCCAATCACAATGACATAGTCAATTTCAGTTTCTGTGGCCGATAAGGCCTTCAATTTTTAGTTCAAAGCACAGATTCCAACAGATTTTCCTACGGTGAACAGATACAAAGCCAAAATCACATATAATCATGCAATTAACACCCAAATTCAAATTAAGCACATAATTACAAACATAATCATGATTAATTAACGTAGTACAGGACACGGTTATCACAAGTGCACTTCTTACCATTAGCAAATACTGAAAAGGTGTCAGTGGTAACACATTCCATGACTTGCTGCACCCATCTCGAGTGAAACTCCATTTTCAGAAGAACTGCTCGCAGGAAATCCCACTAAATACGGTCATAGGCTTTATTAAAATCCAATTGCAAAGCAACATACCTCTCTCGACCCGTTTTTTTGTGCTTGAAGAAATCTTAGTATGCTATTTTGAATGAGTTGCCTTGACATAAAGGCTGCTTGTTGGAGGGAAAAGAGTTGCTTGATACAACCTTTTAGCCAATTAGCCAACACCTTTGTAATAATCTTAATTAAGAAATTACAAAGACTTATAGGTCAATATTGACTCAATTTTTCAGGAGCAGACACTTTAGATTGACATCTTTAAGCAAAAACCCCGTATTGAAGAAGCTACGGACTACCCTATACACATCCGACCCAACCTCGGCCCAATGTTTTCAGTAAAAAAGACCCGGAAAGCCATCTGGACTAGGTGCCTTTAAAGCACCTAGTTGGGAAGTTGTAGTTTTGATCTTGGAATCAACCACTGGATGGAGTAGGGCATCATTCATTCGAGTTGAAACTGAAGTTTCAACCAGGCATCATCATTCATTCAGTAATAGTTTGATAAACAAAATTTTCGTATTGATTTCTATTATTATTATTATTATTCGATAATAAACATAACACAATAGGATACCAATGAGCCCTAGGTAATTGTCTTGATTGGAGAGACAAACTTAAAATTATATATCAAATCGTCTTTATCGTCTTTTGTGCAGAGACATGAGGTGAGTGTCCAAAATGGATCATGAACTCGAGTACTACTTGCAGTCATATTTTAAACCAACATTTCTATGTTTTATTATTATTATTTTATTTTTTTCCTTTTATTTTTTGAGAATGTGAATATTTTATTTTTTTGATATCTCTCACTTTTTTTTGTTTTCTTTTCAAATTTAAATGTGATGAAGGTCATCTTTGTATAAAGTTTTTGTCAAAATTACAAAAGCTTAAAATCTTTTCCACTTTACCAAACAGGTATTCAACAATTTCTATTCTTTTCAAACAATATTCGAAATGGACCTAACAATACCCTCTAATCTATAAAATATTCATACAACTATGTGAGTGTTGTTGAGCTGTAACGTTGTATTTGGTTTGGGGATTTGGGAAGGGATTTGGAAAGGGAAAGGGAAAAGGAAAAGGAAAAGGTGTGTGAAACTAGATCAAATCCCTTTTCCCTTTCCCTTTCCAAATCCTTTCTCAGATTCCCCAACCAAACATAATGTAAGTGACTCAACTCAAGTCGCGTTTTGATGATTTAAACTATTTATTTTGTCAAGTTTTATGTATAGATCACCAGTTGGAAAAAAGAAAAAGAAAAGAATGATCTAATAATCAGAGTCATGTTATTTTATTATATATATATATATTTTTTTTAAATTTGACAATAGTATAATTTTAAAAAATACTATTTATTTTTTTAAGACAAATATGATAAAATAGCATAGTTATAATTATTGGATCAATATAATATTTTAATGAATGATTTACAATATAAGGTGTGACAAAATGAGCAAAATTTAAATCGTTAAAATAGGAGCCTATGACAAACCTCACATAACATGATAACTCCAGTTCACACCATGCCCTCCCAACAAAGAATACAAACTAAAAGTTAGGATATGCTTATGCTATAACATTATGAGAATACCAAACATGAGCTATGATTGACTCAGACAAGACAACCAATACAACCAACAAATTTACTTGTGTATTATTATATTGCCAAAGACAACTAGTAAATATTCACCACCAATTGTTCAAATGATAGAAGGAGAAGAAAATGAAAGATCTTAGAGTTTTTCCAACCTCCATTTCTATCAAGATTCTGGTTTCGTTTTGTTTTTATATTTTTGCCCTTCCAAATCTGACAAAAAAAACAAAAACAAAAACACTCATGCTGTCAATTGTGAGAATGCACTTCCAAAAATATGACAGTAGTGTTGGAACAATTTATCTTGAAATCTTCAGTTAGTGGTCTTCGAGTCTTCAAAACTTGGCGATGATCTTGTCTATGTAGAACATAAATTTGGTGCTTCAAGTCGCGTTACTAAGTCGCTTTTCTAAAGACAATATTTACGCCCACCAAAAGGTGTGCAGAGGGTTACAACAAATTTGCCTCTAGGATACAGTGAAGCCTGATCTAAAGATGAAGTCTACCGGCGTCTGCACTGAAGACAGTAGATCAGAATACTCTTGATACAATCAAGAAAACCAAGATATTGATAATCAAATCTGCAGGACTTGATTACTAGTAAGAAAAGCAAAAATTTTCTTAAGAAACTCTTGATCAAATACTCAAAATCGAGAAAGAGAGAGAGAGAGAGAGAGAGAGAATTGCAGGAATGCTTCTGAATTTTTTGGATAGAATGAAATGGTTGATTTCGCAGCCTATTTATAGGCCTTGATGGATCTGATCAAATAGTCATATCCCTTGATCGCATCTGATCAGATCTGATCGTTGGATTGACGATTTATGGTGCATATCATTCTCACACCGAATAGCTGCCTTGATTGATCACACCTAATCACGATCGCCTGCCATCTCATCCGTACGATCTCGCGCATCTCCAATCAATGGCTATGATCAAACCGCTCCAGATCAGACACGTAACCGTTCGATCGGTTGGTTGACTCATCGCCAATTGATGCCACGTCACTGCCACGTGGAGCTGACTGTATACCACATCACCCATGCCACGTTGGATCCACATCATCGCTCCAACTTGTTCAATGCAAATAGGAAAGCGCCCTCATGGCACCTTGCGCCGATACGTCCGTGCTAAGTGCAAAGTGCGCCATCAAATGCCAGATAGCCCACTGCCCATGCCATGCACGTGTGCGTGTGCTGATGGTGCGAAACACCATCTTCTTCTTTTTTTTATTTTTTTATTTTTTTATTTTTTTATTTTTTTATTGGGTGAATAAGTTATAAAATAAAACAAGAAAACTTACAATAATACAAGAGGAATACCCCAGGCCCTACCAAAGCTATACAAAATATACCAACTAAAACATATTTGCTAACATATATCTTGCTAGCACAAACAAAACAAGCCTATCAAAGTAGCTATATATCTGTTATGTTCAGAATCAAAAATCTAGCTAGCAGATTGGTTGTTTCCATAACCAAGTTCAAAAGCACACACAAAAGAAACCAATCAATGTTTTTTTTTTTCCATAGAAACCACATATACCAATATACAAGAAACCAAAAGCTTGCAGTGTGGGTGCATGCACACTAGCTTTCACCTCACAATTCCATATTCAAAAGAATTTTCCATGTAGCACTTTATTAAGTGCTTCATGTTTTTCTCTCTTTCTGATGTGGGACAAAGTCCCTAAGCTTATTTCAAGCTTTCCAAAGAAAAACAAGGAAGGTTTTGAAAACACCAAAAAAAATTAAACTATACATTTTAAAAACCATTTTGAAAATTTCCCAACATTGCCCCACCATTTTCAAAATACCAGATGATGACTCTTGGCTCACTTGGTAGCCTTATGCATAGGTGAAGATATCTTACGATTTGAATCATTCACTTAGTGAAAACATCTCAAAGTTAGTCAAGATGGCATAGTAGACTTGTCTTTGAATTAGTGATCTTATACGACTAACCAGACATGTCTCACGCACAGTACATGTTACCTCAAGTATTCAAACAAACTGACACGTGGATTGGCCTTGTGTCTATATCCTGTTTCATGAGCACTCTAGAGTCAAGCCCTTGGACTCATAGGAAGTGGCACCACCTCCTACACTCACATAAGTAAGCTTACTGAGAGTACCCCTGTAATTTACAGTATCCTAACAACTTAGTTGTAAGCTTATTAAGAGTTTGCTAACTCATCCTCTTCTTTTCATATTATAGGTACCAAGCACTTAAACCTTGGGATGAAAATGAAATAAAATGAAATGCTTGCAATCACGACATATGGTGTACTTGGGCTCATGGAACTCAAGATTTGATGTTTCTTCAAGCGTTGAGTCGAGTTTCCACCATGAGTGATTATGTTAAGTGGGCTTAAGACCCATCCCCTTTGATGTTTTCCGTACCAAATCCCTTGTAAGTCCCTCTGTTAAGGGGTTAGCCAAGTTTTCACTTGACTTTACAAAACTAATGGTAATCACACATTTTGTGATTAACTGTCTGACACAGCTATGTCTCAATCCTATATGCCTGGACTTTCCATTATAAACATGGCTATAGGCTCGTGATAGAGTTGCTTCACCATCACAATGCAAAGATATTAGTAGCATAGGTTTTGGCCATATCTTAATCTCTAACAAGAGATTCCTTAGCCATTCTGCCTCTTTGCCACAAGAAGCCAATGCTACAAACTCAGACGTCATGGTTAAGTCTATTATGCATGTTTACTTCTTAGAACCCCAGGAGACAGCTCCTCCTCCAAGAGCAAAAATCCAACCCCTCGTAGACGAGTGATCTTCACGATCAATTATCTAACTGGCATTGTGAATCCTTCCAGCACTGCTGGATAGCTATTATAAACTATTCCATAGTCTATTGTTTTCCTCAAGTACCTAAGTATTCGGTTAACAACATGCCAATGCACACTACTGGGATTACTAGTGTATCTACTAAGTTTTCCCACTGCAAATGCAATATTAGGTCTAGTGCAAGTCATGGCATTCATCAGGTTACCTATCACTCTTGAATATTCTAGTTGATCAATAGCTCTTCTAGTATTAGGATATAATTTCAAATTTGAATCAAAAGGTGTAGACATGGGTGTACAATTATATTGATTAAATTTCTTAAGAATTTTCTTAATATAGTGCGACTGGGTCAGAATCAAATTATCGTCCTCTCGTTTGATCTTGATACCTAAAATTATATCAGCCAAGCCCATGTCTTTCACACTAAAGCTAGACAACAAGAAACTCTTAGTACTTTCAATGATATCATTGTCAGTATCAAAAATAAGCATGTCATCTACATATAGACATATGATTACACCTCTATTGCCAGTAAACTTACTGTACACACACTTATCAGATTCATATATCCTAAAACCATTTGATATTATTACTTTGTCAAATTTCTCATGCCACTGTTTAGGAGCTTGTTTTAGTCCATAAAGTGACTTCACGACTTTACACACTTTGTGTTCTTGACCCTGTACAACAAATCCTTCTGGTTGTTGCATGTAGATTTCCTCATCTAACTCTCCATTTAGGAAAGCGGTCTTAACATCCATTTTATGGATTTCAAACTTGTAGATTGAGGCTAAGCCAATCAACACTCGAATGGTGGCGATTCTAGCCACCGGCGCATATGTATCAAAATAATTTATACCCTCATTTTGAGTAAAATCCTTAGTAACTAATCTTATTTTGAACTTGTCAATTGTGTTATCAACTTTCATTTTCCTTTTGAAAATTCATTTACAACCAATTGGTTTGGATCCAGGTGGCAAATCAACAAGTATCCAAGTATTGTTACCCATGATATAATCTATCTCATCATTTATTGTTTCATTTCAAAAAACAATATCTTGAGACTTCATAGCTTTCTCAAAGTTTAATAGATCTGAATCCAAATTCAAAGAAATCATTGTTTGTTTATAATGAGCTTTCCTAGTTCCTTTTACAAGGTAAACAATGAAATCAGGGCCAAATGACTTCTCAGTCCTAGCCCTCTTACTCCTCCTTAGCTCAATAGGCTCATTAGGTTCATTAGGCTCAATAGGTTCATGTCGTTCACTTTTCTCTGTAGACATCAAAGGAGTTGATTCATTTTCTTGATTATAATCCAACCTTGGAATGGTTGTGAAACGATTCTCATAAAATACTGTATCACGTGATTCAGTGATGGTATTTGTTTCCACTGAATCATTGGGCTCTACTACCAGAAACCTATGTGCTTTGCTATGTATATCATAGCCAAGGAATATGCATTCAACTCCTTTTTCACCTAATTTCTTCCTTTTAGGTTTAAGCAATCTGACTATTGCTCTACAGCCCCATGTTTTCAAGTAACCTAGATTAGGTTTCTTGCTTTTCTACAGTTCATAAGGAGTAACATTTCTTTCCTTGAAAGGAATTCTATTGAATATGTGACAGGTAGTGAACAAGGCTTCACCCCAAAACCCAGAACTTAAACTGGAGTAAGAAAGTATAGCATTAATCATTTCTGTTAATGTCCTATTCTTTCTTTCAGCTACTCCATTTTGTTGTGGTGTGTATGGTGCAGACTTCTCATGAATAATACCAACATTTTCACAATATTCTGGAAAATGGTATTCATCGCCTTTATCAAATCTAAGTCTTTTTATTTTGACATTACACTGATTTTCTACTTCTGTCTTAAAAATCTTGAATTTATCAAGCACCTCATCTTTTGAATGCAAAAGATAAATATGACAGTACTTAGAAAAATCATCAATGAATGTTACAAAATATTTCTTACCACCTCTAGTAGAGGTACTATGCACGTCACATACATCACTATAGTTCAAGCAGAGATGTGATTTTATCTACTTTAGGAAATAGAATGCGAGTAATTTTAGATTGCACACAAAATTTGCATTTTTCAAACATATCAATGTTATACTTAGGAATTGAATCTAAATTAACCATATCATGTATTTTCCTAGTATTAACATGATCTAAACGAGCATGCCATAAAGAAAGAGAATCAACAATATAAGCAGAAATATATGTATTATTGATAACATTAAGTTTGAACATTCCCTGATACATATAGCCCTTCCCAACAAAGATCCCACCCTTAGACAGGACAAATTTGTCCAACTCAAATACTAATTTGAAACCATGCTTATTAAGTAGGCTTCCAGATATAAGGTTTTTCCTGACATCAGGTATATGATAAACATCATTAAAACTTAAGACTTTTCCAGATGTAAACTCTAGATCTACTGTCCCTTTGCCTTTGATAGCAACAGTTGAAGAGTTGCCCATGTAGAGAACTGTTCGATCACTCACTTGTTCATAAGTAGTGAAACGACTCTTGTCGTTGTAGACGTGCCTTGTTGCTCCTGAGTCAATCCACCAATCACCAGCATTTTCCAGCATGTTCACCTTGGACATAACAGCCATGAACTTGTTCTTGGCTTCTTCTTGTATAATCAGCATTCATTTCTGAAATGCCCTAGCTTGTCATAATGCCAGCAAGCGCCTTTCGGCTTCTTAGCATCTTTCTTAGGTTGGGGGTCGTGCTTACGCTTCTTTTTGTTGAACCTCTTGCCATCATCCACCATATAAATCTTGGAAGTTTGAGCCAATTGGTTTTCTTTACTTTCAAGAAGTCTTGACTCTTCCTCAACTTGGAGGTGTTAATCCAATTCCTCTAAAGTTAGATCTTCCTTTTTATGTTTCAAAGTTTTCTTAGAATCCTTCTAAAAAGATGGCAGTTTCTCGATTATAGATGAAACTACAATAGATTCATCCATTTTCATATTCTTTTGTCGAAACTGACTCAGAATATGTTGGATCTCATGGAATTGTTCCATAATGGGTTTTGTATCAATTATAGTAAAACACATAAAATTACTAACAAGAAATTTCTTATTGGTGGCATCCTCGGTGAGGTAATTTGACTGTAATTTGTCCCAGAGTTGCTTTGCCGTTTTTGGATATTGATACACATCGAACAGAGAGTCTAACGGCGCATTTAGAATGTGTCCTCGGCAAATATAGTCGTCATTCTCCCATTTGGTTATGGTACGGGTTTGCTCCATAGTCTCGTCTTCTTGCTCCACCAGATAAGGGGTAGTCAACACATAGACCACTTTGAGAGTGGTGAGCAAAAAGTGCATCTTCTTTTGCTAGCGTCGGAAATTTCCTCAATCAAAACAGTCAAGCTTCATAAAATCTTGAGTCATTTTTTGAATAGACTTCGCCATATCTAATTATTGTCTTTAGAATGTTGGAACAATTCGTCTTGAAATCTTTAGTTGGTGGTTTTCGGGTCTTCAAAACTTGGCGATGATCTTGTCTATGTAGAACAGAAATTTGGTGCTTCAAGTCGCGTTACTAAGCCGCTTTCCTAAAGACAATATTTGCACCCACCAAAAGGTGTGCAGGGGGTTACAACAAATTTGCCTCCACGATACAGTGAAGCTTGATCTAAAGATCAAGTCTACTGGCGTCTGCATTGATGATAGTAGATCAAAATACTCTTGATATAATTAAGAAAATCAAGACATTGATAATCAAATTTGCAGAACTTGATTACCAATAAGAAAAGCAAAAATTTGCTTAAGAAACTCTTGATTGAAAACTCAAAATCAAGAGAGAGAGAGAGAGAGGGAGAGAGAGAGAGAATTGCAAGAATGCTTCTGGATTTTTTACATGGAATGAAATGGCTAATTTTGTAGCCTATTTATAGGCCTTGATGGATTTGATCGAATGTCCCTTGATCGCATCCAATCAGATCTGATCGTTGGATCGACGATCTATGGTATAGATCATTCTCACACCGAATAGCTACCATGACTAATCAGACCTGATCACGATCGGATGCCATCTCATCCGTACGATTGCTCGCATCTCCAATCAACAGCTATGATCAAACCGCTCCATATTGGACACGCAACCGTTCGATTGGTTGGTTGACTCATCGCCAACTGATGCCACGTGGAGCTGACTGTATTCCACGTCATCGCTTTAACCTGTCTGATGCAAATAGAAAAGTGCCCTCATGGCGCCTTGCGCCGATGCGTTCGTGCAAAGTGCGCCATCAAATACCACACAGCCCATTGCCCACGCCATGCACGTGCGCCTGTGCGGATGGTGCGAAGCACCATCCTTGTGGTGTGGGTGCATGCATACTAGCTTTCACCTCACAATGTCATGTTCAAAAAAATATTCTATGTAACACTTTATTAAGTGCTCTATGTTTTTCTCTCTTTCCGATGTGAGACAAAGTCCCTAAGCTTATTTCAAGCTTTTCAAAAAAAATAAAATAAAGAAGGTTTTGAAAACACCCAAAAAATTAAACTATACATTTTAAAAATCATTTTGAAAATTTCCCAACAAGTAGTTCCTTTGAACGAACAGAAACCCCAACTACCTATAATAGGCATATGTTAACCAAGGCAACCAATGCATTAATGGTTTGCATTGAAATGGGAATGAAAAACATTCTGAAATCAATAAAAAGTATTTTGAAATTACTGAAAATTGTCTCACTTTTTTTTTTCTCCCCACAGACACTTGTTAATAAGACCCATATCTATATCCAGCTAAATTAAATTAGAATCGTAACAAGGGGATGCAACCGCGACATGTGGGTAAGAGAAATTTTTAATGTAAAACCTTACACCTAATATGCAAATAGTGCATAACATCATTTGGTTTTAATTTTATTTTTTTAGTAAGTCAACTAGTTTTCTATCAAAAAAATAAAATATTACAATGATGCTAAAACCACAATCCCGAAGCTCAGCACAACTTTAGAGAAGCGACTTCAAAGCGAATAAGCTTGGACAAAATAGTACACTTAAAATAAATCTCTCACAACCTGAGAGGCTAGGCAAATAATAATACACCCCTGGGCAAAATAGGCTGAAACAAGGGAGGTGAGCAAAAAAATAGCAAAACCATCTTCAATAAGGACCTCTCTTGAAGTGTCTCATGCCAAATACGGACCGCAGTTAAGAGCAAACATCCCAAAATAGAAGAAAGTGAAAGGACCCCAAAGCATCCAACATCAATTTGAATACACTAAAACTAACCACAATATTCTAGTGTGATACAAGTCACATTTTAGCTGCATTGAGAGCAATTTCAAACAGTATTAACCAAACTAACAAGTAGCAAAAACTAAAAAACTAAACCAATCATCAATCAGCCAGATCCTTGTATTTGAGTTGCACCAAAATTTGCATCCAATCTACAGTCTATAGATCAATCCAAGCTACTTTTAGTATAGCTAATCAAGAGTTTTTTCGATAGAGAGTTCAAGATTAAAACCTAAATCACTACTTTGATGAGTTGATCCAAATTAGTTGTGAGCTTAACTTGGTATGCTAAAAAATGACAAGTTCATTTGAGAATATGCCATTTTTTAATTGAACTTGCAATGTTTCAGTTGTCATTTGTTGCTGCTTTCTAAAAAATTGAAATTCTTTTGTATGCTAGGACTTCATTTAGGTCCGATTGTTCTTGCACCCCCTAAGGATTGACTGTTCGTCCTTCTAAGTAATTTGATTTCCGTACGTATTTTGTAACCAATATAACTATACCATGATTAGTGAAGTTATGCCCGAACCACCATTTTGCAAACAGTTGAGCCAACATTCCTGATCCATTTTTTTTTGCATCTGCTGTGTCCTACCAATGGCGCTTGAATAATGACGATAATGTCTTTGCTGAAACAAAAAAAATGTTGGAAAATAATTTTCAGGAAAATCAAGTTTATGCAAATAAATAATAAAATAAAATAACAGGAGAAAATACTTAAAACAGATTATGACCAAGGCCATTGTTTGAATATTGTATTTTTTAAGATAGAAATCTGCCCTCGCCTCTGGTGTTTGCATTTGATGACTTCACACAACAATTGCACAATTTTTTGTGTATACAGTGAATCAATCTGTGTCATGCACTCTCACTATTTAGACTCGGAAATATGCAAAGAAATGCAAAAGGAGGAAGAAAGGAAAATGCAGTCCGAATTCAATTGGAATTTATAGACTCATTCATGCCTCTTAAGAAAGGTTGCAACAATTCACTAAGAGTTGTGACCCTCCAAAAGGACACACCATTCCAACTCAAGACACAACCATTGGAGTCAATTTTTATTCAAATTTCCAACAAAAAGAAGTCAGAAAATAAGATTAGAACACTCAAATATTGAGGTACAAATATTGAACATCAAATATTGAGGTACAAATTTCAACACCAACGTTCAGATCCAAACAAGTGCAAAGCTACAAGATACACTGATTCAGCAACCATAGATGACTTCCACCACCTAGAACTAAGTGGAACACCACCATTACATTATACATGCATAGGGAGGAAACAACTACACACTTTTAATATAGAGCCTAGAGAGCAGAGCGATGCCATGAACTCTGCACTTCATCCATTTTCTTTCCTCGTAAAAAAACCAATCTAAAGATTCTCAGAGAAATAGTGGGAGTACAGGGTTCTAGCACATCAATGTGCCAATTTCTTGAGTTGTTGAAATGTCCTCTGCTTAATCCACTGATGGGCACATGGTAGGTAAGCCTAAATCAAGTGGTCATAACCGCAATACAGAATGAATAAAAATAGTGGTAATTATATTATCCCACAGAGGCATTCATGCCTTTCTGTCCCTATGCAGGCGTCATGTTTGTGTTTGTGAAAGTTAAATTAAGAGGGTGTAGACATGAAAATAATGGTGTATCTCAAAAAAGATGATACCCTGATCGAGATTGTGAACTAGTTGGAACTAAAGGGAGCTTTGCAACATAGATGTCACTAAGCATACAGTAATTGGCAACTGGCCCTTCCCCGCAATCCCCGGTCAATAGTCTTAAGCACGAGATCATGCTAGTAATAGGGAGTGCTAGTTATATTCTCAAAGGCCATGTTCGGTACAGTTTTTTTTTTTTTTTTTTTTTTTTCCAATAAAAAAAGCTCTATTCTTAAAGTTACAAAAAACACCCACTTTGCATCAATGAAATTTTAGAGATCTGCAATATCTTATGTAATGTTTCTGATGGCTGGATTTAGCTCGTTGAGTTTCCTTTTATATAGTCCACAAATACCTGTACATGGCCAGCAGTACAATCACCTCTAATGAAACATGTAATATTGCATCAAAAAATAAAGAAAACAAAGGTTGCATTCAGGACAAAGTTTCCGAAGCCATTTAATAATTTGTAAACCAAACTATCCATCAAAATATAGACATTGGTATTTAACAGAAAAAAAGGTATGATCAATTAGTCCAAATTCATGTCAATAAAAGGTATGATCAGTTTTCATGTCAATAAAAAAGCGCAGCAGCTTCTATGTTAACTTTTGTATCCTTATTTCATTCATATTATTAGTGATGTTGTCCACATAGAACCAAGGGAGTGTGGGTGGCCTTTGAGCCTTCATTTCTATCCTTCACTCTAGCTACTTTTGTCCCATCATAAAAGCACATGACTGCAAGTTCATCCAGGGCAATCATAACTTCACAAGCATGTCATTTCCATTAATAGTCGTTGTTTAGTGCAGTTGTACTTTCTGGATATATGTCCTCAACATAGGCAAACATAAGTAACTACATTTATCCCTACAACTCCAGGATTAGTATAGATACATATCAAATGCTAGCTGACAACTGACAAGTGTCCAATTAGGGTTGGTTAGTTTAGGTAATATCAGATTTAAGGACATATTTAAATATCATTTCAACTTTAGTTTTCCCTCTGCTTTATCAGGTGCCCCCCAAAGAGCTCTTTGGGTTACCAAGACATGGCATTAACTTTCAAATTCCGATGGAAATAAGTAGGAATTTTCTAGGAGTAATTTGAAGATCTCTATGGGACAACATGATTCAATTCTAACTCTAGTATGATGCTTGTGTGGGACTCTAACTTTATTAGAGGTGTCCCTTAAAATCCCATGGGACAAGCCAAATTGATGTCTCTCCATCATTCAATCATAACACTTGAACACAAAAAAGTATTGCTCATAAGTACTCCTCAAAACACCCAGAACTGCCCTGAAACTCTCTCTTTGCCTGGTGTTATCTCCAACCTATTACTCCTTTCTTGTATCTACAAACCCTTTAAATTCATAACTTTGCTCACCATCAGTGATAAAATTTACCATAATTAGCCTTCAAAGAAGCCCTTATCACCGCCGCCGTATATTGATTTTGATTTTGAAGTTTGTGCAAGGGGTTTATCCACACTTGGCGTACATAAGTTTGGTAGCAAAACAAAAGATCCTACCTTTCATTAACTCAAAACAGATGGAGCATGAGGAATATCAAAAACAGCACGAAGTGGAGGCAATGGTTTTAATAATAGAATTTCCAGTACTAAATATACTTCACCCTAGTTATGACTTATGATACGAGACATATCTTAGCAGCCCCTAAAGTTTAAGAAATGAACAACATTGTCCAATTAATCAGATCTATTCAACCATTCAAATCTTGGATCATCAAAGGGATATATATACTTGAAAATTTTAATTGACAGAGGTAAAATGTGGTTTTCGAATCCAAGGTCAAGCAAAACACCAATAGACTATATCCTAAACAGTCTTAAAATGGCACAGTAACAATACTTCACCATGAAACATAGAAACCTCCACTGAATCTGAGGTTCAGAAACCAGGTTTGCATTAATCTCTAGAAGTTTGCATCATAATTCAATCCTCTGTATAAAAATAAAAAAATGCCACCATAAAAAAAAAATACATTACAGATTAATGCAAAATCTGTGACTATACACAGCATATGCTTCCTAATTTTCCAATACTAACAATCCTAAGCAACAAAAGCAACATTTAAAGATATCTCTATCATATAATTTCCCTAATCAGAATGCCTTATTACATATAACACTGTAACATGGTTATTCAAAAGCATTTATTTACCTACTCCCCTTCTTTGAACCAGATACCCCATCTTCGGAATTTCCAGCTGTGATCCGTGAACGAATAAAAGGCCCAGATTTTTATTAATTCGTACATAAAATAGAAAACCCAATATTAATGCATAATGCATAAGAAAACAAGAATATATTAAATGACCAATTAAATATAGAAAAACCATCTAAGAAAGGAATTGCACTGACCTTCAGAATCAATCTTCCGCCCATAATTGTCCCTCCTTTAACAAATACCTTAGACCCTGGTATGCTTTCCCCTTGAAATGACTACACAAACTCCAGGATTTTATTATTGGAGAGGCCAAAAGAAAAATAATTTTTTTCACCATATACACAAAACACACATGTATAATATGATATATAAATTATATATACAGAAAAAAAAATTTAAATACCATAGAAGCAATTTCTAATAAGATGAAGTTTTTTTTGTGCAAAATAGAAAGAGAATTCAAGATGGAAGAAGAATGACATATATTTTTTTTTATATTGGAGGGCCATTTTATGTATAAAATGATATGTATTTTTAAAGTTCTATGGCAAATAATAATTTTTACAGAAATAGGGGAGACATGGTATTCTCCTAATTCCGTCCTTGCTCTTCCGCTCTCTAGGAAAATAAAATTCTAGTAACATGACCAACAGCACTGTTTTTTAGTAACCAACAGGTTTTAAAATAATCTTATGACCGTGAGGTTATGGGTTCAAGTCTCGGGACAATTACTTTGTGTACTATGCCAAAGTTAGATGTGTACTCCGTCTTTCTCCTTCTAAATACACATTAATGTATACTATTTAAATATTGTTATATATATATACATGTGTGTGTGTGTGTTTGTGTTGAGTTAGTAAACCAACAGGCCTTAAAGGACCTATTAAAAGCCAAACCTTTTTCTTCGCCTCCTCCTCCTCTTTGTGCTTCTCAAAAGGCGCCTTCTTCCGCGTAACCGAGAACGAAGTCATCTTTCATCAAATACTGGAGAAGCAAATCACAGGTCCACTTTAATTCAATAGTCATATTCATAAATCTCCAAAAATAGGCATCAAAATTCAGAACCCATATGTTAAATCTATAGGAATTAATGTCATTATAAGCAAAACCCAAGCCCAAGCACTAGGGGCCATAACATATGTCTGAGAGATAAAAACTGAGAAGCTAAACTTCAAGAAGAATCAAATTTAAAAGCAGAATTTTGAAGAGATGAGATGGGAAGAAGGGGAAGCAAAAATCAAACCCAGATGCAAAAGTTTAAATATCACTTTTTTACTTTTCAACCAAATTATAATTTGGGTTTTCAATTTTTACAGCATTTTTCAATTGGGTATCAACCAATTTCAGTTTAATCTTTTTTGATACTCTCGATCGTATAAAAAAATGTTAGAATGATTCCAGTAACGATGCAACATAAAATTCATTGTAGTCTGCAACAATGTAGATTGGAGTTTCTTGTTCCGCATATTGAATAAATTGAATGCTCGAGAATATTTTGAAGAACAACACTTCAAAATTTAGTTTTGTGTTTGAAGATGCAAAACCTCAGTAGCAATTACAACAGTGCAACCATACTTCTCATCTCCAACAAGAAGGTAACAAGAAACCTCTTCAATCACCATAAATCTGTCTTTATTCGCTTTGCTATGGTGCTTGCAAGAGTTTAGACAAATTCGATAGGAAGTGGTTGTGGTGGTGGTGGTGGTGGTGGAAAGGGTGGAAGATGGTGACTGCTAGCGGCAAGAAGGGGAGCAGCAAAAAGAACAAGTGATTTTAGCTCACTACTTCCTGCTTCTCTTTCTAAATATATTTTAAAACTCCATTAAATTTTAAGTATTTTAGCTGTTCAAATGATGTGGGCAATAGGCACAGTTTGAGTCCCGACCTGATCTATAATCCTATGAACTGGCTGAAACAATAATCCAAGATCCATACAAAAAGTTAAAAAAATTCGAAATTTCAAATCACCAAAGTTGGATAAATTTACCAAAATATGCATTTGTGGGAGCCGGATATTATGGGGGCAATAAAGCCGAATAACGATATGAGGACAGTCAAGGACAGAATTTGTACTCGGCTTCATCCTGGATGATCCCAAAGCCGAATATATTAATCGGCCGTGGAACCAGTCGAACTAAGGCCGAATACATAAATGTGCAATGGATTAAGGGTAGGCCCGATCCTGAGGCCTAAAAGAAAAATATAAATAGAAGAGCACTAGTCAAAGAAAGGTATGTGAGAACAAGTAAGATTAACTTAAGATATAAGCAACCAAGAGAGTATATATTGACTTATCCATTGGAGTGCTAATTCTGGCACACCCGACCGGAGTGTTCATTCCTTTTTAGGTGACTTGCTGAGGATCAAAAGCGCTCTACAGGATCCAAAGAGTATTTCCAAACCACTTCTCCACAATTGGCACTGTCTATGGGAATACTCCAGCACATCCATGGCGGGGCATGACGGAAGATCCTCCGGTAGTCGCTGACAACCTTACGCCACGAGATAATACCACTCCAAGCAACATGCTTGGGCCAGAGAACATTTCCGCACAAAGAGCCTTGAACTTTGACCTACGCTCGACATCAGCACATGAGACAATGCAAGCGATTATGGATAAGGCGAAGCAAAATGAACAGAGGTTGGAAACACATGATGCCTGAGAACGAGCGCCTTCGACAGGGTTTGGCCTTAGAGGTGACAAAATCCCAACAAGCCGCGCGCCAAGACTTGGGACGACCTCTGAGAAAGGATAGTCGACGACCTCGAATTCGAAGACATGATAGTGACAGTGATTCTGACTCATCATCCCCAGAATCTAAAAAGAAGGAACGAGCCGAAGTCTCCAGTTCTTCCGAAGGAAGTCTGCGTGCACGGAATAAGAGAAGAAGAAATGATTTAGACGAAGAGGATCAACATGACCGCTTTGTGCGACGCATCGCAAGGGCAGTGCTACCCAAAAAGTTCAAAGCTTCGTCGTTCACTCTATACGATGGAAAATTGGACCCCATTGATCACATTCGTCATTATAAGCAAGCCATGACGCTTCATGCAGATGACGAGGCCCTCATGTGTCGAATATTTCCGAGCAGTTTGGGACTACTGGCTGTTAGATGGTATTATAAATTGGAACCGGCATCGATTAAGAGCTTCCATCAACTCCAAAAATCCTTCAGGGCAAGGTTCATCACCAATGAGGTCCAGCCGAAGTAGGCCGATTCCCTCTGGGCAATGCAGATCCAACCAAGGGAAACCCTACGTGCGTATTCGGCGCGCTATTAGGAATGCTTTAATCTAGTAGATGATGCCTGCAATGACTCCATGGCCATCATCGCCTTTAAGATGGGATTGCATCCTGATAGTGGCCTCCGCAGCTCATTGACCAGAAGGCCCCCCAAAATAGTCTGGTCATTAATGAAGAAAGTCGAGGAATACTGCAAAGTGGAAGATGACGCCCTGCGGGTTAAAGCCGAGCACAAGGCCAACAAGACGGCCCTATCTGAAATCGTTCAGCCGATAAATTCTGTACCATCACGGAGCCCTGAACCATAGAATCAAGCTAAACGAGACAAAAGACGAGATTCGCGCCGATCAAATGACCAATGTTCACACCGAGCTAATGGACAACTTCAAGTGGATACCAGACGCATAAGGCACGCGGACAAGAAATATACGGAGTTATCGGAGCCGATCAGCACGATCATGTCTAAAGTTCAACACCTTCCGTTCTTCAAATGGCTACCCAATATGGTGGGACCTCCCGACACAAGGAGACAGGATAGGCGGTGTGAATATCACAAAGACCACGGTCATGATACCGACAGTTGTTATGCATTGAAAGATCACCTTCAGGAGTTGGTACAAGACAGTCAGCTTAAACAACACGTCTAAAAGAACGACTTAACCAAAACAGTTGCTTTACGGCAGGATTCACCTCCACTCGGCATTATCCATATGATATACAGGTTGCCGACGGCATCCGCGATACATACAATTCAGTCGCATCCTAACCCTAAAAGCAAATCACACTAGCGAAACGGCTACGTGAAGCTGTGAGTATTACTTTCGATGATTCTGATTTGGTCGGTGTAACACTCCCCCACATTGATCCCTTAGTCATCGAACTACGCGTAAATCGATTCACCGTTGAACGTGTTCTCATTGACCAAGGAAGTACTTCAAAAGTTATGTACTACAAGACCTTCGTCAAACTCGACTTCACTGAGTCGGACCTGTCTCCAGCTCATTATTCGTTATTCGGCTTCAACGCTAATCTGGAATATCCGTTGGGGAAAATCACATTACCAGTTCGGGCGGGCTCCCAATCAGTGGATGTAGAATTTTTAGTTGTCAAGCTTCCATCGCCGTATAATCTCATCATGGGACGAACTTGGCTGCATACCATGCAAGCCGTGCCAAGCACCTATCATCAACTCCTTCGCTTTCCGACTGAACGCGGCATTGAGCATATTCGAAGTTCCCAGAAATCGGCGCAGGCATGTTATCTTCTTGCCGCAAAGGCACCAAAAGAGCTGGAAGTGAATTCAATTGAGGTGCCAGATCGAGAGAGCCTTGACGACGTTGGGCAGCTCCCAAGTGAAAAGGCAACCGGAGCCCTGGATCGGGTTGAAATTGACAGAAATCCTGACAAGTTCTTCATGGTCGGCGCTTCCCTGAATGAAGTTGACAGGGAGGAGCTAATTTTTTTCTTACTCGGAAACCTTGATATATTTGCATGGCAACCATATGAGATGTCGGGGGTGGATCCATTTGTGTCTCAGCACCGCTTAAACGTTGATCCCAAATGTAAGCCGATTATTCAGAAAAGCCGGCGGTCAGCCGCGGAACACACCGCTGCTGTTGTTGAAGAAGTTGACCGGTTGCTTGATGCCGGGGCAATCCGCGAAGTGACCTATCGTACATAGCTGTCGAATACTATGGTTATAAAGAAGAAAAATGGAACTTGGCGTGTTTGTGTGGATTTTATGGACTTAAACAAAGCTTGTCCCAAGGATTGCTTTTCCCTCCCCAGAATAGACTAACTCGTAGATGCAACGGCACATCATCAACGTATAAGCTTCTTGGATACCTACAAAGGCTACCATCAAATTGCTATGCATCAGGAGGACCAAGACAAAACTACATTCCTCACCCCAAGAGGGACCTATTGTTATAAGGTCATGCCTTTTGGACTGAAGAATACGGGGGCAACCTACCAAAGACTAGTCACTGCCACGTTCAAGGAGCAACTCGGCCGTACTATGGAAGTGTACATTGACGATATAGTGGTCAAGTCCAAAGAAGAGCAAACTCATCTAGCTGATCAGGAAGAGACATTCGACATTCTTCGCAAATACAAAATGAAGCTGAACGTTTCCAAATGTGCATTTGGCATCGGATCCGGCAAATTCCTTGGCTACATTGTTAACCACCGCAGAATCGAAGCCAACCCGAGGCAAATCACAGCAATTCTAGAACTCGGCTCTCCTCGATCGGTCAAAGAGGTTCAAAAGCTGATGGGGATGGCCGCCGCACTCAACAGGTTCATCAGTCGTTCCACAGATCGCTGCCAACAATTCTTTCACAGCCTTCGGCAGGGTAAAGCTTTTGAATGGACCCCCGAGTGCGAAGCTGCTTTAGACGGTTTAAAGACTTACCTCCGATTAGTTACACTCTTGACAACACCTTCGGCAGGTGATCCGCTCATTTTATATTTGGCAGTTTCTGACCGGGCTGTCAGCACCATACTGTTAAAGGAAGAACTTGGTGAGCAGCGGCCAATTTATTATGTGAGCAAAGCAATGGTTGACGCCGAAACACGTTACCTTCCGTTGGAAAAACTAGTCCTTGCTCTCGTCATGGCAACAAGAAAGCTGATGCATTACTTTCAGGGGCATACCATTGGGGTACTAACGGACTATCCCCTTCGGTCAATACTTCGTAGTGCAGAAGCATTAGAGCAAGTTTCAAAATGGGCTCTCGAACTCGGCCAGTACGATATTCAATTTCTGCCTAGAACCTCAATCAAGGGGCAAGTGCTCGCCGACTTTGTGGCTGAATTCACCGGATGCCTCGCTGACTTTAAGTATGATCAAATTCAGCCTAAGCCGAACTGAAGGATTTATGTTGGGCACGTTTGGTAGATGTATTGTGATGCATCATCCAACCAACGTGGCAGTGGGGTGGGCGTAGTGATCATGGCTCCAGACGGGGCAATAATCGAGCAGGCTGTCAAACTGGGCTTTGATGCATCAAATAATGAGGCCGAATACGAGGCATTGTTAATCGGCTTACGGAATGCACATCTCCTTGGTGCTCAATGTCTACTTATCTTCTGCGATTCAAAGCTAGTCATTAACCAATTGAAAGGGTAATACGCAGCCAAAAATGACCGTATGGTAGCTTACATGAAAACGGCGAATTCTTTACTGGCAAAATTCGACCATCATGAACTAAATCAAATAACCCGGGATCATAATACACATGCAGATGCCCTGACTTGCTTAGCCTCCACCATCAACTCAGAAATTAAACGGACAATTGAAGTAGGATTCATCCCTAAGCCGAGCATTGCCCCCTTAGAGTCAATTCAAATCAATATCATAGAATCAGGTCCAAGTTGGATGGACCCTATCACTGCATTCCTATCTTCTGAACAGCTCCTGACGGATAAGAAAGAAGCACACAAACTGCGAAACAAAGCCTTGCGATATTACTTAGACCCGCAAGGAAAGCTCTACAAAAAATCCCTTTCTGGTCCATACCTAGAATGTGTCCATCCAGATAAAGTCGAGGAACTCCTAACTGAAATCATGAAGGTAGTTGTGGTGCCCATTCTGGAAGGCGCTCTTTAGCTCATCGAGCTGTGACACAGGGGTATTATTGGCCGACAATGAGAGCTGATGCCGAGTGTTACGTCAAGAAATGTGAACAGTGCTAGAAGTTTTCTCCTTTAACCCATTTGCCTGCTGAAGAGTTAAGCTCTATCACCAGTCCTTGGCCGTTCGCCCAATGGGGACTTGACATTATCGGACCATTACCTCGTGCCCCGGGCAACAAGTGATTTTTGATTGTCGCGACGGATTACTTCACAAAATGGGTCGAAGTGGAGGCACTAACGCACATTCGAGATACCGATGTTAAGCATTTTGTATGGAGAAATATTATAACACAATTCGAAATTCCAAGAGCACTTATTTTAGACAACGGCACCCAGTTTGATTGCGGCGTCTACCGAGAATTGTGCAGCACGTATGGTATTCGGCTCTATTTCTCTACCCCGGCTTATCCACAGAGCAATGGTCAAGCTGAAGCCTCCAAAAAAGCCATTTTGGACGGCATCAAGAAACGGTTGGAGAAAGCTAAAGGCAGGTGGGTTGAAGAGCTCCCCAGTGTGTTGTGGGCTCATCGCACTACACCAAGGCGGTCCACTGGGGAAACGTCGTTCGCCTTTTGTCTTGGAACTCAGGCAATTATCTCCCTGGAGATTGGCTTACGCACTCTGAAAACAAAGGTCTTCGACTTGGGCCGTAATGACATGATGTTAGCTTTGGATCTAACTCTGATTGAAGAACGCCGAGACCGAGCCTTCGCGTCTATGGCGCAGTATCAGCAACAGCTCGCTAAATCATATAATCAACGTGTGCAGTTGCAACGTTATATACCCAGAGAATTGGTCCTGAAGAAAGTTCTTCCAGCTACTAAGAGCCCTACCGATGGAAAGCTAGACCAATTGGGATGGCCCCTATCAGATTGAGTCAATCGCCGGCACAGGGGCATATCGGCTCAAAGACATGTCCGGGAGAAGTCTGCCACGTCCTTAGAATTCCACACATTTGCGTAAATTCTATTATTAACCCGACTTGTGGGGCATGATACTTGTTTTGAATGTTCACCGTGTACAAATTTCACTTTTTCAATGCAAGGTTTCTTATTTGCTCATTATCCGAAATTTAGTTCATTAAATTAAAAGCCTCCGAATTCGGAGCCCCATCCGTGCAAGACACGTTTGAGCCGAATAAGCCTCTAGATTCGGAGCGCCCTTTGTGGATATCATGATTGGCCAAGACAAAAGCCTCCGAATTCGGAGCCCCATCCGTGCAAGACACGTTTAGCTCGAATAAGCCTCCGAATTCGGAGTGCCCTTCATGGATATCACGATTGGCCAAGATAAAAGCCTCCGAATTCAAAGCCACATCTGTGCATGACACGTTTGGGCCGAATAAGCCTCTGAATTCGGAGCGCCCTTCGTGGATATCACGATTGGCTAAGATAAAAGCCTCCGAATTCGGAGCCCCAGCCGTGAATGACAGGTTTGGGCCGAATAAGCCTTCGAATTTGAAGTGCCTTTTGTGGATATCATGATTGGCAAAGATAAAAGCCTCGGAATTCGGAGCCCCATCTGTGCATGACACTTTTAGGCCGAATAAGCCTCCGGATTCGGAGCGCCCTTCGTGGATATCACGATTGGCCAAGATAAAAGTCTTCGAATTCGGAGCCCCATTCGTGAATGACACGTTTGGGTTGAATAATCCTCCAGATTCGGAGCGCCCTTCGTGGATAACACGATTGGCCAAGATAAAAGCCTCCGAATTCGGAGCCTCATCCGTGCAAGACACGTTTGGGCCGAATAAGCCTCTAGATTCGGAGCGCCCTTCATGGATATCACGATTGGCCAAGATAAAAGCCTCTGAATTCGGAGCCCATCTGGGAATGACACGTTTGGGCCAAATAAGCCTCTGGATTCAGAGCGCCCTTCGTGGATAACATGATTGGCCAAGATAAAAGCCTCCGAATTCGGAGCCCCATCCGTGCAAGACACGTTTGAGTTGGATAAGCTTCCGGATTCGGAGCGCCTTTCGTGGATATCACGATTGGCAAAGATAAAAGTCTCTGAATTCAGAGCCCCATCCGTGCAAGACACGTTTAGGCCGAATAAGCTTCAGGATCCAGAACACCCTTCGTGGAAAGCACGGTTGGCACGAAAGGGCATCCGAATTCAGAGCCCTATTCATGAATATTTTGATTAACGTATAAACACAGTTGACATAAAATGGAAGATGATCATAGCTGAATCTATAAACGTAGACTGAAATAACATGCAAACGTTTAAAATAATATGTTTCATTAAATTAATCAAGAATACATAGTTCGCTTCCGATTTATGTTAAAGCGGTACACTACATTCAGTTTTGTTCGGTGACACCCTTGTCATCGCTCTTCTCGACTTCGAAAGTCGCGAAGGGAAAATGATGACCCTGATATAATGGCGACGCCGAGTCAACGCCTGCTGCCCGGAGAGCCTCCGCGGCATGGAGAGCCTTGACACATCCATGCTTAAGTCCACGATTTTTGCATCGACAGACCTCCTCGGCGAGCTTTTCCTTCGTCTTCTCTATCCTAACTTTTCATCCCGCATGGAAGCCTTGTTCATAAGCCCTGGTCTTTGTAGCCGCTATTGCAACATGCTTGCTGTATCGCGATCGGCAATTGCGTGACTTATAAGACATTGGGTCACCCTTTCCTCCACAATCGGGTTAGCTTGGCCGACCGACTGAGTCTCGGCGGTTTTGACTTTTCTTAACTCCCGCTCGGCTTTCTCCGCGCGAGCTTCTAAATTACGAATATGTTCATCTTTCTATTCGATCTCTCGCCGCGCGGCACGAAGGCGCATGCCGATCTCATAGGCGGTGTATAGTCCTTTCACTGCTTCGTGAACGCCCTCTCGAAACACTTCAAAATCTGGTCGACCAATCATCGACTGCTGGACTTCTGGCGGAAAAATCTGTTGTACGAATTCGACTGCCACGCTTGGATCTCGGATGATTGAATCTGCTTCCGTCATCGGTTTGTTCCCGATATAGACTAAAAAACTCAATGGGCGCGGTGGCCCACTAGCCTCACTTCGCGCATGAGGGGAGTTCCCCCGCAGTCGCTTCTCCCTCCTAGGTGACCTACTTCGACGACATGGAGAGTGACGCCTCTCCCGCTCCCCAGATGTTCTACTTCCCGTTCGTGAAGGTTCCCCACCTTGATTCATTGCTGAGTCTAGCTCAACCAATGTCCTACCTTCTCCTCTGCTGTTAAAGAATAGTCTACTTGACATTCACACTTATCTAACCTTCTTTGACAGACTGGTTTGAGTTGAGTTTGAACACACTAATGGGACCTACGCGCACGAAGCAACCATCTTTTTTATTACCCGCGGGTGCACAGCTCCCAAAGCGATCTCTTCAATGTTGCCCCAGACAATTCATAAATGGCTGATAATCGGCGGCAACATCCACCAATCTGCTGGGCCAAAGGCGGATGCACTAGTATATTTGGCTTGACAAAGCTAAGCAGTTAATATAGCGCCGAATTAATGCACTAGTATAGTATAAGTCCTTTGTGCCGAAAAGATTGGCTGCCCCAGCCAATTCATGAATGGCCGATAATCGTTGGCCACATTCACTAATCTGCTGGGGCAATGGCAGATTAATTAATCTATTCAGCCTAACATTAGTCCTTTGTGCCGAAAAGATAGGCTACCCCAACCAATTCATGAATGGCCAATAATCGTTGGCCACGTTTACTAATCCACTGGGGCAAGAGCAGATTAATTAATCTATTCGGCCTAACATCAGTCCTTTGTGCTGAAAAGATAGGCTGCCCCAGCCAATTCATGAATGGCCGATAATCGTTGACCACGTTCACTAATCCATTGGGGCAAGGACAGATTAATTAATCTATTCGGCTTAACATCAGTCCTTTATGCCGAAAAGATTGGTTGCCCTGGCCAATTTATGAATGGCCGATAATCGTTGGCCATGTTCACTAATCCGCTGGGGTAAGGGCAGATTAATTAATCTATTCGGCCTAACATCAGTCCTTTGTGCCGAAAAGATTGGTTGCCCCAGCCAATTCATGAATGGTCGATAATCGTTGGCCACGTTCACTAATCCGCTGGGGCAAAGGCAAATTAATTAATCTATTCGGCTTAACATTAGTCATTTGTGCCGAAAAGATAGGCTGCCCCAGCCAATTCATGAATGGCCGATAATCGTTGACCACGTTCACTAATCCACTAGGGCAAGGGCAGATTAATTAATCTATTCAGCCTAACATCAGTCCTTGTGCCGAAAAGATAGGCTGCCCAGTCAATTCATGAATAGCTGATAATCGTTGACCACGTTCACTAATCCGTTGGGGTAAGGGCAGATTAATTAATCTATTCGGCCTAACATCAGTCCATTGTGCCGAAAAGATTGGCTACCCCAGCCAATTCATGAATGGCCAATAAACGTTGACCACGTTCACCAATCTGCTGGGGCAAGGGCAAGGGCAGATGCACTAGTATATTCGACTTGACAAAGCTAAGCAGTTAATCTAGCACCGAATTAATTTAATAGTTCCGTTAAAACTTATTTCATGATCTTACATCTTATTTCATGATCTTAATTTAATAGTTTCGCTGAGCAGTTACTTATTTCATGATCTTCAATAACCAAAAAAGAAAAGGCAATTTTCATTCACAAATCGAGTACATTTAGTAAGCAGAAAAGCAAAGGCAATTTTCATTAATAAATTGTGAGTACATACAGAAGTCAATTTACACATGAAAGCTACCTTACATTTGAACTTCTAACCAAATATAGTCAAAATCTAACAAAACCTACATATATTCAGATACCAAC
This sequence comes from Camellia granthamiana, assembly GCA_036172215.1. Classification (NCBI taxonomy): domain Eukaryota; kingdom Viridiplantae; phylum Streptophyta; class Magnoliopsida; order Ericales; family Theaceae; genus Camellia; species Camellia granthamiana. The sequence continues at coordinate 48,782,805 of CM069913.1, read as the reverse complement.
ATGAAACGAAAATCACTTTGAGCCTAGGTTAGTTTTCAGGGTCAGACTCTAACGGCTCAACGTCTATCTACTCGTACGGAATTGGCTGTTCCGATATCACGTTAGCAGCAGCTATGGCTTTGAGCCAGCCGTGTTTGAAGCCCCTATTTTCGAACTTAGGCACTTCCTCGGCATAGCTCTCTAAGGCTATGTCCTAGCCGGCTTGGAAGGCCTTGGATATCTCGGATTCGGCCTTTTCCTTCGCCTTCTTCAAATCTTCTAAGTCGGCCTCCAGCTTGGATATCGTCTCGTTGGCTAATTTGAGTGCTTCTTCGCTCGCGTTCGCTCTTCCTTCAGCGGCCAATCTCAATCGATCAAAATTCTTGGCCTTGTCAGCTTCGGCATCGGCCCTCGCTCTTTCTTCCGCCGCTTTCATGGCCTCAGATTCTGCTCGAAGAGAGGCCTCTGCTGCTTTGTTCTTTTCAGCTTCCACTTCGGCAGTCAGAAAGCCGATCTGCTCGATTGCGTCATGTTGGCGACAACCAATCTCTGCTATCCTCCTCGCGGCCTACGAACCAATAAATCAATAAGATAGGTGATATACAAAACTTTTTAGTTTTTGATGCAGAACTAAGGATTAAGACACATACTAATATCGCCGATTGAGCGGCTAATGCTATGGATAACAGATCACGCTCTGCTCGAAAGGTCACCCTGTCAACCGGCAACGAAATTGAGGAGGCTAAGCTCAAGGCCATTGTAGTATCTTTCACTGCTGATGCATCAGAAGCAATCGGCACATTCCTTATCCTGGGTTGTATTGTAAACGGCATAACCAGGTTCGATTCTTCTATGCATGGCCATTTATCAACCAGGTTTTTCGAATAATCTTCGGTCTCGGCCGGATGCTTTTCTCCCCGTTGCTCCGGCACCTGGCCCTCTGGTTGATCGACAACAAGCTCAGTTTCGGCCATATCAGCATGAGTCGTTTCCTCAACAGGAGTAGGCGGTGTAGACTCAGTTCTAACATCAGGTGGAGGGGGTGGAGGCTGAGATCGTTCGGCTTCGGCTTTCTTGCATGCAACCATCCTCTCAGCATTTTTCTTCCTGGCCAACTGAGTAAGTGATTCATCAGCCATGTTATCAGGATATGAGCCGGGTAGATCCCCTAAGTCAGTGAAAATATTTTCGAAGGAGACGTCCGGTCAGCTCGAAGTTGATGGAGGATTGAAGTCGGCTTCCTCAAAAGTCGAATTCAGTGCCGCGTCAAACTCTAGTCTTTCGAAGCTGTCCAAGGGTTGATCCGGCTACTTAGCAACTTCGGCTACTTGTTCATCCGCTGGCTCCGAATCTGAAGCTTCAAGACCAATTTGCCTAAGATTCATGAAGTTCAGAAAAATAAGCGCCGTAAGCTGTTGTTCACCCCTCAGAATCGGAATGTTATCTGCAGCCGAAAACGTGGAGTAGGTTGGCTCGTATCTTAAAAGTATGTGGGCCGCCCTGCCTTGCTTCTGAAGATTCGAACGGCCAAAGAATTGGAGCGCGGTTTTAATCTGCGCAAGTACAGCGTCGTCGGCCGAAGCAAGAACTTTTTTCAAGTCGTTACCTGCACAAAATAAAATCGTAAGTACGAAGAATTTAAGCCGGATAAATACTCAACAAATATACGTGGGGGATTATACGGCCACCTGGTTCGCCTTTTTGCCTAGGCACTGGATCTAGGCGATCTTCGTCCTCGCTGAATTCCCAGTTACCGCGAACAACGACTATGACATCATCAACACGCTTACTAGAGCTAGCAAGCATAGTCACTGAGTGATGATCGGTATCCTTGGCCCTGAGAAAATAGCGTCCTAGCCGGCCAGTAGATTTGGCTAAGGCATAGCAATGCCGAATTGCAGGAATACCAAGATTAATCCTAAGGCGTCGGTTCAACTCTATAATCTCCATTATGATTTGGAAGAAATTTACATTAGGTTGGGAAGGGATTAGACCCTAGTATCGAAGGATGGCCTTTTAAAATAGGTGAAGGGGAAAACAGACTCTGCCCTCAGCAATTGATAAGAGATGAAAGATGATTGTATTTTCATCATTCCTCTTCATATCAGTGATGCTGTCTACCATGAGTGACAGATGGACGCCGTCGGGGATGGAATAATGGCGTTTAAAACCAAAAATTCATTCTGGAGAAAGGAGTTCTTTCAAGTATTTTGCCATCCTAGCCAACCTAAGGATTATGCGAAACCAAAAATAAGCAAGGAAATGGGATTCGAAATGAAGGAGAAGAGAACTTACAAAAAGTAGAAGAGACAATGAGAAATAGGAGGAAGTTGCAGAGGTCGCGAGATGGAAGTATATCGAGAGGCAAACCAGAAGCTTTGAGTATTCAAAAAACTTACACTTGAAGGGACAACATAGTTTCAAATTGCATTAAATGAAGGAAGCGTACGAAGAGGCGGGATGATGTAATGATGCCTGAGAAGCGTGTTCTGACATGCGTTGGAATGAGGTTAATTGCCATTCTTTCCTTGACTTTTCAAGTTCAAAACCAAACATGCCAACTAACTGGAGTTAATAGGATGTTTGGGGGGCAATTGTGGAAGCTGGATATTATGGGGGAAATAAAGCCGAATAACGGTATGAGGACAGTCAAGGACGAAATTTGTACTCGGCTTCATCCTGGATGATCCCAAAGCTGAATATATTAATCGGCCATGGAACCAGTCGAACTAAGGCCGAATACATAAACGTGTAATGGATTAAGGGTGGGCCTAATCCTGAGGCCCAAAAGAAAAATATAAATAGAGGAGTATCAGCCAAAGAAAGGTATGTAAGAATAATTAAGATTAATTTAAGATATAAGCAACCAAGAGAGTATATATACTGACTTATCCGTCGGAGTGCTAATTCCGACACCCCCGACCGGAGTGTTCATTCATTTTCAGGTGACTTACTGAGGATCAAAAACGTCCTATAGGATCCAGAGAGTATTTCCAAACCACTTCTCCACAGCATTCATGTATTATATATCCATCATAGGATTCACAACTACAATAAGAATGTATATCAATTCAAAAAAATAAGTATGTTTGTTCGTTTTCTTTTTCTTTTTAAATTGTAAAGAAACATTACTTCAGAAGTGGAACTAAATTTATCTTTTCAAGTGAAACTAATTTTTTTTACTAGTAACATGTCCAGAAACTGCAGCTAGATAGAATTAAAGTTGACACCTCGAAAAAACTTTAGATAGTCAACACATAAAAGTATTCATGTACATTAGGATAAACAACAATTTGAAATGCTTGTAGATGATGTGTCTGCTCTTCCAAGTAAAGTTCAGCACAGAATTATCAGGCCTTCGGAAGAGAAGATTTGATGTTCATATCAGAAACCATATATGCATAACAAACAAACTCCAAACACAATTCTTCACACCTTCTCAATGCCACAGGCCTCGGAGGCCAACATTCTCACCAATGCACCCATGCATGAGACTTTATTCACTATGCTTTGTTGTCTATATATTATCAACGTGGAGACACTCAAAAAGTTTCTGAATGCAATCTTAGATGAACTTCGCATAGAGAAAATCAAAATAAGTAGACTAATAACAAGGATGAGTCGCTGTATTCATTAAGTGTTTGTTTAGACGGACTAGATAAGGGGATGATAATCCATCGGACTGTTAGTACTGGGATGCATTGTGCCCGGCCTATTTGGTTGGACTGTATTTGTATCTTATGTTTGTTTAGTCATAGGATTAGATGTCTGGATTGGACTATTTTTAGTGAATCCAATGTTTGATTGGACGGACTGGATAAGGATAAATGTTCAAAAGATTATTTTACCCTTGTAATTTATAATTTTTATTTAATATAAAATTTTAAATTTGTAATCTATAATTTATAATTTATAATTTAACAACACTAACATTTTTTAATTTATAAGGCCATAATTTTTAATTTATTATTTTCAATTAAATTAAATTTATGATTTATATTTTTTATGTAATATATAATTTTAAATTAACAACACTAAAAAAATAATTTTATTTAATATATAAATTTAATTTTTTAACAACACTAAAAAAATTTAATTTATAAGGCCATAATTTTTAATTTATTATTTTTAATTAAATTTAATTTATAATTTATGATTTATATTTTTTATTTAATATATAATTTTAAATTGACAACACTAAAAAAATAATTTTATTTAATATATAAATTTAATTTTTTAACAACACTAAAAAAATTATAAGGCCATAATTTTTAATTTATTATTTTTAATTAAATTTAATTTATAATTTATAATTTATATTTTTTATTTAATATATAATTTTAAATTAGCAACACTAAAAAAATAATTTATAAATGTTCAAAACATTATTTTACCATTTTTCAATTGTTTATTAAGTAATAGTATGAGGGTAACATGGACATTTTACACATTAGTCTCATGGGATACCAATCACATGGAAATAATCTCACCCCTCCCCCTAAGATACAATAATTCCTCATATGAGAGACTAATAGTCCGGAGGGACTGTTAATCTGGAGCAAAAAAATTAAACCAAACAATGGACTATTAGTCCGGATGAACTAATAGTCCAATCCCATGAAATAATCCCTCAAAACAAACACACTCTAACAATACACCACCAACAACAGTATAAATACTCTGTCTAATTAAAACAACAATAAAAACCTAACATGAAATTATAAATCCATGAACAATATGAAACTTTGGACACCATTTGTATCTTCAATGCAAACCACTATCATGCACAATCAAAACCTTAATTTTTTAAAACCCCAAATCAAAGCCCTAATTTTTTAATTTCAAATCTTCTCTCTCAATCAAAACCATAACTCTTTAATTTAGATTTGAAATTAGACTTCAGAATTTGGAGGAGGAAGTTGGTTCAATCTATGGCGTGAGTTTTTTTTTTTTTTTTTTGGGTCACCTAGAATAGAAGGCTTTTTTGTTTTTGGCAAAAGAACCAAATTGCCAAATCTTAGTAGTTACCTAAACAAACACTACTAAATAGGTTGAGAGGCAACTCATTAATTTATCTATCTATCTATTTATATTTATTTATTTATACTATTATTAAAAATTAACATCTTACTTGGTATCTAAGAAATTTCCTTTTGTGTGTCAATTTCTTCGTTCAAAAGAAAAAAATAAAAAATAATAAACAATTTCTCTATCGAGAAATCTCATTTTGCCAAGTAACCTTCTCTTCGGAAAAAAAAAAAATATAGACAAAATAAGGGCACAAGACTTGTTAACTTTTTAAACAATATAGAAAATAGGTTATGAATTTAAAATTAAAATTTATATTTTAACCAGGTGTACTCACACCTCTAATTCTAAAAAAGGCAGGACTGTTCACTTCTTCTAATCGGTACAGTCTTCTACGGACACCATCTACATGTATAAAGGCACAGACCAGTTCTTCTTCTTCTTCTTCACTACCTCTGTGTTTTTCATTGGAAGCGCTATCTCTCTCTCTCTACAATGGAGGAAGACTACTCAAGCCCCCCTCTTTCTAAGGTCAATGTTGATCAAAATGGTAAACAACTTATTTTGCCATCTGGGTATATTTTTAGCCCTCTAGACTCAGAGGTTGTGGTTCACTATTTGAAGAAGAAGATACTCAATCAAGAGCTTCCTGCCCATATTATTGCCACAATTGATGTCTACTCTTATGACTCCCCAAATCAACTTCCTCTTAGTAAGTGTTGTTCTGTTTTTTTTTTTTTGTTTGGTTTATGTCCTGTTTTATTTTGAAGTTAATTAGTATGATTTCCAACGTTAAAAGTCACAATTCAATGTGTTTACAATCTCATTAGAAATCACACGTAATCCTAATTAATCATATTCATAACAGGGAGTTACTTTGTTATGCTTTTTAGGGAAAACTACACCTGGTTACTTTAATCCTTATCAAATCTTATTGAAAATAAGTCTTAATAAAATTGTTTAAAAATAATTTTTTTATAATGATTTTTTTTGTATATGTAGCTAAAAATTAACAATTACTGACTTTTTTTTGTCACGATTTTTATAAATTGTCACTAAAATTTACAATTGTGACTTTTTTTATGATGAATTTTTTAAATTGTCACTAAAAGTTGAAAATTACTGAACTTTTTTGTGACGATTTTTTTAAATTATCTCTAAAACTTATAATTAATGACATTTTTTGCAACAACTTTTAAACTATCGTTGAAAATTAATAATTAGTGATATTTTTTAATAATATTTGATGAAAAACACTATTAATTCTCACATGACCGATTGTCTAGTAAGATCTTCACGTAAGTCCTCCTTATTTTTAAATCTTAACTTATTGTTTGGGAATCAGCTATCTTAGTAACTTTTTGATTTTTTGACTAAAATATAAGATAAAAAAAAAAAAAAAAATTAGTATGTTTAGAATGAATTTTTAGTTTTTTACGAAAAGATATGCAAAAAATAAAAAGAAAAGAGAATCTTAACCTTTTTGGTATAAGTTGTTTGGTTTTTTAATTTTTTTTGACAACTTTTAAATTTTTAACCTAAAATATTGAGTTGCCAGATAAGGCGAATGAGAATGGTTGAGCCACTACTCATTATTGTAATTGGTATCTTGATATCTTATCATGGGTCAGTTTGGTGTGATTTTTTATAAGTTTAAAGTTAATAATGAAAAACAAAAGTTAAATGCATACCTTTTCATATTGTTTAATAATCAAATTTTTTTTCTCCAACCAATTTAAGTTATTTATATTGTAAGTAGAAGTTGTATCGATCCGTTAAGCTATAAGCAGCCACCAAACTAGCCATCAAAGCATATCTTCAATGGGGAGACGATAATGTGATCAATCCAGTGATTACTCTTTACAAAGACAATCTAACTTGGCAATCTTTTTATTATTTTAATTAATTAATTATTTGTTTCTTTTTATTATTAATTTTGTTTTTTGGAAGAAAAAGTGAATATAGATTATTAGGGGCCCCTATGGTGATCATCTGGGTAAATTTTTCCTTATTTGATTGTTTAGATTTTGGATTTCTAAAAATAAAAAAGTGAAAACAAATCGAAAATCCAAACACAATTTAGTAGGCAACATATATAGATGGTTGTTAATAACTTGTGATAGAATCTTTTCTTTTTTTTTTTGTTTAATGTTTAATTCTATTGAAACTTCTGCAGGGTTTGAAGCTGAGTTTGAATTGGGAATTCTTTTTATTTTAATTAATTAATTATTTGTTTCTTTTTATTATTAATTTTGTTTTTTGGAAGAAAAGTGAATATAGATTATTAGGCGCCTATGGTGATCATCTGGGTTTTAGCATTAAAAAACAGTTTGTAAATTGTTCCTCATTCGATTGTTTAGATTTTGGATTTCTAAAAATAGAAAAGTGAAAACAAATCGAAAATGCAAACACAATTTAGGGGGCAACATATGCGGATGGTTGGTTGTTAACAACTTGTGATAGAAATTTTTTTTTTTTGTTTTTTTGTTTAATTCTATTGAAACTTCTACAAGCTTGAAGCTAAGTTTGAATAGGGAATAGCCAAATTATGTGATAATCTAAAAGTGTATTAACAGTTCAAAAAGATATTCATTTTGTTTGGTTATGATTTTCAGGATTCACTTTTCAGAAAATTAAATTTTTTTTTTTGTTTTTTTTTTTGCTTTTATTGATTTTTTTCAATATTTTAAGCTTTTTTTTTTTAATTTTTAAATACACCTAATGTAAATACACTTAAAAAATATAATATTAGTGAAAAAAAATCTTTAAAAAATTTACTAAATACCAAAAATATTTAAAAAATAAAAAAATTCAGTATATTTTTCGTATTCTTGTATATTTATTAATTTTTAAAAAATATTTTACTTTTTGGATACATTTAAGTAAAGTACATCTAAAAATATAAAATAAAAAAAATTGCTTAAAATTTTAAAAATATTAACTAAAAAAAAAACAAAAAACAAAAAACTCAATTTTTAAAAAATTGAATTCAGAAAATTGAAACCAAACACACTCATTAAGGTCGTATGACTCAACTTTAAATTGTTTCATATTCAATTGAATAGCAAATTGTTTTAGATTTGGAGAAGCTATACCTTGAATTTGCCAACATATGTTTTGTACTCGGAATATATATATGCAATAATAGAATTTCTCAACTCTTGAATTGATATTTTTGTTTTTCACACCATGATAGAGCCAACATGCACTACAAGAAAATACAGATTTCACGACTAAAATTAATTTTTTTGTCGCTGAAAGTAGTACAAATGGCGACTAAAATGGATTTAGTCGCCAAAATTGGTGACTTTTGCCGACTAAAATGGTTTAGTCGCCGAATACAAGGCTTTTAGCGACTAAAAGGCAGTTTAGTCGCCCAATGTGGGGGTTTTAGCGACTAAAGGTTGTTTAGTAGCCAAAAGTAACTGTTTTTGGCGACTAAAATAATTTAGTAGCCAAAAGTGATGGTTTTGGCGACTAAAAAACAGATTGGTCGCCGATTGCAGGTGTTTTGCCGACTAAACACAGATTGGTCGCTGAAAGTGAAGCTTTTTGGCTACAAAAAAAAAATTGGTAGCTAAAAACTGAGTATTGCAGACTAAAATTCAGTTTAGTAGCCAAAAGGGGACGTTTTTGGCGACTAAAAACAGGTTTAGTCGCCAAAACTACTTATTTTTAGGCGAAACTTAATTTTTTTGCGACTAAATTATAATTAGTAGCCGAAAATGATATAATTGGCGACTAAAAATTTAATTTAGTCGCCAAAAATGGCCTAAATTTTTTTTTAGTGAATAATTTATATTTTACATAAAGTATATTGAATTAAAAAAATTATATTTATATATATTATTTTGTATTAATACCGGTTAATATACTATATAAATAATATATATTGCATATATATTCATTTGATATTATAGTGGCATAGTGAAGGGAGTGTGTTGCAAAAAGTTTGGCGTGTGGTGGTTGGATGTCGCAGGTTCGAACCTTGCGAGCAACAGGTTCAACATTTTTTTTTTTTTTTTTTTTTTTAAATATGCTTTTGGCGACGAAACTTGTGGTCGCTACAGAGTTTGTTTTTGGCGACTAAAAGTGGGTTAGTCGCCAATACCTTCCGCGACGGTTTACCAGCGACCAACATGGCGACTAAAAAATTTAGTCGCGAAAACCTAAAATCCGACTTTTGGCGACTAAAAAATCACTTTTGGCGACTAAAAATTTAGTCGCCAAAAGTGATTTTTTTTGTAGTGATGAAGATACATTCATGTGTTTACATAATCTAATATATAGTGATTGAGCAATGATGTTATAGGTGAATTCAAGTATGGGTTGCCGAATGAGTGGTATTTCTTCACCACAAGATCGCCACACAATCTCTTCCTCACAGGCAATCGTGGTGGTTGGAATGAATTGGCTGACGAAACAATAGTTGACAATGATCAAGTCATTGGATACAAGCGAAGGCTGGCTTTCTATTTTGCAGAGCCACTTCAAGAGATGAAGACTGACTGGTTCATACATGAATATAGAGTCAACCCTGCCATTTTTGCACCTGATGAACTTCTTGATGACACCATTAAAGAGAAGGTGATCTTATTTCGTCTCTAATAGAAAAACTGTTAAAACTTAAAAGCTTGATCTCCTAATGAATAGAACTTATCCTTCATAAGGAATTTTTTCAAACTTTTTTGTTTTTTGTTTTTTGTTTTTTTGGGTAAACAATTTGAAGCCAATAAGATTCCTAACAATGTATTCTCCTTGTCTTCTCTCAGATATCAAATTTTGTAGTGTGTAAAGTTTGTTATGAAGAGAAAGATCCCAGCATGGCATCAAGTGATAGCAGCACAGATTCAGACCAAGGAAAAGACAAAGAAGTAGAAAATATTGAATCTTCAATCCACACAAAACAATGAATATAGATTCCTAACAATGAATATTCTCTTTTTATAGGGGTACTTTCAAGATCTCTATGGGACAGCATGATTCAATTCTAACTCTTGCATGATGCTTGTGTGGGAATCTAACTTTATTAGAGGTGTCCCTTAAAATCCCATGGGACAAGCCAAATTGATGTCTCTCCATCATTCAATCATAACACTTGAACACAAAAAAGTGTTGTTCATAAGTACTCCTCAAAACATCTAGAACTGCCCTGAAACTCTCTCTTTGCCAGGTGTTAACTCCAACCTATTACTCCTTCCTTATATCTGCAAACCCTTTAAATTCATAACTTTGCTCACCATCAGTGATAAAAATTTACCATAGTTAGCCTTCAAAGAAGCCCTTATCACTGCAGCCTTATATTGATTTTGGTTTCCAAGCTTGTACAAGGGGTTTCTCCACACTCGGCCTACATAAGTTTGGTAGCAAAACAAAAGAGGCAATGGTTTTAATAATAGAATTTCCAGTACTAAATGAACTTCACCCTAGTTATGACTTATGATATGAGACATATATTAGCAGCCCCTAAAGTTTAAGAAATGAACAACATTGGTCAATTAATCAGATCTATTCAACCATTCAAATCTTGGATCATCAAAGGGAAATATATACTTGAAAATTTTAATTGACAGAGGTAACATTGAAAATGTGGTTTTCGCATCCAAAGTCAAGCAAAACTACCAACGGACTATATTCTAAACTGTCTTAAATGGCACTGTCAACAATACTTCACCATGAAATATAGAAACCTCCACTGAATCTGAAGTTCAGAAACCGGGTTTGCATTAATCTACAGAAGTTCACATCATAATTCAATCATTTGTATAAAAAAATAAAAAATGCCACAATAAGAAAATACATTACAGATTAATGCAGAATCTGTGACTAAATACACAGCATATGCTTCTTAATTTTCCAATACTGACAAGCCTAAGCAACAAAAGCTACATTTAAAGATATCTCTATCATATAATTTCCCTAATCAGAATGCCTTATTACATATAGCACTGTAACATGGTTATTCAAAAGCATTTATTTACCTACTCCCTTTCTTTGAACCAGATACCCCATCTTCGGAATTTCCACCTGCCATCCGTGAACGAATAAAAGGCCCATATTTTTTATTAATTCGTACATATAACAGAAAATTATTATTAATGCATAATGCATGAGAAAACAAGAATATATTAAATGACCAATTAAATATAGAAAAACTATCTAAGAAAAGATTTATTTAAGAAGTCCCTCAGTTGCACTGATCTTCAGAATCAATCTTCGGTCCATCATTGACATTGATTGTCCCTCCTCTAACAAATACCTTAGACCCTGATATGTTTTCCCCTCAAAATGACTCCACAAACTCTTGACACGAACGAGCTGTTTCCTCTTCCGCTCTCTAGGAAAATAAAATTGCAGTAACATGACCAACATCACTGTTTTTTAGTAACCAACAGGTTTTAAAATAACCTTGGGTTCAAGTCTCAGGGCAATCACTTTGTGCACTATGCCAAAGTGAGGTGTGTACCCAATCTTTCCTCTTCCAAACACACATTAATGTGTACTATTTGGGTGTTGTTTTATATATATATATATGTTGAGTTAGTAAACCAACAGGTCTTAAAGAACCTATTAAAAGCCAAACCTTTTTCTTCGCCTCCTCCTCTCTGTGCTTCTGAAAAGGCATTTTCTTCTGCGTAACAGAGAATGAAGTAATCTTTCATCAAATACTGGAGAAGCAAATCACAGATCCACTTTAACTCAATACTCATATTCATAATCTCCAAAAATAGGCATCAAAATTCAGAACCCATATGTTAAATCTAAAGGAATTAATGTCATTATGAGCAAAACCCAAGCCCAAGCACTAGGGGCCATAACATATGTCTGAGAGATTAAAACTGAGAAGCTAAACTTCAAGAAGAATCAAATTTAAAAGCAAAATTTTGAAGAGATGAGGTGGGAAGAAGAAGAATCAAAAATCAAACCCAGATGCGAAAGTTTAAATATCACTCTTTTACTTTTCAACCAAATTATAATTTGGGTTTTCAATTTTTACAGCATTTTTCAATTGGGTTTCAACCAATTTCAGTTTAATCATTTTTGATACTCTCGATTGTATCAAAAAAATGTTAGAATGATTCCAGTAACGGTGCAACATAAAATTCATTGTAGTCAGCAGCAATGTGGATTGGAGTGCAGGATAGCAATGGCTTTCTTGTTCCGTATATTATTGAATAAATTGAGTGCTAGGGAATATTTTGAAGAACAACACTTCAAAATTTGGTATTGTGTTTGAAGATGCAAAACCTCCGTAGCAATTACAATGGTGCAACCATACTTCTCATCTCCAACAAGAAGGTAACAAGAAACCTCTTCAATCACCATAAATCTGTCTTTATTCGCTTTGCTATGGTGCTTGCAAGGGCTTAGACAAATTCGATAGGAAGTGGTTGTGGTGGTGGAAGGTGTGGGAGATGGTGACTACAAGCGGCAAGAAAGGGAGAAGCAAAAAGACTTGAGTGATTTTAGCTCACTACTTCCTGCTTCTCTTTCCAAATATATTTTAAAACTCCATTAAATTTTAAGTATTTTAGTTGTTCAAATGATGTGGGCAATAGGCACAGTTTGAGTCCCGACCTGATCTATAATCCTATGAACTGGGTGAAACAATAATCCAAGATCCATACAAAAAGTTCAAAAATTCAAAGTTTCAAATCACCAAAGTTGGATAAATTTAACAAAATATGCATTCATATATTATATATCCATCATAAGATTCACAACTACAATAAGATTGTCTATCAATTCAAAAAAATAAGAAGTATGTTTGTTCTTTTTCTTTTTCTTTTTAAATTGTGAAAAAACATTACTTCAGAAGTAGAACTAAATTTTTCTTTTTGAGTGAAACTAATTTTTTTACTAGTAACATGCCCAGAAACTGCAGCTATATAGAATTAAAGTTGACACCTGAAAAAAACTTTAGATAGCCAACACATAAAAGTATTCGTGTACATTAGGATAAACAACAATTTGAAATGCTTGTAGATGATGTGTCTGCTCTTCCAAGTAAAGTTCAGCACAGAATTATCGGGCCTTTGGAAGAGAAGATTTGTTGTTCATATCAGAAACCATATATGCATAACAAACAAACTCCAAACACAATTCTTCGCACCTTCTCAATGCCACGGGCCCTGGAGGCCAACATTCTTACCAATGCACTCATGCATGAGACTTTATTCACTATGCTTTGTTGTCTATATATTATCAATGTGGAGACACTTAAAAGAGTTTTTGAATGCAATCTCAGATGAACTTCACATAGAGAAAATCAAAATAAGTAGACTAATAACAACAAGGCTGAGTCACTGTATTCTTCAACAATACACCACCAACAACAATATAAATACTCTGCCTAAAACAACAACAATAAAAACCTAACATGAAATTATAAATCCATGAATAATATGAAACTATGGACACCATTTATATCTTCAATGCAAACCACTATCATGCACAATCAAAACCTTAATTTTTTAAAACGCCAAATCAAAGCCCTGATTTTTTAATTTCAAATCTACTCTCTCAATCAAAATCTTAACTTTTTAATCTAGATTTGAAATTAAATTTTAGAGTTCGGAGGAGGAACCTGGTTCAATCTATGGCGTGAGTACCTCTATTTTTTTTTTTAAATTATTTTTTTTCCAGCTAGAATAGAAGGCTTTTTTTGTTTTTATCAAAGCACCAAATTGCCAAATCTTAGTAGTTACCTAAACAAACACTACTAATAGATTGAGAGACAACTCATTAATTTATCTATCTATCTATTTATATTTATTTATTTATACTATTATTAAAAATGAACAGCTCACTTAGTGTCCAAGAAATTTTCTTTTGTCAAATGGCCTTCGTGTCAATTTGTCCATCCGGAAATCTCATTTTGCCAAGTGGCCTTCTCTTCTTGCGTCAAGGGTCAATTTCTCCATCTAAAAAAAAAAATAAAATAATAATAGATGATAATTTCTCCATCCAGAAATCTCATTTTGCCAAGTGGCCTTCTCTTCTTATGCTAAGGGTCAATTTCTCCATCCAAAAGAAAAAACAAAAAATAAAATATAATTTCTCCATCCAAAAATCTGATTTTACCAAGTGGTTTTGTCTTTTTCTGTCAAGTGTTAATTTCTTCATCCAAAAGAAAAAAAAATAAAAAATTAATAGATACAACAATGATTCATCCCACTAAAAACACCACCACTAATAGCACTAATGCATTAAAAAAAAAAAAAAAATACAACTCCAAGACCAAACATGACATCCTTACTGGTGGGACCCACTGCTAGCACTAATTAGTGCTCCCACTCATTTTCCTAATAGATAAAAGAGGAGTATGTGACTTAAACTTAAACTATTCATTTAACTTGGTAAAAAACACTTTCATTATTTAAACAATATAAAAAATAAAGGGATTTTTATTGATAAGTCCAATTTAGAAGTGTTTTAACCCAAGAAGTCCATGAAGGAATTTTTTAACCCATTTAGTCCCATGTATGCATAGTTTTATTCCATAAAGTCCATTTTCTTGATTTACACTATTTTCTTGGACACTTATACCCTTATATTTAATTTTGATACCTTTATAAATATTTTTTGAACGATTAGCAATTTAATGATGTGAACATTCATATTTTAAAATTCACATTGGTAGGAATGTAAAATTGGCCCGTGGGCGGCCCGAAACCTGCCTGCGAGCCGGGGCGGGCCCAGCCCGTTGACAATGTGAATATTCACATTGACATGTTAACATTCATATTAATAGGAGTGTAAAATTGGCCTGCGTCCCGTGGCTGCGCGAAACCCGCCCGCGGCCCATGGGCGGCCCGGAGCTGGCCCGGTCCGGCCCGTTGACAATGTGAATATTCACATTGATATGTTAACATTCACATTGATAAAAGTATAAAATTGGCCCGCGGCCCATAGGCGGCCAAAAGCCCGCCCGCGGCTCGGGACGGGCCCGGCCCAGCCCGTTGACAATGTGAATATTCACATTGACATGTTAACATTCACATTGATAGGAGTGTAAAATTAGCCCGCGCCCTGTGGCTGCCCGAAATCCGCCCACGCCCCGTGGGCGGCTCGGCCCGGCCTGTTGACAATGTGAATATTCACATTAACATGTGACATTCTCATTGATAAGAGTATAAAATTGGCCAGAAGCCCATGGCGGGCCCGACTTGGCCCGGCCCGGCCCGTTGACAATGTGAATATTCACATTAACATGTTAACATTCACATTAATAGGAGTGTAAAATTGGCCCTCGTCCCGTGGCGGCGCGAAACTCGCCAGCGGCCCATGGGCGGCTTGGGGCGGGCCCGGTCCGGCCCGTTGACAATGTGAATATTCACATTGACATGTTAACATTCACATTGATAAGAGTATAAAATTGGCCCGCGGCCCATCGGTGGCCAAAAGCCCGCCCGCGGCCCGGGGCGGGACCGGCCCGGCCCGTTGGCAATGTGAATATTCACATTGACATGTTAACATTCACATTGACAAAAGCATAAAATTGGCCCGCAGCCCGTGGGCGGTCCGAAGCCCGACCACTGCCCGAGGCGGGCTTGGCCCGACCCGTGACAATGTGAATATTCACATTGACATGTTAACATTCACATTGATAGGAGTGTGAAATTAGCCCGCGCCCCGTGGCTACCCGAAACCCGCCCACGGCCCGTGGGCGAGCCGGGGCGGGCCCGACCCGGCCTGTTGACAATGTGAATATTCACATTGACATGTTAACATTCACATTGATAAGAGTTTAAAATTAGCCCGTGACCCGTGGGCAGCCCGAAGCCTGACCTCGGGCCGGAGCGGGCCCGGCCTGTTGGCAATGTGAATATTCACATTGATAGGAGTGTAAAATTGGCCCGCAGCCCGTGGGCGGCCCGAAGCCCCACCGCAGCCCGAGGCGGGCTTGGCTTGACCCATGACAATGTGAATATTCACATTGACATGTTAATATTAACATTGATAGAAGTGTAAAATTTATTCGCTGCCCGAAGCTCGCCCGCAGCCTGGAGTAGGCCCGGACCCAAACCAGGGCCACCCATGGGACGCGAGTTAATTTTACACTCTTATCAATGTGAATGTTAACATGTCAATGTGAATATTTATATTGTTAACAGGCTGGGCCCGCCTCGGGCCGCTTACGGGCCGTGGGCGGGTTTCAGGCAGCTACGGGGCACGGGCTAATATTACACTCTTATCAATGTGAATGTTAACATGTTAATGTGAATATTCACGTTGTCAACGGGTCGAGCCTCCCCGGCCCGGGGCCGGGCTTTGGGTTGTCCACGGCTCACGGGCCAATTTTACACTCTTATCAATGTTAATGTTAATATGTCAATGTAAATATTCACATTGTCAACGAGCCGGGCCGAGCCTGCCCTGGGTAACAGGCGGGCTTCGGGCCGCCCACGGGCCACGAACCAATTTTACACTTCTATCAATGTAAATGTTAATATGTCAATGTGAATATTTACATTGTCAACGGGCCGGGCCGGGCCGGGCCAGGCTCGCCCCGGGTCACCCATGGGACGCGAGTCAATTTTACATTCTTATCAATGTGAATGTTAACATGTCAATGTGAATATTCACATTGTCAACGGGTCGGGCCCGGGCTTCGGGCTGCCCACGGGTCACGGGCCAATTTTACATTCTTGTCAATGTTAATGTTAATATGTCAATGTGAATATTCACATTGTAAACGGGCCGGCCCGGACCCGCCCCGGGCGGCGGGCTGGCTTTGGGCCGCCCACGGGCCGCGGACCAATTTTACACTCCTATCAATGTGAATGTTAACTTGTCAATGTGAATATTCACATTATCAACGGGCCGAGCCGGGCCTATTTTTTGGTCTGTGGGCCGGCCCAGCCAGACTCGAATTTTTCCGGGCAGCCACGAGGATCGACATGGGTCGGGCCTCTACACATTGACGATATGAATATTCACATTGACGGTGTGAACATTCACATTAGGGGTATTTTGATAATTATGTCACCCATAGGACTTACTAAAACATAAAAAAATAATGTGAACTAAATAGAATATAAGTAGATGAAAAAGATATTTTGGTCTTCTTATCTCAAATTGGATCTAATGGAATAGTCAAAAAGAATATGGATTGGATGGAATAAAGCTCTTAGAAAATGAATTTATCAAAAAAACTCCCAAAAATAAATTATGAATTTAAAATTAAAATTTATATTTTAACCAGACCCGATGGTGGACTCACACCTCTAATTTAATTCTAAAAAGGCAGGACTGTTCCCTTCTTCTAATCGGTACAGCCTTCTACGGACACCATCTACATGTATAAAAGCACAGACCAGTTCTTCTTCTTCTTCTACTACTACCTCTGTGTTTTGTATTGGAATCTCTCTCTCTCTCTCTCTCTCTCTACAATGGAGGAAGAGTACTCAAGCCCCACTCTTTATAAGGTCAATGTCGATCAGAATGGTAAACGACTTATTTTGCCATCTGGGTATATGTTTAGCCCTGGAGACTCGGAGCTTGTGATTCACTATTTGAAGAAGAAGATACTCAATCAAGAGCTTCCTGCTAATATTATTACCACAATTGATGTCTACTCTTATGACTCCCCAAATCAACTTCCTCTTAGTAAGTGTTGTTCTGTTAAATTTTTATTTTATTTTATTTTATTTTTTGTGTGATGTTTTATTGTGAAGTTATTTAGTATGATTGATTTCCAACGTTAAAAGTCACAATTCAATGTGTTTATAATCTCATTAGAAATCACACGTAATCCTAATTAGTCATATTATGTCGTAACGGGGCGGAATTTTAAGAGTTTGTTAAGTTGTTATGCTTTTTAGGGTAAACTAGGTTTTTCAATTCTCATCAAATTTTATTAAAAATAAATCGTAATAAAATAATTTTTTTTTGTATATATCGTTAAAAATTGACAATTAACAACTTTTTTTTATCACGATTTTTATAAATTATCACTAAAACTTATAATTATGACATTTTTCTGTAACGAATTTTTTAAATTACTGCTGAAAGTTAAAAATTAGTAAACTTTTTTGTGATGATTTTTTAAATTGTTTCTAAAACTTATAATTAATGACATTTTTTGTCATAATTTTTAAACTGTCGCTGAAAATTAACGATTAGTGACGTTTTTTAATAGTATTTGATGAAAAAAGTTATTAATTCTTACAGGACTTATTATATAATAAATCTACGGGGAATGCTAGATACCCCCAGTACGGAGGACCCCCAGCCCCACCCCCAGTGACGTGGCGGCGTGGGGTTGGCCGAAATCCAAAAAAAAAAAAAAAAAAAAAAAAAAAAACTGTTTTCAGCCAATGAGGGGCGACCCCCAGTGACCCCCACTGGGGGTCTTAGCCATTTTTCTAAATCTACCTATTAAGACCTTCAAGTAAGTCCCCTTACTTTTAACTCTTAACTTATTGTTTGGGAACAGACTATTTTAGTAACTTTTTGATTTTTTGGCTAAAATACGAGGTAAAAAAAATTAGTATATTTGGAATGACTTTTGATTTCTTATGAAAAATGTGCAAAAAATAAAAATAAAAGAAAATCTTTAATTTTTTAATATAAATTGTTGTCTTTTAATTTTTTAATAATTTTTTAACTTTTAATATAAAATATTAAGTTGTCAAACGAGACCATGGCTCTGTTTGGTAGGGCTTATTTCTAGTTTATTTCAGCTTTTAGCTTAATTTAAGCTATTTTGATGTGTTTGGTTCACCTTAACAATACAGCTTATAGCTTTTTGTAAGTAAAAAATCAACTTATTCTTTGAATGGAGGAGAATAAGCTTAATTTATAAGTCAAAAATCAACTTATGTTCACAACTATAAATTATAAACTGTTAAGTTATAAGTTATAATCACTTTCCTATAAATTTACCAAACGGGGTGATGACAATAGTTGAGCCGCTACTCGTGATTGTGATTGGTATCATGATATCTTATCACGGACTTGTTTGATGTATTTTTTTTTGTAAGTTTAAGTTAATAATGAAAAACAAAAGTTAAAAGCATACATTTTCATACTGCTTAATAATCAATTTTTTGCTACTCATGATCGTGATTGGTATCATGATATCTTATTATGGGTCTGTTTGACGTAATTTTTTATAAGTTTAAAGTTAATAATGAAAAACAAAAAATATTGCTTAATAATTAATTTTTTTTTCTCCGACTTATTTAAGTTATTTATACTTTATTCCTTGCAAGTAGAAATTGTACCAATCCACTAAGCTATAAGCAACCACCAAACTCGCCATCAAAGACGATAATGTGATCAATCTAGTGATTTCTAATCGCAAAGACAATCCAACTAGACAATCTTTTTATTTTAATTAATTAATTATTTGTTTCTTTATTATTAATTTTGTTTTTTGGAAGAAAAAGTGAATATTGATTATTAGTACTGGGCAATCTTTTTATTTTAATTAATTAATTATTTGTTTCTTTATTATTAATTTTGTTTTTTGGGAAGAAAAAGTGAATATAGATTATTAGGGCCCCTATGGTGATCATCTGGTTTTAGCATTGAAAAACAGTTTGTAAATTGTTCCTTATTCGATTGTTTGGATTTTGGATTTGTAAAAATAGAAATTTGAAAACAAATCGAAAATCTCAACACAATTTAGTGGGCAACATATGTGGATTGTTGTTAATAACTTGTGATAGAATCTTTTTTTTTTTTTGGTTTAATTCTATTGAAACTTTTGCATCAGATCTTGAAGCTGAGTTTGAATTGGGAATAACCAAATTATGTGATAATTTAAAAGTGTATTAATTTTGACAAACAATTCAAAAAGATATTCACTCTGTTTGGCTATGATTTTCAGGATACACATTTTAGAAAATTAAAATTTTTTATTTTTCGTATTTTTTTTTTAATTTTTACTGAATTTTTTAAATATTTTAAGCAATTTTTTCAATTTTTAGATACATCTAATGTAAATACACTTAAAAAGTATAATATTTATGAAAAAAATCTATAAAACATTCACTAAATACCAAAAATATTTTAAAAAATACAGAAATTCAATATATTTCCGTATTCTTGTGTATTGATTAAATTTTAAAAATATTTTTTAGGTACATTTCAGTAAGGTACATCTAAAAAAAAAAATACTTCAAATTTTAAAAATATTCACTAAAAATTAAAAATACAAAAAATAAAAAACTCAATTTTAAGAAAATTGAATTTAAAAAATTGAAATCAAACACACTCATTAAGGTTGTATGGCTCAACTTTAAGTTGTTTCATATTCAATTGAATAGGTAAATTGTTTTAGTTTGGAGAAGCTATACCTTGAATTTGTCAACATATATTTTGTACACGGAATATATATATGCAATAATGGAATTTCTTAACTCTGGAATTGATATTTTTGTTTTTCACACCATGATAGAGCCATCATGAAGATACATCCATGCGTTTACATAATCTAATGTATAGTGATTGAGCAATGATGTCATAGGTGAATTCAAGTATGGGTTGCCGAATAAGTGGTATTTCTTCACTACAAGGCCGCCACACAATCTCCTCCTCACAAGCAATGGTGGTCGTTGGAATGAATTGGCTGACGAAACAGTAGTTGACAATGATAAAGTCATTGGATACAAGCGAAGGCTGGCTTTCTATTTTGCAGAGCCACTTCAAGAGATGGAGACTGATTGGTTCATACATGAATATAGAGTCAGCCCTGCCATTTTTGCACCTGATGAACTTATTGATAACACCATTAAAGACAAGGTGAACTTATTTCGTCTCTAACAGAAAAATTGTTAAAACTTAAGAGCTTGATCTCCTAATGAATAGAACTTTCCTTCATAAGGAATTTTTTTCAAACTTTTTTTTTTTTTGGGTAAACCTTTTGTAGCCAATAAGATTCCTAACAATGTATTCTCCTTGTCTTCTCTCAGATATCAAATTTTGTAGTGTGTAAAGTTTGTTATAAAGAGAAAGATCCCAGCATGGCATCAAGTGATAGCAGCACAGATTCGGACCAAGGAAAAGACAGAGAAGTAGAAAATATTGAATGTTCAATCCACACAAAACAATGAATATTCTATTTTTATTTAAATTCAAGATTCTAACACAGTGATAATGTACAAATAGTTAGAAGCCTATTTTTTTCTTTTTGAACATTAGTTTTTCTATTTATTTAAACAATATCTTTTAATACGAAAATGTGTTTAGTTTAGATGTGTGTTTTTTTAAGTTCCAAACTGCTAATAGTGTACCAATGCCACATATTCAGTTCACTCCTAGATGATGAATCTCATCAGTAGCCAATGGAAATAAGTGGGAATTTTCAAATAGTTTTGCAGCTCTCTACGGGACAGCATGATTCAATTCTAACTATATCGTATGATGCTTGTGTGGAAATCTGACTTTATTAGAGGTGTCCCTTAAAATCCCATGGGACAAGCCAAATTGATGTCTCTCCATCATTCAGTAGGAAAAATACTGCTCATAAGCTATGAAGTATGGGTATTTCGAAAAACATGTTGTACCTGTATCGAGTACTTACAGCGTATGGTACCTTATATGATATTTCTGTATATGTACTGGGTACAGAAGCCGTACCGTATCTCAGTTGAAATAATATTTTATTCTACTACAGAGATAAAACTCTTTACACTAGGCTTCGCTTTTATTTTTAGTTTTATGCTTAGCATAATTTTAAAATTAAACTATGGTTTGTAAGTTATTTAATATATTGATGTTTAATTTTGATTTATATCTTTACTTTTGACATTAAATGTTAATTATAGGTTGGATATTAACAAATTACACCATTTAATTAATATTTGCATTACTCTAAATTAAAAATAAATTTTTTTTACAAGCGTACCAAATTATACCTGTACTTTACTTTTTTTTGGATTTTACCGTATCGACGTGCTTGTATGGTACCCGTACCTGTACCCGTACCCGTGCTTCATAGCTCATAAGTACTCCTCAAAACACTCAGAACTATCCTGAAACTCTCTCTGTCTGGTGTTAACTCCAACTTTTACTCCTTTTTTATATCTACAAACCCTTAAAATTCGTAACTTTGCTCACCATCAGTGACAAAAATTTACCATAATTAGCCTTCAAAGAAGCCCTTCTCACTGCAGCCTTATATTGATTTTGGTTTTCAAGCTTGTACAAAGTTTCCTCACACTTGGCCTACGTAAGTTTGGTAACAAAACAAAAGGTCCTACCTTTCATTGACTCAAACAGATGGAGCATGAGAAATAGAGAAAACAGCACGAAGAGGAGGCAATGGTTTTAATAATAGAATTTTCAGTACTAAATATACTTCACCCTAGTTTTTGATGCTCGTGATTGATGGACATCTTGCCTCCAAAATACAACGATTACTACGCACATAAAAAATTACACAATTTACTCTATGTACAACAAACCAATTTGTGCTACGTACTCTCATAATTTAGACTCAAAAATATGCAGAATGATGCAAAAGGAGGAAAAAGGGAAAACATAGTCCGAATTCAATTTTTTGACTCCAGTGAAGGAGGATAAAATTTATAGACTCATCCGTGCCACTTAAGAAAGGTTGCAACCATTCACTAAGAGTTGTGACTCTCCAAAAGGACAAATCCTTCCAACTCAAGAAGAAACACGACATTGGAGTCCATTTTTATTCAAATTTTCCAACAAAAAGAAGTCAGAAAATACGCTTACAATGCTTAGTACTGTTTTTCTTTCTTTATTTTACTTTTATCTTGTCTTTCATTTTGAGTACAGTGGAAACCAAAAGCCTGAACAAAACCATAAAGTAAGTATGGGCAAGCTGCCCTCCCAAATTAGAACACACACCAGAATAACATCAAATCTTGAGGTACAAAGTAGGCTGGAATAGCAGAGTTGTGGAATACAAAGAAATGTTTTATGGGACAGTTTTTGCACTTCGAACCCAATTTCTACCAGAATGACTGGTTGAGATTAATCCACATTGACCTAGGACAGATCCTTAAGCATATGGTGGGCTAGGCATTCACTTTTATTTTAGGCTTTTGATTGACAAGGTAAGCTTAAGGCTTAAGAATGGATTTTAAGTAGAACTGGGTAAAGCTTAAGATTGACATATGGTTACATGAGGGCAAACTATACTCAATTAAGTTGCCACTATAGCTGTTAATATATATCCTAATTAATGTATATATATCCTGATTAATGTATATCATTGATAATGTATATCCTAATTAATGTATATATATCCTAATTAATGTATATCATTGATAATGCATATATAAATTAGTAATTAAAATTAGATTAGGATTGTATCACTCTCCTATATATAGGAGCTCTTGTACATGGTTATTCATATAATATATAAACCTTTTTCTTCTTTTCTCTCAACTATTGTAAGATGGTATCAGAGCACGGGTTTTAAATCCTAGCTCCTCTTTTCTCTTGCTTATTGCCCGTATACAGTGGCATTATCAAAGCACATAGCATAGGGTTCCAGATTACACCATTCTTTGTTCAACAACACTGTTTCATCATCATTGTTGACCAAAATTTTACAAATTTTTTATCCTCGTGCTCGGAATTCTCTCCCGGTTCCAACGCCACAAGGCCTATCGCCCAACACCACTAGACGCGCCCTCAAGCGCTGTTTTTATCATCGGTGCGCCCAGTCTTCCGCTGCCACTCTTCCACGCACCCGCACACACCCTTGAGTTGTCGCTCACGTCAGCCTGACTTCAGCCCTTCCTATGTCCTCCTTGCACCATTTCTGCTACTGTGCGCCACACGCCCTCTCTGCTATCCTACATCGCGCCTCCGTTCTACTAACGTGTGCCACACCTTCTGCTGACGTCATCTCTGCCCCTACTGACGTTATCTCTGCCCTTCTCTTTATTTTGCCTATTTTTTGGTGATTTCACCCCTTTCTCGGCTATTTTTGAACCTCCTGACTCACTGATATGCTTTGTTTTACCTGATTTTTCATTTACAGTATTGTTTCTATTTATTTAGTCCTATCACAATATTATTATGGATCACCATGATGCCTCCCATCCAATTTCTGTTATTCTTGATGGCTCCAATTATGTTCTGTGGGCCCAAGTGATGTCTTTCTTCCTAAAAGGTAGGAAACTCTGGCGTATTATCACTAGGGATGTGACCAAACCGGTGAAAGAGGCCGCTGAAACTACTGCTAAGTATGAAGACCGATTAGAAGATTAGGACAGTAAGAACTACTAGATCATTGCTTGGCTTCGGAATACCTCTATTACTTCTATTAGTCTTCAATTTCGATGTTTTCAGCTTGACTCTATTACCACTCCAGCTAAAAACATTTGGAATTTTTTTAAAGAACGATACCAAACTACCAGTCTTGCCCATCAGTATCAACTTTAGAATCATCTTCACCGCATGCGCTAAGACCCTATTTAGTCTATTAATGATTTTCTTTCTCAGATGTATTCTGTTTGGGACCAGCTTGCTCTCTCAGAACTTACCTAGCCTCACACTGACGATGCTGTTTTATTTACTACATATCGTAATCAGCAGTGGTTGGTTCAATTTCATATGGCTCTCATTACCCATTTTGAGCTCATGCTTGCATCTCTCCTTCATCGCACTCCACTACCTACTCTTGAGCATGCTATGTCAGAGCTGTTTTCTGAGAAGACTCATCTCAGCACTCTCCAGACTCATCATGTAGACTCTATTCTTGCCACTCTTCAGTCACAGACTTCTTTCATGATGACCCAACAATCCATTGCTTGCATTTATTGTCAGAATCGGGGTCTTCCTTCTACTTATCTTCTGGTTCATTGCCCAGTCAAACCCTATCGGTACTGTAACAAAATTGGTCCTGATCATCTATAGTAAGATTGTTTTCACAATCCCTCACGGTCATCTTCTACTGGCCCTTCCTCTCGTGGTGGCTCTTCCAAGGGTAGTTCACATCGTCCCAGGAATCAGTCTAGATCTTTGCCTGCTCATCGCACTGCTGTTGCTGCCTCTGAGAATTTCTCCGAGTCTTACGATTTGTCTGCTATTGTCTTTTTCCAAACTGATGTTGAGGCCCTGTTCAAACAATTTCTCTCCACCTTTGGTACACCTCCCTCTACTGCTTTTTCTGTGACTTTAGGTACATCTTCTTGGTATTTTGACTCCACATGCTATAATCATATGACTTCCAATTCTACTATATTTTCTTCCATCTCTCAATGTGCTCCTATTTCCTCTATTTATACTACCGATGGGTCTCTCATGTCCATAAGTCATGTTGGTTCTGTTTCCATCTCTAATTTGTGTTTACCACATGTTTGTCATATTCCTACTCTTACCTTAAACCTTATCTTCATTAGTCAATTATGTGAGCTTGGTCTAACTATCAAATTTTCTACTAATGGTTGTTTGGTGTAGGACCTTCAGATGAGACAGACTCTTGGGATCGGCCATAAGCATGGACGTCTCTATGCGTTTATTCACCTTCATTAGAAGTGTAAAAATGGCCCGCAACCGGCCCCTTGCTCGAGATGGGCCCGGCTCATTTAGGGCCATTTGGGCTCGAGCTCGAGCCCTTGGGCCTGGGTTGGGCCATCATTTTAAAGCTCGGCCCGATCCGTTTGGCCTGCCCGGTAGCCTTGCCTATTGGCCCGCTTAAAGCCCACTCAAGGCCTGACCCATCTGGAGGCCTAGTGTTTGTTTTAGTGGAAAATAATAAAATATTGGTAGAAAAAATTAAAAAAAAAAATAAAATGGTCAGGCCCAGGCCCATTAGCCCTGCCCGAATACCCTTAGGCCTAGGGCTTGGCCTAATTTTTTTGGCTCTTGGGCCGGCCCGGCCCGGCCCGAATTTTGGCGGCAGCCTGCGAGGCCCGACATGGGCTGGGCCAGATTTACACCCCTAAACTTCATCTTCTGAATTCCACAACATTCGCTGCTCTTGTACCTGATTCTTTTTTTTTCCCTGTTCATCTTTGGCATTGTCGCTTAAGGCATATTTCTGTTAGTAGGTTAAAGTTCTTGGTTTCTAGTGGTCAGTTGGGTCATGTTTTCCAGATAATTTTGATTGTTTGCCTTGTCAACTTGCAAAACAACCTGCTTTATCATTTAATAAAAGTACTTCTATTTCCCATGCACCTATTGATCTCATACATTCTGATATTTGGGGACCATCACCTACTACTACCATGGAGGGCTCTCATTATTTTATTATTTTTGTTGATGATTTTTCTCGATTTATTTGGCTATTTCTCATGAAAAATCGATCTGACCTTAAACAGCTTTATTATACCTTTGCAAAAATGGTCCAAACCCAATTTTCAAAGACCATTAAATTTTTTCGCTCTGACAATGCTATGGAGTATCAGGATACAAATTTTCTCTCTTTTCTTCAGAGTCATGGTACTCAGCCTCATCGTTCCTGTGCTGGCACGTCCCAACAAAATGGATATGTTGAAAGGAAATATAGGTATATTCTTGACACTACTCGAGCTCTCATTCTCTCTTCTTCCTATCCTGAGAACTTTTAAGAGGATGCTGCCCTTACTGCTGTGTATACTATCAATCATGTTCCTACCCTTGTCATCAATAATCAAACTCCTTTTGAACGTCTAGATGGCACGCACCCTCCACGCATACATCTTCGGGTTTTTGGGTCTGCATGTTTTGTCCTGCTTTAACCTCATGAACACACCAAGCTTGAACTTCGTTCTCGTCTTTGTTGCTTTCTCGGGTATGGGGTTGAACATAAAGGCTATCGCTGTTGGGATCCTCTCTCTAAACATCTTCGTGTATCCGTCATGTGATTTTTTGGGTGCATAAAATCTTTTCCTCCCTATCCTCATTTCACTTACGCTCCCTCTCTACTTCCATCATGTTTACTAATCCTTTCATAGATCTCTTCTCTAATGAATTTGATACTGGTTCTTCATTTGTAGAGACACCTTTGCTTACTCCTGATCCCATCCAGATTGCTCTCGCTGATGGTCCACCTCACATTGCGCCTTTTAACTCGTCTCCTACCTCCCAACCGAATCTTTCCACAGGTCATCCTCATCGGGTAACTCAACTACCTATTTATCTTCGTGATTATATTGCCGGGTCTATTACCTTTTCTACTTATGAACCTACCTCCTATCGTGAGACTTGTACTAATCCTCTTTGGCCGCAAGCTATGACTGATGAGCTACAGGCTTTAGCCAAAATTCATACTTGGAATGTGGTTCATCTTCCTCCTGGAAAGACTGCGATTGGTTGCAAATGGGTATACAAAATCAAGACCTATTATGATGGCTCTATTAAGCGTTATAAAGCTCGTCTTGTAGCAAAGGGCTTCACCCAGGAATATAGCATTGATTATGAGGAGACCTTTGCTCCTGTTGCTCGGCTTACGTCTGTTCGTAGCTTGATTGTTGTTGCTGCTGCTCGCCACTGGAAGCTTTTTCAGATGGATGCCACAAATGCATTCCTTAATGGTGATCTTCTTGAGGAGGTCTACATGCAACCTCTCCCTGACTCTACTTATCCGGCTCATAAGGTTTGCCAACTACAACGTGTTGTCTATAGTCTCAAGCAAGCCCCACGAACTTGGTTTGCTAAGTTCAGCTTTACCATTCATGATTTCGGTTTCATCTCCAGCTCATATGATTCTGTTCTATTTGTTTGGACCACTACTCATGCAATCACTCTTTTTTTTTTTTTTTTTTTCTTTACGTAGATGATATGATTATCCCCAGTGATGATGTGGCTGGTATTTTTAGCCTCAAACAATTTCTCAGTCGTCAGTTTGAGATGAAAGACCTTGTTACTCTCAATTATTTCTTAGGGCTTGAAAACTCTCATGATTCCACTGGTTACTATTTGTCACAAGCCAAATATACACATGATTTTCTGGCACGTGCTGGTCTTACCGATTGCAAGACTATCTCTACTCCAGTTGATCCTTAGACTCATCTCACTTCTCTAGATAGGGATTTTCTGTCACGACCCAAACCCGCCCCTATAGATTTAGCATCGTAACCGGCTAGTAATTCTCAGATTACCAAAGGCCTCCGAACATGATAAACAAAACATAGGGGCTAGCGGAAGCAAATAATAAAATATAATGTCCATATAGCTGTGCAGACATACATATAAGCAACAGTCTTATGTCACTTCACTTACAGATAACCAAAGTGGGACTTAGCCCAACATACAAATAAAACAAAAGAAAACTTAAATGAAATTCTGGATCACAAAACATCGACCACAAGCAAGTTTCGGAACCTCCACAAGAGGCACTATGGTTGGCTGGACAAAATTGACCTCCAAGCAACAGCTTAGGCTTGGTCACGCACCTGATCGCCTACATACATAAATAACACAGTGAGCTAGAGCCAAGCAAATAACAACAGAGTAAAGGTTTTATGAATGATGTCCGAACAATCTCAGAAATCAGAATTCATATCTGGAGAGATTTAGATTCATATATTCATCAGAAATCATAAGCAATTATATGTGGTACATCCATTAGCCTTCATATCATTTTGGTCTTAGAACCCACATGCATAGTCGGTACTGATGACCCCAAAGGTCCATATCTTGTGCACAAGTAACCATGGTATTGTTTCCCCCAGGCAAGGGCCATGTATAAACCACGGTATTTTTTTCCTCGGTAAAGACCATATGATCATAAGCTACGGTATTATTTCTCTCAGGCTAGGGCCATATAAATATATGCCACGGATTGTTTCCCGCGGGCTAGAGCCATATAAACATATGCCACGGTATTGTTTCCTGCGGGCGAGGGCCATATAAACATATGCCACAGTATTATTTCCCCCGGGCAAAGGCCATGTGAACTAAAGATACCATAAATACATTTAAGAAAATTAGACATTCATTCACTATTCATAAAATAACATTTCATAAATAGACCATATCTTATCATTTTGAAAATATTTATAGTCAAACATAGCTTTGCAGAGTTGTTACTCACAGATAGCTTCAATAGCAAAATGGACAGAGCAAACATATTGGATAGCCTCTAGCTTGTGACCTACACAAACACATAACAAAGGCACATTGAAACTCAAGCCTAGAAAACACATAACTTATTTTATTTCTATCTTGGTGTGTTTCAAATCTTTATCCTCATTATTTTGTCTTGATTAAGGCTTAAGAATGCCTAAGATGCAATGAGGATACCAAAATGTAAGTCTAAACACTTAGTCAATTTTCAAAAACAGGGCAGTTCACTCGAGCGCAACATCAGTGCTCAAGCAGTCTGCAAAAATACTAGTTGCATGATTTTAACGCTCGAGCACAAGACTGGGTAAACAAGGTCTCCACTCGAGTGCAACTTCTTACGCTTGAGCAGTCTGTAAAAGTCTATAGAACTTTTGGGAGCTCTCATTTTACGCTCGAGCGCAACTTAGGTTGCTCGAACAGAGAGTCAAAAATAAAGGTTATCACTTGAGCGCAGGTTCTGCTGATCGAACCAACCCCCAAACTCTGCAAAAGTACTGGGAGCTCGCATTATCCGCTTGAGTGCAGACTCTACCGTTCGAGCAGAGGGTGCAAATTCTAGAATTTTCAGATTGCTGATTTAAGTTCAAAACTCAATTTCAAAGCTTCAAAACACATCCTTTTGGGCCAAAACTTGGTAAAACATTGAGAAACTCATAGTATACGATGAATTACAAACGATTTCGCAAAATCAAACCCAAAAGTTTTGTCAATTATATAAAACAAAACTTGAAACTTCTAAAACGTAACATGCATGTATTGTCATGAACTCCAACCTTCTAAAACATGATCAGATGATATGAAATGGCATGAAACTTGATGAATTTCCAAAACCAAGGTGAAATAATGACATACATGAGAGAATTACTTGAAATCAACTTCAAAATGCCATGAAATATGCATGCATGTATGATTGTTCTTCTTTTTCTACACTCTTAAGCTCAATTCATGTATGATTTAACTTGATTCTCTTGTATTCATATGTTAAGTGTCTTAATTACAAGGCTAAAGGCTTGAATTCTTACCTTAAGTGTTCAATTGTACTCTAGATGTCCAATTCTTTGAGCTAGGAGGCCAATTCCCAACTCTCCTTCTAAATTCTCCCTATCCTCTCTTGTTTGATGAATTCAATCCTCAAGCTCTTTCTCTCCTTCTCTTTTCACATTTTTAAGCTCAAAATAATTGAAGAGAGTGTATATAAGGATGAGTCTAAAAGTGTAGAGCCAACTATAAGCTTTATATAGGCTTGGTTAGGATTAGCTAAGTAAATGTGATTAGTTCTAATTAATCAATCCTACTTATTTTGTTCCGAATCGAATTTCAAACAAATCTATCATACAATTCTAAAAATCCCAAATAACACATAACCCAATCTATCATAAAATTCTAAAAATCCTAAATAACACATAACCCAAGTCAATTTCATGATTAGATGCCGATAAGGCCTTCAATTTGCATAATGAAATAGAAACACAGACAAATCTTCCTACGCTAAACATCTATAAGCACATATAACACAATATACATGCAATTAACTCATAATTTCTTCTTAATTACTTATTAGGCATGCTTAATCATGGTTTAACAGTTGATCATAGGTCGGGGTTGTTAAATCTTCTCTTTGATGCTACTCTTTATCGCCAACTGGTAGGTAGTCTTGTCTATCTCACTATGACTCGTCCTGACGTTACATATGTTGTCCATCTTGTTAGTCAGTATATGTCAACTCCCCGCACCCTACATTATACTGCTCTACTCTGCATACTTCGCTACCTCAAAGGCACTCTGTTCCATGGACTTCACTACTCTTTTCATTCTTCTCTCAAGCTTCGTGCCTTTTTTTATGCTGATTGGGTTGGGGATCTTACTGATCGACGCTCCACCACAGGTTTCTTTTCTTCTTAAGGGATTCTTTTCTTACTTGGTGCAACAAGAAACAGCCTCTCACTACTCGCTCTAGTACTGAAGTTGAATATCGCGCTCTTGCTGACACTATTCAGGAACATCCGTGGCTTCGCTGGTTTCTTGCTGACATGGGTGTTTCTTCCCCTGATTGTACCTCTCTCTATGATGACAATCAGAGTGCCATTCAGATTGCTCATAATGACATCTTTCATGATTGCACCAAACATATTATGATTGATTGTCATTTCATTCGACAGCATGTTACACGTGGTACTGTTCATCTTCTTCCTATTGCTTCTGTTGATCAACCTGTTGATATTTTTACCAAGGCTCATCCTTTTGGTCATTTCAATGATCTAGTTTCCAAACTCAAGCTGGTTGATGTTTACTCATCTTGAGTTTGAGAGGGGCTATTAATGTATGTCCTAACTAATGTATATCCTAATTAATGTATATCATTGATAATGTATATCATAAATTAGGAATTAGAATTAGATTAGGATTGTATCACTCTCCTATATATAGGAGCTCTTGTACATGGTTATTCATATAATATATATACAACTTTTTCTTCTTTTCTCTCAACTATTGTAACAATAACAAAGATGTGGGTTGAGGAGGTTGCAAGGGAGACACTGCAATGTAGCAAGTCAGGCTTAGTTCTCTGTCACTAGCTATTGCCTCTAGAAATAACAATGTAATCTTAAGAATAGTTAAAAGAGATATTGGGTAAATTACAAATAGATACCCTGAGGTATATTTAAAATATGAATTGCTTTTTATAATTTAAAAAATTATAAATATCTCTTTTTAAGAATTTTTTATTTAACAAAATTATCTAGAAAAACAAAACAAAATTCTCAATTGCTCTTATATACAATAATAAAATTACATAAATTGTTAATTGAAACATATTTCTAATATCATTAAAAACTGTTAATTGACTTCATGATTTATTGATAAAAAAATTATTTGTTATGAAATTAGAAATTTCAAAAGACAAGATGTAATTTCTAAAACTATATGGAATAATTTATATTTTAAGCAAACTTTAAGAATTATATTTATAATTTTTCCTAAGATATTCAATGACCAAGAAAAGATATCAAAAATTAAAAACCCCCCCTCCCAAAAAAAAAAAAAAAAAAAATGGTTATCATGAGTGACTATAGATGGTGGTGCACTTATATGCAAAACCGAACCGTGTTAGTGAAAATGCACCATTTTCCATGAAGTTTCAAGTGGTCCCTATCTTTGCGTGAACATAATCAACACTATTTCTATGTTAGTGCTAGTACTACCTCTGTAACAAAAGTGTGACCTTTATTTTCGATTAAGCATGATATATCCGACATGTAGGGGTGTTCAAGCAACCGAATCATCCAACAAATCCGACCCAAACCGACTGACCCGAAGACATCACGGACGGTTTCGAGCTTAAATTCGGTTGGAGGTGGGCTTGTTTTCAAAATTAAATTTGATTTTCGGTTCCATAGAATTAAAAATAACTAAACCTGATCCAACCGTATATTACTAATAATGATGTAGAATTCTGATGATGGTGCCACATGTATTTATCTAATTGGTTTGACAGATTACATTCAACTTCCAACACCCTTATCTCTTCACCTTTTTCACATTTACAGACATCTCTCTCTATATCAAAGAACTTAAAAGACAGAACATGATGATGATCTCACCAACCCCCCTTTCGTCTCTCTCTTTCTCTCTCTCCATCTCTCTCACAGTCATAGATTTTAAACCATCTTGCATCTCAAAAAACTCAAACAGCAGATAGATGATGATGGTCTTTCTTACAGTCACAGATTTCAAACCATCTTGTATCTCAAAAAACTCAAACAATAGGTAGATGATAATGAGCACCCACCTACCCTTTCCCCTCTCTCTCTCTCTCTATATATATATATATATCCCTCTCAGGCTCTCACTTTCTTCATAAATTTTTGAAGTTCTCTCTCTCTCTCTCTCTCTCTCTCTCTCTCTCACGAATCCTCTCTCTGTTTCTCTTTGAAACCCTAATGCATCCATAGTTTCTCTTTAATGGTCTAACCCATAAATCTGAACTCAATCTTTAATTTCAAACCCTAAATACTCTATATATTGAAGATCAACTATGAAAACCCTATTTGATTCAAGGCTACTGATGAAGAAAACCCTGTAACTTCAAAGTATTAAAGTTTCAAAGTTCTCGACTCAACGATCAACCAAACCCAGGTACAATTTTATGAAAATTTTGTAATTTTTTGGTTAATGGTTCATCACTATTTTAATAAATTTTACTCAAACCTTCCAACCCATTCACAAATCATTCTCTCTCTTTCTCTCTCTCTCTCTCAAAAGTAAAAACACACACATGTATTACATACATACACCTACACACTCTGTTTTTCTCTCCTCACTGCCTCTGTACATGAACTTGGGTTTTTAGTTCTGTCCGTGTAGTTCTAAACTTGGATTTTCTCGGGAAAATTAAAGAGTGATTTGGGAAAAGCTTATTTCCAAATATGGAAACAAAAAGATTTTTCAAATAGATTAGTACTATTTTTTTTCATTATTTTTTTTTTTCAAGATTTGGGTTTTTTTTAGTGCTAAAATATGGTAGATGTTAATTAAAGGTTTAAATATGGTAGATAATGATGGATGTAAAAGGCTGATTTTGTGTATTTTCGATCTATTCACTTAAGTTGACTTGTATTTTTTTAGATGGTTAGATATTAATTAAAGGTTTAAAATGTTTTTGTTGACTTGTTTAAAATGTTTAGACGGTTAGATATTTGATTATTCTTTTGGATGTAACGGTTTAAAATATTTTTGTTGACTTGTATTTTTTAGATGGTTAGACATTGAAAGTTGACTTGTTTTTGTGTATTTTTTTTGTTTTGTATTTTTTTTTTGTTCAAGTTCAGTTTGAAAATACATTGAGCTACAACTTATGATTACATTGAACTTTATTTATTTTTTTGTAATTGGTTTAGACAAATCAAATATATTTATTTGTTGGGTTATAAGTTTTAAAAAAATAGTCTTTGAGTTTTTTTGTTTTTTTAGTTTTCAGGAGTTGGTTTTAAAAAAAAATCAAAATGTGTATCATTTTTTAAATGCTGTTATGATTTTCGTTTAAGTTTGTCATGTTTTTGTATCATTGCTTTTAAACTATTCATGCAATCTTTGTAATAGATAATGGATCATCCAAATCAACCTACTATCCAGGATGCTACTGTTATTCCCCCTTCTACTATCCAAGACCCTATTGATAATCCTTCAAAACCACCTAAGGTGCGTGCAAAAGGTCCTGGGAGAAAACCTTCAAAGGCATGGGATCATTTTGATAAAATCAAGTCTGAAGATGGAGTAACTAGGGCTGTTTGTAAATATTGTCAAAAGGAGTATTTGGCTTATTCAAAAGGGCATGGGACAAGCAACTTGTTGAGTTACTTGACTTTTGTCGAAAATATCCTCACAGAGATGTGGATAATAATGGATAACAAACTTTCTCTTTTTAGTCCAAAAAAGATGGAGATGAGGGTGTTAATCTTGTGGCAACGAGCTTTAGTGTAGAAGCTGTAAGAAGAGCTCTTACTGAGATGATAGTGCTTGATGAATTACCTTTTAGGTTTATAAAAGGTGAAGGGTTTAAGAGATTTTGTGTCGTTTTACAACCAAAGTTTAAAAACATTCTATCTCGTGGTACCATTGCTAGAGACATTGTAGGGATTTTCAACAATCAGAGGGATAGGTTGAGGAAAGTATTGAAAGGGCGTAGGATTTGCCTTACCACTGACACGTGGACCTCAATTCAGAACTTAAACTATATGTGTCTCACAGCCCGATTTATAAATAATGATTGGAAATTGCAAAAAACAATCATTGTAACGCCCCAAATTTCTAGCCCAAATGATAATACAACAATTATGGCTTTTTCAAGGAAAACCGAATATAAATCTCCAAACTTACATTACATGATACAATAGTTCTTCATGCAACAATACATTAATCCAACCAAAAGCAAATAAACAAATAAATACTCCCAAGGGTTTTACAAGTTTCCAAGGCTTAAGCCTAGTTACACAAACCGATTATTCAAACGTACACACATACAGCCCTTGGCTTACACACAGAGTCACAGCAAAATGAGAATCTCGTACTCTCAACACACATTTCCTTACCTCTAGTTAGGCGGCATCACCACATCTTTTCCTGCACAAAAGTCCTGTAGGGTGAGCATAAAGCCCAGTAGGAAATCCTTAACAAAGTATATACATTTTATACAAGTCTCAAGAGATGAAATGCACATGCCATACTATGCCCTTTCAAAAGAAAATCACATCTTCATCTTTGAAAACCATCATGCTCAATGATGTCATGCAATTTCAATTCTTCAAAACTTAATAATTGATTTCAAGAGCAGTAAATACAACTCTGGGAATCCCTAGGTTGGTGTCTGCAAGTAGACTATACAAGTACTACCAATTTGTCATTTTTACCAGCATTGACTGGAAGGCTCGACACCTATAATCTGTCATTTTTACCAGTATTAATTGGAAGGCTCAACACCTATTCAATTTCATCTGCACCACCTGTCAAGACTTACCACCGTATTTACCCTAAAACCAATTCATGGAAACTTGTTTCTCAACATTCTTTTCTCAATGCAAGTTTTCAAATTAACTTTCAAAGTTTAATGTAATCAAATGAATTAATATGCCAATAACACAAGATGAATATAAATACTTTTATTCCAATTCATCATCCAAGGAATAACACAATTCCCTCTTCTCAAGTATCCTCAACAATTAGTCATTTCAAGACTATTTTAACGTTTTGAACAATAATTTCCGAAATGAATAACAATTCCCATATTCGCTGAAATTCATCATTTATATAAATATAAATAAGAAATTTTTCAAACATCCATTTATTTTGACAC
Organism: Camellia granthamiana; assembly: GCA_036172215.1. Taxonomy (NCBI): domain Eukaryota; kingdom Viridiplantae; phylum Streptophyta; class Magnoliopsida; order Ericales; family Theaceae; genus Camellia; species Camellia granthamiana. The sequence continues at coordinate 48,746,960 of CM069913.1, read as the reverse complement.
ACAAAATAAATATAACAATATCATTTATGGATTTTCAGTCTCTTTAAAAAAAAAAATCTCCAAGTTCTAGGTTTTCTCACCAAAACTATACAACTCAAATCATTTGAAAGAAAACTTTCCAAAATCATTTTTTCTTCAATCAACGAAGATCAAAACCCATAAGATCATTTTAAAAGAACAAGAGACAAACCCACTTTCAAAATCGCTTAACTTCTTGAATCAACAATCAATTTTCAAAGCTATCGAAAGATAATTTTGAAAATCATATAGATCTTACAAAAATATATATATATATAACTTTAAGAAAATCCCTACCTCAAGTTTTGAAGAAGAAATGAGATGAAACCCCCAAAATCAACGGTGTCGAAACTCGATCTTCACCGCACACAACGAAGCCCTCGAGATGATAACCAACTTTGGTGAAGAACTTAGGTCTAAATCCCAGTGGATTTGGAGAGATCAAAGAGAGAAGGTGACTTCTAGAGAGAGAAGCTCCCGATCTGGAATTCTGGAGAGTTTTAGAGAGAGAGATGACTAAAAAAGTGATATGAAATATCAGATTCATGAACTGATATAACATGGTCCGCTCGAGCGCAGAATGTCCCGCTCGAGCGTCAAATACACTAACCCAGTACTTTGGCAAACAGGTCAAACTTCTGAAACCAAACATTCTCCGCTCGAGTGCATAAACGGCCACTCGAGCAGACAAGCAACTTCGAATGCATTTTGTATTTTTGCTTCAAAGGCGCTACCCTCGACCCTGCTAGGGCGCTGCCCTCGAACCCGCTAAAGGGCGCTGCCCCCTCAACCCCCGCGAGCTGACCAGGCAGCTCGATCCCTAATCGGCCCAGTCGAAGTGGCAAAACATGAAAGAAGGATCAAAATCGGGATCGTTACAATCATAAACTTTGGCCAAGTAGAAGATCATAAGGGAGAGCCAATTGGTAAAAAACTTGAAATATGCTTACTCGAATGGAACATTGGTATCATATTTACATTGACTATAGACAATGCTAGTTCCAGCAGCACCACAATTAAGTTTTTAAAGCAGAAAACAAAGGACTGGAAATGGACTATTTTGGGGCATGAGTTCTTACACGTGCATTGTTGTGAGCATATGCTGAACCTTATAGTGGGAGATGGTTTGAAAGAGCTTCATACATCCATTGCTAGAGTTCGTGAAGCTGTGCGGTATGTGGGTTCCTCTCCCAATAGATATGAAGTTTTCAAGAAGTGTGTTGAGAAACAAAAAATTGTGTCAAAAAGTCTTGTGTGTCTTGATGTGCCAACTAGGTTGAACTCCACCTACCTAATGTTGGAAGTTGCTGAAAAGTTTGAAAAGACTTTTGAGAGATTAGAGGATGAGGACTCTAATTACCGAGCTGGGTGAGAATGGAGATGAGCAAGTGTTTAGGGATGAAGATGAAAATATGGATAAAGATGAGAATGAGGATGGGGATGGGGAAAATAGGAGGAAAAAGTCAAGGAGATCTCTAACAGCAAGAGATTGGAATAATTGCAGAATTTTTTTGAAGTTCTTAAAACTTTTTTACAATGCAACCAAACAATTTTCAGGTTCTCTTTTTGTTACTTCCAATTACTTCTTTGATGAGATGTTTGTCATCCAAACCAAGATAGAGCAATTAATAAAAAAGGATGACAAACATTTGTCCACAATGGCACAAAACATAAAAGAAAATTTTGAAAAGTATTGGGGTAATGGGGAGAAAATCATCTTACTTGTGTATGTTGTTGTTTTACTTGATCCTAGGAAGAAACTGAGGTATCTAAAATTCTGTTTTGCACAATTGCTTCTTGAAAGAGTGGTGAATGAGATGACAAGTCGGGTAAAGGATTGTCTGTCTTATTTGTACGAGCATTATGCTTCTCATGATTCGGTAACTATCAAAATGTCTAATGTGTGTGAAGGATCAGCGATAAAGGTTGATTATGATTGTGATGATCCACATCTATTAATTGCTTCTCAATTTAATACTTATTTGGAAAAGGAATGCTCTAGTCTGTGTAAATCTGAGGTTGATAGGTACTTGACAGACAGGTGTAAAGCTTCCAATGAAGAAAAGTTTGATATATTGGGATGGTGGAAGGTCAATTCTTCCAAGTATAGAGTATCGTCCCAAGTTGCAAGTGATGTCTTGGCAATACCCGTCTCTATTGTAGCTTCTGAATCACCCTTTAGTGCAGGAGGACGCATTCTAGACCCATTTCATAGTTCATTATCTCCAATGATGGTGGAGGCTCTGATATGTACACAGAATTGGCTTCAAAGCACAGTTCCTATTTCTCTTCGAAAGGCAATGGATGATGTGGAGGAACTTGAACAATATGACCCTGTAGGTAACTTTTTTGATTTATTTTTATATTTATGTTTTGTACTAAATACAACATAACATTGTTTTAAATTTGAATTAATTGTTCTATTGCTTGTAGCTCTTTCTGAATTAGCATCAACCTCAAACCCAAGTCCAAATATTATCACACTCTAGTATGGCTTGGTAAAGTTACACAATTCTATATCTTTAATTTTTACTTCTTACTTAATTAATAAAATCTATTTGCAACATGTTCTCATCTTATATGTTTTTTGGATTTGCAGGCTTTGATCTTTTTGGTTTCATGGGAAGTTAGCTGACTTTCTTGACTTTTGGTTTTATACAATTAACAACGATCAATACTCTTCTTCTTGACTTTATGAACAAATATTTTTGCACATGGATAGTGATTGGGATAACTATACCTGTGAATGTTTTGATGGATTACCGTAATGATAGATTGAAAATAGATGGTAACAAACTAAGTAGTTAGCTTATTTTGTTAGTTTTAATGTGGATGGTGGCAGCATGTGAGTTTTTTTTGGCAATACTGCTTATTGCATTTGATGTATTTTGGATAGATTCTATTCCTAGTGCTTCAGATTATTCATTTAGTACTTATTATGTTAGTACTTCAAATTATTCATTTGGACAGATTCTATTCCTAGTGCTTCAGATTATTCATTTAGCATTTATTTAGTTAGCTTACTTTGATGTATCTTTTTGGCAGCAGGTTGTTTGTTTTTGGATTGATTTTACAAAGGTTATTCATTTAGTATGCCAAATTATTTTTTATTTTTGGATGAATGAAATGTTTTAGTTTGGGTTGTTTATGCTTGGATTTATTTTTCAAGTTATTTATTTTATTCCTAATGGGCTGTGTGGACTAATTTTAAATAAATTATTATTTTTTTTTTATGGGCTTATTTGTAGAAAGGGCTGTTTGGGCCATTTTTCAAAGCAAAACATAACTAAATTATAAAATTGGGTTGTTTGAATGTTGAATGGGCTAAAAATAATATTAATGCATAAAGGCCCAAAATTGAAGGCCCAACCCGCCCAATCGATCCGAACCCGACCATTAAACTAAAAATCATCTACGGGCGGTTTTGACAACAAATCCGGTCGACAACGGTTGATTTTTCATCCACCCGCATTATTTCGGTTTGGTAGTGGATAGAGGTCTAACCCGACCCAAACCGACCGGTGTACACCCTTACTGACATGTAAGCCCCTCTCCCTCTCTCTCTTCTTCTTCTTTTTTTTTTCAAAAAAAAAAAAAAATGCAAATCAATGTATTCTTGCAAAATATTTACAAATTCATAAAAAAGTTTATAACTTTAATTATTAAAATTGATAAACTTTTCCACTAATTTTATATTTATTTTTTAAATTGCAATTTCCCTCAAAAAAAAAAAAAAATTTTGGGTGCAATTTGCATGTAATATGTTAGTTTTTGGATGGTTGTGATCCTTGATATACAATTTGTAACTTTCCAATTATATAATCTGACAAAGAAATTGTTATTTGTAGAATTTGATAAAGATCTCAATTTTCACAACTGTGACAAAGAAATTGTCTTTGTTTTTGAAATACTGAAATTTTACACGCAAAAAAAAAAAAAAAAACCTTAGTTTTTCAAATTGTGAAATTTTACAAAAGTTTCTCGCTTGTCAAAACTATGAAATTTTACAAAACTAAGGTATTTCTTGTTCTTAAAAAATTGTGAAATTTGTCAATTTCAAATTGCGAAATTACTCAAATTATGAAATTTTCGTGAGAAATTTCTATGTTCCAAAATTGAATTTGTGAAAATTGGCACATTTCTCAATTTTGAGAAACTTCCTCCAATTCATAACCAAAGGATGTGAAAATATGTAAATAAAAAAATAAAAATTGTATAGATTTCTTATTTTTGGAAACTGAATTTCATAAAACTTAAAAAATTATTATTTTTTTAATTTTCTAAATGAAAAATTATTAGTTTTTGAATTTGTAAAATTTCACAAAACTATGAAATTTTTCATTGTTAAAAATTGGGGGGAAAAAAATCATTTTTTTAACTTGTGGAATTTCTCATTTTTCTAAATACGAGAAATTTTATAAGTAGTTTTCTATAATATTATTTGCACAATTTCTGCATATAAAGTGTGAAATTTTATAATTTATGCAAAAGAGTTGAGAAATTTCTCAATTTTTTCAAAATTACGAAATTTTATAGTTTCTATGTAGTAGAGAAATTGTGAAATTTCAGTTTATGTGTAATCGATTCTTTCACAATACATAATTTTTTATTTATTTATAATATGCACATTGAACTTTGCCGATAAAAAAAGAAAAAGAAAAGTATATGTGGGGAAGTATTTTGAGATGACGCCACGTGGCTAAGGTGACACCAAGGTGTCAGCCAATATGCCACGTGGGAATATTATGCTTGCTGAGATGTTTAGGGTACTGCCGAGGTATTCTGCAGGGATATCGAAATCCGAGATATTTGGATAGAGGACTAGAGTCCTAGATGACATCAAGCTACCTATTTGATAGAGATGGAACTCTTGAGGGAGTTCATCTTAATCTGAATAGTGTGAGTTGTGATGGATATTATCCTTGTAAATGATAGAGTCCCATAAAGTGAGACTTTTAGGAGAAGTTGGACATTGATCATTATAAAAGTAAGGCACCCTCGCGGGTCTAAGGTATGATTTGATTTGTGATGCTTTTATGCTTTTATTTGTGAAGTTCTTTCTTCTGAGTTTAAGCACAATTTGCTATCTTTGAGAGATATTGATTACTGACTTGATCGTCAGAGTGCTCCCAGGTGGACGAACCACCGCGAGAATTCCTATCTTCTTGTTATAGGTTGTTAGGCTTTATCTATTCTGCCAATGCTCTCTAACTGATTTCCCCATTTGGTTGTGTTGTCAAAAATCAACACTCACAATTTGGTGCCGTCTATGGGAACTTAGTAAGGATAGATGGCCAACATTAGACAGGAAGTGAGGATTGGGGACAACATCCACAGTGAGAAGGATGAGTATGTGGATCCTATCACTGAAGGAGGGGACCATAACGGAAAAGTGCAACAAGTGAATCCTGAGGTGAATAATGTCGCCAAAGGCCGAGAAGGGTGAAGGCTAGCCAAGATGAGTACTACCGTGAAAGCGACCTTCAAGTATAGAGGGACAGATGCCGGAGAAAAGACGAGGAAACTAAAAGACATAGCAAATAAGTTGACAAATCTAGTGGTCAACCTCATGATGCAGAACAACATGATGCAACCGACATCCCCATTACAGGACATGCCGGCACTAGCAACCAATACTAGTGTCCAGAAGACAAGATCTCGATTTAGATGATTAGGTCCGAGAAGAGAAAAACTTAGCTTGAGTGAGCAGATCCCAGATTCTAGAAGACAAGATCTCGGCCTAGATGATTAGGTCCGAGAAAATAAGAGCTCAACCTGAGTGAGCAGATTCTAGATTCCAAAAGACAAGATCTCAACCTAGATGATTAGGTTCGAGAAGAGAAGAAAAGTGAGCAGATCCCAAATTCCAGAAAACAAGATCTTGGCCTAGATGATTAGTCCGAGAAGAGAAGAGCTCAGCTTGAGTAAGCAGATCCCACATTCTAAAAGACAAGATCTCGGCCTAGATAATTAAGTCCGAGAAGACAAGAGCTCAGCCTGAGTGGGCAGATCCTAGATTCTAGAAGACAAGATCTCGATCTAGATGATTAGGTCCGAGAAGAGAAGAGCTCAGCCTAAGTGAGCAAATCCCAGATTCTAGAAGACAAGATCTCGGCCTAAATGATTAGGTCCGAGAAGACAAGAGCTCAGCCTGAGTGAGTAGATCTCAGATTCCAGAAGACAAGATCTCGACCTAGATGATTAGGTTCGAGAAGAGAAGAGCTCAGCCTAAGTGAGCAGATTCCAGATTTCAAAAGACAAGATCTCAGCCTAGATGATTAAGTCTGAGAAAAGAAGAGCTCAGCCTGATGAGCAGATCCCAAATTCCAAAAGACAAGATCTCGGCCTAGATGATTAGGTCCGAGAAGAGAAGAGAAGAGAAGAGCTCAGCTTGAGTGAGCAGATCCCAGATTCCAAAAGATAAGATCTTAGCCTAAATGATTAGGTCCGAGAAGACAAGAGCTCAGCCTGAGTGAGTAGATCCTAGATTCCAGAAGACAAGATCTTGACTTAGATGATTAGGTTCGAGAAAAGAAGAGCTCAACCTAAGTGAGCAGATCCCAAATTCCAGAAGACAAGATCTCGGCCTAGATGATTAGGTCCAAGAAGAGTAGAGCTCAGCCTGAGTGAGTAGATCCTAGATTCCAGAAGACAAATCTCGGCCTAAATGATTAAGTCCGAAAAGACAAGAGCTTAGCCTGAGTGAGCAGATCTAAGATTCCAAAAGATAAGGTCTCAACCAAGATGATTAGGTCCAAGAAGAGAAGAGCTCAGCTTCAGTGAACAGATCCCAGATTCTAGAATACAAGATCTCGGCCTAGATGATTAAGTTTGAGAAAAGAAAAGCTTAGCCTAAGTAAGCAGATCCCAGTTTCCAGAAGACAAGATCTCAGCCTAGATGATTAGGTCTGAGAAGAGAAGAGCTCAATTTAAGTGAGCAGATCCCAGATCCCAAAAGACAAAAGGGAACCACACAAGATCAGACTGAAGTTGGCCAGGTTCTACCTGTCAGCAAAAGGCCATCTATATAGAAGGGTTTTTACTGGACCTCTATTATGATGTGTACATCCTTCCCAGTTTGAAGACTTTTTATACAAGGTCTACAAAGGAGTATGTGGAAGCCATGCAGGGGGCAGATCCCTTACCCACAGAGCTATATCGCAGGGATCTAGTGGCCCTACATACAAAAAGATGCCAAAGCCTATGTAAAAAAACTTGAAAATGTTGTTGAAATCCATAATTATGCGATAAGACCGAAAAGTCTTATGATGATGTTTCCCTGGCGAACATGACGAATAACTTAGATTTGCCGAGATGGTAGAGTTGAACTAAGTTTGCGATGTTTCAGTATGAAATATGATGAATAACTTTGACTTGCCATACTAGTAGAGTTGAACTAAGTTTGCGATGTTTTAGCATAAAACATAACAAATAACTTAGACTTGCTATATGGTAGAGTTGAAGTAACACTTGCCATATGGTAGAGTTGAACTAAGTTGACAATGTTTCCGAATGAAACATGACGAATAACTTAGACTTGCCATATGTTAGAGTTGAACTAAGTTGGCTATATTTCCGAATGAAACATGACGAATAACTTAGACTTACCATATGGTAGAGTTGAACTAAGTTGGCGATGTTTCCGAACGAAACATGATGAATAACTTAGACTTGCCATATGGTAGAGTTGAATTAACACTTGCCATATGGTAAAGTTGAACTAAGTTGGAGATATTTCCGAATAAAACATGACAAATAACTTAGACTTACCATATGGTAGAGTTGAACTCAACTTGCCTATGGTAGAGTTGAACTAAGTTGGTGATATTTCCGAATGAAACATGACGAATAACTTCGACTTACCATATGGTAGAGTTAAACTCAACTTGCCTATGGTAGAGTTAAACTAAGTTGGTGATGTTTCAGAATAAAACATGACAAATAACTTAGACTTACTATATGGTAGAGTTGAACTTAACTTGCCTATGGTAGAGTTGAACTAAGTTGGCGATATTTCTGAATGAAACATGACAAATAACTTAGACTTGCCATAACGGCAGAGTTAAACTAAGTTTGATCTAGTTAGATTAACAGAGACACCGAGGTAGAAAACCTCGGCTAAGATTTGTTTGAATTAGACTTTGGAAAAATTGAAGTTGCATGCTTAATGTGAACATAAATGATACTTAGGTTCACATTAGGGGGCAGGAAGCAGAAATAAGGAATAGGCTTGACACTTGTTGAAATTTTTGAAAAAATTTACAAGTTGGAGTCTACTGATATATCCAAATGAGAGGACACTCGAGTTGTTGGTTACCTGAGATCACCAACTAGGTCGTCAAACATGAAATGTTGAAAGGTTGAAGTCTTGATAAAAGACATCAAGTACAAGTAAAGAAGCAATACTTGTTAAATATTATTCAAAATTTTTTTATAAAGTGCTTGTTGGCCGAGATCACAGTAAAAGGTGAACTTTGAGGTAAGTTGGTCTGAGGTGACCAACTAAGGGTGCACTCGAGATGAAGTGGATCCAAGGTGGTACATGTCAGATGTGTTCTAACCTAAAGTGATTACACAGTTAAAGTATACTTAGGAGAAGTACAAAAATATTCTAAGTATGGAATCATACAAGACAGTAAAGACATAGACAAGCATTCAACACTTAGTCAAAAAGAGGACTTGCATTCAAAAAGACAACTTGTTCAGATACAAAAGAAGGCACCTCAGCCCGAAGCAAAATAAGATGTCAAGATAGAATCTGACTCCACCATTGATGATAGATACTACAGGAAAGGGCATACATATCTCTCTAGGCATCATGGGATCTTCCTCCCCAGCCAACCTTAGATGAACGTCTGCTAGAATGGAGAATTCCTAACGGAAGTATTCTAGTTTATTGGGGGGAGTCTACTATCCATTTCAATATCCTCATGACCTCGGCTAGGGCGATTTTCGCAAGGAAGGTTGGACTGTGAGGATTAAAGACCTCGGCAAAACCCTAAGGATTGCTGGGTTATCAGTTTCAGGGTTTTGAGGAAGGTTTGGGGGGGAAAATTTGTTTCAGTTTTCCTAAGTATGGATTCTAGCAAATCTCAAACCTAAGTCTAGGCAAATGTATAAGATTTAGAGGCAGTAATCTACTAACAAGCAAGAACAGACAGAAGAAACAAGTCTCAAAAACATGAAACAATGATCAAAGATTCAAGAATATGAGAAAAATAGAGCATTGACAAATTCAAGGTGTGAACAAAATTGATAGAATTCAGTGACAGTGTGCCAGAAGATGTGTGTCAAATACAGAAAATGTGAAAATGGGCTCAAGAACATAAAGGACAAAATATGAGTCAAAGTAAGTGAAGGCATGTAGAACATTGGGATTCGAATATGAATACAAGATGGCAATGTAGATGCAGATACATATACCGTGTGTGATGTGTAACAATCCACATAAGGAATATATTTGAAAATAGTGGAGAACTAAAGTTAAAATAAAAGAAATCAATGACTTACCAAGCGGAGCCGAGGAAGTAAATGCCGAAATGGGATTCACCGGAGTCAGACAACGCTATGATCAGAACAGAATTTCTGAGTACACGACGGAAGTGGTGACAAGAGTTGTAATAAGAAAAGCTTCGAATGAATGGCATTAGAGACTTCTAGAGAGAGAGAGTGAAGGAAGTTTTGTCAAAAAATTAAAAGGTGGCAAAACATTATGTAACTGCCTTGGACGACGTGCCTGTTAGGAGGCATGGGCAGCTTTGATGTGATAGAGTGACATGTGACAGATATGAACCAACGAGCTGATGACATGATGATTTTGGTTGAGATGTTAATCTCGGTTGAGATGTTGAATTTAGATGGGACAGAACTTGTTTGTTATTGGTTTTTAATGAGTTGATACTAGGGTCTTGATGTTCTTAAACTAGTGAATCATGATCTCTACTAATAGTGTGATCTCTATCGAGATGTTGGACTCGAATGAGATAGAACATGATGGTTCTTGGTTCTTGATTCTTGATTCTTGATTCTTGACAAGTGGACATTTGAGTTCTTGTTTCGATACGTTGGCGAGTTATGATCTCAGTCGGAAGAGTATCTCTAGCATGTTGGAAGATGGAACAATGTAGGTTCCATCACCTCAAGTTACCAATGTAATAGAACCTAGGGGCAGTTGTGGGGAAGTATTTTGAGATGACGCCATGTGTCTAAGGTGACGCTGAGGTGTCAGCCGAGGTGCCACATGGGAAGATCATGCTTGCTGAGATGTTTAGGGCACTGTTGAGGTATTCTGCGGGGATACCGGAATCAGAGATATTTGGATAGAGTCCTAGATAACATCAAGCTACCTATTTGGATAGAGATGAAACTCTTGAGGGAGTTTATCTTAATTTGAATAGTGTGAGTTGTGATAGATATTATCCTTGTAAATGATAGAGTCCCATGGAGTGAGACTTCTAAGGGAAATTGGACACTAATTATTGTAAAAGTAAGACACTCTCGTGGGTCTAAGGTATGATTTGATTTGTGATGCTTTTATGCTTTTATTTGTGAAGTTCTTTCTTGTGAGTTTAAGTATAATTTGCTATCTTTGAGAGATGTTGATTACTAACTTGATCGTCGGAGTGTCTCGGGTGGACGAACCACTGCGGGAATTCTCATCTTCTTGTTACAGGTTGTTGGGCTTAATCTATTTTGTCAATACTCTCCAGTTGAGTTTCCCCTTTAATTGTGTGGTCGGAAATCAACACCCACAGTATATATAAGAATAAGATCTATAGCACTTTATAAAGATTTTATATGAAAATGATTAATATAAAATAATGTTGGTGATTGGTTGCTCTTAGAGAGAGAAGAAAAGAAAGATGAAAAAAATAATAAAGAGAAAAAGATAAATGAGTGGGGAGAGAAAAAAAAATTGTGAGAAGATGGAATAATATGAAGTATTTTGAAGGAACAATAGCTGACTTTTATATTGTGTTTGGTTGGAAGATTTGAGAAGAGATTTGGAAAGTGAAAGGGAAAGAGAAAGAGAAAATGTGTCTGTAATTAGGTGAAATATAGGTATATTTTATTCACATTTCACCTACATTTTCTATTTTTTTTTCTAAATCCCTCCTCAAATGTCCCAACTAAACCCAACATTATGGTTTGATATTTTCAAATGGTTTTTGTTTCATCTCTTGTTGGGAATCTAACTTGAAAGAGTGTTTAGGTTTAATGGACACATTGTAAGTTTAATCTTGATAATTCAAACCATTCAGTCTTTAATATTTGTTGAGAAAAATATTAATGTAAAAAATCAAGATGATTAGACTTTAAGGCTATGTTTGTTTGGGCGGATTGGATTAGCATTCCCATGACTAATAGTCTTATGATTACGAATCCGTTGGATTATATATCCTATCTTAACTAATAGTCAAATTTAAAATAATTAGTCCGTACTTCAATTGTTTAACCAAACATCGGATCAATAATTTTATTGGACAATTAGTCCAATCCCAAGCTCATGTCCACTCAAACAAACATGGCCTAACGGTTATATATTTGAATTACATTTGTCTTTAAAAAATTAATAATTATTTTTTAAATTATATTTGTCATCCAATTTTTTAAAAGAAATATTATTCAAAACTATAATTATACTTCCTAACAAGTTTTAAAAAATAAAGGATTTGAATTAAGAAAGTTTAAAATAGGTCCACTAATCTAAATATTCGCCCAAATTAGATCCCAAGCATAACAGAAGTCAAATCCTTTTCAAAACATAAAGAAGATGGACGAACTAGGATCTAGCAAAGGGAAGTGAATGAGGTCAAACTCCCATAAAAAGCCTACAGGCATCATGATACTGGGGAAGACTGCCTAGGAGTATTAACGTACGCAAGAGGGCTATGAAAAGAGCAGAGGAAGCTATTACGACCGCAAACAAGGTAGGTATAAAAGCAATAAACAAACGAGCATCAACAAGCATGTGAGGTATTATTGAGTATAAGAAGAGAAATGGTTAGGCAACGACGGCCAAATTTGACGTTGTTCATTGAAAACTGTGATGATAGTAATCCACGGCAGTAATGGTGGATGAAAAATGTGGCACCCACCAACATTGATGGCAGTGACTGAGAATTGTTGACGATAGGGTTAATGGAATGGACACAAGTTTATGAATAATTGTTTGACATTTGACTAAAATATTTTAAAAAATATTATAAATTGTTATGTTATTTTTTTATATTTTTTTATAAAAAATTAAAATTCAATTAAAATAGTCACTTTTCAAACAAGGTGGGTTAAGAAGTTTTTTGTGAGATTTAGGTCTTATTCGGAGAGTAACTATTTTAGTTAAAAAATTAAAAAGTCACTATAAGTTGTCACATCACTCTTTTTATTTTTCTGTATATCTTTTCATAAAAAGTCAAAAAATTCCTAAAATAGTTTGTTCCTAAACAAGGCCTAGCCTATTATAAGTTCAATTATGGGATCTATGTAAAAATTCTCCAAGAATAAAAATTTTAAAAACAAAAAAATAGAAATTACGCAAAGAAATAAACACTAATTATCTATGATTATCATTACGACTCAACACTCATCTAAACTTCAAAAAATCTCATCACTAATTCCTTTATCAATAATCATCTAGCACCAAGTAAGTTTCATCACTTGCAAGTGAAGTGATGACAATGGTGATAGTGATGACAGTGGTTGAGAATTGTGGTAAAGGAGTAGTGAGGAGTGGGAATGGATGAAAGGATAGCAAAAGATATAATATGAAAATAAAATGAAATAAAAAACATTTGGAGAGCTTTAAAACACACCTCCTCACCTTTTCAATGCACTCAATTTTTTTTATAAATAGGGTTAATGGGGTGGACACAAGTTTATGAATAATTGTTTGACATTTGACTAAAATATTTAAAAAATTATTACAAGTTGTTATATCATTCTTTCTATTTTTTTTACACCTTTTTGTAAAAAATTAAAATAGTCACTTTCCAAATGAGATGGGTTAAGAAGTTTTTTGTGAGATTTAGCCTATTATAAGTTCAATTATGGGATCTATGTAAAAATTCTCCAAGAATAAAAATCTTAAAAACAGAAAATAGAAATTGCGCAAAGAAATAAGTACTAATTATCTATGATTCTGCCATTACAATTCAATACTCATCCAAACTTTAAAAAATCCCATCACTAATTCCTTTATCAACAAGCATCAAGCACCATGCAAGTTTCATCACTTGTAAGTGAAGCCGGTGATGATAGCGATGGCAATGGTTGGAGATTGTGGTGAGGGAGTAGTGGGTAATGGAAATGGATGAAAGGGTGGCAAAAGATATAGTATGAAAATAAAATAAAATAAAATAAAATAAAAAAACATTAGGAGAGCTTTAAAATACACCTCCTGACCTTCTCAATACACTCAAATTTTTTTATAAATAGGTGTAGAAAGATATTTAAGGGTTGTATTTAGAAAAATTTTCAGACAATAGAGAGAAACATGTAGTAAAATGACATATATGTCTTCAAAAAAAATTTATTTATGTGACGGGCATATGTTAGTTTTTATCAGCAAATTTAATGTTAGATTTAAGGAAAAATCACATAGCAACTTGAGAATAAAATATACAAGTGTTGACTGTTATAATTTTAAGATGATGAAAAAAATATATATTGTAGTATATGTAAAAAATACGTTTTGATTTTATCTTTCTTTTTACATTATTATTTTTTTTATTAGTAGTGTGTTGGGTTGTCACATGCGAATAAACAAACATAACGGCCCAAGTGGAAATGTAGTAGATGTCCCATAAACAAATCGTTAATGATTTATTCATACTAATTTTTCGTTCGGAGTTTCTTCGAATAAGCTTCTTACCGGTAAAAAATTGAGAGGATTCAGTGAAAAATTTGTGTAAATAAATCATTGCTGTAAACAAATATAATAATAATGAAAATATCATACAAATAAATTTTATAAATTTTTTAATTAAATGATGTATTATTTGAATTTGAAACAAGATCTACTTTAATAATGTGATAAACATTGCTCTAGTGAATAAAAAATTATAAATTTTGTTAATTTGTATAGTATTTCTTTATTAACAATAACATGATGAAATATTATACAAACTAATAAATTTTATAAATTTTTTTTTACTGAATTGTCAATAATATTAAAATTTAAAACATGACCCACTTCAATAGCATCACAAGTCTCTTATAGCTTTGACATAATTACACAAATTTTCATTTTAGTAAGACTAAAAAAATTAATCTATATTTATACTATTATATAAAGCAAAGACTGAACTTTTAGTATCCTTAAACATTTACTTCTCTTCATGTCACATGGCACGTGGATTTCTCTATTTAAAAAAAGGTATATATAGAAGTGCACGTTCCAAACCAAGACCTTAGGTCTAAATAAGAAATTTCTTACCACTTAAACAATGTATATATTTTGATATTAATTTATGGGTAAATTACACAGACACCCCTTAAGGTTCGGTCCAATTATATCTCATCCCCTGACATTTTGAAATTACATTCCCACCCATGTGATTAATAATCTCATTTCACAAACCTCCTTACTTATATAAAAGGTAACAACTCTTAGTAAAAAAATAGATAAAATTACATTGAAAAAAAAAAAAAGTAAAGCAAAGCAAAAGAAAAAAAATAGAGGAAATAAAGTAAAGCAAGAAAAGAGAGGGTGCATGAGTTCAATGTGTTCATTCCGTCTAAATAATTACAATGATAGGAGGTTAGTATAATTTTTCAAATGTCAGGGGGTGATATGTATTAAATCCAAACCTCAAGAGGTGTAAGTGTAATTTACCCTTAATTTATTTATCATTTGTTTTTATTTTTACTTACTTTAATTGCACATGCATCACAAGAATAAATAAATAATATATATATTACTATAAAAAAGGATGACAATGTCATTTTTCCATCCATATAATTAACAAATTATTGATGAGAATGAGGCTAAATATTATATGAATTACAACCATAAGGTTGTGCTTAGATTATGAATTTAGGTAGAAATTTGTTAAAAGAAAGATAAATATAAGAGAAATGTGAACGAAATATAAATTTTTTTTTTTTTGGATATATATATATATATTTCTTTTCAAATCTCTATCCAAAGTGATTATGCAAACACACAACATAAGAGAATATATAATTATTCTAAAATTATAAGACTTCTTATATATTATTTAAATATTAAGAGGGGTAGTGCAATTTGTCTTAATTTTTTTTCTTATTTTTTGTAAAAGTTATTAATTTTGTATAGTATTATTGTAGTGTGATAAATAACCAAGTTGGCCCCAAGTGGGAAATGCACTAGAGAATATACTATTATAGTGTAATAACTAATTCCCAATTTACTTTAAATTTATAATTCAAACACTTTAAGAAAATATATAATTATTCTAAAATTGTAATACTTTCTTCAAACCTTAACAGTGATCAGTGTAATTTGAAAATTTATTATATAGTCTTGAAGTAGCATGTGGCGTTGGTTATATAATCCTCTCGATTGATAAAAAAATTGCAATCTAAGTGAGTCATTCCTTATCTCTCAATTACCTAATAAAGATAAGTCACTATATTTTACATATATAATTTTCTACTAGTTTTTAATTTAAATCACTACATAAATAATATACGACATAATGTTGCGGAAGTACCCAAGAATTAATTTAGTAATTTATCTTTTTGAAAACAAAATTTGCTAGTTATTAATTTTGTATAGTATTAACCTCAAGGTCGACCTTGTAGTTAAGGCTTGGAGGTTAAAGGTGTACTCTCTTTAAAGTCTCAGTTTTGAAATATCTGAAGTATAAATAATTTTTTGAGACCAGTCCATAATGAGTTATTTAACCTTTGTTTGAGAAGAACTTTTTTGGCCTAATTTTTTTAGTTTTTTGTTTTTTGGCTATTTTAACTTAGCTAAAAAAGTTTTTTTTGGGAAGAACTTTTGATTTTTTTTTTTTTGTAATTTTTTGTGATAGAAAATGTAAAATGATTATGGTTAACATTTTCTCTTATTAATTTTTTAATTTATTTTATTTTTTAATGGGTTAAATTAGTTCCAACTTATTTCCCAAACGAGGCCTTAGAAAGAAAACATGATGATCTAAATAAGTGCATTTTTTAACTTTTTATAAAACAATATGCAGAAAAATAAAGAGGTGATGTGACTCAAAAAAGATAAAAAGATAAAAAGTATACTTATATAATACACCCCCAAACAAAACCTAAATTAAGTTTTAATGGTAGTATATTTTGTTTGACATGTGTTAAAATATCACATACTATTTTAACATATTATTTTATTTAAATTACAATTATTTTATTTAGATCATATTTAGCCTCATTCTCATCAAAGACTGAACTTTTAGTATCCTTAAACATTTACTTCTCTTCATGCCACATGGCACGGGGATTTCTCTATTTAAAAAACGGTATATATAGAAGTGCACGTTCCAAACCAAGACCTTAGGTCTAAATAAGAAATTTCTTACCACTTAAGCAATGTACATATTTTGATATTAATTTATGCGTACATTACACAAACACCCCTTAAGGTTCGGTCCAATTATATCCCATCCCTTGACATTTTGAAAATTGCATTCCCATCCATATGGTTAATAATCTCATTTCACAAACCTCTTTACTTATATAAAAGGTAACAACTCTTAGTAAAAAAATAGATAAAATTACATTGAAAAAAAAAAAAGTAAAGTAAAGCAAAGCAAAGGAAAAAAAAAAAAATAGAGGAAGTAAAGCAAAACAAGAAAAGAGAGGGTGCATGAGTTCAATGTGTTCATTCCGTCTAAATAATTACAATGATAGGAGGTTAGTGTAATTTCTCAAACGTCAGGGGGTGATATGTATTAAATCCAAATCTCAAAAGATGTAAGTGTAATTTACCCTTAATTTATTTATCATTTATTTTTATTTTTACTTACTTTAATTGCACATGCATCACTAGAATAAATAAATAATATATATATTAGTATAAAAAAGGATGACAATGTCATTTTTCCATCCATATAATTAACAAATTATTGATGAGAATGAGGTTAAATATTATATGAATTACAACCATAAGGTTGTGCTTAGATTATGAATTTAGGTAGAAATTTGTTAAAAGAAAGGTAAATATAAGAGAAGTGTGAATGAAATATAATTTTTTTTATTTTATATATATATATATTTCTTTTCAAATCTCTATCCAAATCTATTATGCAAACACACAACACAAGAGAATATATAGTTATTCTGAAATTATAAGACTTCTTATATATTATTTAAATATTAAGAGGGGTAGTGCACTTTGTCTTAATTTTTTTTTCTTATTTTTTGTAAAAGTTATTAATTTTGTATAGTATTGTTGTAGTGTAATAAATAACCAAGTTGGCCCCAAGTGGGAAATGCACTAGAGAATATACTATTATAGTGTAATAACTAATTCCCAATTTAATCTTTACTTTAAATTTATAATTCAAACACTTTAAGAAAATATATAATTATTCTAAAATTGTAATAGTTACTGTATGTTCTTCAAACCTTAACAGTGATCAGTGTAATTTGAAAATTTATTATATAGTCTCCTAGTAGCATGTGTCGTTGGTTATATAATGCTCTCGATCGATAAAAAGTTGCAACTTACACTAGGTGAGTCATCCCTTATCTCTCAATTACCTAATAAAGATAAGTCACTATATTTTACATATATATAATTTTTTACTAGTTATTAATTTAAATCACTACATAAATAATATAATGTTGCAGAAGTACCCAAGAATTAATTTAGTAATTTATCTTTTTGAAAACAAAATTTGCTAGTTATTAATTTTGTATAGTATTAACCTCAAGGCATGTCCTTGTAGTTAAGGGACAAGGGGTACCTGCTGTGCTCTAAGCACAGCAGGGTGTGCTGTGCATGCCAAACGACACAGTTTCTTCTTCTTCTATTTTTCATTTTTCTTTTGGTTTAAAACAAAACAAAATAAAATTTTACAAATCTTTATAGACATTTATTGTAATAAGGAGAAATATCTACTTGCATATTTTTTATTTTATTTTTGAAAATTCACATGAATTGAAATTTATTATTTATTGAGTATTACATTTTTAATGTTTTTAAAAATTAAATGAGACTAGTTATATTTTATTTGACATTGATATTTATCAGAGTATATTGGTTGATTTTTCAACAAATCAATAAATAATATGTAATAATACACATCGTTGCAAGTAAATTTAACAGTAATTTTTAAAGAATTTTATGATTTTTTTTTTTTATTGATTTGTCTGAATGAGTACAATATTATTATTGTTGTTGTTATTATTATTATTATTATTATTATTATTATTATTATTTGAAGAAATTATAAAAAATAAAAATAGAATTCAGATAGTGATCCTTGTGATAAAATAAATTATGAATTTTTAGTTTTATCAATTTAAACTTTAAACTTTAAAATTTTGATTTGTTTTTAATCTCAACAATTCATCTATTTTTGTTAGGTAAAACTCACAATTTTTTTTTAGTCATTAAACTCAATATAGATATACATAAAATGTCTAAAATATCATTTTCTATCAATTTACCTAACGAAAATAAGTCAATAGTTTAAATTAAAAACAAATAAAAAATTAAAGTTTAAATTAATAAAATTAAAAACTCATTATTTATTTTGTTACAAAAACCAAAATTTGAGATTTTTTTTTTTTTTTAAATTTTCCCTTATTATTTTTGTTAATTTTTCTTAAAGTAATGTAATGTTGACAGGTGCGCGCAAACCAGAAAGTAACCAATAGCAGCACACACCAACAAAAAAACAAAACAAAGAAATATTATGTTGAAAAAAAAAAAAAAAAAAGGCACAAAATTGTGCCGTTTTACCGTACAGCAGTACTTGCTATACAGCAGGCACCCCTTTCCCGTAGTTAAGGCTTGGAGGTTAAATGTGTACTCTCTCTAAAGCCTCAGTTTCAAAATCTCTTGAGTATAAATAATTTTTTGAGACCGGTCCATAATGAGTTATTTAACCTTTGTTTGGGAAGAACTTTTTTAACCTAATTTTTTTAGTTTTTTTTTTGTTTTTTTTTTTTTGCTGTTTTAACTTAGCTAAAAAAGGTTTTTTTGGAAAGAACTTCTGATTTTTTTTTTTTGGGGTAATTTTTTGTGATAGAAAATGTAAAATGATTATGGTTAACATTTTCTCTTATTAATTTTTTAACTTATTTTATTTTTTAATGGGTTAAATTAGTTCCAACTTATTTCCCAAACGAGGCCACAAAACAGGATGATCTAAATAAATGCACTTTTAACTTTTTACAAAACGATATGCAGAAAAATAAAGAGGTTGACGTGACTCAAAAAAATAAAAAGATAAAAAGTATACTTATATAGTACACCCCGAAATAAAACCTAAATTAAGTTTTAGGATTTTTCTTAAGTGTGCAACCCTCAAGGTTGCACACCATGTGCCACTTACACAAAAAGTGTAAGTGGAAGGTGAAAACAAAAAGTAGGACTGAACACAGAAAGGCGTAAGTGTAAGGCGTAAGTTGCACACCATAACAGTACCCTAAGTTTTAATGGTAGTATTTTGTTTGGCATGTATAAAAATATCAAATACTATTTTAACATATTATTTTATTTGAGTCACAATTATTTTATTTAGATCATATCATCTTTCTATCATATTACTTCAATCTCAACACCAATCTAACATTTTTCGTAAAAAAATTAGAATATATACTAACCTAACACTTCAAACAATCCCTCGTATTATTCCACATTATTGTAATGTAATTTGAGAACCAAGTTGGGGGAAGTGGGAAATGCCCTAGAAAAGTCACCCCCCAAAATTCCCATTCCTCAATTCTTCGGATGGCCCACCAAAACCATTACCTACAAAGCTCTCTCTTTCCACGGACCTACGAAACCACGACGACGACTACGAGTTGTAGACTCGCTTTTTCCGAGTCACCCCACTCTCTCTCTCTCTCTCTCTCTCTACCACGCACACTCTTCCTCCTCCGCCGCCGGCGATCTCAGAAGCGATCATCAGGTACTTTTTCTCTCTACCACACTCTTCTCTCTCTCTCTAAAAAAACCATTTACGGATCCAATAGTCCACGACCCTGATCCGTGAATTCGGATCTCCATCATCGCCCCATGGCAAGAGCTGTCATACTCTTCCTAGGGTTTTTCCTCTTTCATTCGATTCAATTCTGTTCTTCAGATCCGACGTGTCCCAAGTCCAACACCACTTCTTTGCTCAATTTCCAATCTGAATTCATAATGCTTCAACACCAACTCAGAGGCCACTTTGAGTTGATTGATGATTGTTCTTTTAGGGTTTCCCAATTTGATATGCTTCAAGGCTCTGATGTGCACTTTTGGGGTGCGATCGGTGATGATTTCTCTAATTTAACTACTGGGTTTGTCATGTCTGATATGAAACTTAACCAAACTTATAGAAATGATAGCTTTGTTGTCAATTTGATGAAGAATGTGAGTTGGGTTAATGTCACCGTCGTTGCCGTTTGGGACGTACCCACGGCATCGGACTTTGGACATGTTGTATTGAAAAATTTGAGAAATGGGTCGGAGAATTCTGCCCCGTCGCCTTCACCTTCACCTTCATCGGGTGTTGGCGGAGACAATTCGAGTGTTTGGGTTGATGAGCAGCCCACAATGTTTGAGAATTGTAAGACTTTGTTACCAAATTATAGGATTAGGTGGACATTGAAGGTGGATGAGGGAGTAATTGATATTGGCTTGGAGGCTGCTACTGGGTATCAGGATTACATGGCCTTTGGATGGGCAGTACCCAATTCATCACCCAAGTTTATGCTCGGTGCTGATGTGACGGTGACTGGGTTTAAGGAGGATGGTATGCCATTTGCTGATGATTTTTACATTTCCAAGTATAGTGAATGCACTAGAGATGAGAATGGCAAAGTTCAGGGTGTGTGTCCCGACACGTTGTATGAAGGGGGGTCCGATAGTGCTGATTCGGTAAACAACACGAGGTTGGTTTATGGGCATAGGAAAGATGGGGTGTCATTTATCCGGTATCAGAGGCCATTGAAGTCGGATGCTGATAAGA
Source organism: Camellia granthamiana (assembly GCA_036172215.1). Lineage (NCBI taxonomy): Eukaryota > Viridiplantae > Streptophyta > Magnoliopsida > Ericales > Theaceae > Camellia > Camellia granthamiana. The sequence goes on along the minus strand of CM069913.1, from coordinate 48,725,805 downwards.
AGTATGATTTGTCGGTGAATCATGTGGATAACATGATTGTGATTTGGGCTATGGGTTTGATAAAGCTGCCTGATAGTATTTTTCCTTATTATCTTCCCAAAAATCATGGTGGGACTTATGGGCATTTGATGCTTAATGTTTCTGAGCGCGTGAATGATTGCTTGGGACCACTGGATGCCGAAGATAAGGAGGATCAAGATCTCGTCACTGCAGATGGAAATGCACCACTCGTTGTTACCACAGGCCCTGCTTTACATTATCCGAATCCCCCAAATCCTTTGAAAGTTATTTACATTAATAAGAAAGAGGCTCCTGTTTTGAGGGTAGAAAGGGGGGTTCGTGTGAAGTTCTCAATACAAGCTGGTCATGATGTTGCATTTTATGTTACTTCTGATCCGCTTGGTGGGAATGCAACTCTAAGAAATATGTCTGAAACTGTTTATGCAGGGGGGCCAAAAGCTGAAGGAGTCCAAGCTAGTCCTACAGAATTAGTTTGGGCACCGGACCGAAACACCCCAGATCAAGTTTACTATCAGTCAGTGTTTACACAGAAAATGGGTTGGAAAGTTCAAGTGGTTGATGGGGGTTTGTCAGATATGTATAACAACAGTGTTGTTTTAGATGATCAGCAAGTTACTTTATTTTGGACACTGTCAAAAAATTCAATATCTTTTGCAGCTCGGGGTGAGAAAAAAAGTCGTTATCTTGCAATAGCGTTTGGTAGTGGGATGATAAATAGCTTTGCTTATGTGGGTTGGGTTGATGATGAAGGCAAAGGGGGGGTTAATACCTATTGGATTGATGGAAAGGATGCCTCAAAAATACATCCAACAAATGAGAACTTGACATATGTAAGATGTAAATCAGAAAATGGCATGATCACTTTGGAGTTCACCCGTCCCTTGAATCCATCATGCACTGGGAGTGACAGGCCAGAGTGTAAGAATATTATTGATCCTACAACCCCTCTGAAAATGGTCTGGGCCATGGGTTCTCAATGGTCTGGAGACAATTTAAGTGAGAGAAATATGCATTTTGTAACTAGCAGTAGGCCAGTTCGGGTCCTTCTTATGCGTGGTTCTGCAGAGGCAGAGGAGGATTTACGCCCTGTATTGGCTGTACATGGATTCATGATGTTTCTTGCTTGGGGAATTTTGCTTCCAGGTGGAATATTGGCAGCTAGGTACTTAAAACATGTTAAGGGTGATGGATGGTTCCAGCTTCATGTTTACTTGCAATATTCTGGATTAGCAATTGTCATGCTTGGCTTTCTTTTTGCTGTTGCTGAGCTTCAGGGTCTGCATTTCGACTCAGTACATGTTAAGTTTGGAATGGCCGCTATTTGTTTGGCTTGTATACAACCAGTGAATGCATACATGAGACCTAAAAGGACAGCTCATGGGGAGCAGGCTTCCTCAAAAAGGCTTATTTGGGAGTATATTCATGTTATTGTTGGCAGATGTGCCATTGTTGTTGGGATCGCAGCTCTTATTAGTGGAATGAAGCATTTAGGTGATAGATATCGTGGCGAAAATGTTCATGGACTCGAATGGGCTTTGATAGCTTGGTTCTTGATTGGTGCTTTGACAGTAACGTATTTGGAATATCGGGAAAAAAGGCATAGGAGGGATAGAACTGCTGGAAGCAGCAATTGGGTGCTTGGAAATAGTGAGGATGAGGATATTGATCTCTTGAGCCCAAGTAGGGCATTTGCAGAAAAAGAATCATCTCAATCTGAAAGAATGGAAATTCAGCTAGAACCTCTTAGCAGATAAGGGATCTTTTGTTCAATTATTTTTTTTTAATATAGATTTGCTACTGCTCTTCAACAGTTTTGAATTTTTTTACTTACACAGAAGATAGCATAAGCTTGTTTATTTGCTTGTAAGGTTCTTGCCTTCTTGGATGTTACTGTTAGGGTTGAGTTTCACTTGCCAATCATTCTTATATTTCCCTCCAGCATTCATCCTGGAGATCAAATATCCTGACATGTATTTTGTATACTGGATACATTTATTTGCAAAATTAGAAACTCTCTCTCTCTCTCTCTCTCTTTGTGTTATGTGGTAAGGTTTAATGCAATATCAAAAACATGCTGTCTTATGCAGTCAAAGCAGCTTCATTTTTTTTTTTTAACTTTATACTTTCATAGTTAACTCTTCAGTGCCTTTTTTTTTTGTTCCTCTACAATCAACTTTCTAATCTTGTATTGTTTTGGTATGTTCTTGCTAATACCAGCAATGTAGGACATGATTTTCAGTTGATTGAACATTATATTTCGTGAATAGTTGCTGTTCCATTAACTCATCTTTACTTGTTTATTCAAAAACGTTTCTTTTTGTTAGTGATTACCTTACACAGGACACGCTTCCAAAATAGTATGGATTCACTCTGTTATGCTGAACTCTATTATATGGAAACCAGGTATATTCCCATTCATCAACTGAAAGTTTCATGAATACCACTTTTGCAAGTTGTTGAACCATTCTTGGAAGTCTTCATATTAGATAGTAGATATTTCCAGGCCTTGCTTCCTACATTTGGCTCCAAATTATCCATCTTCATATGACTTGTTTGTGATTTGATGAAAGAAAAGTTAATGTAGTGTAAGTGTAATCTCTTATCACTAGCACTTGATCTGTATTATTGTCCATCTGGAAAAACCGGACTTCTACTAGGCCTTAGAGAGATTTTAAAGTTTCTTTCATTATTTTACTTTTCAGCACAGTTGTGTAATATTTTCAGCACAACTAGCTCCTTGATGCATCAAGCAAAAAATGTGTTTATTTTATTAGTTGTTATAACAAGCTTATGATTAGCTGTAACAAAAATTTATTAGTTGCTATATGATCTCTTAAAGTGCTGCAAAAGGTTTGCTTGAATTCAAAAATGTACCAACAGTTTGGTACAATTTTGACATGTTTTATTGGGCTTTGTTTTTCCGTCCACGGTCTTAACATCTGTAAAGGTTGCCTAAATTTGGCAGAATTTAAATTGTTGATTTGCTACCTGTTCCTGTTGATTATAAACTTTGCATTTCATTTATTTGAGTGGTCTTTTAAACCCCTTTCCTTTTTGTTTGTGTAATGCAACTATATTTGATTTGTCAATGTTGTTGATATTGGAGATTAGTATATGTTTTGTGATTCCAATTTTTACTCAATCTTCAACACTCCCACCCCTCACAAACTCTATGGAGAGAAATAGGCTCTCAGATAAGTAACTTCATGTGGGAAACATACAAGAAAGGTTATATTTCTTGTTTTGCTCATGGTTCATTGAGTCTATTTGACGCATTTTTTCTTATGCTGAAAGTCGATAGTCAAGCTGAAGCACCCTATCAATTTTCTTAACTTTCATAAAAGTAATTTTTGTTTTCTATATCTTTCTTTTTCGCCTCCAAATTTAAAACTTCTATGCAAGGACTGGTGAACTCCATTTGGTCTTTGTTTTGCATGATTTTGTAATTCTCCCAGATAATTCTTGAGAAAAAAAATTGAAAGTCATCAGTAATGCTCTGAAAATAATGGTGTGTGATGGTCCTAAAATCTCATTTTCTCATAAAACAAACAACAAATTAGCCCAAGGATAAATATTAGAAAAATAAAAACTGAAAATAAAGATGGATCAGCTTAGGTAACTGTGTTTTATTGTGGTCGTGGTGGTTTCTTGTGCTGGCACTTGTGTGTTCTTTGTGTTGTGAGATTGCAATATCTTGAAAAAGGGTTTTCTTCTCAGATCATCATCAAAGACAAAAAAAAGTAAAGGTCTTGCAGTGGATACCGATTCAAATCAGGACATTTTGAGATATATGACATGTTTTCATATATGGATGGACTTGAAATAGCTTTAATTCAAGACTGAATTCTTGTGCGGACTCCCAAAACTATGAATTCAAATGCCATGGCCGAAGATCTGGTCAGGAACGATGTTTCAACTGAGCTGAACAAGGTAATGCCTTTTCATTTGGATGTATGGAGGATAATGATGTTTTCATGCCTCGTAATTTTCCATTGGATGATAATGAGGGCAAATTTCGGTTGTTGTTGAGGTTAAGAAAAAAGGGTTGTCACAACAAACATGCAAGTTATTTTGGGTCCAAATTTTTATATTCTTCATTTTTTATAATAAATATAATTCCAAATTTCATATTTCATAAATAACTATAATAACTAGTTAATAAAAGCTATTTTTTAACACAGACAGCATAAAGTATAGCATTATTTTCTAGAATGCTAACCAAAAAAATAAATAAATAAATAAATTACCTATCAAATAAAAAGGACACAACATTCATGTTTTTTTGACTAAAAGTTTATCATCACATCTCTACCAAACAATGGATGTTCATGGATCGGGTTTCACCATTCATCTGAGCTTAAGCATATTAGAAAAAATATATCTGCATCTGTCTGAGCGAACCATCGAAATAGTCCATTTTGTAGCAGATCGATTCTAGCCATTCAATTTTGAGGAGTTGAATGGATCTTGTCTAGCCCTACTGCTAAACCGTTGTCGGCTGGTCGACAAAAGTGGTCGATGGCAACAATGGTGGTTGGTAGCGACAAATGTGATGGCGGTGATGATATGAAAAAATAATAGACTCATAGTATCATTTTTTTTGTCCAAGTTACTATTTGGCCATATTTGTTTACTGTATATAAGGAGCAGATATAAGGGTAGGACTAGATATAATATGAGGTGGGTCCCACAGGTTTTCTTGTCTCCTTATATCCCCGTGTTTAGTTGCTCCGAATATGAGAAGTCTGAATAGTATATGATGCAAAAGGGAGAAATGCAATAGCAATCCCCCATGGTATTGTATATTCTCCACTGTCGGATATAGGAAATCTTTCATCCAAACGTCAAAAATAATTACTCTCACTTTATCCCATCATATATCATATCTTAATCAAACATAATATAAGTAATTCCACAGTATATATAATCCATCTCATATCCTACAACATATTATATCTCATCTTTATCTTTAGGTATTACATATCTTGCTCAAACTCTTATATCCAATCTGGACAATCAAACGGCCTTTGAGTCTTATAAATTTTCAATTTTGACAACTCATTACCTATTTTTTTGGTGCTTCTAAATGCATCACAAAATATTGGTTTCATGTGTTTTTTTATTATTTAATACCATTCCACCCTTAAAGTAAATTACCAAAATAAACCTCATTTGAAAGCCTAACCCTAACCCCTCTCAACTCTAACTACTACCTCCACTCTTCGCCGGCAGCACCAAAGCATTCTCTCTACCCACTTGCCACCTCTCGCCTTCCTTGATTCGCTTGCCGCCACTTTTTTTTCCTTTTCCACCACCGCCATCACCTTCATTCTATCATTGCTGCCACCTTCGCAACAACCTGCTCATCTCGCCGCCACTACCACCACTGCCACCACATGCTCTTCTTGTTGCTGTCGCCGCTTCTAACTCCTTTCATCACCGCTATCTTTACTGCCATCTTCTCCACCCATCGTCTCTTCTTCCATATCTTCTCATCGTCGCCCATACCTCCTTTGCTGCCATCGCAACCTCCATCTCACCATGAATCCCCAAGCCAACCCCCATTCTCTGTGAATTATCTTCTTTCTCTCCCTTAAACCCTAGATCTAGGGTTCTAGATCTAAAAATTTTAAAAACCCTAGATCTAGGGTTTAGGGAGAAGGAGGAGGAGAAGGAGGAGGAGGAGAAGAAAAAGAGGTGCGGGGGCTACAATCTATAGTAAGTTGCAAATCAGAAGGTGGCGGAGGGAGGAGAGGTGATGACGTTGCAGAGGTGGCAACGGTGAAAAGACGCAATGGAAGTGGGTCCGGCAGAGAAAAGCGATGAATGTGGAGATGGGTGGCGGGGGTGCTTCAGCAACGATGGCAGTCCCAACAATAGCTAGCTGAGATGGGTAAAGTTAGGAAAATTCTATTTCCATACACAACATTATTTTTGTGCACACACTTAATTATTTTTATTACAAATTTACCCTTAAATAAAATGATCAAAATAGACATCCATCTACACACTTAAATATTCAAAATAGAGATCTTTGTACACATCTTTTTCTTGTAAAAGTTCTCTATGCACATCCACTGTGCATTTATTCACACTCATTCTCACACATTCCACTCTTTTTCACACTCTCCATTACTACCTTCTTCCTCCACTATTTCTCACATTTTATTGCTACCTTCTTCCTTTATTCTTTCTCACACACTCTATTGCCTACCTTCTTCCTATATTTGTATCTTTTTAGGTTTTTTCATCCTCATACATAATAAAACCACATCAGCATATAGCAAGAACAAAATTGCCACAGTGAGGCGGTGGCATTGGCTTTGCAAACTCCCAGTTCCGGTAATCTAAAGGCTTTAGAGATTGTGGACGAAACTGTTGTGGCGGACGAAACTGTTGTGGCCAACGAAACGGTTGATTTTGATTGAAAGGCAGCATCGGCGGTGGTGGATAATTGAAATGCAGTGGTGGATGATTGAAAGTCGACAAAGGATTGTGTAGCTTGCTTTTCGTGCTCCTTTCAAATACGATAGCCCTATGGTTCAGACTCTCGTGGTTCTGAATCTGATTTCACAAATGCATCGTGAAATAGATAAACACAAATGAGTCTAAATCCGGCAATTCTTTTGGAAAATCGATTTTGAATCAAAAATGCTAGAAATGGATTGCATTACCAGATTTCATAGTCGCCACCTAAATATTTTTGAAAAATTTAGGAAACTCGTGACTCATGCCAAAGGCCACTTATCCGTTATCACCAAAGTGTCTTGACTCGGGAACTTAGGTATGAGAGGGGAAGGTCATGAATTGAGCACCTCATTCACCCGATCAAAGATCGACCTCTACTAATCATAGTGTGTTTTTTATGTACAATATATGCTCCTGTTTCGATTATTAGACTATATTTACTATGTGATGCACACAAGTATATACTAATTTGTAAAAGTTGGAACACTTTGATTTATGTTTGTTTTGAAAAGAGTTTTGAATACGCATCACTTAAAAAAAGTGAACTTGTATATACATTAGTCAAAACATCCCAATTTAAGCAATTAGCCTTCATCCATAGGCATTCAGACAGGTCTATCACTTAAGCACTTAGCCTCATGGATATGCTAGATATGGCAACAATCACACAGATGTGATATGTTAAAGCAATAAATGCTCACCCAGTACTCTAAGGCAAACCAAAGAAGATAAAAATAATTAAAAGAGATGCATGCTCCTAACAATGCAAATGACTAATGCAACACATGCAAATATGCAACTACTAGGCTTGACTACTAGCATGACATATGAATTAATTTGATAGTATACAGTTTAAGCACGTATTCAAATGAAGAATATGAAATAACCACAAATTTAGAATGATGTGACGAGCCTAATGCATGCAAGGCGAATGGATGCAAGTCATGGAAAATGCTAATTAAAACATGATGCTCTATATTATCCATTATAAGCGAGTAAGTAAAAAGGAGAAAGAAATGAGGGTTGGAAGACGTATGCATTATTACAATTTTGCCCTCGCGCAGGAGGGTCTGAATAAATGTCTTAGCTAATTACCGAATTAACTAACTATTACAATACCAAAATGAATTAACTACACTAGCTAATTATTACAAATTATTACAAGTTCGCTACTTTAAGTACAACATACTACTATAAAACATAATTTTAAACAGGCCTCGAGAAATGAGGGATGGTTCATGCATGAATACGATTTTTCATCCAAAAATGCCTCTATTCTGCTGCCAGAATGGTTCGGTTGTGCAGTTAGAAAATTGAACTATTTTTACCCCAGCCTCTCCTATGTTCTGCAAGGAAAATGGCACTGCTAGCCTAAAATGAGGTGGCCGGCCAGTAAAAGTGGTTGGTCGTACAGAGAGGTGGTTGGACGGCCACTAGTCTTGGGTTCTTCTCTGCTGCAATAGAAAAGAAACAGAGCACAAACAGAGTAATTTCAGGGGATGTTTGTCCACCCTGCCTCTACTTATCATCAAACAGATCAAAGAAGGGGTTGGCTTGATTTGCAAACCATCAATCGACGCAAACTTGTTGCGTGATGGTTTATGAATCAAGGGACAAAATCTCAATAAATGACAATGAAAGACCCACAAACCTCCTCCCTATCATGGAATTGATCAAGGGAAATGGTAGACCTTGAATCTTGAACCATTTTCATCACTAAAAAGTATGAAACGGCTCAAGACTCAATGGGTTCAACTAACGTTCGGTTGAACCCCAAACTTGATTTTATTCTCTTGTTCCATTTTAGTTCAATTTTATTGCCTCTTTTGATTACTTTCCATTCCTTAGTCATTTTAGTCCAAAAATGATAGTTAAGTCCACTAAATGGAGAGAAGTCTCAAACAAGAAGTTGTTTTGGGCATGAGAGAGAGGTAATGCCCTGGTAATAAACCTTCGAAGAGATTGTACCATTTAGCATTGAAGGGTCTCTTCCTCAAGCTTAAACAACACTTGGTTGAAAACAACTCTCAAAGAAATAAAAAGTCAAGAAATGAGGGAGGTTACAAAGGTAATTACATGTGAACACGAGTATGAAAAGCATGAAATAAATGTTATCAACTCAAATAGGTTGGTGGCTAAGGCCTAAACCACCAAACATATGAGGACAATTACACTACAAGCATGCTATACAAAGCCTAGATGAAATAAACAACCTGAAACAATCCTAAAATAGATAAAAACAGTACTAGAAATAACATGGAAGAGTTTGAAAAAGTTAGCTAAAACAATGGAGAAATTGAGCTAGTAAACAAGCATAAGGAGGAGTGGCTATCCCCTCTATTTTTAGGACCTCAAAACAACATTTTTAGCCTCTGAAAAAATCTGAAAATCAGTGGTAAAATGTTGAGAAAAAAATGGTAAACACAAGGGGAAAAGCTTAGGAAACAAGGTTCAAAGAAGGGTGATTAACCTTTCTACCTTTTATAGCTTTAAGCCACAAGTTTCAGCCCATAAAAATAGTTGAAAAATAGTCCAAAAATAGTAAATAAAGATAGGAAACAATTGGTGTAAAGAGCTAAGAGCTATACCTCTTAAAGAGGAGTAACACTTTGAGTTTCAAACCAACAAATTCCTACCCTCAAAAGCTGAAATTCAAGCTCAATAACCTTAGCAAAGAGTCCTAAAAATTTGGTTTATGGAGTCTAGGTAAGGTGTATATAGGTTGCAAGGTAGAGAGAGAGAGAAATATTTTTCAAGAATTTTGCTTCACAAAATTTTTCTAACCTAAATTCTAGAGGGGTGGTCAAGTATATAGAGAAAAATATGTTACTATCTCAGAAATATCAGTATAGAGACAGCTGGTGCAGTGCATGCACCTGTGGGGACATCTGGCATAGCTGGTAACAAAATATTTGTTCTACCGGAACAACTGGCCAGCCGGCCACTAGTTGGCCTGCAGACCTCTGAGTGGTCAAGCTTAGAAAAATACTATTTTGGTCCAAAAGTGGTGCAAGGATTGTATGCTTCTATAACTCAAAATCGGGGCTTCCTGTTGAGGAAATTGAGCGTTTGTCCAAAGTACAAATTCATCATTGGGTGAGCAATCGAAGGCGCACAAGTCTTAAGGGTGATCCAAAATGGAATGTCTATAGTTGCCCCTCTTTGATAAAACTCGAAATCATGAACTGACGTGAGTGAATGTTAAAGCCCAGAGACGACCCATTTAACAGGGCCGTAAGGCTTAAGCAAACAATCAAGACATAAAATTAAATTGGTTGAACTTGAAAGTTGCCTACATATCCCTTTGCAAGGAATCAAATCAGCGTAGTTCAGGGGTAGAATGCGAAATGACACATATGATGCGATGCAACAGTTGAGAATACAAATGAGCATACCACTAGAAAATGAGGTTCAATGTAATGCAACAAGTGAAATCAATAAATGAGAGAACTACGCTTCCGTGTACCAAAAACAATCCAAACTGCACTTTTGCGCGGAAAGGTTAACAAGAGACAAGCCAAACTACACTTCCGCGTAGAAAGGAGACAAGAACAACCAAACTACACTACTACGTAGAGAGGTGATCATAACTACACTTCTGTATAGAGAGGATAATAGGAAACAACCAAACTACGCTACCGCGTAAATAGGTGATCCTAACTACACTTCCATGTAGAGAGGATAACAGGAAACAACCAAACTACACTACCGCGTAGAGAGGTGATCCTAACTACACTTCCGCGTAGAAAGGATAACAGGAAACAACCAAGCTACACTTCCGCGTAGAAAGGATACAAGAAACAACCAAACTACACTACTGCGTAGAGAGGTTAAAGAACAAATCAAGCCACACTTCTGTAACAACCCCTATCCGTAATTAGCCACCAATCCGTATTTAATGATGTTAATGAGTAGATTAAATAAATTATGTGTTTATTCTGCACTTTGTATGATTTTGGCTTTCTATCTGTTACTTATAAAAATATCTATTTGGAATTTCACTTTAATATGTAAATCGAAAGCCTTATCGGCACCCGAAACCAAAGTTGACTACACCGATGTGTTATTTGGAATTTTTAGAATCATTTGGCAAATTTTATTAAAAATTGATTCAGATCGATTAATTAAGTTGTGTTTGGATAGACTAAATGCTCTAATTAATGTATTAATATATCACAAGTATATAAGTTGCCTTATAAGCTCATTTGTGCTCAACAAACTTGATTCAAGTGGGAAAATCTGAGAATTCATTCTAGAGTGTGAGTGAGACTCCATTTTAGAGAGAGAAAGTGTAGATTCAAAGAAGAAGTTAAAGATTTTACTTGAGTTCATTATCATTGTGCAAGAGCTAGATTAATTCAAGACTATAGGTATTAATTCAACCCATAAATTATGAATCTAAGTTATCAACATGAAGATTATATGTTTAAGGGTGTGTATTGAGCTTAGAAGGAAGATTTGAGTGGCAATTCATGCATGCATGTACATTTTCTTACAAATTGAGCATGATTTCCATAAATCCTCTCTTGCATGTTTGAAATTCATCTTCATTTGGAGAAATCATCAAGTTTCAACTTGTTTTGTGGTGTTTGATCATGTTTTAGGAAGCTCAAGACCAAGAAAACCCATGCATATTGTGTTCATGAACATTCATCATGTTTTAAGTTGAAATTGTGAGTTTTTAACAAACTCTTGGGCCATGATTTTATGAAATAATCCATAATTCTTCATGTTTTACAAGTTTACTATGTTATCTCAAGTTTTGGGGCCCAAGAGATGTGTTTTGAAGGTTGGAATTCGAGTTTTGAGCTCGAAGGTGCAATCTGGAAATTCCAGAATTTGCATCTACGCTTGAGCGTGGGAGTTCACGCTCGAGCGACCAATCTAAGTGTGTGCACTCCGCTCAAGCGACCAAAAGTCCGCTCAAGCGTGAATTGCAAGCTCCCAGAAGTTTCATGTCTTTTACAGATCGCTCGAGTGAAGAAATGTGTGCTCGAGCGACCATTCACATTTTGCATGTCCGCTCGAGCGAAGAAAGCTACGCTTGAGCGTGGACCTTATTTTCAGAAATTTTGCCTAAATGTTCCAAGGCATGTTTTGGCATCCTCATTGTATCTTAGGCATTCCTAAGCCCTAATTAAGCCATAGTAATGAGGTTATGGATTAGAAACACACTAAGGAACAAATGTACTAAGTCAAGGATTTGCAAGTGTGTGTATGTTTAAGCATTGTGATAAGAAAGAATAAGAACCAACGTAATGAAAGCTAAGCCGTGTTGGCCACATGAATGTGTAATGATAAGACGTGCTTGTGTTATGTATTTTGTGATTGTAGGTCAAGATTCAAGAATTGATTGACCGCTTACTGGAACCACTGTGAGTAACGTTATCGTAAAGATACGTTCATATGAATTATATTCTAAATGAAATATGATAAGTTCTGATTTCTGAAATGCTATCTGTTTTCGTGAACGAATATTCCATGTTTGAAATCTATTATGGCATCCATAGATAGTCCCAAGTCATGGGGGACGGCATGAAAATGCGAGTCCATGACATAATGTGATTACGAGATCTCGTTAGCCACTTCATTGTGGCGATATGTGTTTAATCGGTATCCGGAACCGATTACTCTAGTCGGAAGACGTTCTGTGATGTGTTCTATGGGATGTACCATTATTATGTTCTGATATGAAATTGATTACGCTCTGGTCTATTTTCTGCTTATGATATATTCGGATTTCGTTCACTAACCCCTTTACCTTAATGTTATTCATTGGGCTTTAGCTCACTGTGTGTATATATATATGTATAGGTGAGCATTCTAGAGTTCGAGTCTGAAGGCTTTTGCCTGGATCCGCGTTCCATTGTCAGCCAACCATTGTGCCTCACGTGGAGGTTCCCGAAGCGTCCTGTGTTTAAGTTCTGTGGTTTCTGTTTACATAAGACTTGATTTGATGTCGTTGGCTATACTTACAATACTGTAATGTGTGTGGGTATAATGTATGGTTGACTACCAGTTATGTATATAAAGTTTTAAATATTCTGTTTCATATAAGTCGGCACAGCTCATTGGACAACTATATTTATGTTTTTGCTTCCGCTAGCCCCTTAATTTTGTTAATCTGTTCAGAGGCCTTCGGTAATCCAAGGATTACTGGCCGATTACGATGCTAAACCTATAGGGGCGGGTTTGGCTCGTGACAACTTCCGCATAGTGAGGTACAAGAATGAACCAAGCTACACTTCCGCTTAGCAAGGAACAAGAATAACCAAACAACCAAGCTACACTACCGCATAGTGAGGTTAAAGAACGAACCAAGCCATACTTTCGCGTAGCGACGTTACAGAACAAACCAAGCCACACTTCCGTGTAGCTAGGTTAAAAAAACAAACCAAACCACACTTCCGTGTAGCGAGGTTAAAGAGAGAAAACCCAAATCACACTTATGTGACAATGGTGGATACAAAAATTGAAAAGCACAACGCACACGAATACGACACAATGTGACACAATGCGATATAATTGATATGAGTGCAATGCCAGCATGCTCCATGCAATAAAATAGGTAACAGAAGATGCAATGCATGTTCTATGCAAATACAAAATTGAAAAGATAAGCAGAAATCGGTGTCCAAAGGCACCCTGCAACAACCTCTGTTTTACTGCTCGGTGGCTTCTCAAAATGCTCAAAAGGATACAACTTGCTCATATATGAAATTAAGACATATTCATGCCTTGAAAGCAACCAGAACCGGAACGGTGTAACCGGAACACAACCTCGGGATCTTCGGAATCCGCACCAATTTCAATACCTCAATTCTTTTTCCCCAGATGAAAATAGGATCTTCCAGACATTGTTTGGACAAGAGAGCAACAAAAATCAACTCGGAACCACAAAAGTGGCCAGCCAGCCACAAAAGGGGTACGGCCGGCCAACAGGTGGACGGTTGGCTATCTGTGGCCATTTTGGGGGCAGTTTGGGGTTTTTGCCTTGGTTTTCATTAAAACAACACCCAAGCTTCATTTACATACACACACAAGACCGAAAATCCTCTCCTTCTTTCTCTAGGTATTTTCTCTCTCTAGATTTGCGCTTTATACATGTTTCCCAACGCCCAACGCAAAAACACTTTTAGCCTTCTACACTTTGAACCGATCAGATTTTGTTTTCATTGATTTTTTTTGGGATCACTTTAGGCTTACTTCTCTCGGGTTTTTCTTGGGTTTCACGTTTTTCCCCGGGTTTTGACTTTTTCTCCCATTTTCTCTCTCATAGGGTTGACTTTTTCAGGTTTTTCTTCTTTTTCCTTCACTTTTTCCATTTTTCACCCACTTTTCCGCACATTTTCCAGATGGCAAATGATATCCTACATGACGGCACCCCTCTTGAGGTGCCTGTACTTCCACTTACTGTTGAGATTGAGGAGCTGATAGTTGATGAAGCCAGCGGGGCGGCGGAGAATATTACCGCTGATTTTGAGGCAGATGAGGTCTTTCCTCCAGGGCCTAAGCCAGAGGTGCTGCCACTGAGGTTGAAGCCATTCGATCTGGCCACTTACCACCCACGCACGCATGCAATGGCACCTGGAGGCATGCTACGATTCGAGGACTTTATTGGCAGCGTGCCTGAAGATGTTTTGTTGAAGGAGTGGGCTTCGACCTATTTTGCACCTGGCTCTCACGATACTTGGCCAGCCGCACCTTACTCGGAGCTTTGGTGGAGACGTGGTGAGACACCACCAACTCCTTCCACTTTCTTCTATCTGGGAGATGATGATGACCCCTTACAATTTTTTGATGATCACTGGTTTGAGAGTAGGGGGTGATCCGATCCCTTTTGACATGGATATAGGCCGATGGAAGACGGTATGGATGTGTTTGCTCGGGGCACGCCTTCTACTAGATAGGCTGGTGATGGTGCGATGCAATTAGTTTTACGAGCACTTCTATGGGGAGCCAGCCAGAGACACAGGAGGAGATCGAGTAGTACAAGTATGGCTTTCCGATCTATCTTTTCAGTACCACCTTATTTGCGAATAGGTGGAATACCGTAGGGCTATATCTGCTGAGTACCCTTGTGACATTGCCCTCAATGCGATTCTACGACTGGGGTGGCACTAACCTCGCCACCCTCTATGGACATATGAGCTTTGGTTCCCGTATGAAGAGGAACAAGGTCAAAGGCTATTGGAGCGAGCCTGGAAGGTACGCACTGTACTTTCAATTTCTGTTTGCTTCTTATGCTTTCTGCTTTGCATTTTCTACTTTATATTTGCCGATGTATTGTGTTTTCTGCTTTGCACGTTCTGTCTTTATCACTGGTCACACACTATGCCTTCTGCTTTGCACTTTCTGTTTAATATCTGTTCACACATATTGATTCACAACTTATATGTGCCTTACAACTTTGGGTCTATGCCTATTTCCTGGCCCTCGCCCTAGTGCCAATGGATGAGATAGCACCGACCGTGCCCTACTTGTGGCGGTATGATGGTAGATGCCGCCACAAGCGCCGCAACGACATGGCTTTTGCTTACTATCACCGATACTTTGACACGGTAGTGGCTCATGAGGTAATCTGAAACTCACAGTCATTGCTACTTTATTTCCACTGCTACTATTCTGATCTATATCATGACAACTGATAGCAACGAACAACTTGTAAATTTCCATTTGTAGATCGCATGGCAGCCGTGGACGATGATGCGACTAGAGTACGAGACCAGTACACTGGATCTTGGGCTACCTCCTGGTATTGAATCCTGTTAGAGGGCCCATTCTGCCGGGCTTGGTTTTTGGGTAAGCGGTTCGTACGCCAAACCATGGGCCTACCTGCACCGGTTGTTCTTACTCCGCCCCTGATATCCATGCAGATAACCGATAGCCTCCTAGTTGACGCTATCGTTCAGTTTATAGCGAGGATGGACGTTGACTTCTTCAGAAGGGACGGAGATTACACGACCTTCATCCAGATTCATCTCATGCCGCCTCTAACCAGAGTTCGCGCAGGCAACACAACAAATACCCCATTGACTAGAGAGGCTACTCATGAGGTCGTTGGAGAAGCCCCTCCTACTGTGCATGCAGTCGGTTGGTCGGTGATTCCTATCGTGATTCCCTATTGGTGATCGAGCGGAAAGGCCTGTTAAATCCCAATGGAGCCACCGGAGGCGGAGCACGGGTATGTCAAAGCTTCAAGCGCACCACATGTATGGACCATGCTTTATGGTTGGCATCTTGCATTTCTCTTTTCAAATACTAATTGTTCAACTCTACTGGCAGACGCCTATGGAGTATACGGATGGTCTCTTTCAGCTGGTTGCCTCTTTGGTTCACATGGTGCAGAGGAGAGAGATGTTGCTTGCTCTTCACAGTATCTAGGTATCCTCTCTTCTTCTCGTGCGTTTCATTGCTTACTCATACTGTTGTGCTCCACACTACACCCGACATGCCATACTCCCACTAATACACGATACTCACACTGTATGCGATACTCACACTGATACACTGTATACTGACATGTATTCTGATATTGCCTTACCCTGCACTAACAGACTGCGCTTATGCTGAATTTGTCTTCTGTATCATACTCATACTGCATCTGATATTTTGATGCTTGTTTTTCAGATCCCACATACACCGATAGCACCAGCGGCACTGGCACCAGTAGCACCGGCAGCAGTGGCAATACCGGTGGCACCTCCTCTAGCAGCGGGGAGGAGAGTTAGACAGGCCCTAGCACGCTGCCAAGATGAGTGTCAAGATCGGGATAGAGGTAGGGGTGCTCAAGGCCGGAGCGGTGAGTCCTAGACAGAGGAGACCTCCTTCTCTTCGGAGCCAGTTTTGAGTGGAGATGATGCTGAGACTAGCAGCACTGAGGAGGCAGTGAGCCGACTCTCTGAGTCGTCTAAGAGCGAGGGCGATGATGTTGGCTCGAGGTCAGAGAGCGAAGAGGGTGCCGAGACCGGCTCTGAAGCAGGGAGTGGAGATGGCGATGTTGGCTCTGAGCCCGCTTCTTCTACTAACAACGGTGCTAATGGAGACAGTGCCCCTAAATTCCCACCGAGGAAGAGGACGAAGAGGGCCTCTCGAGCTTGATGCGACAGGCGCAGATTTTTGTACTCTTATGCTTATTTTCTTTTGTTTCGGTAACTTAGCACTTGTATAACTTCAGATAGGTTTGTTACCTTTGTTTTTGAAACACTTGTATTCTCTCTTTTTTGTAAAAACTATGATCAGGGTACAACCCTCTAGTTTGATAAAAAGAGCTTTGTTTGACATCATGAGCATAGCACCACACTTACATAGAATGAAAATTGAATGGTATTTGAAACCGAAAACACTTGCATTGGAATAATGTTCTTAACCGGGTATTGAGCCGACCAACGACTAAAATATAAAATACAACTCAATAAGTGGAAAACAAAGTAAAAACAACCTAAACACAGCTATTTCCATTTGCTAAAAACAAAAGACTCAAAACATGACCTTAAAGCACAAAGACCGGAACAGAACCAAACTGCCAAATTGGCAGGCTAACAAAAGGGGCCGGTTGGTCAAGTGTTGTGGCTCATCAGTTGGTTGACAGCTGGTATCCACTCACACAACCTTATCCTTTACAAAAGGTTTTCCTTCACTATTTCTTCGACAGAACCTCATTTTTGCTGCTGTTTTCTCTGAAAATTGAGATATTTCTTGCTGAGAAGCTCAAAGATTGGATAGCCACTTTGGTTGGCACGAAAAGGGTAAATTTTTGAGGTTTCAGCATAAATGCGCTTTTTTCGTTGAGCCGTATTTCACTTTGTTTTCCGTTCCTCCATGCCGTGGTCCAATGTTGGGACCCAAGTACACATGTATTTCACTTCGAAGCACAGGAAATGTGTCCGACTCTTGAAGAGTTTCAAGCATTGGTGGAATCCCGGCGCGATGAGGAGATCCTGTCTTAGGCCCGTTTTGGCCATGCCCAGGCTTTGGGACGGATGTGTGGGCTTACTTTGTACGAAGCCTGATCTTTATCTCATAACGGGGAGCTAGATATACCCAGCTTTATTCATTGATTTTCTAACATCGGCAACAGAGGCAACCTTTTTTAGCAAGGTTATCGGTAACATGCCCTCTGTTTATGTATGTTTACGCAGTTTTTTCTTTCCCCTATTTGTGACGGAGCCAACATTAGGTTGATTAAGGTGGCCCAATGCCTGAAAGAGGGTAAGAATTGCATTGGTTTGGCACTAGCCGAGACCCTAATGGGTTTAGACACTTTTCATCGATGAGAAACCACTCCATTCACAGGAAGCCCACTACTTCTTCAGGTATTGTTTCCCACCCTTTCTTATTTATGATTCTCACATCACTTGGCATTCACACTCTATTTTCTCTTAAAGCCTCTTTCTTTACCTTTTCTCTCAACGTGCATCTCTCTATTATTTAATCTCTCTTATTTTTCATCCCTTCCTAAGTGTGGCTAATGGATAAGCTGAAAGTGGTGGACCCTTGCCCCGAGTGTTCAGCCCGAGCCTACTTCTTCCGCTAGCGGCTAGTGGACTTTCCTTCAGAGGGATAATGGTGCGACTGGATGTGCAACAGATCGGTGGTCGACATTGCTTGGCATTGCCCCTGGCTTAACTTGACTGAGATAAGCTACAGCATGTCCCGACAGCTGGGTATATAGCTGATTGGCCTCACGCACTGTGTGTTCTATTTTCCATTCCAGTTCAGACGCCAGTTTGGACATGATCAGACCTGCCCAGAGGAAGGGATGGAATACTCGACTCTATTTTCCATTCGTGCTTCAAACTTGACTCGGTACCTCACTGCTTGGAGGACGAGAGAGCTTCTGGCTTCTGCAGTTAGCTTCAGTTACGCCCTTTCCGGCGAGTGCTGGACTTGGCTTGAAGACGAGGCACAGGTTGGGCCGACTTTGGCTGCAGAGACTTCCACAAACACGAACAGAGAACGTAGAATCACCTGACTTATCTATGCCCCTAGCTTATTGCTTTGACTTTTCTTTTCAAGTTTTATGATGTAAAAGTAACTTTGACTTAAATCAAAGAGTTGGAGAATGTACTTGTGTTGAAATCAATGGAATTAAAGTTGTGAGCACTATAAATTTTCCTTTTAATCCCAAAATGGTCTTAGTTGTAAAAGGCAAAATTTTGAGAAAAATCAATTCATTAAAACTTTTCAAAACAATTTTCGAAAATAGTCACCACCTGACACATACGGAATCAGCCCTTAAGATGTACAACCCCAAATCAAAATATCATAACACCGCCGGCCACTGCATTCACCATCACTGCTCTTCATTCTAACTAGCCTTTCTGCTAAAATGAAGATAATCACAACCAAGCTGATAGATGATTGACAAAGATGGCCCGATCAAACAAAAGGATAGGACAGTTGAATTAGAGATGGTTACGGCCGAACTTCAGGATAAAGTTGCCTACATATCCCAAAGATGGGAATCAGGCCTTACGTAGTTCGGTTCTGGTTCACTCGAGTGTTAACTCTCTCCTTTTGCGCTCTAACTTTTGCCAAAGTCGCCCTTTAGGGTTTTTAACCTTGCGAGCTCAGATTTTCTTTATTTATAATTTTTCATGCTTTAACTTTTGCCTAGGTCGCCTTTCTGGGTTTTTGGCTTAGTGAGTCTCTCAGAAATAATATTTTTTCAACTTGTCCATATTGATCGGCTGTGAAAACTCCAGGCCATCTAAGTCCATAAAGATAATTGCCCTTCGGATCAAATAGATTTGATGATGTAAGGACCAAGCCAATTGGGTCTGAACTTGCTCCTAGGGGAGCTCAGTTATCCTTCAGCACCATATCTCCTTCCTTAAGATTTCTAGACTTGACTTTCTTGTCAAAAGCCCTAGCAATTCTACGTTGGTAGCCCTGGATGTGATACAATGCCCTTAATTTCCTCTCGTTAAACAGCATCAATTCTTCGAACCTGCTCTGCTGCCAATCCGCCTCCGCTATCTGACAGTCGGCCATAATTCTCAGCAATGGTACCTCGATCTCAATCGACAGAACAGCTTCCATCCCATATACTAACGAATAGGGGGTTATCCCTATAGATATTCGAATTGACATTCTGTAGCCCCAAAGAGCAAAAGGTAGCTTATCCGGCCAGTCTCGGTAGGTTTCCACCATCTTCGCAAGATGTTTTTGATGTTCTTGTTAGCGACCTCAACAGCTCCGTTGGTCTATGGTCTATATGTTGATGACTTGTGAAAAGCCACTTTGTATTTCTTAAGCAGATCCACCACCTCTTTCTTGAAGTGTGAGCCGTTATCTGATATGATCTCGTTCGGAACCTCATACCGACAGATGATATTGTTTCTAATAAACTTGGCCACATGCGATGCTTTCAACACAACATAAGACAGAGCTTCCACTTACTTCGTAAAATAGTTAATCGCCACCAAGATGAACTCATGTCTATTTGATCCCTTTGGCGAGACTGCACCGATAATGTCGATTCTCCAAACTGAGAAAGGCCATGGCAAAGTCATGTTGTAAAGTTTTGATGGCGGGATGTTCATGCAATTGGTATCGATTTGACATTTGTGACATCATCATACAAAACCAATACAATCTTCCTCCATAGTTGACCAATAATAGCCTTGTCTGAGGATTTTCCGGGCTAGCATCACACTATTTATGTGTGCTCCACACTCTCCCCCGTGGATGGCCTTCATAAGACGCTTCGATTCTTCTTCTTCAACGCAGAGCTTGTGCATTCCTAGAAAGCCTTGCTTATATAGCTTGTTTTCGTAGATGATAAATTGGATGGCCAGACGTCGTATTCCTCGTATATTGTTAGCATTTGCCCTTGGTGGATACGTATCATTTTCTAGAAAATTTTAATGTCATAATACTAGGGGTTTTTGTCTTGAACCTCATCTATTGTGGCGACGGTCTCATAAGCCGGTGTGTATTTCTGTTCGATGATGATCGGATGCATCTTGACTCCAAGCGAGATATCTACCATGGAAGATAGAGTTGCCAGCGCATCAGCGAACCAGTTGTTCTCCCTTAGCAAATGCGCGAATGTTAGTTTTTCAAACCTCGAAATCAGAATATCCAGGATCTGATGATAAACCTTCATTTTCTCCTCTTTGACCTTCCAATATCCGTTTGCTTAAGAAACAACCAAGTTCGAGGCTCCAATGACATCCAACTATTGCCTCTAGTTCTAGGACAGCTTCTAAACCAGCAATACACACCTCATATTCTGCTTTGAGTTAGACACTTTGAGCCGGAGTTTGAAAGCTAAGGGTATATGAGAATCATTGGGTGCTATCAGCAACACATCTATCCCATAACCGTACTAATTAGACGCTCCATCAAAGTACATCGTCCATGTTTCCTCTTCTACCTGCAGAATGTCTTCATCTGGGAATAAATACTCCACTACCTCATCCCCTTCTATTGGGTGGTCTGCCAAAAATTCGGCTATGGCCCTCCATTTGACTGATTTGTGCATGACATACTTGAGATCAAATTCAAAGAGGATAAGCAACCAACGTGTTACCCAAAAGATAACCTAAGAGAGGGGGTGAATTAGGTTTTTATAATTAAAATTAATAACACCCTAATAAAAATTATGACTAGCACAATAGATAAATATAATTAATGAAATAAAAATAATTAAACAAGTGTCTTAACAACTATGTCAGTTAATGATTTTAGCACAGTAAAAATGTGAAATATGGTTATGGCAATTTAAAATAAAATAAAGAGATAAGGGAGAGAGAGGCAAACAAATTTATAGTGGTTCGGCTTCAACTCGGCCTACGTCTACTCCTCAAGCTTCATTTGAGATTTTCCACTATCTTCTAGCTTCAAAGGGGTGCTAGCAACCTCTTTACAAATGGAGCAATCCTCCATGGATTTTACATAGACTTCACAAGCCCAAACCCTTGCAAATCTTAGGTGATTCACAATCACTCTCAAGATTTCAAGAATACAGTGTTTGCAACACTTTTACAAGATGAAATGGTATTTTTGCTTTCAAAGAAAGCTATTAATAAATATCTCTCAAAGATAGATATATAAAATGAAACTTTGATTTTTCTGTAAATCTCACACAAGAAAAATGAGCTTAAAGTTATAAGGCTCAGTGTATAATTTCTGAGAAAAAATGTGAGTGATTATAGATCAAAGAATATTTTCAGGTTTTTTGTAACTTGTTTACATTAGAGGCTTTGATATATATAATGAAAATTATAGCCGTTTATAGCCGTTATATTCATTTGAATTTATAGCTGTTTATAGCCGTTGTAGTCATTTGAATTTATAGTTGTTTATAGCCGTTGTACTTCCATCATTACCAATTTAAATATCTTCCACTCCATCATTACAAATTTGAACCTTTTTCACTTGAACCTTTTGAACCTTTTGGCCTTTTGAACCTTTATAATCGTTTATAGCCGTTGTACTTCCATCATTACTAATTTGAATATCTTCCACTTGAACCTTTTGGCCTGCTGTTGTGCTAGGCTGTTTGAACCTTTGTTTTGGGCTGTTTGAACTCCTGATTTAATCAAATATTAAATACATTCTAACAACATTTAGGATAAAGGTTTAGGTGAGAAATAATGGGACAAAATAAATTTTGATTCTATTTTTCTCTTTCAAATAAATCATCAAAATAAATTTTGATTAAAATATAATTAAATAAATCATCAAAATAAATTTTGGATTCTATTTTTCTCTTTCAAATAAATTAAAACATAATTAAATAAATCATCAAAATAAATAAGTCTAACAATCTCCCCCTTTTTTATGATGGCACACAATGATATTTTGATTTGATTTGGGAGTAACAAGGGCTCCCCCTTAAGTCATGCTCCCTGAATTTAAGCTTTAATTAGAGATATGATATGAGATTAAGATATCAAACTATAAATACATAATCATCAGATTAGTTTTCAAATAATACCATAATTTGAAAATAATACCATAATACATAACATCATATAATTTCTCCCCCTATGACATTATCAAAAGGAAATCATGGGTTAGAATCTGGAGGTGGAGGAGGAGGAGGAGGAGGAGGAAAATGATAGTGATAAATGGCATCAAAAAATAGATAATTAAAACATATATATATATATATATATTACATAGCTATACAATATATATACATATATGTATACACATACAACGCTTCCGCGTTTCTCTCTTTTTTCGCAAAACGTGGTTGCCACGCGCCCTGGCTTTTGCTTCATTGGCCGACAAAAGCAGCTCGCCTCGATTGCCGCTCGCCTCGGCTATCTCTCCCTCATTGTCGTCTTCTCTTCAGCCTTCTTCTTAATTACACTCGTCTGCGTCTTCTTCTTCACCTTATTCGCTTCTATCTTCTTCTTCCTTGAAAGATAGAACAGAGAGACTGAGTAGAGCAGAAAGGCTGCCAAAAAACGACCCTCCTTTCAATTACATCTCTCTCTCCTACTACATGGCCTCGTCCCGTCCCCTTGCTCTCTTTCCGAACCTGAATGATCCGGTAAGCACTATTGGGCCGAGTGCCCTTACTCTTACTCTTCCTATCATTCCTCTTCCTAACCTTCTTATGATGTCGATTGAGCAAATCATGGCAACTCAATCTGACATAGTAGCCAATCATTTCACACTGACGTCCTGTATGGAAACGGTGACTGCAGTCACAAATTGGCTCACCGACTGCAGAACAGGACGAGTGAGGTCCATCAGGTCAACGCCCAACTCGCTCTGCTCCAGTGCATGTACAAGGATGCGCGAGCAGAGATAGGCGCACTGAAGGCCGAAAATAAAGAGCTTAAATGGAACACCACTTCCATGGCCCGATTTGGAGCAACGTCGTTCTTGGCTTTTAATAATCGGCGGGGAGAGCTCGTTCTCGACGAAAGCATGGGGGCAAGGACGTCAAGCGTCGCCCAAGGTGATAAAAAGAAAAAGAGAGCGGTAGAAGAGGCAAGGAAGTAAAATACGCGTAGGGCCAAAAAAAAAAATGAAGGGTTTGTTCGGTTTTTTTTTTTTTTTTTTATGTTTATTTTGATCGGCATATGGCCAAAAAAAAAATGAATGGTGTTTTTTTTTTTTTTTTTTTTTTGGAAATATTTGTATTTTGATTTGTTATTGTTTTTATGTTTAAGTACTGAAAAATGAAATTAAAAAGCAAAAAAAATAAATAAAAATTAAGCCTAATGGCAAAAAAAAAATGGAAAAGAAAAAATAATAATGGAAAGAAAAGAAAAAAATAAAATAAATAAATAAATAAAGGAAATGAAGCTTATTAGTGAAACTAAAAAAATAAATAATAATAATAAAATAAACGAAATTAAGCCTAATAGCAAAAATAAATAAAAAAAATCAATGCATGCAAAATTAAATTAAGCTCAAGATGCAGAACAAAAATACGTAGTTGTGAAAAACAAACTATTAAGGATAATAAATGTATGAATGACTTGACAACATTTAACAGATAAAATGTTTCCATATCAATGTAGCAATACGCATATATCATTTTAACAAAAATTCAAGTTTCACAGTCACAACAAAACTTTTTAAGTAGAAATCGACATTCTAAGCTCACCACGAATAAAATTGAAGCAATCCTCGCTTAGGGGTTTTGTGAAAATATCCGCCAATTGCTTGTCGGTGTTTACAAATTCAAGTACAATATTCCTTTTTTGAACATGATCTCTTAAAAAATGATGTCGAATTTCAATATGTTTTGTTCGTGAGTGTTGAACCGGATTTTTGCTTAAATTGATGGCACTAGTATTATCACATTTAATAGGGATATGATCATAATGCAAATCAAAGTCCTCCAATTGTTGTTTCATCCAAAGCATTTGGGCACAACAACTTCCGGAAGCTATGTATTCAGCTTCGACCGTTGATAAAGCAACAGAATTTTACTTTTTGCTAAACCAAGATACTAATGAGTTACCAAGAAAATGACAAGTGCCACTGGTGCTTTTTCTATCAAGTTTGCATCCGGCAAAGTCGGCATCCGAGCAACTAATTAAATCAAATGCAACACCTCTAGGATAAAACATTCCCAAATTTTGAGTGTCAACAAGATATCTAAAAATTCTTTTAACAGCACTAAGATGTGATTCTTTAGGATTTGATTGATATCTAGCACACATACAAACACTAAACATAATATCGGGTCTACTTGCAGTTAAATAAAGAAGTGAGCCGATCATACCTCGATATTTTGTTTGATCAATGGACTTACATTTTTCATCATTGTCTAGCTTAATGGATGTGCTCACAGGTGTTCCAACTATTTTTGAGTCATACATACCAAACTTTTTGAGTAGTTCTTATGTGTACTTAGCTTGGTTGATAAAAATTTCTTCCTTTCATTATTTGATTTGAAGCCCAAGGAAATAATTTAGCTCCCACATCATGCTCATCTCAAACTCACCTTGCATACACTTAGCAAATTCCTTACACAAGGTTTCATTAGTAGCACCAAATATAATGGCATCCACATATATTTGCACAATAAGTAAATCATTATTTTTAGTTTTAACAAAAAGTGTTGTGCCAATCTTTTCTCTAGAAAAATTATTTTCAATCAAAAATTTACTTAATCATTCATACCATGCACGAGGTACTTGTTTCAAACCATATAAAGCTTTTGATGGTTTAAAAACATGATTTGGAAAAGTACGATCTTCAAAACCTGGGGGTTGTTTAATATAAACTTCCTCATTTATAAAACCATTAAGAAAGACACTTTTTACATCAATTTGATAAAGTTTGAAATCTCTAAAACATGCAAATGCAAGTAACATGCGAATGGCTTCTAATCTAGCAATCGGATCAAAGGTTTCATCAAAATAAATACCTTCTTCTTGATTGTATCCTTGAGCAACAAGTCTAGCCTTGTTTCTTATAATTGTACCGGATTCATCAAGCTTGTTTCGAAAGATCCATTTGGTACCGATAATGGTGTGATCTTTAGGTTTTGGCACAAGTTCCCACACTTTATTTCTCTGAAATTGGTTAAGCTCGTCATGCATAGCTATTATCCAATGTTCATCGAATTCGGCTTCTTGAAAGTTTTTAGGCTCAATCTGTGAGAGAAAAGCTAAGTTACTACAAATATTTCTAAGTGAAGAGCGAGTTTCAATACCTTTTGTATGGTCACCTAGGATTAAATCCTTAGGGTGATTATGAACAAACTTCAATTCTTTTGGAAATTCATCATTGTTTCCTCTTTCTTCTTGAGGTAGGAGAATAGGTTGTTCAATCTCTTTGTTCAACTTACATGATTGGTTCTCTTCTTTGTAGATACTTGAATCTTCCACATTTGGCTCCAAATCTATATTAATACTAACAATTTACTTTTGAGCAAAGATGTTAGTTTCATCAAATGCCACATGTATAGATTCTTCCACAACAAGATTTCTTTTATTAAAAACACGATAAGCTTTGCTAGTTAAGGAATAACCAAGAAAAATTGCTTCATCAGATTTTGAATCAAATTTACCTAAGTTATCCTTACTATTATTATGCACAAAACATTTACAACCAAAAATATGCAAGTGACTAATGTTAGGCTTTCTATCATGCCAAAGTTCATAATGAGTCTTTTTAAGAATAGGTCTAATCAATGCACGATTTAAAATATAGCAAGCGGTGTGAACGGCTTCGGCCTAAAAATATTTAGGAAGATTATTTTCAGAAAGCATTGTTCTACTCATCTCTTCTAAAATTCTATTCTTCCTTTCTACTACACCATTTTGTTGAGGGGTTCTAGGTGCTGAAAAATTATGTCCAATACCATGCTCATCACAAAACAATTCAAATTTCTCATTTTCAAGTTCTCTACCATGGTCGGTTCGAATATTAGTAATAAGAAAGCCTTTTTCATTTTGAATTCTTCAATAGACTTTTGTGAAAGAAGAAAATGTTTCATCTTTGTGTGCTAAAAACATAACCCATGTAAATCTTGAATAATCATCAACAATAACAAGACAATAATGTTTACCACGTAAACTAGATGTTCTTGAGGGACCAAATAAATCCATATGCAATAGTTGTAAAGGTCTAGTTGTGGAAATATGAGATTTTGATTTAAATGATATTTTAGTTTGTTTTCCTTGTTCACAAGCACTACAAAGATGATCTTTTTCAAATTTAATTTTTGGAAGTCCAATGACCAAATCCTTTCTCAAAAGTTTAGCAATTAAATCTATATGAGCATGACCAAGTCTTCTATGCCATAACCAACTATTTTCATTATTAATATATAAACATTTAACATCACTAGCATAGAGATTATTACGATGAAAAACATAAACATTATCGTGGCGATTACCAACGAATAAAGCTTTATGATCATTTGTACTTTCAATTGTGCAATGTGATTTATCAAAAATAACTTGATTACCTTTATCACATAGTTGACTAATACTAAGTAAGTTATGCTTAAATCCATCAACAAGTAAAACATTTTCAATAGAAGGATTATGAGAAATACCGATGCTACCAATACCGATGATTTTTCCTTTCTTGTTGTCTCCAAAAGTAACAAATCCTCTATCTTTCGATGATAGTTTAGTAAAGAATGATTTATCTCCCGTCATGTGTCTGGAACATCCACTATCAAGGTACCACTTCCCTTCTTTAGCTTTGAACTTAAAGCAAACTTACAAGATGACAATCAAGTGTTGGTTTTTGGTACCCATAGTTTCTTGGGTCCTTCTTGGTTAGTTTTGTTAGATCCCTTAACAATCCAAATCTTTTTAATTCCCATGTTTATATTATTTTTGAATGGACAAGAAGATATATAATGGTCTTTCTTTCTACAATAATGACAAGTAATATGAGGGTGAGTCATGAGAGGTGCCTTTTCAAAAATTGTATTGAGATTCTTTTGTTTCTTAATAGGGTTATATTCAATACTCGCTTTATCAAAAACACATCTTTGATTTCCAAAAAATATGTTGAGATTATCTCTACCTTTTACAAAATTTTCAAGTGTTTTTGTTAAATTATCAACATTATTTTTTAAAGTAGTTTTCTCATTAGAGATAATATCAAAATCATTTTTCAAAATAATTTTTTCTTTCTTTAATTCTTCTACATTAATAGATAAAGATGCAACAGATTTCTTCAACACATTATTTTTGGCACAAACTTTTCTAAATTCATCTTGTAGTTCATGGAATGCACTTTCAAGTTCTTCATAAAGAGTAGTTACCTCATCTTGAGTAGAGTCTTCATCTTCAAGAGCCATGAGACATAAGTTGGCTACTTCATTTTCAATTTCATCACTTGAGCTTTCATCTTCACTTTCTTCCCAAGTTGCTACCATGGCCTTTTTTTTCTTTTGTAGTCTTTTCCATGATTCTTCAATTTTGGACAATCCATCTTCATATGTCCAGGATTTTTGCACTCATAGCAAATAATAGGCTCTTTCTTGTTATCTTCGTTGTACTCTTTCTTGAAAGGTCTTCTTCCTCCATAATTGTTTTTCTTGAAGTGTTTTTTGAGATTTTTACTAAACAAGGCATAGCTTTCATCCTCACTGGAGTTTTCATGTTCTTTTTCATTCGATGAGGCTTTGAATGCAATGCCACTTTTCTTTTTGTTTTCAACATCCTCATGTCCTTTCATGGTGATCTCATGAGTCATAAGGGAACCCATAAGCTCATCCAATCCAAGTGTGGAAAGATTTTTGGCTTCTATAATGGTCATGACCTTTGCTTCCCAATTCTTTCATAAACACCTAAGAATTTTTCTTCCAACTCACTGTTAGTATAAGTTTTGTCAAGAGATTTCAAAGAGTTTACAATTTCAGTAAATCTAGTAAACATACTTGAAATAGATTCATTAGAGTTCATTTTAAACAATTCATAACTATGAACAAGCATATCAATACGAGATTCCTTCACTTGGTTTGTACCTTCATATGTTACCTCAAGTTTGTCTCAAATTTCTTTGGCCGAATCACAATTTGAAATTCTATTATACTCCTTAGAGTCTAATCCACAAACAAGGGTGAGTTTGGCTTTAGCATTGGCTTGCAATAATTTATGATCCCTCTCATCACATTCATCTTCAGTTTTAGGTACACTAATATTGTCTACTAATTTGGTAGGAATTTTTGGACCTTTGGTGACAATAATCCACATGGCATAATTAGTGGCTTGTAAATATAGGGTCATCTTATCCTTCCAATGACTATAGTTGTTTCCGTCAAACAATGGTGGCCTATTTGTGGCTTGTCCTTCAGCTAAGGTTGCCATAGATCGAAACTCCTAAATGGTTAAATCTAAAACAAAAGTCTAGGCTCTGATACAAATTGTTATCCAAAAGACAACCTAAGAGGGGGGTGAATTAGGTTTTTACAATTAAAATTAATAATACCCTAATAAAAATTATGACTAGGACAATAGATAAATATAATTAATGAAATAAAAATAATTAAAACAAATGTCTTAACAAATATGTCAGCTAATGATTTTAGCACAGTAAAAATGTGAAATATGGCTATGGCAATTTAAAATAAAATAAAGAGATAAGGGAGAGAGAGGCAAACAAATTTATAGTGGTTCGGCTTCAACTCGGCCTACGTCTACTCCTCAAGCTTCACTTGAGATTTTCCACTATCTTCTAGCTTCACAGGGGTGCTAGCAACCTCTTTACAAATGGAGCAATCTTTCACGGATTTTACACAGACTTCACAAGCCCAAACCCTTGCAAATCTTAAGTGATTCACAATCACTCTCAAGATTTCAAGAACACAGTGTTTGCAACACTTTTACAAGATGAAATAATATTTTTTTCTTTCAAAGAAAGCTTACAATAAATATCTCTCAAAGATAGATATATAAAATGAAGCTTTGATTTTTTTGTAAATCTCACATAGGAAAGATGAGCTTAAAGCTATAAGGCTCAGTGTATAATTTCTGAGAAAAGATGTGAGTGATTATAGATCAAAAAATATTTTCAGATTTTTTGTAACTTGTTTACATTAGAGTCTTTGGTATATATAATGAAAATTATAGCCATTTATAGCCGTTGTAGTCATTTAAATTTATAGTCGTTTATAACTGTTGTACTTCCATCATTACCAATTTGAATATCTTCCACTCCATCATTACAAATTTGAATATCTTCCACTTGAACCTTTTGAACCTTTTGGCCTTTTGAACCTTTATAGTCGTTTATAGCCGTTGTACTTCCATCATTACTAATTTGAATATCTTCCACTTGAACCTTTTGAACCTTTTGGCTTGCTGCTGTGCTAAGCTGTTTGAACTCCTGATTTAATCAAATATTAAATACATTCTAACAACATTTAGGATAAAGGTTTAGGTGAGAAATAATGGGACAAAATAAATTTTGATTCTATTTTTCTCTTTCAAATAAATCATCAAAATAAATTTTGATTCTACTTTCTCTTTCAAATAAATCATCAAAATAAATTTTGATTAAAATATAATTAAATAAATCATCAAAATAAATTTTGGATTCTATTTTTCTCTTTCAAATAAATTAAAACATAATTAAATAAATCATCAAAATAAATAAGTCTAACACAACGAGCTAGCCTACCCGTAAGTGCGGGTTTCTCAAAAAGATATTTGATGGGATTTAATCTCGAAAAAAGGATTATGGAGTGATCTAACAAATAATGCCTCAACTTCTTGGTAGCCCATACCAAGGCTAAGCAAGCTTTCTCGAGAGGAGTGTAGCGGGTCTCATAGTCCAACATCTTCTTGCTCAAATAGTACATGGCCTTCTCCACTTTATCTTCAGATTTTTGAGCTAGCATGCACCTAATGGTTGAATCTGTTACCGACAAATAAAAAATCAAAGGCTTTCTCGACTTTAGCGGCCACAACACAGGCAGATTCTAGAGGTATTGCTTGACCTGCTCAAAGATAAACTGACATCAATCATCCTATCAGAACTTCTTCCCTTTCTTTAGGAGACCAAACAGTGGTTCACAAGTTAAGGTTAATTTGGAGATAAACCGTCTTATGAATTGCACTTTGCCCAAAAAGCCACACACCTCCTTTTCATTCATTGGTGGTGGCATTTCTAAGATGGCCTTGATTTTGGAAGGATCTACTTCAATTCCTCTCTGTGTGATCAAAAATCCCAACATTTTTCCTACTGTCACGCCAAAGGTGTATTTCTGTGGGTTTAACCTCTGTTACCCAAAAGACAACCTAAGAGGGGGGGTGAATTAAGTTTTTACAATTAAAAATTAATAATACCCTAATAAAAATTATGACTAGCACAATAGATAAATATAGTTAATGAAATAAAAATAATTAAAACAAGTGTTCTAACAACTATGTCAGTTAATGATTTTAGCATAGTAAAAATGTGAAATATAGCTACAACAATTTAAATAAAATAAAGAGATAAGGGAGAGAGAGGCAAACAAATTTATAGTGGTTCGGCTTCAACTCAGCCTACGTCCACTCCTCAAGCTTCACTTGAGATTTTCCACTATACTCTAGCTTCACGGGGGTGCTAGCAACCTCTTTACAAATGGAGCAATCCTCCACGGATTTTACACAGACTTTCTAAGTCAAGAACACTGAGTGTACTACACTCTTACAAGGTTAAAAAGAATGTATTTTTGCTTTCACAGAAAGCTACAAGAATTATCTCTCAAAGATATATATAAAAATGAATCTTTGGTTTTTCTGTAAACCTCACACAAGAAAGATGGGCTTAAAGCTATAAGGCTCAGTGTATAATTTCTGAGAGAGGATGTAAACAAAAATTGAAGAATACTTCTTAGAGAATAGATGTGAGTGATTATAGATTAAAGAATATTTTCAGGTTTTTTTTTTGTAACTTGTTTTACATTAGAGGCTTTGGTATATATAATAAAAATTATAGTCGTTTATAGCCGTTGTAGTCATCATTACTAATTTGAATATCTTCTACTTGAACCTTTTGAATCTTTTGACCTATTCATTTGAATTTATAGCCGTTATACTCCATCATTACTAATTTGAATATCTTCCACTAACCTTTTGAACCTTTTGAACTATTCATTTGAATTCATAGCCGTTGTAACTCCATCATTACTAATTTGAATATCTTTTCCTCCATCATTACAATTTGAATATATTCCACTTGAATCTTTTGAACCTTTTGAACTATTCATTTGAATTTATAGCCGTTGTAACTCCATCATTACTAATTTGAATATCTTTCCCTCCATCATTACAAATTTGAATATCTTCCACTTGAATCTTTTGAACATTTGTTTTGTGCTGTTTGAACTCCTGATTTAATCAAATATTAAATACATTCTAACAACATTTAGGATAAAGATTTATGTGAGAAATAATGGGACAAAATAAATTTTGATTCTATTTTTCTCTTTCAAATAAATGAAAACATAATTAAATAAATCATCAAAATAAATTTTGGATTTAAAATATAATTAAATAAATCATCAAAATAAATTTTGGATTCTATTTTTCTCTTTCAAATAAATTAAAACATAATTAAATAAATCATCAAAATAAATAAGTCTAACAACCTCAATCTGTATTCCCTAATCTGTTGAAAGAATTTTTCCAGTGCAGTGTAGTGGCCTTCTCGCTCTTTGGTCTTGACAATCATATCGTCCACATACACCTCAACCTCTTTGTGGATCATGTCATGCAAAATGATGGTCGTAACCCTCTGATATGTAGCCCCATAATTTTGCAACCCAAAAAGCATAACTTGATAGCAGTAAGTACCCCACGGCGTAGTGAATACGATCTTTTCTCTATCCTCCGGTGCCATCAGAATCTGATTATACCCAAAAAAACCTATCCATGAATGATAGCAATGTATGGCCCGTGGTGAAGTCTACCAACTCATCAATGTGCGGCAATGGAAAGTTGTCTTTCGGACTAGCTTTGTTCAAGTCCCAAAAGTCGACACAAACTCGAATTCTGCTGTCTTTTTTAGAACTGGGACAATATTGGCTAACCAGGTTGGATACTCGGACACTAACAAGAATCCTACATCAATCTGCTTGGTGACCTCTTCCTTGATTTTCAATGCCCAATCCGGACTGATTCTGCGCAATTTATGTTTGACTGATAGGGCCATAGGGTCAAGAAGGATCCAATGCTGTACAATCTTAGGGTCGATTCCAGGCATGTCTTCATAGGACCACGCGAAAACATCTTTGAAATCTTTTAATAAAGAGATTAAACGCTCTCGTTCCTCCGAAGACAACGGGGACCCGATCTGGGCCAAGCGTGGATCCTTCTCAGTACCCACATTAATGGTAATGACTTCATTAATACAAGGCTTAGCAAGCATTTCCTCCTATTGATCAATTAAGTTTTTCAAAGCCAAAGGAATTTCTTCCTCTTCGTTTTCATTAAAATTCTGAAAATCTTGGTCAATACAATAAATCAGCGCCACAGAGTAGTACACAGAATCTGCAGTGTTTGCATTTATAAGTTTCAGCTTTTCAGTTACAACAGACTCAAAAGAGAAGGAAAAAGAGGACCTCGACAGGACCTTAGCATCTGAGTTACCACCCCCGGAAATACTAGACTCAGACTCCCTAGACTGACTTGAATATGATTTCGACTCTACAGACTCAGTGGAATCAGATTCTAGCTCATCACCCGATTCAAAATTGGAAAAAAAGCCTTTCTTCAGTTGCTAAGTAAGACATGGTGCCCTCAATGCATCCAGAATACCACTGGTGG
Source organism: Camellia granthamiana (assembly GCA_036172215.1). NCBI lineage: Eukaryota > Viridiplantae > Streptophyta > Magnoliopsida > Ericales > Theaceae > Camellia > Camellia granthamiana. The sequence goes on along the minus strand of CM069913.1, from coordinate 48,692,608 downwards.
GATCCATACCTGATTCATCTCTGATCATAAAGACAGTAATGTTATCCCCTAAGCTCTCTGTGTCGGTTACGGGATCTATCAAGAGATCAGCCAGTGTTGCCCCTATGTCAACCTCACTGTTGTCTGAGTCATCTTCTTTGCTCCATCCAGTGTTGATGCTTGGTTCAGCCTTTTTTTCATCACTGTCATGCAACTGATAGTCAAAGAAGATCTCAAACCCAGGGACACACTTCTTCGAGGAATTTACCCAAGGCTCGAGAAAGCCACAAAAGGGGAAATCCTCTCATTCTCTAACAAACTGCCCATTCAGCGTTCCCCGGATTGACCTGTAGACGAGCTCATAATGCTTCCCAGCTCTCTTGGCCTTGGTTCTATCCCTCATTTCTTCTCCCTTTCTTATCCAGTCCTCTTTTGTGGGCACGTAGCCCAACCCAAAGGCATGCGGGTTGTGTGGCACCTCTGCTAATGCTACAACACCTTTCCGCCCATTCCTTCTGAGCCCCATTCCTAGAACATACCACACCTTGTTTATGAAGTAGATGGATTGGGCACTGACGTATATGCCTTCGTCCACGGCTAGTACTTTTGCATTACTCGAGCTTCTGCCAAAGTGAATCCTGAGAGGAATACATCATCATTGCCATGATTGATCTCTAGCAATGGTGTAGTCACCTTTGGTGGTGGATGTATGGATGAATTCTCAAAAACTGTTGCTACTCCTCTCTCATGAGGCTACTTTAGCATGTGATAGAGGGTGGTGGATATAGCATTCACGTGATATAACCAAGGCCTCCCTAACAGCAGGTTAAAGGTAGCTAGCACATCCAGTATGTAGAACTCGATCTCTTACTCGGATGGGCCCACCTGGACTCGCACTTTCACTGTCCTCATGACCTCTCTACTTGTATTGTCATGCGCCCGTATCACCTGGGCCGTAGGGATGAAGTCTGCCAGTTTGAGGCCTATCGTATAGGCAGTGTGGGAGAGACATACATTAATGGCAGAACCAGTGTCTACCAACTCCACTGGCACCTATTTCCCTCTACATTCCACAGATATGTATAATGGTTTGTTGTGAGCAAACCCTTCCAGTAGTAACTCTTTATCAGAGAAAGTGAGCATTGGCTTGGTTCCACTTGGAAAGACTAGGCCCATAAGTTGCTCGGGCGTTGTATCAATGGACAATTTAGCTTTGTCCATTACCGACAATACTGTCTATCAGTGCACCCATGAAGCCATAAGGAGTCTCTATATAGAGATATCAACTTGAATCTTCTTAAGTTGCTTCAAAACTAGCTTTTCTTCCAACTGCTTCTTCTTCTCTTTCTCGACCTCTCGGTCCTTTCCGGATGGCTCTGCTTGATCCAGGTGTGGAAGTTTAAAATACCGTCCACTTCTTGTGAGATGGTTTATCTCCTCAGAATACCATGTATTATCCGGGATGTAGTCCTCCCAGTCTTTGTTAGTATGGGCCAGATGCAGATCACTATCGTCCCATCACTTGCCATCAGCTGTCGACAAACAATTGTCCGGCTCTACTTGAATCATCTTTACAGTACAAATGTCCTCTTCAGGGCGACATGCTATTACTATTTTCTAGCTGTTTTCAACTTTTTCTCTCTCAAACTGTCTCAGTGCAGCTTCATGTTCAATATCTGTAGTCTTCACAACACCCACTTCTTGGGTCAGTTTTTCCACGCATGTACCCTCTGGTAGTTTTCTTTTTCAATCAGCCTTTTCGGCTACCACAGTTATTTCAGCTTTCTTTCCCTCTAGTTTAATCCCAGTCTTTTCTTCCTTGTCCGACTTATCACTCAGCCACCCGACATTATCAGTCAATCCGTTCAGGTCAAACCACCCGATTTGTACATCTCCTTGGTCATGCTCATTGAAGAACTGCAGGTTGTCTAGATCTTCTTCGAGATTTACAAGGTCATCCAACCCCTGGTGCGGGCTATCCTTCCTGACCACACTAATGTCTACTGAGGTTAGTAGCACCATTTCAGGCCTAGTTTGAATGGTTAGCACTATATAGCAACTCGGGTTATATGCCTTTTCAAATAAGTCCCCAGGACTCTGACGACAAATTAGTACCTCCCTTCGTGGTCGACATCTCTTCTACTACAAGTGTTGTCACCCCTAATCTGCGAAGCTCAAGTTGTAAGTTAGATGCGTCCATCATGCACAAGTCTGTGTCCTCAAGAATGAACAACATCGAGTTCGGTAGGTGGGAGGAGGTAATGTAGATGCTGGGGTCATAGGAGGTAGACAGTATATGAATAAAGTGAAGATTTCAAGGTGAAGGGACTTGGTTATGGGCAGGGAGCGGGTTGGTAGTTACATTTGGTTTCTGGAATGGAGTAACGACTTTCTTGTCAATGAGATCTTGAATCTCATGACGCAAGCAGAAGTATCGGTCGATTTCATGACCATGCTGCTGGTGGAATGCACAGTATTTTATGGGGTTGTGCATGGGCAGAAGAGGGTCGAGAAGTGGGCGAGGTTCTAAGGGTTTTAGGTGCCCTTTCTTGATCAGCACTTGCATAGCTTTGGATAGGGTCATCTATAGTGGATGGTAAGTTCTACTCATAGATCGGGTAGGGTTGGGTGGTGTTTGTGGTCCCATGTTGGTGAAGGGGTCAGCAGTTTTTGTTGCGGTGACAACACTTACGTCAGATGGCCTCGCAGTTGTGCTACTGCTGGCAATATTAGAAAACAAACGGCCTCTTAGTCGGCTCCTTATCATTAGTAATAATCCCCTGTTTCATGGCATCTTCAATTTTCACCTCCATTTCATGAAGCTCTTTGAAGGCAAATAGGGAGAGAACAATCATTTTCTGCAATAACTTGCCATGCAGGTTCCAAATAACCATTCTAATTTGGTCCTTTTCTGAAGGTTGAGTGTTCATCATAAACGCTTTATCCCTCCATCTTGTCACAAACTCGGACAAACCTTAATTTGGCTCTTGACGCGTCGCCTCAAGATCACGAGTCGTGACCTCGATTTGCGTATTGTAAGAGTACTGAGCAATGAAGGACTCGGCTAATTCCTCCCAGTTCTGCTTTGTAGAATCTTCTAACTTGGCGTACTAGATGGCCGCTATACCTGACATAGTGCAACCAAAGAGAGATAGCTTTTGCAATCTAGTCAAACCGATCGGCAACAAGATATCTGAAAACAGCCTTAAGTGAACCATCGGGTCCTCGGAACCATCAAAGCGGTCAATATGCGGCATCTTAAACTGCTCTGGTAAGGTATACACAGATTCGGTGTACCCATCTTCTATGTCAGGAAGAGAGTTAACCCCTTGCACTTTTTTGAACAACTTCTTCAGTTTATTGATTTTGAATACGGTCAGGTCAACCTCAAATTTGAATGGTGCCTTGGTTTGATAGATCAGGTTCTGGAAGCTTATGTTGGGATAAGTTTTGCTTGGACTGGGAAAGTCGGAACACCTTCGGTTTGTGGATCTTGAGTAGCAGTAGTATTAACAGTGGCACCAAGCACAGGAATAGCCGCGACGGGTACATGTGATGCAGAGGCCGCAGCCAGTTGCAGTTGCTATTACTGTAGCCTAGTTATAACCTCAACCTGATGGGTCGTATCATGTTGTAGTGTCTCAATTGTTCGTTGCAGATGTAATATTAATTCCTCCATATTTGCTGGGGGATACTGTGCCATTGGAATAGGTGACTGTTCTTGAGCTGGACTGAAAGTAGATGACTGTTTTTAAGCTGGACTGAATATAGAGTAGAGAGGTGGTTGTTGTAAGAACGACACTGGTGAACCTTGCCTGACCGTCCTTCTCCTTGTAACCGGTGACAATGAGGCAAACACTGGTCGTCCCTGAACAAGATCTCCGACCTTGCAAAGTCTTCCGACGCGGGTCCAGAGTACTTGGGGGATATCAGAACCTTCTGAAACTATGATTTAAACTACCTAGCAAAAAGAAATAAAGAAAGAGAACAGTAATCAGAAACCGTACAGCACCTCAGTTAAGATGTTATCAACACAGACATGATCAAAGCTGTAGGACTATACTCCACACTGAATTCTGCCCCCAAACTCTACCACTGATATGAACATTCCTGTACAGTTTCACTGTAAAGCACATACCAGTTAAAAGAGAACCAAAACAACCCTATGAGGGAGTAGGGTTACCCTATCGTAGTTTTTGTCATGAACTAGGATTCACTACTTCAATCAAGCTGTTTCACGCAATCCTGCATATGGGTGAGCGTCATGTCCTAGTTTTGGAAGAGTCACTATGGCTTTACTATATGCAGCTAAGCCAATTGGTCAAAAGGGTACCTCAGCAAGACTACCTAATAAACCTCTCACACCTAACATCGAGAAGTGAAAGGATGATCAAGTGGTACAGTGGTAGTGCAGATCCAAGGGTTATGTTTTTAACATGGCAGAGCCCACGGTCGGTCAGCCTTTTGGCAAGCCTTTGACAAACCGTCCAGGAATAACAGATGGAAAACACCGTGAATTAAAGCACCAACGCAAATGCAATGCAAAGAACATATATCTGTAAATAAAATTTCACATCATGAAGTTCGAGTCCAGTTCTTTAAATCCCCAGCAGAGTCACCACAAACTGTAGCTTGCTTTTCAAGCTCTTTTCGAATACGATAGCCCTACAATTCGGACTCTCATGGTTCTGAATTTGATTTCACAAGTGCAATTTGAAATAGATAAACACAAATGAGTCCAAATCTAACAATTCTTTTGGAAAATCAATTTTGAATAAAAAATGCTAGAAATTAACTGTATTGCCAGATTTTAGAGTCGCCACCTATATATTTTTAGAAAATTTAAGAAACCCGTAACTCGTGCCAAAGGCCATTTATCCGTCATCACCAAAGTGTCTCGGCTCGCGAACTTAGGTATGAGAAGGGAAGGTCATGAATTGAGCACTCTACTCACCCAATCAAAGATCGGCCTCTATTAATCATGATGTGTTTTTTATGTACAGTATATGCTCATGTTCCGATTAATAGGCTATCTTTACTATGTGATGCACACAAGTATAGACTAATTTGCAAAAGTTGGAACACTTTGATTTATGTTTGTTTTGAAAAGAGTTTTGAATACGTGTTACTTAAAAAAAGTGAACTTATATATACATTAGTCAAAACATCCCAGTTTAAGCAATTAGCCTTTATCTACAGGCATTCAGACAAATATATCACTTAAGCACTTAGCCTTATAGATATGCTACATATGGCAACAATCACACGCATGCGATATGCTAAAGCAATAAATGCTCACCTAGTATTCCAAGGCAAGCTAAAGAAGATAAGAATAATTTAAAAAGATGCATGCTCCTAACAATGCAAATGACTAATGCAACATATGCAAAGATACAACTAATGGGCTCGGATACTAGCATGGCATATAGATTAATTTGATAGCATGTAGTTTAAGCACGTATTCAAATGAAGAATGTGAAATAACCACAATTTTAGAATGATATGCCGAGCCTAATGCATGCAAGACAAATGGATGCAAGTCATGGGAAATGCTAATTAAAACATGATACTCTATACTATCCATTATAAGTGAGTAAATAAAAGGGAAAAAGAAATAGGGATAGGAAGACTTACACATTATTACAATTTTGCCCTCGCGCAGGAGGGTCCAAATAAATGTCCTAGCTAATTACCGAATTAACTAACTATTACAATATCAAAATGAATTAACTACACTAGCTAATTATTACAAATTATTACAAGTTTGCTACTTTAAGTACAACATGCTATTATAAAACATAATTTTAAACGGGCCGCGAGAAACGAGGGATGGTCCACGCATGAATGCGAATTTCCACCCGAAAATGCCTCTGTTCTACTACCAGAATGGTTCTGTTGTGCAATCAAAAAATTGAACTGTTTTTACCTTAGCCTTTGCTCTATTCTGTCATGAAAATGGCACTGCTGGCCTAAAATGAGGTGGTCGGCCGATCAGTAAAAGTGGTCGGCCGTATAGAGAGGTGACCAGTGGCCACTAGTTTTGGGTTCTCCCCTGCTGCATTAGAAAAGAAACAGAGCACAAATAGAGTATTTTTAGGGGATGTTTGTTCACCTTACCTCTCCTTATCATCAAACAGATCAAAGGAGGGGTAGGCTTGATTTGCAAACCATCAATCGACGCAAACTCGTTGCGTGATGGTTTATGAATCAAGAGACAAAATCTCAATAAATGACAATGAAAGACCCACAAATCTCCTATCTATCATGGAATTGATCGAGGAAAATGGTAAACCTTGAATCTTGAACCATTTTTATCACTAAAAAGTATGAAACGGTTCAAGACTCAACGGGCTCAACTAACGTCCGATTGAACCCCAAACTTGATTTTATTCTCTTCTTCCATTTTAGTTCAATTTTATTGCCTCTTTTGATTACCTTCCATTCCTTAGTCATTTTAGTCCAAAAATGATAGTTAAGTCCACTAAATGGAGAAAAGTGTCAAACAAGAAGTTATTTGGGGCATGAGAGAGAGGTAATGCCCTGGTAATGAACCTCCGAAGAGATTAAACCATTTAGCATTGAAGGGTCTCTTCCTCAAGCTTAAACAACATTGGTTGAAAACAACTCTCAAAGAAATAAAAAGCCAAGAAAGAAGGGAGGTTACAAAGGTAATTACATGTGAATACAAGTATGAAAAGCATGAAATAAATGCTATCGACTCAAATAGGTTGGTGGCTAAGGCCTAAACCACCAAACATATGAGGACAATTACACTACAAGCATGCTACACAAAGCCTAAATGAAATAAACAACCTGAAACAGTCCTAAAATAGATAAAAAATAGTACTAGAAATAACATAGAAAAGCTTGAAAAAGTTAGCTAAAACAATAGAGAAATTGAGCTAGTAAACAAGCATAAGGAGGAGTGGCTAACCCCTCCATTTTTGGGACCTCAAAACAACATTTTCAGTCTCTAAAAACCTCTGAAAATCAGTGGTAAAAAGTTGAGAAAAAGATGGGAAACATAAAGGGTAAAGCTTGGGAAACAAGGTTCAAAGAAGGGTGATTAACCCTTCTATCTTTTATAGCTTTAAACTACAAGTTTCAGCCCATAAAAATAGTTAAAAAATAGTCCAAAGACAGTAAATAAAGATAGGAAACAAGTGGTGTAAAGAGCTAGGAGCTATACCTCTTGAAGAGGAGTAACACTTTGAGTTTCAAACCAACAAATTCCCATCCTCAAGAGTTGAAATTCAAGCTCAATAACCTCAGCAAAGAGCTCTAAAAATTTGGTTTAGAGAGTCTAGGTAAGGTGTATATAGGTTGCAAGGTAAAGAGAGAAATATTTTTTAAGAATTTTGCTTCACAAAATTTTTTTAACCTAAATTCTAGAGGGGTGGTCAAGTATATATAGAAAAATATGTTACTATCTTGGAAATATCAGTATAAAAATAGCTGGTGTAGTGCATGCACTTGTGGGGACAGTTGGCAGCAAAATATCAGTTCTACCGGAACAACTGGCCGGTCGGCCACTAGGGGGACGGCCGGCCACTCATTTCTGGTAGTCAACCACTAGTTGGCCTGCAGGCCTCTAAGTGGTCAGGCTTGGAAAAATATTGTTTTAATCCAAAAGTGGTGCAAGGTTTATAGGCTTCCGAGACTCAAGGCTTCCTATTAAGGAAATTGAATGTTTGTCCAACGTACAAATTCATCATTGGGTGAGCAATCGAAGGTGCCCAAGTCTTAAGGGTGGTCAAAAATAGAGTGTCTACAAATTGAAAGGTGATGGAGGATTGAAATGCGGTCTAGAATTGAAATGAGACCGAGATTGAGGCCGAATAGTGAAATTTGGTCCCTCCACGGGCCGAAACCCTCGATTGGCATCGCTGACAGACTGGAAGTGAGAGTCTCTAGTGACCAATTGACCTCTGCCACTACAGTTGGCGGAGAGGCTGTCAGAGAAGTCTTTGCACCATTAATTCCGAGTAGTTTTGTACTATACCGAGTGCACACGAATGAAGTGAGTGTTTATGCTTATAGATACAGTTATATATGTACATGAGGAGTGAAGAAGAAGAAGCTTACGGGGCGGCGAGAAGATGGAGGCTACAGGTTACCAGAGAATGCCTGTCGGAAATGGAGAGGCTAGACAATGATGGAGAAACGGGACCGTGCACAGTGAAAGGTAGGATGTGCAAGTTGAAGGGATGGCTATTTTGGGAATTTGTATGGGCTAATATGAGGGTGTGCACACATTTTTTATTAAATGGGTATATTTTGAATGTGGGGTGTGTGGAGTGAGATAAATACCTAAGAATCAAATTATTAAGTGGGTGGAGTGAGAAAGGATGTGCACAGAGACAATGTAGTGTATGGAAATATAATTTCCCATAAAGTTGGGATTAAATTGGGTGTGGAACAAAAAAAGAAAAAAATTTAAATTTTCAATTGGTGTGTGCTAAAAAATAGGGTGCTCAACCAAAATTACTGGGGTTCATTTAAAGCCACGCCTATGTTTTTTGTAAGAGTGCTGCTAAATGCCCCTACCTATTTACTTTGGAACCCCCACTTCTTTGAATCCCCACTCACATAATTGAAACCCTCTCATCTTTTCTTTGAACACCTACCTTAACACCAAATTTACCCCTGTATTTAGACCCTCAACTCTTTTTTTCCATTCCACCACCGACAGCGCCGCTTCGACGATCCCACTTCTGGAGACCCCCACGTCTTTCCTCCTTTCTCTTTCTCTTCTTTCTTCTTCTTCTTCTTCTTCCCTCCCTTCTCTATCGTTTCTCTCTAGTCTACACCTTCGTTACTTTGCACGCACCTGTTGCGCAACCTCCTAACCTATTTCCTTTCTCTCTCCATTTTGATCATTATCACCAACAACGATTCAGTCGACATTTCATCGGAGATCGACGAACCTAGCCTCACTACCATGTCCAAAGCTCGAGTTTACTCTGACGTCAATGTTCTTCGTCCCAGCGAGGATTGGGATTAAAAATCGTTCACTGTTCAGTGGTCATAAATTCAAACCAAAAAACCCTAATCTTCTTCTAGTTTGGCTTATGTTTCTTCTTCTTTTATTTTTTTTATTAGGTTTTTACTGTAGCTAATGATTAGAATGATTGAACTGTTGATCATTTTGGGTTGATCATCATGTAATTTGGAGGAATATATATATATATATATATAATAGTAACGGCAGCAATAGAGGAGTGGAAATATGAAGTTCCATTTTTTCTTCACTGTTTCAATTGTTCATCCAAATAAGTAAACAGATGTTAGGTGGACCCTATATGAAGTTCCATTTTTTCTTCACTGTTCCATTTTATCTTGGTGAAGGTCACTGGAGGTGATGGAAAATCAGGGTTAGAAAGTTAGGGACGAGGGTAAAAATAGAACTTCATATTTAGACAAAATTAGAATTAAAAAATAAATAAAAGATATGGGGGTCAAAAGAAAAAAAGAATGTACTAATAGCAGCCTTCTTTTTGTAACTTCTTCCAAATTAGTTCAAGTTTCCAAAATAGCGTACTTTATTCCATTTTTACCTTTTAATATAAAGGAAAGTATAAACAAATAAACAATTGAACACAGTAAAAAATTGTCGTCCATTTCAAATAAACAAGTATAACTCACTATTTTAATTGAGTTTTTTTTGTTATTTTTTTATTTTTAAAAATTCTCATTCATTTCAAATAAACAATTGGTTTAATTTTTTTATTTTTTTCTTAAAAATCATAAAATTTGTCCTATGTTTTTTTAAAAAAATTATTGAATACAACAAAATACAAAAGTATATTAAATTTCTGTATTTTTTTGTATTTTGTGAATTTAAAAAAAAAAATCACAAATATTATACTTTTTAAGTGTATCTAAATTAGGTGTATTTCAAAAATTAAAATATTTTTAAAAATCACTAAAAATACAAAAGGATAAATTACAATAATAGTCCCTAACGTTTAACACTTTTTTCATTTAAGTCCCTAAATTTTTAATTTTGTCAATTAAGTTCCTAAAGTATTAAATTTGAATCAATTTAGTCCTGAAGACAATATACAAATAGAACATAAGCATAAAGGTTATATAAAATTGTGATCATGTCTACATTTTAATTTATTGTTAACTTAATTATCCCCTGCATGTGTATTTTTATAATTGGTATATTTCTATCAGACTGATTAATTCTAATTGCTTATATAAGTCTTCTTCTATTTTAATTTTATTTCTATTTACGCAATTATCTATTTTATCTGATTTTTCAACTATTTCTAATATTATTTTATATTTCATTTATTATGTTTTTCTTATTCTGCCATTATTTGTAATTCGTCTAGACTATAATTACTTGGATCAATTTCTTTAATCTTTCTGGTGGTATTAATTTAAAAGATTCCCTTGGAGAGCTTCCTTGTAAGAATAATGATAATATCTGTATTACTTTTTGCAAAAATAGATATCAAACTTTATGTGTAATTTCTAATTGATTTTCATTAAAATTTTCGTTAAATTCTTTTAATAACCTGATTATAATATTATTTTGTTTGATAATTATTTGTAGTACATTACTATTATTTACATTATCTAATTCGACTTATTCAATATATCTGATGCTCGTACATTAATATTGGCAAAACTGAGAAACCAAACTCTAATATGAATTCTAAAACACACAAGAGGAGGATAATTAAGTTAACAATAAATTAAAATTGGGTTAATTACACTAACAGTTCCTATAATTTAGGGCTCGTGTCACTTTGGTCCCTAACTTTTCAATTGTGATACATTCAACCCTGAATTTTGTATCTTATTCTAAATAAGGATAATTGAAAATACCATTGCATAATTTTAAGGGCAAAGTCATCAATTTGATAAAATATAAATTAATTTGACAAAAATAAATGTCAAAAAAATATTTTTGAATTTTTAAAAATTATTTCTATCCATCAAAAATAAAATTATGTAAAATTGATAAATCTTTTACACATTTTTTTTTTTTACTATTTAATTTTTATTATGTATTTGGATGATGATCATGTAATGGGTAGTTGTTAGGCTTTTAAAGTATAATCGACATATTTAATATACAAAATATTTTTAGTTTTGAAAATTTTGATTTACTGGATTAGTTTAATAATGATATTAAAGTTGTTGTTATATTTGACTTTTGAAAAAATAGAAACTAATTTAATAAAAATAAAAAAACCACCCATTACGTGTTCATCAATCAAATACATAATAAAAATTAATTTGGTAAAAAAATAAATAAATAAATGTGTAAAAGATTTATCAATTTTACATAATTTTATCTTTGGTGGGTAGAAATAATTTATAAAAGTTTAAAAATATTTTTTGACATTTATTTTTGTCATAGTTTATATTTTATCAAATTGACGACTTTACCCTTGAAATTGAGCAATGATATATTCAATTGTCCTTATTTTGAGCAAGATTCAAAATTCAGGTTCAAATATGTCACAATTGAAAAGTCAGGGACTAAAGTGACACAAGTTCCAAACTATAGGGACTTTTAGTGTAATTCACCCATTAAAATTCGGGCCTTAAAACAATTTTATATAACCTTTGGGTTTTTGGATAAATTACAGATACACCCCCTAAGGTTTGCTTAAAATATGAATTGCTTCTTGTGGTTTGGAAAATTATAAATACCTCCATGTCCGAAATTTTTATTTAACATAATTAATTAAAAAAGTGAAATTTTTAACTTTTCACCTATACAATAATAAAATTATCTAAATTATTAATTGAAATAAAATTTTAATATTATTGAAAACTGTTAATTAACTTGATGATTTATTAATAAAATGGCTTATTTGTTATGAAATTAGAAACCTTAGGGGGCAAAATGTCATTTCTAGAACCACAGGGGGTAATTTGTAATTTAAGTAAATCTCAGGAGGTGTGTTTGTAATTTACCCTTTATTTTTATATTATCTTCAAGACTAAATTAATTCGAATTTAATACTTTAAGGACTTAATTGACAAAATTGAAACTTTAGGAATAAACAAAAAAAAGTGTTAAACTTTAGGGATTATAATTGTAATTTATTCAAATACAAAAATACGAATTAAAAACTCATAAAATTGCATTTGAAAATTTCAAACCAAATAGGAAAAACTCATAAACGCCAAAAGAGTTAAAAGAAAATTAATAGTTATCACAAACATCTACAATTATAAACACAAAATAAACACACACACACACACACAAGTACAACGATAGTAATATAAGTTTATCTGAGAATTGATTTTTGTAATATTTTTAAAAAGATTTATTAAAAAAATGTACAAAAAATAAAAATAAAAATAAAAAAATATTTTATAGTGACTTTTTCACTAAAATTCCATTTTGCCAAACGGGCCCAAAGTCCAGTAGCAGTAGCATCTATCCAAGGAATAATCTGTAGAACCTTGCTTCAGACCCCCAGTGGGGGTCCAACTCCCAGTGACGTGACAGCACGCCATTCGTTGAAAAAAAAAAAAAAAATAGTTTGTTTTTTTGACCAATCCCGGCTCGACACGCACGACCCCCCAGCACCCCCACCGGGGGTCCGAAGCTTTTTCCTAATCTGTAATCTCCCACAAAAATCATCACCACAAAACCAACCACTCTAATAATTGTGTCATCTAAAATTTTTGAAGGAAAAAAATCAATTTAAAAAAAATAATAATAATAAAATCCATGTTTAACAAAAGTAGGCTTGTTATCACATACCGAGAAAGCTTCCTTCCTCTAATTTTATTTATTATTATTATCATTTTTCGCAATGCCCTGTTGCTGTGTTGTGTTTGTGGCAAGTTTCCCAAAAAAAAAAAAAACTATTTATAGTGGTGTTTTGGTGATTATCTTTTGTAGGGTAAAAAAGGAATATGAAGAACTTTCTCTGCGCATGTTTTAGGACTTTTACTATGAATCTCAAACTAACTTAATTCTCAAACAAAACAACACGTTAATGAAATTTATAAAAGTATTTTACCAATTTCTCAACACATTTTATTTGTTCTCAACATTTTCAAAAGTTCTCGATGAATCCAACACAATGCATTTCTCAAAGTGCGATAGAATTGAAAACATGAAATCATGAAATGTCAATGATACACATGTCTCAGTAATCATTTCAATTTTTGCTAATTCTCATGCAATTTCTCTACAACAAGTCAATACAAGTCTCCACCAATTTCAAAACAATTATCTCTATCAAAATATTTCAATAAGACAATATATATAGAGTACAATCCAAAATTCCCAATTCTTTTGATATAACAAATGATTTTCCACAATCTCACAATTCCAAAACATAACATGATTTTCAAATAAATTCCTCAATTCTCGACACTTTTCAAATGAACAACATTTTTCCGAAGAATCCCATGAGTTTCCTCAATCACAATCAATTTTCTCAATCTCTTTTCTAGGGTTTTGGCCAATTTGAGAATTTCTCATTTGAAAAGAAAATTTCTCAAATTTACATATCACGTGATAACCATAGGCTAAGCAATTAGAAAGTTTAGTAAACATTTGAAATTTTCCCAATGCATTAATATCAATTTAATCAAAATCCTAGCATTTCAAACATTTCTAGCTATCAAAATAGCACATAAGAAAGTTAAAATATATGTACTACGTTAAGAAAATCCTTACCTCAAGATTTTAGAGAGAAAATAAGAAAAGCCCTAAAATCCAAATTTTCCAAATTGTTGATCACTCCGGTCAAAATATAGCCCTCGACACGCTCGTTAATTTGATTAAAAGGACTAGGGTCAAAATCCTTTTTGATTTGCTTAGATTGAAGAATTTACAAAGGGGTTAGGTATTTTTAGAGAGAATAGAGAGAAAAATGAGGAGAGAGAGAGAGGGGGGAGGGTAAACAGAAATGAGAGAAAAAATGGAGGAAAGGTATCAAATTAGTGAGTTAGGACACAAAAATCGAGGCAGAAACGTGCATGGCTGCATATACGGTGACCCCTTTCTGCACGTATGGTGCCCCTTGGCCATACATGTGGTGACCCTTTCGCACGTGCAGTATCCCTTGGCCTCGCATGTGTATGCGTTTTTTTTTTTGTTTGTGTGTGTGTGTGTGTGTGTGTGTGTGTTTGTAATTTCCTCTTTTACTTTTGTGTACTCTCAAGAGAGGGAGAGTGAGACACACCCCCACTCCACCCTCCTCATATTTTATTTATGTTTGTAATCGGAAGAGATTCTCTTAGATTTCTCATCACTCCTTTTCTCCTTTTCTCCTTCTCTCTCAGGGGTTTGAGAATGGAAGTTTGAGTGAGTCTTAGGACTTGGTTAGAGACTCTTTTGGAAGGCTTAGAGTTGATTATTTAGGCTTGATGAGCTAGAATTGCCTCTATCTTTGTTTTTCTGATAAAGCTTCATAGAGGTAGGGTTTCTCTCATAACTTGTGTAAGAATGTGTCGATGGTTACGTTTATGGTAGAAATCATGTAATAACCCTGTGCTTATGGTAGTATAAAATTTGTTGAGATTTATTGTATTTATGAGCATTGATTGATAAAAATCAGAACAATTACAATGTTGAAATCGTAGTAAAAGCCCTAGGTAGTCGACCGGCCGATCGATCAGCCTGAAGGGTCAGATGATGTAAAATAGGCCAATTTAGTCTTAATAGAATATGGATGTGCCCTGGATGATCGGACAATCAATCGGCCAAATGTCCAATTGGTAGGAGAGGCAATTGACCACTCTATGTTGGTCATAGCAAATTGCTACTCTAGGTTAAGTAGGGTTTGGATTTTTCTTTCCTTTATATTTTGCTTCCTTTTGAGTCATTTTATTTATATTACATTTTTGGCTATGTAGATCAATGTATGTGCTATGTGGTTCATTTATGTAATGTCTTTATCATCTCGATGGAGAACAATTATGGTTGTAAAAATGGATAACACTATGGATGGAAAAGGTATACAATGAAATGGTTAGGTTTTCTAGTTGGCACGATCTGATGTGCACGCTTGATTGGATTGTAACAAGAGACTATTCACTAGTTGGAATCTTAAGAGTTAGATTGAGGATCGTAACCTCTAAGTTGTCCCAATTTGTGTATTACATAGATGGAAGGGGATGATTTGTGAGCATGTGGCCTTAATTATGATAGTTATGTGAGGATTAGCAAATGTTACTCCTTTTAGGTAGTGTGATTTTGGAACATTATTATGAAATGATTTGATTAAATTAAATCTATGGTATATTCTTTTATGTATCCGTCATTGCATGCATACACATAGTTATAAAATTATAGCGAGCACATTGTTCTTTTGCTCACCCTTATGTTGCATATAAGGATTGTAGGCCAATGCCCTGATTTTGGAGGGAGAGTTTAACTTTTGGATCGAAAATTGTAAACTTAGGATTAGTTTCAGACTATGACCTTTTTGTTATTTGTAATATAGTTAATCTTGAATCTGTAAATCAAATAATAGTTTGAAATTAACTTTCCTTCTTAATCAAGCCTCATTTTATTATTGCTAGAAATGCATGGGTTTAATAATGATGAGGGATGAGTTTTTTACTTAATATATCAACTAATTTCAGCCTAATTAACTCTGTAAAAATTGGGGCATTACAATGTGTCTTCAGGACACACGTTAACAAATCCTTTATAAGAAAATTCTATAATAATACACATCCCAAAAAATGGGTGTATTATAACTTTTGTGGTCTTTCGTTATGACCAATTGTGGTGTTTGTTATGACTTAGTTTTGACTTATTATGATATTAGTTATGATTTATTTATAACCTACTATGGTTGTTACTTTGGTTATGATTGAAGAGGTTGTTGGTTATGCCCGGAGTAATGTTTGGTTATGACCCATTTTTGTGTTGATTATGACTTGATTATGACTTACTGTAATGTTGATTATGACATATTGTTATTATTATTTTAGTTATGCCTCAAATAATGTTTGGATATAATTCATTGTGTTACTTTTTCTAGGAAAATAATTTCGAAAAATCAATTTAACACAAATAAGTAATAAAATAAAACAAAAAAAAAATTTCTTATAGAAATTCTACAAAAGTTAGAATAGTTTGTGACCGTGGCCAGTGTTTGAACACTATGTCTTTAAGATAGAAATTCTCCATCTGCCTCTGGTGCTTGCAATTGATGGGCTTCCTACCTCTAGGATACAACGATCACCATACATAGAAATTACATAACTTTTTGTGTGTACAACAAACCAATTTGTGTCATGCACTCTCTTTTATATACTCGACTAGATATAATGTATAAATCCTAAAACTCTTTAATCAAATGAATAACATGGGGATGGTAATTATAGAAGTATTCGTTCCCTTTAGATGGGTCATGATTCTTTCACACCCTTTCATATGAAGAGATACTATGAAGGGTTGCACCCTTTCATTCGAATGGAGTTCATTTTCATTCACTTCTAAATTTTTCCAACAATCTCCCATATGAATGAAATTGATGACATAATGCAAATGAAATGTTGACATTGACAAAGAAAGTACAAAAAGGAAATATCTTGTATTAGGATAGGTAGCTTTTGACATTGAATCTTCCTTAGTAAAAGACTATCGGACTTACTAACTAATCAGTGGACGTGATGCCTTGAACTGTTCAGTCGTTTGTGTAAGTGAAGGCAATAGAATTCACACAGTATATCTCTAAACATAGTTTGATTCTTTCGGTTGTGCCCCTTTTGGCCTTGGGCAATTCTTGGTTTTCATGAGTGCTTTAGAGAATTCAACCTTATCAATTCTTATAGACGTGGTCCATTCACACTCATATAGGTGATTCTTATTTCGATAATCTTAAATATTCCTCTTGAAAGATATCCCTCTAGGTTTTTCAAGATATAAATAATCATTAAGATCATAACTTATCCTTAGTCTTTTACATACAACACATGTTGTAGATATCACTCTCATCATAGGAGTGAATAGGAGATAGATTCCTTTAGTGATTTCTGGTGAGTCATCCATTATTCAATTGTCCCTTTGAACCTAGATTTTGGGATCTCCAATTAGCTAGGTTAGGTTGCTATTATGGTGACTCGGACCTCCCGATAAACTTTCCCTTATTTGTTCTCTGATCAAACTTTTTGTTTAACGGCCACTATTTTTTTATTTGACCTTCTTAGTTATATATCATTAAGTAGTTAGTGGATCCATTATATTGTCTTTAGACAATATTCATAGCTGAGAGCAAATGTCCTACAATATTAAGTCGATGATTATATCGAGACTTACCGTTACTCTATATCACTCTCATATCTAAAATTAATTAATAAACGTAGAGATGTTCTCTAGGAGTTAACAAAGTTATTTTTTTGTTTCTCCTCCAGCTTTGTCTTTGACATAGAATTGAGATTCTTTGTGAACTTACCATTGGAACCGTTAGTTTAGCACCCCCAAGTTTTAAGTATTCTAAGAAAAATTAATTTCTTTGTTAGGAAGATATTACCACACAAAAATATCAATACACCCCCACAATTCTTATATAAATCAAAATATAACATCCATCACTTATTGACTACGGTGTACTTGAATAATAAAATTCTAAATCAAAATTTATGAAATAGAAAACCCAAAATAATTATGACTACACAAGCCAGAATTAATACATAAACATAATTATATCCTCATAAAGATTTTGCCAAAGAACCAAACAATTCAAAAATCTCATTTGATTGTATAAATCCTTACGATGCATTCAAGAAAAGATACTTGTGCCTCCAAATTAAGATTCAAACTCTTAAATTTGAATACTTCTTGTTCGAGTTTTCATAGGTAACTTGTTATGAATTATGATTAGTAGACAATTTCTACTTCTCTCCCCTACATTTGTGATAATAAATAAATTAACAGAAAAAATCTATTTGTATACTACAATTGATTGAACACAACTAATAACTTATTCTTGGGTACACACTGTTTCATATGAAGAGACCATGAAGGATTGTACCCATTCATTCGACTGGAGTCCATTTCTATTCACTTCTAAATTTTTCCAACACTTTTAGTTATGAAGTGATTTATTTATGATATTTATGGTATCAACACAATAAATTGTCATTACTTACTCATGGTACACACCCTAAAAAATAATAACTACTGTAGAAGAACTCGAAGTTTTATCATGTATTTAATTAGTGATAAGTTAATCATTTGATATTTTATTAGAGTTTAAAAGGTTAGTAAAATATATACAAGACTTAACCGTAAACAATTGCCATAAAATGCGAACTCTTATCAAGAAACTTGTTTTTAAACTAAGTTTCATAAACAATATTTAAATACATTTAGGGTAAATTACATTGATTTATCCTGATTTTTAAAGAAAATGCAACAAATCTTATAATTTACATAATTACATCAACTTTCCTTTTAGTAAGGCTAAAGAGATCGAAACTAATATAAATAATATGAAAATACAAGAGCAAATAATAAAAAATATATATTTCATTATAAAAGATATGATAATATCATCTTTCTGGCTATACAACTAATGTATTATTAATAAAAAGGGAACTAAGTATTAAATAAATTAAAACCTTAAAAGAACTTAACATAATTATATTAAAATTGTGAAAAACTTACTATATTTCATTTAAATTTTAAGGAGATAATTGTAATGGGGTTGGACTTCTCTCATGTTGGGATCTTCAACATGAGAGAAATTGAGGGACTCGTAAGGTTCACCACGGGTCTCGTTTCGATTATCTGAACAACTCATTATGTAGAGCTCTCGATGTATATTACCCATGAAAAAATTTAGGGGGATTCGATACTTGTAACCTACATAATAAACAGTTCGGATAATTAAAACGAGACCCGTGGTGAACCCTACGAGTCTCTCAAATTCTCTCATATTCAAATCCCAACATGATAGAAGTCCAATCCATTGTTAATTACCCAAAACTTAGTTACAAAATGCTACTAAAAGAATGTTCAAATTGTTAAAAGTTCAGAACATAAAGCCTTAAACTTTGGATCATGTATCATGTGTATTATCAAGAAATTAAGACAAAATTGCGTACCCGATTCCATCGTTATGGTTAAACGGAAGCGTGATTGATAGATGAGATTGCCTGTGGTAATGATTTTCAATCCTTTCCTATGCCCTTAATGCTTTCTTTTCAAGAGAGGATTTGAAGAAGTTCTGTTGTTCTCTTCTTTCTTTTTATGCATGGCAGGATTGTGACCATAACCATTTGTATTGGTGGCAGTTCAAACAAAAACCAACCGTGGCAGTTGAACTTCCATTCAATAACCAACTTAAACAATTTCTATTTTTGCCCCTCATAAAAATAGAAATTGTATAAATAGCATCTACAAACTAGGTCCATGACAAATATACCCTTTAAGCCTGCTAACTAAATTAGATCACTTAAATTTCAAGGCTTTTGATAAATGATAATACACACATTTAAATATGTGGTCCCAATTAGAAATTAATCCAACACAAATCACTAAAAAATAGCCCATCAAGAAGTTGATTCAATGGTAATAACTCGAATTTTCTAGTTCAAAACTTAGGTTTGAATCTATATAGTCACTTGGTGGGGTTAAACTTATTTTTGAGCGCTTAGGACACATGATGAGATCTTAATTTCAATTTTGACATATGTGCGGTAAAGTATTTGTTAATTGTTTTGTGGTATTGAAGAGGAATATTTTTCAGTAGATATACAAAATAGCCAAATTACATATTCATTTTTTGTACTAAAAAAAAGGATAATTAAAAAAAATTCTAGAATTTAATTTTTCTAACAAAATAAATCATGAGTTTTCAATTTTATCAATTTAAACTTTTTTGATTTATTTTTAATATAAACCATTCACCTATTTTTGTTAAGTAAAATTGACCCGAAAAAAAAATATTTTAGGTATTAAATTTAAAATGTCTAAAATACTATTTTTCATTAAGTTTTAATGACTAAAATACTTACTTTTGCATCGATTTTATTTAACAAAAATAGACAAATGATTTAGATTAAAAACAAATCAAACATTTAGAGTTTAAATTAATTAAAACTAAGATTTATTTTGTTATAAGGTCAAACTCCTTAGGAAAAATTGTCCCGTGTGCATACCCTATACAAAATTACATAAATTTTTATGAACTTACATAAGTAATATTACAAAAATATGTTACCTGAACATAAATTTATATAAGTTTGTAAAAACTTATGTAATTATATAAATTTGTATTTAACTTATATATTTTTGTAACTTATAAGATCTTTTATATAAGTTCGTAAAAAATTATATAATTTGTGTAGGGTTGCATGCGGCGGTGTGCAATACACACTGGAGTTAGGATCCCCTCCTTGCAACTCCTCCTTGCAATCCTCCTTGCAACGGCTGAGATCAGCTGTTGCAATATCCAACGGTTGATTTCAATTTCTTTAGCAGCTGATCTTAGCCGTTGGATGTTGCAACAACTGATCTCAGCCGTTGCAAGGAGGATCACAAGGAAGAGTTGCAAGGAGGGGATCGGGACTCCACACACTGAAGCATTTTCCACTGTTAAAAGGTTTTTTTTTGTTTTTTATAATTTCTCACAAAAAAAAAAAAAAAAAAAAAAAGAGGAAAGAAAAAGAAAAAGACAAAGACAAAGACAAAAGAAAAAAATCACTCCAACCAAATTCAGTTACATGCATAATTGGTGTGTCCTGTCCATCATTGTTGCATAAAATCCTCCCCTGTTTTTCCCTCTCTCACTCTAAAACCCTCTCTCTCTCTCTCTCTCTCTCTCTCTCTCCCCCCTTCATTTTTGTTTTGTCTGGTGGTGTGCTTTTGGTCTCTATATGGAAGACGAAGACGACGAGTTCGGACAGCTCTACACAGACGTCCTACCATGGCTCTCTTCTTCATCACCAAATCCTCTCTCTTCTTCCTCTGTAATTTCCCCATTCATTGTTCACCCTCCTCCAGCCAATCACCCAACTCTGGTGTCTGATCATCAAACCCCTCTAAAACTTCACTTTCGTAGCTCCAAAAATACTAATTTTGACCACAAAAAGAACATACTTGAATTGGATTATGAATATAAAGAAAATTTAGAATCTAGGGTTTTGAGTAGTGAAAGATTGAGTGATGGGTTGTCTCTAGTTGAACCCATTGGTGATCTTGAAGTAAAAAATGGTGATATTGAAGAGAATCATGAGTTTGAAATGGGGTTTGTAGAAAAACAGAAAGAAACAGAGGCTGTTGGGGTTTTGAATGTACAAAGATTGGACTCGGGCTTAGATGTGATTATTGGGGATTTGATGGATAGTAGTGGTGAAGGGTCATTTGCTGGACCAGCTGAGACTAATATGGGTATTGATATTGATATTGATATTGATAATTTGGGTTTCAGTTCCATTTTCACAGAGCTCATGAGTTGTACATCATGTATTAAAAATGTAGTTGAGAATGCAGAAAATGAGGAGGATGGTATGAGAGGTTTTCGCAATGCGAATGATTGTGGGATTGGGGTAAATAATAAGGACGAAGGTAGCGATAATGAGAGTCAAGAAAATGAGGTTGGTATGAGAGGTTTCAACAATGCGAATGATTGTGGGATTGGAGTAAATAATAACGAAGATAGTGACAAAGAGGATGGTCTAAATATAATTTTTACTGATGACGACAATTCCGGGTGGGTTGGTGTGAATGAGAATGGAGTGGGGATGGATGAGAAGGTAAAAGGTAGAGAAGACTTGTTTCTTGTTGTAGACAAAGACAATGATCATTGCAATGAGGGTGTGGATGAGGACGAGGCGGTTGATGGGGAAAGAAAGCGAACAGGTGAGGAGGCAAAGGGGAGAACAGAGTTGGGTAATGCCATTGGGCTGACAATTGGATTTCCAGATATTTCATGTCATTTTGAGGTTAGTTTCTTGATGTGTGTTCACTGAGAAAGAATAATAACCTTGATGTGTTGTGTTCTTGTAATTTGTACATTCAAAGGAAATTGGAGTTGGTGAACTAGCGAATGATGTTCAATACTGTTCTTATCTGTTGATTTTTCCAGTTGCAAAAGTTTTTAATTTTGGTGTTTATAAGATGAAGAACATGAACTGAGGAGGCAAGGTGCTGCTTTCTTTGTATCTAATTTCTAAATACTCTTTGCCTTGACAGAGTAGTCCTGAAATTGTTCCTCTGGATGTGGGCGATTGTCTTGGTACTGCCTTGGACTTTTGAAAGTACCCCACACTCATTAGTGGAAAAGAACCAACTCGTGGGAGAAAAAATTTGTATTTCAAAAAATTAAAACTATTCTTAATAAAAAATACAAAAAGAAATCCTCTAATAAGTGGAGTTTTCTTTGAATAGGATAACATATTTTTGTATAAAAGAGATACGAGCAGCTCAAATGATGTACCCAAAACCCAACCGACAGCAAGCAAGGCAAAGACGCTACCACATTAGTACTATCAGAACAGACTGTTTGAGCAAGCCTACTTAAACTTGAGACAGTTGATTTCCATTTAACATCGTCAATGCTTTAACTATCCTCTTATATAGCGATTGAGGCTGGAATATGGCTTACTCTATTATGGCTCCAGGTTAAGAATCTGTTATTGTCTATAGTTCAAGAAACTGAGGGTTTTTATTTATTTACTTGCTGATATTGATTATCACACCCACTGTACTGTTTTTTCATGTACACATCAATATGTTTGCAAGTCTATTTATGGACCCGTTTATGGAAGAGGGATTATATCTGGCTTATGCCGTAATCTATACAAGGTAAATAGGAATGGATTACCAAACTTTGCTATTATGAATAGTTGAGATGCACTATTATAGTGGGAAGAAGGAAATAAAAAATACTTGTGTCACCTTGTGGCTACTAGCTTAGTTCCATATTGAATGGACAGCTTATATTTATTTGGCTGCTTCCACCTGAACTAACAAGAAGCACCTGCAATCTATGACATGAATATTGGGTCCTTGTTATAATTGTGAGAACCTTTCCTTAGAGGAAATATGCCATGTGAAGGATATGCACTACTATGCCAAGGGCTATTAAATTGATAGCAGTACCATATTTGTTATTATCATAATCATGTTCTTTTTCAATTTGAGATACTGTCTTAGCAACAATCCAAATTTTTTATCTACCAAAAGAAGAACAACCCAACCTAATTGCTGACAACTAAAAATTTGAGTCTACGTTAGCCTGTCACTACTTAAATTGAGCTCACATGTAGTTAAGGTGGAGTTATATTCAAACCTCATATTGTTTTGATAATACATTAGTATCCTTTGATACGACATCACACTAACATTAGAATAATATGGGAATTTGAATGGCTTGAATAAGAGCATGATTGCTATAATTTTTCAAAGAGTACTGCAACAAGTAATTGACATCCTTTGCTATTTACAGAGTATATGTATGTTCATTTTCTTTTCTTTTTCCTCAATTCTTTTATTATCTATTTATCTTCTTCAATTTGTTTTCTTGTGGCTTTTAGTGCATGAGACCAGCTGCAGCATCCATACCTGGAGGAGCTTCCGTTGGTCCTGGAGGCTCCCCTCATCATATTCCTTCATTTGTCAACGTGAGACCTGCTGCTGATCACATCAGGGCTGATTGGCAACCTACTCCAATCAAGTCTTCTAACTCAGTGCATCATATTTCTAGTCTTGGGCGATCAGCACGTTGCAACAATTCTTCAGCACATGTTATTTGCAACAGATTGGACTCCATGCTTCCATCAAAGATGTAGAACCTTCTATGCTGGCTTTAATTTTTAATGTTAGTTTTGTATATCAATATTTGGCTGTGAGTGAATTGCTCTGTTTGGCTTGCTAGTTGGTGTAAGGACATATTTGAAAAAGTTGGGTAACAACATATCTCCTAAGTAACATATCTTGTGCTGTTCAGCATGCCAACAAATACTGTTACATGTTTTCTGGAACAGAACTGTGCTTTAAATTTGTTTTATTTGGTGTTATGTTGGAATGCCCCATTATCTGTGTTGTACATAGATACCAATGTTATCCTTTTCTATTCATAGTTGTCCAGTGTCCACTACAGTGATTACACATAGATACAAATGTTGAATCATTAACACGAAAATTGATACCAATAATAATTTTTCATGTCTATGATTTAACAGCTTTTGCATGAAAATTGATATTATTTAAATGACAAGTTTTTCAGTCACTGATATTTTGTTTCATCTGATATTTTCAGGACAGTATTTGATATCAACATTGATAATTTGCAAGAAAAGCGATGGAGACACCCTGGTGCTGATTTGTCAGATTTTTTTAATTTTGGGTTGGATGAGTTGAAGTGGAAAGATTATTGTGGGCAGATGGCAAGTTTCAACATTTCATCACGTTCCTTCAGACTTCTCTCGATGGGTTACTAATTTTTTCTAGTGCAGGAACAACTCTGCCTGGACAGTATGCGAAGTAAGATCATTATTTATGAAAGCAGGGGATCAGAGCAGGTAATTAGTTCCTTTTGTGGCTGAAAAGTGAGTAGCTAACTTTAGTCCTGCAGTCTAATACTCGTGAGTTTATCTATATGCATAAAGAAAGAGATAACAAAGAGAATTACTGGTTTTTCTTGTGTTTTGCTTTTATTTCAGAATAATGATCAAGGCATACCCCTAGAGCTTGCCACTGCAACAAGTAGTCATGATCTACTGGCTGAAAATCCTTTCAGAAGAATGGATGCAACAAAAGAAAAATTACTAAGCGAAGGAATGGAAACTGCTCCTGAGCTTTCACAAATTGTATGTCGTATCCATTCATTTTTGTAGTTATCTAAGAGTTTACTTCAATAGCATTTCTTATTTTCTGCTCTGCTTTAAATTAATTTACTATCATGGCATTTTATTTCTTACAGTTCCTGTGTTTACTCCTTTATGCTGAAATTGCACTACTGAACAAATTAGGTCATTATGCCCTCAAAATTCTCCTTTATCTAAGACTTTTTTTTTTATTTTTAAAACCAGCCAATTGGACAAGCAATACAAGTAGATTTTGGTAGTGGTGAACGCCTTCCCTCCATTTATACTAGGCATCCACGGACAAGAGATTCAGGAGCAATTATTGAGGTAAGAAATCTGTTCTTTCGGTTGGTTAAGCCCTAAATTTCTGTTTGTGATGTTTTTTAAATGTATATGCTGTTTTCATATACAAAGTGTTTGGTGAGCAGATTGTTGTGGATGGTACTGATGCTGAACGTGAGAATTTTAAAAAAGATGTTGCACAGTTAGACACTAGAGTTCACAAGAATATCCATGGAGGTGGGATCTGGCCCTTCCCCCTTGATTCAGGCCGTCAAGTTTCCCTTGATTTTCAACATTGTGCTGGAATTCATCGTACACCTCACAAAGAAAGGTATGGGATATGAGGTATTTTATGGTGTCGCTCGCATAAAACTGAACATATCAACTGCTTTTCTTTTTCTTTTTTTGTTTATTTTGGAGTAAACGCTAAATTACTGTTTGGCCCACTATTTTATACTCTTTGCTAATTGTAAGTTGAAGCCGCAGTTTGGACAAGGAACATTCTTTTGTTCTTAGGGCATCCTTTCCAAATTAACAATTTTTTTTCATATTTAGATAGACATTCTTCACACATTATGAATTAATGTTATGCGTAAATGACATGAACATGAAAGAAACACAGATAAGAGTTTGAAACATGGATAGTGATGAATTTTTGGCTAAATTTATTGTGAACTGGCATTGACCACTTGAGCAATGCTTGAGCGGTGATTCCTTTGTATTGGGATCTACTTGGACCTGTAAAAATACTGGGAGTTTGTTTTTTCGCTTGAGCAGTGGCTTTGGGGAAATCATTTAGGTTGCGTTTGGGAAGATTTGATTTTAGCCAAACAGCCATATAAAAAGTCAAAATTCTTTTTTTTTTTCTTTACTTTTTACATGTTTTTTGTGAAAAATTAAGAAGTCATTCCCAAACACTTCAGATTTTTTCACCTCATATTTTAGCCAAAAAGCCACTTTCCAAACCAACCCTTAATGTTCCTTGGGCAAATACATGTAGTGTCCTAATTTGATTTTTATTGGTTTAAATAGTGAGACTCACCACTTTTGTGTTGATTTTTGGGAGACAAGAGGATAGGTGTCACAACATAAATGGTGTGAAGCATTGCTCCAAGACCACCAAATAACTTCTCGTGGCTTTAGAGGTGGACGGGTTTCAGATGCAACCAGATCCAATTTTTGACTTCTAGATTAGGTTTTTTGATGTACTATGTTTCCTTTTTTGGATTGGAAACCTAATTTAGGTTTGATTAGTTTAGGTAAGACTCTCTCTAGTATACATGTATGAGGAGATATTCATTCTCCATAGGGTTTTTGAATTAAAAACAATTAGGTTTTGGTGGGAGAGGCTTTGGAGAGACACCACTGTAGCTTTTTTGAGCACTTGTTCTTGCTTGATAGTGAAAACCTTTGCTTGTGGGATTTCCCATGGACGTAGGCTTGGGCTGCAAAACATCTTAGAGATAGCGACCTAGTACGCAAGTCAAACCAATTTGCAACTAATTAATTGTGGTATTTTCTTTATGCGAGCAAGGTAATCCAGTCCATAATCTCTCTACTGTTCCAACAGAATAAGTTTAGGGATTGAATACAAAAAAAGTCTGGAGACTTTTAATCAATGGTGAGGTATTACAAGTCAGTCTGCTTAGAGAAACATTTGGAAAAACCCTTTTTATTTAACAATTCTGATATGATAGTCAGTTCAGCCAAAACATCTGTTCATGGAGATTTTGCACCATATCCATATTGCATCCTCGATTAAGTCTTGGTATCAATAGCACCCAATACAACTCAACCTGGCGTCAAGAAGCAACGGTATGCTAATTAGAATGCATTGAAAACTTTAGCAGCGAACAAACTATAAAATGTAAACAGTAAAGCAAATTTTCAAATCATGAAATATCTATATATACATCTTATTAATTTTAACCTTAGTGCCATATTTCCACTATTTGCAGAGAAATTCTCCGGTTGATAGTTTTATTTATTTTTTTGTCTTGACTGTGTATACTTTGGGCCCCCTTTGGTTACCTATAAAAAAATTTGTGATGAACACTAGTGACTTTGAGCTAGAAGTCCATGATGTTTAACTTGTGATCACTTAGTGTGTCCTATTAATCAAAGAAGCTCATTTTTGGCTGTATGCAAGTCACTTGTGCAGATAACATGGGGAGAAAAGGAAAAAAGCACGCCTATAAGAACTGTTACTCCACTTAGTAAATACTTCTATCGTTCTTCAGAAGACCGGAATGCCATTGTTTCTGGGATACTCTTTGAATTTCTTTGTGAGTATGGGTTATATTGTTGGCAATCTGAGGTGTAATGATTTATTTCTGTTTCTTGATTGATAGGAAGCTGCAGAGCAATGAAAAAACAGATGGCATGGAAGAGGGGGAAATAGCATCTGGCAAGAAATGCCCAAGTGAAACACTCAAAAATGAAAGCTTGATTCTTTCTGTTAAAATCCCAAGGCCGAGGTCTCAGTTTATACAACCAATCAATAACATAACTGATGGAGATGACTTCAGGATTATTCAAAATAATGAATACAGCAGAGCAAGATCAGGGAGTAACTGGGATAAACACTTGATTCTGTGGAGTGATGACTATGGTAAAGATGAGGGGCATAAGAGAAATCTGCAAGAAATTGAGGAGAATCATGTAAATTTTTATCTTCCTGCAAGAAAAAATCTGAAAATTCACAATTGGAGTGATGATGAAAAAATTTTGAGCCCTAAACATGGAAGAAGTGATTATACTTTGACAGATCAAGATGAATGTTTGGATTATACTCATGCAAGAAGGAAGGGTGAAGAGTACATGATGAGGAAGTACGACTGTGAGGTGAAAGTTTCGCATGGTTACAAATCTAGGAAAGGTTATCGCCCTGGAAAGAGAGAGAGAATCGGAAGGAAGGGAGAAGGTTCCCAGAGGAGTCATCAAATTACCAGTAGTCCTACCAAAAGATATCATGTTAATAGCAGAAGTTACTGCAGTGAGAAGGTATGCTTTATACTGTTTTGAACCTTCTGCACACACTCATGAAGATTTTTCCACACTATAGAAATCCAAAAAAGCAAACAAAACTTCCAGAAAAAAAATATATATATATATCTTCTTCTTGAAGGGGAATACTCTCCTTTACATAACCACAAAATATTCCATATGTTTTTTTGCTAAATTTCCCTTAGGTTTTTCCTGAACAACTTGGCATTAAGTGCCATTCTTGTCAAGGTCATTGTGGCATTCTTGTTAAGTTGACCTGACCTTGAAATTATTTTTCGGTGCGATCAATAAAGAAGACTGAATTGTGAAATGGAACTTGTGATAAGCCAGGTTATACTTCTTAGTATGTATTCAAAGCTTTTCCTTCTGGTTATTAGCTGTGTATATTCAAAATCTCTCATGTCACTTTGAACCCCCTATGGATTTTCTTTTTCCGCAGCTCTTGGAGCTGATTTTGCTTTGATCACCACTATGCTAGCTGTCTCTATGTGACTTCAAAATTTCATATCCATGATGTAGGATAGTTTTAGAAAACTTCAAATAAAGTTGCCTAGGGTTAAGTGGTTGATGGTTTAGGGCAAGGAAAGCTTTTATAGTTTCTGTTCTATTATGTATGGAAAGCTTTTTGGTGGTTGGTTTCAGTTTCAGTGCTATCATCTATCTATTCTATTATATAAAGCCAACTCTTGAGTTGGTGTAGATCGTCACAGTTTTTGGATTTTCCCAAAATACCCCCGGGACATGTAACTACTTAGATCTAAACTTTTTAAATTCCCTCAAAATATAAATGGCTTCAAATAACTACCATGATTATTTTAAATTTCACACATGGCAGTGTGTGCCTACCTCTAGTAAAAAGAAATATTTGAGCTGCAGAATGGTGATAGCCCTTGCCATTCACCAAAAATATGATGCCCCTTCCATATAATTAAGATGCCCTTTAACTTGAGTCCAAAATGTCTAGTATATCGCTTTTCGTATCTTTGGACCATCAAACACAAATCATGCATTATCAAGTCAATATTTATCATATCTTCAGCTTTCAGGTGATAGGAGTCTTGGAATTGAGAAATTATGGTTGCATCATATTTTTCACATTGCTTGACAAACAAGACTCCTTACAAATTGCTGGTAGAATTAAATCTTGCAGATCTGTATATTAGTTTCATTTATTTTGGAAGCTATTCTTTCTGACATTTTCATATTGTTCAGGTTAGAGTGGAAAGCTCAAGTGAGCAAACAAGAATGAAGCCACCGACAGCAGACTCAATTGACTGTTGTGATCTTGGACAACTGAAATCATCATCTGCTGCATTTACAAAGCATCATGAGCAAGAAACCCTGAAGCAATGTTATTTTTTGAGGAAACAAAGAGAAGATGATAACTCCACAACCAATGAGCAAGACTTAAAAAGGGGTCGTTCTAAATTGGAGCGCTGGACGAGTTATGATGAGGATTAGAGAAGATGTTAAAAAACTGAAGAAATCAGAGTTGAGTTCGAGTGTCCAATCAAACATCAACATCTTGCTAAGAAGTCATATCTTTCTGCAGCTAAAATGCATGTAGATCAGACGACCTCGAAGTTTTCCAAGTGGGTGATCACTGCAAGTTGCAAATTACAGACCTTAAAAACTCTCCATTGGAATTTCTTATACAAATTATCAGCCCTTTTTATAATGTAATTAGTCTCTCTTTAGAACTAGTTCCTCCCCCACACCTATAGATATACAAGGTCAAGTATAATGAAATAAAAAATGATACTGAAATTGTAAGTGTCTTGTGATATTGGTTGCACCGTAGCTGCAGCAAGAGGCTTTCAGTCCATCATATGTTGAACTTGGTAAATTTCTATGACAAAGAAAACTTGGATGTTGCTTCCCAATTGCTATTTGATACTTGAAGGTTCGGGAGGAATCTGACTGATGTTCCTTTTCAGCCCTCTATGTGCTCGTTTGGAAAGTGACTATTTTAGTGACTTTTGATTTTTTTGGCCAAAGTATGAGGTAAAAAAATCAATATGTTTGTGAAGAATATTTTACTTTTTACGTAAGGACATGCAAAAAGTAGAGTGAATGGGAATGGTTTTTTTTTTAATGAGTTGAAAATCTTTTGGCTTTTGGTGACTTTTTAGCTTTTTTGCTAAACTGTTAACTTCCCAAATGAGGCCTTAGACTATGTTTAGCTCATGAATTTGTGGAGAAATTTATCAGAAAAAAGAAAAATATAAGATAAAATATATTTTTTATCCTTAAAATATGTGTTCTGTGTCACTTTGTTCCTTCAAATTTTAATTTGTAAATTTTGTCCTTGAAGTTTTTAATTTGAGTTGAACTGGTCTAATTCTAAAAGGTCGTTTAAATCATTAATTGAATAATTATAAATTTCAACTATGATCCTAAAGCATACGTTTTGTGTCATTTTGGTGCCTAAAATTTCAATCTCGTCAAATTTCGTCCCTTAAGGTTATGTTTTATTTCCATCATTAATATTTCGGGACTAAATTAACAAAATTTAAAACTTTGAGGATTTAAGTGACATGAAACACATACTTTCGGGCCATATGTGTATTTTATTATCATTTTATTAACTATTTAGATGGACCGTTTGAAATTGAACTAAATTGACTCACATTAAAAATTTTAAGGATAAATTGAAATTTAAAGGATCTTTTTTTTTTTTTTCCCTCACAAGATAGGAATTAGCAGTAAGATTACAATGTAGACCAATATATCTCCATAGACTCGAACCTGAAATCTCACTCATCTTAGCACCTAAGTGCTCTCTTCCTAACTACTTGGACAATTGCCCTGGGTCAAACTTAAAAGATTAAAGTGACACAAAACGCTTACTTTAAGGACCATAAATGTATTTTATTGAAGGAAAATATTAGGGAAACCAAGAAATTGATTTAGGTTCTTCCCTTCATTATCTTCTTTATCTTTTCCTTCACTTTTCCTTTTCCTCCTAAATTCCTTTACAAATTTATAATTCAAACACAATCTAAGGCTCCATTTTGAATAAGTGAATCTAAAATGAAGGGATTTGAATTAAATTTCAAAAAAATTTAAAAAGGCTAATTATTGAATTTGTCTGTTTGGCAGAACTTAAAAGCAACTTATTTCAGCTTTCAGCTTAATTTAAGCTATTTTGATGTGTTTGGTTTAGCTTATAGCTTATAGCTTTTTGGAAGTCAGAAATCAGCTTATTCTTTGAGTGGGGCGGGAGATGCTTAATTTATAAGTCAGAAATCAGCTTATGTTCATAATTATAAGCTATAAACTGTTTAGGCATAAGCTATAAGCACTTTCCCACAACTCTACCAAACATGGCCAATATAGACTAATAGTTCTAAACGAAAACAAAGGATGAGATAGTGATAGAGATACAGATAGAGAAAGAGAGATAGAGGTAGAAAAGGTGTAATTTGGTAATTTGGAAGTATTTCAAATTATTTTGCTTAGCATACTACAACAAATTAAGGAGAAAGGTGTGGTTTGCACTTCTAAAAGTGCACATCGTAAGAAATGTAATGTTATTTTGTGGGGGGATTGCGGTAAAAGTGACAAATAGAGGTATATTTTTTTTGAAAGTGTGCATCGTAGTAGCTTCCTTGAATTAAATGTCCTCCTGAGATTGTATTTGATTCATGAATTTGGAAAGAAAAAGAGAAAAGGTAAGTGAAATGTGAATAAAATATGACTACATTTTACCTACGTTTCGCACACTTTTTCCTTTCGCTTTCCAAACCCCTCCCCAAATCCATAACAAAACAAAGCTTAAGTGATATCAACTCATGGATGTATTGGTTTTAAATCTATAAGATAAATGTAAACTATGCAGCTCTAAATTTAAGAAAGCGTTAAGTGATCCATGTGCTTTATGTCCTAAAAGTGAAAACTTCTTTTGTCACCAAGACTAAAACATATGCTCCCAATATAAACATTCATATATCAACCTTTATGTTGTACTGAGTGATGAGCATGTCAATGAGTGGAAAAATCATATATTAAGCATTAAGACACTCTAAGTACATTATGTTAGTCATTAAGCCAGTCCAAGCACATTTGCTCTGAGAATTTGGCTAAATTCAACTCAATTAAGTAGAAAAAAGGACTATATTAGAATTTTCCAACCAAAGATCCTTCGTATCCAAATTTTTATGTTTGCTATATTTTAATATATTCATAGTCAAACGATGTGGTAAAAATCTCGTGACATGATGAAATAGCTGAGAGTGCCTTGATATAGAGAGAAAAATTTTAAAACAAAAAATCTCATGATAATTTTTCCACTATTTGTTACAATTACGAGCTAGCTCAATTACAAGTAAAAATTATTGAGAAAATGAGTCAATATGTTTTAAATTCTGAAAGAGAACAATTTTATGAAAAATATTTGGGAGCACTAAAAATAGAGTATTAAGAGGAGCATTAGTGATGTGGCAGTGAGTCCTGCCCACTTTTCATGTCTTATTTTTTATTATTTTGTTATTTTTTACTATTTTCAATACATTAGTACTATTAATAATGTATTTTTTAGTGACCTACCAATGCAATTGTAACTTTTGGGATGTTGCTTTCGATAAGAGTTAAACTAGGGGCAGACCTACCAAGAGACTGGTGGGGCCCAGCCACCTCGCAAAAAAATAAAATAATATTTGTATGAATATAATCTTTTTTATTCACCCTCTACAAGTTATAATATTTTTTTTACAGAAATGTTTTTTTGGCACTAAAAAAGTTACCCCTAATGTCCCTAATGCCCAAAACGACGTCGTTTTGGGCATTTTTCTTTGTGTTTTTTTTTTTTTTCCCTCATGCCTTGGTTTCTTTTTTAGGGGCATTCGGGACACCCTGTTTTCGGGGCCCCAATCACTGCTGTTTTTTTTATTTGTATGAATATTACTCTTTTTGTACTCTCTAAAGTGTTTTGTTTTTTACTCTCTAAAGTGACTGCGATATAAAATGTAAATTTTTGTTCATTTTTTAAGAAATTGAGAAGAACATTTATACAGTAAACCTCTCATTTTCTTGAGTGAGAGTGATGATAAGAATTTCATAACAAGCATTCATTTTATAGTTTAACACCATTACATATTTCGTTAATATCAATTATAATTAGGACTTCCTCATAATGATAAATAATAAAATTTTGGCATTTACACAAATAATATAAGTTTCAGACCCAAGAAAAATACCAAAACAAAAAGGATCAAATAGTAACAAGTTATAAAAACAATGACTTTTGAAATTGTGAGAATTAATGGTATTTTTCATCAAATCTTATTAAAAAATCAACAATTATTGAGAACTCCTTTTTTTGGAGACCGCCCACAACTCTCTTTGGATCTCAACCATTGATGGTATGGACCCCACATATATATGAATGGATCATGCACATACATCAATGATTGAGATCCTGTAACAATCCGAAAATTTAAACTGTCCTTTAAATTTTATACTAGTATTATGGTTGTATGTGATGATATATTATTAAATAAATAAATAAATAATAATAATAATAATAATAATAATAGTGGGTGTGGTAGTAAAATAAATAATTAATTTTCTGTGGGTATACGATAAAGTATAATTTAATTAGGGATTAATTTATTTATATGGTTATATTAGGAAGTTGGGCCAAAGTATAATTATATTAACTATAAGATAAATATAAGAGCATCTCCAACGCTTACTCAAATTTTTCATCAAATCTGAGTCAAAAAGTATCCATTTCATCAAATTTGATAACAAATGCTCCAACGGTTCACCTTTCATCAAATTTGTCCCGGGACAACCGGGTGGTCGACCGGCCGGTTGACCGGTTTGCCCAAATTTTTTTTTTTTTTTTTTTGAATTTTTTGAACTTTTTTTTTGAACTTTCTGAACTTTTTTCGGGACGACCGGGGTTAGGCAAAATTTTTTTTTTATTTTTTATTTTTTGCTGAACTATTTGAACCTTTTATTGGTTGACCGGTTGGTCAACCGGCCGGGCAACCGGTTGGTCGACCGGGTCCTCCTCTCCAACGGTCCGCAACAGTGTTTTGGTGAATTCATTACTTCTGCGTCGATCTGATGAAAATTTTGGTGAAATCTCATTTTGGTATCAGGTTTGGTGAAGCGTTGGAGCCATGAATAGTACCATTTTCATCAAAATTCAAATTTGATATCAGATTTGCTAAAGCGTTGGAGATGGTCTAAATCAAGTTCATAATAAGCAAATCAGGTGAAGTTATGAAGCAAATCTGCGGGCTGATTTGGCTGGACACGTGTTGGCAAGAGATTGAGTTTTTCTCCCTATAAATAGGGAGAGTTGATCAACCTGTGAAGGAAAGCAAAG
This sequence comes from Camellia granthamiana, assembly GCA_036172215.1. Lineage (NCBI taxonomy): Eukaryota > Viridiplantae > Streptophyta > Magnoliopsida > Ericales > Theaceae > Camellia > Camellia granthamiana. Next base: position 48,658,239 of record CM069913.1, on the reverse strand, counting down.
AAAAGCAAAGAAAAAGAAAAGAAAGAAAAGAAAAGAGGTGGAGAGGTCCGTAAATAGGAAGGTTGTGTTAGTAAAGATAAATGTCAATATTAAGGTGAGTTATATTATACCTTAAGTTACCATAATATATTTTATGTATGTTTTGACTTAGCATAATTTATTTTATACAAGTTGTATTTTATTAGTTATGTTGTTATAAGTTATGTTTTATAAATATTTCAGTTACGTAAACTCTATTTGTTAAAATGAAACCCATGGATATGTTTGTTTATATTTTAAAGAATATTTGACTATGACCTTATAAACAATTATATTTTGTAAGTACTACCATAGGAGTCCCATGCCTTGGGGGATTTAAATAACCATTGGTCTCTGTTTAGTCACTTTGTGGCCCTCTATTGCCATGGATCTATTGACCTCTGTTCTGTACAGAGCAAAGTGCTGTGCGGAGATATGTGCTACACTGTTGTGGGAGCCACCTCTATAATCCGTACGAGCCACCTCTTGAATCCGTACCTCTGTATTGTTATGAATCCATTGACCCTCTGATTTCTGGTGTGAAGCAAAATGTTGTACGGAGCTAAGTGCTACACTATTATGGGAGCTACCTCTAGAGTTCGTACGAGCCATCTCTTGAATTCGTACCTCTATTCTGACTATCACTCCTGTGATCTCTGTTTTGTTCTGTTCGGTACCGTAGTTATGGTTAATTATTTACATAATCTCAGTTTTGCTACTTAAATGATTATTTGTTCAGACTAAGTTATCTTAATTATTTTGGTTACCTAACTATCCATGATTATTTTGTATCCTTTATACTTTTGGCATAATATTTCTCACTCTGCCATGTGCTTATAGCTGTTTACAAATTTTCAGGAAACAATGCAATTCAGAAATAGCTTTTGGAAAGTCGGGTTGCGGAATAGACACACACAGCACTTTCATGATATTTTTCTATGTAAATATCGGCCTTTTTGGTCAATAAATTTTGTAATAAAAATAGAAGCTTCGATGATTATTTTGGTACCCTCACTTAAATATTATTTCCGTTCACGTTTATTAATATGTTTAAGAATTGGCCGGAGGTAACTTCAGTTACTGGCCATCACGATACTTAATCTTTGGATACGGGGAGCGGGTTGTGACAAATCCAAAGGGGGTTGTGGGAGTCTCTATAAAAAGGGAGTCCCAAGTATTTTTCTTAGAAACTATCACCAATTGTTAATTTTTAGTGACAATTTAAAAATTGTCACAAAAATATCACTAATTATAAGTCTTAGCGACAGTTTTAAAAAATCGTCACAAAAAAATATCACTAATTTTCAACTTTCAATGACAATTTGAAAAATTTATCACAGAAAAAAGTCACTAATTGTCAATTTTTAGTGATATATGTAAAAATTTCACAAAAAATTATTTTTAGCGACGATTTTACTAGAACTTAATTTTAATAAGACTTAATGGGAATTAAGTCCAACTATTAGGATATATTGGCAGTTTATCCAAAAATGTATATTGAAAAAAAAATTGTGAAGAATATATGGGGGATTCTAGTTGAACCCAAAATATGTCTCAGTATGCCCAATTTAAATTCATAAATTTTAATTCCTAATATATCTTAATATGAATTTACTAATAAGAACGACACATATTAAACCCCAAAATAATTTTTTTTTTCTTTCTCATGGTACATTCTAATAAGTTATTCCTATTCAAATCTCTGTATCTTCTTCTCCAAGATATCAAAGTTATTTGTTTTTCTTCTTCTTCTTCTTCTTCTTCTTCTTCTTCTTCCTCCTCCAAAACTCCAATCTACCTTATCAAAACTCACCATCATCATCAACATCCTTGTTTTTTATTATTTTGAAATCCTAAACTCTAGAAGAAAGTTTGAACAAAATCAAATAATGGATCAAAGTAACAATCAAAATAGTTTTTTGAAGCAACTCATCAAAAAGGAGGTAAGTATTCATATAAAGCGATTTCACAATTTTTGTAGAGCACCATCAATAATTTTCTATATCATTTTTTGACAAAAATTAAAGGGCCCAGTAATTAAATTAACAATAACATATTATTGAAGTTGTTCTTATTTTGTCATTTCAATAGTACATTATTTGAGAACTATTCTTTCCTGTTAGTGCCTAATGCTTATGTGCTTGTAAGTTTGGTTTTTACTTTTCCATGAGCATTCTTGTGGATAATTTATAATGTAAAAGTTTTTTTTTTCTTTCTATATTGAAAAGTTTTATAATGTTTATGTAAAAGTTTGGTGTTTTTCTATATTTATAATGCTTATGTGCTTATAAGTTTGGTTTTTCTTTCTGTATTTGAGAATTATTTTCTATATTGAAAAGATTTGAAATAATTTAGTTTTTTTAGTTTGTTTATTATCTATTATTTGGGTTTACCTTGAGGGTAATTTGGGAAAAATAATAGGGTGTAATGAGAGTAAAATAAAATTTTAAATAATTAAACAGGGTGCATATAATTTTTTGGGTGTAAATAGAATCCCTCAGAATATATAAGATTCATAATTTGGGCCCCTTAAGTCAATTTTTCTGGTTTTGTCCCTAAATTAAACCTTTCAACTCTAAATGTGGTATAGAAGTGACGAAGTTAGAATTTTGATTGAGCAAGCAACATTAAGGTAAATGGTATGTCCATGGATGTTGTCCCTACCCCACTCCACCCCACCCTTCTTCTGCTCATGATGCACTTCTCTCCCAACCTTGACCCATCTTCATCTCTAATTATGATTATTGCCTCCCCCTTCCCCCGCAACCCTTTGTATAGTTTGATAGAAGAAACTCAAAGAGGAACCAAGAAGTATTTTATTGAGGCATTTTACCAAACAAGAAACAAATATTGTTGGGGAATTTCCAAAAATAAAATGAATTAGTATTTTGGTAATTTTCAAAACCTTCCTTGTTTCCTTATAGCTCTTTTAGCTTTGTAACTTGTCCAATATAAAAATAAAAAATAAAAAAATGAGATATTGGTAGATGCCCCTCTTAGGCATTAGTTGGCTTTACTCTTGAGATATTGGGTTCTGGCCAACAAAAACTAACTCAATTAATTAAGTACTAGATAGTTTTTTGTTTTTTTTTTTTTGTTTTTTGTTTTTTTTGTTAAACCTAAAATGGATACATAGATAGACTACTCCACATACCCGTCAGAGAGTATTCCCCCTTAACACCCATAGTGCATCCGTAGAGAACCCCACCACACCTATGTCGAAGCCGAAGCTATTAAGGCACCCTGCATGCTCTAGGCACTAAGAAGTATGTATAAACCCAACAAGGGTCTATGAAGACTCAAACCCAAGCTTTGCGCAAGGAATTTGAACAACTTTAAGGTTAAAGGTAATTCTTCCATAAGCTTTTTCATGGTGATCTCTTCTTCAATGGCAACTTACCTCTTCACTATGAGTGGCTAGGTGCCATTATTAGGGTTTTGATGAAACCTTAGCAGAGTAATTGGATTGTAACTTGAGTTTCAATGATTGTAACTTTTGAATAGTTGTAAAACTTTTGATTTGCAATACTCTTTCATTGCTTATTCTATTCCATACTTCTTATGTGAATGTGCATACTTTTGCAACCATTTTTCCTTGTTGAGAGTTAGAGACATCAAACAAATTATGCTTGGACTAGACAAGTTGTGCCACAACCCTAACTTAGTGTGGACAACTTGTGCCAGTTGGATATAGTTCATTTTGGTGGGTTTGACACCTCATTTCTCTTGTCTACAACTTGAACTTATAGTTTAGATTTGTTCATTTCAAAGGCATACTCTCATTAAACCTAAGTCCACAATTAGTTGAAACAGCTAGTGATGAATCCCTTACCCTAGGTTCTCTATCTCAAATCATTTTATTGTCTAATTGCAATTTAGGGTTTTAATTTTCCTGTTGTTCCAAATTGTTACCAACTAAAAAAATAAAACCTTTTTTCAAATTAAATTAAGAATTAATCGATTAAAATAGTCCAAATAATCCAATTGTTCATGTGGATACAACACCCGTACTTGCTATCTATGCTACTATATTATTGCATAGGAAGATTGATTTTGTGACAATCAATTTTTAAAGTCCGCTTTCAAAATTTAAATATGTTATGGAACATCTATGATTATGAATTAAGTTTTGGGTGTAATATGAAGAAAATTAATTAAATCTAAATTTGGCTAAATCAAGAATTAAATTATGATTTGATTTTGAATATAGAAAAATTAATTAGTTTTAATCTTAATTTCATACATGCAAATACTTTCCTAAGAGTCATATAACTTCAATTTCATGTAAATTAAAAGGAATTAGTAAAAGGGTGAAGAAATTGAATTAGATTCAAAATTATAGAAGTTAATTTGGAAATAACCATTTTGGGTTTGAATTTATTTGTCTTACATGAAATTGAGTTTCAATTGCACATGCATCATGAATTTGCAAGAGTTTTGGAAGTTTAATTCATGTTTTAAAAATTTATGGGTTTGATATGGAGAAAATGAGTTAAAACTGAATTTGGACAATTAAAGCATGATTTTGAATGAATGATTCCGAATTGAGAGTATTTACTAAATTATACAATGGTTCTCCATATTTTTGTACCAAAAATACAAGTTTTGAGGCCTTGAATATCAAATTTGAACTTCAGTTACAATTCTGAAAATTCCAGAATTTATGATGTCCGCTCGAGCGAGAAAAGTCTCGCTCGAGCGTAAAAATCGAGCTCCCAAAAGTTTTTCAAAATTTTACAATCCGCTCGAGCGATCAAAGTGATGCTAGAGCAAAGATCCTATTTTCAGCATATTTTGAAAAATTGCATTTCGTTCACATTTTTATTGTAATAACCCGACCCTCTATATGTTTTCTGGTATATCTTTTGTCCCTTATATTGTGTATTTTTCTGGCCAATGTAGAATTCCGTGTGAGCTTAAGCTTAATTGTGTGAAAATATGGTTATGAAACTATATCTGTTACCTAAGAGAAACATCCGTTAGAAATGGGACGTTCAGATCAGAAATTAGGAGCCTTAGAGGCTTAATAATCTGAAATTGATTTAACATTTAAGATCAGCATGATTTTTAAACCATAACAGGATTTTCTATGAAATTTCAATTTAGAATGATTAAACTGATTGAGTTTTGTCTTATTCAACCTTTTTATATTATGTATATATATGCCTCTTGGATGATTGACATGGGAATAAGTTTTGACAAAAATATCTCCTGGGTGCAAATTGGAAGAGAAAAGTTAGAGAAGAAAATGAGAGGTGCTACAAGGAAGAAGATTGGGGAAATTGAGAAGGTTCATAGAGATTCCAACTCAAGGTGTGTTTAACCTATTCTAATTAACCCCCCCTCTTTGAATTGGGTAGGAATTCCTCTATATCATGTAAGTTAGGGTTTATAATATAGGTCAAGCATGTGTTAAGTGATTAATTGGGATAATGTTTCTTGTGTTTGGTTGATTTGTGATTATATTGAACTATCTAGTGAGAATTGCATCTCATTTTCTCAATTGACATGCTTGAGCTCACTTATCTGGACAAATGGCCATGTGTGTATATGTCTATGTGTGTGTAAAGTTGGGATCTCATGGAATTGAGTTGTGTTTATGAGTTGTAAAGATTAAAGATCTAATTCATGTTTAAGATTGATATATGATTGTAAGTTCTGTTTATATGATTTTTGAACCCATTTTGAGCCTTGTAAAAGTTTACCAAAAATTGAGTTTTATTAGAAATTTCGCACTGCAGCTGGACAGAATCGCTGCACGTATGGGGGTCATTGCCGCACGTGCGAGAGCACCACCGCACGTGCAGAGGTCATGGCCGCATGTGCGGAAAACAGGGGAAATTGGACTTTGCATTCTGAAAAATATGCACCTGCGGGACCTCACAGCCGCCCGTACGGGAACCCTTGCCCCACGTGCGGGGCTAACAGCCGCACGTGCAGCCCATGCTGCAAAATTTTGTTCGCTCCGTTTTACGTGCTTGACCCTCCGATGTTATCGAAATTTGTGTTTGATACCTTTAAATGTTTGTAAATTCGTTCGAGGCGAAACAAATCGGAAAATAATTTAAAAAGGAAAAAGAAACTAATTTGTCAATTATGTTTGTGTGTAGGACATACTCCGAGAGGAATTGTCGCTCCACCACGGCACTATGAGTACTAGTACTGTAATTGTACATTTACTTACCGTTAATAATTCTTATTATTAACGCTCTGTTCTTCACAAGTTAATTACGTTAATGTTTATAAATGATTGGAAAATATGCGTACATTGATACGACTCTGGAATCACTCTGCTTTGGTAATATCTGGGCCTAAGGCCAATCTGTAAAATACGCTTTACTTATTGCTTTGTTAATACCTAGGCCTAAGGCCAATCTGTAACATACGTTTTACTTATTGCTAATAATTATCATTAGCACTCTGTTAAACGCAAATTAACTATGTTAAATCATGTGAATAATTGAAAGACTCTGTGTGCCTCCGTATAACTCTGAGACTAATCTGTTCTGTATAATCTGTTAGGCCTATGGCCGATCTGTATAATCTGTTGGGCCTGAGGCCGATCTGTATAATCTGATGAGTCTGAGACCGCTCTGCACAATCTGTTGATATCTGGGCCCAAGGCCACTCTGGAATGGTTACAAGATAAGATTAATTATATGATCTCTGCACTTATATATGTTATGAATATTACAATTCAAGTCTAATCATCAAATTGTCTGAGTGTTATTATTCACCGAGCCTTGCTCACTTTGTGTTATGTCTGTTTCTGTAGGCAATCAACCTGGAGGTCGATCTTAATTCAGCTTTGGTCACCCCTTCTTGGTCAAGCCACGTAAAGAAGCTTATGCATTTTGTGGGGTTTCCTTAATGACCCCTGGTTTGGTCCTTAATCTTTGGTCTAATGTAATTAGTCGTGTATAATCTCCTATACCAACATTCTTGCTGTATGCCCACATGTGGGGCTGGTTCTGTACATACGTGCCTATATATGTTATGGTGTGAATGCACATATCTGCTTCTCGTATATCTGTCTATCATATTTGGAACAATTTAATGGCACATTGAGATCCTGGCATATAGGCATGAGCTCGATGGATGTTAATTTATATTATTTTATGTTAGTGAATGCTTCCGTTCAGGCCCCATATGTTATATATATATCACAGGAAATGTCCATTTCTGAAGTGTTCATGCCCAAACTTTTAAGGGCAGGTTTGGGGCGTGACAAGTGGTATCAGAGCACGAGTTGCTATCTCACACACGAATCCATTGAGCTTCAAGATGTCTAGAAAAGACTTAGGCATCATGCATGACATCCATAGTGCATATGAAAAAGATTGATGGCAACGATAGTTGTGTGTTTAATATCTGCTAACCGCAATGGTTACTAACCATGTCTATTGTATATCCTTCGTGTATGTTGTGATTAATTGTGATGCAGAACATGGTGAGCATAAAGATGGAAGATCCGGAGGATTCTACCTCCGCCTGGCTGGACAGAATGAAAAGGAAAATTGTACAACATAAGTAAAATGAATTGCAGAAAAAAAAATTTAATTAAATAATAAATAATTATGAGAACTATTGCCTCTGTTTATCTTACATAGATTGGTGGTCAATGCAAGACATGCAGATGGGATTAAATCAACAACGTTGCACTACGGAAGTGTGGTGAGGGTTCAAGCTGATCGGTAAGACAATGTATATGCAAATGGTTAAATGAAATGTGTGTTATCGATTGATAGTTACCTGTGGGAAACGATAATAATATAATTATGCTCTCTAGCATCTGTTTAGATGAATTGATTAAACTCTAATTCCTGAATATTTCTAAGACCAAAGGAAATGATATGTGTGATACTCTAACTTTTATGATATAGCCATGTCTTCCTTGCCATAACAATGTTTAGACCTGTGATTTTGAGAGGTTACTGTGTTTAGGTATGTTGATAAGTTGTGTTTTGCACGATAGTTTGAATTGTGCTGTAAGAGGAAGTTATGCATGTAGTGACCCCTCTTAGAATTGTGTAATTGTTTCCTACTGACTGTTTAAATGGATAAGGGAATGACTTACACATTAGCTATGCTTGGAAGTTGGTTATTAACCTTGAAACAACATATAATTGATATGATTTCGTGAACTGAGAAAATTATTGACGACTTTTGATGGGGAACCGAGGGAATTATGGATGGTGTCTAATGAGTATTGTTTATGTGTAATCGGGATTTGTTTATGGGAATCTGTAATTTTAACTATGTCTGCTCATAATTAAGGAATCTATAATCTGGAATCTGGAATCTGGAATCTGGAATCTGTAATCTGTAATCTATTTTGTTTGTGTAATCTGTAATCTGTAATCGGGACTCTTATAAAGAATGGTCGAATGACATGAAGAACCCCACCCATAGTGTGTGTCTGTTCATGTGACACTCGTAAAAAAAGATTGGTAGTTATTGACTACTTTGAGACCGAAACTAAATGATTGGTAATCTGATAATTTACCGCAAGAATTAAAATTCTGCCTATGTATATTCATGACTCAAGATTGAGAAATCATTTCCGTGATATATTTCTGTGTAAAAAGGCAGATGTTGGATATTGCAAATTAGTCCTCTATTGCCTATTTGGAGGCTATAATGTGAATTGTTCTGCATGACATTGTGGACTTTGGTAGAAACAAATGGACATGGGGATATTCCATATTAATGATAGGTTAATGATACGTACTGAGTATCTACCTCCTCTTGTATGTTTATATAGATTTGTACAATATGCGCTACGTAGTTCTGAATTGGTTTACTGTCACATTGAACTGATCTTGCCAAGAATTCTAACTCTAATATTAGTTGGTCAAATTACTTTGTTGCTATACTATTGAATTTCTAGACATTATGGAATCCGGATGGATGTGATTACTGTATACTTAAAGAAATTTATGACCCTACGAATGGACCTAGTAGGACCTACGTACGTGAAGTAACTGGATACTCTGCCTATGTTAATTGACTGGGCCGGACGACTGGTCTATAATTTCTGTATGGCTGTTTGCTGACCCACTATAATTATAAATTGTGAATACAAAACCATGTGGTTGATCTTGTACCCTACAGTAGGAAGAGGAAGAATTATCTGAACAGTGGAACACTGAAATGATTAAAAAGGGGCCAAATTAATTTGTGCTGTAGCAAGAAGAAATGCTTATTGAGGGAGGATGTTACACCTTACTATTATGACTGATTAATTAAACATGAATTCGAATTTGATTTCTAGCTTTATCTTTGGATGGCTTCCTTTGCTTGAGGAGATGGTTGTTCTACCTGACGCTATTGCTCAGATCCGAACATATAATAGTATGATTAAGTGTCTATCATGGCACATCTGCATGAATTTGCAAAGTTATATGATACTAATTTTGATATTGTCGTAACTATTTGATTCGGAGCACGGTTCTCTTTGTGTTACTGTACTTAGAATATAAGGAATTACCGATGTGTATTGTGATCCTTCTTTCTGTTGTACTAACTTTGTTAAGAACTATTACATATTATACTGAACCAAGATAATGGTATGACTTTAAAATGCTTATGGAAATAGGGGAATACTATGAACAAATTGTAAAGCTAGTGGTTACGTACCTAAGCGACTTATTTGTGACTGCTGGAATGAAGTATATCTTGTCAACTAGGCAGAACCTTGCTTGGTAGGCTCTGATGCCTGATTTAATTGTGCATACTCGGATTTGAATCTAACCACGTAATTGATTTCTTTTGAAAACTATATATGACTGTAACTGATAACTCGTCTCTGAGTGACTTGTGATATGTGCTTTACCCAAGGAATTACTTAACTGAGCAAGTTTGAACATGTACCTTCTAATGAGATTCGTATATGAACTATTAATACTGGGTGGATCTAGTTATGAACATAGTAAAGAACATTTTTTTTTTATGGGAATTGAAATTAACGTATGCTATGGGAATATATGAATTATGTGCTTAAGGAAACGGTATCTACTATATTTCTGTATCTGAGAATTGTATATCTCTGTATTTGAGAATTGACGCTATGAAACTTATTGACAGGAAAATATTATGATTATAAACCCTGCCTACTGAGGATTTTATGCCTTGAATGTCCTGCAATGGACTCTTGTAGTCTTATCTTATTCGATACATGATCCTATGAAATGGATATATGGAGTTGTTCTTTTTATTCTACATGCCTGAAATACACATCGAAACGATTAAATTACCAATCATTTATGTTGAGAACTGTGGAATAACTATGATAAATATCGGATTAACCTGTAAATTGTTCGAACTGAGGGATTACGTGAACATCTATAACAGAATTGAACAATGATGTGAGACTGAGATTTCTAATCTGTTACCTGGTAAAACAAGTTTGAGGGACCAAACTTATTTAAGGGGGGGAGAGTGTAATAACCCGACCCTCTATATGTTTTCTGGTATATCTTCTGTCCCTTATATTGTGTATTTATCTGGCCAACGTAGAATTCCGTGTGAGCTTAAGCTTAATTGTGTGAAAATATGGTTATGAAACTATATCTGTTACCTAAGAGAAACATCCGTTAGAAATGGGATGTTCAGATCAGAAATTAGGAGCCTTAGAGGCTTAATAATCAGAAATTGATTTGACATTTAAGATCAGCATGATTTTTAAGCCATAACAGGATTTTCTGTGAAATTTCAATTTAGAATGATTAAACTGATTGAGTTTTGTCTTCTTCAACCTTTTATATTATGTATATATATGCCTCTTGGATGATTGACATGGGATGCAAATTGGAAGAGAAAAGTTAGAAAGGAAGATGGGAGGTGCTACAAGGAAGAAGATTGGGGAAATTGAGAAGGTTCATAGAGATTCCAACTCAAGGTGTGTTTAACCTATTCTAATTAACCCCTCTCTTTGAATTGGGTAGGAATTCCTCTATATCATGTAAGTTAGGGTTTATAATATAGGTCAAGCATGTGTTAAGTGATTAATTGGGATAATGTTTCTTGTGTTTGGTTGATTTGTGATTATATTGAACTATCTAGTGAGAATTGCATCTCATTTTCTCAATTGACATGCTTGAGCTCACTTATCTGGACAAATGGCCATGTGTGTATATGTCTATGTGTGTGTAAAGTTGGGATCTCATGGAATTGAGTTGTGTTTATGAGTTTTAAAGATTAAAGATCTAATTCATGTTTAAGATTGATATATGATTGTAAGTTCTATTTATATGATTTTTGAACCCATTTTGAGCCTTGTAAAAGTTTACCAAAAATTGAGTTTTGCTAGAAATTTCAGATTGCAGCTGGACAGAATCGCCGCACGTGCGAGGGTCATTGCCGCACGTGCGGGAGCACCACCGCACGTGCGGAAAACAGGGGGAAATTGGACTTTGCATTCTGAAAAATATGCACGTGCGAGACCTCACAGCCGCACGTGCGGGAACCCTTGCCGCACGTGTGGGGCTCACAGCCGCATGTGCGACCCATGCTGCAAAATTTTGTCCGCTCCGTTTTATGTGCTTGACCCTCCGATGTTATCGAAATCTGTGTTTGATACCTTTAAATGTTTGTAAATTCGTTCGAGGCGAAACGAATCGGAAAATAATTTAAAAAGGAAAAAGAAACTAATTTGTCAATTATGTTTATGTGTAGGACATACTCCGAGAGGAATTGTCGCTCCACCACGGCACTATGAGTACTAGTACTGTAATTGTACATTTACTTACCGTTAATAATTCTTATTATTAACGCTCTGTTCTTCACAAGTTAATTACGTTAATGTTTATAAATGATTGGAAAATGTGCGTACATTGATATGACTCTGGAATCACTCTGCTTTGGTAATATCTGGGCCTAAGGCCAATCTGTAAAATACGCTTTACTTATTGCTTTGTTAATACCAAGGCCTAAGGCCAATCTGTAACATACGTTTTACTTATTGCTAATAATTATCATTAGCACTCTGTTAAACACAAATTAACTATGTTAAATCATGTGAATAATTGAAAGACTCTGTGTGCCTCCTTATAACTCTGAGACTAATCTGTTCTGCATAATCTGTTAGGCCTATGGCCGTTCTGTATACTAATCTGTTCTGTATAATCTGTTAGGCCTATGGCCGATCTGTATAATCTGTTGGGCCTGAGGCCGATCTGTATGATCTGATGAGTCTGAGGCCGCTCTGCACAATCTGTTGATATCTGGGCCCAAGGCCACTCTGGAATGGTTACAAGATAAGATTAATTATATGATCTCTGCACTTATATATGTTATGAATATTACAATTCAAGTCTAATCATCAAATTGTCAGAGTGTTATTATTCACTGAGCCTTGCTCACTTTGTGTTATGTCTGTTTCTGTAGGCAATCAACCTGGAGGTCGATCTTAATTCAGCTTTGGTCACCCCTTCTTGGTCAAGCCATGTAAAGAAGCTTATGCATTTTGTGGGGTTTCCTTAATGACCCCTGGTTTGGTCCTTAATCTTTGGTCTAATGTAATTAGTCGTGTATAATCTCCTATACCAACATTCTTGCTGTATGCCCACATGTGGGGCTGGTTCTGTACATACGTACCTATATATGTTATGGTGTGAATGCACATATCTGCTTCTCGTATATCTGTCTATCATATTTGGAACAATTTAATGGCACATTGAGATCCTGGCATATAGGCATGAGCTCGATGGATGTTAATTTATATTATTTTATGTTAGTGAATGCTTCCGTTCAGGCCCCATATGTTATATATATCACAGGAAGTGTCCATTTCTGAAGTGTTCATGCCCAAACTTTTAAGGGCGGGTTTGGGGCATGACGTTTATTCTCATCTCTTTCCAAAGCATTCTAGACGTGATTTATGGATCAATAAAAATTTATAAGCTAACAATCAACATTAATTAGTTGATTAAAGGAATAAGTCATTAACTTAGTAGTACTTGATTAAGAAGCCAAGTAAGAATTGGTTTATTCAGAAAAGAATGATTTAGTAATGAAAGGATATGTGAAATAAGAATCCGATTCATTTGAATAAAGGAAGAATACACGTAGTAGAATCTCGGACTACTTAGACAGAAAAAGACAAGAAGAGTCAAGCTTGATCAAGGAATTGATATTGTGTTTCGATGTGTATATGTTGTGGGTTTGTGTAGGTCACGCGCTATCATTCGCCTAATCTATCTGAATTGTCTGCATTATCTAATCTGCTAGTGGAGCCATCTGTGAGTAACAATGTTGTAAAACTATGTTCAATTACAATTATTTTCTGAATGATTAACTGTACTGCTTTCTGAAATGATATTGTTTACTGAATGAATATTTGTCCTATTTTACGAACTGTACTCATGGCATCCATAGCAATTGACTGTTACTGCTACTGCTACTGTTATTGTTATTGTTACTGCTACTGTTACAGAGATCTCTGTCAGTTCTAATGTTTGGAACTACTACTGTTTACTATTTTGATAGCCATCAACTGACTGTTCGGTCTATTAACACCTACTGTACTGTTCTGCTATTGGATGTACCACGTATGACTGCTCTGATTTCTAAATGACTGATATGACATGAAATATGAGACATTGATTGAATAACTGATCTACAAATGTAATTGACTGTTTTAATTACTGAAAGGACATTCATTCTTAACCCCTTTACACATTCGTTATTCACTGGGCTTTAGCTCACAATTTATTATATATATGTACATGGTCAGGCACCGGAGCAAAGTTAGCGGCGTCAGCCTAATTTCGTTTTGTCAAGCCAACCCACTGTGCCTCACCACGAGGTTCCAAACCGTTATTGTCAAGGCTTTGTTTTGGGTGGTCTAAATCCACCTCTTTTAAATGAATGCCATATGGAGTCAAGTGAATATTTCATAAGCTATTTTGGCTTTGGGATTTGATTCCCCAACATGTCTTTCATTTTGTACTTAGACATGTTTTGGACTTCAGTTTTTACATATATAGTGAATATGGACTTGGACTTATGTCTGTATTGGTATATATACATATATAAGTTGTTTGTGCATTTAAGTCCTCACAGCTCTTTGGACATTACGTTTTAATATTTACAGGCTTCCGTCGGCCCCTCCTACTGTAGAATTGCTATTACTGTTAAGCAGGCCTTTGGTAATCACGGATTACTGGCCGGTTACGATGCTAAACCCTTAGGGGCGGGTTTGGGTCATGACAGCACATAATGATGTCTTCCATGATCGCACCAAACATATTGAGATTGATTGCCATTTCATACGATAGCATGTTACTAGTGGCCATGTTTGTCTTCTCTTTGTTACCTCTGCTGATCAGACCGCCGACCTCTTTACCAAAGCTCATCTTCCAAGACGTTTCTCTGATCTCCTCTCCAAACTCAAGTTAATATCTGACTTACCACCTTGAGCTTGAGGGGGGGTGTTAGATATATATTATTCTTTTATACTCATCTATCTGTATTGTAGATATATCTCATCTTCTTTTTTATACTTATCTTTGATATATCTCTATCTCATTTTCTATACTTATCTAGGTTTCTTCTCAACCTATAAATACAGGCTTCTTGTATTTCATTAATATAATTCAATATAGAGTTTCTCCTTTCTCTTCTCTCTCTACTTTCATAACATTTTTTTTTTCCTTTTTTTTTTCATTTGTTTTTGTCATAGGGATTGATTCCAGCAGTTGCAGAGGTGCTTCCATATGCCGACCACTGATTTTGTATTAGGCATTTCTACAACAACTCCAAAGACAACTTCAAGGGCTTCCATTTAAAAGAAATTTTGTTTTATGCAGCCAAAGCCACATATGTGCAAAGGTTTGAATATCATATGGAAGAGATGAAGAAGACAGATAAAGAAGCTTTCACATGGTTGGCAGACAAACCACCTTGCTTCTGGAGCAGGTCCCATTTCACAACATATAGCAAGTGTGATAAGTTGGACAATAACATGTGTGAGAGCTTCAACAGTTTGATTCTAGATACAAGAGGTAAGACTATTTTGCCACTGCTTGAGGATATTAGATGCATTTTGATGAAAATGATGCAAATAATGAGAGAAAAAAATGAGGACATATCAGGGTCCTATATGTCCTAACATCCAAAAAAGACTAAAGAAGAGGAAATTGGATGCATGCAATTGCATTGCAATTTGGTCAGGGGAACAAAAGTACCAGATCAGCTGCTTTAATGGATAACAATTTGTGATTGATCTAGAAGATAACACCTGTTCATACAGAAGATGGGAGTTAACTGGTACCCCATGTTGTCATGCAATAGCATCCATTTATGATAAACATGAGAACCCTGAAGAATACGTGGCACACTGGTTCAAGAAAGAGACTTATATGGCCTTTTATAAGCCGACAATCTACCCCATCAATGGATTTGAAATGTGGCCTAAGTTAGTGTTAGATGCACCATTGCCCCCTAGAGTGAAAAAACAACCAGGGAGGCCAAAGAAATTGAGGAGGAGAGAGGCAAATGAACCCAAAAACCCCTACAAGTTGGAGAGAAAACACACTACAACCACATGTGCCACAGGTGGTCAGCTTGGACACAATAAAAGAAGTTGCAAAGGTCAACCAGTTGAAGGCAATGCTATAATGGCAAACTTACCTGTAAGTAAAGTTATTGTCAATTTTTTTTCACTCTTACAGGATAATTTGTATGAGGCATTGATTGATTAATTACATTACATTTCACCATGTTTGAAGGTGAGGAATAATAATAGTTCAAGCCAAGTTGAAATACCTTCAATGGCTACTGAGCAAAACATGGCAAGGAGGAGTAAGGCAAAGGTTGCTGCTGCAGGAGGTAGTGGCAGTCAACCAAGCATGGGCACCAGGGCAAAGATAACAAATGCAAGACCTATTGGCAGTCAACTAAGCATAGGCACCAGGGCAACGACAGCAAATGCAAGACCTATTAGCAGTCGACCAAGCATAGGCACCAAGGTAAAGACAGCAACTGCAAGACCTAGTGGCAGTCAATCAAGCATGGGCACCAAGGCAAGGGCACAGCTGCAAAAGGTATTGGAAGTCAACCACGCATGGGCAACAGGGTAAAGGCAGCACCTGTAAGAGCCAGTGGCAGTCAACTAACCATGGCTAACAACGCAAAGGCAAGGCCAAGCATTAAACCATGCATGCCTACCATGGTAAGGTCAACACCACCACCTAGATTTAGTTGCATTTCCACAACTTAGTCATCAACATCTACACCTACAAACTCATTCATGTTTAGGGGGAGAAGATTTGTGTCCTTGTCTCCACAGAAACAAGTTGCAATTAGTGCAACCAACAACAAGAATGCAATTTAGTGAGCTACTAGGACAAGGCTCAATTGTCTTTTGTACATGAACTGCTATGACCTACTGTTTTTTGCTAGGGTTAACAGTGTTGATCATGTTTTGGTAGTTACACTTTTTGACTAGATGTGCTCATCATTTTGCTGGTTTGTGATCACCTTTGTTGATCAACTATTGTATTTATTTTGTCTTTTGTTGGTGAACCTTGTCTTCTGTTATTGAACAATGTGATTGCCTTTTGTTGTTTAATGAATGAATATTGACCAAGTGTCTTTGTTTTATTCTTATTGCCTTTTGTCATTGTATTGTTCTGTTTTTTGGAAATGCCAGTCAATATTACCAAATCACAACACATTATACGTTTGTATGTAATCCAATTGCAGTCTAACATTAATCACAAAGCTCACAAAATTCAATAAATAATGTTCAAATGGCATTGCAATTCACAAAAATACAAACCCTTTTTCATATCAGCCATTCAGACAACATTACACATGGTTATCATTGCATATGCTATTGTAGCATTGTTCACAAAACTAACACAATCCAAATTCAAAACATTAAAACATGAAACACCTACATCTATAATTCTCATTCCCATTCCCAAATACACAAAATAGGAAGCAACCCAATTTATGTCGAATCATTGTCATTGTTGCTACCAGCAACTTCCCATCTTGCTTTGTTGTGAGGTAGCACCATAAGAAAAATATCCATGACATCACTACAAAGATTAGCATCTTCCTTTCTTTTCCTCTATGCAATCGGACCTAGTCTTCAATGACCCCATAACTTCTAAGTAATCCATTAATCACCTCTTGAACTCAAGCACCAGAAGGAGGATCAACCCACATGAAGAACCCACAAACACCCCTAGTCTGCAGTTATCAAACAATAAAAAATTCAAATGATAATGATTCAATAGAGGATAAATATATATATTCACTTACTCCATATCTGCATTTATCAAACCAAAAAAAAAAATTCAAAAGACCATGATTCAACAGAGGAAAATATATATATATATATATTAACTTGCTCCATATCGGGGACAACCCAGAAACCTTCTTGAAAGATTATTCTCAATCCAAGATGTGCATACTCGAGCCCTCAACCCACATTGGTAACAGATTGATTCCATTTTCTTTCTCTCCTTTTCTTCATCTTGCCCTCAACCCATATACGTAATATATTTTGTACATATATCTATATATGCCCTATATCAGTTGCAGAATTGGGGAAAATGGGTGGAGGAGTGTCAAAATGACAACCTTGCCCTTGCAAGTCCTGTGTATGCAAGGCACGCGTGGGGTTTCCGTCCAAAAACCCAACGGCTGTTAACTATTAGACCACATAGAGTTAAAAACCAAACTGCAGGGGCAAAATTGATGCAATTAGGAGTACATGGACCAAAATGAAATCACAGGTAAACTATAGGGACCATTGCTATAATTTGCCCTTAATTCTAAAGTTGACAAACATGTTACTTAATTAAGACTTACAAAATACTAAGTTATAATCATACATAGGAGACGGTGGGCTTAACTTTTATTTTACCTATTAAAACTTCAAGTTAATGAGGAAGATATTAAAAAAATTCTTTTTATTGTAATTTATTTTTTCTCTTTGTTATCCTTTGACGTCTCCAACGATCGATAATTTTACACTACAACCATAATTACAAAGCCAATTGTAATCGCTTTCCCACTATCTCACAAACTCACTTGCATTCACTCTAAAATAATGATTCATTTCATTACTTCAAAGTATCTATAGGCTATATCTACTTCACTTTTCATCTATAAAGTGATTCTCATTTGTTTATTAAATTCAATCATTTCACATTACACCTTAAAGTTTTACTTATTTAATTCATACTAATGGCCTTTTTAGTGGAGAATCATTAAATATATTGAAATATTTTAGAATTATCATTCAATCTAAATTAATGTGAAATTATATATATATATATATTCTAGTCTCCATCAAATTTTATAAATAAATAAAAAAAATACACCAACAACAATGGGATTAGCATGTCGGCCAAGACTTTTGCACATCACTAGGCACTACAACATATGAGAGTTTTAGACAACAAATTTTTTGGTCTCTAAAAGTGAAAATTTTGTTACAAATAACATTTAGAGACCAATTTCTATCGTCGTAGGAATAGTCGCTAAAAGGTTGTTCCGAAAAGTCAAAAATAAGGCTTTTAACGACAAAATTTTGAAAATGTCGCTAATAAATACACTTTTAGGGACAAAATAATTTGGTCTCAAAATGGTTTATTTTTTAAGAAAAAATTTGGTCCCAAAAAGATAATAATTCATCACTAATATCCAATTTCCGTTGCTAAAAATATAATAACGACACTTTTCACAATAAAAATATTTGATCTCTAAAAAATAATTTTGTCCCTAAATTTTGATTTCTAAAATCTTGATTTTTTTGTAGTGAGGAGCTATAGCGTATTGGCCAAAACATGTGAATTATTGCCCTGGTTTTATTTGGAGTCTCTCTCCCACTTTGTAAGTTTATATATAATTGTGATTTGTGCTATAATTGATGATTTATTCAACTTTGTTGTAATTGTAATTAAGATATGAAGGGGCTAAACGTGAAATGGGTCGGGTCCAAGCCTTGGGCCGGCCCAATCCACTAAAGTCCAAATCCAAGTGGGTTGGATGAGTATATGGGCAAACCAATTGAGCCTAACTTCATGATCAACAGTCCACCCATGTCTTCAAGCACTTAGGCCCAACCCGCAGTGGAAAGGCTAGTCCAGCCGTGGTGCTGGACTGGGCTGAGCTGCGAGACTGAACCTTTGGGCCGAATAGAAAATAGGCTGAGCCCATACAAAGATATCCAAATGGATCAGCCCATCTCAATGAATGATCCTGTGAAAGGCCGAGACAAGGCATAATGATACCGAGCTGAGGCATGTTGGTACCGAGCTGAGGAAACCTCGCAAGGAAACGTGGAAGTTGTGAATGTGTGCATGTGCAAGTTGCCACCTCAGCTGGTCCCCTACACCTAGAATCACGGAAGTTTTTGAATCAAAGGAATGTGGTTTGTTATCAGCATGACTACAATGAGTATATGCATTCAATGATAACTGCCAGATAGTCCCCCATCTCGAGCAATGCTAAAATGACACCTAGCAGCATCCAAGCTCCATAAACCCACCTTGAGAAGGAAGCAAGGAACACTATATACACAACATGAACTTCACATTGAAGGTAACTGAACTACAAAAAGCACAATCATACTTAGGGACTAACCCAACTGAATATACACTCCTTCTCCGATCACTGATTTCCACACCGGAGGGGTTATCCGGCCAACCCCAGCCGGGCAGCTCTAACGGTGCTTCTTGTGGCAGGAACCTCAGTCCCTGGATAATCCAATCGAGTGCGAGACCCCGATCCACTTTCATCTAGTGTGGAATCCGGCACGCACAAGATACATTGTAATAAAAAAATTAAGGTAAATTAACAATGGTGATTTTTTCTCTGTACAAGGCAGGTACCTTTATTATAAGGGGCAACAATATCATTTATAAGGGGGAGGAGAGGGAAACAGCTATTGTAATGTATAATTTTGGTTTAAATCACATGTTCGAAATGGTCATCGCCAATGGCAATCTCCCCAAGAAAAGCCGGACACAACTACCCACGAAGCCTCTGTTTAGATTCAAGCTCGTATACACGAGATAGGTCGCTCTCATCTCTGATCCTTGTGTCCTTTGCGATTGGATCCCTCCAAAATTTTCTTTGACTTTCTTCCTTTGAAGGTACTCCACTCTTTCCTCCAACATGATCAAATTTAATTACATATCTCTCATCTCAAGCAATAGCTTTGATCGCAAAACATTTAAAGGCTACTTCTTTTCAAAACCATTGTTTGAGACTAGATATGTAAATAAATTTGATCGTGTTAGAAAGAGGAGTAGAGTACCTGCGAAGGAAGAAAGTCAAAGCAGATTTCAGAGGTTTCAATCGAGAAGGACATAAGGATCAGAGATGAGAGTAGGCCATCACATGCATACTAGCTTGAATCAAAAGAAAGGCTCTGCAAGTAGACATATTAGGATTTGCTTCAGAAGGCTGTCGTCATTGATGACCATTTAGAGCATGCGATTTAAATGAAAACTAAACATATCAGATTTACAAAACAAAAACTATCTCATATACAAAACTCGTTACACACGGCCCCAAATTAGTATATTAAACAAGCTAGAAGAATCCCTTTCCTTTGGAAGAGAAGATGAGAAAACCATAAGAATGAAAGTTATCAAAATCAAAGTTCAATTGGTGGATTTGAAGCTCTCATCAAGTACTCCAACTTTTTCTCCTTTGGCATTGCAAGATTCCAACTCCAAGTTCTTTGAAAATGGACTTACATGGCAAAGTGTGTGAGTAAAAATATATAAAGGGAAAGAAAAAATGGAGTGAAGTGAAAACAAAATATCTAACTTTAGGCAAAACAAAAAGTAATCTCAAGCTTCACAAAGTTTGATAAAATCGAACTTTCCGTGCACTAAAGTCACTTAAACCACTCGAGCAGAGAGTAGATCTAGTAATAAATTCTAGATTTAAATAACTCACCATTGATTACTGCTCGAGCGATAATTACAACTCAATCACAGTGACTCAAGTTTGAATATACGTACATACTCTGAGAACTCTGCTTATGCCAACTTGCACATGCATAAAGTATAACAAAAGTAAACTCTAAAAATTACATAATTACATAAATATGAGTATTTGGGTCACTATAAGGGAATTGGGCAATAATGGATGGTGAGGTGGGGAGCATTGGTGATGAGGATGGTGGATGGGAAAAAGTAAAGATGGAGGCATTGAAGGTTGTTTGTCTTTAAAGGTGTGAGTAGGGGATAGTAGTGATGTGGGGTAGGGTGGGAATGGTGGTTGTGAGGATGGGGATGGGGGGAAGTAAATTTGGATGGATGGGAAGTTGTTTAGTAGTGAGAATTAAGGGTGGAGAACAGTGGTGGTCCTGTAGGGTGGAGTAGGTAGAACTGTAAACAAACTGAGTTGTTCATGAACAACTCAAGCCCAACTTGTTTTCTAAATGATGAGCTTGGACCAAATTTTAGGACCCGTTTTGTAATATAATTGAGCTTGAGAAAAGCCAAGCTCAACAAAAATAGACTTTTGAATATAAAGATATATAAATTAATTTTATTTTAAATAATATGTCAACGATACTAATATCATTTTATTTTATTTTATTTTATTTTGGTTTGTGTTTAGTGTTTGTGCAAATTTACATATCATGTAAAGAGATTATCTGGTTTGATCTTTTATCACATGACTCAAGGAAGGCCTTTTATCAAGGCATGATAACAATTAAAAATGGGTTTATACTTTCACTGATACAAGTTGATATCATTTAGGTAAGATATATGAAATTGAGTTAGAGATTTGGCAAACTTTCATGCCTTATTGACATAATCAACACATTGTAAAATACAAGTAATTCTCAATTTCTAAGTCCATGATATGAAAAAATTAAAACTAGTAATGAATTTGAAATGTAACTTGTTAGTCTATTTGGTCATCCGCATTAAACTAAAATATTAATTTCTTTCTCTTCTTTCCAATAAAGCTAGCAATTATTTCTAACCCATTTTACTAGGCATTCCCATTGGGAGCACAATCCTTGTTTTTTGGTAAACTTAAATTACTACTTGCCATAATATTATATATATATATACACTGTAACAAGGCTTAATACACAATTGGAATACAAAACATCGTCATAAGAAAAGAATCTCTCACCAAAACCTAAGCTAAAAAATAAATAAATACCTTTCAAAGGCAAAGAGGATAGAAATATAAAAATGCTCTATTTTAGAACTCTACATGCTAGGTAAAAGACATACTAGTTTTTTTTTTTTAAATTTTAGATAGCAAAAATATACTAACAAATACAAAAAATTTAGGCAATTAACTTGCACTTACGTGCTTTATATTCTTGCCAAGGCGATACTTTTTTTGTGGGCTTGATAGAAGGATTTGTATTAGTTTTCTGCCATGCAAGCTTAGTTTATAAATTTTCTACTAAAACTTCCTCATGTTTTCTTCTCTACACATGTTTGTTTGGCAGATTAGGTTGAATGAGATTATGAGTATAGTGTAATTGAGTGAGGAGATTATCAGTTGGTGGTATTAAGTTAGAGATATAAGATAAAGTATGTTTTGTTTGTGTACTAGTGTGGTGATATTAGTTTGTTAGGATTAAATCTATAAATTACATAAAAGCCCTTATCACATAGAAGATATTTTTGTTGACTTTATAGAATGAGGGGCAAAATGGTCTTTTTATCATCAATCCATGGGATTGGTAATGCTATCCCACCATGGAATTAGCAACTCCATGCCACTTCCCTACAAAACAAACATGCTATAAATGAGCCCCATGGATTAATAATCCAATCCTTTCTCCCAAACCTCAATCAAACATGGTCTGAGAGTAAAATATATGCTCCTCTCATGCTCATCCTTGTCTTCATTTTTACTAGGGGTGATAATTAATATTACTTTTTGAATTATCCTTGATGTCATCTTTTTGGCACCGTAAGTTTCAATTTTATTTAGGCCACTTGTCTTACTAAAAGTACCGACTACCATTTTCACCTTTTCACAATCAACGTTAACTTTAGTTTCTTTGTCTGTCACTTAGGGAGAAATAAAAATAATCGATAAAAAAAAGGAAAATATGAATAAAGGATTCCCAAATAATTGGAGTTAGGAGTCGAACAACTTGACATTTCTGTACTAATTTCCTTAATTACTACATCTTTGCCCTTCTTCCTCTCCACTTCACGTATTCATCATTCTCCTCCTCGACCCTATATTCTTGCTTAAGATTGAAAAATGTATGTTGGTTAGATGACTCGCTTTTGAGGGACAAGACTTTGATGATTGCCTAAAAAGACTCATACTAAACGCATACATATAAACAGATCTACTAAGGCTATGTTCGGTTCATGTATTTGGAGAGGAGTTTGGAAAGAGAGAGGGAAAAGGTGTTTGAAATTAAGTGAAATATAAATATGTTTTATTCATATTTCACCTACATTTTCTCTTTCTCTTTCCAAAACATCTTTTTCCTTTCCCTTTCTAAGTCCCTTTCAAAATTCTTGAACCAAACACAGCCTAAGAGAAAGAAAATGGGGGGGGGAAATGAGGGGAAAGAGAAGGGAGACTCACCATGCCATGTCCATTGCTCCACCGTCATCACTCATCGACACCATCGTTGATAACCACCATCCACTGCCATCACTCAAACACTGGTGCCACTATCCATAGCTACCATCACCTGCCACCATCATAAAGGAAAAGTTTAAAGACGAGAGAGAAGAGAAAGAGATACTAAAATAAGAGAGCATTTATTTTTTAGTTCCAAGAAAAAGAGGGGCGAGAGACCATTAGTGAAGAGAGAGATGATAATCTCTTACGCTATGTTTGGATTGAGTGATTTGGAGAGAAAAGAAAAGAAATTGAGAGATATGTATTTCTCTTACTTGTTTGGATAACCTAAGTGGAGAGAAATGGGAAGAAATTGAGAGAAACTTATTTCTCTTATAAGCCTCATTTTCAATCTTCCCAAAAGTGGAGAGATTATGAGAGAAAAGAAACCACTATTTTCATAATACCAATTTTGTCCCTATAAAAATCAAAGAAATAAAATGATTGAAAATATAAAAAGGTTATTTTGGTAATATAACATAAAATAATTTCTTTTCTTTTCTCTTAATGAAACCCAAACAAACAAGAATGAGAGAAATCACAATCATTTCTTTTCTTTTATTTCTTCCTTATCCAAACAAAAAGAAGAGAAATCACAATCATTTCTTTTCTTTTCTTTTCTTTTGTAACTTAAGTAATCATTTCTTTTCTTTTCTTTTCTCTCCTAGGTTCCCAAACATAGTGTTAGTGTTCTAAGGTTTGGGTATACTTTTGAATGAAAAATAAATATAAGATTATGGCACACAGAAGTACATACTGAAAAAATTTGGAGGAAGTGGGACATAGAACATGGATCCTCTGCCATGGTTTCCTACCATAGTCCCTGCAGTGCTTTCAAAACGACATCGTTTGGAACATAGTTTTTTTTTTTTTTGCTCTTTTGTTTTCTCTATCAGCTCTCAAACCAGAGAGGCCAAGAGGGATAGAAGGTGACGACGGCACAGCAAGGTGGCTATGGAGACTCTAATGGGACCTTGTGGCAAGGGATTGATACCCAAATTTTCACTTCTTTGAAACAGGGTGTTCTTAAATTCATAATCTAAAGTATTTGCCCTATATGTTGTTGACAAATTTCAAGTCTCTAGTTTCATGGATCAAAGGTCCTTGTGATACAGAAGTAACGGCTTAAAGGGTTGATTAAATTTTTGGTTTCCACTTATAAATTCTATCTCAGTTTGATCAAAAGCTTGAATTCTAACTCTCAAACCCATTAACATTAACAGAACGATCACTCACACTCTTCAAACCACCAAACCTATTACAATTTTTACAAGAAACCCTAGGCCCATCATTCAAATTCTTAGTTTCAACACAATTTTCAAGTCTAAAAACACACCTGTTGTCATTACAAACAAAAATCCAGAGCCCAGAGGGATTATCAAGTGATTCAAGCTTATCAAACTCATCGATCATGCACCGAACATTGTCGTCCGAAGTGATCAACACCAAAGGGGCTTCATCATCATCGATTGGGAGTTGGTTAAAATCCAAAATCTTTGATTGGAGCCTTGAAAAGCCGATGTAAACGATTGGGGTGGTTGGGCCGCTAGCGACGAGAGAGAAATGGAGTTGGAGGAACTAAATGTGTCCTCACCGTTGCAATCATCGTCATCGCCTATCCCTCTTCGTCTCTCTGGGCTTTTTTTTTAAAAAAAATGGGGTGTCTCTCTAGTTTGAAAGCTGGAAAAAATAAATAAATAAATTGTTCCAAAATAACGTCATTTTGGAAACACCACAGAAACATGGCAAGAAACCATGACAGAAGATCTGGACTTGTAGGACACAACTATCACCAGTTAGCTGTCAAAGAGATAAGGTTAATCCAATAGCCAACATTCAACACTTGGAGAATAAAGTTAGAAATTAAAAATATTTTACTGGTCAAGTTTCTCGCTCCTTATCACGAATCCACAAATGTACTCACAATGAAACAATAGCTAGCCATACACTTATTTGAAATTGAAAATGAAGGCACGAGTCAGGCCAGTTTGGGTAATTTAAGCGGGTTAGCGGTTCTTATGAACAATTGTAATTCACACTATGATTCTTCGTGCCACCCTTATTAAAACACAACAAGAGTGTCATATACACCAAATTTTATCCCCGTTTTATTTCAGTACTAATGTTGCAATGCATCACTCTCCTTGATTTTTCTTTATGTATATTTTTTTCAAATACGAATCTAACTGAGTTACAACATGAAATTGAGGGGGGGGAAAAAAGGCAGGTGCATATAACATTCATGTAAAAATAATACCTCTATGAAGCACTAGCACTTCAAAATAAGTGTCTTGGTTGTTTTAGGCACAGGGACGTGACAGAGAAATATGGACACTTCAAGGACATGTATATGACACGCCACTTGCACGGCAGGGACATGTAAAGGACATGCTACATGGCATGCATGTTTATTTAATTAATTTTTTTTAAGGCACACTTCGGGGAGACGTCGATTATACTTTGGGGATATGCCAAGTAGTTTTTTTCCCCCTATTTCTTTAGTGTTTTTGATGGATATTGGATGTCCAATGTTTATTCATTTTTGCTTACATTTAAATACTTAATAGATCATTCATAAAAAAAGAAATAAAATATAAGTATTAATTTAAAAGTAATTTTTTGTTTAATATCAAATTAATATTAATTTTTATTGTTTGTGGATGTAATATTAATTTATATAGCAAATAAATATGTATTTTTCTTATCATGTTCCCGCTATGTCCAAGTCCCTTTTTTTTTTTTTGAAATCACCATGTCTCGTGTCTGCGTCCACGTCCATGCTTCTTAGGTCTACTTCATTCCAAAATAAAGATCAAGAAGTTAATCTAATAGATTATTAAAGACCATGTGAATCATCCAACAATGAATCACACTAATTTAAATTATAAAATTCACAAATGTGTTACTTGATTAAGACTTATGCTATTTAGTACTTAGTGACATCTTTTGAAATATATATATATACACATATACATAAAATTGAATACAAAATTGACAATAAAGACAGAAATAAGTCACATGTTATAAGCTTATATGAAATACTCTTCTTAAAAGTAGTTTCATGCCCCTCATAGATAATAACCCGATGTAATAGGCACCGATAGTCTACCCCTTCAGGATTCACAACCTATCTTCCTCAAGTGTGCACTCATAATGAGGGAGATGCAAAAATTAGCCTTTGACAAAATGTTCCCAAAATATAGAGCGCAGGAGAAGGGAAGAAGGGTATGTAAAAACACGAAGGAGAAACATGTATTTATAGTGGAAGTCTAGAGATTTTAGAGTCCAAATCAAATCTCACCGAAAGAGAAATGTCAACATTATGGAATCATAATGTCGTCATTCTAGATGTCCCCACGGAGCCTTCTTTTTTATAGGTAAAAAAATTGTCGACATTCTAGAGGAAGAGAAAATTTTATTTTACCCTAAACTATTACTTAAAAATTAATTCAAGCTATATCCTTTTAATTATATCAATTTTCCACCTAAACTATTCGATTTTGGATCAATTTAACCCTTGTCGTTAGTTGTCATCTAAATTAGATGAAATTTGTTGACCACCTTAACTTTATCTAAAACTTCATTTTATCCCCAAAACTATTGCCAAATATCAATTATAACGCTGAATATGTTAGAAAATTAAATTTAAATATCATTGGCAATTAATTATTTTTTAATTTTCTCTTAAAATTATCTTTTGCACTACCTATTAAATGTTAATAAGGTAAATTACAAAAAAAAAAAAAAATCTTTCTTTGTTAATCCAATGAGGTTTCCAACAATTTATAATTTTATATAATACATCCCTATTTACAAAATCACTTGTAATCTCTCTCCCATTATCTCACAAGCTGACGTGCATTCTGTTGGACAATCTTGCGTGTACAGTGTGTGCATAAGTGAATTACAGAAATGTTATTCCAAAATTGGTATTGTAAAATAATTAAAATATAATTATAATAAAAAGATTACTCCATCGTCTGAAAATATCAGTCTCTTATTCATTATTCCAAAATATTAGTCTCTTTTTAAAAATTAATTACTAAAATAATATGAATTTTCTATTTTGCATTTTTTAACGTTCATTAACATTACTTTTGAAGTGTAATAATTGTACTACCAAATAGTGGTTTTGGAAAATTAATATTTTTGAAATGTAATAATTATACTACCAAAAAAAGTTAGATTCTCTAAAATTGGCTATTATTTTGGAACGGAATGAGTATTATAATACCAGATATGGAATAAAAATTAATTTTTAATAGACAATAAATAAAGATAAAATCTGTTAAAGTATGAAAATAAGACTTACAGAAATGGTGTTTGGGAAAAGAGTTGGGCTAAAATAGCCCACTAAAAGACAAAATAGGATAAAATGGCCAATAAGACAAAAAATAATATCTAACCCATAATCATTTCACTTTTTCTCTCACAATCATCAAAAAAAAAAAAAAGTCAATCAACTTTCCAAATACAACCTTTTTAGCAAGGCTAAAAGCCAAAAAGTCAAAAAACCAACTTGTCACGACCCAAACCCGCCCCTATAGGTTTAGCATCGTAATCGGCCAGTAATCTGTGGATTACCAAAGGCCTCTGAACCGATTAGCAAATAGTAAGGGGCTGCAGAAGCAATAATACAAAATAAACAAAGTCCAATGAGCTGTGATAACGTACATGGGACGGAACATTTCAAAACTTATATGTATATATGCATAAACATGCCAGTCCAGGTACACAATATTTACAACATGTACAACCCAAGACCTGACTTTACAAAACATATACAGAGACTAGCATGAAATACAAAAACAACCATAGCATTAGGCTTCGATCGGAACCTCCTCGGGAGGCAGAACGGATGGCTGACAAAAACATAACAGAAGGCCGTCAACTCTGGCCCTGGTCATGTGCCGTCTCACCTACATACATAATATAAACTGTGAGCGAAAGCCCAGTGAATAATAATAAAGTAAAGGGTTTCAATGAATGAGTTCGTACAGGTTCAGAAATCACAATCCAGATTTGCATCAAATTTATCATTTGTCCAGATCATATATATAGACAGAAATCATAAGTCATGATTAATTTACGTGATACATCCATTAGCATTAACAGAACAGAACGCATACGCGTAAGGTTACGAATAACCAGTTCCATAAAGGAACCTCCGGATCCGGGTAACAGAACAGAACAGAAGCTGAGCCCCCGTGATAGGGCCTCCGGTACGGGTAACAGAGTGCAGACAGAAATAAGTTCCATGAAGGAACCTCTGATACTGGGTAACAGCTAACAGATATCACATGATGCTAAGGATGTCACGGAATATATATTAGAAATTGAACAATCATTCATTGTACAGAACATATCATTTCGGAAAACATATCTTGTTTTATCACACAGAAAGTAGATACAGTTTCAACATAGCTTTACTAAATTATTACTCACAGTTGGCCTTGAAACAGACAGACGGAGCAGATTGATCACACAACACGCGGCACGTGACCTACATAACACATAACGGACACACACTTGAAACACACATTCCAATTACACAAACTTACGCCGTTGGTTCTTAATGTGTTTCTAACCTTAAAGCCTCACTATAGAGTCTTAAACATGGCCTAGGAATGCCTAGGATGGAATGAGGATGCAAAGATGCCTTGGAAAATATTTTTCAAAATTTGCTGAAAACAGGGGTCTCGCTCGAGCGTAGATTTCTTCGCTCGAGCGAGCTTGCCAAAACAGAGGGGTCACTCGAGCGTAGACTCCTTCGCTCGAGCGGTCTGTAAAAATGCAAAAGTACTGGTTGTTGAAATTTTACGCTTGATGCACGCCCGATGCTCACTCGAGCGTGAGACACACCCTTTGCTCAAGCGTAGGTCTCGTCGCTCGAGCGTGCGTCTGCATGCACTAAAAACCTGAGTGTAACGACCCCAAAATCTATACTAGAGATTACCTTTACAGCCTTATGGGTTAATGCATTTTAATTTAATGATATGTGTTCAAATTGAGGAATTAACTGTTGAGCTACGGCTTTAAAATTTAAATTACCGACCTTTACGGGTTCAGAAATCACAATTGAGGACTTGGACATATTAATGGGAATTTTTAAAGCTATTTGGGAAAAGTAATTGGAAATTTAATTTGAATGCATATTTGGGTGGTTAACTTTGAACTGTAAATTGAAGACCCTAGAGACTTTAGAAACCAAAACAGGGGATATATTTATGATCAGCGCAATTTTTAGAGTCACCTGGGAACTTTAATTGAAATTTGATTTTGCGCGATTCGTAAGGCCACGTTTGGCTCTTCCTATTGTGTTAAGCCATGTGTGTGTGTTTATTTAGATATATAGATATGTTTGTGAGTGATTGGTCTCATCTTTTGGGAGCCAAAATATCTAAAAGAGAGAGAAGAGAACCGTGGGGGAGAAAAGAGAGGAGAGACCAAGAAAAGCTTAACAATCATGGGGGTTTGAAGGGAATTGAAGAAAGAGAAGGGAGAACAACCATGGAGGCTTGAGGAAATGGAGGAGAATTAAAAGGAAGTCAAAGATTGAACTAAGGTATGATCACCTATCTTGAATCCTTATGTTTAAAGCATCAAATACATGAAATCAAGGATTGATATAGAAGATGTGAGCTTTGAACCCCAACTAGGGCTATATTATATTCTTGTGTCCTTGTGCTTGGAAATTGAGTAATAGTTTGAGGTTATGATGTTTGATGGAGATTAATAATATGAAATTTGTTATGTATTAAAGGGTTTTGGGCTTTGATTTACATGGAATTGAGGTTTGTTTTTTAAAATTGGAAGTCCCAATTTTTCGGCCATTTTCGGACTGCAAACTGTCCAAGGCCGCACGTGCGGAGACAGCTCTGTCCAGCCAACTTTAAACAAGCATATCTTTTGCATCCGAACTCCGTTTTGAGTGATTCTTGAGCCTAAAATCAAGCCCCGAAAGTCTAGTTTCCAATGGCGTGGTCTCACACCCAAATTCTAAATACAGAAATAGTTATGCCCAAATTAGCAACGATTGTTCACTTTCTATCAACCAATGTTGTACCATTTCTTCACCTAAACCATTTCCCATCGATTTCTCCTGTTTTCTGAGACATGGATTATAACTTATTAAAGAATAATGAGCTTGGTACCACCATGGCTAATTGATTGAATGATCAAAGAGAATAAGTAAAGGATCAAGTATAATCTCATATTATGTGTTGTGCAATGTACTTGTAGGTCGAGACGAGGATATCATCCCATTACTACCGGGAGCCGATCACTGTGAATAATAGTACTATCAATGTACATCTAGTACTGTTAATAATTATTGTTATTAACATTCTGTTCTCCGCAGGCAACTATGTTAACGTGTATGTTGATTGGGAATTGGTATAAACATTGAAAGATTTGGCATACATTGATATGACTCTGAAATTATTCTGCATTCCAACCACGGCTAACGGTTATCGGTAATGTGCAATAACCTATAAATTACCTATGATTTCGCATTTGAATGGGAACGTAATACCCCGAATGTTCTGTCAGGAACTCCTATCATCTATTTGGTTCAATATATGTCTTGTGACATAGATATCTGCTAAAGAGGATTAGCATAATTGGATAATACTATAGTAGTGCATTTTGCTTACCGTTAAAAGACATTTTATTAATATTCTGTTATCCGTAAATTAACCTTAATGATTCATGATGATCAAGTGGAACAATGATGCCTGTGTATCCCGAATCATTCTATTTTGTCAATGATGAATCAAGACTGTTCTGAGGTAAATTGTTTTGTCCCTACAAATAGTATTGTGATGGCACGTGTATAATCTGTGGGATACGCTATCCTTATTGCTAATAATTATCATTAGTATTCTGTTAAATGTAAACTAACTACGTTAACTCATGTGAATGATTGGAAGAATCTGTGTGTCTCTGTATAACTCTGAAACTAGTCTGTTCTGATAATATCTGAGGTTATTCTGTTTTGTTGTTTGTTCCGTCTATGCCATGACATGATAAGACCTATTATTTCTGGTATGGAACAAAGTACTGTACGGAACTAAGTGCTGCAATGCGAGTCACCTCTAGAATCCGTACGAGCCACCTCTTGAATCCATACATATGTGATCTGGGCCGATGGCCGTTCTGTTATTTCTGGGCTGATAAGCCGTTCTGTTATTTCTGGGCTGATAAGTCGTTCTGTTATTTCTGGGCTGATAAGCCGTTCTGTTATTTCTGGGCCGATGGTCGTTCTAATAATTTTGGACCTATGGTCGTTCTGTATTTGTTAGGCCTATGGCCGTTCTGTATATTACTGGGCTTAAAGCCACTCTGTTAAGGAAATTGGGCCCATAGCCATTCTACAGAATGTAATTCATCATATGCCTCTACAGTGATATACTTTGCTGTTTAAGTTAACCATTACATTATTTATGTGCTATTATTCACTGAGTTTTACTCACTCTGTATTTTGTCTATTTCTGTAGGTAATCAACCGGGAGGCCAGTCCTAACCCTTAAGGCTTGTCCCTCTCTTGTCAACCTCAGTGTGTCCAGGCACTTAAGATGAAACCCGTGCATTTTGCAAAGTCTTACTAAGTTTTGGCTCATACTTTGGTTGTTTACCTATGATTGAATGTATATAACCCCTTCTTCTGTAATACTTGTATAAGAATATGAATAACTGTAATTGAAGCTCGGGTGTATGTCTCCTATGTATTATCTACCTAATACAATGTTTGCGGTCCTAGCATGGTAGTGGCAACTCAATGGATGATGTTTTATGTTATTTTATATTATTAATGCTTCCGTTCAGGCCCCATATATTACGTATATCAGGTTAAGTGTCCGTTTCTGAATAAGTCATGCCCGAAACTTTTAGGGGCGGGTTTGGGGCGTGACACTGAGAGCTCGCAATTTATGCTTAAGCCACCATTGCTTCGCTCGAGCGGAGCTCTGAACAAACGATGGTCGCTCGAGCGTGGAATCCTTCGCTCGAGCGAGGAAGCCAAATTCTAGAATTTCCAAATTTGCCTTCCAAGCTCAAACCAGGCATTCAACTACCCAAATCTCAACCTCTTGGGCCCATTTTCTGGAAAACACTTTAAACTCATAGTATAACATGTTTTAAAGATCAATTTGAGAAATCAAAGCCCAAAGGTGAGTCAATTAAACACAATTTCAAACAAACTTCCCAGAAATATTAAAGAACAAAACATGCAAGTATTCATTTGAATTCAATGCTCCAAAAATGTAACCAATTGCAAGATTACACTCAAAATCATGATGAACTCATGGACTATAACTAGAATATGGTCTTGCATGCAAGAATTTCCATGAAAACACTTCAAATTGTTATGATATGGACATGCATGCATGATTTAAGCTCTAATTCAACATGTTTAATTCAATTCTTGTCTGAGATCACTAATGTCACATGAATCATGCAAGAAATGACTTGAATTCACAATCAAGAAGGTAATTCTCCTACCTTAAGTCTTGAATTCCAAGTATGAAGGCTCAATTATGAAAATTCCTCCAGAATTCTTCAAGTTCCAAGCCAAAAACTCTTGTTGAAGCTAAGTCTCTTCTCCTCTCTCACTCTCCTACGTTTTGTCTCAAATATGGCTGAGGAAATGATGTATGGAGTATGCTAATCAAGTCCCAAACAAGTCTCTTAGAAGTGGTCCACCAAGTGGCAGTTTCGTAAATAATTGAACTAATGTAATTTAGCGTTATTTAATCTAATTTAATCGTTCCAAATCAAATTTTAATTAAACATACCATAAAATTCTATAAATCCTAACTAATACTTAACACAAAACAATTTCGGAATCGGGCGCCGATAAGGCTTTCAATTTGCAGTTCAAAGTTGAAACATGAACAGATCATTTTATGGCAAACAGATAGAAACACAAAAATAATGCAATACACATGCAAATTAATTCCAGATTCCTTCTAAATTACTGTTAAGCATAATTAATCATGTTTTAGCATTAATCAGAGGTCGGGGTTATTACACAACTAAATAGCCAACTTTCCAAACAAGGCCAGAACCAATACAAAGAAATCAAATGGATCATGAAGCATTGAACATTGTCCTGTTAAGGAGGAAATATCATTTTGCCCCCAAACTATTACGCTATTTTCAATTTGGCACCCAAACTTCATATTATTTTAATTTTCCCTCCAAACTTTTTAAAATTTGATCATTTTACCCCCCGCCGTCTGTTTCCATCCACAATCAAACGAAACTAGCTGATGTGGCACCAAATTTCATTTGGAACTTCATTTTTCCCCCCCAAACTATACTTTAAAAATCAATTAGCCCCCCAAATATAAAAAAAAACTAAATTAAATATTTAATAAATTATCCCAATAATGAAAAATTAAATTTTAAATAATATATTTTGCAAAGATAAATAAATATATATATATATAAATCCTCATTTAGAAGGTATTTTGACAAATATGCCGTACCCATACCGGGTATATACCGGCATATGATACTTCGTATGGTACTTCTGCATACATATTGGGCACATGAAACACATACTTAAATTTTTTCTTCTTAATTTTTGGCATACCTAGACGTATCTAGTATATACTCAAGCAGGGCCGGCCCTGAGATTTAGGGGGCCCAAGGCGACCTTCGGAAATGGGGGCCTTTCTTACATTGAAAAAAAAAAATTTGATGGATAAATGGATAAAAAAATTATTTGCACATATATATTTTTTTTTTGAAACAGCCAAAAGAGGAATTTTATTGATAAAGATCAAGCAAGGACATTGACAAATATCAATAAAAACAAAGAGCACCCCAGTTGGTAAGACACCAACCCAAGGGAAAGAAAAAAAACAGAACAACACAGAACAACACCTCAAAAGCACCTCAAAATAGAACAACACCTCAAAAGCATTCCCAACTGCAATCCCCAACCCTGATTCTCACCTGCTGCTAATTGAAGACAATAACATTGATAGAAAAAGGCATCTTGGATCAAATGATTACCACCCAAAAGGCTACTCTTAATTTAATGAGAACACATGATTCCGCTAGGATGAGTTGAATACCAGAAAATATGCATTCGATCCTACCTTACCAAATTGACCAAAGCACCACCAAACTGGACCTTCCAAAATCACACCAGATGAATACCAGAAAATATGCATGCGATACTGCATAACCAAATTTACCAAAGCACCACCAAACTAGACCTTCCTTCACAGATCCAAGGGAGACAGCACCAGACTAGACTCCAAGTGAAATCACCAAACACCAAACTAGACATACCAGGACAAAACCAGCAGCAGAACAAAACCAGAAGAAGAATTACAAAATAATAGCAGTAGCGTTACATACCCCTCCCTTTAAGACAACATCTCACCTACCTAAGATTTACCAGAAAATCCTGCACTGAAAAGTGGTGCTTATCATACCTTGGTTTCAACCACAGAGCAATTCTGACCTTAATCACTTCAGGTGCTTGCTGTGCTGTGTTTCGTTCTTCTCAAAATGTGTTTCGTCAAAATCAAATATGTAAAGACCCATGTGAATTCTTCTTCTCATGTGGGCATATCTTGGTTGGGCCCATGTTCAGAATGATTAATATAGCCAACTGATTTTGTTATGGGCCTCTATTATGAACATTATTGGCCTCTATTATGATATATATATATAATTTTTTTGGGCCTATATTCAATTGGGCTTATAACATTTCATTTTTTTTTTATTATATCTAAAACAAAAAATCAAATTTTGGGGCCCTATTTTCAGCCCAAATCTGGGGCCAAGGCGCAGGCCTCTTGGGCCTTCCCTCAGGGCCGGGCCTGTACTCAAGTCGCCGTACCTCAATCAAAATAATATTTTCTTCTACTATAGAAATAAAATTCATTTTACTAGAATTCTTTTTCATTTTTAGTTTTATACTTATTATGATTTTAAAATGAAGTTGTGGTTTGTAAGTTATTTAATATAATGACATTTAATTTTGGTTTATCTTATACCTGTACTTTTGACATTAAATGTTAATTGTATGTTAGATCTTAACAAAACAAACAATTTAATCAATTTTTGCATTACTCCAACTTAAAAATAAATATTTTTTTTATAAACTTACCAAGCTGTATTCATATACTATTTTTTTTTTGAATTTTACCGTATCAATGTATCTGTATCGTATCAATACCAATATCAGTACCAGTACTCATACCTATACCTATGCTTCATAAGCCTCAAATTATCTCAAATTGATCCTAGAGAAACTAATTGAGCTAAAAATTTCTTGGCTACTCTATGTGTGCGCGTTCTCACAATTGTAACTAGTTTATTCCCCAAATTAATTTTAATACAATTGATTGACTAATAGTGATTTCAAAATTGAGTGGGAAAAAAAATAAAATTCAGTTGCTGTCTAAAGAATACTCAACAAGACTAATGCTCAATTTTTATATTTAAAATTTATTTTTTTCATTTTCGAAATAAAAACTTATAATTAAATATTTAAATTTATTTATTTTTAATATGTGGGGAGCTTATTGATTTTTAAAGTATAATTTGGGAGGTAAAATGAAGTTCCAAAGGAAGTTTGGTGTCACGTCAGCAAGTTTCGTTTGATTGTAGACGGAAACAGACGGCGGGAAGTAAATTGATCAAATTTAAAAAGTTTAGGGAGCAAATTAAAATAATATGAAGTCTGGGTGCCAAATTGAAAATCACGTAATAGTTTGGGAAGCAAAATGATATTTCCTCTCTTGTTAAGATAGATTTGTTATTTCACCAGTGCTACGGGATTTCATGAACATTTATCTCCTAAGATGAGATTACTCTTCGCAAACAGTAGCAACACTACAAATTATTTACCTCCAAAACTAGAGTATGATGTGTACTTTCTTTCAAAAAAGACAGACTTGCAGAGTGAATGTAGAAAGTGAAAAAAGGAGAAAGGAAAACAGAGCTCAAATTGGATGCCTGGAATGACTTGAAAAGGATTATACTTAGAGAGTAAAGTTAAAAATTAAAAATATTTTACTGGTCAAGTTTCCCGCTCCCTATCATGAATCCACAAATGTACTCACAATGAAACAGCAGTTGGCCATACACCTATTTGAAATCGATAGTGATGGCATGAGTCAGGCCAGTTTGGGTAATTTAAGTGGGTTGGTGGTTCTTAAGAACAATTGTAATTCACACTATGATTCTTTGTGCCACCCTTATTAAAACACAACAAGAGTGTCATATACACCAAATTTTATCACCATTTTATTTCAGTACTAATGTTGTAAGACATCACTCTCCTTGATTTTTCTTCATGTATATTTTTTTCAAATACGAATCTAACTAAGTTCCAACAGGAAATGGAGGGGGAAAAAAAAAGAAAAAAAGAAAAAAGGCAGGTGCATATAACATTCTTGTAAAAATAATACTTCTATGAAGTACTAGCACTTCAAAATAAGTGTCGTAGTTGTGTTGGGCAGAGGGACCTGATAAAGAAACAGGGACACTTCAAGGACATGTATATGACTCGCCACTTGCACGGCAGGGACACCCTACATGGCGTGCATGTTTATTTAATTAATTTTTTTTAAGGGACACTTCAGGGAGACGTCGATTATTCTTTGGGGATATGCCAAGTAGTTTTTTTTTTTTTCCCCATTTCTTTAGTGTTTTTGATGGATATTGGATGTCCAATGTTTATTCATTTTTGCTTAGATTTAAGTACTTAATAGATCATTCATAAAAAAAAAAATAAATAAAATACAAGTATTAATTTAAAAGTAATTTTTTTGTTTAATATCAAATTAATATTAATTTTATTAATTTTGATTGTTTGTGGATGTAATATATATCTATATAGCAAATAAATATATATATATATAAATATTTTATTATCATGTTCCCGCCGTGTCCATGTCCCTATTTGTTTGAAATCACCGTGTCTCGTGTCCACGTCCACATCCATGCTTCTTATGTCTACTTCATTCGAAAATAAAGATCAAGAAGTTAATCTAATAGATTATTAAAGACCATAATGAATCACACTAATTTAAATTATAAAATTCACAAATGTGTTACTTGATTAAGACTTATACTATTTAGTACTTAGTGACATCTTTTGAAATATATATATACATATACATAAAATTAAATACAAAATTAACAATAAAGACATAAATAAGTCACCTGTCATAAGCTTGTATGAAATACTCTTCTTAAAAGTAGTTTCATGCCCCTCATAGATAATAACTGTAACGTCCCCAAAATAATAACATAAATACATCCACAAACATATGTGAAGAGGGCACAATTACTTAAGCCTATTTATATGGAACCTCGTTGGAGTAGACGAAGGTCCCTACTCCATACTCAAGTCTATTTGTATGGAACCTCGTTGAACTAGACGAAGGTCCCCACTCCGTACTCAAGCCTATTTGTATGGAACCTCGTTGGACTAGACGAAGGTCCCCATTCCGTACTCAAGCCTACTTGTATGGAGCCTCGTTGGACTAGACGAATGTAAGGACCCACATTTCATGCCTTAGTCATGCTTGCATGCATTTATATGATTTGCCATGTCATGATTTGCACTCATGAATCTTGCCTTGTTTTGTACGTATATGATTTGCCTAAGTGAATATGCATGCTTTGTTCCTCTCTTGTTATCCTAAGCCTAAGTCATGCCATGCCTAAGTTATGTTAAGCCTAGATCATTTCCAAGCCGAGGTCATCGTAAGCCTTTAACTATTTTGGAATCTCTTTGTTTGACCTCTACCTTTGTTCTGGCATATTGGCCGAGATGATTATCATCTGGGCCGAGGTGTGTATCGCCAAGGCCGAGATGTGTATTATCTGGGCCGAGATGTTATCTTGAACCCAAGTGACCTTGTCCTGGAAGTGGTATGACCTAGACCGAGGTGTGGCACATCTAGGCCGAGGTGTGGCACGGCTTAGTCAAGTGTTGTCCTTCCTAGCCGAGATCATTGTCATCTTAGTTGCCGAGGCTCTGTCCTTCCAAGCCGATGTCATTGTTACCTTACTGCCGAAGTGTTGTTCTTAGCCGAGGTCATTGTCCTTTGTTTGCCGATGCCTTGTCCTTCGCCGATGTCTTGTCTTTTGCCGATGTCATCACTTGCCGAAGTGTTTGCTGTGAAGCTTGTTAGATACGCTTTGTCAGAACCTTATCTTGTCAATCAGTCACCTTTTTTAGGAGGACCAACCCGGTAACACCACGTGGCCGAGCTGAGTGTTAAATCAGCCGGCAGAGAGAGAAACCGCTCATTTGTTGTATATCTATGTTTTGAAGAGGAGAGAGAAGCTCTAGGAAGAGGGAGAAGAGTTCTAGAGAGAGAGTAGAGATCCAAGCTTGATTCCTAGAGATCGGACCGTTAGATCCGTGTTCTAAGGTTAGATTCTTGATCTGTGCATGTTGTTCTTTATGTTTATGTTGTTGCATTGCATGATTGAATATGATTTGTAAGCCATGCATTGCTTTGAAGTTCGGTTTTAGAAAGAGAAAATGGCATTCATGTGTTCTTCAAAAAAAAGTCATGTTTTGATCCGAAAGCTCATGCCAAGATTCATGTTTTCATGTTTATTTTCATATGATCTTCAAGTATGGGTACCCAGGTCCATGTCTTCGAACTCATAGCATGAAAACCCAGATTTTTTAATAAGGAAGCTATGATTTTGGCATGCATCTCCTTCATGTTCATGTTCATGTTCTTCATGTTCTTCACGGGTGGAAACCCAGATCTGCAGACTTCACTTCCCGAAGTGTAGTCGCCGAGATCACTCTCACTTAGACTTCACACTTAGGCCGAGCATCGTATCTCACCTTGGCCTACCTTGCATGATCACTTGCACTTTAGTTTATCTTGTATGAACCTCGGCATGCAGCTGTACGCCGAAGCCTTGGTAACCACACCTCGGCCAGGAGGTGTGGGACCTCGGCAAAGACCTGGTTGGTACCCAGCATGTCCCCTTGACATGTAAAACAGTGTTTTGACTTTCAGCATGTTTTCCCGAGATCATTTGCATGCATGTAAG
This sequence comes from Camellia granthamiana, assembly GCA_036172215.1. NCBI lineage: Eukaryota > Viridiplantae > Streptophyta > Magnoliopsida > Ericales > Theaceae > Camellia > Camellia granthamiana. Next base: position 48,618,564 of record CM069913.1, on the reverse strand, counting down.
ACTTGTTTTGAGATGTGTTTTCAGTGGACCTTGCCATGTGTTTGTAGGAGTTGAACCCTTGCCTTGATCCTGACGTCCCAAGAACTAAGTGAGTGGTATTTCTAATAAAGCTATGTTATACGTTTTGATAAAGGCTTTGCTTTGCTTGTTTTGAAAGTATTTGTTAAGCATGAATGATTACCCATAATTTATGTATCAAGTATAAGTTTTGCTTACCAAGTATAAGTTCTGTTTCGGATGACATTCTTGGAAAGTCCTCCCATGCTAGGGGACTTTAAGCCTAAGTAGCATAGTCCTCCCATGCTAGGGGACTTTAAGCCTAAGTAGCATAGTCCTCCCATGCTAGGGGACTTTAAGCCTAAGTAGCATAGTCCTTCCGTGCTAGGGGACTTTAAGCCTAAGTAGCATAGTCCTTCCGTGCTAGGGGACTTTAAGCCTAAGTAGCATCGTCCTTTCCGTGCTAGGGGACGTTAAGCCTAAGTAGCGCCCTCGTCTAACGGGTGTACTCGTTTCCGAGGTGTTTTGATCTTGTTTGTTTTGCCTGGACTGTCATCGCCCTAGGTATTGTTTGAACAAGTTATGCTAAGTGTATGTTTGATGTAAGCTATGTTATAAGTACATGTTTTGATACAAGTTATGCTAGGTATATGTTTGAAACAAGTTATGTTATATGCACATGTTTTGAAGAAGCTATGATATCGGTATTGTTTTGACAAGATTTCGGGAATCATTCATTAAACCCTTTATTACTTGTACCATTCACTGAGTATCCAATACTCACCCTCTCTATATATATGTAGGTTCCAAGTAAGAAGTCGGCCCCGCCGAGATGTGTGATTTGTAGCCGATGTTTTGTATGCATGTTAGGTCGGCATTGAGGATGTCGGCAATCTGGAAGATTATGTGTTGATTCGTACTACATGTATTTTGTTTATGTCGGCTTGAGCAGCCTTTTGTTAAGATGTAATTTGTATTGTACTTATGTTGTATTCAAATTGTAAAGCTTTAATTAAGATGTATGTCATTCCATTTGACTTATGCACCGCTCTTATGGACCACTTGTATTTTAATATTGCTTCCGCACATGTTAGCCCCATATATTATACTCTGATTGTGTGTGATTTTTTGTAAGTTGGCCTTCGGTAATCATGGATTACTGGCCATCACGGCACCATCCTACTAGGGGCGGGTTGGGGTCGTGACAACGAAGGTCTCCACTCCGAAGTGGGCTCTCTCTCTCTCCACTCTGTGATGGGCTGAACTAAGGGATTAGTCTTAGCCCACTCCGCACTCTGAAGAGGGGAAAACCATCGGCCTGGCCCTAGCACCACTCTCCACTCCGAAGAGCGGAAGACCATAGGCCTGGCCCTAGCACCACTCCCCACTCCGAAGACGGGAAGACCATGGGCCTGGCCCTAGTATCACTCCCCACTCCGAAGTGGGTAAGTCCATAACTTAAGCTCCAAGGCTTCCACTCCACGACACATAAGTGCTAACAGATCAATCAATACCATGTAAAGTAAAAGGCACGTGGTGCCCGCGAATGACGAAACTCACTCCCCTCTATTAAGGAATGTGCTACAATCACAGCCAAGGACCAGGCGAAGAACGAGGGAGCTTGATGAATAAGTCATACGATCTTTATAAAAGGTAACCTTACTCTCCTTAAAATGGGTGATCTCTTAACTTGAGAAACAAACTGGTCTTCTCTATCTTGTCTCTACCAAACTCCGGTACTGACTCGACCGTCCGAGGGGTTTCCGACCAATCTCCGGTCGGGCAGCCTAACTATTTGTTTCTTGTGCAGGTCTTCACCCATCGGTGCACCAGGGTTCGTGCACAAAGTTCCATCTTACTCTATTGCGGAAACTGGTAGGCACAATATATATAAATGATAGTATAAATCAAAGTAAATAGTCTTTTCATTACATGAAGTTAATAATACAAGAGTTTAACATAATTAAATGCCCTATTGGCTTACATCTTTCCAAGCCTTGACTTGGTTACACAAAAAGAGACTAGCTCATACACATTTAGCCCTAGGCTTTACAAAAATATATAACTCAAATAAAGAAGCTCTTGCTCCCAAAAGGTCGCTCCAAGCTATTGCTTAGTGGAGGTAAGTCACCAACACCTGAAAATGTTATTCCCAAATAGGGTGAGCCACAGCCTAGTAGAAATCATCTAGCACAGTATATGAAACTTAGCAAAGGTATAAGTACAAGTGCATAAACAATACATGTGATTAAAACTTTTTACAACTTTATACTCATAATTCAAGTCTTAATCCACTTACTTTCAATTCATATTTCAAATTACCTATCTTTCTCAATTCATGAGTCAATTTCATTATTTCTTAACAACCGAACTGAGGCCACTACTCAATAATTTTCAAATCACACAATACATATGTACAAACACTTCAAACTTTCATTTCATGGATATTTCGTCCACGGGCAGCCATCAAACGAGACCCATGTAAACGTAGGCTATACAAGTACTACAATTGCCATTTTACGAATATTTCGTCCGCGAGTTAGGCACCCATGTATAATTTCGGGACTTTCACCCAAGACACTCCGACCAACTTAATTATAATGGAGTCCAACCATTTTCTCCTCCCAAACAATCATTCATACATATGCAATATATTTAAACACAACATTAAACAATGGAGCACATCCCCTCTCCACTCCCACATTATCATACATATACAATGTATATAAATATAGTCATATTCAATGACAATCATCAGAAGATTAGTTTTAATTCACCTAATCCACATACAACTTCTACAACAGTCAAAGTTATCCTCCACCGATAACCCAATACAGTTATCTCTAGATAGATATTCAATCTCAACAGATAGTTTATTCAAAACTTCCAAAAGAGTGAGTTAATACATAACCAATTCCACCATTTATATCAAGGCCCTCTAAGTTTCACATTTTCAATGTTAATTTCAATTATTTATACAAATAAATAGTTTAACCTAATTAGGGCAATTTTCCCATTTTTTCCAAATATTAAACAAGTGCCAAAATCATCAAATTAGATATAACACAACATCATTTTCAAACCCCACAAGCATTTATTCCATCTTCACCCAAAATCCCTCTTTCCACTTTGTGCCCAAACCCTAGGTTTGTTTAAAACATCCCCAAAACACAACATTGTTACACAAGTGACAAATAACTAAGCTAAATATCATATGAAGGTATAGAAAGATCTCTACCTCAAAAGAGAAGACGAGCCACGCAATGGTGAAACCCCAAGAATGCCGAAACCCACTTCTATTTGGTTCAAAATGAAGATCTTGATGAGCTCAACCTTTTTTCTCAAAGGCAGTAGGGTGGAAATCTCAATGGATCTAGATGAAATCTAAAAGAGAATGTGAATTGTAGAGAGAAAAGCTTAAGAACAAGCCTTTTCGAAATTTTAAAGAGAGAGAAAGGAAAGAAAAAGTGATTCAAAATGTCATCTTCTCGAACTGAAATACATGCAGTTCGCTTGAGCATGGAAAGCCCTGCTCGACCGTCAGACACAAAGTTCCGCTCGAGCGTGAAAAGTGGCGCTTGAGCGTGGAATTCACAATTCCAGAAGTTTTGCAGACGAAGGTCCCCGCTCGAGCGTGAGATTGGACGCTCGAGCGTCCAATGCACTTTCCTAGTATTTTCAAAACTGCAAAATATACTGAAGGTTGAAGAATCCAGCTCGAGCGTGAGAATGGTCGCTCGAGTGGATGAGAAAATTTGTGAAGCCCGCTCGAGCACAAGAGTGCCCGCTCAAGCAAAGGAGCCAAAATTTGGGCAACAAAGGCTTAGAAAAACAAGCAACCAACATGTCCCAAACACACAACTACAACTCGATAACCAAAATAAAATGGTAGACAAGGGAAAGAGATAAGAATAACTATTTAAACCATACCAACCCAAGCCCAAAATGCAATAGGTAACGGGTCAAAACCAGAATCGCTATAATAACTCGATGTAGCAGGCACTGATAGTCTACCATTTTAGGATTCACAACCTATCTTCCTCAAGTGTGCACTCATAATGAGGGAGATGCAAAAATTAGCCTTTGACGAACTGTTCCCAAAATGTAGAGCGCAGGAGAAGGGAAGAAGGGTATGTAAAAACACGAAGGAGAAGCATGTATTTATAGTGGAAGTCTAGAGATTTTAGAGTCCAAATCAAATCTCACCGAAAGAGAAATGTCAACATTATGGAATCATAATGTTGTCGTTCTAGATGTCCCCATGCAGCCTTCTGTTTTATAGGAAAAAAAATGTTGACATTCTAGAGGAAGACAAAATTTTATTTTGCCCCAAACTATTACTTAAAAATCAATTCAACCTATATCCTTTTAATTATATCACTTTTCCACCTAAACTATGCGATTTTGGATCAATTTAACCCTTGTCGTTAGTTGTCATCTAAATCAGATGAAATTTGTTGACTTGACACCTAAACTTTATCTAAAACTTCATTTTATCCCCAAAACTATCGCCAAATATCAATTATAAGTTTGAATATGTTAGCAAATTAAATTTAAATATCATTGGCAATTAATTATTTTTTAATATTCTCTTAAAATTATCTTTTGCGTTACCTATTAAATGTTAATAAGGTGAATTACAACCCAAAAAAAACAAAAAAAACAAAAAAAAATTCTTTCTTTGTTAATCCATTGTGGGTTTCAACAATTTATAATTTTATATAATACATCCCTATTTACAAAATCACTTGTAATATTATTGGCAATTAACTATTTTTTAATATTCTCTTAAAATTATCTTTTGTGCTACCTATTAAATGTTAATAAGGTGAATTACAAAAATAAAAAAATAAAAAAAAAAATCTTTCTTTGTTAATCCATTGAGGGTTTTAACAATTTATAATTTTATATAATACATCCCCATTTACAAAATCTCTTGTAATCTCTCTCCCATTATCTTATAATCTCTCTCCCTATTTACAAAATTATAACTGTGCACTCATAATGTGTGTACAGTGTATGCATAAGTGAATTACAGAAACGTTATTCCAAAATCGATATTGTAAAATAATTAAAATATAATATAGTAAAAAAAATTACTCCCTCGTTTGAAAATATTAGTTTCTTATTCATTATCCCAAAATATTAGTCTCTTTTTAAAAATTAATGACTAAAATAATATGAATTTTCTATTTTGTCTTTTTTAGAATTCATTAACATTACTTTTGAAGTGTAATAATTGTACTACCAAATGGTAGTTTTGGAAAATTAATATTTTTGAAATGTAATAATTATACTACCAAAAAAAGTTAGATTCTCTAAAATTAGCTATTATTTTGGAACAGAATGAGTATTATAATATCAAATATGGAATAGAAATTAATTTTTAATAGACAATAAATAAAGAAAAAATCTGTTAAAGTATGAAAACAAGACTTACAGAAAGGGTGTTTTGGAAAAGAGTTGGGCTAAAATAGCCCACTAAAAGACAAAATAGGATAAAATAGCCAATAAGACAAAATATCATATCCAACCCATAATCATTTCACTTTTTTCCTCACAACTTCCCAATCACAACCTTTTTAGCAAGGCTAAAAGCCAAAAAGCCAACTAAAATCGCCAACTTTCCAAACAAGGCTAGAACCAATACAAAGAAATCAAATGGATCATGAAGCGTTGAACATTGTCCTGTTAAGGAGGAAATATCATTTTGCCCCCAAACTATTATGTTATTTGTTAGGTTTTTATTCTTAGCAATCCCGTTTGACAAAACTCCTTTCAGTTGTATTTGTTTTTGCATTTTTATTTTAGTGAGGCTATGAGTTTTTAGATGCAAATCTTTTTCCCGCTCAAGCGGAACTTTCCGCGCTCAAGCGTAGGTCCGCTCGAGCGGCAAATCTAACACTCGAGCAGAGATCGCGGGACAGTTTTCTGTAAATACGTGTTTCAGTCCAAATCTAGGATTACTTCTCCAGATCTTCTTCATGGGTTCTAGGGTTTATATCTAGGGATATTTTGCTAGTTTTCTTTGATGTTTTGACTGAGTATTCAACTCATGGTTTAAAGAGTACATATCAAAGGATTGTTTGTTTATTCTACACAAAAGAGAGAGTTGTTCTTCGGTGGATTCTGAAGAATTCGAGCCTGAAGCTTTGGTGGATTCTAGAGTGGCTCATCGTCAAGACAATTCCAAGGTAAAGACAGGGTTGGAAGAGGCGCATAGGGGTTGGTTCAATTCGGGCGTGGATTCGCTAGGTAATTGAGAGTATACCTGTGTAATTCCTTTATATCTTCTTAGTGGATTGTTTTGTGGCTGTTACCCATGGTTTTTTATCACAATTGGAGGTGCTCCAATTGTGGTTTTTTCCACGTTAAAATCGTTGTGTCGATTTGTCTTGGTTGTTTGATTGGGATTGTTTTATTGCTATAAATTGATACATAATCACAAATCAATATCTAGCGAATTTCTAGATTTTTCACTATTTTCAATTTGGCACCGAAACTTCATATTATTTTAATTTGCCCTCCAAACTTTTTAAAATTTGATCATTTTACCCCCTGCCGTCTGTTTCCGTCTACAATCAAACGAAACTAGCTGATGTGGCACCAAATTTCAGTTGAAACTTCATTTTACCCCCAAATTATACCTTAGAAATCAATTGGCCCCCAAATATAAACAAAACATTAAATTTAAATATTTAATAAATTTTCCCAATAATGAAAAAAATTAAATTTTAAATAATATACCTTGCAAAATATATATATATATATCCTCATTTAGAAGGTATTTTGACAAATATGTCGTACCCATACTAGGCATATACCGGTATATGATACTGCGTATGGTACTTCTGCATACATATTGGGTACACGAAACACATACTCAAATTTTTTCTTCTTAATTTTTGGCGTACCCAGACAGACCTAGTATATACTCAAGCTGCCGTACCTCAATCAAAACAATATTTTCTTCTACTATAGAAATAAAATTCATTTTACTAGACTTCTTTTTCATTTTTAGTTTTATACTTAGTATGATTTTAAAATTAAGTTATGGTTTGTAAGTTATTTAATATAATGACATTTAATTTTGGTTTATCTTATACCTGTACTTTTGTCATTAAATGTTAATTGTATGTTAGATCTTAACAAAACAAACAATTTAATCAATTTTTGCATTACTCCAACTTAAAAATAAATATTTTTTCATAAACATACCAAGTCGTATTTGTACCCTACTTTTTTTGAATTTTACTGGATCAATGTACCTGTATCGTATCAGTACTAGTACCAGTACCAGTACTCGTACCCATACTTGTGCTTCATAGGCCTCAAATTATCTCGAATCGATCCTAGAGAAACTAATTGAGTCAAAAATTTCTTGGCTACTCTATGTGTGCGTGCACTTGCAATTGTATCTAGTTTATTCCCCAAATTAATTTCAATACAATTGATTGACTAATAGTGATTTCAAAATTGAGTGGGAAAAAAAATAAAATTCAATTGTTGTTTAAAGAATAGTCAACAAGACTAATGCCCAATTTTTATATTTAAAATTTATTTTTTTTCATTTTTTGAAATAAAAAATTATAATTAAATATTTAAATTTATTTATTTTTAATATGTGGGGAGCTTATTGATTTTTAAGGTATAGTTTGGGAGGTAAAATGAAGTTCCAAAGGAAGTTTGTTGTCACGCCGGTAAGTTTCGTTTGATTGTAGACAGAAACAGACGGCGAGGGGTAAATTGATCAAATTTAAAAAGTTTGGGGAGCAAATTAAAACAATACAAAGTCTGGGTGCCAAATTGAAAATCGCGTAATAGTTTGGGGAGCAAAATGATATTTCCTCTCTTGTTAAGATAGATTTGTCATTTCGCAGGTGCTACAGGATTTTATGAACATCTATCTCCTAAGATGAGATTATTCTTTGCAAATAGTAGCGACACTACAAATTATTTACCTCCAAAACTAGAGTATGATGTGTACTTTCTTTCAAAAAAAGACAGACTTGCAAAGTGAATATAGAAAGTGAAAAAAGGAGAAAGGAAAACAGAGCTCGAATTGGATGCTTGGAATGACTTGAAAAGTATTATACTTAGAGGTAGTGAGATACCTATTCGGCTTGGCCGAAAGGTGGTGATTGAAAAATGCATAGTGAGGCCAAAAAACCGCGATTGGCCGGAGAAGAAAGAAGGTGCCTCTATTTGCAAAAAATATGAAATGAAATTTAATAAAATTTGGACAAAAAAGATAGATACGGGTTGACCCAACCTACAACCCACACCTCAACCCAAGGCAAGACGATGCATTGGTGTGAGATTTTTGGGTCTGGAAGGCTTTGGCCTATAACTCACCTCCTTACTATCACGCCCCCGATTTCTAGGGGATTCAATGAAATATAATAAATTGGTTTTCATAAATTAAGATATGAAAATATAATTTGTTTTGGGAAATAAAAAAGGTATAATCATAATTGAAAAAGTGGTGATAACAATATAAATAATAGAACACTCTTTGCCAAATGTATTCATTCAAGTCATGAGTTACAGAAGTCACATGCATTCTATATTTAATTGCTACATGACATGAATATAGAGCATATGAAACATTACATTTAATACTAGCTTCTATGTTCAAATAAAGTGCCCTACAGGCTTACATATAAAAAGGAGTATTGCCCTATTTACAACAAAAGTAGGCCTCGGCCTGATAAAAAACAAGGCTCTAGGCCATACACACACACACACAAAAAAAAAAAATGGAGCCTCTTGCTCCCATATCATCATGACTATCATCTTGGCGATGGCACGCCATCAACACTTGATTTTTTTTTTTTCTTCACAAAAGAATGAACACTAAGCCCAATAGAGAGATAATAACTCTCAAAATATGTGCTGAATATAGATACAATCATGAATGCAATGCACATGCCATTTCATGACAAAATAAATGCAAAGTCTCCAAATTCTCAACTTTCATATTTTTTCAAAAGTTATCTCACCCACTTCGATTTGTGGTAAATCCTTAGGTAAGTATCTGCTAGTAGTTTATCAAAGAACTACCAAAAGCACCGCACTTTGCCAGTTGTTAGTCGAAAGAAAATTAGTACCTACTCCACGTGGGTTTTCGGTGTTTCATTGGGGACCTCAAGCCAACTTAATTCACCTTTAAAACATTTTATACACTACCCGAATTCACCAATAGTTAACCCAACAATTTTAAGTAAACTTCAACGTTTCATCGTGATTGTCAAAATCATAATTTATCTGAGATGTATAATGGTCAATAGTAAAAATGTGAATGCTTGATGCATGGTTTCCAAATGTTTCAATTTCCCCCAAGTTATTAGCAAGATTCTACAACCTTGCAATCCTCTACCGATTACTATCAACAATTATCTCTAATCATATCCAAACGTAGTATAATCTCAAGGAACTCTCCAACATACAATATACAATCATATTCTTGACGATTTTTTTTTTTTTTAATCAATTCCACAACCTATGGTTTTGAAAATTTAGGACTTTCTTTAAGTTTGGGTAAAACTTTGAAATCCATCCACAATATTTTATTTTTGAAAAGGAGATTTTGAAAGGATAGCAATATTTCCTCAAGCCCTAATTTTTTTGTGAAAAATATATATAAAACTTCTACAATTTCACAAAATTCATAGCTAATGAAGATATCACATATACATTTTTGTTGGTGATAATTACAAATAAAACACTAGAAAATACAAACAAAAAAAAATTACAATAATTATTAAAAGAGCTGAGGCGCGGGAAATTCGCTCTCTTTAAAGAGATTCAAGCCCTCTGCGGTTAGGCAAATACTCACATCGGTGCAACAGAAAAAACCTTGACTTATCCCCCCAAGATACAACAGCCTGACTACGTCGTATGGTTAACCAATACTGCACAATTGGTTGAACCCAAAGCTTTATCACATACACCCTTTTTTATTTGCCTGATAATCTCACAAATAAGAAACTTGAGCTACAATAAGAGAGGTGAAAGGCTTAATTTATAGGAGAGGAAAGCTTGGTCACCAAGAAAAGGGTTAACTTGGAGGAAAAGTATAGGAGAGGAAATTGGTGGGAAATTTCCTTGGAGGTGAGGAAACTTGGTGGGAAATTTCCTTGGAAGCTTGGTGGATAAGAATGAAGACATGACTTGGAGACTTGATGGGCAAGTTTTCTTGGAGGAAAAAAAGGATTAACAAGGAGAACAAGTTATTTGGAGCCCAATCATACAATATAATCTATAACACATTATAATATTAAAATATCTGCTAACAATTTTCAACTCATATTTATAAGAGCAAGAAAATCCCAACCTCAATCAAGAAGCGGATAAAGAAAATCCCCAAAATTGGAAGTACTCCAAAATGAAATCGGTTACAATGAAGTCAAAGCACTCGATGTACTCTACAACTTTAATACTCAAATTTTTGTCACACTCTAACTCAAAATGGCTTAGATATAAGGCTTTTGTGTTGAATGTAAAATATAGAGAGTGAAATTGAAGAGAGAATAGAGAAGTCTAAGAAAGAGTGGAGAGAAATAAGAAAAGAAGAACAAAAATGCAAACTTAAGTGATTTACGATTAGGCAATCGATCGTACTTCTAGAGCAATCGATTGAAACACTAAGGAGATTGATCACGCAGCGATTACTGTGCTTTGCTCAAAATTCCAAATGAAGCGATCGATCGCCTGTCAATCACTTTCCACTGCTCGAATGCCTTAACAAGTTTCACAATGCAAATCACTACATTTTGCTGAAAACTCAGCCAAAAACTCATGTGTAGTGATCGATCGCCTTGGTCTACGATCAATCACCAACCTAAAAAAAATTTCAAAATTTTTCCAAGTAACTCCAAGGACAAAATTCTAAGTGTATGGGAGTTAGACACCAATAACAACAAGAATAAGGCTAAGTCAACATAATATGATTTGAAAGAATATGCGTGAAAAGAATCAATTAGGTCGGGTTTAGACCCGGACCCCCTTAAGGCCCAAAAGCCAGGTGCTAACCTAGATATACACACTTAAGCTTTTACTTTTCCTATCTAGGAGAAAGATATATTGAGCATTGTACCATCTAAAACCAAGCCCAAGAGGTTCAATTTGGTGTCAATTTCTCATTCACCCATAAATAATTTGGACTAACCAATTACATATTCTTAATCATCACATGAAAATATACACGTCATCACTCAGACCTATCCAAAAGATTATATTAGTCCCACTTTAACTTTGACTCAAAGTTGCCAAAAATAAATCATAGTTTGCAAACCATTTTCTGACACATTCACTCTAAAGTAATGATTTATTTCATTACTTCTAATTACCTATATCTACTTCCTTTTTTTGTGTGACATGATTCCCGTTTTATTTGTTAAACTCAATTATTTCACTTTTCCATCAGTCTCCAAACTTCTGCATTGTTAGTCGAAAATCATTGTTAAACCTTAAAAACATGAAAACAAAAAGAAAAAAAACTTAAGGTCAAGAAGACATCAACTTTCCTCATCTACAAGTGGATTTATTACCCTTGTATGTATATTTGTGATTTGTACCGTAATTGCATGATAGAATGTAATAAAAAAAAAAATAGGATAAATACATTGATCTCCAAACTCTACGATAAGCTTTACAAGTTTGACATAATTACATAAGTCTCTTAAGTTTTAATTCATATAATATTTAACTTTCTTTTCATTAAAAGTTTATTCATCGTATAGATAGAAAAATGATTTTATATCTTTGTTATACTGAATATATTTTTACTTCGTTTATTTTTGTTTCTTTTTATCTGCATTGTTTTTGGTTGTTCTAATCTTCACTAAAAAAAATCACTATAATTATGTTAAGACTGTAAATTTATTACATATTTTTTCAAATATTAAAGGTGATTAGTGTAATTACTCAAAAAGTTGTTAAATTAACAATGGTGAATTTCTTAACCTTTATTGCCAAGGCGGCAATAACATTTAGAAGAAAAAAATATAGCCAAAATGTTTTAATATTGGAAAAATTACATCCCATTGGGATAGAGTTTTTTTTACACAAACATGGAGGGATTGCAAGTCACACTTGCACCCCACAGTACTTCACTTGCATCCTATTATAGAATCACTTGCATCTCACATGTTTTTATAATTTTTTTTGTTCCCACTATACTGAATTCCACCTTTAATATTTGCATTGTTCTTGTAAAAGTTAAAGGTGCTATGCCAATTGTAACCCCCAATTTTTTTGGGTAAATTACAAAATATATCGTTTGAAATTTGTTTGAAATATCAATTGTCTTTTATGATTTTAAATTAACAAATACATTCTTATTAAATTTTGTCATTTAACAGAGAGCAAAAAAATAAAATTTGTTAACTCATAATTATCAATTGAAATATATTCTCGACATCATTAAAGTTGTAAATTGAATTAATGGCTAATTAATGAAATAAATAATTTGTTTAGCAATTAGAAATTTTAAGAGTAAATTATAAATACACCTCTTGAGATTTGCTTAAAATATAAATTGCTCCCTATGATTTGAAAATTACAAATACCCCATTATCAGAATTTTTAATTTAATAGAATTATCTAAAAAAATAAAATTTTTAACTGCTTTCTTATATAATGATAAAATTATTTGAATTATTAATTGAAATAAATTTTTGACATCATTAAAAACTCTTAATTGATTTGATGATTTATTAATAAAATTGACAATTTGTTATAAAATTAGAATCTTCAAGAGATGAGATGTAATTATTAAAATCGTAGAAGATATATTATATTTTAAGCAAATCTCGAGATATATGTATACTTTAACCAAATTTTAAAGGATGGTATGTAATTTTAATCAAACTAATGAATTTATAAGGGGCATTTTTTCATAAATCTCTTTTCACCTACTTATATTTATTTAATCCACATTATTTTCTTATTATGTTCTAATAAGTTCTACGGATGATATAGTTACCGAAATATTCCTAATAATAACATTCATATTAATAGTGTGAATGTTCTATGATGTGAATGTTCACATTATCAATATGAATGTTAATACGTCAATGTGAACATTCACACTATCAATGTGAAAGTTCACATCACGAAATTGCTAACTATTTAAAAAATATCTATAATAATAAAATTGTCCATAAAGTACCTTAAATATGAGAATTAAAATTTAGTGGATCAAATGTCTAAATAATGAGACTTATTGGATATAAGAATATTTTAGGGGAATTTTTTTTAAGGCCCCTAATAATAGTAATTTAGAGGATAAAGGACACAAAAAAAAAATAGTGATGCATTAGGTCCCTCAACAATATGGCGCGCATTTTTAATTATTTCGTGGACCAAAATACCCTTCACAAAATCAACACAGAAATGAAGCATCCAAACGAAACTGATTCTGACGACTGAGTTTCATTACAAGAATCCAACCATCTTCACGAGCAAGAGAACAGCAGAACTAGGGTTTCAATATCATCTTCACCATCGGCATTAGAGCTTCATTATCTTCTGCAAAAATCATTCCCATTCCTTCCTCACAAATTTCCCTGGCCTCGTTTTCACTGTTCATCGTCATCTTAGTTCATCTTCGTCAGATCGCATCTTTATCTCAAGGGCGTATCAGTTCGTAATTAAAGTTTCATCCTAACTCTGGTAAGTTTTTCTACAATCCAACTAGATTTTTTCTGGAAACACAGTTAATTGCATTTTATATTAACCTTCCATAAATTAGGGTTTTAATTTCGTAATAAAAAGCTACATGAATTTGAAAAAAGTTATTTCTCTGTGTTTTGAACTTATTCTTGAACATGTTTGTGTGATTTTATCTGTAAATTTATATGGCATTTGAATTTCTCTGGTTTTTGCTTGATATATGTTTCTTCTTTGAATTTTCTCTGGTATGTTTATTTTGAAAAAAGTTATTTCTCTGTGTTTTGATCTTATTCTTGAACATGTTTCTGTGATTTTGTCTTTAAATTTCTTTGCTTTATAAATTTCTCTGGAATATGTATTTTTCTCTGGAATGTCTTACTCCCTTGTCTGCGTCTAAATTTCTCTGGCATTTATAATTTTCTCTAGCCACAACACTTTTCTCCCTTGTGTGTCTCTATCATGTTTAATTCACTCGGGTTGTATATGTAAATTTCTCTGACATTTTAATATTATGGACTTGAAATTTTCTCTGGAATGGAAAATTTCTCAAGAACGTGTAATTTTCTCTGGTATGTTAATTTTGTTCAATTCTTGGTTTCAATGTTGTGTAATTTTCAGTGGCATGTTTACGTTGCTTTGTTTATTTTATCTTGCTAATTGTGGAATGGAAATTTTTTTTGGCTTGCTATGTTTACTTTTCTCTGTCATTCATTTTCTATGCTTGCTAGATATATGTTTCTTTTTTGAATTTTCTTTGGTTATATTTTACTTCTACATGTAATTTTAACGATTATTGAAAATTTCTCTGCCATATTTATGTTGCTTTGTTAATTTTCTCTGGGAATGGATATTTTCTGTGGCTAGATGTATTCCACATGAAAACAATTAGTACTCTGACATTTAATTTTTAGTGTCTAATTTTGTCTGACATTTATAATTTTCCTTAGTCACCTTAGTTTTCTCCCTTATGTGTAATTTTCTCTGACATGTCCAATTTTCTCTGGCATGTTCAATTTTCTCTGGGATTTAATGTTGACATCTTTATGTTTTCATCATTGTCTAGAAATAGCAAAACGTAAAAGCAGCAAAACACCAGAAACACTAAGCAAGAAACAAAAACACTCTCAGTCTTCTTATGATCTAAGATCAAAAACCAGCAAATCACTACAAACTCATTGCCAAAACACACAAGTCCAAGGTGACATTTAATATTTAGTATCTAATTTTGTTTGACATTTATAATTTTCCCTGGCCACCTTAGTTTTCTCCCTTATTTGTAATTTTCTATGACATGTCCAATTTTCTCTGGCATGTTCAATTTTCTCTGGGATTTAATGTTGACATCTTTAAGTTTTCATCATTGTCTAAAAATGGCAAAACGTAAAAGTAGCAAAACACCGGAAACACCAAGCAAGAAACAGAAACTCTCTCAGTCTTCTTATGATCTCAAATCAAAAACCAGCAAAACACCACAAACTCCTTGCCAAAACACACAAGTCCAAGGTGATGAAGCAACTAGCATCAAGATGAGTACCCCAACTTCAAAAGACTCAAGCTCAATGGGGAAAAAACCTGTTAAACTCCAAAGAAAAAGAGCTCATTACAGCATTTAATACCGATCCAACCTCTCTTATGTTGTCTCCTTTTTTCAAACACTTAAATTCAATTCAAATCAACTTGTAGAGCTTCAAAAGACCCCATTCTGGTATTTGATCCAAGCTCTAACTACTGGAAGGACGGATCCAAGGAAATCTAAGAAATCTGATGATGATGTAGTTACAATAATCCAACGTTACAATGAAAAAACAAAAGCATTCACAGTTGGTAAAAAGAACTTGACCTTTACAACCAATGACATGACCTTGATTTTTGGTTTGCAATGAGGTAAAAGAACAATGCCATTAAGATACTCTAAAAAGCCAAAATCTGCATTTCTAAGAAGAAGATTCCCAAATGACACAAGGCTCACTGGTCCTATTCTTAAAAATGCATTGGTCAAAGCAATGAAAGGCAAGCAACCAACTGACTACAAAGATGTAGCAATTAGTGTTACATTGTACTTGTGTCTCATCCTATTTTTTGCAACAAGTGGGAATTCAATAGGGTGGGTTTTTATCAAGTATGTGGAACCTCTTGAATCAATGAAACGGTATGATTGGCTAGAAGCAATCACATCAACCTTGATTGATTCTATCATAGCATTGCACAAAACTCTAGAAAAAGTTACGGGGTGTGTCATTGTAGTGCTAGTAAGTTTAATTTCCATTCAAATTTGCAGTTATCATAATTACAAATTTGTGTGTTTAGCAAAATTTAATTACTTTAATTCTCATCACAGTATTGGCTATGTGAACATGCAATAATCATTAACTCGGAAGACAGTAACACAACTGACTTCCCAAGATGTGCCAAGTGGAACCTGCAAAGCTTGACGAAACAGCTGCAGAAGACACCAGTCTACTCTTTGGCACCTCGACAGGTTAGATTTCTATCACCACTGAAATCTCAATGAAATTCCAAAATTTCTCTAACCACTAGTTTGTTTCCCTCCTTGTGCCTTGATTGATGGAGATCAATTTTCTCTGAACTATTATGTTTCTTCTTTGATTACCACTGGTTTATTTCTGTCATTGTAATCAATTTTCTTTGCAATCCAAATTTCTCTGACCATAATTGTAACACATTAACTTATATGCCCTGATTGATTTTCTCTAATATCTGAATTATGTTAGTTGTTTCATAAATTTCTCTGGTCCATAAAATTGTTTCTCCTTGTGTGTAATTTTCTCTAGCCCATAACTTATGTGCCTTGCATCTTTGATTAACACTGTTTATTTCTACCCTTCTAATGAATTTTCTCTGGAATCCAAATTTCTCTGACACAATTATAGTAAAACATTAACTTATATGCCTTGATTGATTTTCTCTGATATCTAAATTATGTTCTTTGTCTGTAATTTTCTCTACCTCATAAAATTAACTCCTTGTCTGTAATTTTCTCTGGCCCATACTATTTTCTTTTTAGTTTGTTTCCCATTAATATCATTTTGATGAATTTTATTTTCCTTATTTGAATTTTTTCTCTCAGTGAATTTTGTAACATTTCTATAATAAAAGAGCCTCCTGTTATAGATAGATAACAAGGAGCTAGTTCAAAACCCATCAAAGGAGTTCTGTCTTGGTAAAAAGAAGAATAAAGAATCAAAAAAGGCAATTGACAAATTCAAGGAGACATTAAAAGATTCATGTGAAGAAGGAGAGAATGAACAAGTAGAAGGAAACATAGAAGAACACAAAGCTAGCAATGGACAAGAAGATCAAGCAAGCAATGGAGAAGCAGAAACTAGAGAAGAAAGTGAAGAAATAGAAGTAGAAGATAAAGAAGAAATGAACAGGAAGAAGAAGAAAGTGAAAAAGAAGATGAAGGTACTCAATCTAAACAGCAAGAAGAAAACAATGAGGAAAGTGATGAAGAAGAACATAATGAGCCAATGGACCAACATCATGATAGCATTTGTGGCTCAACAATGCATCAGCCTCAAGAATCTGAGGAAGCAAAGGATGCCCAAATTGCTGATCTACATCAAAGACTGAAAGCACTTTCTAAATCTAAAATAGAAGAAGAGAGAAATTGGAATGAATTACTTGCAGAAAATAATATTGCAATAAGAACCTTGACATCACTTAACTCAGAACTTCAAGAAAGAGACAGCACAATCCAAATGAAACTAAGGATGTTGGAGGTTCAAAAAGAAGATGATACAAAAACAATTCAACAGTTGAGGTATTTAATTTCGGAGCTTAAAACTGAAAATGCTAAAATGCATGAACAAATTCAAGAACTATCCGTCCAACTAGCAACACAACCTTACCGAACACCAACACAAATTCAACCACAAGGTCAGTGAAAATCTTGAGCCACAAAAAGTTATGTCCTTGTGTCAACATAACTCAGAGAAATTTCTATTTATTATAATTTTCTCTGAAAGTTAAATTTCTCTGAACACATTAGTTTTTGCTGCTTATTTCTATTGATTTCTACTGCTTATTTGATTTTCTCTATCTATTTTCTTATTCGATTTTTGGGGCTTGTTTGATTTTCACTGTGTATAGTTAGAATGCAAGTAGAACAGCAACCAACAACCCAACAAGAACAAATGGCACACAAAGAACAACCGAAACAAAAAACAAAAGTCTATGGTAACTGGAAAATATTGAATCAAATAAATTTACATATTGAAATATCATCTGTTACTTCAGAGAAATTTCATTTTTACTGACATTTTCACTGTCTACAGTCAAAAAAGATCCTATATCAATGATAAAAAAATTTAAAGGCAAAAGAAAGGAAAGAAAAGCAACACGATCCAGAATTTCAATATCCCAAAGTTGCGAAAATGACTAAAGGTTCAAAGCAAGCTGCAAAGCAAACCGAGCAAACCACGAAAGACAAAGAAGTACTTGATGCTGATGCGTACGTCTTGCCTCAACCAACAAGCATCAGGAAATCTTGGGTTTTTCCACAAACTCTACCGGTTTCAAGATTGATAAAAGATCATGTAAAAGACATCTTGCAGCACATATCAAATGTGTCTGGACTTGAGTAAGTACAACAAATAAAATAGAAGATAACAAACAATAATTTACTAACTTATATTGCATTAACAACTATTAAATCCCTTATTTGTCATCTTGTAGGGCTTTAATCTGGACAAGTGAGTTGAATCTCATTACCTTCGAAGACATTAGAAACCTAATAAAACAAAAAGAAATTGCCAACAATGTAAGTCTTTCATCATAATTTCTCTGCAATGTTTCATCAGCCTTTATAAACCAATATTACAATTATAAATGATATTTTCCAGGTCATTGATGGCTATGGAGAGATCCTTTTTGCTGACCAAAGGAGAGAAAGACAACAACCAACTTCATTTTTTTTCACATTCATGAGCTTAGTATGTTACTACTCTTTTATTTGATTTTCTCTGGAATTTACTTACTACTTTCTCTTGTTAAGATACTTCTTGAAGCCAGTTGTGTCACTAGTCTAATTTTCTCTAGCTAGTTATGTGCATTTAAAATTTCTCTGTGTGTATATTTCTTAAATTCCTGTCATTTCAACTTTCTCATAACATAACCATTTTTTTTATTTTCTCTTACCACAGAATTTCATCAAGATGTCAGAAAATCAAACTTTCCGAGTCTCATTATTTGACAAGCATATTGAAACAGCATGGAGGAACTACAGGTTCCTTCATTTCCCAATAAATACTGGGGGTAATGAGAAGTCAACACACAGAAATCACTGGACCTTGCTTGTTGGACAAAAAAGACAATTTATGGATGTTCTACAACTCACTAAGGCCAAGGAGGGATGATGCAGAAGACAAATATGTCAAAGATGCAAAATAATTGGTAACGAGTTCAAATTTCTCTGATCCATCATAATGTTTATGTGATGATAATTTTCGTAGAATCCCATTGATTTGTTTGTAAATTTCTCTATTATTTAAAAATTATTTGTTTGTAGCAAGATTATGTAGAGAATTTTTTGAAAGCTTGCCTTGAAAGAGAGGCACAATCACAACCCTCTTTCAAACTGATAAACTCACAAAACACAAATTACGACTTTGAGTATGTCAACAATGCTCCACAATAAGACAATGAATCGTAAGTTTCATACAACATCTATAAATAAGATAATCTAATTTGAATGTTTCTTAAAACTAACTATACCTATAATTTGTATGCAATCTGGATTGTGGCCTCTTTGTATGTTATATAATGAGACAATACAGCAAGCATGAACCTATCAGCTTCAAATTGTCCACACAAGACATAAGGTTGATAAGGGTAGAAATCATAGAGAAATTTGTGACCGAAGTTGGCCGGTCATGGACAGAACCAGTTGAAATACCACCAGAACAAGAACCAAAAGTATAAGAGTCAAAGCACACTAGTGAAAAGAAGACAATGTACACAATGTAATTAGGATTAACCATTCAATTTGTTTTTTCATATATTGAAGGAATGATGATGTTTGACATATATGTATATATCTTTTTTTGACTAATTTAAATTTCATAGCTATCAATGGTTAAATATATATTTTTTTATTGTGATTGTCAACACAATCCACACAGAGAAAATTGTCTGCAAAAATTTCTCTAGTATGATGTTACCAGAAATTCACGAGAAATTTAACTCATATTTTACCAATAGCAGAAATTTCTCTCGTATGATGCCTATATGATCATTTAATCTATAACGCTATGTGTTGGTACAAAACAATCATCAAATTGAGAAAACACAAAGCGCACAGTAGTTTTCTCTGCTAGTGGCAAATTTCACTGGATGAATTCGAAGCTTCAAAACACAATGCACAGAAAATTTTCTCTGGTAGTGGCAAATTTGTGTGGATGAAATTGACTGGTATTATAAAGACAATGCCCATAGTATGTTTCAACAAACACAATGCATATTGTAATTTTCAATGCTATTGGCAAATTTCTCTGGATGAATTGGACCTCACAAAACACAATGCTCATTTGAACAAACACAATGCCCATAGTAAATTTCTCTTCTATTGGCAAATTTTTATGGATGAATTTGATTGGTATGAAGTTACCAGAAATTCACAGAGAAATTTAACTCGTATCATTCCAAAGAGGATGCCTATATGATCATACAATCTGTAATGCACTATCTTGGTACAAAACAATCATCAAATTCAAAAAGCACAATGCACACAGCAAATTTTTCTGCTATGGCAAATTTCTCTGTATGAATTTGAAGTTTCAAAACACAATGCATAGAGAATTTTCTCTGCTATAGGCAAATTTATCTGGATGAACTTGACTGGTATTACAAACACACTGCCTATAGTATGTATCAACAAACACAATACACACTTTCACTGCTATTAGAAAATTTCTCTGGATGAATTTCATAGGTGTTATTATATACACTACCCAAAAAATACATTTCACAAAACAAAATACACAAAGTAATCATCAAATGTATTATTCAATCAATAAAATGTATTATCCTCAACTATTTAACAAAGGTTCCTTGCATGTCCTCTTATTATGGCGACCAATACTCTCACAACAATTACACTTAATCACCCTTTTAAACTCTCCAGTAGATGAAATTTTGTTCTTTTTTGGCCTCCCAGCTAGTCTCTTACTCAACGGAGGTAAAATCATAGCATCATCAATGCTGCACACAGGTTTTTCAACAGTTGGAATTGGGCCAATCGAAAACAAGTATGATTGACGATACATATCAGCATGAAAAAATGGTTCAACAAATGAATTCAAATTCTTTCCACTCCTAAAAATTGCAACAACAGCATGTTGACATGGATACCCATTTATTTCCCATTTTCGACATGAACAAGTTCGCAACCCAAGATCAACCATAACAGAAGGAAAACAATGCACTTTAAAGACATTATCAGATGATAAACTCACATTCCATGTCCTCTCATCCAAGAAAGCCTTCTCCAATACACTATCCATATGAGGACAAAGAACTTTATTCCATTTACTAGAGAGCAACCTCCTATCAGACCTCATATTCATGATTTGCAACCGTATCATGTCCACCAAATTTGTTATTGGCAAGTGCCGAGCGTCTCGTATCCATGAATTGAATGACTCAGCAACATTTGAATACATCTCACCATAACGTTTCTTCTCAAAATATATATCACTCCAATTTTCATATGGTAAACTGCTCAAGAAAACACTCACAATGTCTCATCCCTCACTTTTTAATTCATTTAACTTGAAATGAAATGGTGCCTTTGTTGGCGCATATGCACATTCTGAAAACTTGGACATAATCGTCTCCCTAACTAAATTTGTGTTTCCATATGACAACTTATCCCTTAAATTTCTCTTTAGATGTTCAAGACAAAATCCATGAAAGCAATTTGGGAAAAACCTAACAATTCCTTCCACAATACCGCAATGTCGATCTGATATGAAACTTATCACCCTCTCCGATCCCAATACTTCATATAAATGTCCAAGGAACAAACACCAATTGTCTTTATTCTCAGCATCAACAACAGCAAAAGCTATAGGAAAAAAACCTACAAAACAAATAGGAACTAGCATATTAGATATACACATGCAAAGAAAATTAGAACAATAAACAACCACAGAAATTTGACACTGCCAACATCCAGAGAAGATTCACACAATGGCAACCTCCAGAGAAAATTCACTTAGTGACAAACTCCAGAGAAAATTCAATAGTGACCAACTATAAATAAAATTCACACATTGGCAACATCCAGAGAAAATTCACTTAGTGACCAACTATAGATAAAATTCACACAATGACAACATCCAGAGAAAATTCACACATTGACCAAAATCCAGAGAAAATTCACACTGGCCACAACCAGAGAAAATTCTCAGAGTGGCCAAAATCAGAGAAAATTCAAAGTGTCAAAGAAAAATCACATTCACTCAATTCCTACATGTATAGAAAATTCACATACTTAGATAAAATAAGACATATTTACAATTACCTTCATTCCCATCTTTCCCCGTCGCAGCAAGCATAACTCCTTTGTACTGTCCTTTCAAAAATGTTCCATCAAGAAACAACAATGACCGACAATATTTGAAACCAACAATGCATGCATGAAAAGCCACAAACACTCTTTTGAAACACTTGTTATCGTCAAAATCTAACTCAAAACGATTACCTGGATTGTTTTTCAATGCCTCATCAAAATACCACCATAATTCATCGAATGACAAACAAGAATCCTCATATGTACTACATTTTGCTTTTTCAACCCCCGACCAACCATAGTTATAACTGATTGAGGCCCTATATTTGTCTTTCATTTCTTTGACAACATCCACTGGACGAGTTAAAGGTTTTGCACTTACCTCTTCAAGTATGAGCCCAGAAACTAAGCTGGAAGTCATCCTAGCATGTTTACTAATACGAACCGCCACACTATACCTATGTTCATTGTTCAAAGTTCTTATGTAAAAGAACCCATTTTTTTTTTCAACTGAAGCACGTACACGCCACATACATCCCTTTGATTCCTTATATGCACATTTTGCCGTAGCCCTCAGCTTGTCATTTTTAACATACGTAAACTGAAAGCCAACCTCAATAGTATACTTGCATAAAATAGTACGGAACTCAATGACACCACCCTCAAACTTTTGTCCAACACTCGTAATATTATTTCGCCAACCAACTGACAATAACACCTTTTCTTGGTGAGAACAAAACTTAGAGAGTGAATTCCTTTTAATATCCACCAGCCTATCACATTCACCATGCACAAAATCTACCCAATTAGACCCCACTTCATCCTCTTCATCAGAAGTACTACACCTAGTAACTGAAACATCAACTATATCAACACCACGTACACAAACAACCCTCAACATATTCAGAAAATCAATATCATTTCGAACCATACAATTCGGATGGCCCACAATAGAATATGAAATACACATCGTCTTAGGTTGCAAATTCTCCCATGTTTTACACAAAATGCCAACCAATTCCTCAAAATTCAATTCGCATGAAACATTAATGAGAATAGTATCATTCCTATATTTGCACAGCAACAACACTGCACTGCCCATCAAAACTGAAAGAAAAAAACAAGAAAAATAATTTGTTCAACATAAAAACACTTCACAAGAACAACATAAAAGTCTAGAGAAATTTCTAATAATTATAATTTTCTCTGGATTATTATAATAACAAGCTTGTAATTTTCTCTAGACTCAAATAAAAGTCCAAAGACATTTACAAACTTATATTCACCTTCAAGATAACAAAAACAAAATCACAGAAAAATTAATGAATCCAAAATCATAGACAAAAATCACACAGAATATCTGTTATAAAATTATAAGCTTCTCCGTGATTTTAACTGAAGTACAAGCTTACAATTTTCTCTGCGTCATTCTACAATATTACAATCATATCAAAATCCAGAGAAATTTACAAACTCATATACACCTTCAAGATAACAAAAAAACACTGCACTGCCCCATCTAAACTGAAAGAAAAAACACAAAAAATAACTTTTGCTCAGAGAAACAAAAACTTTTTATATTCATTTTCTACAAACTTATAATTTTCTCTAAACTACAAACTTAAAGTGAATAACAAACTTATAATTTTCTCTCAACTACAAATAAAAATCCAGAGAAATTTAACAACTTACATTCACTTTCTCAGATTCTATCTGCATTAGAAACTTTGGATTATAATAACAAACTTACAATTTTCTCTGGACTATACCAACAAAAGTGCAGAGAATGAAATTTCTCTGGTTTGAAAAAATAGAGAACAAAACTTATCATTGATCAGCATGTTGATGAAAAGCTGAGCACGAAAAATGAACTCTAAAATATCAAAATCAACTACATTGTCAACACTCTTTGAAATTGATCAAAAAACAAAGAATCAAAATTAATTCCAAAAAATAAAAATCAACTCTATCAAGATGGCCTCTGTCTAAAATTGATCAATAACAGAAAATGAAAAATCAACTCCAAAAATCATAAACAACTTCACTGAGCTAGCCTCTCTTTAATTACGAATTGATCAAAACTGAAAACTGTGACACCCCGAACATTTAATTAGGTATCACATAAATATTTAGAGTTATATATAATTATAGTGACATGTGATGATAGACTATTAAATAAATAAATATATAAATCTAATTTGGCATTAGATTATAGGATTAATTGGGAATTATTTTGGGAGCAAATTAACACATTTATGGAATTGTAATATTAATTAAATCAAACTAAAGGTAGTAATAAATAATAATTTAACACTAAAACAAATAAATAAATGAATACAAAGAAATAAGTTGGTTGCCCAGCAAGGATTGTAAGCTTCAGCCCAAAAAAAAAAAGGCCCAAGTGTGTAACAAGGCCCAAGTATAAGATTTATACTTATCTCAAATCTCATCTTAAAATTTGCAATTAAGAACTCCACCCCTAGCCTCATTATGCCTCCTAAGAGAAGGGGGGTACGTGGCACTCCAAGTGAGGCCTGGCTCACAGTATAAAAAGGGGGCAAGGGTGTGATGAGCGAATGAAGGAAAAAAAAAAAACAACAAAAGGGTGGAAGCCGAGAGAGAGAGGTACGTAAGTGAGAGTGAGGGGTGGTTAGTAAGGAAGTTCTGATAGTAAAGTCAGGCTAAGGGTTATAATTAAGATGAGTTATATTATACATTGCTTTACCATTATATGTTTTACGAATGTTTTGAGTTACCATATCTTATTTTATACAAGTTATATTTATTAAGTTATATAAATAAAAGTTATGTTTATAAATATTTCAGTTACGTGAGTTACTTTCTAAACTCTATTTACTTAAAAGGAAACCCATGGATATGTTTGTTTAAATTTTAGTATATATTTGACTATAACCTTATAAACAATTATGTTTTGTAAGTATCACCACGGGAGTCCCACGCCTTGGGGGACTTAAATAACCACTGGCCTTTGTTTGACCACTTTGTGGTCCTCTGTTTGTTATCCATTGATCTCTGTTCTGACTGTCACTTCTGTGACCTCTGTTTTGTTCTGTTTTATACCATGATTATGATTAATTATTTACATGATTTCTGTATTCTGCCATTTTAAATAAATTGTCATTTTTAAATTAAATTATGCAAATATTTTAGCCTAACTAATTATCCATGAATATTTTGTATTCCCTACACTCTTGGCATAATATTTCTCACTCTGCTGTGTGCTTATAGCTGTTACCCTTTCAGGTGACGAGATGTAAGGGAAATCCACAACCCTACAATATGGAACCTGCACATAGACTAATGATGAATCACTATTTTACCTTTTTTTTATTTTTTATTTTTTTTTTGCTTCCTTTTGTCTCTATTCGGGGCTGGTCACTGAATAATAAAATAATGAAAGCCCTAGAAATGTATTTCCTTTTTTTAAAAAAATAGTAGTATGAAGTAAAATTTCTGTCTAAGTATATTTTTATTTTCGCTTGCGCAGCTTAATTTGTTTCGAATGAGAATAAGTTAGTAAGTCACGATTCCAACTCTAAGCCCCTGGAGTTGGGTTGTGACAAAAACAAAATCAAATCAGAACTGAAAACAAAATAAAATTGGAACTTAATTACGAATTGATCAAAACTGAAAACAAAAACCTAATGCAAAAATACACTCGAACAACTAATATCAAATCGGAATCCTTACATAAAATTCAAAACAAAATCAAAATTCATGTGGAATCTGTATCGAAATCATACCTGATTCAACTCCACTGAAAAATCTACGCGATCAACACACTGTAACACCTACACGATCGTCGAAGTCTCTATCGTCAAGTCCACTGCAACACTTGCGAAATCCCTACGAAATCTCCGACAAAATCTCCACCGCGAAATCAATTTCCAAAATCTCCACCGTGAAATCAGCAACTGAATATTCTTGTCTTTTTTTCTTTCTTTTTTTTAACTGAGCAATAGAATATTCAGTTTGCCAAAAATCCAAACAAACTTATGTTTTAAAAAAGGGTAAATTAGGTATTTTATAACATAAAATAAAGTTGAGGGACTTTAGCCATCAAAACACATTATTGTGTACCTCTCCTCCTATCAAAAGTTGGAGAGGGACCTTAGACCAATTTTCCCAATATTTTATGGACTAATTGAGATAGAAAAACTTAAAAAAAGATTCTCTAATAGATCTCCTAATTTATGATTTATTTATTTATTTAGGCATCGTTTGGGAATTCTAATTTTTAACTTAAAAATAAAAAAATTACTAAAAAAAAGTCAAAAAATCAACAAATTATATAAAAAAATTAAAGATTTTTTCTTTCCATTTTTATTTTTATATATTTTTTCGTAAAAAATTAAAAAATCATTCAAAAACGTATTCACCATTGTTAGACTTATTTATTTTGATGATTTATTTAATTATGTTTTAATTTATTTGGAAGAGAAAAATATAATCAAAATTTATTTTGATGATTTATTTGAAAGATAAAAATACAATCAAAATTTATTTTGATGATTTATTTGAAAGAGAAAAATAGAAAGAAAATTTATTTTGATAATTTATTTGAAAGAGAAAAATAGAATCAAAATTTATTTTGATGATTTATTTGAAAGAGAAAAATAGAATCAACATTTATTTTGATGATTTTATGTTTTAATAAAATCAAAATTTACTTTGTCCCGTTATTTCTCACCTAAACCTTTATTCTAAATATTGTTAGAATGTATTTAATAATTAAATCAGGAGTTCAAACAGCCCAAAATAAAGGTTCAAACAGCCTAGCACAGTAGCAGGCCAAAAGATCAAAAGATTCAAGTGGAAGATATTCAAATTAGTAATGATGGAAGTATTGGATAATACTTGAGACCCCTTTTTGGGGGCACCCCCTCACCCCCTTTACCATGTGTCAGGGGGTGATTGGATGTGCAGGAAAGGGGGACCAATGAAAGAAGAGAGGGGGTCAAAAGGGGGTGAAAAAAAGGGGGTCTAAATCACCACCCAAAGGTTCAAAAGGCCAAAAGGTTCAAATGGAAGATATTCAAATTTGTAATGATGGAGTGAAAGATATTCAAATTGGTAGTAATGGAAGTACAACGGCTATAAACGGCTATAAATTCAAATGAATACAACGGCTATAATTTTCATTATATATACCAAAGCCTCTAATGTAAACAAGTTACAAAAAATCTGAAAATATTCTTTGATCTCTAATCACTCACATCTATTCTCAAAAAATTGTACACTGAGCCTTATAGCTTTAAGCTCATCTTTCCTGTGTGAGATTTACAGAAAAATCAAAGTTTCATTTTATATATCTATCTTTGAGAGATATTTATTGTAAGCTTTCTTTGAAAGCAAAAATACCATTTCATCTTATAAAAGTGTTGCAAACACTGTATTTTTGAAATCTTGAGAGTGATTGTGAATCACCTAAGATTTGTAAGGGTTTGGGCTTGTGAAGTCTGTGTAAAATCTGTGGAGGTTTGCTCCATTTGTAAAGAGGTGGCTAGCAACCCTGTGCAACTAGAAGATAGTGGAAAATCTCAAGTGAAGCTTGAGGAGTGGATGTAGGCTTGGTTGAAGCCGAACCACTATAAATCTGTTTGTCTCCTTTTCCCTAATCTCTTTACTTTTCTACTACTGCTATAACTATCTAATATTCATGTGTTAACTATTTGATTTACCCTATATGTTAGTTATACTTCATTGTTATTTTACTTGATCATTTATTGTTAAGTTCATCATTGTGCTTGTTCATAATTTGTTGTACAAGTAGTTAATTTTATTGGGGTATTATTAATTTTAATTTGTAGAAACCTAATTCACCCCCCTCTTAGGTTGTTTTTTGGGTAACAACCATGTTTGTTTTTAGTTTTTTGAAAATACTTTTTCTAAAATTCTACTTTCTTATTTTCTGTATTTTTTTTATTGAATTTTTTAATATTTTAAGCAATTTTTTTTAAAATTTTTAGTCACACCTAATATAAATACACTTAAAAAAGTATAATTTCGTGAAAAAAAAATCTTTAAAAAATTAACTAAATACTAAAAATACAAAAAAAAATGAAAATTCAATATATTTTTCGTATTTTTGTGTATTTATTAATTTTTAAAAATATTTTTTATAAATATTTTACTTTTTAAATATATTTAAATAAGAGCCATATTAAAAAAATGATTAAAATTTTAAAAATATATATTAAAAATAAAAAAATATAAAAAACTCAACTTTTAAAAAATTAAATTTAGAAAATTGAAACTAAATCACTGATTAATTTTTTAGGGGCATTTCCCTAAATAAGCCAAAATACTAAATCAATTCCCAAACTAAGCCTAGTTTTGAAAGAATTCCCAAAATAGGCTAAATCGTGGTTCACAACCACGATTTCAACATATACCCACCTGTCTCGCGTGAAATTTGGGAAGTCTTAAAATCGTTGTTACAAAATGCGCTTTTGATTAAGAAATCGCAGTTACAAAAGGTGCTTTTAATTAATTTTTTTTCTTCTGAACTCACTGTTCTAAACCACGCTTTTATCCAAAAAAAAATTTCAAACGAACTCGCTGTTCTAAACCACGGTTTTATGAAAAAAAAATTTATTCTGAACTCGCTGTTTCGAACCACGCTTTTTGGCCAAAATTTTTTTTGCTGAAATCGTGGTTGTGAACCACGCTTTTTATACAATTTTTTTAAGTGAACTCGAGGTTTGTAACCACGCTTTTAGAACTGATATACACCCTCCCCAGCCCCGTCATTTGCAATCACGCTTCTTAGATAACACAGTTCGCTTCTGCTCTCTCTCTCGCTCAGCCCCGTCTCTCTCGCTCTTACTGCTCTCTCTCTCTCTCTCGCTTTTACTGCTCTCTCTCTCTCGCTGTGCACGAGCTCCCTTTCTGCTCTCTGTCCTCTCTCTCGTTGGTATGCCTTCTGTCTCTCTCTCTCTTGATCTACTTTATTGTGTTTTTTGTGGTTGTGAAAGTGGGTATAATGTTGGTAGAATAGGGTTCATGAATGTGGTTCTAAATCGTTCTATGGTTAAATCTAACATTTAACATTAACTTCGAATTGAATCAGATTTTTGTTACATATGCCATAAAAATACTCTAAATTCATCCTAAATGAATTGTGAAAATGCCATAATCGTTCTATGGTTAAAACCCTAATCTAATTTAAAAATACTCTCTTAATCTGGTTAATGTATATATGAAATTTGAGAAATTAGGATTACATTTATGGCATCTGTTGAATGTGAAATCTGTTGAATGAACCTAAAGTTTAGAAAAATTTAAATATTATGTTTCAAATGAGAAAATGAGGGTTATGGTTTTCGATTGAATGCGAAATGAGAAATGAGGGTTTTGGTTTTGAATTAGGGTTTTGAATTGATAAATGTGAAATCATTTTTCAATTAGGGTTAGGGTTTTAAATTGTGAAATAAAAAATGAGGGTTATGGTTTCAAAAATTAGGGTTTAAGAAATTTATAATAAGTTAAATTTTTTTGATAATGTTATATGATTTTTTTTAGGAACAAATTATGTAAAAACGTAGAGAAAATAAAATCCTAAATGATTTGGGTCAAATTGGTTGAATAATTTTAATAATTTAATTTGATTACAATTTTTTTTAAACCATAACCAATTAAACTTAAAAAATGAAAGCCAATTTTGGGCATTTGGACATTTTACAATTTTCGGCAATTGGACATTTTAAAAATAAACCATACCATACCATACCCAATAATTTTACAATTTCGGGCACTTTTGGCCAACTTTGGTGTTTTGTGTTAGATTCATTATTTTGGTATTTCGTGTAATGTTGGTAGAATAGGGTTCATGAATGTGAAAATGTTGTCAAATCAGAAATAATAAATTAGGGTTAGGGTTTATATTTGTGAAATCTGTTTAGAAATCTGTTGAATGTGAAATCTTAAATCTTAAATAAAGGTTAGGGTTTATATTTGTAAAATCTGTTTAGAAATCTGTTGAATGTGAATGTTGAATGGTTTATATTTATCTTAAATATGTTTATAATTGTGAAATCTGTTGAATGTGAAATCAGATTTCTATTGAATGTGAAATCAGAATTCTGTTCAATGTGACATCTGTTGAATGTGAAATCTGTTAAATGTTGAATCTGTTTAGAAAAATTTAGATATTATGTTTGAAATGAGAAAATGAGGGTTATGGTTTTCTATTGAATGTGAAATCAGAAATAAGGGTTTTGGTTTTGAATTAGGGTTTTGAATTGATGAATGTGAAATCATTTTTCAATTAGGGTTAGGGTTTTGAATTGATGATTGTGAAATCATTTTTCAATTAGGGTTAGGGTGTCTCTGTGCTTGAGCTCCCTCTGCTTCTCAGTACTGTCGGTACCTCTCTCTCGTTGGTATGGCTTCTGTCATCTACTTTAATGCGTTTTTTGTGTTTGTGAAAATGTGAATAAATTAGGGTTAGGGTTCATGAATGTGGGTATAATGTTGGTAGAATAAGGTTCATGAATGTGAAAATGTTGTGGGTAACTTCTCTTTAATTGTCCATAAATCTCACTAATTGGACCACCAGTTTTACAAAATTACGTGAACAATGTTTGAATAAAAATTAAGAACAAGTCATACAAAATCAGTCGAGTTATTTCAACTCAATGAAAAAAATAATAATTTCATAGAAAAAGTTACACTATGATTTAAGATTTTTGTATGACTTGTCCAATTTTGTCCAATCACACTGAATAAATATAATACTTGATACAAATTATACTATAAAATTATATGAACAGAAAAATAAAAGAAGAATCTTCATAATGTCTTCATATTCAAAATTATTGACATATCTGTCTAGTTTATCGAAATACCAATATCTGAATAGATCAAGATTTATCAAAATATCCTGAAAATAAGTGTTTTTTAAATTGTTACCGTTTACATGCGTACGATTAAATCATTACCCAAATTAGGGGCTTTTCCCAAATTAAGGCAAAATAGTAATTTATTTCCCAAAGTAGGCTTAGTTTGGACAGAATTCCTAACCTAAGCTAAAACGCGGATACAAACCACGCTTTTACCGTTTTTGTGGCCCTCCCGCGGACAATTTGTAAAATCTTAAAAGCGTGGTACAAGCCACGCTTTTAATTAACAAAACGTGGTTACAAATCATGCTTTTAAGGAAATTTTATTTATACATAAATTTTTAAGTAATTATTTTTTAAAAGTAAATCTGATTAAGGAAATTTGATTTATACATAACCATGCTTTTGTTAAGTAATTCTTTCTATCTTCAGAAAACGTGGTTGCAAACCACGGTTTTACTGTTGACCCGTGGATAATAACCACTTCTAAGCAAAATGTAAAAATTCAACAAAAAAATCAAAACCAGCACTCATTCTTGTTTCTCACAGACACTCACAAACACTCTCTCTATCCCTCTCTCTGACACACACACCCTCAACACTCACACTCACATCAAACATATATAATTTTTAATATATATAAATTTTATTTTGTAAAATTCAGACCAATATTAAATATATATAATAATAATTGATAATAGCAAATAATAATCAACTATATAAAATGATTATTTTTTTACTTTAATTCTTAAAATGTAATTTTTTTATTTAGGTAAATTACACTGACACTCCTGAGGTTTATGTTTACGGCAGTTATTCCCCCACCTTTGAAAAAAAAAATTCATTGGAAAAAAAATAAAATTAATTGGAAAAATAAATTATTTCAAAAGAAAAATTTAATTAAAAAAAATTAATTGTTCTGAATTTTATAAAATAAATTTTATATATATTAAAAATTATATATGTTTGATGTGAGTGTGAGTGTTGTGGGTGTGTGTGTCAGAGAGAGAGATAGAGAGAGTGAGTGTGAGTGTTTGTGACAAAGAAAAGTGAGTGTTGGTTTTGAATTTTTGTTCAAAATGTGTTTTGAAAACACGTTTTTACATATTTTACTTACAAGCGTGGTCACGAATATATATAAATCAAATTTCTTTATGTATAAATCAAGTTTACCAACACTTTATAAATTACATAAAGTCACAACCTACACTCATAATTTATGTAATGATTAGAAATTTTGGTAAATTAGAAATATTGTTACTTTGATGTAGGTTGTTACTTTGATGTAAAGTTAAGTTTACCTACACTCATAAGTTTACCTATCTCACAAGATTGTTGGATTTTCCTACACTCATAAGTTGACCTACACTCAAAGTAACAAGATTAACAACTTACACTCATAAGTTGATGTAAATTACTTAGATTTATAATTTATCAATTACCTAAATCAACTTACATCAATTATATTTATTTAATGATTACAAATGTTGTTACTTTATAATTTATAATCATTTTTAACTCATATGTTAATTTTGTATGTGTTGTAAGATTTGTTTCTTAAAAAGCTAAAAAATCGAAAGCATTATCATTATTTTAACTCATATTTTAATTAAAAAATCAATAATGATTGTTGGATTACAATTGCTGATTACTTAAATAAAGTTTTTGCGTCACAAGTAATTGTAATTGAATGAGTTAAATTTCATATAATTCTTTTACAAGTACAAGCAGATATAAGTATATTGTTGCTATTTTAATGTTTTTTGTCTTAATTGAAGCAAGTATATGGAGACTGTTCCAATTATTTTCTACTGGGGGGGAAACATAATTTGGGATCCCGATGAAGGCATCTCATATGATGCTGAGCCGAAAGGGATATATGCGGTGCAAATTGGCACCACGCTTAGCAATTTAGAGGAGATGTTTATGTCAAAGGTGGCAAGTTACGGGGAAACTGTCCGATTAACCTTCAAATGTAGATATCCTTATCGCCAGTGGCAAACACACAGCAAATACAAGATATTACCGATCAATGACGATGAGGTGTTGAACACCGTATTAAGTATCGGTGCAAGTTTTCAAGCACCAAATTGTTTGGAAGTCTACATTGATAAAGAGGTTGTACACAATATCCCGAACATGACACAGATGGATTCTCGTCCGTTCACTACATTGCTGACGCATGGTATTGACACAACAGCGTTTCAGTCTCCTATGTATGAATCAGATCAATGTTATCCAATGGGCTACACACAACAGTCATTTGAGGGCCATGGTGTAGAATCAAGTTCACGTGGTGGATATGATTATGAATTTGACAATAACAAACAAGATGTGCCCACATACAGCCATCATACCACTCCGGTTGAAGTTGCTGGTAATATGGCAAAAGCAGTTAACAATGTGCAGTTTGCTGACAGTGACATGTACGGTCCTGATGTCGCCCTAAACGATGATGACAATGAAATGTGTGATGAAGAAAATTTATTGGGCGGATCAGATGATGATGATGATGATGAAGATGACGCCCAGGCTCCCGTTGACCCTGAAAATGCCCCCATTCCACCTAGAGTTGAAATCCCTTTCTATGACAACATTCACATGGGTGGTGATTTTGACATTACTACCCGTGATGTCGTTCCCCGTAACCGGATTTGGAGCGCTGAAAATCCAGAGTTGGACAGAGGAATGGTTTTTGTTGATAAGAAGCAACTGCTACATGCTGTGAAATTGTACCATGCAACAAATAATCGAGAGTATAAGGTTGTAACCTCCAAGCGAGACCTTTGGGTGTCTGCTTGCAAGCACGACTGCAGTTGGTGGTTGCGTACATCTCTTAGTAGGAAACATGGTCTTTTTGAAATAAAGCAGTACAGGGATCCTCACCATTGTTTATACCCACGAATGAACAGGGATCACACTAATATTAGCTCCAGTTATATTGCTTCTCATATTTTGGGACAAGTTGCGGTTAGTATAAAAAATAAATGTTTACATATATATACATATTTGTTTGTTTATAGTGTTCACACCCAGATAATCCAACTCATATTTGATTGTCGTATGCAGAATGAACTTGATATGCCAATTAAGAATGTCATCGAAGATATAAAAAAGACCATGAACTATAGTATATCATACAAGAAGGCGTGGCATGCAAGGACAAAGGCAATTAAAATGGTATTCGGTGATTGGGATGAATCATATAGGTAGTTGCCTAAATTTATGCATGCATTACAGACATCTAATCCTGGCACCATCGTGACATGGAAGCATAAATATACGGGCATACAACCATTATGCCCGTCTTTCACTTTGTTTTCTGGTCTTTCAAACTCGTCATCGATGGCTTTAGATATTGTAGGCCTGTTATAACTATAGATGGTACATTCTTATACGGTAAATACACTGGTGTGTTGCTTGTAGCAACGATTGTCACTGCCAATGGCAAAATATTACCGCTTGCATTCGCTGTTGTGGACAGGGAGAGTTTGGAGTCTTGGTCGTTCTTCATTCAAAATATCAAGGAACATATTGTCATGGACCGACAGGGAGTGACTTTGATATCTGATCGAGCTGAGAGTATTTTAGCTGCTGTGAGGCAGCATTGGCTGAATCCCTCGCTCCAATTTGTTGGATATCATCGGCACTGCCTTCGATATGTTTGCAGTAATTTTAACACACATTTCAAAAATAAGGAGCTCAAACAACTTCTATGGAAAGTAGGGAGTGCTGATCAACGACGAAAGTGTAATGGTTACTTAGATCAGATACAAGCTATTAACCAAGAAGCCATCAATTGGGTCCACAAGATGAATCCTGAGAACTGGGCCCTTGCATATGACGGTGGATATCGCTGGGGGGTATTGACCAGTAATGATGCAGAGTGCTTCAACAACGTCTTGAAAGGTGCAAGGAACTTACCTATCTCAGCTATGGTTGAATTTACATTTCGTCGGCTCGTCAAATATTTTGACGAGATGGGAGCCCAAGCTGAAACAGATGTACGCAATGAGTTCCAATACCCTAGAGAGATGCAAAAAACTATCGATAAGGGTATCGCAAGAGAAAATACTTTCCAGTTGATATCGTATGACAGGGTAGTTTGTAATGTGAAAAAATTGTTATTATTATGTTGTTAAGTTAATTACACCTAAAAACATGAACTTGATTAGTTTGTATCAATATTGTCTTATAGGCCCCGCCGTGTATTTGAGGTGCAAACATCTTTTCGCCGTGGACGAGGTCGCAATAGACAGATTGTGCGGATGAATCAACCCACGTGCAGTTGTGGGAAATATGAGATAAGACACTATCCATGTTCCCATATGCTCGCTATAATATCTGAATGCGGTGACAATCCATTCCAGTACGTTGATCAAGTATATAGGCTTCCTGTATACATGAGGGTTTGGGAAACTAAATTCAATCCAATACCGTATCAAGATTATTGGGATGATCCGCAGTGGACCTTAATGCCTAATGAACTTCGTCTGCGAGAAGTAAAACGGGGTTGTACATCTATGGCTCGTATTCCGAATGAGATGGATATATCAGACAGGCATTTGACAGCTCGTTGTAGTAAGTGCCACCAGACAGGTCATGACAAGCGAACATGTCCGGCGCGACTGGGTCGATGAAGACTATGTAATACTTACATGTTGTAATATATCATTTTGAAATTCTTTATTTGTAATAGATCATTAAATTATGTATTTTTAAATTCTTTATTTGTAAACGGGGTCGTATGTTTAAAATGTGTATTACAAAATGTGTACTTGATTCAAAATGTGTAATGCAAAATTGAAAATGTGTATAATTTATTCAAACTTGTATAATTTATTGAAAATGTGTACTAGTTTTTAACTGTGTACTTGATTCAAAATATGTATTACAAGATTCTACACTTAATCACGTAGTTCTTCTACCATTTCAAAATTTCATATTTTTAAATAAATTTAATATCGAATGCTGCAATCATTGTTCACATTTTATAATTTAAAAAATTTACAAATTTTAAAAAAATTAACCTATTATAAATTAAAATTTTAAAAATTGGAATGCTGCAATCATTGTTCACAATTACAAATTTTATATGTAATTTGCAAAATTTATAATTTATTCAAACTTTTAGCATTACAAAATCAATATTTAAGTTTTGTCAAATATGCCATAAATGTAATCATTAATTTCGAATTGCTTCCGTGTAAGTGGCACATAAATTTGTCTTTTCTCGAACCCATAAGATTTACTTCATTGTATTTTAAATCGTTAAGTACAAAATCAATAATTACAGTTTTTCTGTTATTATGTTATGATTAAATGAGATTTTGATATGGATGATCTAATATTTCAGTTGTACAGGCTTCATGGCACATGTATCTGAGGAGGTTCCACTGTTCAGACAGGCACATCGGGCTGACTGTATGTGGGACCGTCCGGTATGCAATAACGTTTGTTGGACTTTACGCTTACAATTAAAATACATTGCATTTTGTTGTATATTTCGTGATAATGCTATTATTTAAACTGGTCATTCTGTTGTGCAGGATGAGGCATGCACCGTGTTGACATGCCGTCGGGCAGATTCTGGATTGTGGGAGCATCCGTTGGACCATAGAGTCTTGCAGTATCTATTATGTGCGGGATTCTATGGTGTGTATCGTATCGGGCACATTCGACTGGACCACGCACTCACACTGCTCTCATCGAGAGGTGGCGCACAGAGACTCATACATTCCATTTCCCGATCGGGGAGGCCACCGTCACGTTGCAGGACGTATCCGTCCTATATGGTCTTCAGATTGATGGCCGAGCAGTTATTGGAGTTGACCCATCTTTCGCGACGGAGCAGTGGATAGCCCTATGTGCTGAGCTATTGGGAGTAGCACCTACACCAGCAGATTTACAAGCAGGTAGACTGAGGGTGAGGTGGCTGGCCGAGCAGTTTGCTCATCTTCCAAATCATGCTCCAGATGAGTTGGTACAGCAGCATACCCGAGCATATATTTTGTGGCTTATTGGAGGGGTACTTCTCCCTGATAAGTCACAGAATCTGCTCAAGCTGATGTACTTGCCATTGCTGAGAGACATTGAGGAGATTAGGCAGTACAGCTGGGGTAGCGCGGCTCTGGCATGGTTGTATAGGATGCTATGTCGAGCAGCTCAGGTGGGTACGAGGGAGATTGGAGGACCACTTGTGTTG
This sequence comes from Camellia granthamiana, assembly GCA_036172215.1. Classification (NCBI taxonomy): domain Eukaryota; kingdom Viridiplantae; phylum Streptophyta; class Magnoliopsida; order Ericales; family Theaceae; genus Camellia; species Camellia granthamiana. The sequence continues at coordinate 48,581,288 of CM069913.1, read as the reverse complement.
CTACAGGTTAGTAACAATTTTATTGCATGTCAATTCATATTGTATGCCATATATCAGTATTGTAATTGTGTTCAAACTATTATAGATTTGGGCATGAGAGAGATTGATTGCATTGCCCCGTCTAGGCGGCAACTGGTTGGTCCTGGTGAGCTTCCTATGGGTGAGGGGGACATGCAGTTGCCCACCGGACCGCGAGGTAGCCGGTGGAGGGTTGACATGGGCCACGAGGTCGTCTCGACCCACGTAGTGGTAGTTTATAGAGACCAGCTGGACTGGATGTTATTTATTCGGAAAATATAATTTTACAATTTTTTATTCTTACTTGTTTTGATGATTTCCATAAAAATGAAAAGGAAAACAGGAAAACAAGGATAAGAATTGATAGGATTTTATTATTGAGTGAGATTGGAGGACCACTTATGTTGCTACAGGTTAGTAAAAATTTTATAAAAAAAAATCTGGGAAAAAAATGTAAACATTGCATAATGGATAGTTGTGGGGAGAAATATGAATAAAAAGGGAAGAAAGTAAAGGTAGAATTACAAGTAGCGTTCAAGTAGCGTTACAAGTAGCGTTCTTAAAAATAACAATAACGGAAAGAAAGTAAAGGTAGAATTACAAGAACTATTCGAAAACAATTGAAATATCTCTCTTCATTGATAAGTCATGGATAAGCATTACAAATTGCATGCATTACAGAAATGGTTTGGGCGTTCATCCAAACAATTTCATTCATTATCATCATCATCTGACATCTCAATATCAGATTCATACATAACATCCATGCTCCAGGCAAAGTACTGGTGTGCATCATCCATTAACCCATCTTCGGCCCGCTCATTTGCGGTCTTCATTAGTCCGAACCTTTGCAAACGTTGGGTCATGCGATTAATCTCGTCGCGGATACGATGTAATGCCCTTTGCAACAACTGTGGAGTGTCAGTTGGCATACGCATGGCTAACCGGCGAGGAAATTTAAGATTAACTTCACGACATAGCTCAGCGAGAACGTTTGCTCGAGTTTTGCGAAATTCCACTCAGCTCTCATGGTATTGACAGTGGCACGTAAGTAACGCAAATTTAGATTTAATGGGTATTCAAATTCATCTCCATCTACAACCCAATAGCGACCCATTGCTGAATATAGATCAACCACCGTATATCTCATGATGATATCGCTCGAAATAACTGTAAAACTTTTGTTGTGGTATGATGCGATAGTTATACCATATATACACATGGTAGCTGTATGTATGAAATTATTATAAACAACTACGCATCAGAGTTGTCACGTCAACTTTTATGACCTGAACAACTATGCATCAACTTGATAGGAGTTGTCACTTCGACTTTTATGAATTGCATAATTTATTGTTATTCCAAAACAAAAAGTAAAAACATAAAAAATAATAATAATAAAATAAAAACGTCTGAATTAGTCAAATTGCTTAAAATATTTTTAAAAATCAGTAAAAACTTTGGAAAAAAAACACGAAAATTAAGAAACAAGAATTTTCGGAAAAATATTTTATGAAAAATGAAAAGAACCAAGCTGATCAACCGACTAAACGTCTGAATTAATCAAATTTCTCTGCCTAAAATTTTTTTAAAAAAATAAATGTGAAATTACAATTTAAAAATCTTTAAAATATTTTAAAATTTCTGGAAATATTTATTCACAAATTTGTTTTACTTTTTAGGTGTATTGACATATTTATTAATTTATTGTTATTTTGTTATGACACCCCCTCAAAATTTTAATGAATTGCATAATTCACAAGGGCACAGTAGGTATGGTACGATAATAAATTGTAGCTCGGTGCAGTGATACGTCCAACATTTGTCAGTGATGCTCGTTAGTGACTTGAACAGACGTAATAATTTGGATGCTTTGTTTTTTCCTCACATGCTATGTGACTTTGTGTAGCGATGCAATGATGCATCTGACTTTGTGCAGCAATGCAGTGATGCATGTGACTTTGTGCAGTGATGTAGTGATGTATGTCACTTTATGCAGTGATGCAGTAATGCATGTGACTTTCTGACTTTGCCATGCTTATATAGTTTGTCACTTTTTTCCTCACATTACGTGATGCATGCGACTTTCTGCAGCGCAAATAAATGCTTTATTTTTTTCTCACATTTCAGAATTCATCTAAGTCACATCAATACGACCACATGGAAATAGTGTTGATAAACAATTATGTGATGGATTGAAGGAGTAAAGTGTAATTTACCAAATATAAAAAGAAGCAAAAAATGCAAATAGGAGAAAATGGGATGACTGTGAAGTTCATTAAGTGAAAATAAGATAAAATATAAGCTGCAAAGTTCCAATCGTGTTTACATATCAGGTGACCATTTTATTATTTCGGTGAAAAAAACAACGATAGTTTTGCAGGTCGAAGTGAGTTGGATGGTTGTGTATTTACTTGCACTCTGTTTCATAGTTGTTTATGAAGAATATTACTTTAAAACAAAGAAAATTTAAGCATTTAATTTCATTTATAATTTTTTGAAAACACCAATTTGTACTGAAATCGTCAATTCCAAGTGACTACTTACTGTATTAAAAAAGTAAGCATGAAAAAATAGTTTCATGTGGCGATGTGACAACTCACTGCATGTTGTTTTATTTGACAACTCATTACTCCAATGTGAAGGGATTGCATTGTCATCCTCTGGCCTACAATTATGATTTTATCTGACAACCACGTCCGTGACTACATCACAGGTACACAAAGTCACGGGTACTTAGGATTGCATGAAATGAAAAGCTAAAAAATAATATCACGGGTATCGCTTCTTCCATAGTGCCCCAGCATGCATTATCATCACTAGATCATCTCTAGTTAACCCTCAGTATGATGTCTATAAATAGCGACACCCCCAGTATGATGTTTGTTCAAGTCATAATAATAGTAATATATCTACAATTACTATTATTATTTGTTTGTTTATTTTATGAACAATGTCTTCAAGAGGTGCAGGAAGTTCACGCCAGCAAAGAAATCCGAAAGTGTGACTGCTACCTCCATTTACTTATGACTACAAGAGCGAAAAGTACTCGAGTCTAAAGGATTATTATGCTGGTATCCGAGCAGAATGGGCATTCAGGGTAACGGAGCAAGAAAGATTGTTTAATGATCTACGTAACTTTGGGGCATCGGTACCTCATCGTCGTTCATTGACCATGGCTAGACGAAATGTGAGTGACTATGAAAAAGCAGTTAGCAGAATTAAAAAGGAGAACAATAGAATGTTGATGCGGAGATGTCGACATTTCATGCTTCAGCTAGCCACCGAAATGACAGAAGCAAGCAACAGAGATTTGACAGTGATTGAGCGAAATAATGTCTTAAACAATGAAAAATATCTCTCTGACTACTACATGTCAGATGAGGAATGAGAAATCAAACACCTTTATCTTTCATATATGTTTGTATGTTGTCTTATATCTTCGTTACTGGAGTGTAAGACAATGTTGTTGTTCATTTAACGTACGGATGTATTTCAAGTATTTGTTTTATGAACCTGAAGTTTATGAAATAACTACATTTATAACTGCACATTTATTAGTTCATGACTTTCTTTATTGAATTGCAATGAGTTAATGAATGTTCTGGATTAATTAATGGATTAATGTATCTTGAATTATGTGAATACTTAAAACACATAAAACAGAACAGGTAGCTCGGTGAAAAGCTTCCCTTAACTGGGGCTCGTGAAATAGGGATCCTGTACGTAAAGAATTTCAATCTCCATTAGAAAAGAAGAAAGAGTCGCCTTCCAATTCCTGGAAGTCCAGTCAAAATGATGACTCTCGTAAGGAATGGGGGGTTGACAGATAACTAAACTTGGGGGGTTGGACAAATAAGCTCAAAGTCAAGTGGTTGGTCCAGTTGGGGAACTAAATAAAGTTCATACAAACGAACAACCGCCTTGAACAACACATAAAATAGAATAGGTAGCTCGGTGAAAAGCTTCCCTTAACTGGGGCTCGTGAAATAGGGATCCTGTACGTAAAGAATTTCAATCTCTATCGGGAAAGAAGAAAGAGTCGCCTTCCAATTCCTGGAAGTCCAGCCAAAATGATGACTCTGGTAACGAATGGGGGGTTGACAGATAACTAAACTTGGGGGGCTAGACAAACAAGCTCAAAGCCAAGTGGTTGGTCCAGTAGGGGAACTAAATAAAGTTCATACAAACGAACTACCGCCTTGAACAACACATAAAACAGAACAGGTAGCTCGGTGAAAAGCTTCCCTTAACTGGGGCTCATAAAATAGGGATCCTGTACGTAAAGAATTTCAATCTCCATCGGGAAAGAAGAAAGAGTCGCTTTCCAATTCCTGGAAGTCCAGTCAAAATGATGACTCTGGTAACGAATGAGGGGTTGACAGATAACTAAACTTGGGAGGCTGGACAAACAAGCTCAAAGCCAAGTGGTTGGTCCAGTTGAGGAACTAAATTTAAAACCCAATTGGTTTTACTTGATTTGCTTGTCAAAATCACTATTTACAATTAATTATACACAAACAGATTTACCTCAACACCAATTTGATATATGTGGGATTCTCAATTCAAAAAGTCATATGGCAACAGTGAATTCACTGATTTACCTTATAGTGAGCATGCCCTTATTTTGTCGGTATATGCAGATGGATTGTCAAGTCATGTGACTTGGTGCATAGGCTTTGGTTTTCTCGATTTTTTTATTATAATGACAACTCATTTCTTATTAATATATGTGGGATTCTTAATTCAGAATGTCACATGGCAACAGATTCACTGATTTACCTTACAGTGAGCATGCCCTTATTTTGTCGGTATATGCAGATGGATTGTCAAGTCATGTGACTTGGTGCATAGGCTTTGGTTTTCTCGATTTTTTGCTCGATTTTTTTATTACAGTGACAACTCATTTCTTATTAATATATGTGGGATTCTCAATTCAGAAAGTCACATGGCAACAGTGAATTTACTGATTTACTTTACAGTGAGCATGCCCTTACTTTGTCGGTATATGCAGATGGATTGTCAAGTCACGTGACTTGGTACACAATATTTCATTTTCTCTGGTTTTTCATTCTAGTGACAACTCATACCTTGTTCGTATATGTGGGATTGTCATGTAGGGCTATCTTTCTAAAGCTGTTCATAACCAACTATATAAACGACTAAAGGTGAAGACACAACCTTACAACTCATTTCGCCCTACGAAATTATCATTCATTTGTTTTAGAAAATTAACATGGCTACATGGTTCATGGGAGGGAGTAGGAATCGCAGAGGTGGTAGGAACTTGCAAAGGGGTGACAGTTCACGACGAGGATGGGGAAGGGGAAGTGGCGATGCTGAAGATGAAACACCATTTACTTTGTTAGATGCCTCTTGTGCTTATCATGATAGGTTTGGGAAGTGACATTTTGTCATGCCCAAGTACTATCGAGATCCATGTGGTTTGGTGGAGGAACCATCAGATAATCAAACAAGATATGGTTTAGCAAACGCTAGACTTCTGAAGTGGCCCGCACTATTTATAGAGCGAGTTCAAATGGAAAGATTATGTCGAAAAAATTGATTGAAGGTGCCAAAAGCACGTTCTGTTGAGATCCAAAAGGAAGATCTTGATAATATTGATCGACTATGTAAAAGACTACAACGTGAGATTTCTCAAATGCACCGTAGGTTAGCCCGCGATATGCAGCTGTACATAGTTAAGAAGGATGCCCAGAAGAACAAAACAGAACCAAATGATGCGGCTATCAAGGGTATCATGGAGGATCCTGAGCTTGTCTCTGACGCTGAGCTTTCAGATTATTCAGACTCTGAGCCACCTACCGATTTAAGCGCGAATTAGGTGTTAATGTCTATACTTCGACAATATTAGGTCATGCATTAATATATAATGTCTGTGTTAGAGTAAGTGTTTCCGTAATGAGTTTATCAGATTGTTTGGCTAATATTTGTCTGTCTAACTGTTATGTTTATCTATATATTGTGTGTTCAGTTCATGGTGTCCACAATGTATTGTTGTCCGAGACTTATGTCTGTACTACCTATGTATTTTTGTGGGAGACTTATGTGTTTTTTCCTTAAGGTTTTATGAATTACATTATCACCTTTTAACCCAAAACAAAGACAATAGGAAAAAAAAATTATTTAAATGAAAATGGCTTTAGTAAAGCCAAAACAAATTTCTGAATAACACATTCTAACCCAAAACAAAGACAAGAGAAAAAAATAAAAAATAAAAAACTTTACATGAAAACGGCTTTAGTAAAGCGAAAAGAAATTTATGAGTTACATTATCACCTTTGACCCCAAAACAAAGACAATAGAAATTTTTTTTTTTATTTAAATGAAAACGACTTTAGTAAAGCCAAAACAAATTTCTGAATAACACATTCTAACCCAAAACAAAGACAAGAGAAAAAAATAAAAGATAAAAAACTTTACATGAAAACAGCTTTAGTAAAGCGAAAAGAAGTTTATGAATTACATTATCACCTTCTAACCCAAAACAAAGACAACAGAAAAAAAAATTATTTACATGAAAACGGCTTTAGTAAAGCGAAAATAAATTTATGAATTATATTATCACCTTCTAACCCAAAACAAAGACAAAAGAAAAAATATATATATTTAAATGAAAACGGCTTTATTAAAGCCCAAACAAATTACTGAATAACACCTTCTAACCCAAAACAAAGAAAAAAAAAAAAAAAATTTACATCAAAACGACTTTACTAAAGCTCAAAAAATTTATGAATTACATTATCACCTTTTAACCCAAAACAAACACAAGAAAAAACAAAATAAATTTACTTTAGTTAAGCCAAAAAAAATGCTGAATTACACATTCTAACCCAAAATAAAGATAAAAGAAAAGAAAAAAAAATTAACATGAGAACGGTTTTAGTGAAACAATTTTAACCAAAAAAATTATTCTGAAATACATTATCACCAAAACAATGACAACAGAAACAAAACAAAAAAAAAACCAAATTTTTTTTTTTTCTTCAGAGTTCAGTTAAATTGAAACTAAATTTTTTTTTTGCCAAAAAGCGTGGTTCAGAACCGCACTTTCACAAGAAAAAAAATTTAGGCTAAAATCGTGGTTCATAACCACGAGTTCAGAAGAAAAAATTTTGGCAAAAAAGCGTGGTTCGAAACAGTGAGTTCAGAAGAATTTTTTTTTCTTCATAAAAGCGTGGTTTAGAACAGCGAGTTCAGAAGAAATTTTTTTTTGGATAAAAGTGTGGTTTACAACAGCGAGTTCAGAAGAAAAAAAAATTAATTAAAAACGCCTTTTGTAACCGCGATTTCTTAATCAAAAGCGCGTTTTGTAACTACGATTTTAAGACTTCCCAAATTTCACGCGAGACAGGTATATATATGTTGAAATCGTGGTTGTGAATCACGATTTAGCCTATTTTGAGAATTCTTTCAAAACAAGACTTAGGGTTGGTTTGGGATGTTCGGGTTGGGTTTGATGTGATGTGTTGGAAAGGTGATGTGATTTAAATAAGATGATGTGACTTAAATAGGATAGTGACTTTTTGACTTTTTGTATTATTTTATAGATGCCAAACTTGGCCTTAGTTTGGGAATTAATTTAAGGGTTGGTTTGGGGTGTTCTAAAAAAGTGTACTTTTTGTCTTTTTACGAAAAGATGTGCAGAAAAATAGAGAGGTGATGTGATGAAAAAAAGATAAAAAGATAAAAAGATGGATTATATAAGTTATGCCAAACAAGACCTTAGTATTTTGACTTATTTAAGGAAATGCCCCAATTTTTTACCTTATATTTTAATTAAAAAATAAAAAATTAACTCAAAGAAGCGTTATTATGCACGAAATCGTTCAATTGTGGTTTGGCGGTCGGTTACGAATGCTCTCTTCTTCCAATTCCCTCTACCACTGATCTCAAAATCTAGACGTCAAATTCATGGAATTCACTCTCACAGAGATCTGAACTCTCTCTCTCTCTCTCTCTCTCTCTCTCTCTCTCTCTATTTCTATTTCTGTTGCAGGAAACAATAACAAAAAATAAAAAGAAAAATGAGTAGTTTGGTGGAGAGACTTCGTGTTAGGTCTGAAAGAAGACCCATTTACAACCTAGATGATTCGGACGACGAGGCTTATCTCGATAAGGGAAAATCTGGGTCTTCTCACCACAAGATTGAAAAGATAATCAGACCTGATTCGGTCTGTACTTCTCTCTCTCTCTCTCTCGTTTGCTTCTTTTGGGGTTGCCTATTTCAATTGAATTGGGTAGTGAATTCATGAATTTTTGTTTGCTTAATTCATAATTCATGAAGCCTTTGTTCATAATTTATAATTGGGTTTTTCAGGCTTTGTTATTAGACCCTTTTCTTGTGGGTTGAGTTTGCCTTATTTTGTAGATGCATTTTCGGATTTTATGCTTAAAGATTTTAATTTTATTTATTTTGGGTATTTCCGTACATGCGGTTGGTAAATTGATTTGGAAAAGTTTGAGTGAAAACTCATTCATAACTTCCTTTTGACACCAAAGAAGAGTTCTACCCAATTCTTTATTTTTGTCCTAGTTAATCCTGATTTGACATTAGGTCGTTTGTTTTGATGTAAAATGTTTTTTTCAAAAATATTTTACTAATTTTTCGTTATTTGGTTGAACAAAACGGAAGTAAAATATTTTTGCATCATTTTTTAAAAAATGACTTACTTTTCAAAATTCTGGAAGCCAATTTTTATAAAGTTGATTATTATTCACTACCTTTTCAACACATTTAGCCTTTTTAAATAAATATCTTAGCTTACTAGAAAGTCATAAATGACACTTCAAACAAAAACAAAAACATTTTTTTAAATGTAAAATCAATTTACAAGAAAAATATATACATATTTTTTTTGTAAAATATTTTGCGTTGAAACAAATAAAGCCGAGAAGTATATTGATTTTTGCCCAATAACCGAATACTTTTGTCTTCCTGGAACATTTGGAACATTTTGTTCAGAGCAGAAGAGCCATTTTCAAGTAGTGTTCGATTGATTGTATTAATCAATATGGTAGAAATTTGCTAGATTTTTCAACTGGTAGCAAGATGAATTCATACTTCATGACAGAAATTAAAAGCTAAAAGTTTTAAAATTCATGCTTAACGGCCACCTAAGAAGCACAAACACGAGACATAGCAATTTCAAAAAAATGGAGATACGGACACGACGGGGATACGGCTTTATGTTTTCATATACTTTTAAGCCTTGTTTGGCATCTACTATATAATCCATCTTTTTATCTTTTTTCCATCACATCACCTCTCTACTTTTCTGCACATCTTTTCGTAAAAAGACAAAAAGTGCACTTTTTTAGGACACCCCAAACCAACCCTTATTTGCTATATAGATTAATATTACATCCGCAAACAATCAATATTAACAAAAATTAACTCTAATTCTATTTTTTTTTTAAAATTTTTAAAAGCACTTTTAAATTAATACTTACAGTGTATATCTTTTTTTTTATGGATGATCTATTAAGTATTTAAATCTAAGAAAAAAATAATAAAACTCAATATTCAATATTCATCAAAAGTACTAATAAAATGGGAGAAAATACAACTTGACATGTCTTTAGTGTGTCCCCGAAGTGACCTTGGCGTGTCCACTAAAAATAAATTAATTAAATAAGGGGGCACACCATGTGGTGTGTCCCATATGTGTTCTCGAAGTGTCCGTGTGTCCAACACGGATACAACACTTGTTTTGAAGTGTCGGTACTTCATAGACAGCCACCATTGTTGTTAGGGTATTGGGATTTGTAACCTTTTTAGATATGGAAGAATCAAATTTCTGAGCTTCTTCTTTGTTATTATAGGCTATTTAGCTGGGATTCAATTGAGTTGAGCCAGATGAGTTTTGGGTGGTTTTGGTGAATCCTAGGTAGAGCTTTAGGACAAATTGTTTGACAAGCATTAAAAAAAATTAATATCGGAACGGCACAAATAGTGTAGTGAGATACATTGTGCTGTGCAAATAGAATTACCATTCTTCTGTGGAGAATAATCTTCTTTTGCAGAGATATTCTGTCTGGTACCTGAAACCTAATGGAATGTTTACTTTATAATTGACTTGTAGTGTGAAGGATTGGAATGATGCTATAATTTTGGTTTGATAGAAGTATTAGCAAAAAGAGATCCCACAAAAAAATTTAGCTTTTGCTTTGACAATAGTTTTTGGCTAATGACAGTATACTCCTAGGAGGTTCCATCTGTATATTGACAGGTACTATACCAGGACTGTTTTGGATGCCTGCTGATATTGTTGATTTGAAATGCTCAAGTTTTTTCAGCTTATATGAGAGATTTTATGTCTTTCTTGTCTATTTTATCAATTCTAGTAGATGTGTCTTATGTAACTTAAATATTTGTTGTTGTGTTATTTATTCTGTCTATAGAAGGACGATTCATGTCAAGCATGCGGTGAAAGTGGAAATCTTTTGTGCTGTGAAACATGTACATATGCCTATCATCCCAAGTGTTTACTTCCGCCGTTGAAAGCGCCTCTTCCTAGCAACTGGAGGTGCCCTGAATGTGTATGGTTCTATTATGCTTGGTCTTCCTAGTCTTGTTAGACTTATATGCAAATGTAATGCTTTGGTTCTAACTGAGATTTTAAATATTGACTCTGCAGGTTAGTCCTCTAAATGATATTGACAAGATATTAGACTCTGAAATGCGCCCTACTGTTGCTGATGACAGTGATGCCTCTATGCTGGGCTCAAAGCAAATATTTGTGAAACAATATCTTGTCAAGTGGAAGGGATTATCTTATCTTCATTGCACATGGTAGTTCTGTCATTAGTGATTATTATTGTTTTTTCTTTTGTTAGCATTATTATTAGAGTGCCTAGTTATCTTCATTGGTTTACTAGTCTCCTAAAGTAGCAATCTTGCAATAAAATTTTCTACCATTTAAGCTATCTGTAATGCTTCTAATTTTCGTTTTGGTGCCACAATAATATGTTTCTTTTTTTTGTTATACTTGATTTGTCTGTTGTATTTATTTGTTTTTTTGTTTAGTATTTATTTTGTTCCTATAACCTTATCTGCTAAATACTATATCTTAGGGTACCCGAGAAAGAGTTTTTAAAAGCTTACAAGACACATCCTCGCTTGAGGACCAAAGTAACTAACTTCCATCGGCAAATGTCATCAATTAGTAACTCTGAAGATGATTTCATTGCGATTCGACCCGAATGGACTACTGTTGATCGGATTCTTTCTTGCAGGTTCAACCATCCTAACTTTTATGTGGTTCTCGTTTATGAATAGTGTTCAATTCTGGCAGTCTGAACCAACTGTTTCTTTCCTGCACTATCTGCCTAAATTATATTTTGAGCCACACTTTGGTAGCTCCAGAATGTTAATTTATTTGGGGAACTTTGTTCCGAACCTTAAATGTTATTATGTGAAATCATGAATTAAACAGGTTGAATTTTTCTGAATCGGCAAATGGAAACAGAAAACAGGACTAGAGCAAGAACAAGCCTAATAACTGTTCAGTGAGCATGTTGGATTTCGATGCACCCATTGACATATAGAGCTCTTAGTGTTTTTTCTTTTCTGTTCTTTTTTCTTTTCCTTGAAGACATTATGGTAAGTTGGAGTGAAACTACCGTATTTTGCTGAAATTTGTTTAAGTATTGATATGACACTTAATTGCTATTGAGTGATCTTGGATGGATGATAATGCTAGAGTTGAATGTTCTCTAGTCAAATTTCTCCGACTCTTGGTGCAGAGCCAGATATACCAGCACCCCTAGAGGGCTTCAGATGGGCTTGCTATGGGGTAGTATTATTATTTTTTCCCTTTTCTCTTTGAGTCACAAACTTACTTTGTAGCAGGACGGCCGGGATTTGTTCGCTTTCTTAAGAGAGTAGATATGTGCCTGGATTAAGTAACAAAGTACTTTTCCTGAAAGGCTCTTGGAACATCCATTGTTGGGTTTTGTGGCATTTCTTTGGTTTGATTTGGTTTGGATTCTCATCCTTCAGATTTGTGTCACTCTAGAATAATGATCTTATGCAGTACCAAATCAAACACATTTGGAAAAGAAATCATTTGGTAATAGTAGTTTTATGGAAAGGAGAATAGAAAATGATGTATTAATGCCTGGAGTGAGTAACGGAGGGGCTGGCTAAGAGGAAAGCAATGACATTAATGCCATTTGTGATCATATTTACTGTTCCTGAGAGGCTTTGGGAACATCCATTGTTGGGTTTTGTGGTTTCTTTGGTTTGATTTGGTTTGGATTCTCATCCTTCAGATTTGTGACACTTTATTATAATGATGTTATGCAGTACCAAATCAAACACATTTGGAAGAGAAATCATTTGGTAATAGTAGTTTTATGGAAAGGAGAATAGAAAATGATGTATTAATTTGCAATAACAATCCTAATGAATGTTTACTTGAGCCTGTTGGAATTTCATACACCAATTAACCTATGAAGGCTTCAGAAGATTTATGCGCAGATACACACACATATATGCATGGATGTGTTTCCGTAAGGAAGAAAATAGGTTACAATGGAATGGAACTATATCTTGGCCATGGCGAATTTCTGCAATTCTTTGTTCAAAACTATATCAGTTTTCAGGACCAGGTGGTGTAGAACCAAGCAAATGAAACAACAATAATCAAGGTTTATGAAATTATAATCTCTCAATATTCATTCATTCATTCAAAGCCTTTTTTAATCCCATATATATATATATTAGGGGTGTTCAAAAAAATCGGTGGAACTGGTCCAATCCAGTCCAAACCGTCGATTTGGTCTAGTTTTTATTAGCTTCGGTTCTAGTTCGGGTTCTGATTTTGAAAATGGTGGAACCGTTCAAATTGGTCCAGTTCTCGGTTTCAAGACTTTGGTTACAATTCTGAACCGAACCGTGACATATTTGTTTATTATTTTCTTATATATAAAAATTAAAATATAAAAAGTTTCTTATAAAATTTGAACACTAGTGTTCATTGTGAAATTGATAAACTCTAACTAAGGTAACCAAACTAATTATTGTTAGTTTGTTTACTAACATAATTTTTTGTTATATGAAATTTCTAGAACCGTAAAACCGAATCAAACCAAATCAAATCAGTTTCTATGGTGTGGTTTTGGTCCGGTTCCACAGGTTTATTGGTTTGGCTACGGTTCCAATTTTTCTAGAATTGTAGGAACTGGTTTGGGTCTTGGTATACTCTAAAACCGAACCAATTCAATCCATGTTCCAAACCAAATAAGGTAATAACGGAAGGATAATACTTAATCCCCCCAAAAAGAGAACTCCAAAAGAAACCCCAAGTGAGGTGGATTAATCCACATCATTAGGTCAAAGGCACATCACTAAGCCACATCATCAAGACAAAGCCACGTCATATATATAAAAAAAATTATTCTTCTTTTAGATCAGATTCATTTTATTAGCCTAGGAAACCATAGAATTAGCAAGGATTGGATATAAGTTAGTTCAATAAGGAAGAACCACCTTTGCAATAACACCTCAATAGGCAGAAAAAATAATTGTTCCAAGATTACCTTATGAACAAATATATGATTATTTGGAAAAAGTAGATTGTGGAGCATATTTATCAAAAAGAGGATGTTACCTTTTAGGGGATTATCTGATGGAGCAAGATCTAGATGAATTAGATACAATACTGGAAGAGTACGATGGTGACTATGATCTTGTTGATGTCATGGGTGACGAAGGAGCATGGCATCTAGACAATTTTATGGATTAACAAAATCATGGGTGGATTGGCAAACCATGGGTTGAGGGGGACAAATTACTATCTTGCCTCCTGTTAATAAATAAAGTATAAAACTCATTGTGTAAATATTTTATTATTATAGATTAAGTTGAAGTTCAGATTTGAAGTCTACAAGTACCTATATAAAGGTTTTCAGTTGTAATGAAGGGGACACCGATTCCTCAGAGTATTGCTGAGCCAAGAAAGAAGTCTGGATCTCAGGCCTTTTTAGAGAAAAAAATATTCTAACAATCTAAACAGCCTAAAGACATCCCTCTAGTCCTGTAAGGTTTTTTTTTTTTTTTTTTTTTTTTTTTTTTTTTTTGCCTTCTTCTTCTAGTGATGAGATTAGCTTTTGTTTTTAGAGTGAATATTAAAAGTGTGTTTCTTTATATTTTTAGTGTTCAATCTTAGACCACCTGTATAGCCAAATAGAAGAATCTATAAAGTTACGATATGAGGTAGGAAACAAAACAGATCTGCTCTGAGCCTGATTTAAGGAAGGTAAGTTTGAGGATAGCTCCTCTATAAATTGGAAGCTTGTCAAACACCAGAGCCATATGTTGACTACGTTTAGGTAACCTTTAGATATTGTTCTTATTTCGGAAGCATAATGAGCCTAAAATTAAAATTATTAAAAATATAGAGATCTTAAGCTACTCACTTGGTATTAGTATTATTTGAGTATTATCAGCATTTCTATGTTCAAGATTTATTATTAGATCACAATCAATTACTGGTGCTAATTGCAAACTTTCAATAACATTGTAAAAATTTACTAGATATTGGTATTGCTAGAGATATAGAATTTACTAGAAAAAGAATTGATAGAATAACTCAAGAAATTATATACTACCAAGAACAACTAGAATTAATTTCTCAAATATAAAAATAAATAAATAAAATATTATTTTTTGCGACATCACACCAAATCACCTTGCCTAGTCATTAGGGGAGGTATTTGGGGATCAAAATTTGGGGGATGTAGCATCACGAACTACAACTTAATCTATAATAATAAAATATTTACATAGTGGGTCTATATTTTATTTATTAACAACAGGCAAGTTGGTGATGTGTTTCCTCAGCCTATGGTAATCTGCCCATGATTTGCCAATCCACCCATGGTTTTATTAGTCCATAGCATTGTCTAGATTTCATACTCCTTCGTCACCCATAAGATCAAAAAGATCATAATCACCATTGTACTCTTTTAGTATTGTATCTAATTCATCCAGATCTTGCTTTATCAAATAATCTCCCCTAAAAATAACATCCTCTTTTTGATAAACTGTTCTAGAATCTATTTTTCCCAATAATTATATACTGGTTCATAAGGTAATCCTAGAACAATTATTTCTTCTGCCCATTGAGGTGTTATTGCAAGGATGGTTTTTGCATAATGTACCAACTTAAATCTAACCCTTGCTAATTCTGTGGTTTCCTGGGATATTGAAAAGAATCCTCTTGCCCTTGCTTCTGTTGGATCTATTACATGTGGTTCAGACCAATCTTTAAACCAGTCACACTCATAACAGATTACTTCATTTCTGTCCTATATTTTTATCAGATAATGAGTCACAGATGTCTATTATTTACTTCCGTTTGTGCAGTCGTAAATTCAATAGGTGACATACTTGGATATTTTTTGTAGAGATCATAAATTCTTGTATACATGAATTGTTGAAATTTTGTGAACTGAGAGAATATGATACTTTGAGGGTGAGGTGGACTGTCAAATGTACAGATCATTCCTAATTTCCACATTTGAATCAAGGGATCATCAATGCTGGTGATTTTGTTTGGATTGGGTACGATTGTTAACATCCTATTGCTATACAAGGCCATTCTTCTGTTCTAGTAGCACCATTGAGTTCCCAGTTGAGTGACACATTCTTTGTACCATTCTAGAAATAACTTAATGAACGTACATTCTTTTATTTTATTTTGTACATCATACGAGTGATTAATGTTAGTATCTCTAATTTTAATAACGTTAGTGTAACAAGATGAGTGGTTTTAATAAGCTCGTTTGCAGAATGGCTCTTCCCTGCTGTTTGTAGTTTTATTTTGTACATCATACGAGTGATTAATGTTAGTATCTCTAATTTTAATGACGTTAGTGTAACAAGATGAGTGGTTTTAATAAGCTCGTTCACAGAATGGCTCTTCCCTGCTGTTTGTAGTTTTATGATGATAGTAGCACTCTTGTGTCACCAAGTTCAGCATTTCTTGAGTTTTTCCCAGGAGTGTTTCCTTCTCTGGTTGTGTGAGTTTTTGAGTCGCCATCTGTGAGTTCACGAGTTAGATTGTCTGCTAAACTATTTTTTATTACCATTAATATGTTCTATATCAAAGGTAAATTGTTTTAACCAGAGTTGCCATCACAAAAGTCTCCCTTGTGCTTGCATGTTAGATAAGTTCTTATTTATCAAACCTAGCAGACCTTTACAATTAGTTCTTATTAAAAATGGTTTTGGTGCTAAAAATATTAAAAACTATTCTATTCCTTTAATTATAGCCAATAATTCTCTTTCCATTGTAGGATACTTACACTCTGCTTGATTGAAGCTTTCACTACAATAGCTACATAGTTGATTATTTTCTTTTATTTTTAATATTGCACTCCAGTGATTATCACTTGCATCTTTTTCTAATACTAAATCAACCTTTTCATTGGGAATGGTTAGTGTATGTAAATTTTTGCATTGCTTTTTTAAGAATTTTACTAATGTAGAGTTGGCTGGGTTTCAAGTCAAACTCTCATCCTTTTTTAATTTAGTTTGTAATGGTTTTTCTTATTTTGGCTAAATCTTTTATAAAGTTTAATGCATAAGTCAAACATCCTAAAAATCTTTTTAATTGTTTTCTCTCAGTGATTTTATCTAGAAATTTATTAATTTTTTCTAAGACGCGACTTTGCATTTTTATTGATCATGCTTTTATTTCTAATCCTAAAATTTCTGTTTCTTGCTAATAAGCATATACATGTTTTTTTTCGCATAACACTATTCCATGTTTATCACATTTATCCGTTATTACCTTGATGTCTATCCTATGTTGTTCTATAGATCTGGATAATATTAAAATATCATATATATATACTAGAAAAATATTGTTTAGTTCTTTAAAAATGTTATCCCTTCTTTTTTGAAAAAATACTTGAAAATAGAATCAAATTCTAAAATACTCAAATATAAACAAAAAATACTAAAAAATATAAACACATTCTAAAATTCTATGTTGGCAACCTAAAATATTTCTTCACCCCTTTACTGAATCCCCGTCATTTCTCCCCGTTTGAGAAGGACTCTCCTTTGGCAATCGGTGGTGATTAATGTCTCTAAAAGTGTGGGATGAAGATGATGGAACTCATTCTTAGTGATTCATGTTATCATCAGTGGCTGGCGATTTTTCCATCTCACAAGGTAGCAACAAAAATCACCATTCATAGAACCCACGTCCAGGGTGTCACAGACCTCGTCAATCTAATCATCATAAAACTATGGAGGTGGTGGAGGACGAGGCATAAAAGATGGTACTAAGTGAGAAGGAAAATTTGTAGGCAAACCTATTGTTGATAAAGTGGGAGTCTCAAAAGTTACTTGGTAATAAATGTAGTTTTATATATTTATTATATGTCATATATATGAATATTTAATTCAAATATAATAGCAAAATACAGTATATCACTAATTTGTAAAGTCTAAATGAGGTGAATAGCTATAAATTTACTTTTACTTTAATTTTCTTTTATCATTGAAGTTCAAGTTATTTTATTTAAACTTGTAATGTGTTTCATGTAGGTTTAGAGAAGAGAAAGAGTTTGGGAATAAGTTAGATCTCGTCCCCTTTTATATTGATACTAATGAGTAATTATAGGAGTGCCATAAGGCATAAATTATGGGTCAGCCCATTACATCAATAAAGGAAAAATAAAACCAAATAAGAATAAAATATATAAATATTATTTCCTATTCTAACACTCTCTCTCAAGCGGGTGTGAAGATATTTCTCATGCCTAGGTTGTTGAGAATGTTATGAAATGGTTTGCTCCTTAATCCTTTGGAGAGAACATCTGATAGTTGGTCCCCAGTCTTCACAAATGGAGTACATATGGTGTCATTAGTGAGTTTTTTCTTGATGAAGTGTCTATCAATCTCCACATGCTTGGTTGCGTCATGTTGAACTGGATTATGAGCTATGCTGATCGCCGACTTGTTGTCACAGTACAACCTCATGGAATCGATCAAATGGATCCCCAAGTCTCCCAACAATAGTCTAATCCATAGCAACTCACATACACCCTGAGCCATAGCTCTGAATTCTGCCTCAGCACTAGATCTAGCAACCACATTCTGTTTTTTACTTCGCCATGTGACCAGATTGCCTCTAACAAATGTGTAATATCCAGAAGTTAACCATCTGTCAATGACGGATCCAGCTCAATCCGCATCAGTAAATGCTTTCACATCGAGATGTCCATGTTTTGAGAAATAGAGACCCTTTCTAGGAGAAGATGTTAGGTATCTCAAGATTCTCATAACTGCCTCTAATTGGGAAGTTCTAGGAGTATGCATAAACTAGCTAACCATGCTCACTGCAATGACAATGTTTGGACATGAGTGGGATAAGTATATGAGCTTACCCACTAGTCTTTGGTATCTTTCCCTATCCACTGGCTCGCCCGCTTGATCCGCGCTTAGTTTCTGGCCCAGTTCTAGAGGTATATCGCATGGTCTACCTTCAAGCATCCCAGTTTCCTTTAGCAAGTCAAGTACATACTTTCTCTGACATATGAAGATACCATTCTGGGATCTAGCTACTTCAATGCCCAAGAATACTTTAATTTACCCAAGTCTTTGATTTCAAATTCCTTAGCTAAGTATTCCTTCAACTGAGGGACAACGTCATCCCTTGTCAAAACAATATCATCAACATAAACAATAAGAGCTCTGGTCTTACCATGTGAGAAGTGTTTCACAAATAAGGTGTGATCAGCTTGACTTTGCTTGAATCCATATCTCTGCATAGCTTGAGCAAATCTTTCAAACCAAGCCCTAGGAGACTGCTTTAGCCCATAAAGTGACTTCCGGAGCCTGCATACTTTACCTTTGGACTTAGCATCCGCAAAATTAGGGGAAATATCCATATAGACCTCTTCTGCTAGATCTCCATGAAAGAAGGCATTCTTCACATCAAACTGATGAAGTGGCCAATCCAAATTTACTGCAAGAGAGAGTAGTATTCTCACATTCTCACAGAGTTCATCTTAGAAACCGTTGCAAATGTTTCCTGGTAATCTACCCCATAAGTCTGAGTGAAGCCCTTTGCAACCAGCCTTGCTTTGTATCGTTCTGTGGAACCATCTGCTTTGTGTTTTATAGTGTACATCCACTTACACCCAACTGGATTTTTGCCTCTAGGTAACTTCGCTAGCTTCCAAGTGCCATTCTTGCTGAGAGCTCTCATTTCCTCCATCATGGCATGTTTCCATTCAAGAGTAGAGAGAGCATCTTGAAAATTGGTAGGTAGACTCACAGAAGAAATCTTAGACAGAAAGGCTTTATATGAGGAAGACAAATGAGAATAAGAGACATGATTAGTAATAGGATGCTGAGTACATGACCTAACCCCCATCCTATTAGCAATTGGAACATCAAGATCTGAAAACTTAGGAATAGGAGCATTAGGATTAGAATTACCTAGGTGTTCAGGAGATGAAGATGATTCTAGATACTTATCTGGAGAAGAAGTTGGCAATAGAGGAAGGAAAGTAGTCTCTTGCATCCAGGTGACTTTCTATCTATCCTTATCCTTAACATAAACTTCGTCTGTTTCCTTTTCCACAACAATTGCTAGTGCATCATTCTCAATCTATTCAACCATTGGCGGTAGTGGAACAATCTCTTCACACCAAGGCTCCTCCTGAAGGGATAATTGTGATGTTGGGGAGGTGAGAACGTAAGACTGAGACTTAGGCCAAGTTTGGGAAGATTAAATAAGTGCACTTTTTGTCTTTTTGAACTAAAAAATTGAGGTTGAAAATATGGATGTTTGGGTTAACTTTTTGACTTTTTATGGAAAAATGTGTAATAAAAAATTGTAAAAATTGGTTTGTAGAGTAAAATTTGAATTGGGAGTTGTGCAGTCGTAATTGTTGACTTTTGGTGAATAGTGTTAACTTTTTAACTTTTTGAGTAAGTTTTTGGCTTTTTGGATTATTTCAAACATCCCAAACTTAGTCTTAAAGAAGGTGATATCCATGGTGACAAACCATTTGTGAGTGGGAGGATGATAACACTTATAACCCTTTTTGGTTGCAGAATAACCTAGAAAAACACACTTAGTAGACCTAGGATCCAATTTACCGAGTGAATGATTATGGACAAAGCAAACACAGCCAAAGTCTTGGGAGAAATGAAGAACTCGGAGGAGGTAGACCTGAACAGAACTTGAAGAGGTGTTTGTTTTTGATGGACTTGGGTAGGAAGATGATTAAATCATATAAGCGGCGGTAAGAACCGCTTCCCCCCAATAGGATCGAGGAACCCGCATCTCAAAGGATAGGCAATGGTCTACATCAAGGAGATGACAATTTTTGCATTATGCCACACCATTTTGTTAAGGGGTATTAGTGCATGAAGTTTGATGAATAATGCCATGAGTGGCAAAATAACTGGCAAGACCAGAGTCAATATATTCCCCCCCATTATCAGAACGTAGGATTTTGACAATGGTCCCAAACTGAGTACAAATCATTTTATGGAAGTTTTGAAACACAGAAAACACTTCACTTTTATCTTTCATCGGATGTACCTAAGTGGCACTGGAACAATCATCTATGAAAGTAACAAACCATTTTTGACAGTTTAAAGACGCAAAACGGAAAGGATCCCATACATTAGAATGAATTAAAGAAAATGGAACTGAACTTTTATTAATAGAAGGAGCAAAAGAGGCTCTGTATTGTTTTCCAAGTTGATAAGACTCACATTGAAAATCTGGCACATTATTTTTCTCAAAAACAGAAGAAAATAAATATTTAAGTAATAAAAAAGAGGGATGTCCTAAGCGACGATGTCACAGCCAAAAGTCTTCCGTAGTGGATGGTAACTGAATAGATGAATGAGTCAGCTTGTCCGTTTGATCCAGAATGTAGAGACCATGTTCCTCTCTACCACTGCCAATCCTCTTCCTCGTGATAAGGTCCTGAAAAAGACAATGATTAGGAAAAAAACGTCACGCTACAATTTAAATCACAAGTAAGACGACTCAAAGATAAAAGATTAACACTAAAATTGGGAACATGGAGGACAGAGGACAAAGGAAGGAAAGAGGTGACATGAATTAAATCTTTCCCTGACACAGACGAAATAGTACCATCAGCAATACGCACTTTTTCCTCACCTGACAAGGGGTTATACTCTGAGAATAAATTAGAGGAGCCAGACATATGGTCGGAAGCACCAGAATCAATAATCCATGGTACAGTCGTATAAGATAGCAATGCACATGGGGAGGAAGCCAAGTTACTTGAACTGGCAAAGGAAGAAGAGGGTGCACCTGTAGCAGAAGTGGAGGCTTGCGACGGTCTAGCAAGCGGTAAAGAGCAATCTCAAAATCCAAGGCAGATAACCTCGAAACATCAGCAGCAGGGGAGACAACTGGAGAGGAAGATGGTGGCTCAATTGTGTTTGAAAGATGTGCCCGAGCATTGGCCCCTCGGCCTCTAGACGGACCAGACCTCCCCCCTTGAGTACCAGGACGGTCTCCTCGGCCACCAGAAGGAGTCCTATGCAGCTTCCAACAAGTCTCTCGGGTGTGGCGAGGTCTACTGCACTAGTCACAGAAAAGATTATCCTTCTCAGAGGAAAGACGAGAACCACAAGGCACATGGTCGCCATTGCGAGGGGGGGCAGAAATCAAGGCCGAGTGATCAGTAGTAGCAGAAGGAAGCATCGCAGAGCGGCAACTCTCTTCATTCTGCACAAAAGCAAAGGCTTCCTGGAGAGAAGGAAGCACATCTATACCAAGTACTCTACTCCGAACTGGATCATACTCCACATTTTGGCCTTCTAAGAACTTGTAGACCCGCTCTTGCGCCACAAATTTCCGGTAACCAGCAAAATCAGTGGGACAGACATGCTTGTAATCTTGAAGGTGATCAAGCCGTTTCCACTCATTGCAAAGGAAGGTAAAATACTGGAGGATAGTCATCTCACCTTGTATCGACCTTTCAATAGAGCGACGTAACTCGAAAGTCTGTGAAAAGTTCTCCTTCCTAGAGTAAGTAGTAGCTACAGCCTTCCAAATATCCTGGACAGTGTCCATAGAAAGGTAGCCCTCTTCAATCTCAGGTACAATAGAATGGATCAACCAACCTATGATTAGGGAGTTGATGATCTCCCACTGGTCATAACTAGGATCCGTGATACTGGGTGCCTCTATCCTTCCATCAACAACATATCCCATCTTCCTTTTGCTCTTCAAAAAAATAGTCAGACTCTGCGACTAGTTAGATAATTCTAACCATTGAATAGAGAGGTGGTGATCTTAAGGCCAGGGCTGAGGTTATCAGTCATAGTAGTAGGGATAATGGAACTCTCGTTCTTAGGTGGCAGAGAAGTAGTGGACTTATTAAAGGAATCTGCCATGGATACTCTACTATTTAACTCTCAAACACAATGCTAATTACAAACTCGGAAGATAATAGTGGAAGGAAAGACACCACTACTCCTATGAAAGCATAAAGAATTAAGTTTTTTTTTTTTTTACTGCATTTTTTTGTTTTTTGTTTTTTGTTTTGTTTTGTTTTGTTGTTGTTTTGGAAGAGAAGAAAAACAGAGAAGAAAGAAAGACGAAGGAGAGAAGAACTCAGACTTATGAGGCATTAGTCAACGAAGGCACCCGTTGACCAACCAAGGGCTGCCGACAAGTCTAGAGGAAGACAAAGAAGGCCTCTAGGTGTGCCGACAAACCTAGAATGACAGGCTAGGGCTGCTGACATGCCTAGAGGAGGACAGAGGAAGCTTCGGCTTTCCTGGGGGAGAGCAGATTGACCTTCTACTTAACTAGGTAAGGGCCGAATGGCTAGGAACTTCCTTCGATTGGCCTGGGTAGGGGTCGATTGTCCCAGGCAAGGGTCTGGGTGGCCTGGGCAGTCCTGCGGTGGAAGAAAGGTGGCTGTGCTTAGGTTTGTCCTATTGAGGCTCTGATACCATGTAGGTTTAGAGAAGAGAAAGAGTTAGGGAATAAGTTAGACCTCATCCCCTTTTATATTGATACTAATGAGTAATTACAGGAGTGCCATAAGGCATAAATTATGGGCCAGCCCATTATATCAATCATGGGAAAATAAAACCAAATAAGAATAAAACATATAGATATTATTTCCTATTCTACCATTTCATATGTATTTGAGTGATATACGTTTTGAGAAGTGTTTGACGAGTGTCGTATTGTGTCTTTCTTTTTAGGATTGACCTAATCGAAGCCTTTTTTCTTGTTCAAATCTGGATTGTGGCCTTCAGATCTAGTTCGATTTGGCTTGATTCTTTCGTATCTGTCTTTGAAAGGCTAGATCGAAGCCTTCTCTTAGATAGATTTTGTTTGATTCCGTCATATATTTGTTCAAACCCTCAGATCTGGTTCTCCTTGGCTTGATTTCTTCAGATTTGTGGTCAAAACTTCTCACTCAGATCTGGTTTGACTTGCCTCGTTTTTGGATTTGTGTTCGAAACTTCTTAGATCTGGTCATCTTTGTTCGATTTTGGGCAATTGGAATTGATTCTCATATCTGGTTTGATTTGGCTTTTTTTTTCGGATTTGTGTTCGAAACTTTGTAGATCTGGTTGTCTTGGTTCGATTTTGGTTGAATCTTCAGATCTCTGTTCAAAAGATTTGATCCCAGTCTATTTTTGGTTCAATTTATGCAGATCTATGGTTGATTATGTCAAATTTGAGTTTGATTGCTTCAATTTAGTTCGAAACTGGTTTTGGATAATTGGAATTGCTTCGAAACTGTGTCTGCTTCAGTTTGAAATTGTTTGATTCAGTTCGAAACTGGTTTTGGATAACTGGAATTGCTTTGGAACTGTGTGCAGACACCTTAGTTTATCGAAGATAATTTCTACTTGCTTCAAATTGCTGAGAATTTTCAATTCAAAATCACTTTGTGAATTTAAGTAAGAGAGTTGAGTTGAATCAAATTTGTGTTAATCCTTCTTGACAAGACAATGGTGCTAATCAAAATTCAAAATCAAAGTCATAATTATGAGATGAAGCACATGAGAAGGTACATTGTTGCCGTGGAAGGGGTTGCTGCAGTCCTTGGCATCCTCTTGCAAGCAGATGGTGAAATTTTTGAAAGCCTATGTTGTGGGCAGCTGTTTCGTATTTGAGATGGCTGCTTGTTGGCATGTACTCCTTTATGCCTCGATTGGGCTTTGTGTTGTGCAATCTGTTGATGCAAAGCATTTTGAAGATTGTGTCCAAAGGATGGAGGGAAGAGTTCAGTATCGATTTCCAACTCATGGTCAGATTGCTCAAGTTGTTCCTGTTGTTGGATGCATTGCCATCTTGTCATTCTAATCACATTCCTCAGTCTTGCTTTGGGTACTCTCTTCTGCAGATAGCATAGCCATGTAGTGGTAAAGGGGCTTTGAAAATTGAGGTCTGTCATAGATCTAGCAAGAGGATATGCGAACATGATGGGGTTGTAATATTTGCACATGTCACTGTTCAGCCAAGGTTGCAGATTTTTCGTATTCAAGGGATAATGTCTTGTAAGGGTCTTTTGAGCAAGGAAATGCAACACAAGTTCTTCATCGCAACATCTCAAAATGTAGTTGAATTGTGTCACCCAACTACCACAACTTGAGGACAACTAAAAATGCACTAAAATATATAGAGAGTGAATTTCAGCAGGACCAAAAAAAAAAAAAAGGGGGTTGTAATTTTCCTAGAATTGTGTTTTTGCATGATTAATTTGAAGAATAATAAACTATATTTTATTCAGTCTAATTATTAAAATAAAATTTCTCTCATATTTAGAAGTACGTTAAATTATAGTAGTGCAATCTATACAAGTATACTTTTATCGTACCACATATTAGTACATGTGGTGTACCACTGTCCCATTTCTGTTCCTTGTATCAAATCAAGGCATGTTCCGTGGTTGTTACATAGGATTGGCCTATATGGAATGCTAGGGAATTTTATATTTTATGTTTGATGCGGCAATCAGGCCATCTCTCTTGTTTCTTGGTCTATTTTGATGAAGGATTTTATGATGATTCTGTTCTTTATCCTTAACCATGATTGTACAACAACCCTCATCATGTACAATGGGCTTTTAAGTTTTGTATGCTCTGCGTCTTTTCCTATATTACTCTTCTGATTTTTTTGGCACTTAACACAAACAAATTTGATTCTTTTGCTGCATTCTGTTAATAGGCTTATTACAGTGTTGGCCTTGATAGCTTTAATAGCATTCCTGAATTTCGCAGGGGAGAAGATGATGAGAAGGAGTATTTTGTTAAATGGAAAGAGCTTCCCTATGATGAATGTTATTGGGAATTTGAGTCAGACATTTCTTCATTTCAACAAGAAATTGAAAGATTTAATAAAATTCAATCTAGGCGTCGTAAACTATCTTCAAGTAAGCAGAAGAGCAACAATCGTGATAGCACGGAGTCAAAAAAGAAACTGAAAGAATTTCAACATTATGAACACAGTCCTGACTTTCTTTCTGGAGGTACATCATTGATCTGATCTGCACTATCTGTGATTGCACATGATTGTGTGTATTTTCTGTTTGGTTTGACCATTGTGAAATCCTAAGTGCATTTTGGTGTTAATGAAGGCTCACTCCATCCATATCAGCTTGAAGGGTTGAACTTCTTACGCTTCTCTTGGTCCAAACAAACACATGTGATACTTGCTGATGAAATGGGCCTAGGTAGGTTCTATATTGTTTTATTAATTTTAGAAGAGTATTTTTTTTTGGCATATCAGTGGTTAGATTAGTGTCAATATTTTTACTTTCGCATTGCCACAAATGTAACTGAGTGTAGCTGTCACTGTTATTATGTACGCCATTAGTAGGGATTATCTCAATTATATAATCATACTGGGTTTGATTGTTGTAGGGATTGTCAATCTTACATCCATTATTTAGATAGTTAGAATTCCGATAACCATAAGAGGGAATTTTTTGTTTTATTTTTGTTTGTTTGTTTGTTTGTTTGTCTGCAGTAGGAAGACAAATGTGAAAAAGACAAGTTTTCTTGAAAGAAAAGGGGTCAAAGGTTATGTGGATTTCAAAAAAAGAACAAAAGAAAAAAAGTAATTAGTGTGTTTGGTTTTAATTTTTTGAATTCAATTTTTTGCAAATTGAGTTTTTTGTTTTTCGTGTTTTTTTTTTTAGTGAATATTTTTAAAATTTTGAAGTAATTTTTTTAAATTTTTTTAGATGCACCTTACTTAGATGTATCTAAATAGTAAAATATTTGTGAAAAAATATTTTAAAAAATTAATAAATATACAAAATACGAAAAATGTACTGAATTTTCATATATATATATATATATTTGGTATTTAGTGAATTTTTTAAAGATTTTTTTCACAAATATTATACTTTTTAAGTGTATTTATGTTAGGTGTGTCTAAAAATTTAAAAATTGCTTAAAATATTAAAAAAAAATTCAGTGAAAACTAAAAAATACGGAAAACGAAAAAGTAGAATTTTTTGAAAAGTGAATTCTGAAAATAGAAACCAAACAGAGTGAATGGTAGTTGAAAAGTCAACATCCCAAATGTATCTGCAAGTTATTCAAAATGTAGTACTTGTTTTTACGTAATGTAACCAGCAGCAGTTGATAGTACATGATGCACATTAACCAGTACAGTTATTCAAAATGTATTAGTAGTTTTTACAAAATGTAGCAGCGGCAGTTGATAGTACATAATGCACATTAACAAGTAGTATTCTACTTGACATGCATGGGACTCCGGTTCTAAGGCAAGGCTGAAATTGCTTTTTCCAAACCAAATAGGCCTTTGGGGGACAAAATTGTGAAACCATCATGTAAATTCCTGGGAAATGTTCTGAACACCTTGGGAGGGACCGATGTAAGCAGTGGTCTCCTTCAGGGTGTATTACTAATTTTTACAAAATGTACCAGCAGCAGTTGATAGTATATACTGCACATCCTGTACATTTGGTTGATACATTCGGGATGTTGACTTTTCAATGACCATTTCTCTTTTTCCCCCCCTTCAAATCCAGATAACTCTTTACCTTTTTATTTTTTATTTTATTTCTAAAAGAAAAACCTATCTTTCTCTCATTTTTTCCCTATCACTGTCTGAACAATATTTTTCCCTGGAAGGAAATTTTGGTATTGCTCTGGACCATCTAATGTGAAATAAGCTGTACTGATAACAAGCAACTTACCAATTCATTCCAGAATTATGAAGTTTCTCGTGTCTTGATTTGGAATGAAACCTTCCTTGTCTCTATAAATAAATCTCTATTTCATTCTAAAGAAAACAGGATTTTTCTTAAAATTGAAGCAATAGATCTTAATTTGTGCACGTTAAGAACTTGGGTCTCTGACGATTTGTACAAGGCATATGCTTATGTCAAGGAGAATAATCACAAAATTGTATGAAATCTTATTATTAAGAATATTTTAAAGTAGCTTTGACATATGCTTATGTCAAGGAGGATAATCACAAAATTGTATGAAATCTTATTACTAAGAATAGTTTAAAGTAGCTTTTGTAGTTGACAAATTGACTATGTTGGTTTACCTTTGAATGCAGGAAAAACAATACAGAGCATTGCTTTTTTAGCATCTCTTTGTGAAGATAATATCTCTCCACATTTAGTATTAGCACCACTATCGACATTGCGTAACTGGGAACGTGAATTTGCAACATGGGCACCTCAACTGAATGTCGTATGTCCATGAACTTTTCCAACTTCTATCAATAATTGGTTGGCAAGCATACTTGAATAAAACTTACTTGTTGCAGGTCATGTATGTTGGCTCTGCCCAAGCTCGTGCTGTTATTAGGGAGTACGAATTTTACTTTCCAAAAAGGAAGAGCAAAAAGAAGAAATCTGGTCAAATTGTTGGTGAAAGCAAGCGAGATAGGATAAAATTTGATGTCCTCCTAACATCGTATGAAATGATTAACTTAGATACCACATCATTAAAACCGATACAGTGGGATTGTATGGTAACGTTCTTTGACCCATTGAGGACATTGCTAGCTTAGAGTGTGTTTTTCTTGCTACTAAATGATGCTGACATCTCTATGTAGATTGTTGATGAAGGTCACCGTCTCAAGAATAAGGATTCAAAGTTGTTTTCTTCTTTGAAGCAATACTTTAGTAAACATCGTGTCATTTTGACTGGAACTCCTCTTCAGGTTTGTTATGAACTTCCAGTACTTTGTTTGTCAGTACTTTAAAAATCTTTTGTGTCTTTGTTTGAATATGCATAATTCTTGGTGGCACATTTATGCTTCCCTTAAAAAAAACCATGAAGCAAAGGTGCCGCATTGTTGTTGGCATTTCTATGGTTGAACTATTGGAACTTCTAAATAGTCATTTAACGTATCAGTTGATAAGCTGCAAACTAGTTGATGCATTTTGGTACTTCGTACTGATTAATACCATGACAGATACTGGCCTGATATATTTATCATAGCAAAATTTCTTTCCCTTTAACTTTGTATCAGCCATCTTAGTATCAATGGTTTGTCCCTAGCATGAAATTACAACACTGTAAACCCTTAATCTCATGTGTTGGCCATGTTGTCCGTTCTTTGGTTTGATTTTGTATCCCTAGATTTTTAGAATTCTTTTGGGGTGTTGAGTTCATTGGGTAAAAGAAAAGTTTTATAAGGCAGTTTATGTTGTATAGTACAACAACGTTCAAAAAATGGGAATGTTAGGATGGAAAAAAAGAAAGATAACGAACAAATGTGTTTATTCGAAGTTAGAAGTGGGACTGATTGGGGGTAAAATGAACAGAATGTTATTTTATTTGGTTTGATTTCATTAGCATGGATTAAATAATGCTCTTGTAAGAGTGACTTGATTCAAGTTGAAGGGGGCTAAAGCAATATAAGAAAGGGAAAAAGGGAATGTAAGTTGAGGTCATTATGGATGATATCGTTACTTGGGACTTATCCGGGGATATGGTTTTAATATAGCTGATTGGAGAAAATATATCTACTTAGCTAAGTTCGATTAATTGGGATTAGGTTTGTTTAGTTGATTTAATGTTGAGAAATTATGAAAAAGGATTTTCTATTGTTGTTTTTCTCATGTCTTTTGTTAGACAACCAGTTGCCTCCAAAGCTTAAGTGCTAGGGAATGGTCTCAAATATGTATATCAAGCTCTCACACCTTCCCTTGCATCGGCCCTGTCTTACATTTGCAAAGATAGATAAACACAATACGATGCAAACACAAATGAAATGAAGTGCACATAGAAAACATAGAGGGGGAATAAATACACATAGAGAAACCTGAAACTAATAACAAAAATTAAATGAAGTGCACATAGAAAACATAGAGGGGGAATAAATACACAGAGAAACCTGAAACTAACACCTCCCAAACCAAATCTCTGATAGGATGTAAAGTCAAATTTAATGCTACGTGCTACCAAATCTCTGATATGATGATGACAACTAGTTTGTTTGTAGCAATAAGTTTGATTCTCATGATTTGCAGCCTAGCTTGATCAAGGGTTTAAGGCCCCTTTAATTGAATTATTAGTAATATTACACTCAATCATTGTGATCTACAAAATTTCAACTCAATTATCTTATCAAAATGCCTATAAGCTGATTTTTTCTAGTTAAATAGTCCTCAGTCTTATAATCAATTTACCACAAAGCCTAGCTGTACAAAGCAATTCTTAAATTCAGAATATGCTAAGAGAAATGCTTCCAACATGCCAAATGCCTTCGAACTTGCGACTTAAGAGTACATTGACGAGTATTTTTACTTATTGTATGTCTATGCATGTGATGCCAGTTTTGCTTGCTCGGCGTTGGAGAAGTTGCAATGGGATTTTCTTTGGGGAGGGTGTGGGTGATGGGTTTAAGTATCATTTGGTTGGCTGGAAGTCGGTGTGTAGTCCAAAAGAGGTGGGTGGTTTGGGAGTTAGAAGTTTGGTCTTGTTTAATAGGGCCTTATTAGGTAGATGGTTGTGGCAGTATGCGCATGAGAGAGAGAGAGAGAGGGGCATGGTAGGGGTTTGCGGAAAGGTATTCAGATGGTGTGGGGTGAGTTTTGGAGGTGGGTTGGTTTTCGAGTAGTGAGGGGGCAGAGGGTGAGGCTTTGGAGGGATAGATGGTGTGGGGAGTAGAACATTCTATTTCGTTTCCATTGATTTTTCAACTTGCTATGGATAGGGATGAGGTGGTGACCGACTGTTTGAGTGTGGATGAGGGTGATTGGTTTGCGATGTAGGGCTTCGACAGCAAGTTCAGGGCTGGTAGGTGGATCAGTTAGTGGATTTAATGGCTTTTCCGTATGGGGTTAAAGGGGTGGGGGTGAGGGTGATTGTTTGGTGTGGCTGCTGCAGGGTGCAAGGGTGTGTTTTCAGTGTCGTCTTTTTTCTGAGCCCTGGCGGGAGGTGTTGATGTTATTTTTCCGTGGCGAAGTGTTTGGATTGCTGGTGCCCCTTCAAAGGTAGCTTTCTTGTGGGCGATGGTGTTGGATAAGATTCTCACCATTGACAATCTTATTCGGTGTTGGCAGCGGCAGGTCTTGGTTAATTGGTGTTACATGTGTCGCAGGGATGCAAAGTCTGTTTCCTATGCTTCTTCGTTGTCCCGTGGCATATCAGTTATGGGTGTTGATTTTTTCCGTGTTCGGTATGGTTTGGGTGCAACCGGGGAGTATTGTGGACATACTTCACAATTGGAGGGGGGTTCGGGTTGGAAAGAGGCGTAGGAAGGCATGGACTTTGGCACCTTTATGTTTAATGTGGATGATTTGGTTGGAGCACAACCGGCACATTTTTCAGGGCAGGGATGATTCGGTGGCTCGGATGAAGGCACAATTTCTGGTGATTTTGTATAGCTGGGTGATGGGACTCTCTCTGGATTTGTTTGCTTTTGTGGATTTTTTAGATGCTCTCCGTGTTTAGGTTTTGGGTTCTGTTGAGCGGTATTCATTAGCTTCATCTCGAAGCTCTTTCGTTAATAAAATAATCTTTATTTATCCAGAAAAGAAAAAAGAAGAAACAATCAGAACCCAGAATTTCCTGATCCTGAATGTGCAAATGAAATTGTTTTGTTACATCAAATCTCCAAAACCCTGTAAAAACTAGCCAACCAAACCAAGACTAATGAATGCACAAAGCTGCTGTAAACTAATTGAGACAATCGGCTATACTGACCTCGAATTTTTCAGATCCTGAATGTGCAAAAGAAATTGTTTTGTTAGGTCAAATCGCTTTGAAACCCTGATACTATTTTACAACTGAAAGGAGCAGTCAAAATGGAGCCAAAAGAGCTCATGACAATTGTATGGATGGTTATATTTATGGTATGAACAGTTGTCAATCTGCTACTTTACAGTCCTGCCTAATACTCTGGTGGTTCTCATGATTTGAGGGAAAAATAGTAAAAAAATGTAGAAGAAAAGAAGGAAAAGGGAAATGAAAAATGAATTAAGGAGAAAGGAAAGGTAATGGTAGGAGCCAGTCTACCTATTGAATGCTTTCATACCATGTTGAGAGAGTAACGCTTTTGGGTCCAGCACCAACCATTACTATCGGCTGGGTCCAGCACCTACCATATATGAGTTGTAAGGAATCAGTAATGAATAGACTATTACATATATAACCTTGTAATGAATCTTAATTGCTTTTAAAATCTTGTAGTTGTAATTTCATATGTTCATGAAATCTTGACTTCCATAGAAACTTCAAAGCAAATACTAGTTTTTCTATGCAGATTAAATTTTTTTTTTTTAAACCACAATTCACTCTTTTTAGAAAGGTAAATCAAAGCTTGGATGTCTACAGGGCTACAAATATTCAGATCCCCTGGCCGCGAAAAAAATAAAATAAATAAAACTCTATCAAAATATGGATGTCTCCCAATGCACTTGATTAACGGGTACAAAGTACACCACTTTTCCAAGTACTTATTGAAGAACAATTGATTCTGACTTGGGGTGGGTTAGGGGTGCAACTTGGGCAGGCCTAACCTGATCAACTTGAGCCCACCTTGTAAAATTTTAAGGATTGGGTATATATCGAAACACAAGTCTGGGCCTGTGATAAAATTTCCAACCTGAATTAAAATTTGAGTTGGGCTTGGGCAGAGGCCTCGGACAACCCCGAAACCCGAACTCGTGTTATGTATAATTATACTATATTATATATATTATAAATATCACCATCTCCTTTCACTCTGACCATTAGATCTCACCTCCTCTTATTTGGGACTGAAGTGGTGAACCCTTTTTTATTGAGATTGTGGCACCAGAGCACTGTTGTTGGTTGCTGGAGTAATGTCACAAGTTATGACGATATATATATTGAATTTATTTGAAATCCATTCTTAGAAGAACTTCATTAATAAAAAAGCACTATAATAAGGCCAACATTGGTCAATCAAAACAAAAAAGTTAGCTCTAGCCTAGAAAAGTAAACAAAATTAAGTTCAAAATCTCATCCCAATCTTTTGTGGGTAACCTGAACTTAACCCAAGCAAAATTTATTGAGTTGGGATCAAGACCTCGAGATGGGAAGTAGGGCCTGAGCAGCTCTTAGGCTGTACTTAGCTGGGCTTGGGTAGGTCTTGTGCCCAACCTAGCCCCTCCGACTTGCACCCATAGATGGATTTTGTTTCTGAATGAATATTGTTGGTCATATGCACTTATTATGCATTATGTCCGATGTGTAATTGCTCAGAATAGGACGTGACAATATGTTAATTTTGGTAGGTGAGCAATACAAGGAGATTGTGCAAAATCGCTACATTATTTTAATTTGGGAAGTTTTAATGGTTTAATAATAGAAATTGAGCCATATTAGGTAAGGGAAATTCTATTTACACACCATTACTTATTTCACACCTTTGATATTTTTAACCTTTGATTTTTTACTCAAAACACACCACAATCTTCCCTTTTTACCCTAAGACAAAAAAAGAATAAATCTTAGTACACACCATCATACACATCACATTCTATACCCAATTCATCCTCACCTTCACCATAACTATACATCGGTGGTGATGACACATCAGCGAAATGATCGCTGGCATTGAAGATCTTGGATTCTGACCTCTAAAGATCTACGATTCTTACCTTTGAACCTCACCTAGGTTAGTTTTTCCAATCTGTTTTTGATTTGCTTAGCGATTCACCTTCCATAATTGTTTCTATTTCGAATTTGGCTCGATACTGGTTGTCTGAACATATTATTATTGTACAACAAAATAAAATTGAACAAATTAAATATGTTCGAAATATTTTTGTTGAACAAAATTAATAAGTTCATACTTTTTATATTGGACAACTTAACTCGTTCGAACTTATCATGTTCAGTTTTTTACATATGAAAAATTAATATTTGGTCAACCTTAATAATTTGAACAAAATAGTTTTGTTCGCATGTAAATATTTGAATATTGTGTAAATGTTCAACTCTGGTTAATCCGAACGCGTGACAAACAAAACCATCCTTCTAGTGATTTTATGAACGAGAAAAAACAAAAAACAAAAAACAAAATTGCCTTTGTAAGTAGTAAACTACAATTTTCATTGATGCATTGTTCCAAAGCAAGAATCTAAGTGCCATCCATGATGTGCAAATTTTTAAAATTGATTGGTTCCAATGTTTTCAAACCCTAAATCTTCAAAGATAATAATATTTTGTGTTGGGAATAGAAGTATAATGGAGAAGAGAATGAGATAAACTAATTGATAATGAATGATATCATGAGTGTAGTGTGTTAGATTATAATGGAGAAGATGATGAGTGTTGGATGATGATAAAGAAATACACCGTTTATGTCTTTATGTGATTTTGTGCAAAGAGTGTTTTGTATTTTGATGTATGAATTCTTTAGATTGGTAGAATACATACCATTATTGTCCTTAATAGTCATTTTATTTGAGGATATTATTATAATATAAATTTTATGTTTTAATGGTGTGTACTGAAACAATTTATGGTGTGTAAATAGAATTACCGGTTAGGTAATTACGCTAGATGGTATTAGTTTGGGTAAATTACACTTTGTCCCCTTTATGTGTGGTCACTTTTCCACTTTGATCGTTAAAGTTTGTTTTTTTCCCACTTTGGCCCTTCATATTTCAAGTTTTTCACATTTTACTCCTAAAGCTAATTTCTGTTAAAAATTAAACAGAAAATGATACATTGACAGTCACGTGACATAAAAATATTTTATTATATATAACTCACATCTCTAACATAAACTTAAACCCCAATATAATAATATAGATTTTTATATTATGTGATAGTTATTATGGCATTTTTTTGTCTGACTTTGAACTGAAGTTAGCTTTAGGAGTAGAACTGGGAAAAACTTGAAACAAGGGTCAAAGTGGGAAAAAATAAAGTTGCAGGGCCAAAGTGGGAAAGTGGTCAAACATAAAGGGGGCAAAGTGTAATTTACCCTATTAATTTTTGGTGGTTCATAAAAGTTTCTAGTGATTTGTACATAGACATCCTTGTTGGAAAGTGAAAGTACATATAAATATTGGAAGAACATCGAACTTTATGTTCAGTAGTGCACTATGTTTGCTATTGGACTTTTATGGGACTGATTTAGGTGTTGTACTGTACATAATCCTGTATAATCAAAATATCATTGCTGCTCTGCGCTATCTCCCAACCCACAACATTGCCAAACCAAACCAAAACCAAACTAAGCCTTGTGTCCCAATCAGGTGGAATTGGCTTCATGAATCTTTTTTCACCATTCCCCTTGTAAGGGCTGTATGCTGAGTTAAATTAAATAAGCCACAGCATTGTACTGACCCATAAAAGAACCTGGTTCATCACCTATGTTTTCATTTGCTTAGATTGCTAGTGTCTGCGAATGGTGATTTGATAAAACTAATTAATAGCTTTTCTGTTAGCTTAGTAGTTATACCTGTTTTATGGACTTGCTATCATACTGTTCGATTTTTTAATGTGATCTAACTCATATTTTGATCTATTTCAGAACAATCTAGATGAACTTTTCATGCTCATGCATTTCCTTGATGCTGGGAAGGTTAGTGTCAATGCAGTCTTATAGAGGCAAATACTACTGAAAATTCATAGTACAACAATAGGCATGTGACTTTGAAATGCATTCTCTCAGTAATTTATTGTAATAATTGCAGTTTGGAAGTTTAGAGGAATTCCAGGAAGAGTTCAAGGACATTAATCAAGAGGAGCAGATCTCAAGGCTTCATAAGATGTTGGCGCCCCATCTGCTTAGAAGTATGAATCTTAAACAAACTTAGGCCTTGTTTGGTTTGTCTCTTGAGAGACAATTTTTGAGAAAAAATTTCCAAAATTTGTTTGGTTGAAATTACAAAAAAAAAAAAAAAAAAAAAAAAAATCTAAAATCACTTTTTCTCTCACACCCATCTATTCAACTACAAAAAAATTTAAATCATCCCAAACTCCAAAACTATTTTCAAAACATACAACCAAACAAATTTTCAAATTTTGTGAACTCTTTCCAAAAAATTATTTTTCAAAATTGTTTCACAAATACTGACCAAACATGGTCTTAATTTTTTTGTGCTCTTCAACTAATGGTTTTACTTATTAAGCATTGCATAGGTGATATTTTGTTTTCATCAATGTTAGTTAATATTCTATATCAAATTAGTGATTTCTTTGCTTCTTTATTTTCTTGTGATATAATACACACACACATGTTTTGATAAGAAACATAAGTATAATGCTAATAACAAGGGGAATGTATGAGAAGTTTTAAAAATCCTTCACAGGGAGAGAGCATGAACATGGATATAGCTGTAACTTTGAACTAATTAGAGGATTTATAAAGCTTTCGCTAGATTTTGATGGCAAGTGACTATTTAAAGGTGCAAAGAGACTTAACTGGAATTTCAAAGTTTGAATTCGATGATTTGAAGGAGAAAACATTGTTGAGAATATCTTCTCTCTCTCTCCCTCTCTCTCTCTTTCAATTTTTTTGCTTTGCTTTTTTAGCTTAAATTTTAACAAAGGTAGGTAATGAAATAGGTAGCAAAAATTTGGGTTGGTAGTGTTGTAACTCTTACATTGTGTTCTATATTTTCGTAAGATCATCTCGATGCTGGTTCCGAGAGACTTCAATGAAACAAATATTTGTTTATTCAGACATCTGTTTTGAAATTCAACCATAAGTGTAACATGACCAATCTGCTAATGTGCCATGCCCCGGTTTCTAAACCCGATGGATTATCAGTAAATATGGTTATTAGGGATACTTAACCTAATTTAAGTTCAATTTTTGGTAAATCGCATCGAGTCGACATTATGCCAATCGGTAGGTCACCATTTAATCAATCAAATTCTGATTACTTGGAAACAACATTTATTTGAATTCAAAACATGAATTAAACAAACCCAAAAATCTATCTCACTTTATTTATTTATGAAAAGTGATCTGAATTAGGTTGAAAATGAACAACAATAGAACCTAAGGAACCTAGGTAGTATGTCTAAAGTTTGTTTGGTCTTTCCCTTGAGTTGGAAGACAGTCATGGTAGTAGATTTGGGATGATGTGGTGTGTTAACAGTTTCAGTTGATAATATTAGAAGAATTGGTTTACTTGCTCTTTTTAGTCTCTGTTAATGTGATTTCAGAGTGAAACACGTTGATAATTCTTTGTCCTGCGTAGAATATATATATATTTTTTCATTGTTTGTTTTTTTGCTTTCGCTATATTAAAAGGAAACCCATTGCCTGTGTCTTATGCTAATCTGATGGAAGATGGAAGGATCATATATGTTCATTATTGTTCTTATATACTATTTGTGCTAGTTCGTATGTAGTTTTGGGGCGTCATTGGCTTTGCTTAATTGTGGTCATGCTTTGGTGGAGAGCTGGACATGTAAGATTTAAATATAAACAATTCTTGTAGGATCAGCTTTATGTAATCAACTTTTGAGGTTTATGTTTCACTTTGAGTCTTGATTGCCCTTTAAGGAGATATCATTGTTGATTTTGAGGACTTATTGGTTCTTATTGTGTAATGCTTTGTTAGCAAATCTCAGTCAGTGTTTGATGCTCCCTGTTATTTGGATGCTCTATCTAACCAAAGAATGAAATCTTTAATGTTTGCTCTTTTTGGGAATGTAGCTAGTTGATTTTTTTATTTTTTATTTTTTGAATTATTTTCCTTTTGAGATGAAATCATGGAATGCACTTCTTGTTTATCTCACCCAGTTGGCAATACATCACTATTGTAGTGCAGATTTTAGTTCTTTTGAAAGGCCTCGAGGATGCTTCTACTATGGGCTTCTGTCAGTGCTTGATCTAGGGAAATTAAGTTGTTCTGATTAGATGGTTGAAAGGGCAACTCATTGCTTGTGGTCCTATGTTCATTTGATGAGAGATTATAAAATTTATTTAGACTTGAATATGGAGATTAAATGGATCCTAAGGTTGATCAATGGTCAAGTGATGCATTAGCCAAGTTGAAATTGGTATAATAGATTCAGTTGGGGTGCATGTGAGTGTTCTTCAAGGATGTTCTTCTGAGCCTGTGGGATATCTTTTTGGATGTCACTTTATGTGTACCTCATAAATGCCTTGTAATTTGTTTCCTTTTACCATTAATATTGGCTAGCTTGAAAAGCTTCTCATCCTTGTTTACTCCTTGTTCAAGTAGTATTTAGTTATCATTTCTTATCCCTAGCCATGGCTCTTCCAATAAAAAAGGAATTGATACTTGTCAGCATTATATATTTCAATATCATTAATATGTTACTGAAACACACTGTAAAACTGTCATTGATGACACTGCAGGAGTAAAGAAAGATGTCATGAAGGAGCTACCACCAAAGAAGGAGCTCATTTTACGTGTGGAATTGAGTAGCAAGCAGAAAGAATACTACAAGGCCATTCTCACTCGTAACTTTGAGATACTAGCTCGAAGGGGTGGTGCACAGGTGAGATTGCAGGTTGTATTAAGATGGCATTCTTTTCATATTATTTTGAAAAATATTTAACTTCAGTTGGATATTCCTGAAATTAGATTTCTCTTATCAACGTGGTTATGGAATTGCGCAAGCTCTGTTGTCACCCGTATATGCTAGAAGGAGTTGAACCAGCTATAGAGGATGTAAATGAGTCTTTTAGGTGATCCTATGAATTTTGATTTTGATTTTTATGAGTTCTTTGTGCAAATAGGCCGTAAATTTTCCTTTTTGTTTATCTCGTGTGTGGGGAAGAAACTGCCTCAGTAGCTCAAATGATATTTGTTATTTGTTTCTTCTCTTACCAAAAAGTGTTGTTCTGAACCCTGCTTTTATATTTATCTTTCTATTTGACAGACTACTGTTGGAAACTTCTGGGAAGTTGCAACTTTTGGACAAAATTATGGTGAAGCTTAAAGAGCAGGGGCATAGAGTTCTGATCTATTCTCAATTTCAGCATATGCTGGACTTACTGGAAGATTACTGTAGCTACCAAGTATGAATTTTGAACTAATTTTGTATGTGGTATATTCTTGTTCTGGGAAGTGCAGCCACCTTGATGGGTTCTGTGTCCGTGTCCAACACATATTGGACACTGCCATGCTGCGGACATGTGTGTCCATGTGTCAGACATGCCATGTGGCGTATCAATTTTTGTCAAAT
The DNA here is from genome assembly GCA_036172215.1 of Camellia granthamiana. Classification (NCBI taxonomy): domain Eukaryota; kingdom Viridiplantae; phylum Streptophyta; class Magnoliopsida; order Ericales; family Theaceae; genus Camellia; species Camellia granthamiana. Next base: position 48,542,605 of record CM069913.1, on the reverse strand, counting down.
ATTATTTTTTTTTCCAAGACACATTGGGGACACTTTATAGACATGCATGTCTTGTGTTTGGACACACCTCAAGACACCTTTGTGGGTTTTTTTTTTTAATAATAATTTTATAAAACTGATTTGGGGTAAAATAAAATATATGAAAACAAAGAGGGGAAAGAATGACAAAATAGAAATAGACCCACATATACATTGATTTCACATATATCTTTGTGTCTCAAATTTGTTTTCATATATATAGAAAAAAATATATATATATAGAAATTTCATTTTTTTGCTATATTGCCGTTATATCTGTTTCCAATTTTTCTCAAATATGTTCATACCCATGCCTATAGCTGTCCTTGCCCATGCTTGTCAGTTCTTGTTCATACTTTATGGGAATTTGTCTATTTATGTGGAAATGCTATTTAAAATTGTGTACTTTTTCTTAGAAATGGCAATACGAAAGGATTGACGGCAAAGTTGGTGGGGCTGAAAGACAAATTCGAATAGATCGGTTTAATGCCAAGAATTCTACCAGATTTTGTTTTTTGCTGTCTACTAGAGCTGGAGGTCTGGGAATAAATCTAGCAACAGCTGACACAGTTATTATATATGACAGGTAACTATTAGTGTTCCTGTATTTGATTACTATATTCTTTTTTCTGTTCTCCTCTGTAACTGTTTATGGAAGACTGACAGTAATTGTACAAGTTAAGAACTCTGAAAAATGTTTTGGGAGGTATTGAAGACACTACCTATTAGCAATAGGGTCATGCACCTATAAAAGGAGATGCTTGAAAGCAATTTTGGAAGGACATAGAAGGACTACTTGATATGTGGAGGATGTGTGCATTGTAGAAGACTCAAAATAGATGATCATACAGAAAAATTTAAAAGATGATTTGACTTTTCTCATGGTGTGCCCCCTTTAAAAGTAACTGTGATGGTTGCACTACTTGGTATATGGCCTTGAGATCTTTTATTATTGTGGGCCACGTCCTCAGTCCAAGATCGATTAATTATTTTTATGGTAAAGAAACTTGAGTGTGGGTGTTTCAGTCAGCTGCTGTCTATTGGTTGTAGGGTTGTAGCTCTACGTAGGACTTGGTCCTATTCGCAATCGTTATTGTCAAATCGTGAATTGTAAGATTCGTTTTATTTAACATGATATATAATTTTATATATTTATATATATATGAAAACACACAAATAGTTTTTAAAATGAAGTAAATATCAATATAACTAAATTCTATATATGTTTATACATATAAAACCACATATATCCATATAGCTAATTGATCTCTTCTATATATCTTGATAGTTTGGTGAAAACGACGTCATTTCATGCATTATGTAAACAAGAACAAAAATAGAATTGAATTGTGAATCATAATGAATCGTAGTGAATCGCCAATTGAATCGCATGATTCACTCAATTTCTCATTCAACAGTACGATTTGAATCGTTTTTGTTGAAACTCATATCGAATTGTATGATTCTAACAACCATGTTCATAACCCAACATTCATGCTGCTGTCTATTGGTTGCTATATGCCAACTAAGGAACACTCAGGACGATAAATCTTTTGAATCTTTCATTCCCATGGGGTGGGTCCAAGCAAGAAGATATATATTGATATTGGTGTATGTTGTATTGTGTTTTATTAAAAATTATTTTTTGAAGAATTTAGAACATTTTTTTCTTAATATCATACAAAAAGGGACATTTGAATAAACGGAACTAGATGTAATGCAAGATTCGTGAATAATGTGAAGACTAGAGAAATTTCTTTACTTGAATAGTTGTGTTGCTCCAATATATGCATTGAAGGACAGGCCCCAATGCCATTTTTGGTGGTAGGAATTTGAATTTTAATCTAAAGGGTTGTTTGGGATGACCTAAATAAGTGCACTTTTTGTCTTTTTACAAAAAGATGTGCAGAAAAGTAGAGAGGTGATGTGATGGAAAAAAGATAAAAAGATTTTGTATATGCCAAAATTGGCCTAAAATTGCGCTTGAAAGCACTAGAATACGGGAATGTGCACTATGGTGGGTCCTACAGCAACTTAGAAGCTTTTAGTAGGGCTATATTTCTTATTTACCAGTTGATTAAGAAGTTATTTGAGAAGAGAGTGATTTAGTAGTTTTTATTATTTATTTGATAACAATGTGATGGTGTTGTGTAAATACTTCTGGTGAATTTTGGGGAAATGAATTTCCTTGCAAACAAGGGAATGAAAAATCTTACTGCTAAGATCTTTAGTGAATACATTAGCCAACTAATCTTCTGACTTCACAATAGGCATACAAATTGAACCCTTATTCAGCTTCTCTGTGATGAAGTGTTTGTCAAGTTGAATATGCTTGGTCTATCATGTTGAACTGGATTATGAGCAATATTGATGGTAGCTTTGTTGTCACAATACAACGTCATGGGTTCACCACAATAGATTCCATATTGTTTAGCGAGGACTGGAGCCACAAACTCATACGTACCATGAGCCATTAGTCCTATACTCTGCCCTTTGCACTAGATTTAGCAACCACTCCTTGGTTCTTTTTCTTACAAAGGTGTAGTAACCTAAAGTAGATCGTTTATCATCTGTTGAACTTAATCTGTATCAGTAAATGCCTCCAATTTCAAGTGACCATAGTTAGAGAACAAGGTCCCTTTCCTAGAAGTTAATTTAAGATACCTTAAAATGCAATATATTGCATTGAAATGTACTAAATGAGGATAATGCATAGACTTACTAACGACCCCCATTGCATATGCAATGTTTGGTTAAGTGTGGGACAAATATATGAGTCTTTCCATGAGCTTCTGGTACCTCTCCTTGTCTATAGGATCACCAGCATTGTTGCTTAGACGATGGCTAGTCTCAATTGGTGAATTTGCTAGTTTACAACCCAAATCGGTTTTGTCAAGTATACCAATATGATACTTACACTTGTTCAGAGTTTCAGTGAGTTTGGCTAAGAAATTGAGAAAATAATACGGGAAGTATTTGTGATAAGGCGGTGGTGATGGGAAAAAAAATGGTTAGATAGGACCCAATGTCTTCACCCAAGAGTAAGGGCGGGCTTAGTTTGGGTCACATTGTAGAAAAGAATATTGCACTACTTGGTAAAAGGTTATGGAGATTCCCACGAGAACATAATTCTTTATGGCATGCAGTTTATCAAAGGTAAAGATGGGGTTGCAAGTTAACAGATGGGATATTCTCATATGACTGATTGGGGGATTATTGCTCTCCGTGTAAGTTTATTTCTCAAAGCCTATAGCGTTTTCCCTGTTCTCTTGTCTTGTTGTGGGCTATGATGTGTCCAAGTGTTAGACCTACTTAAATCTAAATTTTAGGATATTGAGATATGTATTCAAAAGTTGCGTATGGTGCATGGGTGTCCTGAACACACATTTTGCATATTATATAATATTTTTTTATATAAGATGATGCAAATTATTTTTAAATATACTTGTAAAGTTGCAATTAATAAGATTTAGGAAAGATACAAATTTTTTTATCTCCCATCCATATGAGAGGCAAGAAATATTTCTTTACTAGTAGATGTGAACTTCTTTGTGAACTTCAAATCTCATATAAAATTAGAGAATCTAGGTATTTAAATTCGGTACTGGTGTCAGACACATATGCCACACCCTTATGCTTGTCATATCCTCTTTTTTAGCCCTAAGCCCTTCCAATCCGTCATTTTCTTTTGAAACCATCAGAAACACTAGTTTTCTTTAACCTACCACCATCATAGTTGATCCCACACTACAAATTCCTTCCACTCCCTAACCTATTTTCTTTTACTATCCTTGTCAGCCTTCAACCTTTATTTTCGTGAAACCAATACTTTAATACATTTACTTTTCTTCCTATTCTCAAGAATTACCAAAGCTTGACCCATATTTTCTAGAAGTTGACTCAACCGAACCAAACATGATTCATCTAGTGGAAAATAAACATCAGTATTCATTTCTCTCTACCATCTTTTTTCAAGTATTAGTTGCCAAAAGAACACCACTCAAAGTTATGATAGCCACTTGATTCATGTACTTTGTCAAAACCATTCACATAGGGGGGAGTCCTTTCATTAACAACATGTGTTTTTAAAATCCCAAGATTGCATTTTTCAACATGATTTTGTTATCAGTGGGATCCCCTTATGACTTTTGTATTAATATGAAGGCTCGAGGTATCAGGAGTTGTGGGATTTTGTGCTATTTTTTGGGGAGATTTAGTTGGAAAAAATGCAAGAATTTTTTAATACAAGTCTGAAGAAGTAGAAGGGGCTATGGGATAAAATCTATTATTTGTTTTCTTTTTAGGCTTCGGTGGTATCTCCTTTTAGGGGGATCCATCTTTATATATATATTTATTATTATAGGGATTGAAAAGCAGTTTGTGAGATGTAATTTTGATATATATTTTCTCTTTTTGCTGGTGGACTTCTTATCCTCCTCTCGTACTTTTTAATTTTATTTTATTTTAAAATAGTTTTTTTCGTTTTTCATAAAAAATAGTTTTCTTCCAAGAGGGAAGGATGGGTTAGTGGTGAATACACTATGTCTCATTTTTGTTATAATTATTCTAATAAAATGCTTATTTTTGAGCTATGAAGCATGGATACTTTTAAGAAGGGGGTGCATCTATGTCATGTCCGTGTCAGACACCAACACTTGTGTCAGACACTCCTCTAAACGTGTCTTATTTTTTTCAAATTTTTTTAGACTCGGACACTTGGATGATACATGTGTCCATCACTTGGACACAAATGAAACTAATTATAAGTTTGAACAAAATAACCAAGGTTGCAAAGATAAAAGAAAAATAAAGTTATATTTATAAAAATTAGTATTATGCATTTTTTTTTTAAAACTTTTGAATGACAAATTCATATATATGACATATAATAAATACATAAAATTATTTTGTGCACATCCTCTCCATGTCATGTCCTGCATTTTTTGAAAATTGTCGTGTCGGCGTATTTGTGTTGTTTCGAGTGTCTATGTCCATGCTTCTTAGTTTGTGAGGTGCAGACTGAAGAAGATTATTTACCTGTTAGTGAGATGGAAATTTTGATCTCTTAAAGTTTACTTCATCTTTTGTTGTTTAAAAGTACTCTCTTTTGGTTATTCTTTGTATTGTATTCATTAAATATTTTTTGATGCAGTGATTGGAATCCCCATGCTGATTTGCAAGCAATGGCTAGAGCTCATCGACTTGGGCAAACAAATAAGGTAAAATTTCATTCTTCAGTAGAGTCCAGGCAGACACTTCTGTTGGTTGCCTTCATGTATATATGGTTCTGGTAATTTCTTTCCATATTGCAGGTAATGATTTTCAGACTCATAACAAGAGGAACCATTGAAGAAAGGATGATGCAGATGACGAAGAAGAAAATGGTTTTAGAACATCTAGTTGTTGGGAGGCTCAAAGCACAGAATATTAACCAGGTAGAGTATTTTTATTTTTATTTTTATTTTAAATATAATGAAGTTTGCCTATTAATATGTCTAGGATGAGAACAAATTTTCTAGCTGACTTACCCATCGAAGTCATCCCCAATAATTAACAATCTTGTTTGTGACTGTTCTTGTCTGCATTATGGTCCTGTTCTTTTGGGACATGCTTCCATTTCACTATCACTTTTTAATTTTTGATTTTATATAACATTTTTTACTTATGGGATGGTATATAAATAGTAAGCATTTACATACTCTAATGTAATGCTGGTCAGGTGTCTCTATGATGATGCTGGCATGTTGTTTGCAGTAACCGTATTTTTATTTATTTATAATTAGGATACTACTTAGTTTTTCTGTAGGTGATTTTAATTACATGATATTATTCTTAGAATCATAGATATTTTAAAATACTGTTAAAACTATTAAATTAATTAGAGATTTTACAACGGAAAAGATACCTCACAGGCTTTATTGTTGCTACAGATTTTACATTTGAAAAGATACATAAAAGTATTAATATCGATTGGCTTGGGTGAATCTATCAGGGATATCCAAATACACTCACAAAGAAAAAGGACTGCCAAATATGTTTTTCAAAAGCTATACGATATTTTTCTTTTCAAATTGTCCATACAATGCATTCTTCCCTACCATCTTTGTTTTCTTGTTTCCTTATTTCTTTCTTTTCTGTTTCCTTCTCCCTTGGGCATCATCATCATCATCATCATCATCATCATCATGTCTAAAATTTCTCATTTGGGAATCCTCTCAAAGGTTAAGTAGAAGATTAATATCTGCAACCAAAAAATATATATAGATATATGAAAAAAAAAATTCCTTTTTTTTTTTTTTTTAAATGTGAAAAAATTGGGATATGATGTGCCCCCCCAGTGCTTAGTTAGTTGCTATCATAGGGGCTGTTTATGTTACATGGACTCGGGTAAGTGTGTCAGGTGTGGGTATGTATCTAGAGGTCGGACTCATCAAACCATAAATTTAAGGGTATGCAGACTCCGCAAAAAAATGTTATATTTTATATTTTTAATCAAGTATGTAAGATAAAATAGTATTATATGTAACTTATAGTGTCAAAAATACATTTATAGCAATTATATAACAAAATGTACATATAATAATAGTGTGAGATACAATTATATAGGAAGTATCTGTTGAAAAGTATCTGACACATATCCCATACCTTTGTCTGAGTGTCCGGTGTTCGACACGGGTATTTGATTTATTTTGAAGAGTCTGTGTAACATAGAGGGCTATTTGGTGTAGCTTCAGCCTATGTTACATGGACTTGGGAAAGTGTGTCGGGTGTATGTACCTAGAGGCCGGACTCATCAAACCATAAATTTAAGGATATGCGGACTCGGCAAAAAAATGTTATATTTTATATTTTTAATCAAGTATGTAAGATAAAATAATGTTATATGTAACTTACAGTGTTAAAAAGACATTTATAGCAATTATATAACAATATGTACATGTAATAATAGTGTGATATACAATTATATAAGAAGTATCCGTTAAAAAGTATTTGACACATATGCCATACCCTTGTCCGAGTGTCGGGTGTCCGACATGGGCATTTGATTTATTTTGAAGAGTCTGTGTAACATAGGCTTCAGCTTGTATGAGCTGCTTGTAGTTTTTTTTATTATTTATTTTATTTATTTGGGAGCTTGTGCCAGACTGGTGGTGCATCTTCTTCTTATGAGGAAGAAATGGCTTAAATAAGCGGAAAAATGATGGGGTGGCTTTTTTGAAGTTAGGGGAGGGGTGTTTTTGGCTTTTGAATTTTGATTATTAGCTTTCAATTTACATAAAGTTGCACCAAACATGCCTTAATCTCTTTAGCAGAATAGCTGCCATCAAGAAATTAATGAGTCGTTGAGTGGTTCAAGCCATCACCAATGCGGGTTTGGATGAGAGATTGTTTGGAATGATGGGGTGTCTGCCAAAGTAATTTTTTCAAATAAAGGTTAGCCTTGCTATTATTGAAGTAAGACGAGTGCAGGGAATACTCTAATTGTAGTGAGGCTAAAACTAATTTGATGCAACGAAATATGTAGGCTGTTGTGTTCATTTTAGTTACCAGAGCTCTGCCTTACATTGTTGTCAAATCGTGAATTGTTTTCCTCAAATAGTGAATCATGAATCGTAAGATTCAAGTTTGGGAATTCGTTAATTTCAACCGTAACTCATTTGAGATTAATTGGAAGTATATGAAGTCAAGGTTTTAGCTTTAGATGAGTCTTATTTTAGGTTTATTTGGGTTGATTTTAAATCTGACTTTTATGTGTTATCTAATGGTTTATAAGTTAGGGGCAATTTGGTAATTTTAGAATTTTTTGGATATGGTCTGAAGGGATCACTCATGAGCCTCATATGGATCAAGCTATGTTATTGGATTTTTATTATGGGTGTTATTTGGTTTTAGACGTCAAATGTCTTAGTTTCTAAATAGAAAGTCAAAATCATATAAGGACAAGGAGTTCTTAAAGTCTATATAAAGCCATGTAATGTTTCTAATTCAATGGAGAACATGTTTTGGTTAACTTTGTGAAGCTTTTGAAGCTCTTATATGTATTGTGTGATGCAATCAAACTTTATGTTTGATGCCTAAGGCTTCTAGGAGTGGTTTCTAGAATTTATTTCTTCTTTATGACTTTCTGCATCTTTATGTCTTTGATCTTGTAACCATATCTGCTTAAACCTCCTTTAACTCCTAGGCATCCTATGTCACAAGCTTAACCCATACCCTTCCTTGAACATTCAACCCTAGTAGCATAAAGCCACAAAATCAGCAGTATTACTGTTTCCAAGGTACTGTTCATAGCAGGAGCAACCCCAGAACAGTCCCTAAATCTCATATTTTATTCACAAAATCTGACCCTTCTGTTGCACCTTTTAAAACCCTGAAATCTTTATATTTTACCTCCCACCCAGCCTTTTGAACCAATTAAGATTAGCCTCAAAATAGCCCTTTGCATCAAAGTGTATTATTAATTTTGGGCTCATTTCTGGTTGTAAAGTTTTCCCCACACTCATCTTACATGAATTAGTCTTCTTATTTGTTGTTGCCGTTACTTTATCCCTCCAATGTGCGTCCAATCAGCTAATTTTGCTATGATTTAGTTGCATATTATTTCCCATTTGGAAATATGTTTCTTGTATGTGTTAATATGTGTCATTTATGGATTTGGAAATTCATTTTGCCCATTAAAACAACCCCTATCCTTGAACATTTAACCCTAGTAGCATAAAACTACAAATCAACACTATTACTGTTTTTAAGGTACTGCTCACAGCACTGGAGCAGCTCTAGAATAGTCTCCAAATTCTTGCATTTTCATTCATAAAACTTTGCCCTTTTGTTGCATTGTATGAAACCCTAAAATCCCCATATTGACTACCCTTCTAGCTTTTGAAAGCAATAAAAATCAACCCCAAAATAGCCCTCTCTAGCGCTGTGTCATATTAAGTTAGGGCTCACTACTAGTAGGAGAGTATTTCCCTCACTCATCCTACATCAATTAATATTCTTGTTTGTTGCCATTATTTTATCCCTTCAATGTGGATTGAATCAGCTAATGTTGGCTATGATTTAGTTGTATCTTATTTCCCATGTGTCATATATGGATTTATTAATTCATGATTCCCAATATATAGAGTTCTGCAGAATTGCATATTTCTGAAACCTGAAAGCCACATTCCATTTATGTTGGTACTTGGGAATTGGGTTGTTGTTATAATATGGTTTTGTGGGATCAGTTCAATTTATGCTGCAATAAAGCTGCGAAATTTGTACCATGATCAAAAAGCCACATTGATGCCTTTTACCTTGGGTATATTGGTTATTCTTTGAGGTTACCAGTAATTTGGTTTATTGTTTGTTATGTTTTCATTGCAAGTATGTGTGTATGTGTGTGTGTATATATTTGTACTTGGCATGGAAGAATAAATATAAGTTGTGCTGTTTTAAATTATGCATCAAGAAAGAGCACATTTTGAATCTCTGATAGTTTCTATTTTTTTAAAAGTTGATGAATGGTTTGATTGTTTTAATTTGAATTTAGGAAGAATTAGATGACATCATAAGGTATGGTTCAAAAGAGCTATTCGCTGATGAGAATGATGAAGCAGGAAAATCTAGGCAAATCCATTATGATGATGCTGCAATTGATAGGTAGTGTTTTCTACTCTATGGCTAATTGTTCATGGTATCCAATTGAGTTTTTTTTTTTTTGCAATATTAATGGTTATCCGTTGTTAGGTTACTTAATCGTGACCAAGTTGGAGAAGAAGAGGTTACTTTGGATGATGAAGAAGAAAATGGATTTTTGAAGGCTTTTAAGGTTTATCATTCTCTATAGTATTTCTTAATGTGTGTGAAGGAATGTGCATCTAGTTACCTGCGTAATGCTGTTTTTTGACACTAGTGAGCAGCATATTTGATATTGTTTTGTTGTAACCTACTTCTTTCTTTCTATTTAGTTGTATTTTATTTCACTTCATTAGTAGGCATCAAAATGTCTAGTGAATATTGTTCCCTATTATTTTTACATGGTTATTTGATGTAATTGGTTGGTGGTTCCAACAACTACAATCAAAGGTGATCATTGTTGGAGATTGCACGGTCAATTTTTTTTCAGACTGCTTGAAATTCATTCCTTCGAGGGGCGTTCATGGGTCAGATTGAGTCGGGTTTACCATATTTACCAGTCATCCGAACCACCCACCTTGGGTTGAACAGGGAGTCATCTTCTTCCCCATATTCAAACAACCAAGCTCAATGCCCTTCAGTATCTTTCAAGGAAAAAAAAAGAAAAGAAACTCCTTTGGCTGCAACATCGTGTGTAAGTTCTAAAATTAATTTCAGAGTGGAGGTGTTGAGAGGCAAGAGACTGAGAAGCGAGAGGTGAAGGGACTGATCTGACCATGGGGCTGATCTGATCGTTGTTGTTGTTGTTGGATCTGATGATCATTGTTGTCGTCATCTGATCTGAAGGAACTTTGGGTTTGTGAAATTGTAGATCGTGATCCATGGGAGTTGAAAGACATGTTTGAGAGAGAACAGAGGATAGATAGTTAGTTGAGAGAGTGAGAGAAGAAAGTTTGAGAGAGAACATTAGTATTTGTTCGCTTAGCCTTACTCTTCTTCTTCTTCTTCTTCTTCTTCTTTTTTTCTTTCTTTTTTATTATTATTATTATTTTTTAAATGTGTACTTTGCTCTCATTGTTGAATCTGCTAACCTCAAGACTAGAGGTGGCAATCCTAACCCGAACCTGCCCAAACCTGCCCACAATTTATGGGTTTAAACCTGCTTGTTTATCAAGTGTGTCAAATGGGTTGTTAATGTGTCATTGAAAAAATTATTACAAATGTGCAGTGCAGAGGTTTCAAGCCCACGTATACCCGTAAACAAGCAACATTGCCAACCACTCCACCACTTGTTCACTACTGCCAATTAATTAGCTATGTTTATTTTATTTATAACAATTCTGACAAGAGCCTGTTCTCTCTCCTCTCTCTATGGTTGTGCACATCTATATATCTATGTAGAAAAACAAAAATATATTTTGATATAGATGTGTTTAGGTTGGTTTTTTTTTTTTTTATTGAATGTTATTTTTTTCTTTTCTAATTTCTTCAGTTTAAATTCTAATCATTAAGAAAAACAAATACTTTTTGATTTTATTCTTGTCCCCCTTTTTTTTTTTTTTGGGTTGAAAAATGGTTGTATCGTTTATTTTTTATTTTTTAATCATGATTTATATCCAAAATTTTAAGTCCACCCGAAACCTTTATATAAAAATGATTATGTTAATCCAAATCATAAGATTTAAATTATTATTTTTTTTTTCCCTTAAATACACGACCATGTATATGTAATTCTCTAAAAATTATTTTTGACATTTTTTTGTTTGTAGAAAAATATTTTTAAAGAAAAATTTGCATATGGTAGAAAAATGAGTTCAATAAAGTAAATGGGTTGGTCGGGTTGATGTGTCCAGCCTGTACCCAATTGAACTCAACCCGTTTAAACCCATTTATTAAATGGGTGGTTTGGGTTGAGTATACATAACCCGTTTTGACCTGCCCATTTGCCACCTCTACTCAAGACCCAGAAAACCAATTGCACTCCTGGGAAGTTATGTGACCAAGAATGCGAGCAAAGTTGAACTAACAAAATGTACAAGTCACTACAAGCTGTAACTTATTCTGACTAATTGTTATGTAATTTTTTCTTAGCTGTTGCAATGGTTTTCACTGATTACTATTAATGATTTTGGACCTTAACTAGATTGTCCAGAAGAGATTATATATCTTAAGACATCATATTTATTTTTGCTGCTCCAACTGGATATTTGGCTTCTCTATCTTTTCTTTATTTTTTAATTATTTATTTATTTTTTGTATTTTGTACTTTTTCTTATTGGTTTCTAAGGAAACTAAAGTTGCACATTTGCTTTAGGTTGCAAATTTTGAGTACATTGATGAAGTGGAAGCAGCAGCTGAAGAGGAAGCACAAAAGGCATCAACTGAAAGTAAACCTACAATTAACAACCCAGAGAGAGCTAGTTACTGGGAAGAGTTGTTAAAAGACAGATATGAAGTGCACAAGGTTGAAGAGTTCAATGCTATGGGCAAGGGGAAGAGAAGCCGTAAGCAGGTATGTTATTTTATTTTAGCAAGGTACATATTTTTAATCAGTTTGATTTGGTACATTATTTTTCTAGTCGGTTTGGTTTGGTTTTACTATTTTAACTTTTGTTGCTTAAGACTTGTCTTCTATGGAATAGCCCCTTTTTAGTGAATGATGCTGTTTCTTCATTGAAGAATTACCTAATCCACATTGTGTTTGTCCCAATTTATCAATCCTTATCCTGTTCCTTTCTGTATCGTTATTTCTTGTGGCACATCATGTGTGCTTTGTCATTTGAATTGGTATTTCAAATTGAGCTTCTTTGAAACCATGTAGTGTGTTAGATTTCATTTGCTTTGGAAGTGGAATTAATATCTGAAATGTTACAGAACAAATAGTTATTGGGGACTTCTGCTCTACAACTAATATTCAATAGTCCTGTACAAAAATTGATATTGCTGGACATCAATGTGACCATCTGTGTACAGTCGAGCATAAATGCTTCACCTGACCACTTATAGAACAAGCTGGATTTCTGATGTTTACTTTTCTCTTGGGCTCTTAACACTTGTTCAGATGGTGTCTGTTGAAGAGGAGGACCTTGCTGGTCTGGAAGATCTTAGTTCTGATGAAGAAGATGACAACTATGAAGCTGAGCCAAGTGACGGTGAAACAGCTTCAACAGGAACTCCTGCTGGAAGGAAGCCTCACAAAAAGAAAGCCCGTGGTATAGTTTTGCATGCCTAATATCATGATGACTTAATCAAAAGAAGTTGACGGTCATGCTTGATAATGTAACAAAACCTTTCCCAATCTTTTGCAGTTGAACCACTTCCTTTGATGGTTGGTGAAGGGAGATCATTTAGAGTTCTGGGATTTAATCAAAATCAAAGGGCTGCGTTCGTTCAGATTTTGATGAGGTCTAGTGTAACATGTATCTTTTAATGCAGACACTTCAACTTATTTTATTAGTAGATCTATGATATATGCTGGATGAATGAGATGCTTCATTTTAATACTACATATAGTTGATATACAAGTTTGTAACAATTTAGCTTGTTTTACAGATTTGGGGTTGGGGAGTTTGACTGGGCAGAGTTCACCCCACGCTTGAAACAGAAGACATATAAAGAAATTAAAGAGTATGCAATATGTTCTTCATTTTAATTTGGAATTTTCTTGTTTAGTTGCTTATAATGATGGCAATGTTACTTAAAGTGAAATTGCAGCATTTAATCAGTCACATTATAGTATGGTGCAAATGTCTTGCAATTAGATTTAGAGAAAAGAAATAAAAACAAAATAGAAGATGATGAGAAAGGCCGAGAGAGAACGATGTGAGACAAAAGAGAAAAAGAGAGTACTTAGGGTTCTCTCCTTCACTCCATCATATTTATATTAATAACGCTCAAAATACAAAAATTTCGATAAGGGAAATGCCACATAACCTAACATTTGCATTTTCTTAGAAAAAGAAGAAAGATGGAACATAAATACATTAGAGGAGGACAAGAACTCCTGAAGGAAAAACAGAATTGTCACAAACAACTACTAATCGAAAACAGAGAAACCCCCTTAAAACCGACGATATGGTAACCCAAAAAAGAAGTCAAATAGAAAACTCTTTCCCAAATACCCTCAATATCCTCGAAACTTATCTTCAAAAGTTCATGCATTTGTTTCCAACCTAATTACCCGAAGCACTATTCAGATGCCACTCTTCCACATAACTTGAGCTTTCCTGTTAGAACCAAACCCCTTAAAAACCAATAATAAACAGCTGAACACAAGATATAGCCAAACCAAATAGTTTCAACCATCAAGCCAAGGCTACAGGGAAATGCACTAATAAGTGGTCAATATTCTCGTTCTCCCTTCTGCACGTAACATAGCACATCATTGAAGACATAAATTGAGATTAGGTCTCATGATTTTAATCATGTCATTAGTAATGAGCATGGTTCTAAATAGCGGTATTAGGATACAAATCAGTATCAATTGCGATGTAACAGTATCTAAAGTATTGAGCAATAAGTATTGGGAATCAGATGATGTGGTTGTGAAGTTTTAAAAACTCCCCTATAATTCAATGATACACAATTTTTTACACAAAAACATAAATTGTCATATTTTAATCAGTGTATTGATATATAGAATCATTTTTAGTTACTAAGATAACAAAATCAAATCCATTACCAGAAAAAATCACCACACAAATCCCACTTACAACCGACATTAGGCATAATGCTTAAAAATTATATATTTGTTATTCTACATTTTGTCACTATAACCTTGTCATTTTGCATTTAGAAAGTTACAAATTATTTTATCAATAACATTATATCTCAAAGAAAATAGACATGTAGGAAGTAAATTTAAAAAGTTTATGACCATTCAAATTCTTGAAAAATTAAAATTCCATGACCTTTGGAAATTTTAACAAGGACCATAGATGCAATGGGAACATTGTGAAATTGAGAAAGATAATGCATTCAAGGAAATAAATGATCAAATAAAACATCACCCTTCCAAATATCTTTCCAAAAATGACATGCTCCCCATTCCCACAACAAAGTGAACAAACTGAGTGAACCCAGAAATACCTTGAGAAATAAATTTCCAGAGATAAAAAATTCCCTAACTAACCACATGAGAACCCCAACCATTATCTTGAGTTCTATACTTTTGATGATTGCATGCCCTAATGAATTGTGCTCAATAGGAAATCTTCATAACTACTTACCAAGTAAGGTAATTCCACAATGTGCACCAAAGCGAGACCCCCTTTGATCTTAGGATGATAAGCCACATCTTAATTAATCAAGTGGTCTTTCCTTCCTTCACCACTACCTTCTCACAACAAATCTATCATCATATTCTCAGTTCTATTTGACGCGCTCTCACTGGAACTCTGAACAACGAGAGATAGTAAAAGGGCATACTGAACCCAATCAACTCTAAACAACGAGAGATACTTCACAAGACATACTAAACCCAAGTGAATCAACCCTGTTCAGAAACTAAGGCCCTACTTCCACCTATTGAATTTCTTACCAATCTGTTCAATCACTGGATTCCAAAAGTTTTCAAACTTAAGATTTCCTCCGAAGGGAAGCCTGAGATACTTCAAAGACAAGGACTATGTGACAACCCAACATGCTCGACAAAACCTATAACCTATTTTCTGGAAGATTAATCCTAACAATTGAGCTCTTATTCATATTGACCTTCAAGCCAGAAACTTTTCAAAACATCTTAATATGATAAGAAAATTAACCGTTAGTAGCAGGAAACTCCTATGGGGCCTCGCTTCTAGCCCTGGAACCTTGCTCCCATTCCCACTCCCACCCTTAAACTCTTCCATGGGTCCCCATTCTTGTTTCATGTAACTATGAATTATTCAATTTAGTCTCCTTCAGAGAGGAGAGAAAAATCATATCATCTGCAAACTATAAATGACACGCTAAAATGCTATCCCTACTTATCACGAAGCCCTCCATCAAACCCACATCCTTGGCCCTATCCACCAATCTACATAAAATATCAACCAACGAAGTGAACAAGGGTGGAAATAAAGGGTCAACCTCCCTAAGATCTCTAGTGGGTTTGAAACCACCTGCCTTCCCATTAACAGTAACTAACATATTCGAATTAGTTAAACAACCTTTAATCCATTTCCTCTTATCTATTTCCAAATCCTTTCTTTATACATTATGAAATCCAAAAATGGATCAACATGATTGTAAGCTTGCTTGAAACTAAAACTTAGAAATCACAACTTCCTTACCATGATACCTATACTCTTACTCTTCCATTACCTTATTTGCTACTAACACAATTCCTGGCATTTGCCTACCCTCACAAAAGCTGCTTGGAAGGGAGAAATTGTATCACCCAAAACAACTTTAATCTTCTAGACAACAACTTTGGTATTATTTTATATAAAGAAGTGACAAGATGGAAATAATTTTAAAGGGTGCCACTAAAAGGGGATGCAACCCCATAAGAAGTTCAAATTTGTATAATGAATGCATGAACTGGGAATATGAATAACATGGATAGGTTATGGATGAAGTTAAAGTTCAATTGAACGAAGTATGACAGACTATAGACAGAATGTGAGTTTTGAATTTGAAGTGAGGCTGTTGTTTTTGCTCTTTTGAGGTTTTTTTGTTGCATTTTTTTAATCACATGATACATTGGTCTATGTTGAATCTTTGTTATCCAGATATGGGAGACTTTTCTTGTCTCACATTGCCGAAGCTATTACTGACGCACCAACCTTTTCAGGTGATTATTTATTCTCATTGGTTTTTTGGTTGCTTTTTCCTCATCTCTTATGTCTTACATTTTTCTTTCTTTCTTTGGTTCACTATTAAGCGTTTGTTTCAATATACTATTCTGGCTGCAGACGGCATTCCTAAAGAAGGACTAAGAATACAAGATGTACTCGTTAGGATTGCAGTTTTACTTCTGATAAGGGACAAAGTAAGTTCTGTATGTTTGATAAAAGTGTTCTACATGGTTAGCTGTTGTATATTTATCTAAATTATAACACTTATTTAGCTTTGGATTTTTAAAATGTGGTTGAATTGGTAATCATCTTAGGGCTTTGATTCATGTGGACTATTGTTCCCATGTTCCCTTATTGGAAATTGTGTTTAAATAGTGAGGCCTGGTTTATCCATTTTCAACTTCCTAATGAATAGGTGTAGGATGTATGACAATAGTTTCAGGCCTTGGTGTTTTTCAAATGTCTCCATTTGAAAATAATGCTATTATAAACTTTTAATTTACAAAACAAATATGCACTTTGACATGGATTGAAAAATGGGTAGAAATTTTTTCCAATCTATATTGGAAACTGATGGCAACAGTTCCGTTGATGGTGCCTTAAACATTTATTAAGCAATCCTTAAATGTAAATGTTGTTTCAATGAAGATTTACAAATCTCCGATGTGTTGAACATTCTATATAAGTGTTTAAAGGAATGGGGTTTTTGTGTTTTCTCATCCCTATTTACTAAATAGAACAGAATCTTAGTTAACATAGAAACACAATGCCTCAAACGCATGGCAGAGCATTATGTGAGACTTGACTGAATGTTCTGCATCTAAGTGTGTCTGTTATGTGTGTTTGGATGAAAGAAAATTTCAGTCCCAAGTGTTTAGTTTGCCTTCCCCTAGGAAGCACGGATACGGATACGAGATACGGGTACGATACGATACGGATACGGCGATACGACAAAATTCGAAAAAGTAGGATACGGATACGGTGGGGATACGTTCATAAAAAATATTTTTTTTACAATTTTTAGTAATGTAGCATACACAAAAATAAAACTTCAATAATTTTTAGTAATGTAACATACATAAAATAAAACTTCAACAATTTTTAGTAATGTAGCATATATAAAAATAAAACTTAAAACAAAACATTAATGTAGCATCACCCATAACAACCATACTGCATCACCCATAACAAAAAATTCATCAATTCAATTAAATTTCAACAATTTCAACAATATAGCATCGCCCATAACAACCATAATGCAATTCAATCCCCTAATTTGAATAATTCAAATTAAGGGGGAAAAAATTTACAAAGTTCATTTATTTATCAGTAAGTTTATTTATTTATTGATGGCCAAGATTAAGTTTACAAAGTTTATTAATAAGTTTATTTATTTATTTATTAATAAGTGTTTTTTTTACCTTATTTGATTTATTAATAAATTTACAAAGTTTATAATTTTATAAGTTGACAAAGTTTATTTTTAATAAGTTTATTTATTTATTTATTATTATTAATAAGTTTTTTTACCTTATTTGATTTATTAATAAGTTTACAAAGTTTATTTTTAATAAGTTTATTTATTTATTATTAATAAGTTTTTTTACCTTATTTGATTTATTTTGTTTTATTAGGATTCAGGTAATAGTACCGAATGCATATACAAAGGTTTTTTTTTTTTTTTATATATCTTATTTGATTTATTTTATTTTATTTACAGAGTATACATACAAAAAATAAAAATAATAAAAATAAATATGAAAAACAGAGATGACATAGATAAGAGGGAGAGGGAGAGGGAGAGAGAGATCGACCAAGAGGGGGGGGGGAGATGAGATCGAGATCTGTGCATCTCCATCTAGACTAGATAGATCGAGCGAGAGCGAGAAGGAGAGAGAGAGAGTTCGTGAGAGAGAGTGAGAGGCAGACAGAGAGGGAGCGAAAGGGAGAGAGAGAGGAACGAACCTGATCGGCGACCGTGGAGCTCCTGTTCGTGAACCTGATCGACGACCGTCGAGCTGCTTATCCAATACGTATCCGATACGCGTACGGGGGCCATTTCGGAGTATCCGTGCTTCATAGGCCTTCCCCCAAGCTGTTTCTTTTCATTGTTGCCAGAAGCTAGGACTTGGACCTTAGGCTTCAAATGGTTGCTTTAGTTTGTGGTGTCTAATCCAAGTTAAGAGTTTGGCTGAGATTAAGACTAATGACTACTAGTCATCTCTGGTGTTGAAGTAAGATTGATATACTGCATTATCAACATGATGCCTATCTGAGACAAACATATTTACAATTAGAGTCCAAAATCAAGAAAGAGAACTAAATATCCAATTAGAGGTAAACCCTAAGGGTTAGAGAGAGAACCAGAGCACTTTGCTCTAATTAATGTCAATATTCTTCAATTAAAAGATAAGTATAATTGATATTACTGTTTATTTGGGAGAAAACTAACTTAGAGAATGATAAGACAATCACCCTCTTTTATATTGATAATAGGTAGCTTACAATGAAAACTTTGGAGGCACAAATAAGGAAATAATAGAATAAGGAAATAACAGCTAATAGAATAAGAAAGTCCTAAGGCACTAATTAAGGAAACAAATAATAGAATGATCTTAACATATATTCTAACAGTTCCCCTCAAGCTAGTGCAAAGATATCTCTTATGCCTGGTTTGCTAAGAATATCATGAAATGGTTTACTACCAACTCCTTTGGTGAGAATATCTGCAAGTTGTTCACCAGACTTCACAAATGGAGTACATATTGTACCACTAGTGAGCTTCTCTTTAATGAAGTGACGATTAATCTCAACATACTTTATCCTGTCATGTTGAACAGGATTGTGAGCTATGTTGATGGCAGCCTTTTTATCACAATATAGCCGCATGGAGTCTTTCTGGTCAATTCCCAGATCATGCAATAACAACTTGATCCACAAGAGCTCACACACATCTTGTGTCATAGCTCTAAACTCAGCTTCTATACTAGACCTGGCAATCACATTTTGTTTCTTACTTCTCCAAGTAACCAAATTGCCTCTAACAAAAGTACAATACCTTGAGTGGACCTTCTATCAGTTATTGATCCTGTCCAATTAGCATCCACATAAGCTTCCACACTAAGATAATTATGTTTGGAAAAATAAAGACCTTTTTTAGGAGAAGATTTCAAGTATTTCAAAATTCTCATAACTGCTACTAAGTGTGTTTTATGAGGATGCATAAACTGGCTAACCACACTAACGACAATAGCAATATCAGGACGAGAATGGGCTAAGTAAATAAGCTTACCTACTAGTCTACGGTTGCTCCCCCACTATCATTACAAAGTTTCTGATTAGGTTCCAGTGGTGTGTCACAGGCTTTACTTCCAAGCATCCCTATTTCCTTTAACAAGTCAAGGACATTTTTTTTTTTTATAGATGAAAATCCCATCTTTGAACCTAGCCACTTCAATCCCCATAAAGTATTTTAGGTTCCCGAAGTCTTTGATTTCAAACTCACTGGCCAAATACTTCTTCAACAAAGGGATTTCCTCAACATCATCTCCTGTAAGCACTATGTCATCCACACATACAATGAGAGATGTAGTCTTACCATGAGAGGAATGTTTAACAGACAGAGTATGATCAGCCTGACTTTGTTTGAAGCCATATTTTAGCATCACCTAAGTAAATCTCTCAAACAAAGCCCTAGGGGATTGTTTGGGGCTATATAATTACTTCCTAGTCGACACACCTTACCGTTAGTTTGAAGAGTTTCAAAACCAAGAGAAATATCCATATACACCTTCTTTTCTAGGTCACCATGCAGGAAAGCATTTTTCACATTAAACTGATGAAGTGATTAGTCCAGATTGGCTGCCAGAGAAAGAAGTATTTTGACTGAATTCATCTTTGCAACATGAGCAAATGTGTCTTGGTAGTCCACTCCATAGTTTGAGTGAAACCCTTTGCCAAAAGTCGAGCCTTATATTGCTTAATTGAACCATCTACCTTGTGCTTCACAGTATATACTCATTTGCATCCCACAGTTCGTTTGCCCCTAGGTAACTCAGTCAAATCTCAAGTGCCATTCTTATGAAGTGCTTTCATTTCCTCCAGCATGGCTAGTTTTCACTCAGGAATAGTAAGAGCATCTTGGGAATGATTAGGTATGCTAATAGAGGAAATTTTTGACACAAAGGCTTTATATGAAGAGGATAAATGAGAATAAGATACAAAGTTAGAAATAGGATGATTAGTATAAGATCTCACACCTTTTCTGTTGGCAATGGGATATCAGAGGTAGTAATATCAGGAGTTTTAAGGTTACCTAGACCTTCATCAAGAGAAGGAGACCGTAGTGATTGATCAGAAATAGTCTCTTGTATCCAAGTAACTTTCTGCCTTTCTTTATCCCTGACATAGACTTGCCCTTCTCTGTTCTTGGCAACATCGAATTTTATATTGCCAGTAATAGATATCATTGGAGGTGGTACTGGGCTAGGAACAATAGGAGCAATAATAGGTACCGTTGGTGGTAGTATTGGGTCAGGAATAATAGAAGCAACATGACTCTCTTCACTCCAAGACTCCCCTTGAAGAGATGACTGGGACACTGGACGAGACAAAAAGTAGGATTGAGACTCAAAGAAGGTGACATCCATGGACACAAACTATTTACGAGAGGGAGGATGATAACACTTGTACCCTTTTTGAGTAGGAGAGTAACCTAAGAACACACACTCGAGAGAATGAGGATCCAACTTACCTTGATAAGGAGAATGATTGTGAATAAAACACACACATCCGAAGGGTTTTGGAGGAATGGAAAACAGAGACTCGAAACTTAAGAGAACTTGAAGAGATGCCTTTTTTTGTAAGATTTGTGTAGGAAGATGATTAATGAGATATGCAGCAGTGAGAAGAGCCTCGGCCCAATCGGCCCGAGGTACGCCTATAGAAAAACACATAAAGCGAGCCATATTAAGGAGATAACAATTCTTGCGCTTGGCAACCCCATTCTGTTGAGGGGTGTTAGTGCAAGATGTTTGATGGATAATGCCATGAGTGAAAAAATATTTTGCCAACCCAGAATCAATGCACTCACACCTATTATTAGAACACACTATTTTGATAATCGCCCCAAATTGGGTACTAACCGTCTTATGAAAGTTTTGAAATACAGAAAAAAATCTCACTTTTTTCTTTCATAAGGTACACCCAAATAGAACAAGAGTAGTCATTTATAAAAGCAACAAACCATCGATGACCTTTCATTGACATCACATGAGAGGGACCCCAAACATCCGAATGAATTAAAGAAAAAAGAATTGAACTTTTATTATTATTATTAGGAGCAAAAGAGGGTCGATATTATTTGCCAAGTTGGCAGGACTCATAATAAAATTCAGAAACTTTATTTTTGATAAAAACATAAGGAAATAAATGTCTAAGTAATAAAAAGGATGGATGTCCTAGATGTTGATGCCACAGCCATAAATCTTCCTTGGTGGATGGAGACGGAATGAAATGATAAGCCTACTGGTCAGACTGATTGAGGATATAGAGATCATTTTCTGTTCTACCACTATCAATCGTCTTCTTCGTGACAAGGTCCTGAAAAAGACAAGAATCAGGAAAAAAAAGTTATACTATAATTCGAATATCTAGTAAGACGACTCAATGACAATAGGTTAACAGAAAAACTAAGAACATGTAAAACAGAATACAAAGGTAGAGAAGGGGTGGCACAGATTAAACCTTTCCCGGAGACGGAAGAAATAGTACTATCAGCAATCTTAACTTTATCCTGACCAGAAGCTGGTGTATGGTCTGAGAAGAGATCAGAAGACCCAAACATATGATCTGAGGCACTAGAATCAATAATCCATAGCAAAGCCTTATGGGATAAAAAAACACTAGAAGATGTGGCTAAGTTTCTTAAACGGGCAAACGAAGAAGTAGAAGATGCACCTGGAGAAATAGGAGACTAGCGATCAAGCAGATTTCACAGTGCATCTTCAAACTCAGAAGATGACATACCAGAGACCAAATCAGAAGTCTGTATAATCGGAGCTGAATCATGCATCTCTACAACACTAGACTGATGAGCACGAGAGTGAGACCCACGTCCTCTCGACTGACTAGAACACCCGCCTCTATGACCAGAGTGATCTCCTCGACCCCCTGATAGAGGCCCATGAAGCTTTCAACAAGTCTTACGGGTATGCCTCGGCCGGCGACAGTAATCACAAAACAAATTATCCTTCTCGGAAGGATGAGAAGAAAGTGACAAACCACTCTCATCCTGAGAAGGTACATAAAGTAATGTTGAGGGGTCTGTAGAAGTCGATGGTAACATAGCAGAACAATTACTCTTTTCATTCTGGACAAAAACAAAGGCCTCCTGAAGAGATGGAAAAACATCCATGCCAAGGACACGACACCGAACCGGGTTAAACTCCACATTGAGGCCTTCTAGGAACTTGAAGACTCTCTTCTGGGCAAGAAACTTCCGGTAACCAACCGAGTCAACTGTGCGAACAGGCTTGTAATTCAGAAGATGATCTAGGCGTTTCCAACCATTAGTCAGAAAAGTTTAATATTGAAGAATTGTCTACTAATCGCTCAATAGACTGGCGCAACTCAAATGACTCAGAAAAATTCCGCTTCCGAGAATATGTAGCAGCTATTGCCTCCCAAACATCTTGGGCAGTCTCCATGGATAAATAACCTTCACCAATCTTAGGGACCATGGAATGAATGAGCTACCCTATGATCAAGGAGTTGGTAATCTATCCCATCTTCTCCCTACTCTTCAGAAAAAGTGCCAGACACTGAGACCATGCAAGGTAATTCTGACCATTAAACAGCGAGGTGGTGATTTTGAGACTAGGGTTCAGGTTCTTAGAAGTAGTAGTTATAACTGAACCGGGACTCTCCCCCTTAGATGGGTGAGAAGTAGTGTACTCACTAGATGGGTCAGCCATGTTTATGCTACTACCTTAACTAAAAAAGACAGCACTAATCACAATAATGGAAAGAGGGAATGGAATGGGCAAGCAATCTCAAAACCACTATGGGAGCATGTCACTTAGATTAAAGGGGCCATTTACCACCCCAAAGAAAAAATAAAATGAAAAAAAAAGGGTGAAACTTCAATCAAAATAGCAATCTTGGGTTCAACCACAATGAAAAAAACACAGTACTAATAAAGAGGATGAACCAAGGAGTGTTACTAGGACATATGATGTGGAGAAACACTTAGATGTTATCACAGAGAGTTCGAAACACACAGAAGGCCAGAGGGAAGTCCAAAGCACCTACCAGACCATGGAAAAAGCCTAAAGATACCCAGATGGGTGTCGGTTTGAGCGGAAAAACCCTGGGATGGGTGTCGGCTGGTCTGAATTTTTGTGGTGACTAAGAATCCAGTCAAAACAATAAATATCCACCTAACAAATATTTATTGTTTTGTGGTGAGTAAAGATGTTAAGTTGCTCCTGTAGTGGTTCTGAATTTTTTTGGGATATTATAGATTAGCAATATCGGCTGCTTATGCGGCTCTGAACAATATCATAGTTTACAAACAGTAAACTTGTTAATATTTGTTAAATTGTGCAGTGGATGCATTTTATTATATGTTTTATTTTTAATGATGTTTACAATGTTTTATATATTTTAGATATATCACATTGTCAACTGGTTCCACTTTGAATAGTTGTTTTTGTAGTTTAGTTATGTAATTAGGGTGATTCTTATTTACTACAATGGAAAACAAATTCATTATTCTGCAGAGTTATACATTATTATCTTTTATTTAATTTCTCTTTCAGAATATATGTCTACCAAGTCGGATAGCAGGCATTGAATAGTATTAGGGTCCAAAAATATTGATTGGAGATTGATGCTTAAATTTGATGTTTAGGATGCCTTTTCCAGGAACAATTTTAGTCCATTGTGTTAGGCATTACATTTTAGTTGTTAACTAGGCATCCTTCGTGATTGTTGGGCAAGCATGCTTGTAAACTTCCTGTGAATCTTAGAATTACAACTTCAGTGGCACGTTCTTCACATATTTTCATTGCAAATTCAATGAGATGGGAAGACCGTTTCTTCTTGTTTTGGCTTGAAAAATCTTTTCTTTGATTTATTCTACCGCTCCTGCTTTTGCCCAAAAAAATAAATAAATAAAATTTCATGGATGATATACTACTGCTTGACTTCCAACTTTGCCAAAATTATTTAGCGCAAATTGCAAACAGATGGGACAGTAACAAAATAATTGCACTACAAATGGGATTTTGTTTTTTTTTTATGCAACCGACACACAAGAAGAGTTGCACCAAGAACATGAATGAATTTGCACCATGCATACAGGAGAGTTGCACCATCATGAAAATGTAATTTTTTTGCCACTGCTCCATTGAAATGCAATTTTCCCAATTATTTACCACAGTAAATAAGCCATGGTTTTAATTGTTATTTTTCTGGGCAATCACTTCTTCCAGAGTATGTAGTCCACCTTCACAGATTATAGTGGCAGACATGTTCTTGAAAGAAAATGCACTGGAACATGCGTGTTGGGCCCTACACAGTCTTCAATAGTAAAAATTCTCAGTATGTCTGACATGGATGGATATGCAATACTAAGATTGTCCTTGCTGTGGTAGCTTAAACAGATCAAAGTTTACATGAATTATATTCTCATATGATTTTGAGTGCAGTCCTCAATTATGAATTTTATTGTTGTTGCTGGGTCCCAGTAAATCAAGGAAAAGTTATTTGATTTCAGTAAATACTGCTTTCATAATTTTGGTACCTCAAATTAGTTTCTTTATCATCATGTTCCATGTATCACTCTGGCTCATTTATAAACCTTCCAACTGCCATGATAATTTAAATATATGTATTTATATATTTTAATATAAAACTTTTTGTGGAATGACAGGCGAAGGTTTCATTGGAAAAGCCAGGCACTCCCCTTTTTGCAGATGACATTGTATCTCGCTTCCCAGGATTGAAGAATGGGAGATTTTGGAAGGAGCATCATGATCTGTTACTACTGCGTGCAGTATTAAAGTATGTTCTCTTTCTTTTTTCTTTTTTGTCCCTTGAAGAAAGTAAAATTTGACCAATTCAAAATATGTAAGGGATTTCATGTCAAAAAGAAGTTAAGGTGTAGAGGCAATAAAGTGCTGGCTATACTTCTCAGTTAAGTTTGAAATGAATTTTTTGGTTGATGTCCTAAAAGAATAATGCAACTGTTGTCTGTTGACTTCCAACTATTTGGATCTATATGCTCTTGCTGATAATATTCAATGCCAATACATCTTATTTTTTATTCATTTATTTGTTTACTTCTACTTATCTTTGTTAACCTGACCACTACTAACTCCAGAAGTTTCTGGTTGAGGGAGAGCATTTTGTGCTCTTCAATATTGAAAATAAAATGGTCATTTCATAGATTCGAGTGTTGTGAACTTCAATCAATTTTATTAGTGGGTTTTGACCAAATACAAAAGTATTAGATGTGACAAGAAATATATGATATGATATGATATTTATTTATATAAATATATGCGTCTATATACTCTATTCATAGTTATATGTCTCTCCATCTTGTATACTAATTTTCCAAATAGGGTAAGGTGCATTTCCATAGCATGTGCCGCACCCTAATGTTCCATGTGAGTGTGAATCAATTCACCTCTTGCACACTATGGCATTCCTGTTGGTATTTGATGTTCCACTCAACTTGCTTAGACATGTTGGTTTGAAATTTAAAGGCATTATTGTATGAGAAGTTGATTTGATACTAGCATTGCTTTGCTAGGATTCGTTTACAATTTGGAGATGGAAGTATAAATTTGATATGATTAGTCATAAGATGAGTTCTCAGATTGTGCATAGATCCTTTCAATTATAATACATTTGTTTTGATGTGAAGGCATGGCTATGGAAGATGGCAAGCTATTGTTGACGACAAGGATCTTAGGGTTCAAGAGGTCATCTGTCAGGAACTGAATCTTCCCCTTATAACTCTCCCTGTCCAAGGAACATTTCAAGCACTGGACAGTGCAAATACAGCTAGTACCGAAAGACCTGGGAATCAGACAAATGGAACTGGTGGTGGGAATGATTTAGCAGCTGATGCTGCAAATCGAGCACAAATACATCAAGATTCTTCTATATTATATCATTTCAGGGAGATGCAGAGAAGACAGGTTGAGTTTATCAAGAAAAGGGTGCTTCTGTTGGAGAAAGCATTAAATACAGAGTACATAAAAGAAGTATTTGTAAGTTCTTTCATAAGTTTTACTACTTGCATATTCTGGCAGTTGTGTATTATACATTGAAATATATTTTGGCACTGTTTAGTTGAGCTGTGCAAAATACTAATAGTTAAAACTGTAGCATAATAGTTGTGAGAGAGAGAGAGAGAGAGAGAGAGAGAGAGAGATTTGCTGGAAGAGGAGGCACAAAACCTAATTTAGTTTGTTATCTCACTAAGCACTTGTACTTATAATAATAAGAGAATAAGCACGATGACACTAATACCCTCAAGTACATAACTTAATACTCCCCCTCAAGTTGGTGCATAAATGTCTCGCATACCCAATTTACATACAATAGGATGAAACACTTTACTCCCTAACCCCTTGGTAAACACATCGCCTAACTGATTTTTAGATGTGACAAAAGATAAACAAATGATGTCACTAGATACTTTCTCCTTGATAAAATGTCGATCAATCTCAATGTGCTTAGTTCTATCATGTTGAACTAGATTATGAGCAATGTTAATAGCGGCCTTTATTATTACAATACAGTCGCATAGGACCATCACTCAACAACCCCAGATCAGTGAGTAAATTTTAAGCCACATCAACTCACAAATGCCATGTGCCATGGCGCGATACTCCGCTTCCTCACTTGATCTGGCAAGAACTGACTGTTACTCTGCAAGTCACCAAATTCCCACCTACAAATGTACAATAGCTAGTGGTAGACATTCTATCTTCAATAGCACTAGCCTAATCTGCATCAGTGAAGGCCTCTAATCTTAAATGACCATGATTAGAGAATAAGATGCCTTTTTCAGGCGCTGATTTGAGATATCTTAAGATCCTATAAATGGCCTCCGAGTGCCCCATCCAAGGATCATGCATATATTGGCTAACAATGCCAACAACATATGCAATATTTGGCCTAGTATGAGAGAGGTATATCAGTCTTCCAACAAGCCTATGGTACCTCCCTTTGTCCACATGATCTCCATCACTACTGAGCTTATGATTAGCCTCTATTGGAGAATCAACCGGTCTACACCCCAGCATGCCTACTTCCTCAAGTAAGTCCAAGATATACTTCCTTTGAGAAATGAAGATGCCCCTTTCTAATCTAGCAATCTCAATCCCAATCCCAAGAAAGTATCATAAGGGACCAAGATATTTGATTTCAAATTCCTTGGAAAGTTGAGTTTTGACATTAGACATTTCCTCTGCATCATTGGCTGTGAACACAATGTCATCCACATACACGATAAGGATATTGATCTTAGCTCCACACTGTTTGATGAACAAAGTATGATTTGCATGGCTTTGGTTATACCCAAACCTGAGGATTGCCTTAAGGAACCTATCGAATCAAGCCCTAGGAGATTGTTTCAATCCATACAAGGCCTTCTTTAACCGACAAACCTTCCCTTCAGTAGCTGGAGAAGAAAAACCTGCAGGGACATCCATATATACTTCTTCCTCTAGATCCCCATAAAGAAATGCATTCTTCACATCCAATTGCTGTAATGGCCACCTCAAATTTGCTGCACAGGAAAGGACACGAATGGAATTCATTTTAGCCACTGGAGCAAAGGTCTCTTGATAGTCAATGTCATAAGTTTGAATACCCTTTAGCAACCAGCCTTGCCTTGTATCTCTCAATGGTCCCATCGGCTTTCTACTTAACTGTGAACACCCATTTGCACCGCACAGTCCTTTTCTCGATTGGTAAAGAAACGAACTCCCAAGTGCCATGTTTACCCAGTGCTCTCATCTTTTCTGCCATAGCCTTTTTCCACTTATGATCACTAAGAGCTTCCTTCCAAACCTACGAAATAGATATAGAGGACAAAGACGAAACAAAGACACGATATGATGGCGATAATGAATCATATGACATAAAATGAGATATCGGATGTTTAGGTTCTAGCTCCTTTCCTAAGAGCAATGGGAAGATTTGAATTATCAACTTATGAGCATCACTAGAAAGGACAGGAGAATTAGTAACCAATGACTCATTACCTGAAATAGGAGACGAAGATAATGAAACTAGAGATGGAGATGATTGGCCTGGCAGCACATTCGACATCTGTTCCTTCTGTCGTCGAGAGTAGGTCTTGAGATCTGTTCTATCCAGCCGACTAGTCTCCCCCTGATCACAAGACTCCCCCTGAACACAAGGAATCACCTCTCCCTCACTACATGGCTCACCCTTCTCCTCACAACCAATGGAAGGAGAAAACATAGAATCTAGGAAACCAATCTCGTTGGGAATAGAAACCTTCCCTTGAAGAGAGGAGCCCTGGAAGAATGGCTGAGACTCACAGAAGGTAACATCTATAGAAACATAAAACCTTTGTGAGTGTGAGGGTCATAGCACTGATAGCCTTTTTGGACAGAGGAATAACTGAGGAAGATACACTTTAGGGCCTTGGGATCAAGTTTGCTGCGAATGGACCGAGGGGAATAGACAGAGCAGATACAACCAAAGACCTTAGGCAGAAGGGAACCAGGGTGGACAGATGTTTGGTGAAGAAGGTCAAGGGAACATTGAAATTGGAGGACACTTGAAGGCATGCGGTTAATAAAATATATAGCAGTAAGGACCGTATCACCCCAATATGGTGTAAGAACGTGCATTGTGAACATAAGAGCACGAGCAACCTCAAGAAGATGACGGTTTTTGCGTTCGGCAATACCATTTTGTTTTGGGGTACCGACATAATTGGTTTGATAAAGAATGCCATGGGCTTCAAGATAAGCCCAAAACGCACCGTCATTATATTCAGTACCACCGTCACTCCAGAGGACCTTAATGGGTGTAGTAAATTGAGTAAGCACCATCTTATGAAAAATCTGAAAACAAGAAAAAACTTCATTTTTGGTTCGGAGTAAGTAAACCCAAGTCACACGAGAATAGCAATCAATGAAAGTGACCAATCACCGATAACTAGAAACAGACAAAACACAAGATGGATTCCAAACATTAGAATGAATAACCATGAAAGGAAAAAGACATTTTTTATTAATAGGAGGATAACAAGAACGTTTATGTTTAGCAAACTCACAAGCATCACAATGAAAATTAGTCTTATGACAATCTTTGACTAAAGTAGGAAAACATTTCTCTAAAACAGAAATAGAAGGATGTCTTAAACGCCTATGCCACTGGTGTAACAGAAGAAGGGCAAAAGTGTCAGTCGCTTGAAGAGCCTGGTGACGAGCCAAGGGAAGGAAGTCCAACATCCAAAAAATACAAGCCCCCATGTGCTTTACCACTGCCAATCGTTCTCCCTGTACCCCGTTCCTGGAAAACACAATGAGAGGGATAAAAAGTTAGGTAACAATTTAGTGAATTTGTAAGACGACTAATAGAGAGTAAATTAGTAGAAAACTGGGGAACATGAAGAACAAAAGAAACAGAAATCAAGGGAGAACAATGAACAGAGCTTGTCCCAAACATAGAAGATAAAGGCCCATCAGCAACTCTTACTTCATCCTTGCCAGAACAAGGAGTAAGAATGGAAAAGATGTGACAAACCTGTCATGTGGTCAGTAGCACCGGAATCAATGACCTAAGGACATGAAGGGGAAGAAGAAGTACCTTAAGCACTCATAGGAATACCTGTAGACGCAAAGTTGGAAGTTGAGGGAGGATCAGAAGTAGGAGCAGAGGAATCAAGTTGGCCCATCAGACACCTGAGCGTGTGCAACTTATCATGGGAAAGGGGGCAGAATCTCCTAGGGTCCTAGTGGAGGCCTCAGAGAGATTGGCTTGAGAACGAATAGAGCCACCACGGGCACTACCCCGCTCTCGAGGAGGATAACCATGCAACTTCTAACAATGTTCCCGATCATGCCGGTCTTTGCCACAATAATCACATGTAATCTGACTACGATTAATACTACCACCTTTACCCCCAGACTTGGAGAAGGAGCCATCCTTGGGAGCAGAAGAAACAACCAAGACAGAGCGATCTTGGGGAGGCTAATGAACCATAGCACTACGTTTGCTCTCTTCCTACTGAACGTAAGCATAAGCCTCACGTACAGTGGGAAAAGGATCGAGACCGAGAATCTGAACCCGAATCTGATCATACTCAATGTTAAGGTCAACAAGAAAATCATAGACCCTCTCCTTGGATACCATCTGTTGAAAGGTAGTAGCATCTTGGGAACAAACAGCTTGGAAATTCTAATATCGAGTTCTTGCTATAAGCTACTTAACTCGGCATAGCACTCGGCAAGGGACCTATCATTCTAATCAAACCCCTGTATTTTCTCCCGCAACTCATAGGCCTGAGCATTGTTGCCACGCTGGGAATACATTTGAGCAGCAGCAATCCGTATCTCATGAGCAGTATCCATCAAAACAAAAGAGCGACTAATAGTGGGATAAATAGAATTAATGAGCCAAGTCATGACAAGAGCATTCTCCTTAGGCCATTTGTCTCGGGTTAATCCATCCTCCTTGGGAGCCGTGGTAACTCCCTTGATGTAACCAAACATGCCATGAACAGTAATGGCCAATTGACAAGAACGCGACCAAACTAAGTAATTAGCGCCATCCAACTTGACTGGCGTAAGCTGAAAAGAGGAATGTTCACCAAGAGAGACATTGGAACTGGACTCTTTCACTTCACTACTTACAAGGGTTTTACCATCATCAGCCATGGCCTAAACAATGTGAGCACCCAAAGAACAATCCAGCCACAACCCAACAGCAGCAAAGATAAGGCAAAAGAACAATTACACTGAAGCAAGGAGACCAAAAAACAAGCCTGTGGAGACGCAGAAACAGTCAACCGAAGCACTGAGGGGCTAAAAATCAATTAAACACCATCTAGATATAGCAACCAATGGCAAAGAAGCCTAGAAAGGCCCTAGTCGGCTGCTAGAGAAGGCAACCCAAGGGTTGGATCGAAGCAAAAACAACCAGAAGGCAGAAATCGAAAAAATAGGCCTATTTTTCCAAAAAATAAAGAAAAATTGGAAAAACTAGGCAACCAAGAACAAAAAATTTTGAAAATTTTTCTAAGAACTTCCCTACCCTAGTAGATCATGGTAGGATTCTTTTTTATTATTATTTTTTAATGCAACAGTGAACAGAAGGAATAAAAAAGAATAATAAAGAAATAAAAAAAAAATAGAACAAAAAATAAGAACCTGCTTTGATACCAAGTTAAAATTGTAGCATAATAGTTGAGAGAGAGAGAGAGAGAGAGAGAGAGAGAGAGATTTGCTGGAAGAGTAGGCACAAAACCTAATTCAGTTTGTTACCTCACTAAGCACTTGTATTTACAATATTAAGATAATAAGTACAATGACACTAATACCCTCAAGTACATAACACTAATTGATGAGCCAAAGGAAGGAAAACAAAAGAAATAATTTATAGGAAAATGAACTTAAAAGACTCAGCTATAAAGCACGGACACCTCAGAGAGGGCTCCGTACTAGTGTCGGACACGTGTCGGACACGGACATGCGTCGGACACGCGGTGGACACGTGTCCGACACGCAGCAGAGAGTGCCCCTTTTTTTTATAATTTTTTTACATCCGGACACGTTTCGGACACGTTCGGGGTAATTTCATAATTTACAAAACTTTTTTTGGGGTCGATTTGTAAAAAAACAAAAATAGAGCAAATAGAAGAGAAAGGGAGAGAAAGAGAGGACTTGGTCACTTTTTAGTGGTCGCTCGTCGCTCATCGTAGCTCGTCACTCGTCACTCGTCGTTGGTCCTCATCGCTCGTCGTCGCTCGTTAAGGTACGCTGCTCTTCTTCATTCTTCTTCTTCTTCGTTCTTCGATCTTCCTCTTCGTCTTCGTTCTTCTTTTTCTCCGATCTTCTCTCTCAGTCGCTCTCTCTCTCTCACCCTCTCTGTCTGATTTTGTTTGTTCTTTTATTTTATTTTTCTTTTATATAGTGAGTGAGAGTGATCTGTCTCTCTGTGTTGATCCCTCTCTCTCTCTCTCTCTCTCTCTCTCTCTTCTATTTTTTTTTCTATTTTCTTTTTCTGATAATATATACAGATATATATTATATACTAATATATATACATATATATTTATATACTAATATAGATATATATTTGAACAAAAAATATTTTTTTTCCACTTTTCCTTTTTTCTATTTTTTAGATATTATTATTTGTTTAAATAAATTATTTTTATTTATAGGAA
Source organism: Camellia granthamiana (assembly GCA_036172215.1). Classification (NCBI taxonomy): domain Eukaryota; kingdom Viridiplantae; phylum Streptophyta; class Magnoliopsida; order Ericales; family Theaceae; genus Camellia; species Camellia granthamiana. Next base: position 48,509,740 of record CM069913.1, on the reverse strand, counting down.
AATTTTAATTTGGGAATAATATTTGATATTAAAATAAATAAATAATATTTATATTTTTTAATTTTACATATAATAAATAAATAAAATTATATATATTGAACGTGTCCCTAGCGTATCGTGTCCTCTATTTTTTAAAAATTTGCGTGTCTCCGTGTCCGTGTCGTGTCCCGTGTTCATGCATCATAGAGACTCAGTGTTCAGTTAGTTACAGTGGACAGATAGATTGTGAAGATTTGAAGGCGCAGTGTGAGAAGAAGAAATCTGTTAGTGTGTTTATTGTCTTCATGGAAGTGTTTAGATGTCAGTTCAAGGAAAAGTGTCCAAAAATCTAATACGGCATTGTTATTGGAAAGGCTGTAGGACAAATTGGAAGGTGATGACATGATGAGAAAGCTGGGCAATGTTATGAAATTCATTTAATGCTAGTGGATATCTTTTGAATTATATTTGGGGATTGGGTCTATTTTTATACTTTTATTTTTTTCTCTTTTATTTTTTTCTCTCTTTTTTTTTTTATTTGGTTGTATTAGGGTTTTGCCCACTTGCCACTTTCTCAAATTTATTGCTTATCCAAAAAATAAATGAATAAAAGATCACACCTCTTGATGTCTTTAAAGCAAAGATGGATCTTGAAGAGCCAGTTTGAAATCCTTGTGGCTTTTGCTAGTTCAAACTCATTGCAGATGTAGAGTCCTGTAGCAGCTGTTATTTTTTACTGTTTGATTGTAATTGACGGGAACTGTGTTTTTGTAATAGGTCCATGTTGGAGTTTAATGTGCTAGTTCAATTAGGAGTTATTTTTCATCAAAATGACAGTCACTGTAGTTTTGCTCCCATGTGGTTTACATTGCTTGCTTATTTGTTTAAATTTGTGTTTTTTTTTTTTTTGGGTAAGAATTGAAATGTTCAATATTTGATTTCTCATGCTCTATATTTGTTTATCTATGTACAAATTGATCTTTTCATAAAAGGTTCAAGAAGTTCAGGCACATGAATTCTATGAATCGATTTTGTGAAATGCAATTGTATTAGTTGATGAGGACCTCTGAAGCGTCAACATTTTAACATGATAGCAATCTCATCCCATTGAATTATTTTCGTTTTTCATCCAATGGAAATGCTACAAAAAAGGGAGATCGCAAATATCCTAATCTCTTTTGCTTTATGTTTGATTTTAAACCTATGAATTACTGGTTTGGCTTCTTTGTTTACTTCATTTCTATATACACCGCAAAGTCTGTGTATGGTTCCATGTGGAAGAGTTTGCAAAATAAGCTGTGTAAATTGCATTCTTAATTAACCACAATTAACTAACACTTCACTTTTTTGGTTTCTTAATTATTATTTTGTTGTTATTGTAGGGTGAGGAAAAAACAAATGTGGCTCCTAATGGAGAGCTGGAGACAGAAGCCAAGGTTGTAAATATACCAAGTTCATGCTCCATGGAGTTTGATGCCCAAACTATGAATGATTTACCAGAAGTAGAAGTGATCTGTAAGTGTACTTGCCATTTCTTCAAGTTTTACTTTGGTGAATAAAAAATAATGGTTAACAACTCTCAGTTATTGAAGCTAAACATTAATGAATTTCTTCAAGCTGTAAAATTGTCTATATGCAATGCTAGTAGTACATCTTTGATTTGTAACCAAGGTTTTAAAAAGCGGCCGCAACCGTTATGTAACGCCGTTACGTAACGGTTTTGGCGGTTACCGCTACCCGTTACGGCCGCTTTTGCAGTGTGATTGAGATTCACAGGTGTGTAGGCCGTAGCGGCCGCTATAGCAGTCGTAACGGTGCCGTAACAGCCGTAACGGCCTGTTACGCACCGTTACGTAACGGTTCAAAACTGTTTCTTTTGAAAAAAAACACAAAAAAAAGCTGAAAATGGAGGAAGAGGGATAGAGAGAAGAGGGAAGATAAAAGAGAGAAAATAGAGGAGCAAGAGATAGAGAGAGAGAGAGAAGAGGAAAGATGAAGAACATGTTATTGATTTGTTGAAACTATAAGACCTATGCTATTCTATTCAGCTGCTATCACTAAACCATTTTGTTTGTGTGTGTCTATCTATATATTGTTTGAAAATAATAATAACAATAATAAGTGTGGTCATTATCTATTTAGCTTGGTTAAAATATGTATATATATATTTAGGCTCTTATTTATTCTCTTACTTTTGTCATTATTTATTTTATATATAATAGTTAGTGATTAATTTTTTGTAAAATATAAAGTCATTAATTATTAAAATAAAATGTAAAAAACTCAGTTTATAGTGATTTAAAAATATGAAATATAGTGGATCATACTTAAAAATTTACAAAAATTGATCAATATTTATTTTTAACCCAATAAATATGATCATGGAAAAAAAATATGCGTATCGGTAAGTTTTTTTTAAATTGTGCAAAAAATAAAAAAATTCACGGTTCCGGTTACCGCAACCGTTACACTACGGCCTTTACACCCCGCAACCGCAACCGCGTCACCGCCACCGTTACGGCGACTGCAACCGCTTTTCAGAACCTTGTTTGTAACAGTACATGTATTGCTCTAAGGCTTCACTGTTCTAGTATTACCAAAAGATCAACTTATATCAAACTTAGACACATGTATTGCCATATTTGGTATTGGCTGATATATGGTGATTGTAATTGCAAAGGTGCTGGCAAATCCTGTGGCAAAATCCTGAAAAATATATGACCAACTCTAGAACATGAATCAGGTGTCTACAGGAGGTGTTGTTGCATTTATGTGGTTCCTGGTTTTTGGTCAGGTTGTGTTTTAAGGTTGGAAGGTGGAATATGTTTGTTTTGGCAAGTTTGTGTTTAGTTTGAATGTAGACAACCGGTGGTTTTGAAATACTCAATATGTCTAGTTGCTTCAGAGCAAAATAAGATGTCAAAAGAACTCGGGCTCATTTAGGAAGCTAACATGGTGCTACCTTTTCCTTTTGTGCAGCTCCAGAAGAAGTTTCAGCTGTTGCTTGTGATGATAAACCAGATCGTTTGGAAATGGCTCAGCTTTATAATGAGGTAAAATCCCATTTGTTACAGAATCAAATCATATATCTTACCTGGTTTTGATGTCTATGAGAAGAAATATTATTCAGGAAATGATATGTCATCACTAAAGATTGTTTCTTAAATGTAGATGTGCAAAGTACTCGGACAAAATGCCAATGAATCGATGCAGGCATTTTTAGCAAACAAACCAGCAGGTTTCAAGTTGAAGAAGAATCTCCTTCCACTAGAAACCATCTATCAAGATATGAACAGAATCCTCTCTCCAGTTCAGCAGGATTCTTCTAGTTTAGAACCTCAGATACAAAAAGCAGATTCACACTTGGAAACGCCAACTGAAATTGCAGGACCCAATTTGCTGTCAACACTGCAGGGAGACGAACACAAGTCTGGTCCAGAGGCAACAACAGTGAAGTCAGGCCCTGAAACAGAATGTAGTAATAGATCAACAACAGAGCCAGATTTTGAAAAAGAAAAGAGTAATTCGCCTTCTTGTGAAGTTGTTCCTCCTGCTGCAGATTCATGTTCACCTCAGACTGAACCTATATGTTCAACCAATGGAACTGGAGATGATGTGGAAATGGAAGAGTTGTGTGATGCTGATTCAAGTGCTGATGAACCAACTGAAGAAAGCGCCGATAAATCGGACCGTGGGGTCATTGTTTTGGATGATTAAAACTAATACAAGGTTACTAGCTGAATTGATAAACTTTTATTTCTTTTTTCTTTATGATGATAGTGATTAGTCTGTTTCAATCTAATTAACTAGAAATGTTCTAAACTCCTAAAGTAGTGTTTTACAGCTGAATATTTTTAATTGAAACTTAGTTTCCTTCAATTTTTAATAGAGAAATCATACCTTCTGTGTTCTTGCCTTCCATCTCCAATTTGAAAGATTGCTAATTGAAGAAGTATTGTCTAGCCTAATTGAACTAGTCTTCTCTAGCCTAGTTACCTAATTGAGCCAATCTTGTCCAGCCTAATCTCTGGGACTTACCTGATCAATTTTTGGTAAGAGTAATGCTAGGGATAAGAAACTCAAACAAAGAAAAATATGAAGAAACACAAGTGTGGTTGAGATTCATTCAATGTGTAGGTTTCATCATACAAATATTAAATTTAGACCAGACATTATTTTTCCACAGAGAGAGAGAGAGAGAGAGAGAGAGAGAGAGAGAGAGAGTAATGTTGTTTAAAAGGGTAATGTTGTCCACTAACAATAAAAAAGGTAGGTAAAATGAACATATTAGGTTTGTGCAGTATCGGTTAGTCTTGAAGGGTTGGTCAAACAGTTAGATTTTTGGATATGATTTAAAATCTCAAGTTCGAGTCTCTTTAAGGATTACTGGAGGTTTGTTCAGTTGTTAACTTCACAATTTAGAGATTAATCAAGGTACGCCTAAACTGATGTGGACACCCTATTATAAATAAATATAATAAAAAAATCATTCTTAACATACCAAAGTTAGGACCTGGGTTGAAATGGCATATTGAATTTGGAAGGAAGGAATTGAAGAATTTTCGGAGCCCTTTTGAAGAACCCCTATTCTGCTTTTGCAGCAAATTAAGGGCAACGTCAATTTTAAGATTAAGGCCAAGTTTGGCATCCTCAAAAAAATTCAAAAAGTCAAAAAGTCACTATTCTATTTAAGTCACATCATCTTATTTAAGTCACATCACCTCTCTAACACATCACTTCAAACACAACCCAAATTCAACCCATATTTCATAAAAAGTCAAAAAGTACACTTATTTAGTCTTCCCAAACTTGGCTTAATTTCAAGTAGCCAAACTTTCTGCCCTTAATTTTTCAATTTGAACGGATTGGACTATTCTCTTAGTATCTTAGATATATTTTGTTTGTTTACCAAAAAACATTAAACATATTTATATTTATTTTTAAAAAATTATGTCCGGTACACATTTTAAAATTTTGTTTTGAAGGTAAGTGAGAAGGGGTGACAGTATGTGATTTGCTGAATATGGTTGTCGACAGCTAGAAATAATGGCTAAAAATAGTGGTCAGTGGTTAGAGGTAGAGGCCAGAGATGATTGTTACCAATATCAGTTGGTGGTCAAAGGTGGTGCTTGGAGATCATTAGCAATTGGTGACCGAAGGTGGTTGAGAGAAGCCACTGGTAGCGGTAGCTAGAAAGGTAAGAAAAGAAGGAATGAAAATTTATTTTCTAAACAAATGAAAACAACTATTTTTTTATTATAAGAATTTAGTAAATGTTGTAAGTCTAACTTCTTAAAAACGAAAATCAAGTTTGTGTTTATGATTTTTAATAGTTTTATAAAAACAAACAAAAAAATTATATACAGAGACGTTGACAAATTCATTCTCTATCACACCGCCACTCCTCAATCCATCCTTAACTGCTACTGCCACCATCAACGCCTAGCCCTATCGTTACCCCCCCCCCCCTCTCTCTCTCTCTCTCGGTTGCCATCACGATTACAATTGTTGGGGGCCTACTTATCTCTTTCACAATTGAAGGTGGAAGTAGGCGATGGCTAGGGTTTGCGATTGAAAAGAAGGTTGTAGTGGCTAGGGTTTCACTTAAAAAAAGGCTGTAAATGGGCATTGGAAGGGTTGTGGGAGGTGATGCAGAAATGGAAAGGTCTTGGGGTGGCGCTAGAGTTAGGGATGGATTGGAGTGGTGGCGACAAATGGTAGGGTGGTTGTGAATGAGGATGCTAGAGGTGAGAGGTGGTGAGAGGTAGGATGGTTGCGAAGAGGTTGTCGGAGTAAGAATTGGTCAAAGGGTTCCAAGGAAGAGGGCTAAAATTGGGATTAAGGTGGTGGGGTCTAAAAAAATAGAAGTGGGTGGAGATCTAAAAAAGAGTTCAAAAAAATTTAGTGAGAGCTATTAGCAACACTCAAAAACTAATCATATGGCAAGACGTATTCATTCCATCCACCTTACTATTCAAAATGAGATTCTATATCTTAAACGATTGAATCACACTATTGCATGAGGAAAATTGTATGTGCTCCTATGGTAAGAATACTTGGTGTCACTACAACAAATAAGAGTTTTAATGACTAAATATTTTTGTTTTTAAAAATAAAAATTTTATTACAAAAAATATTTGGGAACCAATTTTCAAAAAAAAGATTTTTAGCAACAAAATTTTAAAAATGTCACTAATAAATGCACGTGACAATAATTTGGTTTTAAAAAAAAAATTTATTTTTTGAGATCAAAATTTTAATCCCAAAACAATAGTAATTCATCACTAAATATTTAATTTTGTCACTAAAATTACAATAATGGCATTTTTGACAATAAAAATATTTACGTTTCTAAAAATAATTTTGTTCTTAAATTTTTAGCCCTAAAACTTTAGTTTAGTGTGTCCCAAACTTGAATGTTATTGGTTAAAGTAGTGGTCTTATCAATGTGTATCTCCTTGCAAGAAAATTGGCCAAAAGTCTAATAGTAAATAGTGTAAGAGCAACATTTTAAGATCACCAAATAACCTACAACAAAGAGATCTTGGGTTTAGTCTAGTGGTTTGTAACCACACCTTAGGATGTAATGAGGGAAATTTCAATGATTTGAGGGGAAAGTCAATGATTTGAATTAATGAAACAGTGGTGATTTTTTTAATTGTAATCTAATTTTATTAACAAACTAACATCTTACAATTTTGACACCAAAAATAAAAAGGACACATTATATTGAAAGTCCCTATGTTATACTCCTTGTGTCATTTTATTCTCTACATTTTCAAATGTCTCAATTTTGATCCTTAATTTTAAATTTTGTGTCAATTTGGTTTAATTGATAATATTGTTAGTGTTTTTCCCAAAAAAAATTATCACTAAATTTGAGATTAACTCACTAAATTGAGCAAGTTTATAATTTTATCCCTAAAAATATTATATATACCACTTAAGTACTTATGTTTTATTAAAAAAATGCTAACAATTGTAATTAATTAGACTAAATTGAGATAAAATCATAAATTTAAGGTCAAAATTAAACTAATTGATATTATATGGACCAAAATGATACAACGATCAAAATAGAAAGACTATCAGCGTAATTTCTCCCACCCCAAAAAAAAAAAAAAAATCTACGACAAAGAATTCCATAATTTAACAAAAGAAAAAGAAAACAAATGCTGGTATAGAAACTAAAAAATTGTTAGTAAATTAAATGAAAAATTTCTTCTCAATCATACTGTGAAAAAATTATTACAAATTAGTTGAAAAGTTTAACAGTTTAATTATGAGGAAATAACACTGCAGTGTATATTTGTAAAAGAAATTTCAATTTAATGATAAATTTTATAGTTTTTAATAATTAACATTATATATTTTCTCATAAATTAATATTTTTTAGAATGAAACACTGATTTGTAAATTTCCTATTAATTATTAGTAATTTTTGTAAATTTTATCACTATCATTGTCTTTTAGAAGTGAAGTGAGAACTAAAAATTTATAAATTAATTTGTAATTTATATACACTGATTAGAAGTGAAGCGACTATCATTCTCCTTTGAGAAGCTTTGAGTCACTTCAAATCAAAGTTCAAACTTATTAATCCTTCTAATGTTGCTTCTTTCAACATCACTATCTGCTGTTCACTCTCTCAATCACATGTCTAATCTAAACTACTTGTAGCCAATAGAAAATGTCATGGTGTTCACCTCTTAAAGATATATATTATATGCATTTTATTATAAAATATGTAACGTCTCCACAACATGGCATAACAAAAAATTTGTCGCAAATTTTTTTGAATATCAATCATAAAATTTTAAATATTTTGTTACACAAATTTATGATAAAATTACATATTTTATGATTAATATTACGAAATTTTATAATAAAATTACATATTTTTATGATAAGGTGCATATATGCACCCTAAAGGGTGTTCGTAACAAACAAATACTAACAACATAGGACCGATAACAAGTTTTTTTTTATTTGCATTTTTGGCATCAATAGTTATTTAGAATTTGCTTATTTAGTATTTTTTAATTTTTTATAAAAAAAAGTACGTGCAAAAAAAAAAGAAAAATAATATGATAATTTATAATAAATAAACTAATAAACTACTTATTTAGTAATTTTCCAAACAGCCACTCAAATGCATTCAAAATGTAAATTCCATCACATAGTCTTGAATTTGAACTATATTATTATTATTATCATTATTATTATTTTGTGCTCTTGATCTCTAGCAATGGTCCAATTGGATAAGTAGGCAACCAAAGTTTGGTTTGGGTCATTTCATGTGAAACCCATGTGATCAAACAATAAGTACACTATAGATTAGAAAATATAGCAACAGTAAGTATTTGACTTATTGGATTGACTAATTTAAGAGATTAATTTTATCATTCACTAATAGAAGACCTAATTAAAATTAGGATAAAGTACCATATGGATTGAGCCTAAAAAATTATTTATATTAAATTTTAAACCTGAGACCTTGAAATTAGGACATCCCAAACCTTAGGCTTTGTCCATCAAGCCAACTCTGTGGGGTTATACAGCAAGCTTAAACACACTAGGGCAACACTTGGATCAAGAGAGAAGGTGAGATGTCATGAACATATTTGTCAAGATCAGAAGAAGTTGTTTTCAGGCAAGGGTTGGGATGGTCCTTATTTGTTCTGTTCATGCTGACCAACTACACATCTCAAACAGCATCCTTACCCTACTCACTCAACTCAACCACAAGCAGAAAGTCTAGCAATCCAGTGTTCAGAAAATTACTCCTAACTATAAATCAATGATATATATATTCAAAATTCTTGTTGTGAGACCATATAATGAATAAATCTTGACCATTAATTATAAATTCTAAGCAAAATTCTGGGTTATTATCATCATTCTTTTTTTCTTGAGATCATAGAACTAGCACAAACACAATACAAGGCTATGGCAGGAGCCTCCTACCCTATTCAGCAATAAATTCACAACTTTTCAAAATTTAATTTATGGGGAAATCACACTGCAGTGAAATTTCAAATATATATATATAGTTATAAAGTCACTGAAACCTGTGATAGATAAGTTTAAGGGCAAGTTAGCTTCGTGGAAGAGAAGGTATCTTTCTTTTGCTGGAAGACTAACATTGATCAAGTCTGTTCTATCAAGCTTGCCAGTTTATTTTCTTTCCATCTTCAAGTTGCCAGTGGGTATCGCAAAAATACTTCACAATATTCAAGCTAACTTCCTGTGGGGAGGCTCTGAAATCCGAAAGAAAGTGCACTTAATTAATTGGAGGGAGGTATGCCTTAGCAAAAGTAAAGGTGGGCTAGGGGTGAGAAACCTAAGCCAGGTTAATGAGTGCCTTTTAGTCAAATGGTGGTGGAGGTTTGGTAAGGAGGAGGCAGCTTTGTGGAAACAAGTGATATGCAGTAAGTATGGTGTTTTAGGTGGCGGGTGGTGTCCTTCATTTAACTGTTCAGTGTGGATGTCGCATATGTGGAAAGACATAATTTCTGTGGCTGAAGTCAACACTGCATTGCGTGATTTCTACTTGCAAAATTTTAGGATAGTTGTTGGTAATGGCAGAAGGCTGCATTTTTGGACTGATAAGTGGTGTCACAACCATAATCTGAGTGTGCTTTTTCCCAGACTATTCTCACTATCAATTGAAAAAGATGGGAAGTTGGCTGATTTTTTCAACAGAAGGGTGTCAGATTCAGATTGGAATTTGGTCTTCAGGCGTCCTCTCCTAGCATGGGAAGAAGAGGAAGTGCAAAAACTTAATGCTTTCCTGCGAAATGCGCCTAGGCCCCAAGAAGGGGTGGTAGATTCTTGCTCCTGGCTAGCTCATCCGACCGAAGAGTTCACAGTCGCTTCAACTTGGAAGTGGGTGGTAGCAAGGCAAGGGGCAGACTTGGCAGTCACTAGGTGTATTTGGAATAATGTAGCCCCTCCAAAATTTCAATTCTTGAGTTGGTTAGCGTGGAGAGGAAGGATTAAATGCTATGATTTTCTGCAACGGATTGGAGTGTTGAGTCCAAGTATTTCTGCGCTCTGTGTGTTCTGCAGATCTGAGCTGGAGACTGTTAATCATGTTTTTCTTCATTGCCCCTTCATATGGAAAGTGTGGGCCAATCTAGCAAATTGGTGGAATTACAAATGGGTTAGTCCTGGAACAGTGGAGGGGCTTTTCCTGTCGTGGTCAGGCATTAAATTGAAGAAGAAGTTGCAAGTTGTTTGGGGCACAATCCCGGTAGCTGTTATGTGGTCAGTGTGGAGAAGCAGAAATGATTGTGTATTTAATAAGGTTCAACCAGATTGGAATGCCTTGGTAGAGCTAATAAAGGCTAGAATAGCTTTGTGGGTATCCTCTACCTTGAAGGAGTTTAATTATTCGGTGCACGATGTGATGTATAACCTGAATCAACTCCTGTTCTGTTCTGTTTGATCCCTGGGCTGCTTTGTGTTGTTGTTTCTGTTTTGGGTTGCTGCAGTGGTTTTGTTGAATCTGTTTTGGGTTGGCATTGGTAGGTTGCTTCTGTTATTGAATTGTTGTGTTGAATCTGTTATGGGTTGGCTTTGGTAGGATGCCACTGTTTGGTGAATCTGGTAAGGCTGTCTGTCATTTTTGTATGGTTGGCAGGGGCTGCTGTGTAGTCTTGTAGGGTGGTTTGAATTCAGTTTTTGGTGTGCTTAGTGTTGTGGTTCTGAAGCTGTCAATATGGGGTCTCGGCAACTCTGCTGTGTGGAGGTTCTCTATGCTCTGCTGGTGTATTAGTGAAGCTGCAGATTTGTTGTCTTGGAGTGTATTTTGGTGAAGTTTTGGATTGGTTTGCAGGTTGTTCTTTTCTGTCCCTTGCTTAGGTGGATTTTAGTCAATGTTTAGGTGGCTGGTTGTGTGTTGTTTGCAGGTGCTGTTTGCAAGTGCTTAGGTGGATTTTAGACATTGTTTAGGTGCTGTTTGCAGGTGTTTCTTTTTCATTCTCTTGCTTTCTTTGGATTGGTTTCTCGCCAATCTTGGGGTCAAGTGCTTGCAGATGATTTTGCTTCCTTAGCGGTGCCAACCTAGTTGGGATTGTTAAGGTTAGCGGTGATGCTTTTTGCACTTCCCTCTTTATTGATGTAAGTTTCTCGCTTGTTTGGCTTTCTTCATCAATAAAGTTCTTTTGCTTATCAAAAAAAAAAATAAAGTCACTGAAAAACTTATAATTTTAATTATTAATGTTGATAAAGTTTTTCAATAATCTGTAATTATTTTTAGAGAGATACACCGATATGTAATTTTTCCTTATTTTATAGTCTAAGAGTTTGATTTTATTTATTTATTTTTTCCTTCAAAAATTATAAATGTACCTCTAAAAACAGGGTTCAAGTTAATGGAACAATTACAGTCATTTAGTTATAATTTAATTTACTATCCCATTAACATCCTATCATTTGTCCAAAGAAAAAAGTCAAAAAACTAAAATAAAATAAAAAAAAGTGTTAAAGCTCTTGCAGATAAATGTTTGTTTGGTTTTTAGAAACTTTTTTCAGAAATTTTTTTTAGAAAATTAAAAATTAATTTGGTGAAGAAATTTAAAAAAAAAAAAATCAAAAACACTTATCATTGTTATATAATTTTATCTTTTGGGAGGTTAGAAATAATTTTTAAAAATTTAAAATAATATTTTTACTTATTTTTATCAAATTATTATTATTATTATTATTATTTTTTCTGAAACATAAACCAAACAAGGCCTACATCTATATATATATATAATCGGCCAAAAATGTAGGCCAAAATGAAGTGCAACCATTCAAAAGCACTTCCAATATCAGAAAAAGGATCTGTTGAAGCAATAGAAGGCCCACTCTCTTCAATCAGAATAGAATAGGCTAGCATGTTCATATATCTGTTTCTCCCATTGTTATATAAATCCAAATTTAGGTTCAAAGGGTCCAGCTCCTCTCTGATTAATAGAGTTCAGTTGCGGGAGGAATAACTTCTCTTACAACTGAGTTCTAGTTAATTCGAGAGAAACCTCCCGTTAACTTGATTACTTTAGTTATAATTATTTAAAAAAATTTAAATGCACAAAATCTGATTATTCAACTATTTCGATGTATATCTATCATATTGTGGCTTCATGGACCAAACATTTTCATTTATATCAATTCATCTTATATTTTTGTTTCGACAATGTGATGGAGAATGGATGTGAGACAGAGATTTTTATTCCAGTCTCATTTTTTTTTAATTTAATATTATATTGACCACGTGTAAGAAAATTATGTCCAATTTTGTGATTAAATTTTGTGTACAAGACTACAAATATTTTGACACAAATCCTAAGGAGTTGGCCAGGCGGTCAAGACTTAGAGCTTAGGAGTGTGTTCCCTCAAGGGTCTCATGTTCAAATAATTTTTTGGAGCCAATTCATACTGGACTTTACACTAACTTTAAGTGGATTCCGCTAGTAAATGATGGGATTAGTCCTTCAGATTAATCGATCTAGTGGACCGGATACTAAATTGTCAAAAATAAATAGTTTGACACACCAGATAATTAAGAAAAGAAAGAAGAAAACAATTAAATGTAACCTAGGGTTAAATTGTTGTGCATGATATTGGCACACACATGTCAACAATGCATGCAGATACACATATGCATGTTCACAAAGGCATGCATGTCTATAAAGGTTTAATATAGATATAATGGCAATGGAGGGAGAGAAAGAGAGAAGCAAGCACTGCCAAAAGGAGGATTGATTGATCTAATCTATAATATTTAAAACTATAAACTAATCTGTATAATATGTGTGTGTGTGTCTAACTGGGGAGGTGGAAAGGGGTGGATGAGAGAGAAAGGAGGAAGAAAAAAAAGATGCAAAAAAGGTCGAGAACCTTGAAAGCTGGAAATTGTTGTGAAAGTGGAGACAGCAAATGACAAATCTGGGCTTCAAATGCACGCATAATATGCTTTCCTACTACAAACAGCAGCTCCCCAACCTCCTCCTCCACCTCTCTCTCTCTCTCTCTCTCTCTCTGATATGGATTCTCAAATATGTTATTTGTATTATTTTAATTTTTAATATTTAAACTGTGTCAATTTTAATCTTTAACTAGCTAGGTTGCACAAGTAATATTTGTGTAATTGAAAAAAAATATAATAGTATAAGAATAGTTATAAAGAAAAATGCAGATATAGTATTTGTTGCTCAAGTGATAAGCGTTTGCTTTGCTAAACCCATGATTTTGGTTTCAGGTCTTGTCTTCTTTATTTATTTATTTATTTATTTTTCATAAATATCAACTATAAGGGTATTATGGAAAAATCCAAAATATGAGACACAGATGTGTCAACACCAGCAGTCATCACTTTATATATTAGAATAGAATATATATGTAAAATATGTTTTAATTTGATCCCTAACCTAACTCTGTCAACCTCGTTTGAGAACAGACTATTTTAATAATATTTTAATTTTTTACGAAAAAGATATGCAGAAAAATAAAAAGAATGATGTGACAATTTATAATGATTTTTTTTTAACTTTTTGGCTAAAACTGAAAGTCACCAAACGAGTACCAAAAAAAAAAAAAAAACTACAACAACAACAAAACATCCTAGTGTAATTGTTAAGTGAGTTTTCACATTTATTCTTGAATTTAACAATGTTTATTTACCGAGTTCGGTTAGGAAATCAAAATGAAACACATCTTATATATTGATAATTAAATTGACATAATTTAAAAATTAAAAATCAAAATAATTACATAAAAAATCATATTTTAAATATTAAAAATATAATTAACATATATATATATATGATGCCACCAAATTCAACAGTGTTTGTATCTTTCTCACTATAATGGGGGGAGTGTCAAGAGACATGACAACCTGTTTTTCCAACAAACCAAACCCCACCTCTCTCAGTTGCTCCAATCAACAACCCCCAACTTTATCTCTTAATGTGAAACAAAAATACAAAAAAGTTCCTATTTTGCCTTTGTTGTTGTGGTCATGGTTTTTCTCCAAGTTCAAACTCTCATAGTCAGTGCATATGGAATCTTGTATTCATAACCCAACAAACAACATATATGCCTTTCTTCCCATTTTGATTACCCTTTTACAAAGGGAATGGTAAATCAACCAGCTTTTACTAGAATGATTATATATATATATGTGTGTGTGTGTCACCTTCATAAAGACAATTATTGATTTTTATTGTATATGTAAAAATTCTACTCCATGATCCAATCACCTCCCTCACAAATATAGTGAGTAAAATGAATAATTGAAGAAATTACATTTCAGTGAAAAGTGGGAAAAAAAAAAAAAAATTATAAGTGAGTGAGAAGTGTTTTTAAATTTTTAATACAAGTGAAAATTTGAATAGAAAATAAATTATGAACACATAGAATCTTGAAATTGGTAGACAAAATTTCCAATTTTACTAATCTACCACCTTGTCATGATCCAAACCTGCCCCTGTAGATTTAGTATCGTAATCGGCCAATAATCCGTGATTACCAAATGCCTACTTAACAGTAATAACACTATTACAGTAAAAGGGACTGGTGGAAGCCAATAAATAAAATAATTTATATGATCCATTGAGTTGTGCAGACTTACATGAACAAACAAACTTTATATAATATATACAGATATTCACATAAGTCCATATCACCTCCATATCACCTCTATATACAAAATAAAATGCATAAGTTAGGGAATTAAATCCCATTACCCAAACAGTACATAAAACATTCAAGTTACTTATACACAAGTTCAAAAGAGTGAACTTAGAACCATCCAAAAAGCCATAACATTTGACATTTTGAAACCTTGTGGTGAAGCACAGTTGTTGACTTGACAAAACTGGGTTTAAATCAACGCTGCTGAGTCCGATTTGGTGCTTGATCACAATGTTTGGCCAGATTGTATTCCTCATGCAAGCGACCTTGACTTGATGAAATTTTCTTCTAGTTCTTTCTTTTTGTTTCTCTCCTTGGCAGCTCTCTGAAACTCTCTCTCTCTTGTTGATGCTTAGCCCTCCAACAAAACCCACTATGTTTCTCCCCTCTGAAGTCTTCTAGTCACCTATGTTGAATAAGCTGAAAGTGTGTAATTAATCACTAAATGGTCTTAAGCTTTGATCAATTATGTGATTAGATTAATTTACATCAACATCAAATTCACTTAAATTAAATCAATTCTTATAATAATCTAATTTAACTTAAACCTAATTTAATCATACTAATGTAAATTAGGCTCTAATTGCTATCCAGCTATTTAATTCTAACTCGTTTAAATTTTTGATTCAAACAAGTTCATTTCATATCTTATCCGTATCTGTTCACAATAACATAATGTAAATATCACATGGCTCATAATTAACACATAAACACATGATCAACATAAAGCATTGTAGACACCTCATTTTTGACCACCCGCAAGGCTCGAGCGCTTTGTCCGGTACATTCGATGATAAAAGTGGTATTGTATGTGGTTTGAGGTCTCAGCAAATGGGCTATGCTTAAGCTCCGAAACAATCTCAAACCTCTTATATTCCCACTATTTGTACCCAAAAAATTCATTTTTACACATTGTGTGACCCTGTGCTGAGTCTGAAGCAGAGAGACAGGGGATCACATTGAGGCCAAGCTGTAGCTATTGATGGTCGGCCGTGCCTTAGTAGCGAGAAACACTGTTCTGGGTGGGAGCCCGCCAACTGTCCATTTTTGAAGATATTTATGACTCCTCTTGCTCAAATTCTATAAGAACGAAGTTGCATTTCTATTTTGAGGATTGAAGAATTTCTAAAAAGTTTATACACCTTTTTGAGAGATCATTCTTCTTGTGCAAGTAACCTTTAAGCAAGCTTACCATCTTGAACCTATATCCATACACCATATACACCTTCACACCTTAGTTTTGGAGCCTTGGTTGAGCCTTGAGCATCACAACTCAAGCTTGAGAGTGTGTTTGGACTTAGTTTGATTCACAATAAAGAGCTTACCTTTATTAAGAGGTATAAGCTTACTATCTCTTCTCTTGCTCCCTTTTGCTATCTCTTGTTATCTAGTTCTTGTATTTTTGTATTGTTTTGATCATCTTTCAAGTGTTTAAGTTTGGGTTTGGAGAGCTACCAAAGGTAGAGAGAGCTAACACTCTTTCTTACACCTTAACCTATAGCTTAAACTCTTGTTTTACATCATTTTCTTTTGCTTTCCAAATTGATTTTCAGAGTTTAAAATAGACTAAAAATCATTCTTTGAGGTTTCAAAAGTGGAGGGGTTAGCCATCCTTCCTTGTTCTTACTTACTAGCCTTATTTTCTCTCTTTGTTGTTTAGCTTTTTGGGCTCTTTTCATGTACTTTGACCCCCTGTGTTTTCCACTTATTAGGGGCTGTTTTAGGGCTGGCCTAGGTTGTTTAATTAGCTCATGCTTTGATTAGTTTGCTTGTTGTCTCATAAGTTTGCGTATATAGCTTGTTGCATGTTGTTCTAAGCTTTTCTTTAATTAATTTCCATGTTAAGAACCTTATTTTAATAATCAACTTACCATCTATTTCTTTCATTTGAGAGTTATTTCAACTGGTTGATGGTTATTCAAAACATGAGCTAGAAATCTATGCTTAATGACTTGATCTCTACAGAGGTTCATTGTCAACGGCATAGTTTCATGTTGAGAATCACTTCCCGTTTGACACACTTCTTCTTTAGTGGACGTAATCATCACCTTGGACTTAATAGAATAAAGAATGGAAAGGTCTAAAAATTATTAAAATGAACTAACCTACATAAAGAAAATGAGTCATATTGCTTGGGTTCGGCCGGGCGTTATGCTGAGTCCATCGTGCCAAGGGTCATCATACGTCAATTCATGATGTTTTGATGAACCTTGAAGCGTCTCTACCTCCCTCTTTGAGTTCACTCTATGATAGGAGGGAGGGGTGATTGTTGTTCATTGCATTTATTGATTTTTGTCCAAATTGTGTCCAAAATCATCAAGCAATCAACTTGCTCATTGATGATTTTGGAAACGACTTCGTTATTCTCTTGAGGCTTTCCATGACAGAGAAAAGCAGAAGGGACAAACAGGGCTTGACACTACTTTGTCTGCATTGTTTTCATTTCAAAGCACAAAAATAGGATTTTGCATAAAATTAAGACATGACCAGCCTTTTTTGGACCCGGTCGGGCCTCATTGGGGGCCGGCCAGCCATCAATGTTTGGCCAGTAGTATGTTTTGCAAAAAACAGAGGGCAGTGGCTGAAGGTGAAACAGAGTAGGCCCAGACAGACAAAACAATTTTTGGGCATTGCGCATGCAACCTTTGTGCATCCTTGCTTACATCAATGTTGTAAATTAATGCTCCGAGTATTGTTGTAATTAATTATTATTGTTGTAGTTAATTATTATCGTTGCAATTAGTCTTGTTGTAATAAGTGTTGTAATTATTATTATTTATTTGTAATTATTATAGCTAGTTAATTTAGATAGCTAGTTTATTTCTCATTATTATCCTTGTTGTAATAGAGTAGCTAGCTAGTTAATTCTTTAATATTCATTCGGTTTTGTAATAGTTAGTTTAATTCAGATTCTCGGACATTGATTTGCACCCTCTTATGCAAGGGCCAACATGTAATAAGTTGTATGTCTTCCAAACCCCATGTCTTTCTCCCTTATATTTGCCAGCTTACGATGGTTAGTATAGAACATCATCTTTCAAATTAGCATTCTTATGATTCGCATCCATTATCTTGCATGCATCTAAGGTTCGGCTCATCATACTAACCCAAATGTTTAAATTTATTATGTGAATATGTCTTGAATGGAATCATATGCCATGTTCATAGCCGAGCCTATTAATTACATAACTTGTATGTGTTGCATTAGTCATATTGCATTAGTAAGGAGTATGCATATTTTCTAATTATTTTGCTTTGTTTTGGCTCGGAGTACTAGGTGAGCAATTTTGAGTTTTAGCATCTTGTATTGCGTGTGATTGTTTCCATGTAGAGCATATTTCCATGAGGCTAATTGCTTAAATGATATACCTATTTGAATGCTCGTAGATGGAGGCTAATTGCCAAAATTGGGACAAATTGATTAATGTACAAACTGACCTTTTAAAGTGACGAGTATCAAAAAATAATTTTCAAATAAATATGAAATCAAAGTGTTCCAATCTTCGCAAATTAGTCTATACTTATGTACGTCACATAGTAAAGTTAGTCTAATAAAACCAGAACAAGAGTATATAATATAAATAAGAATCACATCATGATTAATAGAGGCCGATCTTTGATCGGGCAAGTGGGGTGCTCAATTCATGACATTCCCCTATCGTACCTAAGTTCCCGAGTTGAGACACTTTGGTGATAACGAACTAATGGCCTTTGGCACGAACCTTAGGTTTCCTAAATTTCTCAAAAATATTTAAGTGGTGACTCTGAAATCTGGCAAAGTAGTCCATTTTTAGCATTTGATTCAAACATCGATTTTTTAAAAGAATTGCCGGATTTGGACTCTTTTGTGTTCTCACTGTTTCACATTGTACTTTGTGAAATCAGATTCAGAATCACGGGAGTCCGAACTGTGGGGCTAGTCATATCCGAAAGGAGCACGAAAGGCAAGCCACAAGTACATAATTAGGTTAATTAATTAAGGAGGTGTTTGTCACATTCTTTTCCCCTTAGGATGTTTGGTCTTCTAAACTTAGGTACTTGAAATAGCGGTATGAGTATTCTATGTATTTTCTGAGACGAGTGTAAATACTCTCCCTTGCCCAACATTTTTCTTTGTAATAGCGACGGGTCTAATAACATTTTGTTCAACTTGAGGACAGTTTTTTATCACATGTCCTATCTTCCCACACCCAAAACAAGCCCCAAAAGTTTGGTAACAGATTCCTTGGTGCTTTTTCCCACACTCTGAACAAGTTGGTGCTGAACCGTTTCTTTGGGCAAGTTCACTTTGACTAGAATTACTAAACATTTCTAAGTTTCGTTTCTTGTTCATCGAAGGTGTTGGTTCTCTGTTCACATTAGGATCTTGTTTCTTACCTTTCCAATCAATCACTAGTGTCTTAACTTGTTTCAAAGCTGCAATATTTGCTTCTGCCATAATAGCTCTATCAAGCATATCCACATACTTGATTAATTTGAGAACATTGACAAGGTCGAGTATCTCCACATTGAGTCCTCCCTCAAATTTTCTAACTTTTTTATAGTCTGTATCTACCATATGTGGTGCATATTGGGCAAGTTCGGTGAACTTAGCTTCATATTTAGCTACTGACATGGCACCCTGCTTCAATTGCTCAAACTCGGATACTTTACGGTCACAGACACATTGAGGGAAATATTTTTCATAAAATGCTTCTTTGAATTGAGCCCTGTTAGTATCACGAATAAGCATCCACCATCACATTGCCTCTTCTTGTAAGGTGAACGTAGCCAATTACACTTTTTGTGCTTCTGAACACGGGAATACTTCAAATAATTTATCGATTTCTAAAATCCACTCTTCAGTTTTCAAAGGCTCAAGGCCACCCTGAAATGTCAATGGTTTCATTTTGTTGAACTTTTGTGTTAGGGCTATGACATCATCATTATTTGGTTCAACTGGCACTGGCGGCGGAGGAGAAGGTGGGAGCTGTTGATTCTGTTGTTGTTGCCTTAAGGATTCAGTCAAGAGTTCTACCATGCTTTCCAACCGCGCAATTCTTTCCTCTTATGATTCAATGCCATCTACATTTCTTGTGTTGTCCATTGCACTATAGAAAACATGGTAATAATAAACATAGGAAAGATGGTTTTTCTTATTCATGTTAACACATATACACATAACATGTCCATACACTCCAACACATGCTCGTGTCATGCCCTGATTTCTTTTTTAGGACATCCTATAGTTCATTTGGACGTGTGTGTGCAGTATAACTCATGCTCTGACACCACTCTGTCACGATTCAAACCCGCCCCTATAGATTTTAGTATCGTAACCATCTAGTAATCCGTGATTACCAAAGGCCTGCTTAATACTAATAACAGTATTATAATAAAAGGGGCTGGCGGAAGCCAATAAATAAAACAATTTATATCATCCATTGAGCTGTGCAGGCTTACATAAACAAACAAACTTTATATAATATATACAGATATTCACATAAGTCCATATCACATCTATATACAAAATAAAATGCCTAAGTTAGGGAATTAAACCCCATTACCCAAACAGTACATAACATTCAAGTTACTTATACATAAGTTCAAAATGGTGAACTTAGAACCTCCCAAAAAGCCATAACATTTGACGATTCGGAACCTCGCGGTGAGGCACAATAGTTAGCTTGACAAAACTAGGTTCAGATCAACGTTGCTAAGTCCGATTTGGTACTTGATCACAATGTTTGGTCGGATTGTACTCTTCATGCAATCGACCTTGACTTGATGAAATTTTCTCCTAGTTCTTCTTTTCTTCTAGTTCTTTCTTTTTGTTTCTCTCCTTTGAAGCTCTCTGAAACTCTCTCTCTCTCTTGTTGATGCTTATCCCTCCAACAAAACCCACTATGTTTCTCCCCTCTAAAGTCTTCTAGTCTCCTATGTTGAATAAGCTGAAAGTGTGTAATTAATCACTAAATGGTCCTAAGCCTTGATCAATTATGTGATTAGATTAATTTACATCAACATCAAATTCACTTAAATTAAATCAATTCTTATAATAATCTAATTTAACTTAAACCTAATTTAATCACACTAATGTCGATTAGGCTCTAATTGCTATCCAACTATTTAATTCTAACTTGTTTAAATTTCTGATTCAGACATGTTCATTTCATATCCTATTCGTATCTGTTTACAATAACGCAATGCAAATATCACATGGCTCATAATTAACACATAAACACATGATCAACATAAAGCACATAATTAGCTTAATTAATTAAGGAGGTGTTTGTCACACACCTTCTATCTCTTCATTCCCTCTACAAGTGCCAACGTCAGCCACTCCTTGTTGGCCATTACTAGAAGCTTCTCTCTGAAAACTCCAAGCCCCTCTTCTACTCTTCTCACCATTGTCGCCACTACCACAATCGGTTGCCATTCCCAGCCTCTTCCTCTTCCATCCAACAACCCCCTCTTTCCAAACCCTAGCCAACGTAGCCATTCCAACTACCTAACTCTTCAATTTTCTCTCGTAACCCCATACTATCTACCCTCACTATTGCAAAATGTGCTCGTACAAATGAAAATTGTGGTCCATTCAAGTGAAAAACAGGCATGGGTATAAGTGTAAATGTGTTCGATGCAAGTGCAAACTATATGGGTTATCATAATTGTCACTTGAACTTGTGCATGTTTTGTAATTGCATGGAGCGTGTTTTTTAGCACGATTAGGGGCTTTGAGAGGAAAATGGATGGACAATTATGGTGATTGTGGTAGTTAGGGTATGAGAGGAGGGATTGTTGGTTGGCGAGGGAATGGAACTGGTTGGGAGTAATGAGGGAGTCATGGTAGGGGTTGGTAGAGAATGGTGGTGGTTGAAATGGTAGGGAAGGGGCTTGAGGTGAAGGGAAATAGTGGAAGAGGGCCGAGGGAGGGTCTTGCAAAGGTAGCCAATGAGGGGTTGCTTCTTAGTTTTAAAATCGGATCGAACCGGCTGGTTCGACCGGTTGAATCATCAATCGGTTGGAGTTCTAGTTCAGATATACCTTTTAAACCATTTGTAGTTGAAAATCGACATAAATAGAGAGAGCTAGTAAAATCAGCGATTGAATTGCCGAATCGGATGACTTGCTCATGGTTTAGGCGAACCAACTAAGTTGTTGAAAATTAAAATTTTGGACTTTTTTAAAAAAAAATATTTTCAAACTCTTTTTTTTATTCTTTCTTTCTTTCATATTATATATATATATGAAAATTTGGATTAAAAACTCTCTTTCAAGGATCTCCTCTTGTGAAGAATCTCACTGAGAGCTTAAAATTATTGTGAAAGTTCCTACCTATTTATAAGAAAAATATTCTTCCAAAAAAACTCAAGAAATCTATGCAAGATTCAATTTCAATCAAATTTATTGGAAGGATTTTGATTCCCTCCAAAACTTTTCTCTTCTTTCAATCAAATTATTTAAAATAAAATCATAAAGAAAATAAAAAAAATTGAATATTTGGTTTCCTTCCAAAATTAAAATTAATAATATTTATATTTTTTGGTAAAAAAAATAAAAAATATTAGGAGATATATTTAAGATAATTTAACATTTTTGAAAAAAAATTATAATTTTATTAGTTATATTTTTATTTAAATATAATTTTTAATATATTTATGACGTCATGGTTTGATTCCAGTTCAACACAATAGTTGAACCGGTAACCTATCCACTCAATTCCTCTACCGATTCACTCACCGATCTAATTTGTAAAACATTGAATTGCCTACCATCAGAATTTGGAAAGAGAATGTGAAAGGTTAACTAAAAGGGTAATTTTTTCATTGAAAATCAAGATTTCATGCATTTGTAATTTTTACTATCAGTAATGCTACAGATCCCGAAAATTCTACCAAAAGTTTTACCAAATGTCTCACATGGGTGTGGGACCCACACAATGTGGGTCCCATGTGGGTCCCACAAGACATTTGGTAAAACTTTTGGTAGAATTTTTGAAGTCTCTAGCATTTTTGTTTTACTATTTCATGTGTCAATATTATATTATTTTAATGAACTCTACTGCTCATATTTATTACTAATGTCATGTTTACATATATAATTATAAACATACAGTCATCAGAGTATTATTGCTAAAATAACATTGCTACAAAAAAAAATAAATAAATAAATAAAAATAATGATAATAATAAATTAATTAAAAAAAATTATACTAATCCTGGCATTATTGCTTGGATAGACAGTTGGGCCCATGAGTCTACAAGCATGATATAGGGTAGCAGCACTGATTGGCACCCCCAGTGGGGGTCGACCCCCAGTGACGTGGGGGCGCCCCACTGGGTAGAAAACTGTTTTTTTTTTTTTATTTTATTTTCTGACCAATCACCCACAGCCACGTGGGCTGGGGGTCGCTGGGGGTCGCCCCCAGCTGGGGGTCGCGCGCATTAACCTATAGGGTAGTTGGTCAGTGTCAATCCGTCCAGTGCGAGCCAGGTAATGTAGTCGGCGACTTACCTTTATAAGTCTTTTTCACACTCACATAAACAGTTCCATGCAAACCACTTAAGTAATTAAAAGAGCCATTACTATTCATGTTTTAAATAACAATATTGGGTATCAATGGTCTGTATTAAAGAATATGAACTGATATATTGATGAATAATAATATTAAAAGTTTAAAATGTTAATAAATCAAACAGTCTGATATTTAAAACCATATTATTATTATCATTACATTACAAATCATTCCAATATCACAAAACATCTTAAATTAATGGACAAAGAGACACTGTTTGTCTTGGCTCCTAGGAATCTCTAACCCATCTCTTCTCTTTATAAATTACAGTCCCTTCTCTCAATTTCTCTTATCTCACAGTAGAGCAGAGAAACATATCATTCATGGCTGCTCAACTTGGAAACTCGTTAAGGGTCTCTATAAACAACACAGTCTCTGTACACCCCAAAACTTTGCACCCTCCACAACTTCTCAATCTATCAAATTTAGATAGACAGTGTCCAATTCTCATGTACTTGGTTTTCTTCTACAAACCATCATCTAATGCTGACCAAAATCAAAACTTTTCTGTTAATGATGTTTTCAGTAAGCTCAAAACCGGCTTAGAAGAGACCCTGTCGGTCTGGTACCCAGCTGCAGGCAGGCTGAGCTTGAATCCGAACAATGGAAAGCTCAATATATGGTGCAATAATGGTGGTGCAGTTCTAGTTGAGGCGGCGACCCAAGTTACAATCTCAGAGCTGGGAGATCTCTCTCAGTACAATGAGTTCTTTGAGAATCTTGTTTTCAAGCCTGTTGTCAATGGGAATCTCTCAGAGATGCCTCTGGTTGTTGCTCAGGTTAGAATATTTTCTTGAATTTAATGGGAAAGAAAAAGGATAGAAGAATTATGTATGGTTCTGTTTGTTTCCATAGAGAATCATCATATTTTGCAAGACATTCTTTTTTAGTTCACAAGAAATTTTCTTCCATATATATATAGCAAAATTCACTTCTTCTTTCTCCCCCTCTTCAAAACTACTAGCATAGAATTGATCAGACCAACCCGCAAGGGTAGCCTAGTTGGTTGAGGCCAAGGGACTTGGGGCCTAGGAGTATGCTCCTCTCTAGGTCTCAGGTTCGAATCCCACTCCTTGCTGTGCTCCTGGCGGGCCACTGGAGGTTTGCCCGGTCGTTAACTTCAGGGCCCCGAGATTAGTCGAGGTGCGCGTAAGCTGGCCCGGACACTCGGTTATCAAAAAATAGAATTGATCAGACCCTTTTAGATAAACTGCCTTCTGATCATTCACCACTAACTCATCTACTAAAAGTTTAAATTGTTATAGCTCGGATAACTTTATTATTTATATCTTCTATACATGCAATAGATGTTTCCATAACATGGAGATGTGATATGTTGATGTTGTCATGTGTTTTTGTTGTGCTCAACTTACTTTTCAACAGTTTCTAAATTAGGATTTTCAATTTCATAGAGAAATTTGTCTTATTTCACAGAAACATTTCATTTGATTCAGAAAAATTTGCTCGACTCAAGGGTTACCTATAGTTAAAATTTGAAATTTCTGTACATTTTTTGTGAAAAAATTTTCATCATATTCAAATGCTTGCAACGAAATATATTTTCTTTTTCCTTTCTTTTCTTTCACTTTCTACCATTTAAAAAAAAAAAAAAGAAAAAAAGACACAATATTGTATTGTGTGTATCATGCCTTTTTTTTTTTTTTTTGTCTACAATATTGTGTTTCACAGCACTAGATCATTTATACCTAAAATTCTTGGTACGATGTACCCAATGATAATGCCATGAAATTCTTGAATTTTAAGATTTTCTCCATACATATGTGCTTGAGAAGCTCTTACCATTTAATAACATATGGAGCCAAAAATGGAAAATATGGAGTAACTAGTAGTCCATCTGTTATGATCTTCTTTTTCATGAAATGGTGTTTAGATCACAAGATTTGGTTGTGGAGGCTACTCTTTGGGTATAGGCACAAGCCACTCTTTGTTTGATGGACCAGCAGCATATGATTTCTTATGTGAATGGGCCTCTCAATCTAACATGAAAATGAAAGCAAACCAAGCTCTTGAATTGCATAAACCAGTGCATGAAAGAGGGAGATTGTTAATGGCTAGTAATCATCAAGCCCCAATAGAAGAAACTAAAAAACCGAATCCAACAATAAGGGTTGCCGCCATAGATCATCTATATCAGTTGATAAAAGAGGCGGCTCGTGATCATGGTCAGAGTGATCATGAAAATTATGTTCTTACAACTTTTCATCTAAGTGGTGCAATGATACAAAATTTGAAGCAGAATGTCTTTGGTGACAAGAGAGGAAGGTTTTCTTCCTTTGAGGTTGTTGCAGCTCATCTTTGGAAGGTATAATTTCTCAACTGTTTTAACTTTCTCTCTTGTTCGTTTATTTTTCTCACACAATAACCGAGTTCAGTTTGATACCTATTTCATGTGGTATGGTAGATCTCTAACCTGCTAACATATAAAACTTATCTCTCTCTCTCTCTCTCTCGCTCTCTCACACACTTAGGTTTTGGGATTTTACATGACATTATCGGTGTAATCATATTGAGAGTATCAATTAATATATTGAGAATCGAGTGATGCAATTGTGAATATTTTAAAATAACAATAATAAAAAATTTTGTAAAAAATGAACTGGTCATATCAATTGTAAATAGTCTATATTGGTTGTGAATTGAGTCATAAATTGACTACAAACCAATACGTATCAAGAGCTGGTCAATATATATCAATTTTCATTCTCAGCAATTTGGGTTATATTAGGATTGAAAGGTTAAAAAATAACCATTTTGTTTGGTTGGTTTTGGAGTTCTTAAAAATAAATTTTAAATTCTCAATTCATACTTCATATTTTCTTGTTGAATTTTGTTAATATTTTAATTTTTAATAAAAATTACTTTTTAAATTTACTTAATCTAAATACACTTTAAAAGTATAAAATTTGTAAAAAAAAAATTTTAATTTTACAAAATATAAAAAAATACAAAAAATTAATATATTTTCGTATCTTTTTTGTATTTATTGAATTATTTTTACATTTTTTCATTAATATTTTACTTTAAAAATATATTTAAATTAGGTGCATCAAAAAAATTGGTTAAAATATTATTTTAAAAAAAAGTTCACAAAAAACAAAAATTTCAAAAACTATTTTTGAAAACTCAACATCAAACAGATAATAATATTAATTTTGCCATTTAATTTTTTATGCTATGTCAATTTAATTTAACTAATAATGTCTGTTGAAAAATTTAACAAAAACTAAGAACAAAATGATCTATTAAAAAGGTTGTGAACCATATTTAGGCATTAACCCGTCAAGGGAGCTTCCATTTGCCCACTATCTCTTTTCTTTACATCATGTTTTCGTTCAAATTCAACTAATTAATTGTTCAAATATTAACTACCGAACATAAATTAATTGTTTGAATATCAATACCGAACTGAGTTTTCGTTTGGTAGTTAGGCCTTGTTTGTTATCCCTTAAAAAAGTCAAAAAGTCACTATCCTATTTAAGTCACATTATCTTATTTAAATCATATCATCTCTCTACCACATTACTTCAAACCCAACCTATACCCAATCCATATTTCATAAAAAGTTAAAAAGTGCACTTATTTAGAATATCCCCAAAACCCCTTTTTTTTTATCAGCAAAGAAAAATTTCATCCCCAAAACCCCTTAATATCTAAATCATAAATTTTCGTTCAATGGTTGACATCCAAACACAAAAGTGGTGTGAATTAAGAAGTTTTGCAGCGTGTAAATAAAAGCTCACCCCACTCAATCACTTTAAGGGGAGAAATTGGACTATTTTGTCTCTTGATTTCAATCTAATTTTTAAAGGGCATTAATAATTAGACTGTATTGACAAAATGTAAAAAATTCAATGAGCCCCGTTTTGGAAGAAACTTTTTGGTTAAAATAGCCAAAACATTATATAGAAGTTTTTTTTTGTTTTTTAAAGGTAAAATACGAATACAACCCCTGAGATTTGCTTAAAATACGATTTGCTCCTTATGGTTCTAGAAATTACATTGCCTTCAAGTTTTTAATTTCATAATAAATGGCTCATTTTATTAATAAATCATCAAATTAATCAACAGTTTTAATGATATCAGAAATTTATTTCAATTAATAATTCCAGTTATTTTATCATTGTATATATAGAAGAGCAGTTAATAATTTCATTTTTTTAGTTAATTCTATTAAATAAAAAATCTTGATAATGGGCCGTTTGTAATTTTCTAAATCATTGGAAGTAATTTATATTTTAAACAAATTTCAAAAATGTATTTGTAATTTACCCAAAAAAGAAGTCAAAACGTCACATCTGACACATCAATCAATTATTTTTTCTCTCAGAACCATCTATTCAACTAAAAAAATATTTCAAATACACTAACTTTTTTCACCTCATAAAAAAGTTAAAGAATCACTAAAAAAAACCAAATTCCCAAATGGGCTCTAAGTTCGGGCCATTATGAACACCCGCATTCAATCCAATCAGTTGGTTGTGTGTAAATTAGGATTGTAAACGAGCCTAGTCAAACTTTGCAAGGCTAGAACTTTGCTCAATACTAATTCAGTTTGAGTTCGGATTGTTAATATTAATCAAGCTTCAGCTCAACTTGAAACTTGATAATAAAATTTTTGCTATTATTTATATTATTTAAATATATAAATTATATATTTATCTTATTATTTAAATAAATTATAAACGACCCAGCTTATTTGAGTTTGCACTCAGCTCGTTTATTAAATAAGCCTAAAAGTCTGACTTAAGTTCGTTTATTTATTTAACAATTGGGTTAAAAATGAGTTGAGTCGAGCCGATTAATAGGT
Organism: Camellia granthamiana; assembly: GCA_036172215.1. Lineage (NCBI taxonomy): Eukaryota > Viridiplantae > Streptophyta > Magnoliopsida > Ericales > Theaceae > Camellia > Camellia granthamiana. Next base: position 48,481,691 of record CM069913.1, on the reverse strand, counting down.
TGTTCAAGTTTATCTTGTTTACATAATAAGTCGATTTGGAACGAGTTTTTAACTAGTTGAACACATGTTGAGCTCAAGTAGCTTGATTTTTTATAGTACATATAAACTTATTGAACTAAGTAGGAGGTTATTGAAACTTGATTTGAAAACTTAACGAGTTTAAAATTGTATTTAAGTTCGGCTTATTTACGTAACAAATTAATCTCGAATGAGTTTTAAACAAACCGACCACATGAGTGCAACTGGAGTAACTTGGTTTGTTTAACACTCCTAATTAACAAATTGAGCCACCCTTACCAAGCCGAGCGGAGCTTACGAGCAATTCATTTGCAATGCTAGTGTAAATATATGTTTTTTTTATTATTATTATTGATATAAAAAAAAAAAAAAAGAGAATTTATTGATGAAAATCAAATATATGTTGTTATATGCATATGTTGAATCATATATAGCTGTTGTTGGATATCAGGCAAGGACAAAGGCTCTAGGACTGAACAAAGACAGAGCAGTGTGCTTGCAATTTGCAGTGGACACAAGGAACAAAATGGTTCCACCACTCCCAAAAGGTTTCAGTGGCAATGCCTATGTGCTTGCCTCTGTTGCTTCCACAGTTGGAGAACTAGAAGAACAAAGCCATGAAACAGTAGCTGAGAAGATCAAGGAAGCGAAGAACTCAGTCACCGACGACTACATCAATGCGTATATTGAGGCACTCGAAGGAGGAGGAGGAGGACAGGCTACTCTCCCTCCATTGAAGGAACTCACACTTATTTCTGATTGGAGAAGAGTTCCATTTCACAAGATTGATTTTCTTGGTGGCTGTGAAGAAGATTATGAAGTTGGTTATGCAACCCCTTTGGTTCCTCCACTCCCACAGGTTGCTTACTTGATGGAGAATCCTCATGAAACTAGTGGCATTGATGTGAGGATTGGTTTGATCCCAACAATGCAAACTGTTTTCTCAAATTACTTTCTCGGGAATATTGTGCAATAGACTCAAATAATGTCATTTGAATGTCTCTCTTTTTAACACTGCTATTATGGGTTTTATGTTATAGGTGGTATATGGGAATGTGGTTAATTAGATAATAATTTTCAATTATTAATATTACAATGAGATTTCTCAGTTAGTTTCCCCCCCCCCCCCCCCCCCCCCCCCTCTTTTTTAAATGCCATTATAGGAAAAAAATAGGAAATGTTGGGGCAGAATGAGTAGTTTAAGAGGGGGTACAAATCCTTTGTCCCAAATCCCCTCCCTCTGTCCAAATGCATTCCTAAGTATAGAATTTTATTTTGAAATTTTTATGTCTCGAGATTTTTATACGATTCAATGATTCATAATGTATTGAAACAGAAGAATAGATAATCATTCATCAATAATAATTAAGTGAATGGCACTCATCATCCATCAAAACATCTCTCCATTTTTTATGGAGAGAACCTTCCATTCACTAGACAACCTATTTTCAATTGAAACTTTTTTCAAATAAACTAAAAAGAAAGGGTTAGCAACATCATTAAGTCCTTAATGCATTGTGGGGCAATTACTTAGATATGAAGAAAAGGAGTACTTATGATATGCTTGAATCTAAAAATTAATCAAGGAAAGGAGGTAGATAATCAAATGAAAAATGATTTTTTTGAAAAATACTTAATTCATTTTTTTCTTCTTCTTGTTTTTCATCCCAATGCAACAAAAGCAAATATAGTCCCTCCCATTTTATTTTATTTTCGCTTTTCTTTCTTTTTCCTTTTAACCAATAGAAGTTCCAAACGTAGCCTCGTTTAAAGGATTTACTTGCTAATCACTATAAAAAATAATAAATAAATAAAAGGCAGAAATAAATTAAAAAATAATTGAACTATAAGGTCTCTGTTGTGAATTTTTAAAGAACCTAGATACAATAGGATGAGACTAATTACAATAGCTAACAGAGTTGTTCTCAAAACCTAGATGCTCTAAGTTCACTTGAACTACAAGGTTTTTTTGGTTAATTTTTATGACCAAGTTCAAGCACAACAGGTTTTCTCATTAATTTGGTAGGTGAAAACAAGATTGACTTACTGAATAATGTATTGTGTAAAGCATGGTGGACTAGTCCAATTCCTATGCACCTACAAGGAAGCACCCAAGAAACAAACTACTGATTAAGTTATTCAGAATAATTTGACAAAATCAAGGATTGAATGGTACTCCATTTTGATTTAAGATTCACTTAGCAAACAGACATTTATTAGGGAATGTTTACAAATCAATGTTTCCTTGTCTGTCAAAATTTCCGTATACAAAGTGTTTTGTAATTATTTGAACTATAAATGAATTAAGCTACTTTAGCTTAACTTGTATTTGCTTGTTAAAAATTTGTTTAAAATCGACTCATTATATAAATAAGTTAAGCTTGAATACAATTTGAAAGTCATTAAATTTTGATTCAAAGGGAACAAACTACTAATCAGTTCGACTCAATTACACGCAGAAATTAAGTTATTAAAGTTCGACTCATGATTAGTATAATTAAACTCGTTTGAGATCAACTCCAAAGGTAAACAAGTTGAACTTGAATGTATTTTCAAGCTTGTTAAGTTTTCAAGTTCAACTTAAACAACTTACTAATCAACTGAACTTAGTTCAATTATAGCCCTTAATCATGATAATTTGAGATCAAATCATTGGACAAATTAAAATAAAAATCAAGGAGTGGGAGAGAGAAGGGTCGAAAATAGTCGAGTTCTAGTAGTGAATTACATGAATTATCGCAAGAAGTGGGACATGGCAAAATAACAATTATATACTATGAAAAACAAATGATAAAGTAGGAGTACTACTAAATCAAACCAAAAAAACCAAATCAATGGTCAAGCTAAAAAGAAAAGGAGTCAGAAAGAGATCAACAATGTCCCCAAGCATTTGAAGCTGCAAACAAATCAAAATCAAAAGTTACAAAACACCAGTTAGTTGAAAGATTCTAAAACATAAAAAGCTTATTAATGACACTTTGTAGATGTCAAAGTCTAAGCAGTATAAAGTTAGATTTTAGATTTTGGTACCTTCTCTTGAGATGGTCCAGTCCTTGTCCTGGCCAAGAGCCCAAAAAACGTATCCACCTAAGCTCCGGGCCAGTGCAAATCGGACCTTCAACTTCACGGATCTGACATCATCATATCCGACCCATGACCCACCAGCATAAGAATAGAAACAACTACTCTGTTCGTCAAACTTGACAGTTGCATTATTTTCAGTGTTAAAATCCAGAATTTGAGAATAAACCAATACCCCACCTCCTGGACCTGGCCCAACTGCAGGTGCTCCAATTCCATTCACTTTCGGGTCTTGGAGCGTCCATGTTCGACCATATAATGGTAGGCCCATAACTAGCTTTTTGGGAGGTACACCAACTTGGATCCATGATTGAATTCTAAAGGTAGTGCTAATATTACTATTCGGGTCAAATAGGGCTGAATGCTCACCCGTGACCGGTTCCCATGACCCGTGGTAATCGAAGCACATTGGACTAACCCAATCCACATATTTACGTATAGTGTTTCCCGGGTATGTTCGGGCCTTGCCCAATAGGGTGATCTTTGAAGCATAATAAACTGCTGAGGTTAGAAGAAGGCGAGTTTTTTTAGTGGCCTTTGCTTCCTTTTTTAAGGTCTTTCGCCATTGCTTGTATAGTAAAGCAAGGTGAAACATGTCAGTATGATTTTCTGGGAACTCCCAATCTAGGTCAACGCCATCAAACCCATATTTTCGAGCTACTTCAATAGTGGAATTAATGAAAATAGCACGGGTCGACTCGTTGCTAGCCATTTTAGAAAACACAATTGGGTCATTACCACCTCCTCCTATGGATAGTAGAGTTTTGACTGGTGGGTTCCGGCCACGAAGCGCACCCGTGAACTCTGGGAGCTTTTCTTGGTCAAATGTTGTAATATTGAGCTTGTAAGTGGCGGGTTCAGGTAAGAGGAAGGCATAGTAGATGTGGGTGAAGTACAATGTGTCGATGGAAGATGCAGGAAATCCATTGCCCGATGGCCAATAAGCAGCTTTGATTCCCCGGGGCAGAGGAAAGGGATAAAATGGATACGGGTTTGGTGACAAATAGCCTAGTGATTTAGGGGCCGGTATTGCTGGAGAGATTGAATCACAATCCATGATGGTTATACAAAAGAGTGCAAGAACTATTAGTGATGTCAATTTTTTGATAGCCATGGATGGGATTGTGAGCTGTGAGAATGCTATGACTTTGGTTCAATTTGACATTTACATGACACACACACACACATATGTAGAATGCATAATCTTTGGTTGCATCAACATTCTATGTTGTTTTTGGATGGTTGTGTTCATGGTCTATTGGGTTTGGATTGAGCAGGACAGCATAGTTTCAATAGTTTCAAACTAATAAAAAAAACATGTTCACTATCTAAAAAAAAAAAATTTGTTCAAAAATATATATATTAAAAAATCTAATCAAATAAAACAATAAACAAACTGCCTCTTGTTCAGAAAAGCTCTTTTAAATATAGCCAAGAGATACCAAACAGTTTCTAGGTGTCACAGTATTTTGTTTTGGATGCTTCTCAAAAAAAACTTTGGATTCATAGTAAGCACAACTCATAATTTAGTCATTTTGTTTTGTTAGGTTTGTTTTCTCAAAGATTCAATTATTGCAATTGTTGTTGTTCAAAAAAATAAAACTTATTGCAATTGAAAAAGTTGAGACAGGAGTCAACTAAAGTGGAATTAATTTGTTGTGTATACAAAAACCATCTTTCAATCTAGAAAATGCCAAAGTTAATTGACAAAAAGTGGAAATGGTTCTTACAAGAAGTTTATGTATTTTTGTTTTTATTTTTTTGGTCAACTACTACCACTCCCTGCATCCCTTTATCCTATCTCCATCACCCTTAGCCCCTCTCTTCCCTTCTTGTGCTATTTGTAGAGGTGAGGCATAGGGATTTCAAAGGTAAATGAGGGGGCTATGGGGTGGCGAGATTGGACAACAGTTGAGGGAGTGTTGTGGTGGTAAGGAAGGAGTGGGGGTGACGATTAGAGGTGGTGATTGTGGAGGTCAGAGATAGAGGATGTGGTGATTGGATGTGTATGTACGGAGTTAAGATTTGAAAGGTAAATAGTGTAGAACAAAAAAAAAAAAAAGGAAGAAGAAGGAGAAGAAAGGAGATTGGGGATGATGGCATGTTTGAAAATATATGAATGTAAAGAGATAAAATGATAGTTTCAAATTTTTTAAAGGAAAACTTGGTAAAATCTCATAACTTGAGTTCTACATATCTATTTTTGACAAAAGTGATATTTATAGATTTGTCTTTTCGAGATATTTTAAATAAGATTACTATTGAATGTAAAATTTAAAAAAACAATAATAAATTAATTTTTCAGTTAATCAAAATAGCAAAACAATATTTTTTTAGAGCGTGAAACCGCTTTTGCCAATTTTGTATGGATAGATCTCAAATATATATATATATATATATATCTATATATATGGAATAAAAAAAATCATCCAAAATGGACTATTGAACCCAAACTTATGACTTATCGAAATTTTAACATCATAAACGATTTGAACATATAGTTAATTTACTTCCTGTATATATCTATCTATCCAAATTAGTTGAACTTATCAGTTCAAATAATGTCCCAATATTACAATGTATGTGTTTAAATTATTTTAAACTATATGTCCCAAGTAAATGCATAGTATATATCTATCTGTTCAAATTATTTAAACCTATTTATTCAAATTATGTCCCAATATTTTTAATCTGCCTGTTCAAATTATTTTAAACTATGTGTCCCAAGTAAATGGCTATCCAAATAATTTTGACATATTTGTGTAAATTATTTTAATCTATTTGTCCAAATTATCTAAATTATTTTAATCGTGTTCAAATTATTTTAATCTAGCTATCCTACTATTTTTGCTGATTAAGGGTGTAGGGGGGAAAAAAAAAAAAAGAGTAAATTAGGGATGATAGTATATGTTTAAAAATATATGAATGCAAAGAGATAAATTGATAATTTAAAATTTTTTAAAAGGTGTAATGAGAAAATGTGTAAAGAAATAAAATTTATGGGGAAAGGGACACACATTTTTTTTTTTTTTGTGGCTAATAGTCTTGCAAACTCCTAAGCAATCTCAAGACTCTACCAAATTCTCTTCTTAAAATTTTCTCTAAAGTTTCTCAAACTTAAAAGAGAGGATTATCAGGCACTCCAAACTTGTGCCAATCCTTTTAAGTTACAAATACAAATTTGGTCTCTCTTTTCAAAGAGATCATTTCAAGACTCGTTCGAAATCAAGCCGTTCAAGTCCTCGATCAAGCCTCTTTTCTCCAAGTTTCTCCTTTAAAAGACTTGAAGAAATTCATCAACTTGCCTAGTTCAACAACAAGCTTCTACAACCGTTAGATTGCAACCTATTTCAGAGATCGAATTAGAAGATCCACTCTTTTGTAATAGAGCAAACTACAAAGGATTGTACTCATTTATTATAATCAAATAAAATTAATTATTTGTACATTAATTTCGTGTCTTAATTACAGGATACAAAATTTGTGTTTACAAATTTTGGCATACCCAGTGGAATCTCTTTGCTTCTCATCTCTTTCTCCTAAATCATTTTCCCAAAGCCTTGTTTGATCAAGCATAATGGCTTCAAAGAAAGTTCAAACTGCTTCAATTAATAAGAACGCCTGCAAGAATGTTGTTGTCACGACCAGCAACAACATCACTTTTACGGGTCTAATCACCCGTAGCAAGACCAACGTTACTATTTCTCTTGCCATTCATGGGGTCATGCTAACCGCCAATGCAACAAAGCAAGCGCAAGGCAAGTCTCACAAATCTATCACGGTATTCACGTCTAGGGCTAAGCAAAAGGAAGTGAGGGAATAGAAGAAGCCCACTTCTGTCTCAAAGGATTCTCTACCAGAAGGTTTTCCCCCACACCCAACAACCATAGCTTTTGATGCAAACTCAAGTGCAGGCTCACACTCAGGATCATCTCCCAGTAGTCTTCAACGCTCAATTTCATCGAATCACTCAGATTTCTCTTGCTCGGTGGCTATGCAAGTCATGACCACTGGCACCACTTCAGTGGAAAAACAATTGGCAACCATGGCTCGTGCCATTGACAAGCTCACAAAAATCGTGGAAGAGAAAGATCTTCAGATTGTCACCTTGATGAACAAGTTAGAAGCACAAAATGTTGACAAGGCAAGTCAAGACAATTCTCATCAACCTGGCTTTACACCACAAGCCATGTTTGTTGAGAAGGTGAACCCTACATCTAAGTCTAAGCAAGTTGTTGGTGAGGAAACTTGTCATACATCTATTGTAAGGCAAGCGATTGGTACAAGTAGTCAACCAACATATATTGTTTCTTTGTCTCTTCATCAACTCCAAGACATGATTACAAATACCATCCAAGCACAATACGGCGGGTCCCCGCAAAGCGTTTTCATATACTCCAAGCCTTATACAAAGAGAATAGACATTCTTAGAATGCCTAGTGGATACCAACCTCTCAAGTTCCAGTAGTTCGATGGAAAAGGTAATCCTAAACAACATGTCACTCACTTTGTTGAAACTTGCAACAATGTCGGGACAGACGAAGATCTACTTGTCGAACAATTTGTTCGGTCACTCAAAGGAAATGCCTTTGATTGGAACACTGATTTAGAGGCCGAGTCAATCAACAATTAGGAGCAAATGGAACATGAATTCCTTAATCATTTCTATAGCACCAGTCGTATGGTAAGCATGATAGAATTAACCAGTACCAAGTAATAGAAGGACGAGCCTGTGGTAGACTACATCAACTGTTGGCATTCTCTAAGTCTAGATTGCAAAGACTGCCTCTCTGAGATCTCAGCTATGGAGATGTGCATGCATTCGAGCCTCCTTTACATCCTTCAAGGGATAAAACCACGAACATTTGAGGAGTTAGCTACATGTTCACATGACATGGAAATTAGCATAGCCAACCATGGTGGGAAAGACCTTCCCATTCCTAAACAAAGGAAAGATAATACAAAAGTGAAAAAGGGACGCAAGCCTTCCAAAGGTACCACCAAAGAAGCAATGGCAGTAACCACAACTCCAATCAAGATTTCAACGAAAGACAAGAAGAAAGAAGAAAGGAGAAAGGAAGGAAACACATCCATCTCTGAAAGAACTACAAGAAAAGAAGTATCTCTCTCTTGACTCTGACGTACTAGGGTTGTAAGAAGATTTACTTGAAAAGAAAGTCTTTCAACTCCCTGAGTGCAAATGCCCTGAAGAAATAGGTCATATGAAGGATTCAAAGTACTACCACTATCATCAGATAACTAGTTATCCTACTGAAAAATGCTTCGTGTTAAAGGAATTGCTCGTGGACTTGGCCAGGAAGAACAAAATCCTCTTGAAAATTAATGAATCAGCAAAATCCAACCATGCGACAGTTATTGTAGGACCTCCAAATTCTCTATCTTCAAAATCCAAGACAAAAATGTCACAATCTACAATCTCAACAGTGAAAGAAATTCCCAAAATCATACAGCTTGGTTCACTTGAACCTATCATTATTCAAGTTTCAAATCAAGACAAGCATGCCCATGATGGTTTTGAAGAAGTCTTAATTGTTGGAGAATATGAAAATTGGACTATCATGACACGAAAGAAGTCACGAAGAAGTAAGTCCAAGACTCAACCTTTTTCACTCAAGAAAGTAGAAGGAAAGAAGAACTCTCATCGACATTCTAAGAAAAAGGTGATGGACAAAAAGAAGAATGAAAAGAAGATGCAACAAGTAGACAAACTTCCTGAAGAAAACTAGCATACCCCAATCATCCTGCGAGACTTTTATCCCATTTGGTATTTTGGAGATGACTTGTTTGAGGTGGTTTACATTGTTTCAACCATTAAAGGAGATGTAGAACAAGTTCGCCCCATTAAGGTGACGCCAAATAAAGAGGAAATTGATGTCCTGACAACCTTGAAAGAACTACCCCCACACTTCAGTTTGCGTGAAGCGTCTCAACTCCCTCTGTACAACTTGCACTTGTTCGAGTGTTAGAAGATCCTAGAAAATATGAGTTTGTCGTTAATGAGCTAGACTATCCCAAGGTGAACTCCATCACTTCTGTTCCTTGTTGCACAATAATCACATTCACTGATGAAAACCTTCAACTAGGTTAAAAGCCACACAATCGCCCATTGTTTGTCTCTGGCTTTATTAGTGAACAAAAAGTTAATTGCATCCTTGTTGATGGAGGCTCAACGGTAAATATCATGCCAAAGTTCACTATGATGAAACTCAGAATCCCAATTGACGAGTTAGCTCGAAGTTGTCTGGTTATTCAAGGTTTCAACAAAGGGGGGCAACGCACGATTGGTATGATTCGTTTGAACCTCACCATTGGAGAACTCACGTCCAATACTTTATTTCACGTCATAGATGCAAGAATGTCCTACAATTTGTTGCTTGGGTGACCTTGGATCCATGGAAATGATGTAGTTGCGTTAACTCTCCATTAATGTTTTAAATTTGACCAAGGTGAAATAAAGATAGTGCTAGCAAATGACAAGCCATTTATAGAAACTGAGACTCACTTCGCTAATGCAACATTATATTTGGATTCCAATAAGATACCTGAAGTTATCCCAACTGAAATCCCTTTTGCAAGAAAAGAGAAAATGAATGAAGACAAGTAGGTTGTGTTTGACTTCTCAAGAGAAGACGCATCAAGTAACAAAAAAGCACCTAAGGTTGCGTCACCACAAAAACAGTCTTTATCCTCAAAAGGCCATGTAATGACAAAAGCCTTCAAGTATGTACCGAAGTCTCAACGAAAATGACAGTTGTCGTTTGAAGAAGTCACGGTATCCGCAAAAGTTAGAGGTGACCTTCCTTACAATAAAAGAAGACCTACAGATACTAAAAGCAAATGCAACAATACCAATTCCACAGGTGGAATTGTCAAGCCTAATTAAACCTCCACTAAAGGGATTTGTTAGGCTTGCACAAAATTCTATTGAACACGGCTCCTTACCTGAAAGACGAATGGAAGGGTTTGATCTATAAGCTCACAAGCTTCTACCCAAGTCAGGTTATGACTTTGCTAATCCCTCATCACTGGAAGAGTTAAGTCTTGAACTTACAAGTGAGAAAGTTCATGGTCTCAATGAAACTCAGAAAAAGTTAAGGCAATAGGGGTATAGGGTAAGCCCTCCAAAGATTGAAGTCGAATTCAAGCCAATTGAACCCATTCGTATCTCTGCTAAGAGAAAAGGAAAAAATAAAGACGTATAACATATCACTGTAGAAGAACTGAATAAAGACAAAAGTCCGAGCCCAACTCCTCAAGTCTCAGTGTTTGACCGCATTAAAGCTCCTGCACCTCGAACCTCAGTTTTTAATAGGTTGAGCACTGTTGATAAGACAGATGAAAGTACAACTTCTCAACCTTTAGTTTTTAATAGATTAGGCACTACTAAGGAAGGAGATGAAAAACAAACTTCCTGGTCACGAAAGTTCATTTTTACTCGACTTGGCGATATGAATACATCACCTAGAAAAGGCAAGAAAAAGAGAAGCACAACAACAATTGAGTTGAATTCTACAAAGGAGGATGATGAGACTCAAAGTTTGATTCTTTCTCGCATGAAACGCATGACGTCTGTAGACACCCCATTTTTGACCGACCTTAAGACTCAGACGTCACCGATTGAGCGCTCGGTGATGTTGCATATTGTGCTCGTTCAGAAGTCTCAGAGTCGCGGCCGTGAGCCCTGCCTCCGGACTTCCGAACCCTCTTCTGTGCCTTGTCTCGGTTTGCGAACCAGACTCGGTTTTCCCTGTTTTCTTTCCTGAGGGAAGGGAGAGGTCCCGTAGACTATCTCTCAGTGGCCGTGGGCTACATTTCGTGGTCGTAGGCCATTTTGCCCATTTCGGAGCCCGGTTCCCGGCTTTCGGAGCCGTCAGGCCGTGTGCCTCGGTTCGGGACCACCCGACCGTCTCCGATTCCTCCGGTTTTTGGCATGCATCTCATTTACTCCCTTTCAAGGGACACTGGGGTCTTAGATACCCACTTCGTGGCCAAACACCACTTTCGGTGCTTAACAGCCGGTTTTCGGGACCCCGAACTGCGTGTTTTGGCCCCCGAGCATTCGTTTTGCATCGGTTTTTGTTCATTTTTGGCAGGTACCTCTGTTTTATCACCAGGAAGGTCACTGGAAGGTGGGAGGCCAGTAATTGTCTCAGCGACCAGTTATGCTCCTCCGGCGCCCCCCGGCGCCCGTTTTTCTCACTTCCGGGCTAATGTTGAACACCCTAGGGCCATTTTCTTCAAGCCAAAACCACATATTTGTGTTGTACACACATGGGAGGACCCTAAAAGTACATGGCCGGCCAGTAATGCTGATTGACCCTTTTGAACCTCTCCTAAAAGTGGTTTGTTGTTTCTCCTGTTTCAGAGTTGCCAATTTCCAACCACAGGGTCTTGTTGTACACACATGGGAGGACACCTTTCTTTGGTGGCCGGCCAGAAATTTTGTTGGACCATTTTGCCCCTTGGCCGGCCGGCCATAGGGGGTGGCCGGCCGGCCACTTGCAGTAAAAATGGCAGGCCGGCCATGATCCTTGGGAGGTGTGCATTGCAGCTGTATAGCTTTTTCCCCCAAAATATCTGATTTCGGGGGACCTTTTGTAGGCAAGGGAACTTAATCCCTTAGGACTACACACTTTGACACATTTTTTCTCTCCATCCTTGCATGCACAATAGCAGCTCTCTCTCCCCTCAAGAGTTAGAAGGCTTGGCTCAAGCTCATACACACATATATCTCCATATCTCTCTCATTTTCTCAAGTTCCAACTCCATTTCCTCACTACCATCAAGCACCACTACCACTACTCCACCACAGCAGCAAGGAGAGGCTTTTCAGAGGCTTAGAAGCAACATTCCTCAAGCCAAGAGGTAGGAAAGGAAGAGGTCTTCAAGAGTAAGTCTCCATTTCCCTCTTTTGTAGCACTTTCTTGCCTCATTTCTCAAGCCTATTTTCTCACTGTTTTGGGCTCCGACCCTAACTGAAAGGGTCATTATTTTGAGCTATTCTTCATGTTTGTTTAAGGGCTCAACCCTGTTTGAGCCCTCCATTTGGTACTTACTTCAATACCATCTTGTATGCCATCATTTTTGCATGAAATATTTGGCCTATGTGTGATCTGTTTTCTAGCACAATGTAAACTGTGAGTAGGCCTATTTTGAGCCCCTCTTCAACATTGAAGAAGGGCTCAACCCTGTTTGGCCTCTCTATCATGCACTTGCTTCATAACCTCTCACATTTACTGTAAATTTGCATGATTTTTTTGGCCTACATGTGATCTGTTTTGGAGTATGTCATGAACTGTGAGTAGGCTTATTTTGGGTCCCTCTACAACATTGTAGAAGGGATCAACTTTGTTGGGGGTCTCCATGTTATACTTGTCATTATACCCCTCTTTGACCCCCATTTTTGCATGCTTTGTTAAGCCTATCTAGATTCTGTTTTCGGCCATCATCAGGTCTGGAAAGAGTCATATTTTGATCTTCTTGACATATTTCATGAAGGGTATTTTCTGGTTTGATGAATGTTTGGGGTACCTCATGTTATAGCCTATAGTATCCTAGTTCTTGCATGGCATTCTTAGCATGTTTGCATACTTTTTTGGGGTTGTCATCTACTGTAAATGTGCATATTTTTGGCCCCTCTTCAGTGTTATAGAAGGGCATTTTTCTGTTTGGGCTTTGCATTTACCATCTACTTCAATACCCCTCTCTTGGCCCCTATTTTTGTGTACCACTGTTGCCCTATCTATGATTGCTGTTTGGCCTTGTTTTCTACTGAAAAAATGCTTGTATTGGGGCTTCCTTGCTACTGTATTTTCATTCCATGTCCATATTGTGCATGCATTGCATAGCTATAGGCCATTTCGGGTGCCTAATTTCGCATTTCGGGGCCATTTCATGCATCGGGTGTACTTTCGCCTCATTTCGGGACTGTTTTGCATCATTTGTGAGTGCTGAAATTTATTTGCATGTTTGCATATCACTTCCATGCCATTTCATGCCTTAGGGCCATTGCCTCGGTTTGCGTGCCCGTGTGCACGCATTTCGAGGCACTTCACTTTCATCCGACGGCCTCTTATGTGAGTGTGGCTGAGGTTCATTCATGTTAGTGTAAGTCCATTTTGCATTCTTTATGTCATTTCAGCATCATCGCATTGCGTATGCCATTGCCTTGGTTTGCGTGCCCGTGTGCACGCATTTCGAGGCATCTCATTTTCATCCGACGGCCTCTTATGTGAGTGTGGCTGAGGCTCTCTCATGTTAGTGTAAGCCCATATTGCATTGCATATCTCATTTTAGTCCTGTTGCATTCCGTATGCCATTTCCTCGGTTTGCGTGCCCGTGGGCACGCATTTCGAGACATCTCATTTTAGTCTCATTGTATATCATATTTCAGGCCATTTCATGCCTTTATGTCATTGCCTCGGTTTGCGTACCCGTGTGCACGCATTTCGAGGCACTTTATTTTTCATCCGACGGCCTCTTATGTGAGTGTGGCTGAGGTCCACTCGTATTAGTGTAAGTCCAATTTGCATTGCGTATTGCCATCTCATGCTTTAGGATCATTGCCTCGGTTTGCGTGCCCGTGTGCACGCATTTCGAGGCATCTCATTTTCATAGCATTGTGTATGTTAGGATTGTATATTAGCTGCATTTCATGCATATTGCATCGTGTTCGGGATAGAAGTTAGCCCGGGCACGAGAAACGAGGTGCGTTTCGTACTCCGAGTAACGGAACGGGTCTCAATTCCCAAGTCACCGACGCTCCGGATTACCCGTGATGGAGTTAGGTTTTGTTGTAGCATTCATATGCATTCATCCTATATTGAGTTGTGCAATTCGGCTCATCGGCCATCATGCATCGATATGCGTGATTGGTGGCACGAGGATCGAGGCATGCATATATTTGTGAAATACATTGCTATGCCCTTTTCTTGCAGCAAAATGAAGAATCAGCAACTTTTCGGAGTCTGGCACGCATTTCGAGAAACATTGCAAACAGAGGCTAATTGGGGCATCCCAATGGATTTCCGCGAGAAGGCAGCCCAACATGCATCATTTCATCATCCGGAGCGGAGTCAAGGCAGCCCCCTGGCTTGCATGCCAGTTTACAGTTTTTTTTAGTTAATCTGTTAATTAATTAGGAATCTGTAATATTTTGGACTGTATTATTCTTTCATTCGGACTGTATATTTATTTGGACCCTCTGCGCGAGGGCATAATTGCAATAAGTGTGGGTGAGTGTGATGTATGTCTTCCAACCGCACGTCTTTCTTCCCTTTTATTTATCTGCTTACAATGGTTAGATATAGGGCATATTTCAATTAGCATACAGTATGATAGCATGTTTGCATTCATTCATCTGTCTTGCACGCACCGGGCTCGGCGCATCATACAAACTGCATTTGTATTTCAATTCCAAATTGAATACATGTTAGTTGTAGCATTCTATATGCCATGTTTAGAATAGCCGAGCCTGCTATAGTTGCATCTTTGCATGTGTTGCATTAGGCATTTCAGCATATTTAGGATCATGCATGATTTCTAATGAGCTTCTGTTTTGGCTTGGAGTACTCGGTAAGTTTTATGCTTTAGCATCCTTGCATACGTGTGAGTGTTGCCATGAATAGCATGCTTGCCATGAGGCTATTTGCTTATATGATATAACTGCCTGAATGCTTGTGGGTGAAGGTTGGGTTATCTGAATTGGAATAATGCATTGATTGTTTGTTTTAAGCCCACTAGATAGTGGCAACACCATGTTTTCTAAGCCCACCTGAGGGTGGCAAAATCTGCATCTTAAGCCTACCTGCGGGTAGCAAACCATCTTTCAAACAAACAAATATGAAATGTTTTGTTCCAATTCAGACGACTCAGTCTATACTTGTATGCTGTGCGCATCACATAGTAACCTAGGCTAATAACCGGAATAAGAACATACAATGTTTTCAAAATAAGATATCATGGTTAGTAGAGGCCGGTCTTTGACCGGGCGAGCGGGGGTGCTCACGAAGTGACCTTCCCCAATCGTACCCAAGTTCCCGAGCCGAGGCAACTTTGGTGATGACGGACACGTGGCCTTTGGCACCGAGTCAGGGTTTCCTAAATTTCCCATTAACAAATATTTAGGTGGCGACTCTGTATCTGGCAAAGCAGTCCATGTTTGGCACTTCTTTCAAAAAATCTGTTTTCAAAACGATTTGCCGGATTTGGCCTCTTTGGTTCGAGATTTAGAACCGTGACATTTGAGTCCTTCGAACTGTAGTGACCCAATATCGAACCAGAACGGGAGGGACTCGCACTCTCGCCCCGGGATGCGTTCGGGGACGTCTACAACGTCACTTGAAGTTAGTATTGAAGGTCCACTTAAGGTCAAAAGGCACACTATCATACTAACTAGAGAAATTAAGACTCAAGCAAAAAATAAAAGGAAAGAAGAAATTGAACATGTTACTTCTCACCATGTAATAGTTGAAGAAGATTCTAGCTCAGATTCAGAGGATAATGATCTCCAAGAAGCTCCTCCAGAACTTGAAGATGGAAGGCAATCAACTATTGACAATTTGAAAGAACTCAACATAGGAACCCTGATGAAGCTCGACCAATCTTTGTGGGAACACTCTTAATGCCTGAGGAAGAAAAGACATTTTTCGAACTACTCCTCGAATATAAAGATGTCTTCGCATGGACGTACAAGGAGATGCCCGGTTTAAGTCCAAAAGTTGTTGTCCATCACCTTGGGATCAAACATGGTATTCAACCAAAAAAAACAAGCTCATCGATACATCAGACCTGAGCATATCCTCAAAATGGAAGAAGAAGTCAACAAGTTAATCGAAGCTGGGTTCATACGTGAAGTAAAATATCCATCATGGATATCAAGCATGGTCCCTGTATTCAAGAAAAATGGACAAATTAGATAATGTGTCGACTTTCACAATTTGAACGAAGCATGTCCTAAGAATGACTTTCTGCTTTCCATTATTGAATTAATGATAAACACAACTATCGAACACGAGGTGTTATCCTTCATGGATGGGTGTTTAGGATATAACCAAGTACGGATGGCACCTAAGGATGAAGAGTTAACTGCATTTCGAACCACAAAAGGCATTTATTGTTATAAAGTGATGCCTTTCGAACTCAAGAATGCCAGTGCCACCTATCATCGTGCAATGCAAAAGATCTTCGATGACATGCTCCATAAATTTGTTGAGTGCTATGTTGACGGTTTGGTGGTCAAAACTAAGAAAATGGAAGATCACCTAGACGACCTTCGTACAGTCTTCAACTAGCTGAGAAATTATGACTTGAAGATGAATCCACTCAAACGCACATTTAGAGTCACGTTTGGAAAGTTCCTTGGCTTTATTGTTCGGCATAGAGGCATTAAGGTTGATTAATCTAAAATTGATGCTATACAAAAGATACCACCACCAAAAAACTTGAAGGAACTTAGAAGCCTCCAGGGTCATTTGGCATATATCCATAGATTCATTTCAAACTTAGCAGGTCGTTGTCAACCTTTCAGTCGATTGATGAAAAAGGAGGCTCAATTTGTTTAGGATCAAGATGTCAAAATGCTTTCGATAGTATTAAGAGATACTTGTTTCATCCACTAATATTAGGAGCTCCTATTCAAGGAAAAACCATTGATACTTTATATTGCTGCTAAAAAAGAGTCTCTTGGAGCAATATTGGCCCAAAATAACAAATAAAATAAAGAGTAAGCACTCTATAACTTGAGTCGTAGATTAACTGAAAATGAACTCAAGTACTCACCCATAGAGAAAATGTGTTTAGCTCTTGTTTTTGCTTCTCAAAAATTGAGACATTATTTCCAAGCCCATGTAGTGCATCTTATTACAAGAGCCAATCCAATAAAGTATGTCATGTCTAAGCCCATCCTCTCAGGATGCTTAGTGACATGGTCTCTCATCTTTAATGAATTTAAGATAATTTACGTGTCAAGAAAAGCGGTGAAAGGGCAAGCCCTTGCAGACTTCTTGGCCGACCATTCCATCCCTATTGATTGGGAAATTCCTGAGAAATTCCCTAATGAAGATGTATTGTTCATAGAAGTCCTACAACCTTGGATAACGTTCTTTGATGGGGTTGCAAGGAAGGAAGGGGCAGGAGCATGTGTCATTTTTGTTTCACCATAGAGGCACATTTTGCCTTACTCATTTATTCTTGGCGAGAAGTGCTCAAACAATGTTACTGAATACCAAGCCTTAATCATTGGTTTATAAATGGCAACAGAGCTAAAAATTGTTGACCTAGATGTCTATGGAGATTCTAAGTTGATAATTAATCAGCTCTGGGGGGATTATGAAGTCAAGAAAGACAACTTAGTCCCATATTTCCAATACGCAACTCATCTCATAAAAAAATTTGAGGGGGTGGTATTCGAACATGTTCTAAAAAAAGAGAATCAGATGGCTGATGCACTTGCGAATCTAATAACTACACTGGCATTGTTAGAAGGTAAACAAGTTAGTGTCCCTGTATGCCAATGATGGGTATTGCCATAATTGCTAGAATGTCGCCTTGTAGAAACAAATGCAATTTCAGTACTAGCCATTGAAGTCAACGATTGGAGAATGCCAGTTATAGACTACCTTGAACATGAGAAACTCCCTCATAATCCTCGCCATAGAATTGAAATAAGACATTGAGCTCCTCAATTTATCTACTACAAGGGAACTGTATTTCGGCGATCATTTGAAGGAATTTTTCTTCATTGCGTAGGGGATAACGAAGCTCAATAAGCCATGGAAAAAGCCCATTCCAGGATATGTGGAGCACATTAGTTTGGTTCTAAACTTCATTTTCAAGTAAAAAGGATGAATTACTATTGACCTACGATGGTTAAAGATTGCTTAGACTACTCAAGCAAGTGTCAACCTTGCCAGTTTCATGCAAACATTATCCATCAACCACCAGAACCTTTACACTCGATAATTGTTTCTTGGCCATTTGATGCATGGGGCCTAGATTTAGTTGGCCCATTGACCAAGTCTTCTGCAAGCCACTTATACATCTTGGCTGCCACAGATTACTTCTCCAAATGGGCTGAAGTCGTCTTACTTAAAGAAATCAAGAAAGAAACTATTGTTAACTTCATCAAATCCCACATTATTTATTGATATGGTGTGTCTCACTACATCATCACTGATAACGAAAAGCCTTTCTACAACAGTCTAATGGACAAACTTTGTGAAAGGGTTGGATTTAAGCAACGTAATTCTTCAATGTACAATGTACCTACCAACGGACTGGTAGAGGTGTTTAACAAAACTTTGGGCAACCTATTGAAAAAGGTAGTCACTAAATCAAAGCGGGATTGACATGAAAGAATTAGAGAAGCTCTCTGGACGTACCATATGACACATCGCATCTTAACACAAGCCACCCCATACTCCCTTGTGTATGGTTTTGAAGCAATTCTTCTTTTGGAACAACAGATTCCTTCATTGAGGATAGTTATACAAGAAGGTCGCACTGATGATGAGAATACAAAACTACGCCTTGCTGAGTTAGAAACATTGGATGAGAAAAAATAGAAGCACAACAAAAACTTGACTGTTACCAAGCTCGACTCTCCAGAGCTTTTAATAAGAAGGTAAACCTCGGTCTTTTCAAGTTGAAGAATTGGTGTTGGCTGTTCGAAGACCTATCATCATTACCCATCGAACTGGCAACAAGTTCTTGTCCAAATAGGATGGTCCATACATGGTAACTGAAGTCTACACAAACGAAGCATACAAGATTGTTGATGAAGAAGGTATAAGAGTTGGCCCAATCAATGGCAAGTTCCTAAAGCGCTATTATCCATGAGAATGTAACGCTCCTAATCGCATGAGCATAAACTGCATAATGCTCTTGGTCCATATGAAATAAAGTTGTTATAAAAAAAAATAAAATGAAAAAATTTATACTACTCCTATCCCGCATGAGTATAAACTGTGAACAGCTAATAAATCAATAAACCAAATGTTTTTTTTACAATAAGAGTATTTTTCTTCGAACTATAATATTTATTTCATAAATAAAGTGTTTGCTAGAACAATTATTTTATAATGAAGTACTTGGTTTCGAGCTACATTTCGTTAAAAAAGAAAAATAAAAAATAATAGGGTGAATTACACTAACGGTCCCTATAGTTTGGGCCTTGTGTCATTTTGGTCCCTAACTTTTAAATTGCGACACATTTGACCCTAAATTTTAAATATTGTTGCAAATAAAGACAATTGAAGATACCATTGCTTAATTTCAAGGACAAAGTTGTCAATTTGATAAAATATAAACTAATTTGATAAAAATAAATGTCAAAAAATATTTTTGAATTTTTAAAAATGATTTCAACCCACTAAAGATAAAATTATATAAAATTGATAAATTTTTTAGACATTTATTTATTTAACCAAATTAATTTTTATTATGTGTTTGGATGATGATCATGTAATGGGTGATTGTTTTTATTTTTATTAAATTAGTTTCTTTTTTTTCCAAAAGTCAAATATGGCGACAATTTTGATATCATTATTAAACCAATCCATTAAATCAAAAAATTCAAAACTAAAAACATTTCATATATTAAATATATCGATCACACATTGGAAGTCTAACAACCATCCATTACATGTTCATCATCCAAACATATAATTTGGGAAGCTGCCAAAAAGTCAAAAAGTTAAAAAGTTACTCAAAAAGTTAAAAAGTTATCACTATTCACCAAAAGTCAAAAATTACGGTTGCACAACTCCCAATCCTAATTTTCCCCTATACACTAATTTATATAATTTTTTAATACACATTTTTCCATAAAAAGTTAAAAAGTTAACCCAAACAACCATATTTTTTTCCTCAACTTTTTAGTCCAAAAAGACAAAAAGTACACTTATTTAGGACACCACAAACAACCCCTTAAAATTAATTTGGTAAATAAAATAAAATAAATGTCTAAAAGATTTATCAATTTTACGTAATTTTATCTTTAGTGGATAGAAATTATTTTAAAAATTCAAAAATATTTTTTGATGTTTATTTTTGTCAAATTAGTTTATATTTTATTAAATTAATGATTTTGCTCTTGAAATTGAGCAATGATATTTTCAATTGTCCTTATTTGAAACAAGATTCAAAATTTAATATCAAATGTGTCACAATTAAAAAGTCAAGGACCAAAGTGACACGAGTCCCAAACTATAAGGACTGTTAGTGTAATTCGTCCTAAATAATAAAATAAATCATGGCAACCACGATAAACTTTGGATCTCGCCTTGTTTAACTTTCAAGAGCTGCTCTAACTTGTTATCCTCACTTCTTATCACCTTAGCTACTTCTATTGTAGCTTGTTTTTTCTTTAAAGTGGAAATAATGGCTCACATTTGAACTACTTCAACTTCAGCAACACTAACTGTAGTCTTTAGTTGTTGTGATTGTCCATCTAAATGTTTCAACGCCTTTAACAATTATGCCTTCTTTACTGCAAGGCCACCCAAATAGGACTTCAGCAAGTGAACGTACTCAATTCCTTCATTCTCAACAGCTAGAGCATGAGTAACACGTTGACTGACATCCGCCAAACGCTGATCCTATAGCTTTGAAGTCATCCCTTGAGCAAACGCTGATTTCATAGAGATGTATGTAGTAGCATTTTGTACGTATTTCTCAACCTGGCTTTGCAACGGAGAATAGTCTATCTAAAGCTTTGAGAGCTCATCATAAAGCTCCTGGAGCTTTGGGCCCAATACTGGAACTTTTTGAATAGGAGTTTTGCTTAATAAGCCTTTAATATGGTTATCAAGTATTGAAGCTGCTGAACGGCGAGCATTAAGAATCATGCTTCTTGTATAAATGGTAGAAACCACAGAAGGTGCATCTTGACTAAATATAGGGGCAATAGGCAAGGAAGGGGTTTGGAGAATTGGAGTTAAGTCAAATGAGAGACAACTCTTATGACCAATCACTAAATCAAAGACAGAAGATCCATGAACTGATTCTTCATTATCTGAGAACTCATCAAGAAGTCTCATATCCTCATTCCCAGACGCCAAATCAAAGTCATCATTTGGCAATTGTTAAAACGAATTAAAGAAGAGTCATAAAAAAAAAATAAAAAAATAAAAAGGTAAAAGAAGGAGTAATAAATTGAAATGACAAATAATATATTTTGTCATTACTGATACAACACTAGTAGCCAATGGTTGAGAAGTGCCAGGAACGCTGATAAAAAATGACTCCACGTCATTCGTAGTAGTGGTGTTCCTTCCAACAATGCCAGTACCATATTTTCTCCCTAAGTGATGCCTATTACAATCACCATTACTATAGTTCTCGTCTGCTACTCCACCAAGAGTCCCATCAACACTTCCTCAAACCATTTCCTTGATCTTAAGATTAGAATTTTGCTTAATAATTGCATTTTTCTTCGCTTTAATCATCTCTTACTTTGGTGAAGCTAAGCGTTTATTCCTTGGGATAGAATTTTCTTTGTTAGAAAAATAGCCTACAAAAAGCTGGGACCACCACTCCAAATAAGCCTTGGTAGTGGAACGAGATGGGAAATCAAAATGCACTAGTAACCTCAATACAAAATGAGTACCATCACAAACACAAGAATCCCAATGCTAAACAATGTTCTGTAAACTACCATCCCGAAGATTAACCTTAAGTTTACCTAGGATGGCTTGAATAAAACTAAATTGCCTGCTAAACCTATGAGGACTGTATGGCTCAATAACCGTAACAGGCGAACTTTGCAAAGTCAAATAGCTCGAGCGAATGCTGATGAAGTATTTTAAATCTAAATTAGAAAGACAACCATCATCAACTAATTCCTTGGGATTGCCCTTGCTATATGCCAAATGGTGCAAGGTCATATCTTTGCATGATTTAAACAAGTCATAGGCTTATGATTCCTCAAAATGTTTGGCCATCCTTTCACCAACATATCTCATCATTCAGGGCTTCAGAGTAGAATCAATACTAAATTGTGTGTTGAAATACTCTACTAACCAAGCATAAACATAATGGACAGGGAAGATGGCATCGTACTTTCCAGGATCAGAAGAAGAAGCAATTCTATTTAGCCTTTTGTAGATGCTAGAAAGTACAGAAATGGCAAGGCTGAATGAACGACCACGAGCCATTATACTAGCAACCTTAAACACCTTAGGTCTAATCAAGTCACCATCCCCATGGGGTAGAACAAATTTGCACAATCAACAAACAAACAAGAAAAGCTGACAAATAAGTCTCACCTTTTGCCGTACCAACAATCCCCAAGTTATTGAAGACTTTGTCCTCTTGCATAGTTCGAGACCAAGTTGTGTTAATAATACCAGAAGGATTACTAGTATCCTTAGGGCGTTGAGTCTTGTTCCTTGAAGTCCGCTTGGTTGATTTATGGTACCTGACTTCCCCTTTAAACCAAAATTTATCCAGCTAGTAATCCTCAACACATTCTTCTTCGACTACTTACAAAGCCAATGGTAAATAAGGAATAAATGACCGCAACAAACAGGAAGAAGGAAATTCTTATCCCTCATATTCCCGGCTAATTCTTGGGCATTTGGCACCACTTTATCATATATTGCACCCCTAATAGGAAGTCCACCAAGCTGACGCAAATCCCATAGCGAGATAGACATTTTGCTTATGAAAGTGTGAAAGGTATTAGTGGACGGACACCAAAGCTCACAAAAGGCTCGCATAACACTATATAGTCGGTCATACAAGAATAATAAGGCATAAATTGCATCGTAAATGTCAGTCTGCTATAATACCTCATAATGTTGCCCCGGTATATCTTCCAACCACTCCAAATATCCTTTACAAAATGAAGGTTCTGCTATGGCCTTGAAAATAGTGTCCCATGTCACTTTCTGGACTTGGATGCACGCCCAAAGATAGGAAATGAGCTAAGATCCTCAATTTTCTCATGATTAGATGACTTTAATAATAAAACCCTAGAGTGTGATAGGCCTTCAACCAATTGGCATGAAGTCTCATGAGCCCATTGCGCTAAATAAAAAAAACCATCAAGCGGCTCAAACTTTAAGCCCCAAGACCAAGGAAAAGAGAGTGAATCAGAAGAGTAGTCCCCTTCTCAATAGCGTCACTAGAGTCCTCAAGAATGGTCAAGTATCCCTTCTTGAAAGTCTTGAAGTACACCATTACTGAGTGACAAAGCCAAACAATTAAAAAAAAAAAAATGCATGCATTGTGGAGAGACATATATCATATATGATCATAACGCAAGTCAAACTAATCACCTATGGTCAAATGGGTGGTGGTGGAAGTATCTACTTCACTAGCACAATATCTAGGTGACTAGCTCAATAGGCGCATTTCCCCACATGAGTCAAGTTAATCACCTATGGTCGAAAAGGTGGTGGTGGAAGTGTCTACTTCATTATCCTAATATCCAAGCAGCTAGCTCAATAGACGAATTCCCCTACATGAGTCAAACTAATCACATATGGTCGAATTGGTGGTAGCGGAAGTGTCTACTTCATTAGCTCAATATCCAAGCAGCTAGCTCAATAGGCGCATTTCCCTACATGAGTCAAACTAATCACCTATGGTCGAATGGGTGGTAGCGGAAGTGTCACGACCCAAACCCGGCCCTATGGGTTCGGCACCGTAACTGGCCAGTAATCCGTGATTACCAAAGGCCTGCTTAACAATCATACAATATAACAGAGTTCAGGGCCTGGCGGAAGCCAAAACAATAAATGAATAGTGTCCAATGAGCTGTGACAATCTGTATGCCAAAAAGTTTTTCATTCACATGTACATAAAACAGTACAGTACAATACGGCATACATATATACACATCCATAACAGTCGGTGAAAACAGGGACTTAACCCCTTGGACAGTACAGTAAACAGTAACAGTCTATACAATGGTCCCACAACAGTACAAAACAGTGAGACAGACAGGGGAAGTACAAAAGACCCCAAAGCCATAGCATGGCAACACGGAACCTCGCAGTGAGGCACATAGGCTGGCTTGACAAAACTGGGGACCAATCCCACGCTCCTAGCTCCGGTCTGGCTGTTGAGAACCTACATATATATATAAACAGTGAGCTAAAGCCCAGTGAATAACATAATGTGGAAAGGGGTTATGAATGAATGTCCTTACAGTAATGAAATCAATTCATTAAACGGTATTTCAATCTTTCAATATTTCAATCAATCAGTATTTCGATCAATCAGTATTTCAATCAATCAGTCATATGTGGTACATCCATTAGCCTATAAACAATAGGTCCAAAAGGACCGGGCCTTAACAGACCCAACAATAGTGATGGCCATCAATCAATAACAGTATGGTTCCACGAGGAAACCGACAGAGCTCTGTATCAGTCAATAACAATGGGTGCTAAGGATGCCACAATACAGTTCGAAATACAGGACATACATTCATTCAATAAACAATATTAGTTCAATAAACAGTTCAGTTCGGTATTCAAAATATAACCATTTTGAACATATCTTTACACAATCTGTTACTCACAGAGATTGGGCTATTAGCAGCTAGAGCGTGTCCCCGAGAGCCAACCCTAAACAATTAAACAATTGAACACACACTAAGTTTAACAGTTGGGGAAGTACAATGATTAACTTCCTAATATGCCTCGGTGTGTTCTACATCTAAATCCTCATTAAAATGTCTTAAACTAGGCCTAAGAATGCCTAGGATGGAATGAGGATGCCAAATTACACTTGGAAGGCATTTTTCAAAAGTTGCTGAAAATAGGAGCCTCGCTCGAGCGAGCCTTCCTTCGCTCGAGCGAGCTTCCAAAATCAAAGGCTTCGCTCGAGCGAGAAATCCTTCGCTCGAGCGAGCTGCTGGAACAGTAAAAGTACTGGATGCTCGATTTTTACGCTCGAGCCACCATTTCTTCGCTCGAGCGGAGCTCTGAACAAACAATGGTCGCTCGAGCGAGGAATCCTTCGCTCGAGCGAGGAGGCCAAATTCTGGAATTTCCAGATTTGTCTTCCAAGCTCAAACCAAGCATTCCCAACCCAATACTCGACCTCTTGGGCCCAAATTCTGGGAAATACATCCTAAAACAATGTATAGCAAGTTTCAAAAGCCAATTTATGAATTCAAGCCCCAAAGGTGAGTCAATTAAATCCAACATTCAAACCCATTTTCAAGAACAATTTAAAACATGCAATGCATGAGCTTTTAACCAAATTCAATCTTCAAATCTTGCTCTATTGAGCTCCAATCTTTGAAAACAATGAGGAAACATGGACTATGATAAAAACATGGACATGCATGTTCAATCAATCATGAATTCAACTTCAAAATGCAACAATATGGCCATGCATGTAACAATCAACCTTCAATTCAACATCCTTGAACTTAAAACATGGCTTAGCTCTACAATGATGCATGAACCATGCAAAATGAGGCTCAAAGACAACAAGATGGAGATGAATTTCTTACCTAGAGTTTCAATTTCAAGCAAGGGAGTTAGATTAGCAATCCACACTTCAATTTCCTTCAATTTCTAAGCAAATCTACAATGAGCTCAACTCTCTCATTTTCTCTCTCTCTAAGGCCGGTTGTACTCAAGAGAATTGGTCTGATGAAATGTTTTGATTCAAGTGTAAATAGGCTCAATCATGAATAAACAAAGGCCCCACTCACAATGGCATTTCCATAATTTCGACGAACTCTTTAATTGGCTTAAATTATTCTAGTTTAATCATTCCTAATCAATTTTCAGATAAGTATACCATTAAATCATAAATATTCTACTGATTACAAAACACTAAACGATTCCTGAATCGGCCGCCGATAAGGCCTTCAATTAATAGTTTAAACGTATAAATTCAAACAGATAATTAAACAATCCAACCGATGGAAATGCAATACGATAGTCAGACTCAGTCAATTCGGTTCCAGTTTTCAATCAGTCTGTTCAATATTTCGGTTACTTCAATTATCAGTCTCAAGCAGTCTCCATTTAACAATAATCGGTAATAAATCAGTGGTCAGTGATTAATCAGTAATTAATCGGTAATCAGTATGAGGGTTGTTACAGGAAGTGTCTACTTCATTAGCTCAATATCCAAGCGGTTAGCTCAATAGGCGTATTCCCTCCCATAAGTCAAACTAATCACCTATGGTCGAATGGGTAGTGGCAGAAGTGTCTACTTCATTAGCCCAATATCTAAGTGGCTAGCTTGATAGGCGCATTCCCCCACATAAGTCAAAATTAATCACCTATGGTTGAATGGGTGGTGGTGAAAGTGTCTACTTTATTAGCCCAATATCTAGACGGCTAGTTCGATAAGCACATTCCCTTACATAAGTCAAGCTAATAACCTATGATCGAATGGGTGGTGGTGGTGGAAGTGTCTACTTCACTAGCCCAATATCCAAGCGGCTAACTAGATAAGCGCATTCCCCTACACGAGTCAAACTAATCACCTATGGTCAAATGGGTGGTGGCGGAAGTGTCTACTTCGCTAGCCCAATAGCCAGGTGGCTAGCTTGATAGGCGCACGACCCACATAAGTCAAAATAACCAATCATGGTGAAAGGGTAGTGGGATTTATTACTCAATTATTCCCACAAAATTGTTATTCTTATAAACAACAAATAAAATGCAATCTCCAAAAGGGGTTTGCCTTGACAATCGGAAATCACAAAGTAGCAATATGGGAAAGAAATTGCTATAGGGGAAAAAGTGTTGAGCCGTAATTATGTTGGAGAAAAAAAAAATGTTGATTTCATTAGTGACAGTATGTGTTTAAAAGCTTCTACATATGCTTGGTAAATAAAGAAATGATAATTTGTATCATACACATTCAATAGGTGCAATAAAGTTTCAACTACTAGCATTAGAAAAGCATGAATATTTTAATTGTGATATCATGCAAATTTGTTGGTGTGTAATAATATCAATGACCCATGCTATGTTAAAAAAAAGAGAAAACAAACAGATTGTAACAAAGGATGTGTCCATGAGACAAGCACCAAAAAAGGAGTTTCATAAGTTTTGACTTCATAGTCTTACAAAAAGGTACACATGAGAAGTCCTGCTATCCACTTTAGTATGCTAGTATGGCATAAGCAATCTCGATCTCATAAAACTAGCAGTAATGAGTACAAAAAATATACTTGGCTTGTCTTCCTCTGAAGTTATAACCCCCGGCCTTGTCTGTATACACGACTTCCAAGAGATGCAAGCAGCACAACAATAAAATGGAAGAGTGAATATTTGAGCAGCGGTAACTTGAATACACAAGATGGCTATTATAGGGCTTCTTATGTGCAGAATTAAATAAATAAAATAATAATAATAATAATAAATAATAATAATAATAAACCTATTTACTACATTCCATAACTGAATAAGATTGACCAAAGCTTACTTGGAAATTCAATCATACACAATCATTCTATATTGGTGTACAAGGAAACCACTCCATCCCTGTTTAAATGAGAAGTGGACACCAAATACTGCATCAACTCACAAGAGCTATCAAGTGTAATCGGTCCGTCAATCTTACATGCATGCGATGATACGTTGCATGGATATGTGCAAGCTTATGTGCATTAGAGGACAGTGGATACGAACCTAATCGAAGTTATTTCAAGTCTAGCCTTTGACTCTAGAAAGCAAGGTCCTCATCTGAGACTTGAAGTGGGGACAATTTGAAGACACTTAAATTTTTTGTGTCTTGATCACCATCTGATTAATCAAAACAAATGAATTTTTCTTGATTAGTCAAAATTAAGATGGTCAAAATTTTCAAATGGATATGAGTTCTACTAAAATTATGGATCTTAACACATTTTAAATTATGGGTTACATCAAAAGAAAAGTAAACCTATGTTGACAATTGGGTCAACCCAAAAGTGTGGGGCCCATAAAGATATTTTTTCAGAATTTGGTGGAATAATTCAAATTTCAATACAAATCATTTATATAATAAATAGATTGCTATTTTATTGGAAATTAGAGTCAATTTTGGAGTTTCCAAAATTAACCCTTCCCTTCTAAGCCTATAAATATAGGCTCTCATTATGGGGAAAGGGACACATTTTTTCTTTTTGGTTGGCTAATAGTCTTGTACGCTCCTAAGCAATCTTAAGACTCTGTCAAATTCTCTTCTTAAAATTTTCTCTGAAGTTCCTCAAACATAAAAGAGAGGATTGTCAAGCACTTCAAACTTGAGCCGATCCTTTCAAGTTGCAAATACAAAATTGATCTCTCTTTTCAAAGAGATCATTTCAAGACTTGTTTGAGATCAAGCCGTTCAGGCCCTCGATCAAGCCTCTTTTCTCCAAGTTTCTCCTTTAGAAGACTTGAAGAAGTTCATCAACTTGTGTGATGTCTTGGGTTTCGAGCTTGAATAATATTGTCTAGTGGAGTAGTATGTAATTCCTTCGGTGTTTTGATCATCGTTTTGAGTCACTAAAAATTTGTTCTACTCTTACTTAACCTCTCGTAACTTTTCCGGGTTGTAAACTTTGAGTTTTGGGCATTGGAACTTGCCTTGGTTTGCAAAATCACTTTCTAAATTTTTGGGCAAAACCGCTCCTGTGGAATTGAAAACCACCCGAGCGGATCCTCACAGGATTTTTCAAATTTTTTTGAGTTTTTTGGGCAGAAAACTGCTCGAGCGGATTTTGGGTGGTTTTCTAGGCAGTTCTCTAGAACAATTCACTTATGAAGGGAAAAATTTCTGTTCATGCGGATTGAGAATTCCGCTCGTGCGAAATTCCAACACTTGGGCAGATTTCGGCGCTTCTATCTCGAATTTTGTGCTCTTTTTCTCAAAACTGATGCCAAAAGGATATTTTGACCATTTTTTCAGCTCTCTCTCTCTCTATCTATATATTCATCCTTGCTCCCCCTTCTCTCTACAAACCCACCAAATTTCAATCTTCTCTCTAAGATTTAGCAAGATCTACCAAGAATTTGAGAGGGCTTTTTACACCAAATTGAAGAGGGCGACGAGGGCTACATTCTCGCTAATCGAATCAAGTTTTCATCAACATCTATTTTTAGGGTTTTGCTCTCTTTCCTCTTCTAAGCTTGAGGTAGGGATAATCTTTGAGTTATATATACATTTTTGCAAGTTTATATATGTTTTGAGTTATGATTTTGGGTTGTTAAACCCTAAATGATGTTTTGGAGTTGATTCATCCTTTTTTCCAAAACTCTTGAGAATATGAGTATGTTATAAGGTGTGGGTGTTGTTTTGGAAAAATCTTTTCTCAAATGGAACAAAAACCTTGTTTTAATAAAACCCTAGAATTTTGGGATTTTGGAAAAAGGTTGTGAGATTGGCAAATTGATGCTTGATAATTTACCATGTGAGTAAATGATAGAGGAAATTCTATAGTTGTATCAAATGAAGAGTTTTCATAAGAAAATGGGGAATTATAGAATTTGAAAAGCTTGGGCTTGTTGTTGTTATCGTGGAAGAACAAATGCTAAAAATGATGTTCAACATGTGGAGAATTAATGAATGTTGTTATTGATATATTATTTTTGGGAAAAAAAAAATATACTATGATGTTCTATTGATAAGAGATGTGGAATTTGATCACAATGGAGGATTGTGTGCATGAATTGAGAAATTGAGAAAATTCAAGGCATTGATATACAAATGTATAACATTGGCATTGTTGAGATGTGTAAATGGAACCTTATTATTGCATTGGGCATTTGCATAGTCATTCCATTTTGTCATTGATACAATTGATTTTGAATATTGTATTGGAAAAATGTATTGTTTTGAGAAAGGAAATTGTTTTGTGAAACAAGATCATATTGATTTGTTTTGGGGGTAAATACGTTGGTAAGTTTGGATAGGGGTTGTAGTTAGTATTGGTTAAGTTGGCCTCAGTGTCCATAGTGAAACACCAACAATACGCGTAGAGGAGGTACCACGTTCCTTCCGATTAGCAACCGATGAAGTGGGGATTTGGTAGTGCTCATTATGTCTACTTGTAGACACCAACCTAGAGATTACATGAGTCGTATTTACCGCCCCGTTGAACTACATTGAAATTATTGAATGGTTAAATTTTCAAGATTGCATTGTGCACAAAATTTTCAAAAGATAAAGATATTTGTTTTTTGAACATGGTTTGGCATATGCATTCTTCCCATGAGATTGTATAAAATGTATATACTTTGTTAAGGTTTTCCTACTAGGCTTTGTGCTCACCCCTATGGGATTTTGTACAGGAAAAGATGTGGTGATCCCCCCAAGTTAGAGGCGTGGAGATATGTTTTGAGAACGCAAGGCTCTTTTCTTTTGTTGTAATTATTTTTGACAAGCCAAGGGCTTTATATGTATGGGTTCAAAAACCATTGTTGTGTAACCGGGCTTTAGCCTTGGAATTTGTAGCCCTTGAGGACATTTGTTTGTACTTGACTTGTTCTGTCACATGCTATAGATTCATATACTAGGGATGTTGAATGTATATTTGCATGTGGAATACCTTTTATAAATCTCTTAATGGTCAATGAATGCAAATGTTGGAGATTTGTAGATGATGTTAATATTGAAAACTTACTTATGTTTATATTTAACAATGGGAGGTGGTGAATCTTTATTGTGTAATTTTTTTTGGGGCATGACAACTTGCCTAGTTCAATAACAAGCTTCTATAGCCATTGGATTGCAACTTATTTCAGAGATCCAATTAGAGGATCCACTCTTTTGTAATAGAGCAAACTACATAGGATTGTACCCATTTATTATAATAAAATAAAATTAATTATTTGTGCATTTATTTCGTGTCTTAATTGCAAGATGCGAAATTTGTGTTTACAACTCTTTTAGAGAAAAAAAAAAAAAAAAAAAAAAGTAAGTTATTATAATGTGCTACTTAAGTATGAAAAAAAAATACTACTTTTAATAATATATATATATGATGTGTGAGTGCAAATCTTACGACTTTAAGTGCACCGATTATTTATAAAATAAAAAAATAAAAAAATAAAAAAACTACCTACTGTAAAAGGGTGGTGTTAGATCCACCGTGTAAATAGAATAGTGTCACATGAATGACGCGCACTACTTAGCGCTAATGTGGAAATTCTGTTTAATTAAATATTTTTTTTTAGGATATTAAATTTATTTGTTATTCATAATATAATATCTCTTAAATTATTTTATTAACTCTTTTTCTAATGAATTTTATATCTCTAGTAGTACCAGTATTTAGTAGATTTTGTAGAAAATTTCGTCGTTGTTGACAATTTGCTATTACTATTGCTATTTGATTACGATCTAACAACAGATCTTAAAGTGGTGATGAACACTCATAAAAAGAAAAACTTATTACTTCTTATATTTTTAAGATACTTTAATTTTAAGCCTACTATGCTTTCAAAATAATAATAGAGTAATGATTCATCCCCCCTTTTCCCCCCACCCCCTTTGACCCCCTCTCTCTCTCTCTCATTGGTCACATTTTCTTTTTCTTTTTCTTTTTTTTCCTGCTCCTCCAATCACCACCCGCCACGTGGCAAAGGGGATGAGGGGGTGACCCCCACAAGGGGGTCCCAAGCATTATTCATAATAATAATATCTAAAGATTTTGACCATTACCTGAACGTAGTCGGCGTAAGGCTCTAACGTTGGCAAGTTTTCAGTTTACAAAGGTAGCTAACTTCAACATTTCCTTCCTTAGATCAGGCTCGTCACAGATTTGTTTCGTTTCTTACCTCAAACCATAACTTTAGAAGCCATTTCTCTGGTTATGTAGGAAACATAAGATCAACAATCTATCATATAAAAGCAACACACTCTTTTTGAAAAGAAAATATTTGTATTTATTGAACAGAAAATTTACAAAGAAAAGGGTGTTTGTAGGCTGTTAGATTGCTACAATATTGTTTTCTCTAAAAAGGCCTGAGATTCAGACTTCTTTTTTAGTCTCAAGTATACTCTTAAGTAATCTGTGTCCCCTTTTGCTCTCCCTTAAGCCCTTTTTATAGGCACTTGTGGACTTCAAGTCTGCACTTCATCCTAATCTATAAACATAAAATATTTTACATACTATATTTTGTTACTAATAGAAAACAAACAAAAGACAATTAGGCGGTTGTAGTCAGGTGATCACATGTTATTGATGAAAAGAGACAAGCTGGTAGAGTGGTCACATGGATGTGTAGCCCATTCAGCCCTTGATTTTGCAAAGTTGCCCATGGTTTTGTCAATCCATTGCATTTTCTAGATTCCATACCCCATGGCATCACTAAGATTATAATTCTCATCATATTCTTCAAACATTTTATCCCATCCTTCTAGATCTTACTTCATCAAATATTTTTTCAAAAATTTGCATCCTCTTTCAAACAAATATGTTTTAGAATCTACATATTCTAAGTCATCATATATTGATTCATAAGACAATCTTAGAACAATTATTTTTTCCGCCAATGATGGTATTATTGCAAAGGTAGTCTTTCTATAATGAACTAATTTAAACCCAACCCTTGGTAATTTTGTAGTTTCATGAGATTTTATGAAAAACCCTCTTGCCCTCGCTTCTGTTGGATCAATTATAACAAGTTATTCCCAATCTTTGAACCAATCACTTTTGTAGGGTAGCCATAATTCTTGTCTTCTATTTTTATCAGATAATGAGCTGCCTTTAGACATCCATCATTTACCTCTGTTCGTGTAGTTGTAAATATAATAGGTGCCTTTAGACATCCATCATAAATTCTTTTGAATATGAATTGTTGGAATTTGATGAGTTGAGAGAATAAGTTACTCTAAAGGTGAGGTGGAACGTCGAATAAATTGACTATTCCCAATTTCCACATTTGAACCAGAGAATCTTTAGGGTTGATGACCTTGTTTGGATCGAATAGAATGTTTAACATTTTATAACAGTACACGGTGGTCTGTCCATTAAAGTAGTACCATTAAGTTCCCAGATGGGTGACACTAGAGGTGTACACGGTGCGGTTCGGGCAATTTGAGAGTAAAATTATGAATCGAATGGCAGATTAGCGAATTAGTGAATTGACAAATTGTGGTTTGAGCGGTTTTGGGCGGATTGGTGGATTGAATAATATTCTAACCAATTATCAAGTCTTTGCATAATATATATCACTAATTTGCATAATATTTTTTATATATATAATACAAACGAATTTTATATGATATTTTTCATATATATAACTACTAATTTGTAATAAATTTCACATATTAAATCTCTCTCACACTCATTTTTGCTTTGATATTTCTTTAAAGGTTAAAAAATATATATGTATTAACTATAACGGAGCAGAGTGATTTCGAAGGCGGATTATAAATTTTAAAATTTAAATTACGGTTAGCGAATAGAGAGGTTCAAATTGATGCGGATCAATGCGATTTTAGCAAATTGGATGGTATTTTGCATAGCATTATGCGACACTTTCTTCATAGCATTTCAGAAATAATAACAAAAGTACATTCTCTTATTTTATTTTGGATATCATAGGGGAGCTAAAGAAACAATTTTAATTCTTCTAATCATTAAAGAGTTTTTGGCAACTAAGTGGGTGGTCCTAATAAGCTTGTTCACAGAACGACTCTTCCCTACTGCCTACATTTTTTTGATAATGTCAATGATGTCTTGTGTTACCAAGTCTTGCATTTTTTTAGTCTCTGTCGGGAGTGTTTCCTTCTCTAGCGGTGTAAGTCTTGTGGATGTAGATGTCATCTGCAAGTTCTTGAGTTAGAGTATCTACTAAACTATTTTTATTGCCATTAATATGTTATATATCAAACATAAATTGTTTTAACTAGAGTTGTCATCTTAAAAGTCTCCCTTGCGTCTACATGTTCGATAAATTTTTATTTACGAAACCTAGTAGGCATTTGCAATCAGTTCTTATTAAAAACGGTTTGGAGCAAAAAATATTAAAAACTTTTCTATCCCTTTTATTATGGCTAATAATTATCTTTTCATGGTGGGATAATTGCATTTACCTTGATTAAAATTTTCACTACAATACTGACAAAGCTAATTATTTTATTTTATTTTTAATGTCGCGCTCCAATGATTGTTACTTGCATCCGTTTCTAGTACTAGCTCATCATTTTCGTAAGAAGAGATAGGGTAGGCAAATCTTTACATTTTTGTTTTAATAATTTAACTAATGCAGAATCTGTTAGATAATGTCTCAATGGGACCACATAATTAAATGTGGTGTTATCATTTATAAGAAGCCTACAATTTAAGTGATTCAATTTAGTTAATAGGCTTAAGGGTATATGTGTTATGGACCTAATGTGTAGATACTAGTTGTTTAATTCCTATTTCTATGAGGGGCAAAAATAGAATTAAAACCAATAATGGTTAAAGTTGGTTTTCAGTTTTGAAACAATAAATAGACATTTATTGTTTCCTTTTGAACTTCCATAACGTTTCAGTTGAAAACCAATAAATAGAAATTAATACATATTGGTAACGTTTCAGTTTTGAAAACCAATTACAACCTTTAAAAGGTTATGGTCCCTATTCCTTCCCAGGTGGTAAAAAAACACTGCCATGTTTTCTAAATCCTCTCAAGGAGAAACATAAGGCACCAAAGGGGAAAGGATTAGAAGGCAATAACATAATCAATAACAAAGAGCTTATTGATAATCATGCTTCCGTTTAACCGTTCGTCAATGGATTCAGGTATATCATTTTGGCTTGATTTCTTGATAATACACATGGTAAATGATCCGAAGTGTAAGGTTTATGTTCTGAAATTTATGTTTACAATTGGTATCAGAGCCAGCATATCATGTGTATTATCAGAATTGATATGCTTTATTCATTCTATTTAGTTTCCTGGAATCAGATTCTAAATTTTCTTATGGATGTAAATTCTGTTTTTTCCTGTTTTGTTTTGTGAAAATGGCAATCTGTTTTCTGGAATTGTAAAATGATTCGGTGGTCAGTTTGTTTTTTTTTTGGACCCGTCAATTCTATTTATATATGTATGTATATAATTGGGATTGCTGCAGATTATATAATATTTCGGGGTAACAAATTAAGAAATCTTTAAATTTAATGTAATTTCATACAACGTCTACAGAAATTTAATTTTCTAACATTCTCAATATAAGTCCATTTAAACAAGATGTCACAAAAGTGATCTCTCTTGTCTAGATTGTTTTATATGGAATGTTTTGATGTTCATGTCTGTGTATCTCATGCGGGTATTTATCGGTCCAAAGACATGATTAATACTTGGCAGAATTACACACACATTTTGTGGTGATAAACATGTGCCAATTGTAAAGGAAACCTAATGTGAATAATAAATCCATCAAAAGATAGATTTGTTATTTGACATAACTTATTGTCAATGTTTGATCATTACAACAAGAATACCACTTACAGTTAATATCACTACCCAAAGGCTTGGTATTAATGTTGTGCTAGGTATCTTGAGATGTTGTCATTAAATTAATTTATTTAGAGATTATCTGTTTGGTAACTTAATGTGAGCATAATTGTTCATTCCTTTTATTTTCTTTTCTATTCAGCTTTAATGTCGACTACTTCAATCTCTGCCAACATGAACAATGTTCCAATGTTAAATGGAACAAACTTTAAGGACTGGAAAGAGAACATATTGATTGTTCTCGGCTGCATGGACATAGACTTGGCATTAAGGATGCCAAAACCGAATGCTCTCACTGCACAAAGTACTCCTGAGGAAATTGTGTACTTTGAAAAGTGGGATCGTTCTAACAGGCTAAGTCTTATGATCATGAAGCGTGGGATTCCAGAAGTCTTTCGGGGTGCAATAACAGAGGATGTTACCGTTGCCGGTGAATTTCTTTCAGAAATTCAAAAGCGTTTTGCTAAAAACGATAAGGCTGAAACAAGCACGCTTTTAGCAAGCTTGATTTCAATAAAGTATAAAGGCAAGGGTAATGTTCGCGAGTACATCATGGAAATATCTCATCTTGTTTCAAAACTTAAGGCACTAAAGCTCGACCTATCTGATGATTTGCTCGTGCATTTAGTTCTCATCTCTCTTCCTGTACAATTTAACCAATTTAAGGTCAGTTATAACTGCTAGAAGGAGAAATGGACTCTCAATGAGCTCATTTCATTTTGTGTGCAAGAGGAAGAGAGATTGAAGCAAGAAAGGACTGACAGTGCTCATCTGGCAAGCACCTCCAAGCATGCGGGCAAAAGAACGAATAAGGGAAAGGAAGTTGCTATTCCTCAGGGTCCGGAACCAAAGAAACAGAAAGTGCAGGATGGTTGTTTCTTTTGTGGCAAGCCCGGACACAGAAAGAAGGATTGTGCCAAATACGTCGTCTGGCGTGTAAAGAAAGGTACATTTCATGTTTTGGTCTGTTCTGAAATAAATTTAGCTTCAGTACCAAGAAACACTTGGTGGGTAGATTCTGGTGCTACTACTCACATATGTGTTTCTATGCAGGGTTGCCTGAACTACCGAAAGCCAACTGATGCTGAAAGATACATCTTTGTGGGTGATGGCAAGTCAATAGAAGTGCAGGCAATAGGGCACTTCAGATTATTGCTTAAAACTGGTTATTATTTGGATTTATTAGACACTTTTGTTGTACCGTCCTTTAGACGGAATTTAATTTCTGTTTCTGTATTGGACAAATTGGGATATTATTGTTCTTTTGGAAATATGAAGTTTAGTATGTCTATTAATTCAAATGTTGTTGGTACTGGTTTACTTAATGTGTTTGATAATCTATATTTGCTCGAAACTATTGCATCTTATAATGAAACCTTGCACGTGGAATCACGAGGTACAAATTCAGCCTCATTATGGCACAAATGCCTAGGTCACATCTCTAAATCTAGAGTTGAGCGCCTTGTGTCTGATGGAATTTTGGACTCTCTTGATTTTTCAGATTTTGATGTCTGTGTTGAGTGTATCAAGGGAAAACAGACCAAAATAAAGAAATATGGTGCCCATAGGTCTACAGATGTCTTAGAATTAATTCATACGGACATTTGTGGCCCATTCCCTATGGCGTCTTGGAATGGTCAACAATATTTTATCACATTCATAGACGACTATTCCCGATATGGGTATCTATTTCTTATCCATGAGAAATCACAGTCTTTGGACGTATTCAAAAAATTTAAGGCCGAAGTTGAGTTACAACTCAACAAACGGATTAAAAGTGTCAGGTCTGACCGTGGTGGTGAATACTATGGCAGATATGATGGATCAGGTGAACAATGTCCAGGACCGTTTGCAAAATACCTGGAGGAATGTGGAATCGTCCCACAATACACCATGCCAGGATCACCTAGCATGAATGGTGTATCTGAGAGACGAAACCGGACTCTGAAGGATATGGTAAGAAGTATGATCAGTCATTCTACTTTACCAGAGTCCCTTTGGGGTGAGGCTCTAAAGACAGCAACTTATATCTTAAATCGGGTGCCAACTAAAGCAGCTGCAAAAACACCTTATCAGCTTTGGGTTGGACGAAAGCCTAGTCTAAAACATTTGCATGTGTGGGGGTGTCCTGCTGAGGCGAGGCCTTATAAACCTCATGAACGAAAATTGGACTCTAAAACCATTAGCAGCTACTTTATTGGCTATGCCGAACGATCACGGGGTTACAAGTTTTATGATCCCATAAATAGGTCAATATTTGAGACGGGAATTGCAACATTTTTTGAGGATGTTGAGTTTGGGGGGAGATATCCAGTTAGAGACATTGTCTTTGAGGAGGAAGCAGGAGTAATCCCACTTCCTACTACTACTTTTGACCAATTACAGGTTCCTATACCTGTCACTGCTCGAGAAGTAATTTCGGATCCTCAACCAGACAATGTTGTTCAAGATAATATAGTTCAAACCCCCATTCAAGATGAGGTGATTGTTCCTGAGGAACAAACTCTACAACCTCAAGAATCTGTGCCATTAAGGCGATCCACAAGAGAAAGGAGATTTGCACTTTCAGATGATTATATTGTATATCTCCAGGAACATGAGGTAGAAAATGGAATGTCGAAAGATGATCCAATCAACTTTCGTCAAGCCATGGAAAGTCTCAACTCTCATAAGTGGATAGAAGCCATGAATGAAGAATATAAGTCTATGCAAGACAATAAAGTTTGGGAACTTG
Organism: Camellia granthamiana; assembly: GCA_036172215.1. Classification (NCBI taxonomy): domain Eukaryota; kingdom Viridiplantae; phylum Streptophyta; class Magnoliopsida; order Ericales; family Theaceae; genus Camellia; species Camellia granthamiana. The sequence continues at coordinate 48,443,438 of CM069913.1, read as the reverse complement.
TCTCATTACCAGTTGGTGCGAAGCCCGTAGGTTGTAAATGGATATTTAAAACCAAAAGGGATTCAAATGGTAATGTGGAGAGGTATAAGGCATGTCTTGTAGTCAAAGGCTTTACTCAAAAAGAAGGAATTGACTTTAAAGAAACTTTCTCTCCAGTTTCTTCGAAAGATTCTTTTAGGACAATTATGGTGCTTGTTGCATATTTTGATCTTGAGTTGCATCAGATGGATGTCAAAACAGCTTTTCTTAATGGTGACATTAAAGAAACAATTTATATGGTGCAGCCAGAAAACTTTGTGTCAGGAGACCCAAAGAATATGGTTTGCAAATTGACTAAATCCATCTATGGACTCAAACAAGCTTCTCGTCAGTGGTACTTCAAATTTCATCAAGTTCTCACTTCGTATGGTTTTGAAACTAACGTTGTTGATGAATGTGTGTATCACAAGTTCAGTGGGAGTAAACACATATTTTTGGTTTTATATGTTGACGACATATTGCTTGCCACAAACGATATAAACTTATTGCATGACACCAAGAGATTTCTATCTAAGAATTTTGAAATGAAAGATCTTGGTGATGCTTCCTTTGTATTAGGAATCGAAATACACCGAGATTGTTCTCGGGGTATTCTGGGATTATCACAAAGGAGCTATATCGAAAAAGTACTCATTAGATTTGGCATGCAAAATTGTAAATCAGGTGAAACCCCGATTGCTAAGGGAGACAAGTTTAGTCTCAGCCAATGCCCGAAGAACAGTCTTGAAATTCAAGAAATACAGAAGATTCCTTATGCCTCGGCTGTAGGGAGTCTAATGTATGCTCAAGTATGTACACGTCCGGATATTGCGCTCATAGTTGGCATGTTAGGCAGATATTTAAGTAATCCTGGCATGGATCATTGGAAAGCAGTCAAGCGTGTTATGCGATATTTACAGAGAACAAAGGAATATATGCTCACATATAGGAGATCGGATAAGTTAGAGATCATTGGATATTCCGACTCCGATTTTGCTGGATGCCAAGACAGTAGGAAATCCACATCAAGCTATATTTATCTGTTAGCTGGCGGAGCAATTTCTTGGAGGTCTGCAAAGCAGACGCTCATAGCTTCATCCACCATGGCTGCAGAGTTTGTAGCATGTTATGAGGCATCAAACCAAGGGATATGGCTGCGGAATTTTGTCACTGGGTTGCGTATTTTGGAAGGCACTGAAAGACCACTTAAGTTATATTGTGACAATAAGTCTGCAGTTTTATATTCCAATAACAACAGGAGCTCGACAAAATCAAAGCATATTGATATCAAGTTCCTAGTTGTAAAAGAAAGAGTGCAGAGTGGACAGATTTCCATAGAGCACATTGGGACAAACTCCATGATAGCGGATCCACTTACGAAGGGACTACCACCCAAGGTCTTTCATGAGCACACTGCTCATATGGGTGTTGTTCTATTTGAGAACATTCTGGTTTAGTGGGAGTTTGTATTTATATTACTGCTTTATGTCAGCCTTGAGTTTTATCTATGTAATGCAATTAATTTCTGCAGAAATGAAGTATTCAGTTTATTACGCTCTGTTACGTATTGTGAAGTATTGATCTCAATAAAGTTAAGTAGGACCAGTTGGAAATAGGCATGTATGGATCACATTATATGTAATTTCCATGCTACGCATCCATGATTGATCTATGTCATTTAGCTGTATTAGTATACGTGACCATTGGTGGGTCGAGTTACGATTAATGTAACGAAGACCGCTTTGATCCTATATTAATATAGTTAATGGACAAGATTGTTTGGATACCCTCAAGTTATGATAACAAATTTCTGAGCTCACTAAAGTTAAGCACATTTTTCAGGATACATATGTGGTCCAGTGGGAGATTGTTAGATAATGTCTCAATGGGACCACATAATTAAATGTGGTGTTATCATTTATAAGAAGCCTACAATTTAAGTGATTCAATTTAGTTAATAGGCTTAAGGGTATATGTGTTATGGACCTAATGTGTAGATACTAGTTGTTTAATTCCTATTTCTATGAGGGGCAAAAATAGAATTAAAACCAATAATGGTTAAAGTTGGTTTTCAGTTTTGAAACAATAAATAGACATTTATTGTTTCCTTTTGAACTTCCATAACGTTTCAGTTGAAAACCAATAAATAGAAATTAATACATATTGGTAACGTTTCAGTTTTGAAAACCAATTACAACCTTTAAAAGGTTATGGTCCCTATTCCTTCCCAGGTGGTAAAAAAACACTACCATGTTTTCTAAATCCTCTCAAGGAGAAACATAAGGCACCAAAGGGGAAAGGATTAGAAGGCAATAACATAATCAATAACAAAGAGCTTATTGATAATCACGCTTCCGTTTAACCGTTCGTCAATGGATTCAGGTATGTCATTTTGGCTTGATTTCTTGATAATACGCATGGTAAATGATCCGAAGTGTAAGGTTTATGTTCTGAAATTTATGTTTACAGAATCGGCTGAGTTCCAAGCCCAACTCTTATCATTTTTTAATTTCTTTTGTAATGATTTTCTTACTTTAGCTAAATCTTTTATAAAATCTGAGACATAAGTTAAACATCCTAAAAATGTTTCTAATTATTTTCTATCTGTGATTTTATCTAAAACTTTATCAATTTTTTCAAGAAGATGACTTTACATTTTTATTGACCCTGCCTTTATTTCAAGTCCTAAAAATTTTATTTCCTTTTCCGTATATACACATTTCCTTTCACCCAAACTATTCTATGTTCCTCACATTTTTCTATTATTATTTTGATATCCAAAATTTTATCTATATATACAAGACAAATGTTATTTAGTTCTTTAAAAATGTTATCCATTTTTTTTTTTTTTTTTGAATACTTGAGATGCATTTTTTTAATCCAAATGACATTACAAGCCATTCATAATGTCCTTGTGATGCACTAAAGGCTGTTAGTGGTATATTTTCTTTATCCATTTTGATTTGTCAATATCTACTTTTACAGTTTATTTTGAAGAACTAGGAGGCACCCTGTATTCTATTAAAAACAACTTGCTTATTTGGAATAAAAAAATCATCTCTTTTGGTATTATCATTTAATTTTTTTGTAATTTATTACCATCCTAGCTTTTTCTCTTTTAATTTCAGCATGATTTCTAACCATAAAGCCTGGACTACTATGTGGAATATTACTATCTATAACTAAACCTTTTCGTTTGAGATTTTCTATCTCTTTTCTGAATTCTTCTATATCATTATAAGTATATACCATTTGTTTTACTCTAATTATTTTATTAGAATCGATTAAGTCTAATTTAACTATACTTTTATCTTTATGTCAAAATTTTAAGGGGTCGTCGCTATATAAATTTTTGCATCTTTTATGTTGCTCTTTTTAGATTTCTTCTTGAATACTAATTTCTTTAATACTTAGTACAATTTCGTGCTCAGTTAGAAAAATTACCTCATCACCACTCTTGTTGCAGATGAAATCAATATTGTGATGTGTAACTGTCATTTTAGTTTTAAGACTTCAACTGATTTATCGTTATTTATAAAGATAACTGAGTGTAATGTTTGAATATAAGGGCTATATAATCGTTGAAAGCTAGTTTCCTGTGATTACATCATGTGATGGTTGATCGGTTGTCCAAAGTTTAGGAATAATAAAGGTGATGAGATTAATTTCTATAACTAAGTTTTTTATCGTCATTATAGATCATTGTACTATTATTAGCTATTCGAACTATTAATGATGGATTTTGCTTTTTTCACATATACTCAGGAAAGAGTTTTTTTTTCTCAAAGCATACTAAGCATCTGTTGTCTAAGTAAACAAATAGTTTGTAATTATCAAATCATTCTATGCATATTTTTATGGGTATATATATATGCTATTAATATTAGTATATGCTAGTGAGATTTTATTTTCTTCACTCTTTTTGTTGTATCTTTTTACGAATGTGTCATATTCTTTTTGTGCCTCTTCTTCATCTTCTTTTGTCCAAGCCATAAGATTTTCATCATCTTCATATACTAGCACACTCGTAGTTTTATATCCTATTATTTTTTTACTAACTGAACTCCTACCAGATCAGGGACGGAACCAGAATTTCATTATCGGAGGGGCCAAAAGAAAAATAATTTTTTTCACCATATATACAAAACACACATGTATGTATATATGACATATAAATTATATATACATAAAAAAATTAGATATCATAGAAGCAATTTCTGATAGGACGAATACGTTTTTTTTTTTTTTTTTGATGTAAAATAGAAAGAGAATTCAAGATGGAAGAAGAATGATATATATATATTTTTTATACTGGGAGCCATTTTATATATAAAATGATATATATATTTTTAAAGTTCTATGACAAACAATAATATTCACAGAAACAGGGGGGCCATGGCCTCCGATAGTCTTCTCCTTGTTCCGTCCTTGTATCGGATTGTATAAAGTGTCTTCCTGACTATATACTTACATTATCCATTTCGTCATTATTTTCTAAGGTGCTTGGAGTTTCTATTTTAATATTCCCGGTATTATCAATTTTAATTATATATATATATTTTTTCTCTTTGTAATATTTTTAGGATTGTTAAAACTTGCTATCCATCGATTATCTAGTTTAATCTCATTAAGATTTATTTTTTTAATGGTATTCCATTAGTAGGTTCAAATTTATCTACTTCTATAATTTTATGTTACATTTTAGGATCTATGGTATTATCTAGCTTATATATTAGTTTCTAAAATATCCTTAATAGATAGGTAGTTTCATACATATTGATTCCTACAGTTTTTATTTTAATGTTAAAAATCTATTTATAAATCTATCTTTTAAATTAATATAATATCTTAGTCTGCAATTAAAACCTAATGTTCTCTCACATAAATTATTTTCGTTGTTTGTCTAATATCACATAAAAATGCATATATATTTATATCTTGTCATTTATCAAACAACGATGTAATTTGTATTTGTAGACTCCATATATGCATATACTTATTATATTTATTGTTTTTTAATATATTTTCATAATTTATTAAATTTATTTCTTCTATATCATATTCACAATCTTTAATTTCAATATCTCCTTCCATTCTTTCACATATATATTTACTTTTTAATTTGAATATTGATTTTTGAGATATTTCGTCTTTTCGTATTATTAGTGATATCCAATCTTTTTTTTTTAATTTCTTTTTGAAAATTTTCTATGGCAAATGGTTCTCCTCTTAAGTTCTCTATATTGTTTTCTTCTGTCATCATAAAGTTCAATTATTCATCGGTATCGTTATAATTTTCATTTTCTATTTCTATTTCTTCTTCAATTAATTATATTATTCCTTTATTATTTTCTAAAGTCAATTCTAATACTTCTTCTTCTTCTAATTCTACATAATTCAAGCTTCCTAATGTTTATGTTATTTTATTATTATTTTTGATTTCTACATTAGTTAGCAAAGTGACCTATCTCTCTACATGCCCAACATTTACAAGTCTTTTTTTTTTCTGGACAATAATTATTTTTTTCTTTTTCTTTTGTTGAAATTGTAAGGCTTTTTATAAAATTTTCTTTTATATTTTCCTTCTCTTTGTTTGTTAAAACTTTTCTTTTTATAAAATATTTTCTTTTTCTTATTGTATGCTTCCTTCTTGAAAGTTTACATTCCCATGAATTGAATGTTTGCTAGCAATGTAAATATTGTTTTTTCATTTTTCTTCTTTTTTTCATTTTCATGTATTCTTGTTCTACCCATTCTCTTAGATATCTAATTTTGTAATTCAATCTGTCGCTTGTGGCGTCTTCTAATTTTTTTAACCATTTTTTAAATATTTTTGTTATATATTAACACTTATAGGATATAGTAGTTTACAAAAAAAATATAGTTAAATGAATTTTATTTATACCTATTTGATAATAGTAATTGGAATATTCGCATATATAATTTTCTATATATTCCATGTTACATATTTCTATATTGCTTAGTTTTAGCCCACTCTCTTTTTCTTTTATTTTCATTTCACTTTTTTTCCTACAAATTCATTTTTAATATATTTTACAAATAAATTTAACATACCTTCTGGGATAGTTTCTACTATTAATTTTTCTCTGTCACTTTCTCTCAGATTGTCATACTAACTTGCTACTATACTCGTGAAGCTATGTTCAATATAATTTAAAAAACTTTGTGTGCTCCAACTACTGCTATGGATATTTAAGATATGGTGCATGCCTTTCTTCCATTATTTTATCACCTCACTTGTATTTATAGAACAATCAATATCTAATAAATATCATGTATTACTTATTGGTTTTAGTGGTACTTCTCTTTAAAATATTTCTTTTCTAGGGGTAAAGTTTGCATAATTGGGTGTTCCCTTAGCAAATGACCCGCTATTTAGATTGTAGTGTCCCGTTTTTCTTCTATAGTCATAGTTTTTAGTATCATCTTCCAATTATTGTTTGGTAAAATTCCTAAAATCTAGATGATTTGGATTAAGTGGGGCGAAAGAACTACTTCTTTCTGGTTTTTGTCACGCTCCAATTTTTTTATTATCCAAACTCATTACCAAAACCTTTAAATTAAGTCCAATTACAAAACATATATAGGAATAACCTTACACGTAGGTGAATAGAAAATGTTGTCTCTCGAATAAATACAACCATAATACATGCCAAAGTTTACATTGAAATGCTCATGGAAAACAATTACATGAGAAGTCACTCACAATTCTCAATTCACCACATATCTCTTATTTACATTTTGTATTACAACATACATAAAAGAAATTTAGACTTCTCTAATCTTCAAATCAGTGTTTCCGACTCTGTTCCTGAAAATCGTAAACATAATGTGGGATGAACAAATATGTCTAGTAGGGATCTACCATGATTCTCCACAATAAGATCAATAGATACATATGATCATGAATGCTAAAGAATGGTACATAAATAAGTAAGGTGACTTTTTTATATTCAAAATACCATACACATAGGTAATATCTTTCTCGTGAAAATCCACTAAGACTATTCGCAGAAAACTCTTTCTTAAAAGCCCTTTTTTAACATTTAAAAAAAAAAGAAAAAGAAATTTTAGATCAATGAACCATTCATTACCAGTGATCATATGCTCCCACATTTTTCGTTACAACTAGCCATTTCCCACCTTCATCCACATAACTTCATTATATACATGTAACTACAATTGTCTAGACATATACCAAATAGCCAATCCGTATAAAAACAAATCAATTCATTTCCATTTATAACATTCATACATACCAATCCCATTATAAATATTTCCTACAAGTCCACAAATCATAACCGGCTCCATTACCAAGCTATATCAGTGAACCACACGCTTTTCCGAGCACTACTCCGGTAGAAATGCGGAACCTCTGTCAAGCGTCATGCTTTTATCGGTCATAAGCTGGAAGATCGTGGAACCTCCATATATCTTAACAAACCACACATTTTTCCGGGCATTACTCCGAAAGGAATGCGGAACCTCTATAAAGCGCCACACGTTACCGATCACAAGCCGGAAGAAAATAGACCTTTATTCCAATATTACAATCCATTAATTCATCATGCTATCCGTTTTTACAACTCATGGATAAACCACCCACATCGTTCATTGTTTTCATTATACAATTAACCAATAACACATTCCATGATAAACACAGGAGTTATCTTTAGAAACAATTACAATTTGTTTTCCACAATATTCTTTACTTCTCTACAATTAACACCAACTCTTTATATTCACTTATATAACACAATTACATTCTTACACTTCCCATAACTTTATTAATTCAATTTTCAACAATCAATTCTTCATAAACATAACCCTCACATACCAATATTATTGTAATGCCCCGAAATAATTATAATAAACCATCCACTACGATAAGTAAACAACAATGCAAATCAAAGTATAACATCCTTCCATCACATAAGATTTAGTTGTACAAAAGGGTGACACATGCGAATATACATTCATAAGTCCTAACCATGAATCTATAGCATGTGTCAACAACAGATATGTGAAATAGAAGTTAAACAGATAATAGAAATGCTTTGAAGACTACTACTTTTCAAGACTATACTTGGTTACATTAAAATGGATTTAAATCTAATACATATAAAGCCCTAGGCTTGTACAAAATAATAACAAGTAAACAAAATGAAGCTTTTGCTCCAATCCTCCCAAGCTACTGCCTTGGCGGAGGCATCTCACCAACACCTGAAAATGGTTTTCCTATACAGGATGAGCCAAAACCCAGTAGAAATAATCCAACACAATATATGAATCTTAACAAAGATATAAGGGTGTAATGCACATGCAATGCCCATGTTAAAACATTTTATATTTCTTTCCCAAAACCATGCCATGCTCAATTTATATCTCAGTTCCCGAGTCATGTCTTTTACAATGGAAAACAATGGGGAAATCTCAACCGATACAACCTTTCACGGATATTTCGTCTGTAGGAAAACCGTCAAATGGCACCCATGTAAATGTAGTCTATACGAGCACTACTATTGCCATTTTATAGATATTCCATCCACGAGAACTGGCACCCATGTATACGTGCGTTTTTCAAGACTTCCACCTAGGACACACAGGCTAACTTAATTTGGTGATACACACCTCTTTCCCACATTCACCCATTTTTCTCAAAATCATATACATTTGCAATGTATTAAATGAGCAACAATGTTCAATGCACATGAATGAAAAATTAGTTTCAATTTATCTAATCCTCATGCAATTTCTACAACAATCATAGCCATCCTTCACCGATAGTCCAAAACAGATATTTCTAAACAGATATAAAATCTCTAATATAGATAAACTATCCAAAATTCAAAGTGTAAGTGATAATACATATCCTACTCCACCATCCATATCAATATCCATCCCATTTCACATTTCAAACATTAATTCCATTTATTTATACAAAATAAATATGTGAAACATTTAGGGCAAAACCCTTTTTTCTTCCAAAATCCATTCCAAGTATCAAATCAACACGTCTATCACAATCTAACCTGATTTCCAATCCCATAACCATTTTCCATACATCCATTTGAAAGCTCCTCTTTTGATTTTAAACCAAAACCCTAGGTTTGTTCAAAATGCTCCAAAATCACAACATTGTTATATAAAAACAAATAACTAAGTTAAAAATCATAAGAAGTGTAGAGAATCCCTACCTCGAAGCTAGAAGACGAGAGAGAGAGAGACAGAGAGACAGAGAGATGACACTTCAACAATGTCAAAACCCAACTCTATCCGGATGAAAACGAAGCTCTAGGTGAGCTCTACCTTTTTAACAAAGGGAGTAGGGTTGAGAAATTGATAGATTTTGGTGCATTTGTAGAGAGAATGTGAGTTTTAGAGAAAAAGGGTCTCAATTTAGGGTTTTGAAATTTTTTAGAGAGAGAGAGAGAGAGATATGAAAAAGTGATGTAAAATGGCCTTTTTATGAACTGATATACGCACAACTCGCTTGAGCACAAGACTTGTCGTTCGAGCAACTAGACATAATAAGTTGTTTCGCTCGAGCACAAGAAGTTTCGCTCGAGCACAGAATACACACTCCCAAAAGTTTTTCAGACAGAAGACCGTCGCTCAAGCGAAGAACACTACTTCCCCAATATCTTTGCAGGCTTGTAAAAGAACTGGGAGCTCACAAATCTTGCTCGAGTGCAAGAGGCCAAATTCTGGACAACAATAGTTTGAATCAATTAACAACCAACCTGTTCCAAACGCAACGAAGACACTCCAATACTCAAACTCAAAGAGAAATAATGAGAAACACGGTATGAATATCTAAATAAGACAAATGAAACCCAGATTCAAAATATCAACAAGTCGAGTCTAAACCAGGAATGTTATAACTATTTTCACAACGATTGAGTCTCATTACATATACTCATCTTACCCAATAACATACTTAATTTCAAGAAATTAAAGTCAATTAAAACAAATACTCATGTTTAAAGTAAGTTCATAATTATTGTTAGACCAAATTTAGGGATTTTACTTTGAGGCACAAAATCACATTATACCTATTCAACACTTCCATAACCCACCTCAATTTCACATTTAATTCCCTTAATTTGAAAAACTCTAACTTCTTTTACATGCTTTTAAGAAGATACCCTCAATAAGAGGTTTTTATGCAATACACAAAGTACCACCCATCTATCTATACGAAAATATTGTAAAGAAGCAAGGAATCCCTACCTTTAGCAAGATGAGAAGAAGTCCGAAATTCCAACTTCAATGAAAATGCGATCCACTTGGATGGATAGAAAGCCCTCAACAAGCTCTACATTTTTATAAAAAGAACATAGGGTAGAAAATAAGTAGAAAGAGATGAAAATCAAGCTTAAAAGCTTGAAACCATAAAAAATGGTGGAATAGAGGAAGATGAGAGAGAAATGATATGAGAAAATGAAGAAGGTGGATCAAAGTGGCTTTTTATAGATGCTGAATCCCAACCAGACCGCTCGAGCGACCACTCCTGCGCTCGAGTGTCAGAGACACCACACTACTCGAGCGACCAACCCTACGCTCTCGCGAAAATCAACAGCTCTCAGAATCTCAGATTTGCAAAAGTACTGGAAGCTTTGCAAGACTGCTCGAGCGATGAGAAGAGACAAAAAAATTCTAGAGTGCTACAGTTTTACTACTGTCATGTCAGTATCATTAACATTATTTGTTTCTTCAAAATCTTCTAGGACATTATTTTGTTTTTCTTTTTCTGCTTCACTATTTTCTATTATATATTATAAGTCTTCAAGGGGAATGTATTCCATTTATCCCATACTAATTAACTCTAATTGTTTATATATATATATATCTTCTTCTAGTTCTATTATATTATTATTTATTTCTTCTGTTATTTTTTCATCTGCTTTATTTAATTGTTCAGCTATCTCTAATATTATTTTATATTTTATTTTACTATCATTTTCTTTTTCTGCTATTTCTTCTAGCAATGTTAGATTGTATTTACTTAATTCCATCAGTGTGTTTAGTTTGAGTTTTTTGGATTAAGTTTTTTGAAAACTAAATTTTTAGCTTTCGTATTTTTTTGTTTTTAGTAAATATTTTTAAAATTTTAAACATTTTTTTTTACTTTTTTATATGCACTTTACTTAGATGTATCTAAAAAGTAAAAAAATTGTGAAAAAATATTTTAAAAAATTAATAAATACATAAAAATACAAAAAAAGTTCTGAATTCTCTTTTTTTTTTTTTTTGGTGTTTAGTGAATTTTTAACAGATTTTTTTCACAAATTTTTTACTTTTTAGGTATATTTATGTTAGATATATCTAAAAATTAAAAAAAAAATTGCTTAAAATATTAAAAAAAATTCAATAAAAACAAAAAACATGGAAAACAAGAAAGTAGAATTTTTTAAAAAGTGTTTTTGGAAAACTCTAACCAAGATTTTTTTTTTATTTTTTATTTTCAGGTGAAACTAATTCAAATGGTTCTTCTAGATTATTCCCTTTTATATGCGTATATATATAAATCTAATTCTCCTTGTTTTTCTTCAAACATAGCTTCTTCTTTTCTTTTTTTTTTTTTTTTTTTTTTTTGGATCTTGTATCAAATATCTAATTTCTTTTACTATTTCTAATTGATAAGTTCCAAATTTTTCGTTAATTTCTTTTAATAGCCTAATTAAGGTATTATTTTGTTGTATTATTTCTTGTAAAGAAGAACTATTATTTAAGTTATCATATTTTATTTCTTCACTATATTTAATACTCATACAAATGTTATTGACAAGGCTAAGAAACCAGATACCAATTTTAATTGTGGATTTGTGTATTTAGTTTATATTAATTCTTGCAAAAACCTTCATTGGTAATCTACACTTGCCTTTTCTATGGATATTTTATCTTTAATACTAACAATATTCTGACTGTAATTTATTATAGATTGTCGAGAAGCAATAGCCAAAAGAGAATTTAACATATTTAACTCACTTTCTAATTCAAAAATATATCTAAACTATTTTTTATTTCGACTCTAAGTGCTGTAATTAAAAGTATATAATTATTACTTTTTAAGATTTTATATAAATATAATTTTTCTTAATATATTTTATATTTATATTTATATTTTATTTTATTTTTTGTAATTTTTAAATTTTGTAGGGGTCTATTTATAATTATTGAAACTTGATGATTGGGTTGGATGATGTAGAGTGAGGTGTGTGAGGTGTGCCTTCCACTTGTGTACGGGCCATTTGGGCTGCGACCTTTTTGGTGGCCGAAGGATTATTGTACTGTAAAATCATCTTTTGAAACTTGCCATCATTTATTTATGCATTAATAAAAGGGTGTTCGGTTGAAAATTTTAATTTTGAATTTTGCTTGCCAAAAGGTCTTGGCGAGAATTTAGAGAAATTTTATTTCCATCCACTTGATAAACTCAGGGTACACACTTAATGAAAAATTAATTTAATGACAATTATATCCTAATTAAAAATTACTATAATAGATATCTATGAACGCCCCTAATATTATATACATAAATTCTCTATACACATCTTTTAGGAACAAAAACATCTCACTGTACACCTTTTGAATGAAAATAATTAAACCTTAACCTTTCTATTGTGGTCATTTTGCTTGCTACACACTCTATGCAATACTCTCAAAATATTTCTCATATTGCTTTAATCTCTAGGTTTATACTCTACTATTTACACCGTTTAATTATTAGTTTCACAATTTTTACTTGATTTTGATATAGAAGAGTTACAAACCTATGGAAGTTCAAACTCAAGCAAAAATATATTTGATGACACCAAAATCAGTGCTGAAGAGGTTAGTTTTTTCGTGTAGTAATTTTTATTCTTTTTACGCTTTTTAGTCGGATAGTCAGTGTGGAATTTTATCAAAATATTCGAAAATCAACTTTTGAAATAATAATCATATTTCGATATATAAGTTCTGAATTTTTGACAAATTTTGATACTTAAATTCTAAAACTTGAGATTTATTTCGGTTTTTAAGTGTCGAATTTTATAATTTTTTTGGCTATAGAGTGTCGAATTATTTCCTTTTTTTCGGCTCTGTAGTGCCGAATTATTCTATTATTTTCGGCTTTTTAGTGATGAATTATTCTATTATTTTCGGCTCTATAAAACCGAATGAAAATTGTTTTCTTTAGATCACATCCACTGAAGAAACTAAGGTTCGATCAAATATTATGGTGGATTGTACTAGTCATTTTACTGCTAAACAGGTAACTTTTAACATGAAATTCGTAAGTTCATAATTTTTATTAATTAGTTTGTTTAGTTTGTTCTTATGAAAGTTGTGTGACATTAAATATAGGTTTTCGACAACAAAGATGAATTGCTCACTTGGGTATGTGATATTGGAAGGGCAAATGGCTTTGTTATTGTTATAAGGACATCAGACTATAGTGGCGGTACCAAGAGACCAAGAATTTATCTTGCTTATGAGCGGAGTGCAAAGTATAGATCACGTAAAAAGTTGAAAGATGGCTCAAAAGACTTATTGAGACAAACTGGTACGTAGAAGTACAAATGTCTATTTGATTTGAAGGCATTCAAGTTGAAAACAAACGATGAATGGATATTGAATGTAGTTTGTGGACTGCATAATCATCCAACTGCGGAGCATCTCCAAGGACATTCATATGCAGGGAGATTGTCAATTAATGAAAAGTCGTTGTTAGTAGATATGTCAAAGAGCCTAGTAAGACCAAAAGAGATACTCATTACACTCAAACATAGGGATGCCCTTAATATGAGCACAATGAAGACAGTTTACAATGTATGACATCGATGTAGGGTTCTACAGAAAGTTGGTAGATCCCAGATGCAACAACTATTGGGTGAATTAGCGAAACATAAGTACATTGAGCGTCATCGATGTAAGGAAGGCTCTATGATTGTCACAGACTTGTTTTGGGCACATCCAGTGAGTTTGGATTTGCTTCGTACATGCCCTCGTGTGTTGATTATGGATTACACATATAAGACAAATAGATATCGGCTTCCTTTTCTTGAAATTGTGGGAGTAACATCAACTCATATGACATTCTTCGTGGCTATCATATACTTGCAAACTGAGCGGGTTGATAATTATGCATGGGCGTTACAAACATTGTGTGATCTTATGGACAACAGTGTTTGACCTGAAGTTATTGTCACAGACAGAGAGCTTGCTTTGATGAATGCCATTGACATCACTTTTCCAAATGCTCGACAATTGTTATGTCGTTGGCATATTAATAAGAATGTATTGATGAAATGCAAGAAAATGTTTGAGACAAAAGAAAAATGGGACAAGTTTAACACTGCATGGAACTATGTGGTATTGTCATCGACTGAAAAGGAATATAATGATCACCTTGCAACACTGCATAAGAATTTCAGTAACTATTCGGAGGCAATATGTTACAGTGAGTTTGTTGAATCCGTATCAAGAAAAATTCATTGCGGTACATACAAACATGTGTATGCATTTTGGTAATGTTACAACCAATCAATAATATTTGTTTTTTTTTATTTCTTATAAATCATACTATTATTTTTAATTATTATGCTTGACTATTTTTGTTTACATCCATATGAACAGGGTTGAGAGTGCTCATGCTAGATTGAAGAGGCAATTAGGTTCAAGTCAAACGACATTTCAGATTTTATTTGAAAAAATACATTGTCTACATGAGTTGCAGCACATTCAAGTTAAAGCATCATTCGAGAAGAGTTTGACAATTGTGTAACATCAATTCAAACCTTCTCAATTCAGAAAGCTCCAGGGTAATGTGTCTATTTGTGCATTGAAGTACGTGTTGGCAAAGAGTAAGAGAGCAAATTCAGTTGGAATTGATGTTGCAGCATGTGGGTGTGTTCTTAGGCGTACACATGGTTTACCTTGTGCTCACGAGATTGCAGATTACGTAAGACAAGGCCGTCATATTCCACTCAGTAGCATACATGTACATTGGACGTAACTTACTATATGTGTGCATAATCCGAAGGTTAAGAAATTGGAATTGACTTGTATTCCAGAACTTGAGATGATTTTGAAGTGGTTCAATGAGTCTGATATTGCCATGAAATTAGATATGTTGAAGAAGTTAAGGGAAATTGCAAATCCAGTGAGCACTTTTCTTATTGAACCTGATGTGAAACCTAATCCACGTCGAGGACATAAGAAAACTGATATATCTTGTCGTCGTGACCCGTGTGCATTTGAGTTGGTTGACGATGGCCATGATAGCCAGAGCACATTAGCTTCCAGTCAGTCAAAGAAAAAGAGAGCTTCAAAAGTGCTTGATAAGAAGCGAAATATGAAGACAAAGACATATCGTACAAGAACAAGTTTACCGAGTGCATATGCTGGTGACTTCCCGCCTATGTTAATACCATTCATAAACTTGATGAAGGATGTAGATGGTGATGGAAATTGTGATTTTAGAGCTATTGCAGGTTTACTTGGTCTTGGAGAGAATGACTGGGTGGAACTATAAATGTCAATTAAGGTCAATTAAAGTGTGTGCATTTTAGGATGAAGTGTGTGTACCATTTATGAAACATGGATGTAATTGTAATTTTAAGGGTGTGGATTGAGAAAATTAGTTCGTAATCAAATTAATAGGGGTGTGTAGTGAGAAAAGATTTGCCTTGAGTTTATTAAGTGGGTGGAAATAGAATTTCCCGAGAATTTAACATGCCTATAAGGACATACTTAAGTGAAATGACTAAAATACCCATCATATATATGGTGTAACGGTGCAAACCAAACAAACTAAACACAACAAACAAACTCTCTCTCTATCTAATCTGAACCTCGCTGGCGCCTGCGCCGCCGCTACCGACATCACTTCCCTTACCTCACCCTCAACAACGAATTCTTCTTAGTGCGTATATCTAGTCAGACTAACTAGATCTGGTAGAAGATCAACCACCCAAACCCTCTTAGATCTATTGTTGCTGAAACTAGATCCATAGTTGTACCGTCGTTGTGAAGAATACCGCTCTTGATGAGGTCATTAGTGATGAGGCAGTTAAGGCATCGGCTTCAACGTCATTCACTCAACCATCCACCTCTAATCCAACGACTAGTGCTGGCGCTCTTGTGTCTTCTCTTTCTTCTTCCAGATCAAAGTATAGATATGATCTTGTAACTATAGTGTGGTTTTAATTTTGCTCTATATTGTCTGTCATTGAATTGTCTGCAAAAATGAACTGTGATGACGATGGAGGCGTCGCGACAACTCCAGCGGGTCACCCACTGTCGACGTTGAAGATAAACAGATCTATTCTTTACATGCTAAAGAACTTGCTTCATTTTGGTTCTAACTGTGAGAACTCTAATTGTATTTCCTATGTGTTTGCACAAATTTCTAATATTTGTTTTGCAAGATCTATAAGTTGATCATCATGACCAACTGTAGTTAATAGTGAAGGTCAACTTTAAAGACTGTTATTTAGCTATGGAATTGCTAATTTCTATTATTTTTAACTTGATTTGTAGTTATATATATATATATATATTAATTTGTAAAAGATTTATGACCGAGTAGCTATGGAGTTATGAAGTAAGATTGAGAATATTTTACAGAACACTGGTTGTTATGTTCTCAGATCTATTCAAAAGGCTCCAAATCTTCATCCCTAGATCTCTCTAAATCTCCTTTGTAATCAAACACAACAGATATGAAGAGAGAGAATTGTTTCAACAGATAAAACAAAAGACTATTTCAAAAGATTAGACCTTTAAAAGATAAAAACATTAAATTGTTGTTCAAATTTGTTTAAAATGGCTCAGATCTGTTTGAATTAATGTAGATATTTCAACAGATAGTGGATTTGTAGAGACAAATAATAAGATTTTGGGATTTGTACATATAGATTTAAACAGCTAAGGAGAAAAATTGAACAGATAATAAAATTTGAACAAATAGATTTAAATAGAAAAGAGAAAAAAAATTGAGTAGATCAAGAGAGACCCACAAAATTTGAACAGATAGGGTACAAAAATTGAACAGATAAGGAAAAAATTTGAACAGATAGAAAAAAATTTGAATAGATAGTCAAAAAAAAAGTCAACAAATAAATTAAGGGGTAAAATTAAAAACAAAATGTCCTTCAAAACAAATAAAAGGACTTCTTATCAAACTATTTCATAAAGAGTGGACCTTTCACAAATAAAAAGTATCTATTAAACTTAATGACTTAAACCCTCATTAATTTGGATTTTTTAAAATTCTCTCTTAATAAAATGCCTAAAAATTGACATATAAGGGTCGAAAAAAAATAAAAATAAAAAATCAACGCAAGTCAAAAGTAACCCCCTTATCAAAATGGGGTCCTCTTTGCAATGCTATTTTTGTATATTTTATAAGTTTCACAAGTTATTTTTTTAATGTTTTTTTTTTAAGTTTCACAAACTTGTAAACCTCGCAATAAATACCATTTATTTGAAAAATCATTTTCGTTGAATATTAATGAATAGATAAATAAATCATATTTTATTTTATAAAGTGAACAATTTAAATTTAAGCTCATAATTACTGTCTATTTTAAAAATAAATAAAATGTAATTTATTTATACATCTACGGATATCTAATAAAATAAATTTTTTATTCTACTCATCTTTTCTACTTACCACATGAAAATTTTAAATTATAATCGTAGGCTGGAAATGAAATCCATAATAAAATATGAAAAAAATGAGTCCAAATCTTATAAAGTGATTTTCATATTGTGATCTTAGAGTGGTTTTTTAAATGGTTGAGATTTAATTTTATAAAAGTTGAAATTACAATAGTACTGTAATGACCCCAAAATGCATATCATGATTATATTAATTTAATTATGTGTTTAATTTTAGAGTAAAGGACCAATAAATCCCAAATTTGGATGTGTTGAATCATTTAGTCCTATGTTTTATTTTGTAGACTGAAAAGTCCCATGTGAATGTTAGTTACGTAAAGCGCATGAAATTATCATGTGACTTGGCTTGAGTAGGGGTAAATGTGGGTTTTTGGTGATGTTGCATTTACAAAAATGCCCAAAAGTGTACTATAGCTTTTTATTGTTTCCCTCCATCTCGAACAAAACAGACGAGATAGAATACAAAATTTTTGGGTTTCTTTTCCAATGTTAGTCATTAGATCCTCATCTTGGGTGATTGAAGCATCAGATTTGGCAATGTTGGAACTAGAATATTCATTTCCCAAATAATGTTGAACACCACCCACAAAAACCCTAGAAGACACAAAAACCCCTTCTAGTAAATTGGCAGAGACGAGTCGGCGTGGGCACTGAGGATTTTGGATTTGTGATCATCAGTGAGGCTGAAACATCGGCGAGCTAACATCATTTGTAAATCGGCGTTCGTATGGTTGTTGTTTTGCGACGGCAAAAGGTATGGAAATGTTTGATGTTGCTTTGTTCATGTGTGGTTTGTACAACATTGTGGTTGTGTTATGTGTGAAATGGTGGTATTTTTTCATGTTTTCATGATGTTATTTTGTATTGAAATCGAAGACAACATTTTTATGGTTCTTGGTGGACAAACAGTTCGACGTTGTGTTCTTTGAATGAATGAACTGTAATGTTAATGTAATTGGTCTTATCTATATTATGTGATGAGGAAATATGGGCTTTGGGTTGATGTCAATTTTCGGTAATGGTGGATTGGTAATGTATTCATGATGTTAGGTTGGTTTCTGTGGTTTTTTTTTTATTGTGTGTGGGTGGTAGGAATGAGATTTTGGGGGTGTGGTTCATGGTAGATGTTAGTTTAATTTGTTTGATTGATGTAATTTTGAATTGTGAACATGGTGTGGATGTTGATGCTAAGTAGGCACGGTACAATGTTCTTCCTGTTGTTGGGTCTGTGATTGTGCAATGGCCATGTAGGTAGATATGTTATGTTGGGTGGATTTGTGAAGACCCTGAAAAATGTATTCACTTTAAAGACCCTAATGTTTGAATTATTTTCTTAAAACCCCTCAATTCCTTGAATTATTTCAAATCTTATCGGTTAGCATTTTATTTTTATTTTTTTATCAAAACAAGAATATCCTAGCCGGGTTAGGTTCCTTAGCCTAATTTAGTTTAATTCTATATAAATAAGGTTCTAATTCATGAATTTAACTCCAAGCCCTTACTTCTTTATTTAAATTCAAATTTTACCTCAAAAACTAATACATGTACCCTTATACTATAAGTACCATCGATCAATTGAAATCTATATATATATATTGAGGAATGTGCCCCTAGTACCTAAATTGATTAAAAAAAATAGCCCCATCATCCTTCCCAATGGCCGGCCACCCTAGGGAGAAGTGAGAAGCCAATTTTCAAGATTTATGATCATGGTGTTCTGGAAAACCCAAAACCTAGTACCCTAGACCTAGGATGTTGTTTCCAATACTAGTTTCATTTCAACTAGGAATCAACTAGATGTTGCCTAATCCTATGATTAAGCTCTCTAATCACTCCTATCCCATTAGACTCCAAGCAAATCCTAACCTTTCCATCCATTTCCAACTAGTGGGCTTTTATGTCCTTTTACACCAAAAAATTGCCTATAAATACCACCATTCCCTAGCTTGGCAAGCACAAACAACACACTCACACACACACATTCGGCTAGAAGAGAGGAAAAAGAGAGCCATCTTGTTCAAAGCTTAGCAAGTAAGCCATAGCACAACCTTCTCTTTCATTTTCCTTTTTCAAATACATGTTCTTAAGGGTTCTAAATAATGTTTTCAGATGTTTTATTGATGAGTTACTTGTGTTAAAAATGATAAGAGTTGAGCCTTGATTCTACCTCTCTTGTATTTTCCCTCATTTCGGTACAAAACTATCTTTTTCATACCGATCTCTCAAACTTTCCAAAGGCACACCTTCAAGCAAATTTTCTGAGTTTAATCTATGTTAGTTAGCATGTTTTCATCACAAAAGAAATGAAAATTTTTCCGTAGTGGGTCTCTTTTCTCACAAATCTTCTTGTTTTGGGTATTGTGCCTTAGAATCTGTTTTCGCAGCCAACTTTCAAAATTTATAGAAAAATGTAGAAAATTATTCTGGACCTCTATTTTATGTCAAAATCTTCCTTAAGGAGTTAGCTTTCAACTAAAATTTGTTTCATTGAAAAACAGTGAGCGGTTTGCAAGAAAATCAAATTTTCGTAACGGTCGACGAATCTGGACAGTGCTGGAGTGTTTTCTAAGTAACTTAAAATCTAGAAAAGCTATCCCATTTCCGAAATATGTTCTGGAAACTAGATTAAATTCTCTACGAACCATAGGAAAGCCGAGTCCGGTGAAAAATCTAAAATAGTCCTTTCATTCTAATCCTTATGTGATATTGAATCTAGAAATTTTGTTGGGTATGGATGTTTTATGCTCTTGTGTTCATGAAAATGCTTACTAGCTTATGATCATATCTTGGCATGATATTATATGTGTTATGGTTATGTTCTTTATCTTCCTCATCTTAATGATGCATGCTTATGTGGATATTATTATCTTGTTAAGTTGGTCTAACCTTGATTTAAAACATTTAACCCAACGGAAAACTTAATTGGGATGGTATTGGGTTTTCGATCACTTGAGTAATGAAAAGATGATAATGTGTGATGTATGGATTGTTGGGATGCGTTCCCTATTTGGAAGTTTAAGTCTTGCGCAAGTGGTTTTCGGAACCCTTGAACGGAGCGGTTGTATTCGGACCCTAGGTGGTTTGGTGTAAGGACGGATTCGGGCAAGGCCCTATTTTACCATCCCTTTTGAGGCCTTACGGTTGGCGTTACGCGGTACACAACCGTTGGTAGACATCCGAGGTTAGTTCTGCAACAAAGCAGCAAAAGAGGGGACATACCGAATAATCCGTGTCTGATTCTTATGGTTGGGAGGACGAAATCTCTTTGGGGGATTTCTAGTTTACTAACATCTAACTTAACCCTTTATTTATTTGAGTATCATGCTTTACTACTTGATGTTATAATTGTGATTATGTATTGGACTGGGGAAAAGGGGACGGGGTGTGTGTGTGTTTACTGGGCAGTCAAAGCTCACGGCGTATCATGCCAGGTGATGAAGAGGAACTTATAGCTGGAGACGACGAGCCTGAAACCTTCGAAGACTTTTGGCTATCTTAGGAAAGTTAGAAGTTTCTTTTTGATATTTTGTAAGACTCATGTGAAGATTTAAACTTTCTTTTGGGATGTAATGTAATGGAACAAGCTTTTGAATTAAGTATATTCGTGGTTGTTATGTATTTATATTCTATGTATATGTATGAACCTTATCGTTGCTTATGAGACCTTGTGTCAATACCTTTTAAAATCTGTCAAAAGGGTAGTGGGGCCTAAGAAAGTTGGACTTAGAAGGGAGGCTAATTTGACTCCTCCGGCGATTTGGGACCTTACTTGGTTATTGACCATAGGACTCATTAGTGACTCTCCCTTGACTGCAACCAATAGTGTAGAATCGGGGCATCACAGGATTGCGGCAGTGTGTTTGTTTGTGTAATTTATTTATTTATTTATTTATTTTTTGTGAGGTCTGAAGCCGATGTTGATGCTGGAAGATAAGCGAACTATTGAAGTCCTGATGTAATGAGTGAATTTGATATATGAAGGACACTCCCAGCAACAGCGAAAATCCTAAAATTGTAAGAATAATGTTGGTTGCATACTAACACATCTCAGCACACTTGAATGCAAAATGATCGGCAACACTCTGTTTTGCATTTGTATGTTGATGTTGATGGCTAAATAAGCATGACTTTTGTTGTCTAATTGACACTAATCGACACAGTGTTATGCTCATTTTTGTTGCTATTATGTAATTTACAGTTATGCCGAAATGTTTGGGTTTACTGTTTACAAAATGTACGATATGACATTGACTGAATATGAATGTATAACATTTGGGAGTATGTCAGCTAGGGACAACCAAGTGGGACAACAAACTACTATTACAAGAAAAACAATTGCACACTGCGATATGGTACTTTGATGATCAATTCAATAATAAGTAAATATAAAGTGTGGATAGTGTGGTAATGTAATGTTTTTGTAACCTGTCATTTGTTTTATTTTTTGTTGTAGTTCCTTATTTGTGAGCACACCGACATTGTGGAACCTGGTCGGCGTAATGTGTCGCCCAGGTTTTGTCGGTAAAATATTGGCAAACTTGTTGGGAAGCTAAAAGGTGTGGACTTGTCGGCGGACAATTCCGTAGAGGTATGAATGATGAATTGGTAGTGGTATGTTGTATACGTTTGATTTATTTGTTTGTTTTGATTTGTTTGAGTTGTTGGTTGCAGGTTAACTATGGGAAAATTTATGGGTCTGTCGTCGAACGTTATTTCGTGCAGGTGGTACCGGACGTCCATATACCTATCAAGCGTGATGAAAAGGTGTTAGATGTTGATCCGGTGAATGTATGGAATGGGCGACGTCTTAATATTGGGGGTGAGAATGTGAACGTTGTAGAGCTAGGGGTAAAGTCATGTACTGGGACATATCAGTTTGTGATTGAAATTATGGTAATGTAACATTGTGCATGAAATTACGGAGGTATTTTCTAGTGATATGTGTTTGTTGTCATCATATATTGGTGTAAGTGCAACGATGGAGTCATAAATAAATGGGTTGTCTTGTTTTGTTACATTGTTGAAAAGAGTCCCTTGTTCGTTCCAGTTGCATGTGTGTTGTAATGATGTGGATTGTGTTAGATGTCCATGTTAGTGGGAGGGAAATTTAATTGATAATGTAGATGCTCAAGATGTTTAATGGAATCCTTCGGAAATGTGTTCTGTTTGAGTAGGGGTTTGTTGTATCGGTGGTGAAAGATTTTGTCGACTTTTGTGTAGGATTTGATTGCAATTGTCCACATAAATGTCAGGATGTGTGACTTCCATGTTAGCAAAAATTAACCAATTTCAGTGGAAGCAATGAATCCATTACGTGAGTCTATGCAATTATAGGTATGTTAGAGTTTTTATGGAATGTTGATGACTTGCATGTTATTGGCAATGATTTGTTGGAGGTGAACATGTTACTTACTGAAAGTGCATGGTAATGAAGGTGCATTTGTTAGAATCATGTATGTAATGGGTCTTGTGTGGGTGGTAGTGTTAAAATCAAACAATAAATAAATAAATAAATAACAACCAACAACAACACCATGATTCTACATCAGTTCTCCCTCATCAAATGGCTAAACATCACTAACCCCACAAATCACTCCATGCAATCCTCCACAAAAATTTCAAAAATTAACACCATACCATAACCAACCCACCCAAACATTAGGAAAAAAATCACAACTAAAATCACACTCAAGGGTAAACAATTAAACTCCAGAATATATCATAAATAAAAGGACTAATTGGTTTGAAAGAAAACTTTTAGGACTAAATGGAGCAACATTTTCCTAAATGGGATTTTTGGGTAATTTTTCCTTAAATTTAATTGCGATATATGCCACGTGTGATTTGAATGCTAATTATGTGTTTTGTAAGAGTTTTGAATCAATATCTATTCATCGTAGGAAAATCAATTCTGAATCCTGCTAAAATTTGAAATTGAGGGCCATAAAGGAGACAGAAACTACAAATTGATTACTTTATTGTGATCAGCGTAATTTTTAGAGTCTATTGTGAAATTTAATTAAAAATTGATTCAGATCGAATTAATTAGATTAAATTCAATTAAACTAAGCTCTAATTATTTAATTTAAGTTTTGATTAACTAATCAACCTAATTGAGCCTAATTCACATTAGTACAATTAAATTTAGCTTAATCTAAATTATAGTTTATTGATTTAATTAAGTTTATAAGTAGTGGAATTTAATTATTGCTTATAATTAATTAGAGCTTAGAGGAGATTAGAGATTAATTAAGCTTCCTAAACCTATTCATCAATTTAAGTAGAAAAGAAGAAGTTAGTGGGTTTTGTTGGAGAATATATAACTAGAGAGAGAGTTCTTGAGAGAGAGCTCAAGAAAGAAAGAAAAGAAGAGCAAGAAGAAGAATATGGAAGAAGAAAAGCTTTGATCTCCACAAATTCATCAACTTAAGGTAGGAATTCTCTTCTAATTTCATGAATTTGACTTTGTTATACTGATGAACCCATGGAATCCAAGTTTAATTAAGAAGAATTCAAGTTTAATTGGTGGCTTTATGGAAGTAAGTTGAAGCAAAATATATGTATGAACAAGATAAGCAAGAAAGTGTAAGAATTAGTTTAAGAACATGACATGCATGACATATTTCATGGAAATTTTCTTCATACATTAGAGTTCTTGCATAATTCATGAAAATTGGAGAGAAAACTTCCATGATATTGAAGTTTGAATTCATAGTATACATGTTTTATAATTTTCCATTTTAATTGAAGCTTTGATCCTTCAATTGACAAATTGAGTTCATAATGTTTTTACATGCATAGCTTCATTCTTGCTCATACAATTGAAATCTTGCTTGGTTCCTCAAATTTGAGGAGAAAATCTCACGGATTTTGATTATGGAACTCAAGATTGTATGGTTTATGATTTTACATGTTAAATTCAAGATTTGACCTTTTGCATGGAAGTTGAGTTTCAATTTGAAGTCATGATTTTTGTTTAAAATTATATATGATGAAGTCAAGATGTTTTTGAAAGGTTTTGGGTCATGACATGCATGAGATTGAAGTTACAGTTACGAAAAAAAATTAGGTTTCAAAAACTTAAACAGATTTTCGGATTTGAGAAGACCTAGAACCGCACGTGCGGCTTGGAGCCACACGTGCAGAAATCAGAATAGATAGAAGCTTGCTTTCTGCTTTAATTGCACGTGTGGTGGTAGTTCCGCACGTGCGGTCAGTGCTCCCGCACATGTGGATTTCAGAATAGTCCTGGTTTTGTTTTTGCTCCATTTTTCTACCTTCTGGGCCTCTGCTTGCATGGTTTTAACGTGCTCTTCATTGCATTCGCATCTCATGAACACAAATGAAATAAAGAACAAAAAGCTATAATCGAACGAATTGGCAACGAATAGAAACCAAATAAGTAGAAGTATTGAACTGAATAAAAATGACTGAATGAGATGAATGTAATTGAGTTGTGCTTGAATTTGTTTGTTTAGATCGAACACCGCATCTTTAGTGCATCTTTAGCATGTGTTTCAAGGAGTTCACTATGAGTAACACTGTTGTAAAGCTATGTTCAATTGTAATTATTTTCTGATTGATTAAATGTATTGTTTTCTAAAGGAATACTGTTTATTGAATGAATGATTGTTCTATTTTCTGAACTGTACTTGTGGCATCCATAGTATATTGCTATTGTTATTGCTATTATTATAGAGATCTCTATCAATTCCAATTCTTGGAACTATTGTTTATTGTATTGATGGCCATCAATTGATTGTTTGGTCTTTAAGATCTATTGAATTGTTCTGCTATTGGATGTGCCACGTATGATCATTATGAATCCTAATGATTGACTTGTACGAGATATTGATTGAGAAAATGATCTATTGATGAACCGATTGTTTCAATTGTTGTAAAGACATCATTCATGACCCCTTTACACAGTTGTTATTTACTGGGTTTTAGCTCATTGTTTATTACATGTATGTAGGTGAACAAGCACTGGATCAGTCTTAGTGGTGTCGACCCGAACCTTGTTTTGTCAAACCAACTACTGTAGCTTACCGCGCGGTTTCCGAACCGTCACGTGTTGTGGCTTTTGATTGTTTCTACCTTGCCCACTTGTGGCTATGATCCTATGTTGTGAAGTTTTTGTTTTAGACTTATGTTTTCATTTTTGTTTGACCATTTTGTTATTGGGGATTTAATTCTCTCAGTTATGTCATGTGTTGTATCTATGTTTGGACTTGGACTCATGTGACTGTCTATAAATGCAAGTTTGTTTTGTTCATTTAAGTTCTCACAGCTCTTTGGACATTATATTGTTTTATTTATTGGCTTATGCCAGCCCCCTTTTACTGTAGTATTGTCATTATTGTTAAGCAGGCCTTTGATAATCACGGATTACTGGTCGGTTATGATGCTAAACCTAAAGAGCGGGTTTGGGTTGTGACAAGTACTAAACAAAAATGCTATGAACCCACCTTCTTCAACCCATAATTTATCCCAAATGTGTTTGTATGGTGGAGATTAAATTGATGAAGTGTGGGATCCATGAGTAAAATCAATTTGAATCATTAATTCCTTTTTCTAAGTAAATTCTGGGTTCATAAGTTTGGGTTTGTAGTGTTGTTGTTGAAGATACAATCACTTTCAAAAAAAATCTCAACCATATAAAATCACTTTAAGATCATTATACAAAAAATCACCGTAGAGGATACGGATTCTGAAAATATGGTAATGCTATGGTACATGAGCTCTAATCCTCTTTAGTGGTATCCTATAGTGTTGCAAAACAATGTCGTTTTGGGAGCAAACTTTAAGAAGAAGAAGAAAAAAAGAACCCATTACTGGGTATTTTAATTATAACCAAAATCACATAAGGTATAACAAAAAAATCTTAAATCATAATTAAAATAATATTATAATCAATATCATAATAAATAATAACTATAATTATAATTAAAAAAAAATACAAACATCACAGTTAAAAATGCATATGATACTAACCATAAAATTATTCCAAAAAAATATGAAGAAAATAGTGGTATGGAATCCCACCATAATTCGGGTGGAGACCAAGGCTTTAAGTGGGACCCAATGACCCACAGGCAATCCCCACCCATAGCAACAACCACCAAACGCCTTTAGACAACAGCAAATGAAACCTTCCTTCGTTTTCACCACTTCCCCTCTCTCTCTCTCTCTCTCTCTCTTTCTCTCTCATATTTCTTGTCGATCTGGTTTGGTCTCTGTAATTCAAACCTCTGCTCTGCTCCAAACAAGACTAGGATTTGGATTTAGAAGCCTCTCTCTCTCTGTCTCTCTGTCATCTTCTCTCTCTCTCTAAACTCAAACATGGATCCGCCTACTTCTTGGGACTCCCTTCGAAAACAGGTACACAATTTTATACACGTCTATATATATATATGCATATATCTTATGTGTGGTGAATTTCGATATTTGGATTCATTTTATCGATCAAGCCCCAATTTTTCTTCTCAAATCACTAGCACTCTCCCTATATATATATATATAATTATATGGATTTTGGCTTAATGAATTTCGAATTATTTGCATTGTTTGTTTTGTGATTTGTGGGCGTTATGTAATTTAGAGTTTGGGTTTCGTTAAGGGTCTGAAATTTTTATATTATTTCATTTGTAAGTGATGGAATATTTGGGATTCCGAATTCTATGAATGGAAAATACCATCAAGTCCAGGTTTTTTTTTTTTTTTTTCCCCATTTTTTGCACTGAGATCTGTGAATTTGGAATTGCTCCTGTGACTGAATGGGTCATTGATTCCATTGAAATGTTTAACAACAGAAGGTCATAGTTGTCGGCAAACCTATTTTGTTGTGTCAAGAGTTATTTAGAGCATCCTTCTGAATAGTGTCACCTGAATTTGTTTATCATAAAAAAAAAAATAGTGTCACCTGAATTTCTCTGGAAGGAACAAAAATTGCCGAGACATGAATGTTTCTTTTGAGAAAATGTTGAGTTCCTCAATAGCCCTGTTTTGAATGGTTATACAAATGGTATGGTAGAGATAGTTTGGAAACTAGGGCAGGTGTAGTAGTCATTGTGTTTTGGGATGAAAGGGAACAAAAAGGAAACTTGTGACGAATGGCATTTCTCTTCAATTAAATGTTGTGGAGCAATCATACTCTTCATGGAAAACCCTCATGAATGATGCCATGAATCTGATGTTGATTATCTCCTCTCTTTTCATTTTAAATCCAAGTGATCATCATCACTTTTTCCTTTTGCTTTAAAATTGCTATTGCTATATCGAATTCATGGTTATGAAGATGGGTTTTCTTCTGTTTAACTGTTTTTGAAGAATGGCATTATCTGGCATCATGTAGGCAAGGAAGCTTGAAGCACAGTTGGATGAACAGATGCATTTGTATCGTAAATTAGTTTCCACAAAAACTGATGATGGGACCGATAAAGATCTTGAATTGGGGATTGATCAACTACTCCAACACCTTCAGCAAGTGAATTCACATATGCAAGCTTGGGTGTCATCAGGAGGCTCAGAAATATTTTCTCATACATTGACTCGGCATCAAGAAATTCTTCAAGACCTTACTCAGGTATTGTTACTTTTGAATGCTTAAGAAAACATTATTAGAGTCTTAAGAAACAATACAATTTTGGTTGTATGTATATATGGAGTGCAATACATATGTGTGTGTGCAAGTGTGTTTATGGTTATATACAATAAGGATTCATAAATGCAAGCACCACCAAGTACAAAATCCTTACTACCTCAAATTATAATACTTCTACATAGAAAATTAATCAATAAATTAGCTTAATGATTTGATGACAATCATCTAAGTAGCACGACATGACACCAACATGCCGACACGTCAATTTTCAAAAAATACAGGACACGAGACCCTGAGGACATGTTAAAATTTTTTATTTTTATAAATTTTTTATGTCATATATATGAATAATTTATTCATAGATAATTAAAAAATGCAACACAACACATTTTCTTCGTTAAAAAACTATATATTTCATCAATTAAACATTAAGATATCATTTATATAGCAATTACATTCTAAACAGTGCAAAATAATTATATAATATTGTATTACATATAATGTATTCATCTTATAGATGTTTCAAAACATATTTAGGTTGCATAAGTTGTGTTATGAAGAATGGAGACTATTATTATAATGAAGAGATTCATTATATAGGACGTATTTGGAGAGTTCAAGAAATGTCATCAAAGTGTCCGTGAAGTGTTGCTAAAGTGTCCTATGTTACGGGTTTTTTTTTTGTTTTTCCTCAAGACACGTTGAAAGAAGTTTCAAATGCGATTTTAGGAGTATCCAAAGTGTGTTGTGTTAGACAACCATATTAAAGGAAAAAGATTGTCGTGTCAGTCCTCAGTAGAAGTGCCCGTGCTTATTAGACAATCATCTTAAAGGAAAATTTCCTCTTGAGTTCATTTTATATGAGACTGTTGGACAACCTTCTGGTTTTTTGCCGACTGACTTACAGTTTAAAGGATGACCCTGAGCTAATTTAATTAAGTGACTATTCTATGGTGATGTTGAATACCCCACCTCATAGATGGTAAATAGGTCTTTTCTTTTCTTTGGAATGACATCAGGCATGAGCAGACTATGCTGCCACTACCACCCTTCACAAATTAATTTGAAGGCTATGAAGCAATACTTGGCCAAACTATAGCCTTTTGTTAAGAATTGACTACCCTAAAAACATAAGCTATTAGAGAACAATGTACATCAATGTTTTTCTCATGGTCCATTGAAGTTTCCTATAGCTGTGGAATGATTTCATTGCCCTGTAGTACAGAAAGGTTTGGCTCACCTTCTATTCCAACCTTTTATCTTGTAATTTAATCCTGAGATGGGGGTTTTTAGGAGGACTAGATCACATACTAAAATCGTATGGTGCATCCACTTTACTCTGGCGTTGTTTGGCAAACGGAAATCCAGGCTATTGTAGCCTCTTGAGAAAAAAAAATCCAAAAAGCAGTACTGTTGCTCATCACTTCCCACGTGATGCACAGGTGTAATGGACGGAGTGTAAAATGACTCTTTTGCCCTTTTAATTTTGCAAATCCACGCCAGCAGTAGCAATACACACGGGCATTTTGGTCATTTACTATCCCACATCATTTCGAAGCCGTAATGGACAGACTGTAAAATGACGCTTTTGCCCTTTTAATTTTTGAGAAACCCACGACATCAACAACAATACATGGGCATTTTGGTCATTTACTATCCCACGTCATTTCAAACACATTTTTCAATACAACAATCAAACAAAAAATTCAACGCATCTTCCCAAACACAAAAACTAAAATAGCCTACTAAAATAACCAAATAGCCAAAAAGCCAAAAAAAGTAGCCACTTCCCAAGCGAGGCCTATAGCTAAGTGCATAAAACATAAGGGATTAGAAGGGATCATTTCCTTTAGGAGAACCTTCTGTTTACCCATAGGTAAATTGTCTGGTTATTTAAGATTCTAGTGAACTGAGAGAGTTTTTCAGAAACCCGATGACTTGGATATATCAGATATGGGGTTTAACATAATTAGATGAATATGGATTCTTATTTAAATTGATAATTTTTTAAAACATTCAAGCTATGTAAATATGCTCTTCTTCTTTTGGAATTGTAGTACTTATTCCCAGGAAAATGCCTAAATTGCTTTGGAAGATTGATTTCTTCATCATGAAGTTCTTTATGTCATGCTTTTGTGGTAACAACATGATGATGGTAGCATGTGATCTAGCAATTCTACCAATAATGTCAATTGGCCAAGAAGATTTTGCATGATGATACTTATGCTGTGCCTAACATGATTTAATTGCAGGAATTTAATCGGCTCCGCTCTAGTCTTCGAGCTAAGAAAGAGCATGCTTCGCTTCTTGAGGATTTTAGGGAGTTCGATAGGACAAGATTGGATCTGGAAGAAAGTGGGGGATCTTATGATCAGGCTCTCCTTAAGGAGCATGCATCCGTCAACAGAAGTACAGGGCAGGTACCTTGAAGCAAGTTGTATTTGATTTTTACTACTCAAGAAATTCCTGTTCTTCTTTAGCTAGATATATGGATGTCTCTTAAATAGACTAACAGAATAGAGTGTTTAAGATTTCACTCCACGGGTAAGTTAGCCAATTGGCTTAACACTAACAGACTGTATTGCTGGACCTTTTTGTTTTTTTTTCCTCAACTGTACATGACCTAACTTCATCATTATGGTTCTTTTGCTTGTATATGCCATGCTATCCTATCCTGCTTTATTTTATGGCCTTCAATTTTTATTTTATTTTTTAAATTTTTTTGGTGGGGTCATTGCTTTATTTCCTAACCTATTGTATTGAGTAGGCTATTGCAAACTCCATTCTTCTCTGGAGTTGAACTTGTACCATTATCCCTTTTTGTTGCAGCAGTAGATAGCACTTTTATAAATTTATTTGTAAGTAAATTGTATTAGAGAAAGTGCAGAAAGGGAAGTACCCTAATACAAGAGGAGAAGGAAAAAAAAAAAAAAAATAGGAAACAAAAAACTAACTAAATCTATAACTAAAACTACCATACGAACCTTGCTCATGCCTACTTGCCAACAGATAATCCAAAACTAGGCCTCTGTTTTTCTTCGATAGATTTTATCATCTTCAAAGCATCATCCTCAAATTCATCGCAAGGAAACTCGACAATATGGCTCAGGCATCTAACTTTCTTCAAAACCCACTCCAACACTTCTTCCTCCATCACTATTAAAAGCATAGTTGTACGTTCCCCCACCCCTTCACCCCAAATTTGCCTTATTGCTACCTTTTTCCTTCCTAGGACATAATAACAATACCACAGACGCGCCATCTTCATCACACGTGCCTTCTTACCCACCATGGCCCTTCAACTGCTTTGGGTTTTGGGTTCTCATTTTGAAAGAATTCCATTAGGTGGAGTTGCAAATATGCCCCCTCTCCCATTCTCAGTAGTACCATGACCTGGCTCCTCCACTTGTTTTGTAATAACCATAGGCAGCTTTCTCGCACCAACTCTCTCCCAACTTTGCAATTGTCTTCATTTCTACCATCTAAAACATCAGAGGCCCTCCCATTGCAACCTCTAGGCCTAGATGAGATTGTTCCAAAACAACCGCCACCTATAGCTAAGTTATTACACGTTGATCAACGAACTTCATTGATGCGGCTATCCTTGGGAAGAAAATCCATAATCACTTTCTCAATTTCCTTTTCTTTCATGAAATGGTTCTGTACCGTTTGTTTTTCTCGGCCTTTGCTTGCATCTTGGTTTCACACGACAACCGAAATGTGAATCTACCTAAGTTGCTAGTGGAGTTGGGACTCTCTTCATTAATTCTAGGCTTTCATCCTTTTGGTGATAAGTTTGGGCTAGTCTTTGCCCACCCCCAAAACCACATGGCTTTGGGCCTACTAGATGAATTAGGAGCCTACCTGTCAACCTCATTTCTCTTGAGGAAAAGACCTAGCCCAACTTATTTTATTTTCTCCTTGGGCTAGGGATCTATTACCATGTGAAGCAACCGATTGGGCTCCCACTTTTGCCCTTGCTATATTCTGCAATTCCCCTTATTATCATGTGATGTATATGGTTCCAAAGCCCTCCTCCCACATGATGCCTCCTGCCTTCATAACCGACTATTAACCCTCTTGCCATAATAACACGAGAACCCATTCAAGAAAAATTTTCTCTCTTCATGCGTGTTATAGTAGCAGGAAACTCCTACTTAGGTGATGCTTCTTACTAAGAAACGCGTTTTTGCGCTCTCAAGTGAGAAACTTGTAAGAAATTTGCTCTCAAACCAAACCAAGCCTTAAGTCCCATTAAATGGGATCGGCTACATGAATCCTTCTTCTCCACGCGGCCCTATCAAAGGTCATTTCATTAGTCAAATTAAGTAGATCCATATCTCTATTTACAATGCTAACTAACGTTAATCTAGGTCTACCCCGTCCCCTAACAGTTCCATCTACCGTTACAGCATCGCATCTCTTCACTACTGCATCTGTTGGTCTCCGTTGAATATGACCAAACCATCTCAATCGATTCTCTCTCAACTTATCTTCTATCGGTGCTACTCCTACCCATTCCCGAATACTCATTTCTAATTTTGTCTTGTCTAGTCTTGCCACACATCCACCTTAGCATTCTCATCTCAGCCATACTCATCTTATCTACATGTTGTTTTTTAGTTGCCGAACACTCTGTCCAATACAACATCGCTGGTCTAATAGCCGTTCTATAGAACTTACCTTTAAGTCTAGTGGGTATTCGTTTATCGCACAATACCCCAGACGCACTTCTCCACTTACACCATTCCGCTTTAATCATATGGGTCACATCCGCATCAATCTCCCCTGCTGTTGTGATAATCGACCCTAAATAACGAAAATGTTCACTCTTAGGCAGTTCTTGATTCTCAATCTTCACTTCTCCTCTACTTTCATTGTTACTATTACTAAATTTACACTCCATGTACTCTGTCTTAGTTCTACTTATTCGGAATCCTTTAAATTCAAGAGCTTTTCTCCAAATCTCCAACTTTATATTAACTCATTCTCTAGTCTCATCCACTAGCACTATATCGTCTGCAAAAAGCATACACCATGGCACGCCATTCTGGATATTTTTCGTCAACTCATCCATGACTAAAGCAAAAAGATAAGGATTTAAGGTAGATCTTTGATGTAACCCTACAGTGATAGGAAATTCATTTGTCTCTCCAGCAGGCGATCTAATAGTGGTGACCACCCCTTCATACATGTCCCTAATCACATCAATGTAACCTTTTGTCACCCCTTTTTTTGCTAACACCTACCATATTATATCCCGGGGCACTCTATCATATGCTTTCTCAAGGTCGATAAACACCATATGAATGTCTCTTTTCTTTTCTCTATACTTTTCTATTACTCTCCTCAAAAGATAGATCGCTTCCATTGTTGACCTGCCAGGCATAAACTCAAATTGATTTTCTGACACCTCTGTTATATCTTGCAATCTGCGTTCTATCACCTTCTCCCACACTTTCATTATATGACACATTAGCTTGATTCATCTATAGTTGTTGCAATTCTAGACATCTCTTTTATTCTTATAGATTGGCACTAAAATACTCTTCCTTCACTCATCTGGCATGTTCCTAGTCAACAAAATTTTGCTAAATAACCTAGTCAACCAAGCAATCCCCTTGTTACCCAAACACTTCCAAGCTTCAATAGGGATATCATCTGGTCCCAAAGCCTTATTTGATTTCATCTTCTTAAGTGCAATCTCCACTTCAAAGTTCCTAATCCTGCGATAGAACCTATAGTCTTGGTTTATCGTATTACTGGCTATTTATTCCCCTATTGCCGTACCTCCATGCTCCTCATTTAATAGTTTTTCAAAATAGTTCTTGGTTTATCGTATTACTGATTATTTCTTTACTGGATAAAGACAATTTGTAGTTGACATTAATCTAAAATATTTGTTCATATTTTAACACATTTTTTAGAACTAAGCAGAAAAAATAATTGTTAGAATATATTTATATATATAATATATTCACGCTCCCATAGGTGCTTCCAACCTTAGAAACTTCTAAAGGCCCTTGCTTTTGCTTTGTGCAACTAAGGTCTGGTTCAACAAAAGGTTAAAGTTTGTGTTGCATTCTCCTCCTACTCCTACCATGCACATGGTGATCCTCATCTCTAAGAGCACCACAAGCCTCTCTTGCAGGGAATCCCCCTAGCCTAACAAATTTTTTTTGGCAATGATCTTTGTTGACCTTGCCACGCCACAAACCTTGTGTAACAGTTTTTGGAAAGTGAGACTTGGACCCTTTTCAACCCAAATAGGTGTCTCGTACCTCCATCCACCCTAACCAACTCTTTGCCATGGTTGATCCTTCTTCCTTTGGCCACCACTCAATCAAAACCATGCAACACTGTGACCAAACCCACCCAACCATCATTGGTGCTGTTTGGTGTAGCTGTTAAAACAGATTATAGTTTATAGCTTAACAAATTATAGATTATGACTTTAATCAGAAGCTGTTAACCTGTTTGGTATAGCTGTTGGATTATAGATTTAAGTTGCTGAGTAGTGTTTGTTAAATAAGCTGTGAAGTAGCTTTTTCAATTAATTTTTATTTTTTATTATTCACTATTTATCTACATTTTTCATAAAAAATAATAATAATATTTTATAGTCCATTTGGGACTTTTTCTATTTTTAAAAAAATAAAAAATAAAAAAATCTAAGAGTATAACCGTGAATTAATATGTCCACAGCAGAAGCTGATAATCAGAAGCAAGGGGTAGCTTCTCAGAATCAGCTTTTTTGACTTAAAATAAGCTGTTAGAATCAGAAGCTGTTTGAAATAAGTTTAACCAAACAGTCCAAAATAACTTTTTTAAAGCCAGAAGCCATAAGCTGGCTCAAATAAGCCCTACCAAACACCCCCATTGAATACTAATTTTGGAAAAAAAAGAAAAAATTATTGCTCCTCCCCAATGACAATGCCAATGCCAAAAGTTGATCACATCCCCTATTTGTAAGGCTATGGCACTCCAACATTCAAATCCCTCCTTAGACTACCAAAATGCCACTTGTGTTGCCTTTGCAACACCTCCCTCAATTTGCCACTCAACCACGGAACTTCAAATCCAAACAATGAAAGAACTTGCTACAAACCTTGTATCCATTCCACCATCACCACACAACTCCTCCCATCGGTTTCGTTTATTAAAATAAAGGTCTTTGTAACTTGTTGTATGATCTTTCACCTCAGGGCTTTTTAGTATAATTGTCAAATTGGGATTCGTATTGTGAATTGAAATAGCCTTGTACCAAATCGTGAATTGAATTTTGAATTGTAAAGATTCAGTTACTTTTTTTAAATTATTTAAAAATATATATTTACACATTTAGATGTTAAATATATCTTATAAATATGAAATATTTAGACTTACATAATTTAATAGGTAAGAAGTTAATAAAGATTTCTATGTAAGATTCACTATCTTACCTTTTTTCTTTTTTAGATTTCTTATCAACCATTCTTAATAAAGATAATAACCAAACAGACAAATTGTTAATTTCTAAAGTAACAATAATTAACAACTATATTGATATTTGGACAATAAGGATACATACTTTTCTAAGTAACGATGAACAAATAATAAGAAATAATTATTTAGAATATTTTATTTTAAAGCTTAAAACATATTAAAAGGTATAACTGACCTCACACATGTAATATTCAATTATATTCAATTTAATAAAATAGCAATAGATAATCCATAGTGTAACTTTAATCTTAAACATCTTTAAAAGATATATTATGATTTTTTTAGAGGGAAAAAAAATGAGAAGAAATGTTAAAAATATGTTGAGTCTGACTAAATCTGATTAGATCTTATTAAAAACTCCATTATCACTAAAATAACAACAAATCATGTATATTGGTTATTTTGGTATTAAACACTATTAGAAGTTGGATTATGTCATCTTTTACCCAAAAAATGGAGGAAAAAAAATATTCCAAAATATGCCGGACACAATAATTTCAAAAATTGCATGAATCGTAAAAAGTGAATCGAATCATGAATCGATTGTGAATCGTGCAATTCACTAGAGATTTACTTCCAAAATAGATGCATCTATAGATTCGTATCGATTTTGCAAAAATTGCAAATCGAATTGTGAATCGAATCGCAAATCGTAAGATTCTGATAACAGAGCTTTTTAGTACTCAAGCATATAAAAGAATTAGGACCAAGAGATACCACTTGACCTATAATTTTAGTTACGTTCTTAATTTTGTATTTATGATTTTAATTATGTTTGTTTGGACAGCTGCCTTGGGTTGTATCCTCACTATTGATAACTTGATTCGGCGGCGGTGATATGTGTTGGTAAATTGGTGTTGTATGTGTTGCTGGGGTCTGTGTTGGGAGTGTTGCTCAGTTGGGGTGAGGCAAGGGTGGGTAAGAGGTGTCAGAAGACTTGGTTACTTGCTTTCCATTGCTTGTTTTGGTTGGTTTGGTTGAAGCGTAACAAACACGTTTTTCATAATATGTGTCATTCAATTCTTTGGTTAGAAAGTAGGCTTCTTATGGTGTTGCATAGTTGGATTACAGATTCGGTTGATCTTGATGTTTTGACTTTTGTACATTTGTTAAGTAGCAAGGCAATCACTCTTACATTTGGTAAAGTTTTATTGGGACACTTTTTTCCATATTTCCTTCAGAACTATATTTCTAATCTTAGCTCATAGTTGTCTGAACTAATTACCAGCAATTAGTTATTGGCCTCATTTGGCTAAACTTAGAAGTTAGTTTTTTAGATTATTGGCTTAAAATGGTTTGATTAAGTTTTAGAATTGTTTGGTGAAACTTCTTGCGTAAGATGTAAAAAAGTTGAATTTGTTTGGTAAATAAGTTGTTAAGCATCTTTTTGCCTTGTAATGTTCAAAATGCCTACAGCTTTTTATATCATAACAACTATTGTATATTCAATTGGGCATTTTTGTCAAAACATTTAAAAACTAGAAAGTTAATCCAAAAAAGCACTTGAGGGTAGCTTAGAAAAAGTAAGTTGATGAAGTTGTATAAGTTGAGTGCAATAAGCTGTGCAAACAATTTTGACTAGCTTTTTTAAAACTATAGTCCAAATAATCCCACTTAAAAGTTATGCCAAATAGCTTCATTGTAAGCAATGGTTGGTGAGGTTGGTAGCCATGGACTTTGGGAGGAAGATGGGCAATTTAATGGCTGGGAGTTGCCAGAGGCAGAAGACGAGAAACAAGGTGACTTGGGAGGGAGAGAGGGTGGCAGGCTATGAAGCACGGGTACTCCAAAAATAGTGCCGTACACGCACCGGGTACTTACCGGGTGCGGGTACGCGTACCAGTACGGCTGCACGCGTACCGGGTACGGCAAAAACCACTCCGGTACGTCTGCCTCAGTTGGGTACGGCATGGGTACGGCTCGGGTACGGCATGGGTACTCCTTCGGTACGTTTTGGGTACGTCGGGGACAGAAATCAAATTTTTTGAAAAATTAAGGGGTACCGGAGCAATATTAAGAAAAATTTAAAAAAAAAAAAAAATTTGTGTATACCATATATACGAATGCCCTAATCTCATCATGTTTTGCCCTAATCCCATCGAAGCAAAGAGAGAGGCAGACTTCGACCATGTTCTGCGACTTCGAAGAGTGATCGACTTTGACCCTCACCTCATCTTCAACCCTCACTCTCGTCTGCGACTTCGAAACAGATCGACTTCGACCCTCACTCACCCTCGTCTTCGACTTCGACCCAGAGATTCGACCCTCGTCTCGTCTTCGACTTCGACCCTCGGCTTCGACTTCGACTTCGACCCTCGACTTCGACCCTCGTCTCGTCTTCGACTTCGACCCTCATCACTGTTTTGCCCTAATCTCCTCTTCGACGCAGAGATCAGAGGTATACGTATCTATCTCTTCTCTTCATATTTATTTATTTATTTTTTTTTTTTTCTTGTTTCGTCTTTAGTTATTATTATTAATACTGAAAATGCTTCATCTTTATTTATTATTATTAATATTAATATTAATATTTTTAGTTATTATTATTAATATTATTTTTAGTTATTATTATTAATATTATTATTATTAATACTGAAAATGGTAATAATCATAAATATTATTATTAGTTATTAATAATAAAAAATTTGAGATGAAAATGCTAATAATCAAAAAAATTAGTTATTCCTAAAAAATTGAAAATGCTAATAAGCAGTTTAGTTAAATTAGATGTATAAGCTTTTCACCACAGTTTATGCTTATAAAACAGTTTAGTTAATAATCAAAAATATTATTTTTTATGCTTATAGGAAAATGAGTTCATCAAGCAGTTTAGGTTCATCTGCTGCAAGTGCTTCTGTTCTTTTTAGTTTTGATATTTAACTTCAATTTGTAGGTTGGATCTTTTAACCATAATAAAAAAAATATATATATATATCGGCGTACCGCAGCCGTACCCGTACCCTACTTTTTTGGGGTTTTGCCGTATCAGCGTACCCGTACTCGTACCCGTACCGTACTCGTACCCGCACCCGTGCTTCCTAGGTGGCAGGGAGTAACTTGTGGACGAGCAAGAGGATGAAGATGGTGATTAGAATTTAGGCATGATGTTTACGTTGCGTGGATACCCCATTATGTAATGTTAGACTGTGGGAGGCCAACTCACTTGTGGAGTCTATGGATAGGCCAACTCCTAGTAGGATGTATCATGGCTTGACGCAAGTGGTAGGTATTATACCTGTTTTTGAGGTATCAACTGTTTGGGTCAATGCAACACAATCTCTCTCTCTCTCTCTCTCTCTCTCAGATCTATCAATGAGGGGCTGCTCCCAATGGGGAACGAGCCAAGCAACCTTGACAAACCCCTGGACCTAGATGCCACAATCCTCTAGCAATCTCTAGCAGTGGATACTTAGGTTCTTGTTCTAGCCATAGATGCCAAAGTTTTGGTAATGGAGATGATAATAGTATGTAGAAGTCCCATCGAAGGGGTGTAGGGCATAGAGGAGACATGGCCATTAGTGGAATACCAAAACCTTGATGTTTCTATGGAACCGCACAGAAACACACCATAATGTTATGAAACATACCCAAATAACAAATTGTTTCGACGCCTATAGGAATATCCAACAATGGTCATTTCCATTTGCATGTT
Source organism: Camellia granthamiana (assembly GCA_036172215.1). Classification (NCBI taxonomy): domain Eukaryota; kingdom Viridiplantae; phylum Streptophyta; class Magnoliopsida; order Ericales; family Theaceae; genus Camellia; species Camellia granthamiana. Next base: position 48,403,989 of record CM069913.1, on the reverse strand, counting down.
AATTTTTTTTTTTAAGAAAAAAAAATTTGAGAACAAAGAAAATTCTTATATTTATTAGAAAATATGAGAAACTAGAGAGAGAGAGAGAGGATAAAACAAGTATGATTGAGTCACTCATTCTATTTCTTTATTACCATAAAGTACTCTTTTTTGAAAAAGATTGTCACCTCTATTTTATTTCTTTATAATACTGCTAGAATTTTAATTTTGTTTTATTTTTTATTTATGTTTTTCTTTTTATAAAGGAAAGCCGCTTTTGACAACTAGGCCTTTAAACTTTTCTGTCTTATGAACTTCTAATATTCATAGATCTCTTTCTGGATTGTTAGAGCAAGAAGCGTAACTAAATCAACATGTTGGATTTTGTAATTATTATGCATTTTGTACATAAGTTTAAGTTTCTATTTCCAAATAATTTCATACGCTTCCAAAGTTTTTGTAATTTCCCTTATGTTTTGAAATGTTTCCTTTTCCAAGCTAACTAACACAACATATTGTAGGGTGTTGTGCCATGGAATTGTTGAGTGAGCATGGGATGGGCAAGGGTGGCTTGGCTTGGCTTGGTCGAGCAGTCCCTTGGTCATGCCTCGGGGCTTCCCATCCTTTGACTTATTCACTTGGTGCTTTGGCCTGCAGCTAGGGTGTTATGTGCCCTAGTAGTCCAAGGTAGTATATGTTGGTGATTGATATACCCTCGCGTAGGCTAGGCACATAACCCTAGTTGCATAAGAGATTTTGTGCAACCCTTGCTGGCTTGCCATGTGGAGGGTGAAGACCCTGAAATGGCGATGATGTGGCATCCATAGGGCCCCGTTACATAGAAAAAATTATCTATGTACGCACAGTTAACCAACCAACCAAACCAAAACCAAACCAAGCCTTAAGTCTCATCAAATGGGATCGGCTACATGAATCTTTCTTCTCCACGCGGCTCTATCAAAGGCCATTTTGTTAGTTAAATTAAGTATATCCATATCTCTATTTACAACGTTAGCTAACGTTAATCTAGGCTTACCTGGTCCCCTAATACTTCCATGTACCTTCACTGCATCGCATCTCTTCACTACTGCCTCTGTTGATCTCCGTTGAATATGATCCAACCATCTCAATTGATTCTCTCTCAACTTATCTTCTATCGGTGCTACTCCTACTCATTTCGTAATACACTTATTCTTAATTTTGTCTTGTCTAGTCTTGTCACACATCCACCTTAGCATCCTCATCTCAGCTAAACTCATCTTATTCACATGTTGTTTATTGGTTGCCCAACATTCCGTCCCATACAACATTGCTAGTTTAATAGCCATTCTATAGAACTTACCTTTTAGTCTAGTGGGTATTTGTTTATCGCACAGTACCCCAGATGCATTTCTCCACTTACACCATCCCGCCTTAATCCTATGGGCCACATTTGCATCAATCTCTCCCACCGTTGTGATAATCAACCCTAGATAATGAAAATGTTCACTCTTAGGCAATTTTTGGTTCTCAATCTTCACTTCTCCTCTGCTTTCATTGTTACTATTACTAAATTTTCACTCCATGTACTGTCTTAGTTCTGCTTATCTGGAATCCTTTAGATTCAAGTGCTTTTCTCCAAATCTCCAACTTTGCGTACTGCTTCTCTAGTCTCATCCACTAGCACGATATCGTTTGCAAAAAGCATACATCATAGCACGTCATCCTGAATATTTCTTGTCAACTCATCCATAATTAAAGCAAAAAGATAAGGACTCAAGGTAGATCCTTGGTATAACCCTACAGTGATAGGAAATTTAGTTATCTCTCCAGCAAGCGTTCTAACAGTGGTCACCACCCCTTCATACATGTCCCTAATCACATCAATGTAATCTTTTGTCACCCATTTCTTCTCTAACACCCACCATATTATATCCCGAGACACTTTATTATATGCTTTCTCAAAATCGATAAACACCATATGAATGTTTCTTTTCTTTTTTCTATATTTTTCTATTACTCTTCTCAAAAGATAGACCGCTTCCATTGTTGACCTGCCAGGCATAAAACCAAATTGATTCTCTGACACCTATGTTGTATCTCGCAATCGGCATTACATCACTCTCTCCCACACTTTCATTACATGACACATTAGCTTGATTTCTCTATAGTTATTGCAATTCTGAACATCTCCTTTATTCTTATAGATTGGCACTAAAATATTCTTCCTCCACTCATCTGGCGTGTTCCTAGTCAACAAAATTTTGCTAAACAACTTAGTCAACCAAACAATCCCCTTTTTATCCAAATACTTCCAAACTTCAATAGAAATATCATCGGGTTCTAAAGCCTTATTTGATTTCATCTTCTTAAATGCAATCTCTACTACGAAATTCCGAATCCTGTGATAGAACCTATAGTCTTGGTTTATTGTACTACTGGCTATTTTTTTCCCTATTGACGTACCTCCATGTTCCTCATTTAATAGTTTCTCAAAATAATTCTTCCATCTTTCATTAATCTCTTCATCATTCACCAATACCTTAGAATTCTCACTCTTGATGCACTTAACTTGATTAAAATCTCTTGTTTTCCTCTCCCGTATTTTAGCAAGTTTGTATACCCTCTTCTCTCCCTCTTTACTATCTAGTCTAGTGTATAGGTCATCATAAGCTTTCAACCTAGGCTCTCACCACTTTCTTGACCTCCTTATTAACCAATCTATAGCTCTTGAGGTTTTCATCAGTTCTATCATTCTGTCACTTTTTAAAGCACCCCTTTTTTTGCCTTAACTACCCCTTGGACCTCTTTTCTCCACCACCAAGTTTCCCTAGAGCTGGGTCTTGTTCCTTTCGACTCTCCAAGCGCTTCCCTTGAGATTCTCCTTATACAATTGGCTATTGAGTTCCACATAGTGTTAGCATCATCTTCCAAGTCCCAAGTACCTTCCTTATCCATTCTATTCTTAAATATTGCTAGTTTATCCCCTTTTAGTTCCCATCATGTCGTCCTACGACGCCCACCATCCTTCCTAGCTTGGTATTGCCCTTTAAAACACAAATCTAGTATCAAAATCCTATATTGAGAGGTCAGACTCTCTCCAGGAATTACATTTAACTCTCAAGGCTTTTAATTCTCCTTTGAAAACTATGTTTATAGACAATAAATGAAATTCAGTATAAAAAGAAAGTAGACTGCAAGTACAGGAGAACAGATCAGCAACTGAGTATAAAACGATATATGTAACGAAACATGAAAAGGAACAAAATAAAAGGAAAGATATGAATGTGAAAACAACCAATATCCCTAAAGAGTAGTGAAGGAGGACAAGAAATTAGCAAGATGAGTGTCTCTCTAGTTTAGGTGGTTCAGCCTCTTATGTTGTGGCCTTCAGGATCAATTGAACCATCATGTTAGATGCCAGGTTCTGCACTTTTCTGCATATGTGATAGCTCACCAAGGCCTTTGTGAGGAATCGACTCTTGTTTAGCTCTTTTTTTTTTAAAGTATGTGGTAGTATCCTCAGATCTCTACAATTTCATCCCTTAACAATTTTCTTCTCCTGTCTTAGAGATTACTGATTGAAGTTGAATTTCAAGTGCATTGAATCTGGACACATCCATGTAAAAATTTGTGTTATGGCATTGACTGCCAGTAACTAATCATATGCAGTAGTTCTGTCCTTTTCAATTCTTGATGCTCAAAAGTTAACATTGGAGTGTGGAATTTAGTTACTTTCTGCAAAGAATCAGACTTCCTTCCACTTCTTATTTTCCTAGTCCTTCAAACAGACATCACAGTTACTTCTGTGAAACATATTCAAATTGTATGTTCAAGATCAGATATGATTTTTTGTAGGAGAAAACTGTGATTTTTTATTGATTGCCAAACATGTTTTAGCTATAAGAGCTTTTGGCTGTAGCACATACAAGTTTCATCTTTGCATATTCAATATTTTCATAAACTTAATTCTTCCCAAGCAAATGTAATCAGCTGGCGAAAAAGAGTAGGTAATTTGAACTTAGTAATCATATATGTCTACTAATATTTATTGACAAAATGATGAATTTCAATTACTATACTTTCTTTGCTAGTTTCTCTTTAATTTTAACAATTACAGATTTATAGAGGAGATACTGATCCAAAAATAAAGGCTTATGGTTATGGATTTTGTATTTTAAGATGAATAGAAGAGGGGAAAATTTGTCCAGGAGCTAGGTGGTGAAACTTTAAGGAGAAAAACAACACAATGGTAAGTAGAGAAAAGTGAAATTCAAAATGAATGATCACTGTTAAGTACCATATTAGTCTGAAGTGAATCATTCTTCTAAAGTTAAAATAACTATTAGACCAAACTGAGCATATTATCGAGCCTGGCCAAGATGAAGGTAGGGTGGGGTAGGTGGGAGGGGGCATAAAGCAGTAAGTTGAATGTACGTGGTGATTTGATCATAAGTTTGGTGCTGGGGAGATAAAACACATTACAAACTTTAGTTTAGAAGACAATAGAGATGGATCATTAGAGTTTTGTGCATCCCCCTCGTATGATATTTGATCTTCTATTCAGTAATTTATTTTTAGGTTCTTGGCTCGTTATTTTTGCCACATGAGTATACAGAGTGATCAGATTATGAAAATACTGTGCAAACTTATTTATATCCAAAAAAAAAAAAAAATGCTGTGCAAACTTCTTAAAGAAAGTGTAATATAACCTTAGTGAAGTTGAATAATGCAAATGCCAATACCTCAAGGGAGGTACATGATATTTGTTTTTGCTTTGTGCATGTGTCTATTTGTGTCCACTAATGTGGTTTTGCTGCAGATGGATTCTGTGATTTCTCAAGCACAAGAGACCCTCGGTACACTCGTCTTTCAAAGATCAACATTTGGAGGCATCAATTCAAAGCTTAGCAATGTCAGCAGCCGACTTCCAACGGTATGGGAAATAAGTTGCCACTTGGTTTGCATTCTTATAAATGCTGGTGTCTTGTTAATGATTGATTGGGTGTTTAGAAAAAATCTGGGGGAGGGAGAAAAGTGATTATACCATTTTGGTTTCCATAGCATTTGACTGTATGCGGTGCCTTAAAGAAGTCACCAGAACAAAACAAATTTTACTGTAAACTTGGACATGGAGCATTTTGAATTGCTCTGAAGCCAAGAATCATTGAAAATGCTATGGACACAAAATGGAATGAGTTGTGTGAGTGCCAAATATGGTTCCTCGCCAAGGGATTACTTCAGTGAAACTTATTGTTAGCTGGGTAAATTCGTATTTTGCAGGTGAATCATATTCTCTCATCAATAAAGAGGAAAAAGTCCATGGATACTATCATCCTTTCCTTGGTTGCTTCTGTCTGCACATTTCTCATTTTGATTTATTGGATGACCAAATAGGTAATGTTGCAAATGTTGCGAGCCTCGCTACTGGTCCTCCTTCCATTATATTGTTTGTAAATACCCTGTTGGTTTGTCAATAATTTTTGTTATATTCTTTATATGTATCATGGTATATTACTTGTGACATGGCATTAGAAAATCAGTGTCATTAAAACTTCATACCTTTGAACTTTACTCATGCTCCAATTGTCTGGCAGAAATTGCATTACTGATGATGATTTTTTTTAAACCACTCTTATGTCATTTCTGATTACTTCAGTGGCCAATTTAATATGAAATTACTGAATTGAGTTGTGGTCTTGTGTTAGAGATATATTGTGTACTAAGGAGTCAAAAAGTTACTGGATTTGTTACTTTGTAGGAACTGAAAGGTTGATTATTATTGATGTTGATGGAAAAACTACATCAACATGCTCTACAAGAACAAAGTGATTACATGGTGCTCATCGAGAATTCTTTTAGACTGCATTTGGTAGTGTGGAATTTGTGCTTTGGAATTGGAATTGGAATTGCGGTTTCTAATAACTGAAATCCAAACTTTGAACTAAAATTACTTGTAATCTCAATTTCAAAGCATGAATTTAAGTTCATTATCACTCATACCAATCTCTTCACTCGATGTCACCATTATCTACCTTCTGTTTAACATTTTATTCTAGTAATGGTAAGATCAGAGAAATCTTTCTTAAAAGTTTCACTGTGTTTGGATCTAGAATTTGGGGAGGGATTTGTGAAGAGGAAGAGAAGGCAAAAACAACAAAAAGGTAATATTAGTGATGAATTGCTATATCTTGATATCAAGGTAGCTATTACTATTTCCTCATAACAAGAATGCAGAGAGAAAACTAAATGGAAGGAAGAGAAGAATGCAGGGAAATAAAAAGGGTGGGGTGAATATAATAGCCGAAAAAGCAATGACTGCAGGGAGAAAAATGAACTGTCAAAGGAAAGAAAACGGTTGGAAATTAGGCTCAGGATAGTATATGAACCAAATAGCAGTTGCAAGTTTGTTTTTCTAATTTTTAATTATTATTATTTTTTTTTTTGTAAAAACAAAAAAAACAAAAAACATAGGCTCTAGGATGACAAACTAAAAAGTATTGCAAACCAAGTCATACCTATTGGAGTGGTGGGTCTCGTGAACAAGCAACACTACTTAGCTCATTTAGGTTGGGAGAAATTTTAGAGTTCACACACATTTATTAGCAGAGTCTGATTTAGAACTCATGCCTCTTAAAAGTTTAAATTATGAGGGTCTATCTAATATATGTGCGTGTTTAGAAAGGTGGCTATTTTAGTTTTTTACTATTTTAGTAGGTTAAAATTTTTGTATTTTGGAAGATGATTGGATTTTTTTGTAGTTAGATGTGACGTTTGTGAGAGAAAAAATGAAATGATTTTAGATTTGATGTGACATTTTATCTTATTAGTTATTTTAACTTATTTTTTCTTTTTGTGAATTTTAGCTCAAAAAGAAAAAAAAAATAGTCTTTGCCAAACAGGGCCATCAAGACATTATTTATTTATTTATTTTTTTTTTGGTCTGATGTGAGACTAACAGGTTAGAGGTTGGGATTGATTACGAAGTCAAGACATGTGTATTCAAGTGAAATCAAGAAAATTATAGATTTGAGTTAATAATAATAATAATAATAAGTTATATTATGAATGTATTATTGAAAGGTGAGTTGTCCTCTTTCTGAGTAGTTAACCATTTTTCCGATATTTTATGGGTGCCAAGTGTTGGAAGACTGTTTCCATTTTTTTCTACTTTTTCAAACATGGTTTGTTTGGAGAGACAGAGATATCTAAGTAAAGAGATATTGATCCAATATGATTAGACAAGAGCAAATGGAACATGGAATCATATGGAGTGTCTCCATTTTACACAAGCCAATGAAAGTTCCTGGCGGGCCACTGGAGGTTTGTCCGGTCGTTAACTTCAGGGCCCCGAGATTAGTCGAGGTGCGCGTAAGCTGACCCGGACACTCGGTTATCAAAAAAAAAAAAAATGAAAGTGTAATGTCAAACTACACTCAACCATTTCTTTTTCAAAGACTTTATTTTTATTATTATTATTATTTTTAATGTGGGTGGGGTTTCATTAGGAGAAACAAGTTTGGTTAAAATGAAACTAGGAGCTACTTTGTGAAAATTATTAGATTAATAATAAAGCTAAGATTATACCTATCTCAAGGGTTTACTTTCTAGATTTCATGATGTTTAAATAATTCTCCAATACTTTTCGGTCATTTGTTGCTATGCTATTCTTTTGACTGCAACGTATAAGATGCTTTATTTTTAAATTTATTTTGCTATTAGTAAATATTTTTTTTATTATTTTTGAATAAAAATATATTTTTAAAATCTGTTTAGACAACACGATCCTAAAAAAAATTATTTTAAAAAAATTGTACCTAAAGACAAAAATAAGCTAACTTTACAAAAAATAAATAAATAATTAACAAGATTTACTAGCTGTGTAGTTGGTGAATTTTTTTTTAAAATTTTATAGTCATTTAGTGCTCTACCTTAGATGACTTTTGAAAAAAAATTTTGAAATAATCTTTTAAAATTCATTAAAAACAAAAATAAGTTCAAAATAATAATAATATTAATAACTTATAAGTTGCTGCCAAAGAGGGGTGCTCGTGGTTCGGTTGTGGTTGGAAAAATTTTAATCCGTCATTCGATCGCCGGATTAGCAGATTGAAAAAAATCAATCCGCATCCGTCCGCCGGATTGGCTGATGTGGTTTGACGGATTGATGCGAATCCGTTTGACGGTTTAGACTTTTACAAATTTTGAACATAATACAACTTGTCAATATTTTTTTTTGGATAACAATCCAACTCAACATAACTAAAAGATTACCAAGTAAATTGTCAAATAATAATAATAAATATATATAAGAAAATCATGCGTTATCAAAATTATTTCATTACATTTTTTTTTAATTCAAAAAATATTTAATTTGATTTTTTTTTTAAAAAAAATGACAAAATTAAACCTTATATATTTTTCACACAAAAATACATAATATTAACACTTAACATTTGATAAAAGAATTTCCAAATTGAAAACACAACAGAACATGTAAACTCTTTTCAATTGAAAACACAAACAAAATAGCTAAACAAATTGAAAACACAAAATCTTACAAATTACTAGAAGTACTCGTGGTTTAGCAATTCGGTTTGCAGTCAAAGGAATCTCAAATCCGCCATCCGTCCAAAACTAGGTGGATTGAAAAAAATCTATCCGCAACTATTTGCTCGTCATCATGCATCCGTTCAAAATACGGCGGATTAGCTCGGTTCGGTCAGTTTAGGCGATTCGAAATATCCGTTGAGCACACCTATTAGTGACTAAAATTACATTGCTTATCTACACAATTACTTGCACTTGCCAAAAAAAATTAATCAAGTAATTAATTAATAGTATATTTGGATGATTATAGTAATTAATTAATCAACTAACTAGAACATTACTCATGTAATTGGGAAAACTTGAGAGAGATGCACGATTGACTGATTGATTGAAACTTTAGTCGTGTAAGTTTGTGACACAATCCACGTTTGTTTCACTTTAAAATAAAAATTTCGTTCAAGATAGTGAGATGTTGTTTGGGAGCAATTCATGATTCATGTGTGAAAGTGAAAGTGATGTTAACTATTGTAATTTATTTTTTATTTTTACTGGGTAATTAAGGCAAATTACAAATATATCTTGGTGTTTGTATAAAATATAAAATTTTCTCTCAAATTTAGAAAAATAAATTTCACCTTTTGAGGTTTCAAATCGCATGACAAATACCCATTTATATTAGTCAATTGTTAGGTCAATTAATTGATTTTACTAACGTCTATAATTTTATTTATCAAAATTAGTGACAGAGCGAGAAATTTAATGTAGAGGTGGCACACATTAAGCACAACATTATTTTTTCTTTCTTTTTTTCTTTTCATAACAAGTAACAACAAGATATTATCAAACTTAATGCATTTTTATTTTTACTACAATTATCCTGAGATTTACATCCACCCGACTTATAAATTCACAATCAATAATTAAATTCTATTAACCCAACAGTATAAACAAACAAACAAACAAATAACTAAATCTACAATAAATAAGTTCAATCCTATTGAAATGAATTATTAATTGATTTAATTCTTGCCTTGACTTGTCGATCAAAAGTGTACAAGAATAACCAAAAGAATAGAATAGAACATTTTTAAAATTTTAAAAATACAAGGAGTTTTACCTGTTTTAAAGAGGAGAACTATTATGATTTTATAAGGGATAAACAATATATAATTTTTATATATATGGATAATAGTATAAATATCAAAAGTTTAGGAGGGACACATGACCTCCTAACTCTTAGATGACTCCGTCCTTATCAAAATACTTATTCAACCATCAATACTCTTTTAAAAAAATAAAAAATAAAAGGGAGTTGTGGTGAAATAACAATGGAACGGAGAGGTAATGAGGCAACGGTAGAGGGTTGGGTAGCGATTTGGGGAGCTGATTGTTCGAGAAAATATGTGATTCCCCACAAGTAAATCAATCAATGGGAATAAAAACTAATGCGGAAAAATTAAATCAGAAGCAACACAAGAATTTTTACGTGGTTTCCTCAATGTGAGGTACGTCCACGGGATCGAAATCCGATTCCACTATCAACCAAAAAAGTTCCAAACGATTACAAACGAGACACTAATGGTCTCACAAAACCACCCTTAGGTGAATTCCAAATAATCACAAATAAACAAGAGGAAAGACCTCACCAAATAGATGAACCAAAATCTTCAGAATCAAAGTTGAAGAAGATCCAAAATAACGAACCAAATACCAACCGAAGATGCTCCAAAAACCCGAGCTTCAAAACAAACGAAATTGACCCAATATCAATCTTCGGCACTGTTCTCCAAGAGAGGTAAAGCCGCCGCACCTTTTTCCATGTATGTCTAGAACAAAAAATAATATATATATTATATATATATTATTAAATCTTGGGTTTTGTAATCAAACCCTAATTGTATCCAGATTGGATTAGGCTTCCACAAATATAATATATCAAAATATATTATACTAAACCAAGTCAAAGTAAAACTCTTTTTCCAAAACCAATTGGGTCCCACACTCCAATAAGGAGGTATACCCAACAATTCTCCCCCTACCGACTTAGGTGGAGACATCAACCATACCCGCCAAAGTTCGACACTTCAAATGTTTGTACATTTGTCCCTCGACAAAGTCTTTGTCAACATATCTGAAATATTATCATCTGTGTGAACCTTTTCGAGTTGTAACAATTTCGAATCTAACACATCACGAATCCAATGGTATCTCACATCAATGTGTTTCGATCTCGAATGAAAAGTAGAATTTTTACTCAAGTGAATAACACTTTGACTATCACAATAAAGTACATACTTTTCTTGCTTTAAACCCAACTCTTGCAAAAATTTCTTCAACCATAACTCTTCTTCACAAGCTTCTGTAATGGCAATAAATTCAGCTTCGGTAGTTGAGAGAGCAACACATTTTTGTAATTTAGATTGCCATGCCACAGCTCCCCCTGCAAAAGTCATCAAATACCCCGAAGTAGATTTCCTAGAATCAACATCATCGGCCATGTTAGAATCTGTGAACCCATCAAGCATCGGCTTACCATCCCCAAAACACAAACACACTTTCGAAGTCCTTCGAAGATATCTTAGAATCCATTTTACCGCTGCCCAATGTTCTTTACCCGGATTAGAGAGAAAACAACTCGCCACACCAACGGCGTGAGCAACATCCGGCCTTGTACAAACCATGGCGTACATCAAAGAACCAACTGCTGAAGCATAAGGAATTTTCAGCATCTCTTCCTTGTCTTTCTCACTTGTAGGACATTGATTCAAACTAAGCTTGAAGTGACCTGCAAGTAGACAACCAACCGGCTTTGCTTTATTCATGTTGAACCTCTCAAGAACTTTCTCAATGTAGCTTTCTTGAGACAACCAAATCAGCCCCTCTTTGCGATCACGAACAATTTTCATGCCAAGTATTTGCTTTGCTAGCCCCAAATTTTTCATAGTAAAAGACTTGCTCAACTCCAATTTCAACCTGTTAATCACAGTGTAATCTTGACCCACAATTAACATGTCATCAATATAAAGCAAAAGAATAATAAATTTACCATTTGGAAAATTTTTCACAAACACACAATGGTCCGAAGTGGTTTTAGAAAAATCATTATTCATCATGAAAGAGTCAAATTTTTTGTACCATTGCCGCGGAGCTTTGCTTGAGACCATACAAACTTTTCTTCAATTTGCAAACAAATTTCTCTTTCCCTTTTTCCACAAAACCTTCTGGTTGCTCCATGTAAATTTCTTCTTCAAGATCACCGTGAAGAAATGCAGTCTTCACATCAAGTTGTTCAACTTCAAGGTTCATACTTGCAGCCATGCCAAGTACAACCCGAATAGAAGACATCTTCACAACCGGCGAGAAAATCTCGTCAAAGTCAATACCTTTCTTTTGCCCAAAACCTTTCACAACAAAACGTGCCTTGTACCTCAGAGTCTTGCCATCATTCTTCAATTTGAAGACCCACTTATTTTTCAGAATTTTCCTCCCTTTAGGCAACTTCACTAAATCATAAGTGTGATTTTCAAGTAAGGAATTCATCTCCTCTTCCATGACCTTTTTCCAATCACATTTCTTTACATGCTCAATTGCTTCTTGGTAGCTCTCCGGCTCCCCTTGATCAGAAATCAACACAAATTCATTGGGAGGATACTTTCTTGAAGGTTGTCGGTCCCTTGTAGATTTCCTCAACTCAAGTTGTGGTGGCGGTTCTTGAGTTGGATGCTCTTCCTCAATTTCTGGCTCAACTTCATTAGGATTAGCATCATCCTCCACATCTTCAATAGGTGGCTGCACATCTCCCCCATTTTCATCATCAACTGAAGATGAAGGAGATGGATCCATGTCAATGAGATCACTATTTTTTGGCTCCGGTTGATCACCTTTGCCAAAGTCTTCAATTGTTTGGTCTTCAAGAAACACAACATCACGGCTTCGAATGACTTTCTTGTCGACTGGATCCCACAATCTATACCCAAATTCATCACGCCGATAGCCAAGAAAAATACATTGTCTTGACTTATCACGGCTTTGATCACGACCATGAGGAGTCTTATTCCTCCTCCTTGTTTTACTTCGGCCTCTCACAACAAATGCTTCCGAATGAGAGAATCCCGCTGATTTTCTTCTAGTTTCTTCATTCAACAAGCTACTAGTGACTTGGCCCATTGTGACAACTCCATCAGGTGGCGAATTACTAACTGTCACAACCAAAGTTTCCCAACTTTCGGGCAAAGAACTAAGTAGCATCAAAGCCTGCAACTCATTATCAAAAACAATTTTCATAGAAGCAAGTTGGTTAATAATACTCTTTATTTCATTCAAATGTTCCGGAATAGGGCTGCCCTCTTTATATTTTAAATTAACCAACTTACGAAACAGAAAAGCTTTATTTGTGGCTGATTTCCTATCATAAAGGCCTTCTAATTTTTTCCATAAATCATGTGCTGAAGTTTCAGTATCAACATGATGAAATACACTGTCATCAATCCATTGACGGATAACACCAACGACTTTTCGATTAAGCCTATTCCATTCATCATCTTTCATACCCTCGGGTTTACCACTATCACCCTTAATGGGTCCATACAAATTTTTACAAAATAATAGGTCCTTTATTTTAGTTTTTCACGTTACCCAATTGCTTCAATTGAAGCTAGACATACGACCCACATTCCCCTCCATTGATTTACACAAATAAATAGACCCAAATAAACCGTAAGCTCTGATACCAGTTGTTAGGGAAAATATGTGATTCCCCACAAGTAAATCAATCAATGAGAATAAAAACTAATGCGGAAAAATTAAATCAGAAGCAACACAAGAATTTTTACGTGGTTCCCTCAATGTGAGGTACGTCCACGGGATCGAAATCCAATTCCACTATCAACCAAAAAAGTTCCAAACGATTACAAACGAGACACTAATGGTCTCACAAAACCACCCTTAGGTGAATTCTAAATAATCACAAATAAACAAGAGGAAAGACCTCACCAAATAGATGAACCAAAATCTTCAGAATCAAAGTTGAAGAAGATCCAAAATAACGAACCAAATACCAACCGAAGATGCTCCAAAAACCCGAGCTTCAAAACAAACGAAATTGACCCAATATCAATCTTCGGCACTGTTCTCCAAGAGAGGTAAAGCCGCCGCACCTTTTTCCATGTATGTCCAGAACAAAAAATAATATATATATTATATATATATTATTAAATCTTGGGTTTTGTAATCAAACCCTAATTGTATCCAGATTGGATTAGGCTTCCACAAATATAATATATCAAAATATATTATACTAAACCAAGTCAAAGTAAAACTCTTTTTCCAAAACTAATTGGGTCCCACACTCCAATAAGGAGGTATACCCAACACTGATGAAGGTGATGGTTGTCTTGGTAGAAAAGTGGGAGATGAGAGGAGTAGCCACTGTGTTGGTTAAAAAAATAAAAAATGAAAGTGAGGATGAAAAAGATAAAGATAGTACAGTCATTTTCTTTAGGTATTGAAGACTAATCAAGTATTTTAATGTTGACATTCTTAAAAGTCAAATTTTAATGGTAAAATATTCATTTAAAAAATTAAAATGATCGTATATCGATAATTATATGTTTGAATAAAATTTATATTACAAAAGTAAAATGGATAGCTACTCTTGAAATTATAACTGTTGTCTATTTATTTTTTTTAAAATAAATATGATTCAAACATATAACTAATGATATCCGACCATCTTAAATTTTTGTATGAATATTCTACTCAATGAGTCATAAAAAGTGAACTGTTCGGATTAGTAAGATTGGCCTCAAAATAGACTCATCAACCCCAAATGCTCTCTCAAGTTGAGATAACCAATTTAGAATAATATAATTCCTTTGTCCAACTAGAAGGAAAATCGGGATTTTAGATAAACCCTGCAAGAAATGTATTGTCATTTATCCTAACAATTAATAGGGTAAATTGCAAATACACTCCCTAGTGTTTGCCTAAAATACAGATTATCTCATTTAGTTATAGAAATCATAAATATCTCTTTGTTAAAAAAATTTAGGACAAATTACGCTAATAGTCCCTATAGTTTGGGGGTCGTGTCACTTTGGTCCCTGACTTTTCAATTGTGACACTAACAGTCCCTATAGTTTAGGGCTCGTGTCACTTTGATCCCTGACTTTTCAATTGTGACACATTTGACCCTGAATTTTAAATTTTGTTCCAAATAAGGACAATTGAAGATACCATTACTCAATTTTAAGGATAAAGTCATCAATTTGATAAAATATAAACTAATTTGACAAAAATAAATGTCAAAAAAAATATTTTTGAATTTTTAAGCATTATTTCTACCCACCAAAGACATAATAAGAATTAATTTGGTAAATAAATAAATAAATAAATAAATGCTTAAAAGATTTATTAATTTTGTATAATTTTATCTCTAGTGGGTAGAAATAATGCTTAAAAATTCAAAAATATTTTTTTTGACATTTATTTTTGTCAAATTAGTTTATATTTTATCAAATTGATGACTTTATCCTTAAAATTGAGTAATGGTATCTTCAATTGTCCTTATTTGGAACAAAATTTAAAATTCAGGGTCAAATGTGTCACAATTGAAAAGTCAGGGATCAAAGTGACACGAGCCCTAAACTATAGGGACTGTTAGTGTCACAATTGAAAAGTCAGGGACCAAAGTGACACGACCCCCAAACTATAGGGACTATTAGCGTAATTTGTCCAAAAATAAACCATTTTGAGATCAAATTATTTTATCTCTAAAAATCTATTTATTAGTGACATTTTCAAAATTTTGTTGCTAAAAACCTTGTTTTTGACTTTTCGAGACAACTTTTTAGCGACTATCCTGATAACAATAGAAATTAATCCCTAAATGTCTTTTGTAACAAAATTTTCACTTTTAAAAATCAAAACATTTTATCTCTAAAACTTTTATATGTTCCAGTATATTCTCTTATACAACAATAAAATTATTAGAACTGTTAATTGAAATATATTGTTAATATCATTAAAAATTGTTAATTGATTTAATGATTAATTAATAAAAGTATTATTTGTTATGTGACTAGAAATTTTAAGAGGTGGAATATATTTTCTATATTCATAGAGGAAAATTAGTATTTTAAGTAAACTTTAAGGGATATATTTGCAATTTGCCATAATTAATAACTTAGTGCAGGCTTGGTGTACTCCGAACCTGAAGAGGCAACACACGTGCATTCCTCAGCCAATGAAATAGTGCATTCCTCAGGAATTTATATTTAGATGCAGTGATAGTGAAAGATCAAGTTATGTTAAATTCATGAGCTATTAATTACTCTTGATGGTTGAGTTTTTCTTTACTTGAAAATAGCATATTGTTTTGAGTGGAAAATATTTGGAGAATAACATATAAATGGGAGTTTCAAAAATAATTTATAAATTAGTAAAAAAATTTATCAATGATAATAAAAATCTAAAACTTTTTCATATATTTGTAATATTTTTTTAAAATTACGACTGGATGTTAATTCCCTCAAAAATATTTTGTATCACATGTATATGTAAGAGTTGATGTGATTACTATTTCGGTTAAAAGTTGCATCAGAGCTTAATGTGGTCGAACACTCAACAAAACATAATAAGTGAAATGGTAGAAAAGACAACAGTTTAACAAAATACATACTCGTTACATAAATACTTTCTCTTTAAATGACAAGACTCGAGATTATATTATTTTATTTACATAAACTAGGCATGGTAACCATTATATTATTTTATTTACATAAATTAGGCATGATAACCAGGCATGATGTGTGCACATTAAAATTTAATGGGAAATTTATTTGATTGACAAATTTACTTACCATCTCTTAATAAGAGCTTATGTTGAGTTTGAATTAGAAATTTATAGAAATAAAAGGGAAATGAAGTAAAGATTATAACTTGTTTGTGAAACTAGTTTTGAAAATT
Source organism: Camellia granthamiana (assembly GCA_036172215.1). Lineage (NCBI taxonomy): Eukaryota > Viridiplantae > Streptophyta > Magnoliopsida > Ericales > Theaceae > Camellia > Camellia granthamiana. Next base: position 48,387,516 of record CM069913.1, on the reverse strand, counting down.
ATTTTCCAAAAATACTCCACCTTCTAGGAAACAGACGCAAAAATAAAGACTAGCTTTTTGAACTTCTCATTGTTTATGTTTCGAGAACATAAAAATATAAACAAAAACAAAAAAGATAAAAAACGAAATTAAACATGTTCTTATTATCTTAAAATACTTGGGCGTGTGTGGCATCTAATGTTACTGTCATTGATGAAGTCTTTATACAATCAGCTCTTAGGAACCATGACCAGTAGATTAGTTATACAGTTATATAGGATTGTTTAGTTTCAATCAATTGAATTGAAACCAAGCACTCTCTCTCTCTCTCTCTCTCTCTCTCTCTCTCACACACACGCATCTTTACAAATTTCATATACTCCCCAATGGAACCACAAAGAGAGAAAACATGTCCTTCCAAGTCCTCAAGCACCACCTCTACACCAGAGGCTCCTCCATGTCCAGACACTTCAATGGAGAACACACAAGAAGAAAGAAAAGTAGTAGAAGAAGAAGACAAAGATGGAGAACTAGAGACGATGATTGATCTCAAGCTCTCTTGTAAGGACTCCAATGATATGTTCAAACCAGAACTCAATCTTATTGATTGTTTGAACATGGATTCAACTCGAACTTCATCAGCAAATCCCCAAAAACCGGAGGCCGAGCCAAGGGTTTTCTCATGCAACTATTGCAGAAGAAAGTTCTTTAGTTCACAAGCACTTGGAGGACACCAAAATGCACACAAAAGAGAGAGGACTCTAGCAAAAAGAGGACTTAAAATATGGTCACCAGTACCACCTCATGAGCACTCTTATTGGCACCATGATCATCATCACCACTATTCTAGTTTGGCTTCTCTTCCCCTTCATGGCGCTTATAATTATAGTTCTAAGGCTCTTGGAATACAGGCTCATTCGATGATCCATAAGCCCAATAACATGCCAAGTTCTTCAGGGTTTAGGAGTTTGTATGGACATGGTGGATGGTCAAGGCTTCCTATTGATCAACAACCAGCTGTTGGGAAGCTAGCCACACAGAATCACCATGCAAATCCATCATCATCAACTGGACTTTCATCATCTCGAGGTGGCGTTGCAAGATTCGACACGGTGAGGATGATGATGACCGGTTCTCCCGCCGATGAGGTGATTGGTGGTTGTTGGTGGGCAGGTGGTGGCACCAGCCGGTTGAAGACCAATCAAGATGAGATGCAAAAGCTTGACTTGTCCCTCAAGCTCTAAGTACCTATTTTTTCTTTTTAAAACAATCTCATTTTAAAGCATTGATCTTCCATCTTTCCTTGGTTGGGGATTGGTTATAGTTTTTTTTTTTTTTTTCTTTGAGTAATTTTGTTGTTTATTTATCATAGGAAAGTCTAGAAATTTGGTTTCTTTGTTCTAGATTCAGAACTGTTTAGTTCATACACGTATGTTGTTCAGTTTTTTTGGTACTATTTTGAACTTATATTAGATGATTGCTTGATGGTTTAGTCCTCCCTGCCTCTAAATGTATAAAAGGTGGTACTAAATGTTGCAGCTGTACTTTCTGTCTCTAAATTTAAAGTTAGTTAAAAACATTGTAAGGAATATTGGCTCCGGATTCTCAATCCCCAAAATCAATCCATGTCCCCTGATTCTAATGCACTTTCATCTGTATGATATATACATATTTTTGAACATCTTTCATCTGTATGATTACATTTTGAGATTTTATCACATCGTGCAATTGAGAATGCATTGGACACATAAATTTTGATACCCCTAGATGTTGCAAATGTAGAAAAAATTTCTCCCAATTGCTTTCTTTCTTATTTGCCAATCCTTATCAACAACATTCGGTAAAGCTTTTTATGAATTTTTCATATCACAACACAGATTCAATTCTTCTGTCTTAGCAAACTAAACACCTAACAAAAAGAGTACTAATACTTCAAGACTACAAACATATATACCTTAAGCTATCCAACACCATTCTTCACGTGCAACTCTATCTGGCACATATAGATGCAAATATCTATATATGGACAGAAGAAATAAGGGGAACTTACGTCTAAGTTCTAATATGTGAACTTATTGTCTAATAGGTCCTGTGAGAATTAATAACGTTTTTCATCAAACACTATTTAAAAACGTCACTAATTGTAAATTTTCAATGACAGTTTGAAAATTTTATCATAAAAAATGTCACTAATTATAAGTTTTAGTAACAGTTTAAAAAAATCTGTCACAAAAAAACACATCACTAATTTTCAACTTTCAGCAATAGTTTGAAAAATTTGTCACAGAAAAACGTCACTAAATGTAAATTTTAACGACAATTTATAAAAACTGTAACAAAAAAAGGTCACTAATTATTAATTTTTAGCAACATGCAAAAAATCGTCACAATTTTTTTTTTAGCTTTGATTTTACTAGGATTTATTTTCAATAGAAATTGATAATAATTAAGTCCAACTATTAAGATCTATTGATAGTTTACCCAAGAAATAATGCAAACGAGAGAGAAATAATGCAAACGGAAACTAAATGCAAATAGAGACTTGAACGCAAGACCTCTTCCAATCTGAGCTATGATACCACATTAATCAGGGGTTGTTTGGGGTGTCTTAAATAAGTGTACTTTTTGTCTTTTTGGACTAAAAAATTGAGGAAGAAAATATAGATGTTTGGGTTAACTTTTTGACTTTTTATGGAAAAATGTGTAATAAAAAATTGTAAAAATTGGTTTGTAGGAGAAAATTAGGATTGGGAGTTGTGCAGCCGTAATTGTTGACTTTTGGTGAATAGTGTTAACTTTTTAACTTTTTGAGTAACTTTTTGATTTTTTGACTTTTTCTGGACATGCCAAACTTGGCCTCAATTAGAGAGAAAAACTAAAATTGTATCATTATTGCACAATCAGATATATAATACGAGAGTCTAACCCTAATAATAATAAGATAATAATAATAAGATAAAATGACTAAACTACCTCAAAAGAAAATATGCAAAATACATATCTCTAACAATATGGTTCAAATCCACACAAATTGATTGATATAGTGGCATCTACTAAGACATGAGTTCGAAGACATCTATGAATGATTGATGAAGTGGCATTGGGTTGACGTGCAACACTACCACGTGCGCTATGTTGTACACGGCATCCACACCATTCATTGATGTGGACCCACACAATATTAAAGAATTGCTATGTTGTATACGGCATCCACACTATTTATTGGTGTAGACCCACACAATATTAAAGAATTTAAAAACGGCATCCACATCGTTCATTGGTGTGGGCCCACACAGTATTAAAGAAATTCTAAAAGTACTTGTAAAACCCAAGTTGTGTGTAGGATTATTTTGTTGGATAGATTAGTAATTAAATTAATTTATATGGGTCATTTATTAATATCAAAGAATTAGTTATGAGATGACATTATATTTTCTATTACTTAGATGGGTAATTTTGTAACTTTGAGAAATTAGGTTAATAAGCCCACCTATATATTGTGGCTTTAAGTCTTGGGAAACAAACAAAACAGAGGCTAGGAATTGCTCCATAGGCGGCTAGGGTTTGAGAAGGTAATAGAAAAAAGAAAAGAAAAAGAGAAGAGAGGTTCAAGTGAGGCTACAATGGGGATTGGAGGCAGCACGTTGGTGATTTTGGGACACCCATTGGTTAAGGTAAAATCTATCTTTACTGTTAATTATTAAGTTTATGTTGAGGAATTTAACAATCAATGCATTAAGGGGATTTGGAAGATCTATAGGTGCCTACTTAGGTTTTGAGAATTGGGTGAAATGTATAAGTGTAACTTTGGGTGGGTAATAGAAACAATGGAGTTTGTATCATGGGTAAGGGTGTGTTTGGCTATAAAGTTGGGTTGAATGGTTTGATCTCTTGGATATTAAAGCAATACATTAATCTAATATAGTGGGGCTTTTGTGGGTATATGTAACATGTAAAAAAATATTAATTTATTTGAGGTTTTATTTATTAGGTTTGTGAGATTGAAGTGGTGAAGCTGGGTGTTTGGAGTTGGTGTTGGAGTGTTATTTTAGCTGTTTGAGGTAAGTAACCCTCTATCACTGTTGGTTCATTTTTATTCCTATCGAATCGTTTAAAATCATAAATATATATTTATAGCCTTCGTGTTCTCTTAAAATAAAACATGGGTCAAGTATAAAACATCGAATATTATTATGAAAGTTATCTTAATATTTTGTAAAACTATTCTGAAAATTGTACCAAATATTTATTGCGAAAATATCGAATATTTTATTTGAAAGTTGTGTATTGTTTGAATTTTGAACATCACTCTAGTCTGACTATGATTTGGACCCTAGCCAATGGGGGTTATTTATTGGCACAGAAACTAGTTTCTTTTGGGGCTTTACCACCGGCCTATGTGTGGTTCTGGGCCTTGTCACGGGCTAAGTGACCGTAGTCATTAAGACTTGGGTTTTGTGAATCGAATAATTGAACTATCTGAATATCGAACCATCGATTTGAACAACGAATTACTTTGAATTATCACATTGGCTTTTCATTTAAAACGTATTGTACATTGTTTATTTTTAGCTATGAAACCATCTTACAAATAATTGTTCATTTATTGAACTGTAGAAAAATTTATATTTATTGGCTATCGATTTATTTATTATTTTTTTTAATACTTGATCCAGCTGGCAGTGATGGTTGGTTATTTACTGGGCTATCTAGCTTACCCTTATTTTTTTTTCAGATTCTGAAGAGTAGAGCTGCGCGGGATTTTTTTTTTTTACATGTGGGAGTGCCGAGAGTAGGACCATGATTTAAGTACTTGGATTATTGTTTTGTCAGTGGATTAAATTAGTGGACTTGGTGGACATTTTCATATAAGAACTATTTATTTTTATGGATTTTGGCATTATGACAATTAAGGATTTAATTTGAGTATTTTACATTGTGGGTTATGTGATTGGATTCTTAGCCTTGCATGCTCACCTATATGAGTGTGCGGCGTTGTCACGGAGCTTGGGGCGTGACAATTTTATGGTATCAGAGCCAGGTTGTAATTTTAAAAGTTGGTATAGAATAGTGGTGAGATTGGGTAGATGTAGGATTGGGAACGCTTATAATTTGGTAAAATGTTAATTTTATTTACGTGTTATAGGAACTTGAGAATAGAATAAGATGAGGTTTTATTATTGATGCATATAGGTTGCAATGGAACATGAGGAGACATTGGCAAATATGGCTAGGAATACACGCCAGGGTCAAACGAATCGACGAACTGATAATAACAATCGGTGAGGGAATGTGACTAATATTGGTAGTGGTTCTCAAGCAGTCGGAGGAAATCAGGGGCAAGAGTTGAAGGAACAATTATAAAAGTTACTAGATAAGGGCTTTATTAGGCCTAGTGTTTCTCCTTGGGGTGTGCCCGTTTTATTTGTGAAAAAGAAGGATGGTAGTTTTTGCCTTTACATTGATTATAGAGGGTTGAACAAGGTAACAATTCGAAATAAATATCATTTGCCTAGGATAAATGACTCATTTGATCAATTGCAAGGAGCACAAGTCTTTTCTAAGATTGACCTTCGTTCTAGATATCATCAGTTGAAGGTTAAAGCGAAAGATATACCTAAGACAGCCTTCCGAACTAGATATGGGCATTATGAATTTTTAGTGATGTCGTTTGGGTTGACCAATACGCCTGCAGCTTTTATGGATTATTTAAACCCTTTCTTAGATCAGTTTGTGGTAATTTTTATTTATGACATTCTTGTGTACTCAAAGAGTAAATAGCAGCACGAAGAACATCTGAGAATAGTGTTGCAGTTATTAAGGGAGAAGAAATTATTTGCTAAATTAAAGAAGTGTGAATTTTGGCTGGAGAGTGTATCATTTTTGAGTCATGTGATATCTAAAGGCGGGGTGTCTGTTGACCCCAAGAAAGTGAGGCGGTGGTAGAGTGGAATAGGCCTACTAGTGTCACTGAAATTCGTAGTTTCTTGGGTTTAACAGGATATTATAGAAGGTTTGTTGAGGGTTTTTCCTGAATTTCTATGTCTTTGACTCGTTTAACACAAAAAGGGGTTAAATTTGAATGGTCTGATGATTGTGAGAAGAGTTTCCAGGATCTAAAGAGTCGATTAGTGTGTGCTCCAGTACTTATAGTTCCGTCCGGAGATAAAGGTTTTACCATCTATAATGATGCATCGAAGATGAGCTTGGGTTGTGTCCTGATGTAGAATGATAAAGTAGTGGCATATGGGTCTAGGCAGTTCAAGCCATATGAGCAGATTATCCTACGCATGATTTGGAGTTGGCTACAGTGGTGTTTGCATTGAAAATCTAGAGGCACTAACTGTATGGGGTGAAATGTGAGATATTAATTGATCATAAAAGTCTGAAGTATATTTTCACTCAAAAAAGAATTGAATATGAGGCAAAGGCGATGGTTGGAGCTATTAAAGGACTATGATTTGACTATCAATTATCATCCAAGAAAAGCCAATGCAGTGGCTGATGCCTTGAGTAGAAAGACCCTGAGTAATTTGACTACCTTGATCACTGACCAAAAGAATATCTTGGAGGACTTGCAAAGGTTGAATATCAAGATTAGATGGCATAACCATGGAGTGCAGTTGGCAAACCTTAGAGTTCGACCCACATTGATTGATAGAATTAAAGATGCTCAGGGAAAAGATCCTCAGTTGCAAAAACTTAAGGCTGAAATGGAAATAGGGCTATAGATGGAATTTTGTATGCATAAAGATGGAACCTTGAGATTTGGAGAGAGTTTGTGTGTGCCTAATGATTTAGAGCTCAAGAAAGAAATCCTAAGAGAAGCTCACAGCTCAAGATATACGGTATACCCAGGAAGCACTAAAATGTATAAAGACTTGAAGAGGAACTTTTGGTGGAATAATATGAAGAGGGAAATTGCTTAGTCTGTTGCTCAATGTTTGGTATGTCAACAAGTGAAAGTTAAATATCAGAGACCTGTAGGTAAGTTACAACCTCTTCCTATTCCCGAGTGGAAGTGGGAACATATTACCATGGATTTTGTGACGGGGTTGCTTAGGACCCAAGGTGGTAACAATGCTATTTGGGTTATTGTTGATCGATTGACCAAATCCGCTCACTTTCTAGCTTTTAAGGTAGGGTTCTCCTTAGAGAAGTTTGCAAATTTGTATATTAAGGAGATTGTGAAGTTGCATGGTATTCCGGTGACCATAGTGTCTGATAAAGATAGTAGATTTGTATCTATGTTTTGGAGGAGTTTGCATACAGCTCTGGATACTAGTTTGAATTTTAGCACGGCCTTTCATCCTCAAACTGATGGACAGTCAAAGAGAACTATTCAGACGCTTGAAGACATGTTGAGGGCCTGTATTAATGATCTTGGAGGTTCTTGGGATGAACATTTGGCCTTAGTGGAATTCTCTTATAATAATAGTTATCATGGAAGCATTCAGATGGCACCATATGAGGCTTTATATGGACGAAAGTGTAGATCACCTATTTGTTGGGATGATGTGGGCAAAAGGAAGTTCTTAGGGCCTGAGATTGTGCAACAAACAGTGGACAAGATCAATCTTATTAGAGAGCGACTTCGCACTGCACAGAGTAGACAGAAAAGTCATGCAGATAACAGGAGACGCGATTTGGTGTTTGGGGTTGGAGACCATATGTTCCTTAAGGTGTCTCCTATGAAAAGAGTAATGAGGTTTGGTGTTCGTGGTAAATTGAGTCGTAGATTTATTGGACCATTTGAGGTTTTAGATTGAATTGGAGAGGTAGCTTACAGACTTGCCCTACCACCTTCACTAGTTGGAGTTCATAATGTCTTCCATGTTTCGATGTTGAGGAAGTATATACCGAATCCCAATCATGTGATTGATTATGCACCATTGCAGTTTAAGGAGGATTTGACCTATGAAGAACACCCTGTAAGAATTGTTGATAAGAAGGAACAGGTTTTGAGGCGTCGAGTCATCCACTACGTTAAGGTTCAATGGAGCAATCACTCGGAGAGAGAAGCTACTTGGGAACTTGAGGATGAAATGAGACAAAAGTATCCACAACTTTTTGAGACTATAGGTATGTCAAATTTCGAGGACGAAATTTCTTTTAAGAGGGGAAGAATGTAAAACCCAAGTTGTGTGTAGGATTATTTTGTTGGATAGATTAGTAATTAAATTAATTTATATGGGTCATTTATTAATATCAAAGAATTAGTTATGAGATGACATTATATTTTCTATTACTTAGATGGGTAATTTTGTAACTTTGAGAAATTAGGTTAATAAGCCCACCTATATATTGTGGCTTTAAGTCTTGGGAAACAAACAAAACAGAGGCTAGGAATTGCTCCATAGGCGGCTAGGGTTTGAGAAGGTAATAGAAAAAAGAAAAGAAAAAGAGAAGAGAGGTTCAAGTGAGGCTACAATGGGGATTGGAGGCAGCACGTTGGTGATTTTGGGACACCCATTGGTTAAGGTAAAATCTATCTTTACTGTTAATTATTAAGTTTATGTTGAGGAATTTAACAATCAATGCATTAAGGGGATTTGGAAGATCTATAGGTGCCTACTTAGGTTTTGAGAATTGGGTGAAATGTATAAGTGTAACTTTGGGTGGGTAATAGAAACAATGGAGTTTGTATCATGGGTAAGGGTGTGTTTGGCTATAAAGTTGGGTTGAATGGTTTGATCTCTTGGATATTAAAGCAATACATTAATCTAATATAGTGGGGCTTTTGTGGGTATATGTAACATGTAAAAAAATATTAATTTATTTGAGGTTTTATTTATTAGGTTTGTGAGATTGAAGTGGTGAAGCTGGGTGTTTGGAGTTGGTGTTGGAGTGTTATTTTAGCTGTTTGAGGTAAGTAACCCTCTATCACTGTTGGTTCATTTTTATTCCTATCGAATCGTTTAAAATCATAAATATATATTTATAGCCTTCGTGTTCTCTTAAAATAAAACATGGGTCAAGTATAAAACATCGAATATTATTATGAAAGTTATCTTAATATTTTGTAAAACTATTCTGAAAATTGTACCAAATATTTATTGCGAAAATATCGAATATTTTATTTGAAAGTTGTGTATTGTTTGAATTTTGAACATCACTCTAGTCTGACTATGATTTGGACCCTAGCCAATGGGGGTTATTTATTGGCACAGAAACTAGTTTCTTTTGGGGCTTTACCACCGGCCTATGTGTGGTTCTGGGCCTTGTCACGGGCTAAGTGACCGTAGTCATTAAGACTTGGGTTTTGTGAATCGAATAATTGAACTATCTGAATATCGAACCATCGATTTGAACAACGAATTACTTTGAATTATCACATTGGCTTTTCATTTAAAACGTATTGTACATTGTTTATTTTTAGCTATGAAACCATCTTACAAATAATTGTTCATTTATTGAACTGTAGAAAAATTTATATTTATTGGCTATCGATTTATTTATTATTTTTTTTAATACTTGATCCAGCTGGCAATGATGGTTGGTTATTTACTGGGCTATCTAGCTTACCCTTATTTTTTTTTCAGATTCTGAAGAGTAGAGCTGCGCGGGATTTTTTTTTTTACATGTGGGAGTGCCGAGAGTAGGACCATGATTTAAGTACTTGGATTATTGTTTTGTCAGTGGATTAAATTAGTGGACTTGGTGGACATTTTCATATAAGAACTATTTATTTTTATGGATTTTGGCATTATGACAATTAAGGATTTAATTTGAGTATTTTACATTGTGGGTTATGTGATTGGATTCTTAGCCTTGCATGCTCACCTATATGAGTGTGCGGCGTTGTCACGGAGCTTGGGGCGTGACAGTACTGTTAACAATGAGATTACATGGAAAATGTGAATCTGTCAACTACAAATAGTGTGTGAAAAAATCAACATAATGAGTTGGGTAACACTTCCAAAACAGCACTTAAAATTAAAAAAAAAGAAAAAAGAAAGGGGCCATTACTTTGTCCTTGTTCACAATTGTTAATGTACAATGTTGTATATTTCTTGATTAACTAATGCATGATATATTTGTTTCTTTCATGGTTAGACGCAATTACTAAATCTAAACGCAATCACTATATTTGTCTCATTAGTTAATTAAACACGATCACTAAATCTAGGAAGATTTTGTTGTAACGTTCAAATCTAATCCGGAAGTACCTCATTCTCCATCACAACACATTTTTCTTAATTTCTTATTGAATATTTTTTTAAGGGTGCCCTGAATGATTATCATTTTGTCAGTGGACTCCGAATTGCCACATATTGAGTTGTTTTTCTTTGACTATGGTGTACAAATAGACTCCACACAATATAGAAGTAGAATTCTTCCATACCTAAACCAGGTGATGCAACAAAGCCTTAAAAGCCTGACTAGATTTAGGAGCCTGAAAGAAGAGTACTTCCGAGAACTTAACAGGAAGTTGACTCAAACTAATACTAACGCGAAGCACAGGAAGTCGAAGTGGAGTGTGAATAACTACTGTTAAGTTCCCTGAGGCTGTCCTTTGTTCTCATAATAACACGTTCTCTGGTGGCATTGGCAATGCGTTTGTTGGCATTGCCAGCAAATATTGGCAGAGAACCCTGCTGACTAGTAGTTCAATGAACCATTAGCTCTAAATATTCTGAGAAAGTTTTAATAAAGGGAATGAAACTTGATCCTAACAACAGCTCTAACAAATCATTTACTTCTGGTTTTTAATGGGGTGGGTGTTTCTCGTCAAAGTCTTGAGTGTAAGTGGATATCATGATCTAGGCTTTTTCTTAGCACAAGTTAATTTGGAGTTTATGAATGATTTAAACACAAGTAATCTAGTAAACTTTACCAACCTCTCTTTTTAACTCACACGTGACAATTGGGTTGTCCTCGTCACATTATTCTAGTAGACCCAGTTTCAAATATCAAAATTTCACTATTCCAGGTCATATCTATCAACAAGAAAAATTTGTAAAATTTTTAGGAGCTCCTACCCTCTGGGAGCTGGACAGGATTATAATAGTATGATTCGCTGCCATCCGACCCCTTATAATCTCATCCACCTGTGCTGCACCTCCAAATTCCAATCAGGTTAGACTCAACATCAATTTTGTTCTTTGTAAATAATCACCATACCTGAACTGAACTAATTCAAATTGTTTTTCCTTGTAACTAAGAAGTATTAGAATTCAAAATATCCCATGACATTCAAAAGAAGCATAAAAATGAAGCAATTGAGTTGAATTTCATAGGCCATAACAGTTCTTTCCTGCTCTTAGTTACTCTTCTTTTTAAGAGTGAAATATTCATTAGTTTTAGTAGAAGGGAATGGACTTTTTGGCCTCTGATTTCCACATAAAAAACACAACAACAAAGTTTTTTTTATTTTTTTTTTATTTTTAAGAATAGTGAACAGCAAAGTATTTTTAATATATATATTAAGAAGAAAATTCTATGATCTTATCCTATAGAATTCCCAAATAAAAAAACAGGATCTGCCATCTGACAAGGGGAAGTTCATCCAACTTGCCCTGTGTTGATGCTACCTACTCTCACACGTTTGCTGTAAAATATAAAATCAAACACTAGACCAAGAAAATTTTCAAATTCCAAGAAATTTCTTAAATGGTTCCATAGTCTCAATCTGTTCCAAGTGCTTAAATTTTGGTTAAAAAAGTAGACTAACAACAGAACAACAGGCGTACCTAGTTTGGATCCATGGTTTCAAATCCGCAATAACCTATTTAATTATTCAGTAGTCAAACAATCATAGGTATTAAAAATTGTTGGTGATGGTATGCATAAGATTTAAGTATTCATAATTTCCTATAAGAACTCACTAAGGAGAAGTAATATCCATGAAAAATTAGAGGCATATTGACTGTGGACTAGGAGCACAGCCCACCATTGTTGACCTGAGGAGGGAACCAATTTGAGTCTTCCATTTCTTCATTTTTGTGATCTTCATGTCTTCTCTCATCCCTCCACTCTTATCTACCCTCATCATCTCATTATAACAGTTGATTGCCATTCCAAATCCTTTGTGCAAGCAACCACGTTGACTGTCGTGTAGGGCTCCAAAGCTGAGAAATATGTCAGCTTTTCACAGTGGAAATAAAATTACAAACGCTGTGTATCAATCCGACAAATTGTGCCGTTGGTTTTCACTTTTTGAGATTCAATTGGCGACCAACAACTTTGATGATGCTTTGGTCATTGGGAAAGGCGGATTTGGTAAGGTGTATAAAGGGTTCATCGACGGTGGAGCTGCCACTGTCGCCGTTAAGCGATCGAATGCAGAGTCCAAACAAGGGGCAGCAGAGTTTTGGACTGCGATCAAGACGCTTTCCAAACTCCGGCACACACATCTTGTGACTCTGATTGGCTACTCTGATGATTGCGAGGAGATGATACTTGTTTACGAATACATGGCCAATGGGACACTCGCCGATCATCTCTACAAAAGTAGTAGGAAAGGAAATGGGAATGATATTTATCATCTTACTTGGGAGGAGAGACTCAAAATTTGTATTGGAGCTGCCCATGGATTGGACTACCTTCATATGGATACTGAGCAAGGTGTCATACACAGGGACGTGAAGACCACAAACATTCTATTGGACGAGAATTGGGTAGCAAAGATTTCAGATTTTGGGTTGTCCAAAATGGTAAACACAAGCCATACACGAACCCACGTTAGTACAGATGTAAAAGGCACATTTGGTTATTTAGATCCAGCGTATTTCTTGACTCGTAGACTAACCAAGAAATCAGATGTGTATGCCTTTGGTGTGGTTCTATTTGAAGTGTTATGTGCAAGGCCACCGGTGGATACAAGTGTTGAGGAGGACCAAATGGGTCTAGCCCTATGGGCTCAAAAATGCATCAAAAAGGGAACCCTTGACCAGATCATTGATCCCTCTATAAGAGGACAAATATCACCAAATTGTCTAAAGGTGTTTGCAGAAGTTGCTAACAAATGTTTGCATAATTATCCAAAAGGAAGACCTACAATGAGTGAAGTTGTGGGGAGCCTCAAGCATGGATTGGCATCACAGGGCAATATTCGTATATCTCGACAAAAGGGAATAATAAGCAATCTGTTTTTGAGTACTGCACATGTAGTGGCTAAAGGTATTGATCTTGGGTGGAGGAAGTGGAAGAACAACGGTCCTAAGAATGGCATGTCAAGGCAATCACGGAAGGATCCAATTGCAGATGTCATCCAATCATACCGTCGTTTCTCTTTTGCAGAGATTCGAGCAGCCACAAATAATTTTCATGAGATTCTGGGGAATGGGCTCCGTGGTGATATTGAAGCGTATAGAGGCCATATCAGCCGCGAGAATCTTGATGTGGCAATTAAAAGGTGGAAAGAAGGAATATCAAGAGAGAGGAACTTGGACCAATTTAGGGCTGAGATCCAGGTGCACTCCTATATCCGTCACCTCCACATTGTTTCTTTAATTGGATACTGCATCGATAAGCATGAGGTGATCCTTGTGTACGAGTATATGGCCCATGGGTCTCTCTACTATCACCTCAATGAAACCAACAAGTATTTACTTAACTGGGAAAAGCGACTTGAGATTTGCATTGGTGTTGCACGAGGACTGCAATATCTCCACGCAGGTACAAGGCAAACAATCATTCATCGCAACCTGAATCCGACCAATATTTTGTTGGACGAGAATTGGAATGCCAAAGTGGTGCCCAAAACTGAACCGTGTACAAGCACCGTGGGATATATGGATCCAGAATACCTTGGTAATGCAAAATTTACTATAAAATCCGATGTGTACTCATTTGGCGTCGTCTTACTTGAACTATTATGTGGTAGGAAGCCAATGATCTATTCAAGCGACGAGGATCAAGTGAATTTAGTTCGTTGGTTCAAAACTAATATCGAAATAGGTACAATAGATCAGATCATTGATCCGTATCTTACTGACAAAATAGCGCCAGAATGCTTGAAAGAATATGTCAAAAATGCAGAAAATTGCGTGTGTGATGAGGGGATTGAGCGTCCATTGATGGATGATGTGTTGGGTAACCTCCGGTATGCACTGCAACTGCAAGAGACTTGGCGGAATATTAATGAACAGTTCGGTACAGTTAAGTCCCCTGAGGCCGTTCCTCTTCAAGATGGCATTGTTTTTGTTGAATTAGCCAGTGGAAGAGATATTGATGAGATGAGTTTTACGAGCATAGGGGATTCAGATTGTTTTTCAGGTAATCTGGCCCGGTAGCACGACTCTGGTCTTTACAATGGCCTTTCCAAATGAAACAGCATAATGCTGGCCCTGTTAGTGGATTGCTTTCCCATGTATGATGTCTGAAGCTATCCACTTGCTATGTTAAAATAAAGTTTGTAACATAATGTAATCCACATATTTTATAGACTTTTGTGTATTGTACAATATGGTGTTCCAACTCTTGAATCAGTTATACATTCTACAACCAACTCAACATCTTAGTTCATTGACAGGAAAAATAGATTTAGACCCACCAGATGATTTAGCTCTAGCCTCTAGGGAATTCATTTCAAGTAAAAATTCTCAGAAATACGGACTTCTTTTCCAATTCTCTCATTTTCTGAGCAAATAGGGTACATAAGAATTGACATTAATACATGTATTTAGTAACTCAAAAATTGAAAAAAAAAAAAAAAAAATTTGAATTAAATTAAATTTTAAAAAATGAAACATTAGATCCTCAAGAACATAATGGAGGGAGATTACCTGGTGGGAAGTGGCGTATTGGAACTGGTACTAGATCTAGTAGCAGAGAGTCCTTAGATCCAGCGTATACATCAAAAAGGGAACCCTTGAGCAGATCATTGATCCCTCTATAAGAGTACAAATATCACCAAATTGTCTAAAGGTGTTTGCAGAAGTTGCTAACAAATGTTTACATAATTATCCAAAAGGAAGGCCTACAATGAGTGAAGTTGTGGGGAGCCTCAAGCATGGACTGGCATCACAAGACAATATACGTATATCTCGACGAAAGGGAATAATAAGCAATCTGTTTTTGAGTACTGCATATGTAGTGGCTAAAGGTATTGATCTTGGGTGGAGGAAGTGGAAGAACAACGGTCCTAAGAATGGCATGTCATTGCAGTTGCGGAAGGATCCAATTGCAGATGTTGTCATCCAATTATACCGTTGTTTCTCTCTTCCACAAATAATTTTTATGAGCCTCTGGCGATTAGGTTTGGTGGCGACATCAAAGTGTATGGAGGCCATATCAGCCACAGGAATCTTGATGTGGCAATTAAAAGGTGGAAAAAGGAACATCAAGACAAAGGCACTTGGACCAATTTAGGGCTGAGATCCAGGTGCACTCCCATCTCCATCACCTCCACATTGTTTCTTTAAATGGATACTGCAACGACAAGCAAGAGTTGATCCTTGTGTACGAGTATTTGGTCCATGGGTCTCTCCATCATCACCTACATGTAACCAACGATTATCCGCTTAACTGGGAAAAAGCGACTTCAGATTTGCATTGGCATTGCACAAGGACTGCAATACCTCCATGCAGGTACAAGGCAAACAATCATTCATCACAACTTGAAGCCGACCAATATTATGTTGGACAAGAATTGGAATGCCAAAATGGTGCCCAACACTAAACCAAGTACAAGCACCATGGGATATACGGGTCCAGAATACCTTGACAATGCAAAATTTACTATAAAATCCGATGTGTAGTCATTCGGCGTCATCTTACTTGAACTATTTTGTGGTAGGAAGCCAATGATCTATTCAAGGGACAAGGATCAAGTGAATTTAGTTCGTTGGTTCAAAACTAATATCGAAATGGGTACCGTAGATCAAATCATTGATCCATATCTAGCTAACAAAATAGCACCAGAATGTTTGAAAGAATATGTCAAGAATGCAAAAAATTGCATGTGGAATGAGGGGATTGAACATCCATCGATGGATGATGTGTTGGGCAACCTCCGGTATGCACTGCAACTGCAGGAGACTTGGCAGAATAGTAATGACCAGTTCAGTACAGGTAAGTTCCCTAAGGCCGTTCCTCGTTCAGATGGCTTTGTGTTAGTTGAATTAGCCTATAGAGGGGCTATTGATAAGATGAGTTTTATGAGAGGGGATTCAGATTATTTTTTGGGTAATCTAGTACGGTAGTACAACTCTGTGGTTTTTACGATGTGCAAACATAAGGCCTTTCCAACTGATGCTTCTATAAAAGTTGATAGTTACATGAAACAGCATAATGCTGCCCCTGTTAATGGATTGCTATCCA
Organism: Camellia granthamiana; assembly: GCA_036172215.1. Taxonomy (NCBI): domain Eukaryota; kingdom Viridiplantae; phylum Streptophyta; class Magnoliopsida; order Ericales; family Theaceae; genus Camellia; species Camellia granthamiana. The sequence goes on along the minus strand of CM069913.1, from coordinate 48,371,271 downwards.
TTTGCTGTGTTAAAAAACTTTATAACTTAATGCAATGCACAGATTTTATACATTTATGTGCCTTGTACAATATGTTGTTCCTCCTTTTGAATCAGTTATACCTAGCAAATTCTACTACCAACTCAGCATCTTATTTCATTGACTAGAAAAAAAGATTTTGACCCACCAGATGATCTAGCTCTAGGCTCTATGGAATTCAATTCATGTCAATAGCAATGCCAAAAGACATTGTTTACTCTCATGAGTAAATGTTTTTATTTTGACACAACCCTGTGGATGTGGAATTTGGAGAGAGATTATTAATTCATGGAACTGAGGTGAGGACTTCATGGCTCCAGACTTTGGCACAGCTACACAATTCACTAATATGAGTCATCATGTACTGGAGGGGCTCAAAAAACTATTCTAAGAGTTTATTTGGGTCTTCATTCCCAAGTGTATAAATGTTTTTTTAGTATTTACAACTCAAACATACTAAACTAGAAGCATGCATGAGCAGAGAGTGCAACACAAATTCTAGAGCAAAACTTTTTGTAATCAATGCAAAGGTTAGAAATACAGCACCTAGTACAGTAGAAGGAAAGAAGTTTTTGAATTTTCCAAAATTATTTATGCCTCAAGAAAGAGTACCATGTGAAAATAATGAGTTTTTTTTTATCTCTCCACACCACCACCCCCCCCCCCCCCCCCCCCCCCCCCAAAAAAAAAAAAAAAAAAAAAAAAAACTAGTTTTTGAAATTTTCCAGAAAACAATGCCATATGAACCATTGAATAATCTCAATTCTATCACTGTTCATCATAAATTGATGCAAGAAAACAGAAAGGTCATCATTTACCCTCCTAGCCTTCAAGAACTCAAAAAGTGCATTTTGAAGCTTATTATCTAAATCCCTGAAAGCAACCAAATAAAAAAACCAAACACGGTCATGAACAAACCACAAGATTGTAGATTGACACACATTTATGCTTGGTTAGGAAGAAATCTTGAGAAAACGAAGTAAACAAGGACTCTCTCTTATGAAAATGGCCCAATCAGTAAACCAGAAAAAGATCAAAAGCATTCATACAATGACCTAAAATCTATAAATCTTAGTATTCAGAGACTAGCTTCCTCATTGCCCTCAATCAGCCCCAAATTGGTTTCTCAAATTAATTTGAAGTAGAACTGGGTTGGAAAGAAAACATATATGCATATTTATTGAAAGCTTTATATTGAGAAGAACAAGAAGAAAATTCAATGAGATGCTGAAATATTTTAACAAGAAATAAATAATCAATTCAGCTAGTCATCAGCCAAAAACTCTATAATTCAAACTAAAAGATCCAAAGAAAAAGAGAGAAAGATATTAACCACTCACGGAAAAACTAAAACATTTACATATGTTATTGTGATAATAATGCTAGATCGTGTGAAATGAGGTCACATGAGGTCCCACGTAAAGCCTCGATTTTTATAGTTTTGTTTGCTCCAAATTTGCCTCTTAATGTAATCAACTGTTTGCAAGGTCGATCTTCCTCATTGAATTCCGTAGTGAGCTAGAGAATTTTAACACAGAATGTAATACATTAATACACAAAGAATTAGATTTTAATTGAAGTGATTGATTAGGGATTTCAAGGACTAAAGAATAATTGATAATGTTCTGTTTGGTTGCTGAGAAAATGTGATAGGCCAGCAACTAGAAGTGACGCTGCTGCCATGGGCCAAGACAAGGGGCTTAACTCAGGAGCAGTGAGCAGTGGTTTGGACAGTGGGCTGGACTGGATGATGGGCCAGACAACAGACCCAGATAACCCAGATAACAGATCAATTACAGCTCAGTGACTTGGTGCGGGATTAGCGGAAGAGGTTAAAGTTGTTGAGCGGGGTTAGCGGTAGTTGTTAGAACTGTTGAGAGATATTGTATAAGGAGGGAGAGAAGGAGAGAGGAGGGAAATAATTTTGTAATGAAGAAGCTTGGGATCTAACGTTTCCCAGAGTTGGAACCCAGTTTCAAATTAATATAATTTTCCATTGCTATCTCAATTTCAGTCTCAATCTGTCTCAATCTTTTCTCTCAATTCCCATTTTTATCACTCACCTTATCACTGGTATCAGAGCTAGCAGTTCCTCGGCCATAATTGCTAATGACGGAGACTCGTGCGCAGGAACAGAAGAGGATGGAGGAAACCATTCATCAGCTGCGCGAGAGTGACGAACGTTTGGTTCGCCAACAGCATGAGAGTGAAGCACGAACGCAGCTTGCTCTCAACCAGCTCAAGGAGATGATCATGGCTCTCACCCTTCGTGATGATCAGAAACAACCACTGACGGAAGATCTGGGCGGAGATTCCGTTACCCCTCATAAATCTTCACCCCACAACTCTGGCTACGTACAAACTCGTTATGCCAAAATTGATTTTCCCCAATTCTCAGGTGAGGATCCTACTGGTTGGATTTATAAGTGTGAACGCTTCTTTGAATTTAATCAGATTGATGAAGGTAGTAAAGTAAAACTGGCGGTGATGTATCTCACTGACAAGGCGATACAGTGGTATCAATGGTTTGAACGAACTCAAAAAATGCCTACCTGGGCTGAATTCTCTCACGGACTTCAACTGCGTTTTGGCCCCAATGCTTTTGAGGATCCTATGGGGGAATTGACCAAGTTCAAGCAGTTTACGTCTGTTAAGCTGTACCAGGAGAGATTTGAAGAGTTAGCCAACAAAACCAAAGGCTTAACGGAGGAGTTCTTTGTCAGCTGTTTTGTCAGTGGGTTGAAAGATGAGATCAAGGTTGGTGTCCAAATGTTCCAACCTACTACCATCTCCCATGCCATAGGCTTGGCAAGGTTACAAGAAGAAAGCATTGAAGCCCTTAGTAGAAGAAATAAAATTCCCCAAAGATCATCCAACAACAATTGGTCTTTCCCTTCCCCAACCCTCTCATTACCAAAACCCTTTCCCTCAAGTGGACCTAAACTTGATATCAAAACCCCAGTACCTACTGACTACAAATACCAACCAAACACTTCTCCCAACTCAACTCTAACCAGTACCATCCCTTTTCCCATCAAGAGACTAACTCTCAAGGAAATGGAGGCTAGAAGAGAGAAATGGCTTTGCTACAACTGTGATGAAAAGTATGTTAGGGGACACAAGTGCCAAAGGAAACAATTGTATTTGCTGCTTGGGGAAGATGAGGAATCAGATGCTCTAGAACAGGAATTACAAGAGGATGGAGACTCTCAGGGGAGTGATGACATGCAGATTTCAGTGCATGTTCTGTCAGGTAGCCTATCCTTTAGGACCATGAGAATACTTGGGAAGGTCAAGGGAAGGCCCATCACTATCTTAATTGATTCTGGCAGTACCCACACCTTTGTGGAGCCAAGTGTGGCCAAGAGTTCTGGACATTTAGTGGAACCCACCACAGATCTGCCAGTCACAGTGGCTGATGGAACCAAATTATGTAGCAAAGGACTGTGTAAGGCCTTCACGTGGGAAATGCAAGGAGCCACCTTCACCACAGAGGTGCGTATCCTAGCTATTGGAGGGTGTGACATGGTACTTGGGGTGCAGTGGTTGTCCACCTTAGGACCAATACTTTGGGATTTTAAGAACCTCCAAATGTAGTTCCAATTGGAGGGACAGGCCATCCTTCTCAAGGGAGACACTGGCTGCAAGGTGGAACAAGTATCTAGCAAGCAAGTGAGCAAGGCTTTGCGGCAAACCAACCAAGGTTACCTTGTACAGTTGTACAGTATCACAGCTACACATGTAGAGCAGGTACCCACTGATATTACAGTCATTTTACATGATTTTAATGATGTATTTGTGGAGCCTAGTGCCCTCCCTCCTCAACAATTGATTGACCACCGAATTCCCCTAACACAAGGCAGTGCACCCGTCCATGTGAGGCCATATAGGTATCCATACATACAGAAGAATGAAATTGAAAAAATAGTCAAAGAGATGCTGGACGCTGGAATCATCAGACCAAGTACCAGTCCTTTTTCCTCCCCTGTGCTATTGGTGAAAAAGAAGGACCACACTTGGAGGATGTGTGTTGATTACAGAGAATTGAACAAGTTGACGGTTAAGGACAAATTCCCCATCCCTATAATTGATGAACTATTGGATGAATTGCATGGTGCCAAAGTGTTCACAAAGCTCGATTTAAGAGCTGGATACCATCAAATTAGAGTGAATCCTGAAGACATCTCCAAAACTGCTTTCCAAACTCACGAGGGCCATTATGAATTTTTGGTTATGCCTTTTGGGCTGACCAATGCACCCTCCACTTTTCAAAGCCTAATGAATTCAGTTTTTAAACCCTACCTCAGGAGGTTTGTACTGGTCTTCTTTGATGACATTTTGATATATAGTAAAACTTGGGCTGACCACCTTCACCACTTGCAAACCACTTTACAATTACTGAGGACCAACCAGCTCTATGTCAAGAAATCTAAGTGTGCCTTCGGACAACAATCTTTGGAGTATTTGGGGCATATCATTTCTGGACAGGGTGTGGCAGCAGATCCAGTCAAGATTGGGGCTATGGTACAATGGCCCAGACCAACATCCATCAAGGCATAGGGGCAGTCCTCATGCAAGGCTTTGGCACCCAAGCATTTGGGGCTATCAACCTATGAGAAGGAGTTATTGGCAGTAGTATATGCTGTCCACAAGTGGGGACACTACCTTTTGGGAAGACATTTCACCATCAAGACTGACCATCTCAGTCTTAAGTACCTACTAGACCAAAAGATCTCCACTACTATGCAACAAAAGTGGCTCACAAAGTTGCTTGGCTATGACTATGACATTGTTTTCAAGGCTGGGCACGAGAACAAAGCTGCAGATGCTTTATCCAGACAGAGCTTGGAACAATTTTGCACAGTTTCAGCTCTTTCAGTTGTTCAACCTGAGTGGCTCAATTCTCTCAAACAGGAATGGCATACTGACCCAACTCTCAAAACACTCATTGAGGGCTTAACCAATGACCCAACCGCCAAACCAGGCTATTCTTGGACGCATGGGCTGTTGACCTACAAAGGCAGACTAATAGTGGGCTCAAATGCACAGCTCAAGGAGTTACTTATGCAGGAGATACATGCTACCCCTTTGGGAGGACATTCCGGTACCAAAAAAACTTATCACCGAGCACGACGATCGTTTTATTGGAAGGGTATAAAGAGGGACATATATGCTTTTGTGGCTCAATGTGATAATTGTCAGAGGAACAAAACAGAGACAGTAGCTTCCCCTGGCCTACTGCAGCCCTTGCCCATCCCAGAAGGCATCTGGTCCGATATATCCATGGACTTTGTGGAAGGGCTCCCCAATTCCCATAGCAAGACTGTCATACCAGTGGTAGTGGACAAATTGTCCAAATACACTGATTTCATTGCCCTATCCCATCCTTATACAGCTGTGGAAGTAGCCCAAGCATTCTTGGATATCATCTACAAATTGCATGGCATGCCTAAATCTATCGTATCTGATTGGGACCCCATTTTCACCAGCAACTTTTGGCAGGAACTGTTCCGGTTACAAGGTACAAAACTGAACCTCAGCACCTCTTACCACCCTCAAACGGATGGCCAAACAGAGGTGGTCAATAGGTGTCTTGAGGTGTACCTAAGGTGCATGACAGGAGATAGGCCCAAGGCATGGGCTCACTGGTTGCCTTTGGCTGAGTGGTGGTTCAATACCAACTACCACACTGCTACCAAGCTGACACCATACCAGGTGGTGTATGGACAAGTACCCCCTTCCCACATCCATTATATCCCAGGGGTCTCCAATGTGGCTGCAGTTGATCAGTGGGGTAGGGATAGGGAAGCAACTCTAAAAATCCTCAAGGAACACCTAGTCCAAGCCCAACATCGCATGAAGCAATAGGCAGATCAACATCGAACCGAACGGCAATTTGCGGTGGGAGATTGGGTATTCCTAAAATTGCAGCCCTACAAGCAAAGTACATTACAATGCCGGTCTAACATGAAACTGTCCCCAAGATTTTATGGGCCATTTCAGGTGTTGAGGAAGGTGGGTCGGGTAGCTTACCAATTGGACCTGCCCCCACACTCTAAGTTACACCCAGTTTTCCATGTGTCCCTGCTCAAGAAGAAGTTGGGAGCCTACACCACACCACAAGCCACATTTCCACCCGTAGGGACTGATGGTGTCCTTGAACCTGAACCCATTGCAATTTTGGACAGACGTTTGATCAAATATAAAGGTAGGCCAGCCACTCAATTGTTGGTACAATGGTCTAATTCATACCCAGAGGATGCAACTTGGGAGCTGTACCAAGATCTCCAAGCCAAATTTCCAACTTTCCAGCCTTGGGGACAAGGCTCTTTTCAAGGGGGAGGGAATGATAGGCCAGCAACTAGAAGTGACGCTGCTGCCATGGGCCAAGACAAGGGGCTTAACTCAGGAGCAGTGAGCAGTGGTTTGGACAGTGGGCTGGACTGGATGATGGGCCAGACAACAGACCCAGATAACCCAGATAACAGATCAATTACAGCTCAGTGACTTGGTGCGGGATTAGCGGAAGAGGTTAAAGTTGTTGAGCGGGGTTAGCGGTAGTTGTTAGAACTGTTGAGAGATATTGCATAAGGAGGGAGAGAAGGAGAGAGGAGGGAAATAATTTTGTAATGAAGGAGCTTGGGATCTAACGTTTCCCAGAGTTGGAACCCAGTTTCAAATTAATATAATTTTCCATTGCTATCTCAATTTCAGTCTCAATCTGTCTCAATCTTTTCTCTCAATTCCCATTTTTATTACTCACCTTATCAAAATGAGACAGACAAGAACAAAAAAAAGAAGTAAACAATTGATATCCCACTTCAGAGGCATTAAATTGTAGGAATAGATAAGGGAATCAAAATTGAGAACAAAAGAAGCGCTGTTTGGCTTCTAGGAAAATGTCGGAAAAGAAAAGACATAAGAATGTGGAACCAATATTTGTCATTTACGTATGACCCAAGAAAACTATAATCTCCAGTTAATTGAGCCGAGTGAAAATTCAAGAAGACTAAAACCCCAAGTAATTGAACCTAGTGAAGACTATTTTGGGTAGATGGAGATGAGTTTTTCATTTAATTAGTACATAAAAATGTTCAAATTTCCTTTTCGTTTCTTCAATTTCTCCTTAGATTTGGTTTTTTACTCAACTGGGTTGGCTAATTTTTATTTCAATAAATCAAAATTCTCAAAAACACTTCACTTCTTCTCCAATTCCCTCATTTTCTGAGGAAATAGGGTACATAAGAATCGACATTAATACGTGTATTTAGAAACTCAAAAACTGAATAAATAAATAAATAAATAAAGATCCTCAAGAACATCATGGAGGAGGGAGATTACCTGGTGGGAAGTGATGTGTTGGGAGAATCCTGACGATATTTGATTGCGGATTCTCAGTGGATAGATCCGGGTTTGAGCGGGAAAATTGGGTATGGGTCTGTTTGGATGGCGAAAAAGTTGTCGTCACTGGAATGTCATTCATTTGGATTTGCTAGAGAGAGATGTGTTTGCCCAAAAAGCTTGCATAATCCGTTCTAAAAAAATAAATAATAATAATTGCTTGCATAACCCGAGCCATCATGAGGTGTTTAGCATTTGCTCAATTGTTTTGTTTTTTTTTTTTACTTTTTTCTTTTTACTGATTTTCGTCTATAATGAATTTTTTTAAAAAAGGACAAATTTTTAAAAAAAAATAAAAATTCCAAAAAAAAAAAAAACAAAATCGAAAAGACAAAAAAATAAGTAAAAAATAATGGACTTTTTTACTTATTTTGGTTTTTTTATTTTTTATTTTTTAAGTTTTTAATTTTGTTTTACTTTTGATTCACAAAACGGAATAAAAATAAAAAAATTAAAAAAAAGTTGACATAATTTAAAAAAAAAAAAAAAAAACCACTAAAAGCAAAAACAAATCCAAAAAAGAAGTGACTAAAAATACCAGTGATAAACGAATCGAACGAGTCGAATAGTTAACTGTTCAAATTTAGTTTGATAACTTTAACGAATTCCAAAATTTGTTCAAATTTGATTCATTAAACTTTTGAACAGATCTCAAACGAGTTTTTGTCAAGCCGTGTTTGAGTAATTTAATATTTTATATAATTTTAAGTTTATTTAATCGAGTTGAACAAACAATTGACTATTCAAACTTGATTTGAAAATCTTAACGAGTTCTAAAATATGTTCAGGTTTGGCCTGTTTATTTAACAAATCGAGCTTAAACAAACTTTTAACAAGTCGAACATGAATTGAGTTTTGTGGGAGCCGGATAATTAGAATAATCAGAAGCGTACTCTAGAAGACATATATTACACGACTCTACCCTGCACGATAAGGATGCCGAATATAATAGATAGGCCGAATAGATACTGAACTATGGAGCCGAGTAAATAAGAAGATAATGAGTGACAAGTGGGCCTTGCCATGAGGCCCAGGAAACATGTATAAATAAGGGAACAACAGACTAAGAAAGGTATGTGAGAATTATTGTGTTTAACTTAGAATACAAGCATTCTTGAGTGCAGAGACTGACTTGTCCGTCGGAGTGCTAATTCCAGCACTTCCGACCGGAGTGTTTATTCCTTTTCAGGTGACTATCAGCGGATCTTGAGCGCTCCTCAGGATCAGAAGAGTATTTCCAAACCACTTCTCCACAATTGGCGCCGTCTGTGGGAATACTCAAGCACATCCATGGCGAGCGTGACGGAAGATCCTCCGATAGTCACTGTCGACCCTATACCGCAAGATGAAACCACTCCAACAAACTTGCTTGGAACAGAGATTATCGCCGCAAGACGTGCCTTGAATTTCGCCTCACTCTCGATTTCGGAGCACGAGACAATGCAAGCGATCATGGAACAAGCAAAGCAAAATGAACAGAGGTTGGAGAACATGATCGCTGAAAACAAACGTCTTCATGAAGATTTGGCCTTGGAAATGGCACTGTGACACCCTGAATGTTTAATTACATACCACATAAATGTTTATAGTTATATAATTATGGGTGTATGTGATATATAATATTAAATAAGTAGTACTAAATACAGAATCTAATTTAGCACGGGGTTATATGGGATTAATTAGGGATTTTTAGTTAGGGCCAAATTAACAGAAATATGAAATTCTAATATTAGTTGGGTCAAATTAAAGTTAAAGATAGTAAATAAATAAATAATAATAATAAAATGAATAAGTTATTTGTGCTAGGCAAATTAATTTATCATTATGGTTATTAAATATATGACGAAGAAATTTATTAAGATAAGTTAAATACCAATTTTATTATTAAATACTAATTTTAATTAAGATAATAGTTGTAGATAAAAACGAATCGGTGGCAATCAAGTATAATCCTGCCATATTATTCGGCCATTAATGAATTTGATTACAGATCAGCCGAGTGAAGAGAACGGGGAAGCCACCTGTACGTTAGGCTTGTGTAGAGGAGTAAGTACCTAGGGCTTAGCATGTTGAGTCAGCATGTATATGGTGTATAAATAGGAGTGGGGTGCTGTGTTGTGTGCGTGTGAAGGAAATAAGTGAAGAAAGAAAGAAACCGAGAGGGAGAGACTCGTCAGTGAGGGTAAAGAATCCATAGTGAGGAAGTTTTGATAATAAAGTAAAGCTAATGGTTATAATTAAGGTGAGATATGTTATACCTTGATTTACCATTATATGTTTTACAAATATTTTGAGTTACCATAGCTTATGTCAAACACGTTATATTTATTAAGTTATATAAATAAAAATTTTATTTATAAATATTTCAGTCACGTGGGTTACTTTCTAAACTCTATTTACTTAAAAAGAAACCCATGGATATGTTTGTTTAAAAATTAGTATATATTTGATTATAACCTTATAAACAATTATGTTTTGTAAGTATTACCACGAGAGTCCCACGCCTTGGGGGACTTAAATAACCACTGGCCTCTGTTTGACCACTTTGTGGTCCTCTGTTTGTCATGGATCCATTGACCTCTGTTCTAACTGTCACTTCTGTGACCTCTGTTCTATTCTGTTTTATACCGTGGTTATCATTATTTAATTACATGATTTATGTACTCTGCCACTTTAAATAAATTGTCATTTTGCAAATGTTTTAGCCTAATTGATTATCCATGGATATTTTGCATTCCCTACACTTGGCATAACATTTCTCACTCTGCTGTGTGCTTATAGTTGTTACCCTTTCAGGTGACGAGATATAAAACCATGGAACCTGCATATGGACTGACGATGAATCACTATTTTACCTTTCTTTTTTTTATATTTTTGCTTCCTTTTGTCTCTGTTCGGGGCTGGTCACTGAATAATAAAATAATGAAAGCCTTAGAAATGTATTTTCTGTTTCTTAACTAATAAAGATGTAATAGAAATTCTGCTTAATTATTTTTGTTTGCGCAGCTTAAATTATTTCGAATGAAAATAAGTTAGTAAGTCACGATTCCAACTCTAAGCCCCTGGGGTTGGGTCATGACAAAGGTGGTATCAGAGCAACGGTTCAAAAAAAAAAAAAAAAAAAAGGGTTATAAATAAATCTATAACTAAAACCATATAGCTAAAAATATATATATATATAGATATATATGGTGAAATCAAAATAAAATAATAATAATAATAAATATTTACATGTGACGTTAATTTCCCTGTGTAAAATCTCACGTTTATTCTGGTGTTGTAGGATGTCAGAGAATTATCTTGATGATGCCTTCTGGAATGACCTCCAGGCCATCAACCTAGATGAAATTCTAGCCGAACACCCTGCCCCTGCACCCGCCTTACCTGAAGGCTGGGGAGATTATGAAGAGATAGTCAGGGAATTACACCCAGGCCTTGGCCGACTGATGGGACGGCCAATTTATATCCAGGTTGACCCTACCGACGTTCCACACCTATTATGGAGGCACAGCCTTGACCACACACGTAGACGTTTTCTCGGACCATCTCGCGTCCTTGGCGTCGCCCCGGGTCATGACCGCCCACATTATATCATAGGCCCCTTACCCCCAGAGTTTGCAACCAGAAGGGGAAATGTGTACCCCGAGGATCATATTCTCACCACAGTCCCAAATCCACTGGAGATCATTAATGTGCAAAATGTTGACTTCGAAAATGACCTGTCATATGTTGAGACACCTGTGTGGATTGTCGACCGGACATTTGTGGGTCAAATACGATCTATCCCCATTTTCGCAGTCCAGGTAGCATGGGCGTGTTTTGGTGTAATCTAGTTGGGGTGGGAGTTTGAGCTTTTTATGCAGCACTATTTCCCCTGATTTTTCGGCCCATCTGACCCACCACTCTAGATCTAGATAGTAGACAATCTTTTGTATGCTGATCTTGATATGTCCTAATCCCCTTTTTGTTGACTTTTGTTTTGTTTACTGCAGGGATGGGACACTAACATGTTTTGATTAATGTAATGTGAATTGCAAAAATTATATAAATAAATAACAATGTGCAATGTTGACAGTTTATATAAATATAAAGTGTACTACATGTTGTGCTACATATATATATATATATGCTACGTTGAAAATATAATACCTTGTTTATTACCTGTAGAATGGCTAATGGTAATGGAAGTGAGTCATCAGTTAGTGGTACGGAATCGATGGAAAGAGTAATGGAAAGAGCGGTTGCTAGTTTTCTACAAGCCTTGCAAGCTAACATCAACAATGGGACGCCGAAACGGCAAGAAGGGCCGGTTACCATAAAATAGTTCCAGGATCTGAAACCCACCACATTTACCGGCAGCCCAGACCCAATGGTAGCAGACGCTTGGGTTAAAGACATGGAAAAGATTTTTCGTGCCCTACCATGCACCGAAAGGCAAAAGGTAACGTTCGCCACTTTCACTTTCAAAGACAATGCACAGGAATGGTGGCTTCTCACTCTGGCCAAAGAAGAAATCATGACGTGGGTAAGATTCTTGGAAGTATTCTATGAAAAATACTTTCCAGATTCGTTACGGGAACAGAAGGCATCCGAATTCATACATCTGAAGCAGGGAACCATGACGGTGGCCGAATATGAGAGCAAATTCACACAACTCGCTCGGTTTGCAACATACGTCATCCCCACCGAAACTCGAAAAGCAAGAAAATTTGAAGTAGGATTGGATGCCGGAATTAAAGACAGGCTCGAAGTTTTGAAATTGCCAACCTATGCAGAAGTGGTGGACCGGGCATACATAGCAGAAAAGGGAATTAAAGCCTCGCGTTCCGGAGAACCAAGCTACAAGAAGCGATTCTGGGAAAGAGATAACAGAAGACCCGGTGTTGCACCTCATAAAAAGGTGAACATGGGCACAACCAGCTCAGGCCACCACGGTCCTACCAACCCTCGAGGTAGCACTATTCCAACTTGCCCCACTTGTGGAAGGGTTCATTGGGGACAATGCCATCGAGACACGGGAGCATGTTTTAGATGCGGACAGTTTGGCCATGTGTTAAGAGATTGTCCAAAAATGGTTAATCCTACAGCCAGTCCCTCGGCCCAGTCAAGAGAACCGCGGGACCGGGAGGAGAAAGGAAGGACCAAAACCGCCAAGGTCGGGCCTTCGCCCTGGTACCTGAAAAACCGGAAGTTACCGAAAATGTGGTGTCAGGTACACTTTCTATCTGTGGTCTTTTAGCTCATGTCCTTATTGACTCGGGGTCAACTCATTCTTTTGTTGCACCACACTTTGCCACCAAATTGACATCCACTCCCGAACCATTAGGATATACATTGTCTGTGTCTTTTCCTTCTGGTAAGTCTGCCTGTAGTGCCGATGTGTACAGATCTTGTGTTGTATTCCTAAAAGGCAAAACCTTATATGTAGACTTGATTCCCCTCCACATTGGAAACTTTGATGTAATCTTAGGTATGGATTGGCTGGCTGCCAACCACGCCTCTATCGATTGTAAAGCCAAAAGGGTCTCTCTCAAGTTACCAAACCAACCCGAAATTGTCTTTGATGGGACTGAAGTTTCTAACCCTTCCTGTATCATATCTTCCATGACGGCCCAACGACTTCTAAGAAAGGGTTGTAGTAGTTATATTTGTTATGTGATTAATACACAAAAAGAAGCCCCTGCCATTGATGCAATTCCTGTAGTTCGAGAATTCCCAGATGTCTTTCTTGAAGATCTACCCGGTATTCCAGTTGATCGAGAGATCGAATTTACCATTGAAACCCAACCTGGCATGCAACCTATATCAAAAACTCCTTATCGCATGTCGATGACAGAATTGAAGGAACTGAAAACTCAACTCCAGGAACTCTTGGACAAAGGTTTCATTCGGCCTAGTACCTCACCCTGGGGAGCTCCAGTACTGTTTGTGAAGAAAAAGGATGGCACGATGAGACTATGCATCGATTACCGGGAGCTGAACAAGGTCACCATCAAGAATCGATATCCTCTGCCGCGAATCGATGACTTGTTCGATCAACTTCAAGGTGCACAAGTATTTTCCAAAATTGACTTACGTTCTGGCTATCATCAACTAAAGGTTAAAACAGAAAGCATTGAAAAGACTGCCTTCAGAACCCGTTACGGGCACTACGAATTTCTCGTCATGCCTTTTGGCGTCACAAATGCCTCGGCAGCCTTCATGGACCTCATGAACAGAGTATTCAAACCCTATCTTGATGAGTTCGTGATCGTTTTCATTGACGACATCCTCATATACTCCAAGTCATCAGAAGCTCATGAGCGGCACTTGCGAATGGTTCTGCAAACACTACGTGATCATAAACTCTACGCCAAGTTGAAGAAATGCGAATTCTGGATCACTAGTGTGCACTTTCTCGGTCACGTCATTAACAAAGACGGCATCTCGGTTGATCCCCAAAAGGTTGCAGCAATCGTGGACTGGCCACGACCTACTAATGTGTCGGAAATCCGAAGTTTCTTGGGGCTAGCTGGCTATTATCGACGCTTCGTACAAGATTTCTCAAAGATAGCATCGCCCTTGACCCAGCTAACTCAGAAGAACACACCCTTTGAATGGACTGATAAACAGGAGCGTTGCTTTCAAGAATTAAAAGGTCGATTGGTGTCAGCCCCTATACTAGCACTCCCTACCGGAGCAGATGGATTCGTAATTTATAGCGATGCCTCATACAATGGGTTGGGTTGCGTTCTCATGCAAGACGGAAAGGTCATTGCTTATGCGTCACGACAATTGAAGATTCACGAGAAGAACTACCCGACTCACGATTTGGAATTGGCTGCGGTGATCTTTGCTCTCAAAATCTGGCGTCACTATCTCTATGGTACAACCTGCGAGATTTATACTGACCATAAAAGCCTAAAATATCTATTCACACAGAAGGAACTGAATATGAGGCAACGGCGATGGTTAGAATTTATGAAAGACTACGACATAGAAATCCATCACCATCCGGGCAAAGCTAACGTGGTGGCCGACGCACTGAGCCGAAAGTCGACAAGAAGTTTGGCATGCACCCTCGTTTCCCGCAAGGTCAATGGGTTACTCGCCAACGTAATCGTGGAACCTGCATTGATTGGAGAAATTAAAGCGCGCCAATGGGAAGATAAACTCTTGAAGAAAAGGTATGAGGAACAAGTAAGCACACCTGATCCTAATTTCATTTTGAGCAATGGGATACTGAAATTTCATAACCGAATTTGCATACCCGACATCCCGGATCTCAAGAAAAAGATACTGGAAGAAGCTCATAAGTCAAGATTTGCAGCCCACCCTGGCAACACAAAGATGTATCGTAATCTGAAGGAACACTACTGGTGGACCGGAATGAAAAGAGATATCGCAAACCATGTTTCTAAATGTCTACATTGTCAGCGTGTTAAAGCAGAACATCAGAGACCGGCAGGGCTACTGCAACCACTCCCTATTCCTGAATGGAAATGGGAACACATTACCATGGACTTCGTGGTCGGATTACCACGGTCTTTTTCAAAGAATGATGCAATATGGGTGATAGTGGACCGATTGACAAAGTCAGCACACTTTCTACCAATCAAAATCATGTATCCTCTGAATAAGTTTGCTACTTTATATATCAAGGAGATTATTCGATTGCATGGTATCCCAGTATCGATCGTGTCAGACCGGGACCCTCGTTTCGTGTCTCACTTCTGGAATAAATTGCAAGAAGCTTTGGGAACTACACTGAAGTTCAGCACGGCCTATTATCCACAAACCGATGGGCAATCCGAAAGAACAATTCAGACGATGGAAGACATGTTACGTGTATGCGTGTTGGACCTCAAAGGTAACTGGGATGAGCACCTATCTTTAGTGGAATTCGCCTATAACAACAGCTATCAGGCAAGCATTGGAATGGCACCATACGAAGCACTGTACGGAAGGAAGTGTCGATCACCCCTGTGTTGGACGGAAGTCGGGGACAGGAAATTGTTAGGCCTCGAAATTGTACAAGTCACTAGTGAGAAAATCCAACTCATCCAACAGCGGATTCGCACTGCTCAAAGCCGCCAGAAAAGTTATGCGGATACTCGGAGGCGAGACTTGGAATTCCAAGTAGGAGATCATGTGTTTCTCAAAATCTCACCAACAAGAGGAGTGATCCGATTCGGACAGCGCGGAAAGCTAAACCCACGTTACATCGGGCCATTTGAAATACTGGAAAGAATTGGTACTGTAGCTTATCACCTTGCACTACCCCCTGAGCTATCTAAAATCCACAACGTGTTTCACGTATCAATGCTCCGACGATATCTCCGAGATCCAGAACATGTCATCGACTATGAGAACTTGGAAGTTCGAGAAGATCTCTCTTATGAAGAACAACCAATACAAATTCTCGATCGACGTGATCAAATTCTCCGAAACAAGACCATACCATTGGTAAAGGTCTTATGGCGGAATCGTCGTATCGAAGAAGTTATGTGGGAAACCGAAGAACAAATGCGAGCTAAATACCCACACCTCTTCGAAAATTAAGGTACGTCGAGTTTGAGGACAAACTCCTATTTAGGAGGGGAGAAATGTGACACCCTGAATGTTTAATTACATACCACATAAATGTTTATAGTTATATAATTATGGGTGTATGTGATATATAATATTAAATAAGTAGTACTAAATACAGAATCTAATTTAGCACGGGGTTATATGGGATTAATTAGGGATTTTTAGTTAGGGCCAAATTAACAGAAATATGAAATTCTAATATTAGTTGGGTCAAATTAAAGTTAAAGATAGTAAATAAATAAATAATAATAATAAAATGAATAAGTTATTTGTGCTAGGCAAATTAATTTATCATTATGGTTATTAAATATATGACGAAGAAATTTATTAAGATAAGTTAAATACCAATTTTATTATTAAATACTAATTTTAATTAAGATAATAGTTGTAGATAAAAACGAATCGGTGGCAATCAAGTATAATCCTGCCATATTATTCGGCCATTAATGAATTTGATTACAGATCAGCCGAGTGAAGAGAACGGGGAAGCCACCTGTACGTTAGGCTTGTGTAGAGGAGTAAGTACCTAGGGCTTAGCATGTTGAGTCAGCATGTATATGGTGTATAAATAGGAGTGGGGTGCTGTGTTGTGTGCGTGTGAAGGAAATAAGTGAAGAAAGAAAGAAACCGAGAGGGAGAGACTCGTCAGTGAGGGTAAGGAATCCATAGTGAGGAAGTTTTGATAATAAAGTAAAGCTAATGGTTATAATTAAGGTGAGATATGTTATACCTTGATTTACCATTATATGTTTTACAAATATTTTGAGTTACCATAGCTTATGTCAAACACGTTATATTTATTAAGTTATATAAATAAAAATTTTATTTATAAATATTTCAGTCATGTGGGTTACTTTCTAAACTCTATTTACTTAAAAAGAAACCCATGGATATGTTTGTTTAAAAATTAGTATATATTTGACTATAACCTTATAAACAATTATGTTTTGTAAGTATTACCACGGGAATCCCACGCCTTGGGGGACTTAAATAACCACTAGCCTCTGTTTGACCACTTTGTGGTCCTCTGTTTGTCATGGATCCATTGACCTCTGTTCTGACTGTCACTTTTGTGACCTCTGTTCTATTCTGTTTTATACCGTGGTTATCATTATTTAATTACATGATTTATGTACTCTGCCACTTTAAATAAATTGTCATTTTGCAAATGTTTTAGCCTAATTGATTATCCATGGATATTTTGCATTCCCTACACTTGGCATAACATTTCTCACTCTGTTGTGTGCTTATAGCTGTTACCCTTTCAGGTGACGAGATATAAAACCATGGAACCTGCATATGGACTGATGATGAATCACTATTTTACCTTTCTTTTTTTTATATTTTTGCTTCCTTTTGTCTCTGTTCGGGGCTGGTCACTGAATAATAAAATAATGAAAGCCCTAGAAATGTATTTTCTGTTTCTTAACTAATAAAGATGTAATAGAAATTCTGCTTAATTATTTTTGTTTGCGCAGCTTAAATTATTTCGAATGAGAATAAGTTAGTAAGTCACGATTCCAACTCTAAGCCCCTGGGGTTGGGTCATGACAGGCACAGTCCAAGCAAGCTGCGCGCCTAAATCCGGAACGATCTCCGAAGGCAGGTGGTCAACAACCTCGAGCACGACAAGACACTGATAGTGACTCCGACTCATTATCCCCGGAGCCCAGGAAGAAGGGACGACGTGAAGCCACCAGTTCTTCCGAAGAAAGTCCCCGAACAATGCACAAGCGAAGAAGGAACAGTTCGAACGAAGACCAACACGATCCCTTCGTACGACGGATTGCAAAGGCTCCGCTACCCAAGAAATTCAAAGCACCGTCGTTCACCATGTACGATGGCAAATCAGACCCCACTGACCACATCCGCCACTACAAGCAGGCCATGACATTGCATGCAGACGATGAGGCCCTCATGTGCCGAATATTTCCCAGCAGTTTGGGACCATTGGCGGTCATGTGGTATTATAAACTGGAGCTGGCTTCGATTAAAACCTTCCACCAACTACAGAAATCCTTCAGGGCCAGATTCATCACCAACGAAGTCCAGCCGAAGCAAGCCGACTCTCTCTGGGCAATGCAAATCCTGCCAGGAGAAACACTAAGAGCATATTTGGCGCGATATTGGGAATGCTTTAATCTTGTTGATGACACTTGCAACGACTCCATGGCCATCACCGCCTTCAAAATGGGATTACACCCAGATAGTGCCCTCCGCAGTTCCTTGACTAGAAGACCCCCCAAAATAGTTTGGGGGTTGATGAAGAAAGTAGAGGAATACTGCAAAGTGGAAGACGACGCCTTGAGGGTTAAAGCTGGACACGTGGCCAACAAAACGGCCCATCTCGAAATCGCTCAGCCAATAAGTTCTGCACCACCTCAGAGCCCTGAACCACGACAGTGGGCTAAACGAGACAAGAGACAGGATTCTCGCCGATCCAGTGATCAATGCTCACACCAAGCAAATGAGCAACTACAGGTCGATAGCAGGCGCACAAAGCGCGCCGACAAGAAATATACGGAGCTGTCAGAGCCAATCAGCTCGATTATGTCCAAAATCTAACATCTTCCGTTCTTCAAATGGCCGTCCAAGATGGTGGGACCTCCTGACACGAGAAGGCGGGACAGGCGTTGTGAATATCACAAAGATCATGGTCATGACACGGATAGTTGCTACGCCTTGAAAGACCACCTTGAGGAATTAGTGCAAGATGGTCGGCTCTAGCAACACGTCCGGAAGAGCACAATCAAAACTATCGCCCTTCGGCATGAGTTACCTTCCCTCGGCGTTATACATATGATATACAGCCTTCCAACGCCACATACCATACACGCAATTCATTCAGCTCCCTAGAAGCAACGCACACAAATGAAATAGTCCCATGAAGCTCCGACGATTCCGATCTTATCGGCATAACGCTCCCCCATATTGATCTATTGGTCATTGAACTACACGTGAACCGATTTACCATTGAACGCATCCTCATACACCAAGGGAGCACTTCGGAGGTCATGTATTACGAGACCTTTATCAAACTCGGCTTCAACGAATCAGACCTGTCGCTGGCTCCTCATTCATTATTCGGCTTCAACGCAAATCCTAAGTACCCGTTGGGGAAAATCACGTTACCCGTTCGGGCGGGCTCCCGAACACTGGATGTGGAATTCTTGGTCGTCAAGCTCCCTTCGCCGTATAACCTCATTATGGGGCGAACTTGGTTGCATACTATTCAGGCCGTGCCAAGCACCTATCATCAGCTGCTATGCTTCCCGACTGAACACGGCGTTGAGCAAATTCGTGGTTCCCGGCAATCCGCACAAGCATGCTATCTTTTTTTTGGAAAGACACCAACGGAGACGCAGGTCAACTCCACTGAAGTGTCGAATCGTGACAGTCTCGACGACGTCGGACAGCTCCCTGACGAAAAGCCACGGAAGCTCTAGGCGATACCAGCAGCAGCTTCCCAAGACGTATGCTTAATATCTCCAGTTGAGCCGCTACACGCCGGGAAAGTTGCTCCTGAAGGTATTTCCGAATGATAAGAGGTCGGATGATGGAAAATTAGGCACGCGGCCTTGCTCCTAACGCACTTGCGCAAATTCTATCATCAAACCCAACCTGTGGGGAATGATATTGGTTCTGAATGGCTCAACATGTACACTTTCCACTTTTGTAATGCAAATATTCCTGTTTATTCACTGTGCAATCTAGTTCAAAAGTGTTCCAAAAAGTCTTCGGATTCGGAGCCCCATCGGCGCATAACGTCATTGAGCCGATAAAGCCTCCGGATTCGGAGCGCCCTTCGTGGATGTCACGATTGGCCAAATAAAGCCTCCGGATTCGGAGCCCCATCGGCGCATGACGTCTTTGGGCCGATAAAGCCTCCGAATTCGGAGCGCCCTTCGTGGATGTCACGATTGGCCAAATAAAGCCTCCGGATTCGGAGCCCCATCGGCGCATGACGTCATTGGGCCGATAAAGCCTCCGGATTCGGAGCGCCCTTCGTGGATGTCACGATTGGCCAAATAAAGCCTTCGGATTCGGAGCCCCATCGGCGCATGACGTCTTTGGGCCGATAAAGACTCCGAATTCGGAGCGCCCTTCGTGGATGTCACGATTGGCCACATAAAGTCTCCGGATTCGGAGCCCCATCGGCGCATGACGTCATTGGGCCGATAAAGCCTCCGGATTCGGAGCGCCCTTCGTGGATATCACGATTGGCCAGATAAAGCCTCCGGATTCGGAGCCCCATCAGCGCATGACGTCTTTAGGCCAATAAAGCCTCCGGATTCGGAGCGCCCTTCATGGATGTCACGATTGGCCAAATAAAGTCTTCGGATTCGGAGCCCCATCGGCGCATGACGTCTTTGGGCCGATAAAGCCTTCGGATTCGGAGTGCCCTTCGTGGATGTCACGATTGGCCAGATAAAGCCTCCGGATTCGGAGCCCTATCGGCGCATGACGTCTTTGGGCCGATAAAGCCTCCGGATTCGGAGCGCCTTTCGTGGATGTCACAATTGACAAAATAAAGTCTCCGGATTCGGAGCCCCATCGGCGCATGACATCTTTGGGCCGATAAAGCCTCCGGATTCGGAGTGCCTTTTGTAGATGTCACGATTGGCCACATAAAGTCTCCGGATTCGGAGCCCCATCGGCGCAATACGTCATTGGGCCGATAAAGCCTCCGGATTCGGAGCGCCCTTCGTGGATGTCACGATTGGCCAGATAAAGTCTCCGAATTCGGAGCCCCATCAACGCATGACGTCTTTGGGCCGATAAAGCCTCCGGATTCGAAGCGCCCTTCGTGGATGTCACGATTGGCCAAATAAAGTCTCCGCATTCGGAGCCCTATCGGCGCATGACGTCTTTGGGCCAATAAAGCCTCCGGATTCGGAGCCCCAACGGCGCATGACGTCTTTGGGCCAATAAAGTCTCCAAATTCGAAGCCCCATCGGTGCATGACGTCTTTGGGCCGATTAAGCCTCCGGATTTGGAGCCCCAACGGCGCATGACGTCTTTGGGCCGATAAAGTCTCCGAATTCGGAGCCCCATCGGCGCATGATGTCTTTGGGCCGACCAAATAGTGCCACCGAGCGACGCCCAAGGGCCAAACTAATATTCCGAATTCAGAGCACCCTCCAGAATGAAAACATTTACATAACGAAGCAGGGATATGTAGGTTGAACCAGTACAACTGCATAAACAAGGCAAAACATTCCAACATTCAAAATAAGATGCTTAATTCAGCATACAAAAATTCAGAATGAGATAAACTTTTAGAATGAAACATTTTATTCAATCAAATAGTAATTACAAAAAACGCAATCTGCGTTCAAAGCATTACAATGTCTATACGGCGTCACGTTGGTACAAACGATAGCCCCGAATCAACGCTCGCTGATCAGAGAGCACCCGCAACTTGAAATGCTTTGATCTGACCGCGCTTAAATCCACAATTCACAATGACGATATAATCACCCTTAAGGCGGGGACCTTTGACACCATAGACAATGTCAAGGCCAAGATCCAAGACAAGAAAGGAATTCCCCACGAAAGCAGTAATGCTCAACGGTCGCGGCGCTACGTCGGCCTCATTTCTCGATCGCAATTGCGGAGAGCTTCGCCTTTGCTGTTTCTCCCTTCAAGGTGATCTGCTTTGACGACTTAGAGGCTGACGTTTTTCCCATTTTTTGAACGCCCTACCTCTCGCGCGAATGGGTTCTCCACTGCGATTCATTGCAATGTCAAGCTCAGCCAGAGTCCGAGCTTCTCCTCTGCTGTTGAAGAAAAACTCCATTCGACATTCACACTTATCTAACCCCATGCAACAAAATCGTTTTAAATCGAGTCTGAGCACAGTAAGCGAAGTCACTGGAGCAAAAAGTCCGAGGCGATTTATTTCTAAAATCCTTGCAGTGGCCCCGAGGCGATTTCATTAACATTGAATTCCAAAAGATGGACGCCGAGCGATATTGGCCGTAGCCACTCCATGTACCAATCTTTGGCCTTTTTTTGTTTTTGGAGTTAAAATGGCCTAATTATATAAACAGCAATTATAGATGGGCTGACTATCTTCGGATTCGGAGCCCCTGGTGCATGGCACCTTTGGGCCGGATAAGCTTTCGAATTCGGAACCTCATCGACGCAATCGACCTTGCGTGACATGCCAAAAATATATTTAGCGAAGAATGCTTATGACAGGTCGGCATGTAACCGTTCGGAATTAAAGCACCTAGTTGATTCGAGCCGGTTAATGTTTATACAATAAAACGCATGCAAACACGTGTATGCCGAATGAAATTTACAAAGAAACATTTTAAATAGAACGTTTTATTCAATCAGGCAATAATTACATAGTTATGAACGCGATCTGCGTTCGAACGTTACATTGAATATTTTTATACGGCGTCGCCCTCATCCTCACTCTGCTCGACTTCAAAGGCGGAAAACGGAAAATGGTTATGTTGGTATAGTGGCAACGCCAAATCGACCCCCGCTGCTCGGAGAGCTTCCTTGGCCTAAAGCGCCTTAATCCAACCATGCTTAAATCCACGATTTTCACATCGGT
Source organism: Camellia granthamiana (assembly GCA_036172215.1). Classification (NCBI taxonomy): domain Eukaryota; kingdom Viridiplantae; phylum Streptophyta; class Magnoliopsida; order Ericales; family Theaceae; genus Camellia; species Camellia granthamiana. Next base: position 48,348,710 of record CM069913.1, on the reverse strand, counting down.
AAACTTCCTCGGCAAGCTTTTCTTTGGTCTTCTGTATCCCTACTTTCCGGCCATCGTGGAAGCCTTTTTCATAGGCCCTCCCCTTCGCGGATTCCATCTCGAACATGCTCGCCGTATCGTGATCGGCGAGCGCGGTACTGATAAGCCGCTGGGTGACCCTTTCTTCCACGATTGGGTTAGTATGTCCGACGAGTTGTGCCTGAACGGCCTTGACCTTCCTTAGCTCACGCTCGGCCGCTTCCACGCGAGCCTCCAAACTTCGGATGCGTTCATCCCTCTTCTCTATTTCTCGGCGGGAAGCACGGAGACGCATGCCGATTTCGTAGGCGGTATAGAGCCCCTTCACCGCACTGTGAATGCCTTCATGAAACACTTCGAAGTCCTGTCAACCTACCATCGACTGCTGGACCTCGGAAGGAAAAATCTGTCGAGCAAATTCGACTGCCACACTTGAATCATTTTTGATATATTTCGTCTTTTCTTATTATTGGTAATATCCAATCTTTTTCTATTTATTTTTCTTGAGAATTTTCTATGACAAATTGTTCTCCTCTTAAATTTTCTATACTTATTTCTTCTATCATCATAAAATTTAGCTCTTCCTTGGTATCGTTATAATCTTCGTCTTCGTCTTTGATTTTTATTTCTTTTTTAATTAATTCTATTATTCCTTTATTATTTTCTAAAGCCAATTCTAAAGTTTATTCTTCCTCTAATTCTACATAATCCAAACTTCCTAAGGCTTCTATTATTTTATTCTTCTTCTTATTTTTGCATTGATTGGCAAAGTGACCTATTTCTCCACATGCCCAACATTTACAAGTCTTTTTTCCTTCTAAACAATAATTATTTTTTGTAAAAAATCTTCTTTTTTTGTTGAAATTATAGGGTTTTTTTTAATAATATTTTCTTTTATATTTTTCTCCTCTTTGTTTATTAAAACTTTTTCTTTTATAAAATATTTTCTTTTTCTTATTGTATGTTTTTCTTCTTGAAGGCTCACATCAAAATGAATTAGATATTTGCCAGCAATGTAAATATTATTTTTTCATTTTTCTTCTTTGTTTCATTTTCATGCATTTCTGCTCTACCCATTCTCTTAGATATTTAGTTCTATGATCCAAGGTGTCGCTTGTGGCATCTCTTAATTCTTTTAACCATTTTTCATATTTTTCTTATACAATATGGTAATTTATGAAAAAATATAGTTTAATGAATTTTATTTCTACCTATTTGATAATAGTAGTAAGAGTATTTGCACATATAATTTTATATATATTTCATATTACATATTTCTATGTTAATTTTTTGACCCATTTCTCTTTTTCTTTTATCCGCATCCTACTCTTTTCCTATGAATTCTTCTTCAATATATTTTACAAATAGGTTTAACATACCTTCTGGGGTAGTTTATGATGTTAATTTTTCTTTGTCACTTTCTCTCAAGTTGTCATATGAACTTGATACTATACTCGTAAAATTATGTTCAATATAATTTAGAAAACTTTGCGCACACCAACTGCTGTTATGGATATTTAAGACATGGTGCATGCCTCTCTTCCATTGTTTTATTACCTCACTTGTATTTGTAGCACAATCAATGTCTAATAAATACCATGTATTACTTATTGGTTTTAATGGTACCTCCCTTAAGAATACTTCCTTCATAGGGTTAAAGTTTGCATAATTGGATGTCCCCTTGCAAAATATCCTCTATTTAGATAACTATAGTGTCACGTTCTGCTTCTATATTCATAATTTCTAATATCATTTCCCAGTTGTTGTTTGGTAAAATTTCTAAAATCTGGATAATTTGGATTATGTGGAGTAGATGAGCTACTTCCTTCTTGTTTTATTACTGCCATATCAATATCATTAATGTTATTGGTTTCTTCTTCTAAGTCATTATCTTTTTCTTTTTTTATATCTTCGAAGTTTTCCAGAATATTATTTTCTTCTTCTTTTTCAGCGTCATCTTTTTCCATTATTTGTTCTAAGTCCTTGTTAGGTTTTTATTCTTTGCAATCCCATTTGACAAAACTCCTTTCAGTTGTAATTGTATTCAATCTTTTATTTCAATGAGGTTATGAGTTTTAGATGCGAATCCAACCCGAATTGCGCCTTGTAGAGATGTTTCAGAAGTTTATTCTTTCATGTTTGCCACTTCGCTGACTATGTCGGGGATCGAGTTGTCTGGTCAGCTCTGCGAGGTCGAGGGGGCAGCGACCCTTGGCGGGTCCGGGGCAGCACCCCCGAAGCAAAAGGAAAAAATGCAATCAAAGTTGCTTGTCCGCTTGAGCGGCCATTTGTGTGCTCGAGCAGAGAATCTTTGGTTCCAGAAGTTTGAACTGTCTGCAAAAGTAGTGGAAATTGTGTTTTTGCACTTGAGTGGAACTTCCTGCGCTCAAGCGTCAGTCCGCTCGAGAGGCCATTTTGCGCTTGAGCGGAGATCGCAGACCAGTTTTCTATAAATATGTGGTTTCATTCGTTTTTAGGGTTACTGCTTCCAGATCTTCTTCTTGGATATTAGGATTTATATCTAGAGTTTCTTTGCTAGTTTCTTTGATGTTTGTTTGAGTTTAAATCTGGTTTGAAAAGTATACATCAAAGGATTGTTTGTTTTGTTCAATAGAAAAGAGAGTGTTGCTGTTCAGTAGATTCCATGGAATTTAAGCCCGAAGCTTTGGTGGAATCCGAAGTGGCTCATCATCGGGGATTCGACATCGACGTTGTGGATTCAGTGTTGGGCAAGGCAATTTCAAGGTGAAGACGAGGCTGGAAGAAACACATAGGGGTCGGTTCGATTCGGGTGTAGATTCACTAGGTAATTGAGAGTACAGTTGTGTAATTCCTTTATATTTTCTTAGTGGATTGTTTTGTGGCTTTGGCTTGAGATTTTTTTTTATCACAATTGGAGGTGCTCCAATTGTGGTTTTTCTACGTAAAATCATTGTGTCGATTTGTCTTGATTGTTTGATTGGGATTACTGTTCATTGCTTGAAATTGATACACAATCACAAATCAATATCTAGGGGAATGTGTTTCATTTCTCCCAAGCTGATTAATCCTAATTGTTTATAGATATCTTCTTTTGATTCTATTCTCTCATTATTTATTTTGTTCATCTATCATATCCAATTGTTCAGTTATTTGTAATATTATTTTGTATTTTATTTTATTTCATTATCATTTCCTTTTTCAATCATTTCTTCTAACTTTTTTAAGCTATAGTTACTTAACTCCATTATCTTTTCGTTTTGCAGGTGAAATTAATTCAAAGGGTTCCTCTGGTTATTTCCTTTATACGGATATGGATATAGATATAATTCTTTTTGTTTTTCTTCAAAAATGGCTACTTGTTTTTTCTGGATCTTGTATAAAAAGTCTAATTTTGTTTATTATTTCTAATTGATTAGTTCTAAGTTTTTTGTTAATTTCTTTTAATAGCCTAATTAAGGTATTATTTTGTTCTATTATTATTTGTAAAAAAGTATTATTATTTAAGTTATCATATTCTACTTCTTCACTATATTTAACACTCATGAAAGATTATTGGCAAGGTTGAGAAACTGGGCTCTGATACCAATTTCTATTGCAGATTTGTGGATCTAATTTAATATTAACACTTGTAAGATCTTTCGTTGATATTTTACATTGGTTTTTTCTAAGGATATTTTATTTTTAATACTGGCAATTCTTTAGCTATAATTTATTATAGATCATTCTGAGGCAATAGCCAAAAGAGAATTTAATATATTTAACTCACTTTCTAATTGAGAAATATAATCTAAACTATCTTTTATTTCAGCTCTAAGTGTTGTAATTAAACGCATATAATTACTAATTCTAAGTTTATATGAAAATATAATTTTTACAATTTTTTATTAACTATTTATGTTTTTTTTTGTTGTTGTAATTTTCAAGTTTTTCGGGGTCAATTTATAATTTAATGGAAATTATTGGTGATAGGGATTGGTAAGGTGGCTTTAGTTTGGTAAAGTGTTTGTCCAGGTGGGTTTTGAGCCAAATTGTGGCTTCAACTTTCGAGCTACAAGGAATTATGTTTTTAACAATACATTTAGATTTGGAGAGGCTAAATTATTTTCAGTTCCGCTACGTAGCTCGAAATGTCCGAGCTCGAAATTGGCCCGAATCCAAAACGACGTCGTTTTGGATTTTTTTTTTTCTTCTTTCTTTCTCGCTGTTTTGAAGATGAAGAAGAAGAAGAAGAAGAAGTAAAGAGAACAGGGAGCAGCTGAACACATCATCATCAACAACAACAACAACATCTTCATCAACATCATCATCGTCATCATTATCAATACATCATCAACAGCCAACAAATTTTTTCCCCTCCCTTCATCTTCAGATCTAGATCCACTAGAAAAAAAAAAAAAAAAAAAAAAAAACAACAACAACAACATCTTCATCAACACATCATCATCATCAACAACAACATCTTCATTAACATTATCATCATCATCAACACATCATCATCAGCCAACAAATTTATTAATTTTTTTTCCTTTCATTTTCAGATCCAGATCCACTAGGACAAAAAAAAAGAAAAAAAGAAAAAAAAAAGTAGAGTGGCAATCGGCGATACCCATCGGCGATCACTGCCATCACCGCCATCACCGTCGATGTAATGCTCCAAATTTCTAACCCAAATGATAAGACAACAATCATAGCTCTTTTAAGGAAAACTGAATATAAATCTCAAAACTTACATTACATGATACAATAGTTCTTTATGCAACAATATATTAATCTAACAACAAGTAAATAAACAAATAAATACCCCCAAGGGTTTACAAGTTTCCAAGGCTTGAGCCTGGTTACACAAAACGGCTATTCAAACCCACACACATACAGCCCTTGGCTTACACACAGAGTCACAGCAAAATGAGAGTCTCGTACTCTCAACACACATTTCCTCGCCTTTAGTTAGGCGGCATCACCACATCATTTCCTGCACAAAAATCCCGTAGGATGAGCATAAAGCCCAGTAGGAAATCCTTAACAAAGTATATACATTTTATACAAGTCTCAAGAAATAAAATGCACATGCCATGCTATGCTCTTTTGAAAGAAAATCACATTTTCATCTTTGAAAACCCTCATGCTCAATGATATCATGCAATTTCAATTCTTCAAAACTTAACAATTCGTTTCAAGAGCGGTAAATACGACTCTGGTAATCCCTAGGTCGGTGTCTGCAAGTAGACTATACAAGTACTACCAATTTGTCATTTTTTTCAGTATTAACCGGAAGGCTTGACACCTATCCGCTTGGGTTTTCGATCTTTCACCCCGGACTCTCAAACCAATTTATTCAATATTATTTACACCACCTATCAAGACTTACCAACATATTAACCCCAAAACTATTCCATGAAAACTTGTTTCTCAACATTCTTTTCTCAATACAAGTTTTCAAATCAACTTTCAAAGTTTAATGTAATCAAATGAATTGATATGCCAATAACACAAGATAAATATAAATACTTTTATTCCAATTCGTCATCCAAGAAATAACACAATTCCCTCTTCTTAAGTATCCTCAACAATCAGTCATTTCAAGACTATTTCAACGTTTTGAACAATAATTTCCAAAATGAACAACAATTCTCATATTCCCTGAAATTCATCATTTATATAAATATAAATAAGAAATTTTCCAAACATCTTTTTATTTTGACACACAAAATAAATATAATAATATCATTCACAGATTTTCAGTCTCTTAAAAAAATTCCCAAATTCTAGGGTTTCTCACCAAAATTATACAATTCAAATATTTTGAAAGAAAACTTTCCAAAATCATCTTTTCTTCAATCAATGAAGATGAAAACCCATAAGATCATTTTAAAAGAATAAGAGACAAACCTACTTTCAGAATTGTTCAACTTCTTGAATCAATAATCAATTTTCAAAGCTATTGAAAGATGATTTCGAAAATCATATAGATCTTGCAAAAACGTATATATAACTCTAAGAAAATCCCTACCTCAAGTTTTGAAAAAGAAATGAGATGAAACCCCCAAAATCAACGGTGTCGAAACTCGATTTTCACGGCACACAACGAAGCCCTCGAGAAGTTAACCAACTTTGATGAAGAAACTATGGCAGAACTCTAATGGATCTTGAAAAATGAAGGTTTTGATCCAATTTGGCGTAGGGAAATGTAGAGAAAAGGGAGAGGAAAAGGTTTTTAGAGATAGAGAGAGACCTAACAAGAGTGAGATACACTCAGCCTAAAGAGAAGAAAAGACTAAAATTTCGGACTCACCTACCACTGCACGTGCGGCGCTTCTCCCGCACTTGCACTCCCGCACCTACATTTATTGCAGTAGCCGAACAAGACCTCCTCTGTTTTTCACATGTGCGGCTCAAGCAACTTCGAATGCATTTTGCATTTTTACTTCGAGGGCGCTGCCCCTCGACCCCGCTAGGGCGTTGCCCTCAAACCCACCAAGGGGCGCTGCCCCCTAGACCCCCGCGAGCTGACCGGGCAGCTCGATCCCCGACTTGCCCAGTCGAAGTGGCAAAACATGAAAGAAAGGTCGAAACCGAGATCGCTACACAAAGTGATTCACCTTGCACTCTTGTTAATTTATTTTTTGTGTATTTTTTTTCTACAGACCTTAAAAATTCTGATGGCCAATTTTTGTATCAAATACATCTGATATATATACACAGCACATGATAGAGTTTGCATGTAGGTGTGATCCTTAGGGATCTTTATCTTTTAGTTGTGGGGATAAAATAAAAGAGGTGTCTTTTATCTTAAATATGCAGGATACAACTTATCTAATTTTTCATTAATTATCTTTAAAATAGATAATATAGAATTTCCACTAATTGCAATAATGTCTATCAACACATTACAATTAAACCCTTAAAAGTAGAGAATTACAAGTGAGGCCCTTTCTTACAATTAGTCACAAACTTCCTTCCACCAAACTATATTCCACATGAGCTACTAGGTATGGACAAATTTATCACTATCAAAACCTTAACTCATGTAACCGAATTCTAAATTTTTCCTTCTTCTAATTGGACCCCAAAAGCATTTTTCAAAAATAGTACTTTTGTAATTATACATGTATAAAAATATTTTTTATGAAAAAGTTACCAGCCGGTTTTTTTTTGGTCCAACGTTAATAGGAAAAATTTCTTGAATATACTTTCTCACTTTGAGAATGGTAGATTCCATGTTAAGCACCTATATAAATCAATTACCACTCACATAACCCAACATGTCCGTATATAGCCTTTGGTTCAACGTCATTGATTGACAATATCAAAGTTAAATGAATAGTTAATTAATTTATACAAGACTCTTAGGTCAAAGGAGAATAAGTGCATTGTAATAGAACTACCTTTTAAACTGACAGTGATCATTCTATAGATGTTCTCGAAATCGATCATGTTCAGTGCATGTACTTTGTTAGGTTTTTATTCTTGGCAATCCCGTTTGATAAAACTGCTTTCAGTTATAATTTTATTTGATCTTTTATTTAAATGAGGCTATGAGTTTTTAGATGTAAATTCAACCCGAATTGTGTCTTGCAAAGATGTTTCAAAAGATAATTCTTTCATGTTTGCCACTTCGTTGACTATATCGGGGATCGAGTTGCCTCTTGGCGGGTCCGGGACAGCGCCCAGGCATGGTCAAAGGGCAGCGCCCCCGAAGCCAGAAGCAAAATTGCAATCAAAATTGCTTGTCCGCTTGAGCAGCCAAATATGCACTTGAGCAGAGAATCTTTGGTTCCAGAAGTTTAAATTGTCTGCAAAAGTATTGGAAGTTGTGTTTTTGCGCTCGAGCGAAACTTCTTGTGCTTGTGCGTTAGTCCACTCGAGTGGCCATTCTTGCGCTCGAGCAGAGTTCGCGGAACAGTTTGCTATAAAAGGTGCGGTTTAGTCAGATTTTAGGAGACGACTTCCTGATCTTCTTCTTCGGTATTAGGATTTTCATCTGGAGCTTCTTTGCTTTTTTCCTTGGATATCTGTGAGAAATTAATCATGAATTGAGTGGATTATATCAAAGGGTTTGTTTGTTTTATTTATTCAATACAAAAGAGAGAGTTGTTCTTCAGTGGATTTTGGAGAATTTGGGCCATAAGCTTTGGTGGATTCTGGAGTGGCTCATCATCGTGGATTCAACATCGGCGTTGTGGATTCAACGTTATATAAGACAATTCTGAGGTGAAGACGGGGCTGGAAGAGGCACATAGGAGTCGGTTCGATTCGGGGGTGGATTCGCTAGGTAATTGAGAGTACGCTTGTGTAATTCTTTTATGTCTTCTTAGTGGATTGTTTTGTGGTTTTTTTTTTTTTTATCACAATTGGAGGCGCTTCAATTGTGGTTTTTCCACGTAAAATCGTTGTGTCGATTTGTCTTGATTGTTTGATTAGGATTGTTATTTACTACTTAAAATTGATACATAATCACAAATCAATATCTAGGGGGATTTTTAGATTTTTCGGTACTTATTGCATAACACCCATATATTTGTTTAAGGTCACTACCTCAATGATGGAGTTAATCATTTTATCATATAGCAGCAAAACAGTGCAACGCCTAATCAACACCCATAACCTAGAACATTAATTGGGTCTATAAGGCACCGAAAATCTTAACTCTCAGCTTTTGGTTCATTAACCATTAGCGTGTTTTTCTACAATGTTATCCAAGGGACCTTATGTTCACATCATATGTAACATTAAATATAACATTACCCAGAATAATAATATACAAAGTGCAAAATAAAATGCCAAGCAATTTATTCAATCAGTTAATAAAGTAAACAAATTGTTTTTTTGAGGGCACAAATGCTAACATAATTTACTTGCTAGTTAAAGTTCTTAGGATTTCAAATCCTAGGAAGATAAAGACAAAATTTAACATAAATAGCCAAAACTAATCTTATAGCCCTAAAACCCTAGAACTCTCCATCACTTTATCGTCTCTCTCTCTCTCTCTCTCTCTCTCTCTCTCTCTCCATTGTTGTCTCTACTATGTTTACCAGTGCAGCCTCAATGACATCTACCACCACCTCAATTGCTTCTGCCGTCATTGCTTCTATTATTTACACTCAAAATTGTCGTTGCCCTACCGACCTTTCAGTATCCTTTAGCGTTTAGCATTGGATGTGCTTTATTTACTTGAAACAATCATTATCATCACTGATTTGTCAAGCACCATTCTATCCCTTTGTTTGATGCATCTCACTAGTTCAGATCTAGACGTTGCTCACCTTCAATGAAATTTCTCATTCTCTATTTTATTTTATTTATCTATTTGTTCATTTGAACGTTATTAGTTGTCAGAAATTGATTGCTGCTATTTGTTTGGTATTTTTTTTAGTCTACTCTCTTTTTATCGTTTGTTGTACTCAATGAAATTTATCTGAGTAAAATTAATGAAACTGTTATAGTTAGTAAGATTTTTCTGACTTAAACTAAAAGTTAGTGAAATTTCTTTGACCAAAGTCTTGTAAAATTTTACTAACGATTTTATTTTGGAGCTATAAATTTAAACTTTTTAGTCTTAAATTTGGAATCAAGGACCTAATTTTGTATTTGCTCTTAAATAGAATTTTCATAAATATTTTTTAAAAAAAATAATAATAAATAAATATAAAATTAGTCATTTTAAAGTCCCCAATTTGAATTTATTAGTCCTAAATTTAGAATTAGAAACCTAATTTTTTTAATTGGTCCTTAAATTTACAATTTTGGTGTGAAAATATAAAATTTCTCACATCAAAATTTCGCTATGATGTAACAACAAACTTTTTATCTCATAAAAAGTTTGGGAAGCACCATCCCAAATTTTTTATCTCATAAAAACCACTAAAAGACAAAAGTTTTGCAAAACCAAAAAAAACACATCCAAACAAAATATCACATCCAACCCCATAATCATTTCACTTTTTCTCTCACAAATATCACATCCAACCACATAAAAACCCAACTATCTTCCCAAACACTAAAAATTTTTTATCTCATAAAAACTTACATCTACTAAAATCTACATAAAAACTCACTTCCCAAACACCCACTTAGTAAATTATTAATATAATTGTGAGGGCATTTTGATCCAAAATTTCTTCCGTGTTTTGTTAGAGGACTTGCACTAATACTACAAAATTGTTTGTCCTTACCTACTACAAAATGTTATCTAAGGAGCTTTAAAAATAAAAAAAATTAAAAAAAAAAACTCCATTAAAAATAGAGAAAATTGGTGATAAATCCATATTCCCACCCCTATAAGTCGTTAGGGACCAGGGTGGTTCCATTGGGGGACATAAGGATATTTCTCGGTCAAAAGAACATTTGTTGGTCAAAAGCATATTACAACCTATTTGATGAAATTTTTATTTAAAATATTTGTTCAAATCTTTTTTTATTTGTTCAATTTTTTGAACCCATTTGCTCAAATTTGAAATTCGTCAAGCCTATTTTTTCCTATATGTTGAAATTCACCAAGTTTATTTTTCCTATTTGTTCAATTTTTTATTTTATTTGTTGAAATTCTTATATACACAGATATATATATAGAGGTCCTATTTGTCAAAATCTTTTTCTATTTGTTCAAAACCCAATTCTCTCTCTCTCTCTCTCTCTCTCTCTCTTGAAACCTCTATCTATCTCTCTTTATCACCGGCCACTGGAATCTGACTCAAACTTACCACCACTGTCAAAAATCCCTCATAAAATCATCAACGTGAAGAATAGATGCGTCATATGTATTGCTTCAACTTGAGGAACAATTCCAAATCGGACTTGACCTTGTTCTTGAGATCCGAGTCCATAGCCATCGTGTTGATCGTCTATACGAGAACCACTATTGTGACACAACCGTTTTGAACTAGATCAGATCTGGAATCAATGTTGTGATTGGTTAGATAGAGAAGCGGAAGAGAAAGAAGTGGAAAAAGAGGAACAAGGTAAGAGGTCGCAAGCTGAATCGCCCTAAGAGCGAGTTCAAACAACGAGTTCTTCGTCGTTGTCGCTGGACCGATGAGTTAGAGGAGAGAGAGAGAGAGATGTCATTGGCAATGAACACTAAAGAACAGATTGAACAGATAGTCACTTGAATGAGACAATCCTTATGGACTTAATAGTGTAGCGCGTGGACTTTTACAAGAAAGGAATTTAAAATTGGATTTATAAACCCAACGCCCTTAAAAATATATACTTTTGGTTTAGACTTTACACGGTTAAATATAGCTCATATTATTAATAGAAAGGTTTAATAGATATGTTTCTCAAGACAAAAATCCTAACATAATTGACATGAAACAATCATTTCATAAACAAACAAACAAAAAAATTAAAAAGAAAAAGACAGAAGGTGCCAAAAAAAAAAAAATAATAATAATTTGTCCCATAAGTTAATTTATTTGAATTCAATTTTTTTTTTAATTTTTAAATTCACATTTGTGGCTGAATTTTAAAATCCAAAACCTTTCATTTTCAAAAGAAAAATGGAAAATATTAAAAAGGGCTAATTATACACCAGTGAAATTAAAAAAAAAAAAATACATATTCATGAAAAATAAATTATAATTATAATTATTAATATTTATAAAGCGTTTCTCACTGATTTGTAATTATTATTTTTTTAAAATTCTACTGATTTGATATTTTCTTTATTAAAAAGGAAAATTTGTGTGAGAGTTATTCAATGAGTAAACAGTCATTTTAGGTATAAATTCAACATTTAAATATCTAATATGTTTTTGTCAACAACCAACTCCACACAATTATGTTTGACTTTTAGATTTGTGAACGGAAAATAGAAATGAAATAGTTTTTTTTTTTTTTTTTTTAACAAATCCAATTTCAAACAGAATTTTTCAACAATTCCTTTCAAGTGAAGCTGAGGATCACAACTCCAAACTTTAATCCTTCTATGTTTTTTCATTCAAAATTAAACAAATAATGTACAGACAAATTTTATTTCCAAATTATGATAAAACATTATTAGCAGTCACATTTTTAAGACACTCCACCCTTCTATAAATAAAATAAAAAATTTTGATTGCTAGCCAAGTTTTACCATAATCTGAAAATAAAATTTGTCCGTACACTATATGTTTAATTTTGAACTAAAAGTAGGATTAAACACCCATTAAAAGTCTAAACAAGTGAACTATTTCAAAAAGTTACATATTCATTGGTAGGTAAGACATCATGCATTTTCCATGCCATGACATCTCATAAATTACTGGACCTGAAGTGTCCCTTCAGAGATGAGCTCTATATTTCATTTCAAATCTTTGATGAAGAAGAAATATATATATATATATGTACAGAAGTATTCTTTAGTTAATATACTAAGATGAAAATTCTATGATCTTATCCTATAGAATTCCCAAAAAAAAAACAAGATCTACCATATGACTAGGGGGAGCTTATCTAACTTGCCCCACGTTGCAGCTGCCTACTCACACGTTTGCTGCAAACTATAAAAATTAAGGAAAAAGATTGAGAGCTCTAATGGGTGAGCTCTAAAGGAGCTCTAATAGGTAAGGCCTACCCTGTGATGTGATGTCTTGTGCTAGCTTTCTCTTTTTTTTTTTGCTTTGTCACATCACTAGAGCTCAAATTAGAGCTCTAGATTTAGAGCTTTGTATCATTTCCCAAAAATTAACACTAGACTGAGAAAATTTTCGAATGCTAGAAAATTTCTTCAATGGTTCTAGAGTCTTAATCAGTTCAAGTGTTTAAATTATGTTTAAAAGGAGTAGACTGAGAGGTGTACCTAGTTGGATCCATGGTTTCAAATCCGCAAAAACCTATTTAATTATTCAGTAGTCAAGCAACCATATATTGTGCGCAGAGCTTCCAAAAAACTCAACAACACCAAAGTTGATGATGATTATGTAAATTGAGGACAAGAATACAAATAAATAAAAATAGTGAGAAAAAGACAATCACACAATACACCAAAGAATTACGCGGTTTGGCTGAACCTATATCCACGGACAATCTCACAAGTAACAGTTTTCACTATCAAACAAAACTACTGCTCATAGAGCTCCAATGGTCTTTCTCTCAATCTCCCTCTACTCAAATATGAGTATAAAAATACTCCCAAATTATTGCCTTGTTTACTTCTTGCAAATTGCTTTGGAGGAGTGAGTTTTATCCAGAAGATTTCTATCATTTGGTATTAGAATTTATAGGCTAAATTAAGATACCTATTAAACTGTTGAATATTGATTGATAGGTAAGTGAAGCTTAAGGATTTGTATCCAATATTGCTCTGGGAAAATTATGACCCTGTTTGGTACAGTTTACTAAATTACTTTTATTTTTTTAATATTAAAAGAAAAGTTATCATCCAAGCGTCTCAACCATCCATTACACCTGAAATCTTTTCCTCAACGGCTATTCCACTTCCAAGATTGGGTTGGGTCAGCCCCATGTAGGTGATCCTTAAAAGAAAAAAAAAAAAGAAGTAGCAGTCCTTTCATTTTTTCACCTACTAAAAAGTAGTAGTCCTTTCATTGCTCTGATTGGATGGTATATTGAACTTCGATCATTGTGAAATTTGACAGAAAAATTATTTGATACTCCTGACATGTTAGATGTTCGTGGTTTTCACCGGTCAAATATGAATATAAAAATACTCCCAAATTATTGCCTCTTCACTCCTTTTGTCGCGGAAGTCAATGAAGAAATAGTAAGGTTATTGACTCTGTAATTGCAGCCCAGCCAAGCATTGTTGACCTGAGGAGGAACCCAATTTGAGTCTTCCATTTCTTCATTTTATGATCCCCATGTCTTCTCTCATCCCTTCACTCTTATCTTCCTTCATCGTCTCATTCTATCGATTGATTGCCAGTCCAAATCCTGTGTGCTAAGCACATATTCCATCATGTATCAATCTGAGGAATCATGCCGTTGGTTTTCACTCGTTGAGATTCAATTGGCGACCAACAACTTCGATGATGCTTTGGTCATTGGGAAAGGTGGATTCGGTAAGGTGTTTAAAGGGTTCATCGACGGTGGAGCTACCACTGTCGCCATTAAGCAATCGAATGCAGAGTCCAAACAAGGGGCAGCAGAGTTTTGGACTGAGATCAAGACGCTTTCCAATCTCCGGCACAGACATCTCGTGACTCTGATTGGCTACTCTAATGATTGCGAGGAGATGATACTCGTTTACGAATACATGGTCAATGGGACGCTTGTTGATCATCTCTACAAAAATAGTAGGAAAGGGAATGGGAATGAAATTTATCGGCTTACTTGGGAGGATAGGCTCAAGATTTGTATTGGTGCTGCCCATGGATTGGACTACCTTCATACGAATACTGAGCAAGCTGTCATACATAGAGACGTGAAGAGCACAAACATTCTATTGGACAAGAATTGGGTAGCTAAGATTTCAGATTTTGGGTTGTCGAAAATGGTAAACACAAGCCATACACAAACCCACGTTAGTACAGATGTTAAAGGCACATTTGGTTATTTAGATCCAGCGTATTTCTCGACTCGTAGACTAACCAAGAAATCGGATGTGTATGCCTTTGGTGTGGTTCTATTTGAAGTGTTATGTGCGAGGCCACCGGTGGATACAAGTGTTGAGGAGGACCAAATGGGTCTAGCCCAATGGGCTAAAAGATGCATGAAAAAAGGAACCCTTGACCAGATCATTGATCCCTCTATAAGAGGGCAAATATCACCAAGCTGTCTAAAGGTGTTCACAGAAGTTGCTAACAAATGTTTACGTAATCGTCCAGAAGGAAGGCCCACAATGACTGAAGTGGCGGGGAGCCTCAAGCTTGGATTGGCATCACAAGGCAATATCCATATACCTCAACACAAGGGAATAATAACCAATGTGTTTTTTACTACTGCACATGTAGTGGCTAAAGGTATTGATATTGGGTGGAGGAAATGGAAGAACTGGGGTCCTAAGAATGGGGTGTCAAGGCAGTTGTGGAGGGATCTGGTTGAGGATGGTGTCATTCAATCATTCCGTCATTTCTCTCTGGAGGAGATTCGAGTAGTCACAAATAATTTTCATGAGCTTCTGGTGATTGGGCAGTCTGTTGACACCAAAGTGTATAGAGGCCATATCAACCACGGGAATATTGTGGTGGCAATTAAAAGATGGAAAGAAGGAACATCAAGAGAGAGGAACTTGGACCAATTTAGGGTTGAGCTCCAAGTGCACTCCTATCTCCGTCACCCCCACATTGTTTCTTTAATTGGATACTGCATCGATAAGCATGAAGTGATCGTTGTGTATGAGTATATGGTCCATGGGCCTCTCTCCAATCACCTCAATGAAACCAACACGTATACACTAAACTGGGAAAAGCGACTTGAGATTTGCATTGGTGTTGCACAAGGACTACAATACCTCCATGCGGGTACAAGGCAAACAATCATTCATCAGAACCTGAATCCAAGCTATATTATGTTGGATGAGAATTGGAATGCAAAAGTACTACACGAGGCTGTATCAAGTACATACACTGTGGGATATATGGATCCAGAATACCTTGGCAATGCAAAATTTACTATAAAATCCGATGTGTACTCATTCGGCGTCATCTTACTTGAACTATTGTGTGGTAGGAAGCCAATGATCTATTCAAGGGACGAGGAACAAGTGAATTTAGTTTGTTGGTTCAAAACTAATATCGAAATGCGTACTATTGATCAGATCATTGATCCGTATCTAACCAACAAAATAGCACCAGAATGTTTGAAAAAATATGTCAAGATTGCAGAAAATTGCGTGTGTGATGAGGGGATTGAGCGTCCATCGATGAATGACGTGTTGGGTAACCTCCGGTATGCACTGCAATTGCAAGAGACTTGGCGGAATTGTAATGAACAATTTGGTACAGTTAAGTCCCTTGAGGCCGTTCCTCATTAGAATGGAATTGTGTTTGTTGAATTAGCTAGTAGAGAAGACATTGATGTGATTTTATGAGCATTGGGGATTCTGATTGTTTTCCAAGTAATCTAGCACAATAGCATAATGTTGCCACTGTTAATGGATTGCTTTCCGATGTATGTCTGAAGCTATCCATTTTCTATGTTGAAATAAACTTTCTAACATAATGTAATCCACATATTTTATAGATTTTTGTGTATTGTACAATATGGTTGATGCAAAACAAGTAGGGACAACGCTGGATTTTGAAAACAGAGATTATTTGATGGCCTAAGCAGTGAGTAATTTAGGATTTCACGGGTTAAATTGAAGGCTAATATGTAGGGTAAGGGATTAGGATTGGTTTGAGGGTGATTGGATGGAGTTTTGAGGTTAAAAAGTACACTTTTAGAGGACTGTGAATAGTAATTAGAGAATAGTAAATTGAAACAAAAAGAAGAAGAAAGAGGAGAAGAAGATAGGTTTAGGAATCACTTAGAAAATCTCTTAGGCATCGCACCTAGGGTTTGATTGCATCACACAATCCATAAAGAAGCTTAAAAACTCTCAAATTTTTTATAAAATATCAACTCTGTTGAATTATAAGCATTACATGGCTTTATATAGAATTAGAAGAATTCCAAAACCAACTATGACTAAAAAATGAAACTATTATAATATGTTTGACTTCCAAAACTAATCTAAGACTAAATAAGAAACAAAAACAAAGACTAATTAAATAACTGGACCTACAAGACAACCCATGGGCAACCCATACAACTCATGTCAGCAAATATAAAATTACCAACATACCCCTAACCTTAAAAATCCTAAAAAATAATAATAAAATAAGACTCTAATAATACAAGAAACATAATTATAGAAGATTTCTATTAGTTTCTCTATAAAACCATGCCAATGTTCAAGTATCATCACTTCTCTGAATTTAACATTCCTTGAGCTTCTTATACCCTGCATCAATGGTGTTCCAACTCTTGAATCGGTTATACCTAGCAAATTCTACCACCAACTCAGCATCTTATTTCATTAACAGGAAAAAGAGATTTAGACCCACCAGATGATTTAGCCCTAGCCTCTAGGGAATTCATTTCAAGTCAATACCAATGCCAAAGGACATTGTTTACATGCTTTTTAGTATTTATACCTCAGACATACCAAATTAGATGCATGCTTTAGCAAAATGCTTAACATATATTCTAGAGCAAAACTTTCTTTAATCAATGCAAAAGTTGAAAATACAACACCTAGTATATTAGATGAAATATTATATATATATATAGTCCCCTATTTCTCCACGAAAAGTTTGATTTTTCTCAACCATTGAATATTCTCAATTCGATCCTTGTTCATCATAAATTCATGCAAGAAAACAGAAAGGTCATCATTTACCCTGCTTGCCTTCAAGAAGTCAAAAAGTGCATTCTGAAGTTTATTAGCCAAATCCCTGACAGCAACCAAATAAAAAAACCAAACACAGTCATGACCAAACCATAAGATTGCAGACTGACACATTCATGCTTGATTAGGAAGAAGTCATTTAAAAACAAAGTAAACAAGGACTCTCATGAAACTAGCCCAACCAGTAAACCATAAAAAGATCAAAAGTATTCATACAATGTCCTGATATCTAAAATTTTATTAGTCAGAGACTAGTTTCCTCATTGCCCTCAGTCAACCTCTAACTTGGTTCTCAAATTAATTTGAAGTAGAATTGGGTTGGAAAAAAAAAAAATGCATATTTACTAAAAGCTTTATCTTGAGATGAACAACTCAGAAAATTCAATGGATACTACTGAAATATTTTACCAATAAATAAATAATCAATTCAGCTTGTCAACAGCCAAAAACTAAATAATCCAAACTAAAAGGTCCACAAAAAAAGAGAAAGATATTAACCACTCGTTGAAAAACTAAAACATTACATATGTTATTGTGATAATGCTAGATCATGTGAAATGAGGTCCCATGTAAAGCCTCGATTTTTATAGTTTTGTTCTCTCCGAATTTGTCTCTTAATGTAATCCACCGTTTGCCATGTCCTCGTTGAATGCATTAAGAATTTCAACACAGAATGTTATACATTAATACGCAAAGAATTAGATTTTAATTGAAGTAATTGCTTAGGGATTTCAAGGACTAAACAGTAATTGATTATGTTCTGTTTGGTTGCTGAGAAAATTCAAGAATACTAAAACTCCAAGTAATCGAAGCAAGTGAAGACCATTTGGGTAGATGGAAATGAGTTTTTCATTTTTATTAGTACATAAAAATGTTCAAATTTCCTTTCCGTTTCTTCAATTTCCCCTTAGATTTGGTTTTTAACTCAACTGGGTTGGCTAATTCTTTTCCAATTCCCTCATTTTCTGAGCAAATAGGGTACATAAGAATCGACATTGATACGTGTATTTAGAAACTCAAAAACTGAATAAACATTTAAATAAATAAAGATCCTCAAGAACATCATGGAGGAGGGAGATTACCTGGTGGGAAGTGGCGTATTGGGAGAATCCTGAGGATGTTTGATTGGGGAGTCTCAGTGGATAGATCCGGGTTTGGGCGGGAAAATTGGGTATGAGTCTGTCTGGATGGCGAGAAAAAAGTTGTCGTTATTGGAATGTCATTCATCTGGATTTGCGAGAGAGAAGTGTTGGCCCAAAAAGCTTGCACAACCCGAGCCATCATGAGGTGTTTAGCATTTGCTCTTTTATTTATTTATTTATAACTAATTTTCGTCTATAATGAATTTAAAAAAAAAATCGTGGACAATTTTTTTAAAAAAAAATAAAATATTAAATATTCCAAAAAAAGAAAAGACAAAAGCAAATGAAAAGACAAAAAATAAGTAAAAAATAGTGGACTTTTTTTTACTTATTTTGGCTTCTTCACATTTTTTAAAGTTTTTAATTTTGTTTTACATTTGATTCGTCCACACACACGGAATAGAAATATAAGGTAAAATAAGAAAAGTTGACATAATTTTTTAAAAAAATATATACTAAAAGCAAAAACAAATCGAAAAAAAAAAATGACTATAAGTAGGAGTGATAAACAAACTAAACGAGCCGAACAATTAATTGTTCAAACTTAATTTGATAACTTTAATGAGTTCCAAAATTTGTTCAAGTTTGGTTCGTTAAATTTTCGAGTAGATTTTAAACGAGTTTTTATTGAGCTAAACTCGAGTAATTTAGTAATTTATATAATTTTAAGTTTGTTGAACCGAGTCGAACTAGTACATTGTCTCTTCAAGCTTGATTTAAAAACCTTAACGAGTTTTAAAATGTGTTCACATTTGACTTGTTTATTTAACATACCAAGCTCAAGCGAACTTTTAACAAGTCGAGTTCGAACTATTTGGTTCGTTTATCATCTCTAACTATAAGCTACCATCACCGCACACACCCGCACGCTAAATTTTATTTTATTTTTATTCTTAAACTATTAATTTTTTTTTAATTAGTTTCTAAATTTTGTTTTTTATTTTATTTCAGTTCATTTGATCTAATTAGAAATAATTAGACAAATCATTAACCGTTAAAATTTAATTTAATGGCCAAAATGTCATTTTAAAATTTAAAAAACTTACATGATACAATTAAACACTCATTTTTCAATATGCTAATGAATATATTGCAAGGCCTGTAGTTTTGGTATAACTACACTGATATCTCTCTTTTAGTATGACTAAAAGAATCGAAAATAATACAAATTGTATGAAAACACAATGATAAATGGTGAATAATATGCATTTCATTATAAAATAAATGACAATATTATTTTCTATCTATATGACGAATGGATAATTAATGAAAAGTGAGCTAAGTGTTAAATGAATCTAATATATTTATGCCAAAATTATAATATTTGTCATATTTTCTCAAATTCTCAAGAAAGGTTAATGTAATTTATTATTTTTCTGACTGTTTTAAACATATTACATCTTAGAAGTTGAACCTAATTTTGATGGATATTTGGTTGTATAGTTAAATTATATAAATTTTAAAATGAACTTTTTACTATTAAATTAGGTTTTAATAATGGGCAAATTTCACTAATAGTCCCTATAATTTGGAATTTATGTCACTTTAGTCCCCGACTTTTTAATTGTGACACATTTGACCCTAAATTTTGAATCTTGTTTCAAATAAGGACAATTAAACATACCATTGCTTAATTTCAAATGGCAAAATCATCAATTTGATAAAATATAAACTAATTTGACAAAAATAAATATCAAAAAAATATTTTAAAATTTTTAAAAATTATTTTTACCCACTAAAGATAAAATTATGTAAAATTGATAAAAATTAATAAAAATTACATGATTAATTTTTAAAAATTAATTTTACATAATCATCATCCAAATACATAATAAAAATTAATTTGGTAAAAAAAAATAAATGTCTAAAAAATTTATCAATTTTATATAATTTTATCTTTAGTAGGTAGAAATAATTTTTAAAAATTCAAAAATAATTTTTTGACATTTATTTTTGTCAAATTAATTTATATTTTTATCAAATTGACGAATTTGCCCTTGAAAAATTCAATAGTATCTTCAATTATTTTTATTTGGAACAAGATTTAAAATTCAGAGTCAAATGTGTCACAATTGAAAAGTCAGGGACCAAAGTGACACAAATCCCAAATTATAAGGACTGTTGGTGTAATTCACCCTTTAATAATTGTTGATTTGTATAACCGTTCTCAATTAAAAAAACACGAAGTGAAATCAAATGAAATGAAAAAGCTTTAAGGACTACACTAATGGAATTGATAATTTATGAATAAATAAAAGAAAAAAATGGCGATACTTGAAGGGATAAAGTAGAATTAACACTTGTGACTTTGATTTTGCCTATGAAAAATATTTGAAAACCATAAAACATCATCTATAAATGTATTTCAATGACACATGACTATAATGTACCACATTCGTGTAAATAAATTTAAAAATGATATTTGTTAAAAAAGATATTTAAGGCCAAGGTAGCTTAGCTCCTATCTTCATAAAAACTGCTTAAAGCATTTTTAACAATACATTCAGATTTGGAGATGCTAAATTTTTTTACGGTATAAGCCACATTTTGACATTTTCAAATATGGCATATCCAAAATAAGCACCACTACCAAAAGGAAAATTCTACTATACACACTCCCTATCATATGTATTCCTAAATTATGTTATTTTCTTCTTTAGTTATGACTAATTCTTTTATTTGATTATAACCTTATTTAGTTGACTTATGATCATTGGTTATACTTGTTTGGTTATATATATTTTTTTCTTTTTTAGTTATGACTTAGAAATATGACATTTTAATATTTTCTTTTTTAGTTATAAAGTACATATGATACACACCTTTTGAAGGGTGTATATTGTAGGCTTTTCCCCACCAAAATGTCAAATTTATTATTTTTTATTTTAATCATCTTTCATCACTCCAACAAAACTCTCTCAAAAAGGACGCCCATTTAATAAACAGGTAATAGTAGAGATATCAAATTTTCTATCAAATAAATGACTAAATGTCTCACATGAGTGTGGGGTTTTGGGACCTATAGCATTTTCCTTAATAAACAAATGAAAAATAATAATTTGAAGATTTATAAGCCGGATGCAAAATTTGAACATAAAAAAGGATGCAAAATAGGATTTTAACACTTTTGTTGGAGTATTCAGTACCATCAAGTCTGATTATATCACCAGTCACTTGAGATTTAACATCACCCATAGAGATAATCTTAGTATATAGTATATATCAAGATCTCAAAAATAATTATATAATAGAATAATATTATTACTAGCATACAAAAATTTAATAGAAATGTACTAAAAAATTCATCAAATTCATTTTAGATACATCTTCATCACATAGAATGAATTTGGGCGGTATATGAATATTTCTATACACCTATACTTAAGAGCAAGAACAAAGATGAATGAGATGAAAGATGATTGTCCCACAAATATTTTTAATACAAATTCTATAGTATATAGATTCCATGATAGAAAAATCGAGGGGTGTTATTTTGATTGATAAATCACTTGACAAGCATTAAAAATAGAGAAATTAGGGATATCATAATATATATTATTAAAAGTAGGTGACACATTATAAAGGTTTACTTTTTTCTAAAAGAGTCATGTCAGTATGTGTTTTCTTAATTACATATAGAGTTCTACACAAACCCAAACTTAATTTAAATTATACTAACTTTACATATTTTATATATCTCTATTTGATAAATATTTCTTTTTCATATATTTTTCAATGTAAATTGAGATAATCCACAAACCTAATACCAATTTTGCGTTTTATGTTTTTCTTCTTAATTCTTTCAAGGGCATTAGGATTTTTTTTTTAATGCCAAATTGCTTTTTTTTCTTCTTATTTTCCTGTGCATTATATAATCACAACTCACAGGAAGAAAAAACATGCACAACAATAATCTCGAGGAACTTCTAAAGTTTGAATTTACTGCTTGAGTTACTTTTTCAATTGTTGAACAGTAAGTGTTTTTTTTTTTAATGTTTTGACATCAGATTACAGATGATTAATCACGTCACACTCAGATTTATTAATTGTTTGGATGTTTTTTTAATTATTTTTTCTTTTTGATTTTAGATGTTACGTGATTCTTTCTTGATTAGTCGTTGTTAAATTCTTTTATATAGTTGATATTTTAATTTGATTAAGAGTGTTTATTTTACAATCTTATAATTTAATATATATATATCATATAAAATCATTATATGATTATCCAACTACAACATATATATATTTAATTTTTTTAATAAATTTTATATAATTTCTGTTTCTACATACTTTTATTTTCCAAAATGAATATAAAAGAAAACTAAATAGTTAGAATTACTTTTGATTTTATTTTACTACTTCTTCTTCTAATTTAACTATTATTTTTAATGTCACAATGCCTATTTATTTTACTATTTTATAATTTAATATATATCATACAAAATTATTATATGATAATTATACTTTTATAATACGATAGAACAAAAATTATCAAAATACACAAATAATTTAACTATAATTAATAGATATAAGTATTCAAATAACAATTTTATAGAACGATAGCGCTAATATTATCAAAATAAGTAATTAAAATCATACTTTAATTTAAAATTAAAATTAAAATTAAAAATATTCTCTTATAATACACATTGTATCGTCAAATATTTTTTGAAAAAAACAAATAACATGTGTATTCAATGGGTTAATTGCTAGTTACTCTCTATATTTGTGTAAGAGTTTGAACACACCAGGAATTTACTTGCTAAATCCTAGAAAGAAAAAGACAAAATTTAACATAAATAGCCAAAACTAATCTTATAGCCCTAAAATCCTAGAACCTTCCATCACTTTATCATTTCTCTCTCTCTTTCTCTCTCTCCAGCATTGTCTCTACTATGTTTACTGGTGTAGACTCAATCACATCTACCACCACCTCAATTACATTTGTCGTCATTGCTTCTACTATTTACACTCAAAATTGTTGTTGTCGCCATTAATCGTTCATTATCCTCTATCATTCAACATTGGATGTGCTTTATTTACTTGAAACAATGTCATGCCCCGGATTTACGAGGTCCAGCCCATGTGAGTAAACTACCCAACGATAGACAATTACTAACAATACACATGCAGATGTTTATAATATAAGCACATAGTACATGTGTTATTTCAATTTTATACATTCTTAGATACAACTTCTAAGTCAAATGAATGCTCTGTAACAAAAACATACAAAGATGTTATAAATCAAATTAAAATGCCCAAAGGCTTACATCATATACAAAGGGTGTAACCTTTACAAGAATGGCACGCAACCACCAAATACATAAATGGCCCTTGGCTATCATGCCCCGGACTTACAAGGTCCAGTCCACGTGAGTAAACCACCTAACAATAGACGATCACTAACAACACTCATGCAAATGTATATAATATAAGCATCCAGTACATGTGTCATTCTAATTTTATACATTCTTAGATACAACATCTAAGTCAAATGGATGCTCTGTAACAAAAAACACACAAAGACATTATAAATCAAATTAAAATGCCCTAAGGCTTATATCATATACAATGGGTGCAACCCTTACAAGAATGGCACATGACCAACAAATACATAAATGGCCCTTGGCCGACAAATAAAAGAACTACCCTACACGGTTTCAAACACAACTTCAATGTCTCAGTCCACATCCACATAAGCATACCTGAAAAGCATTTTCAACCACGTAGGGTGAGCATAAAGTTCAGTAGAAAATATTTCAAAAAGTAAATATGCTCCACCAGTGTAAATGATCATGAATGCAATACATACATATATAATATGCCCAAATGCATTCTCAAGTCCACTTGCTTTCTCAATAAAAACCCTTTCTTCCCAATTTTCAAAACCTTTCGTTTCTTCAAAATGTTTTTATGAATTCAATACATTGGTTTGATATAAAATCCACTTCCAGAAGTCAATCCAGGTATCTCAATACCAACTAGCAATTTCATTGTCAATTCCAATACGAATACATTGTTAACCAACAACAATTACATTGCTAAAACCGTTTCAAAATCATTTCTTTCCAAATCCAAAATGATAATAAATAAAATGGGTAAATCTCCAAAATCAATACAACCTTTCACGAAAATTTCGTCCATGAGAAATCGTCAAACGGGACCCATGTAAACATAGGCTATACAAGCACTACCATTGCCACTTTATGGAAATTTCGTCCGCGGCATTGACATCCATGTATATACGCGATTTTTGAGACTTTCACCTTGGACGCACAAGCCAACTTGTTTGATGTAACAATAACCAGTTCTCATATTTACCATTTTATTTACCCTTTCCAAATAGCACAATACATGTGATCCAAAATATAATTTTCAAAATGAAACAAATGCTCTTAAAACATAGCACAAGAATTTCCAAAATCTCTTTCCAAAACATATAGTTTTAATTTCCAAAATGTGCTACATGCTCCATGATATGCATGATTTATAAATAGTCCAGTTTTCCTAGTCCACATACAATTTCTACAACAATCATAACTATTCTTCACCGATAGCCCAAAATAAATATCTTTAAACAGATAAATATATTCCATTAAAGATACACTTTTCCAAAATCTCAAATGGGGGTGATAATAGATATCCAACTCCACCATCATCATTTATCTTCATTTCAATTCCACATTACTCAACATTTATTCCATTTCCTCTTTACAATCTTAATAATTACATTTTAGGGCATAACCCCCTTTCTCTTTGAAAATCCATTTCAATGCAAGAAATAGCTTATTTCAACATATATCAACTCCAATTTCATAATCACAACCTTTTTCAAGAAAACATTTGAAAACTCCTCTTTTACATTTTGATTTAATAATCCAACTATTTTCCAAAAGATCAACATTTTAGGGTTTCTCCAAATTAGGGCTTTTTACATTTTAAAAACTCATATGCATTTTTGTAAGTGGAAAAATACTTTTTTGTAGCTAAATCATAGCTCAACAATCCCATTTGGAGAAACCCTCACTTATATAAACAAATTTCCAAAAATCAATCCAACAACGATGGAATCTATATATTTAAAATACACCACAAATACACTACCGAACTTATATTGATTTTAAGAAATAGATCCCACCTCTTGAAGCAAGAAGGAAACAAGTTGAAAAAATCACCGGCAACGAAATGACGATCCGTTGAGATTAAATGGAAACCCTCTTCGTGCTCTACATTTTGGTATATGAAACTAGAGGTCAAAGATGTATAGAAATAGATGAAATCAAGCTTAAAAAGCTTGAGAAATAAAAAATGACGGAATGAAAGAGAAAGGGGAGTGAAAAGTGAAGGGATTTGACCCAAAAAGTGACTTTTAAAGACCTGATTTTGTGTAGTACGCTCGAGCATTGAAAGTTGTGCTCGAGCGCACTATGCTCACAACATAGATTCGCAAATTTCAAACAAGTATAACTCTCTCGTTCGGATTTCGTTTAGGGTCATTCTTGTGTCCAAATTGAAGCCCTAGAAGTAAGATTTCCAATGGTTCTAGCCTCACATCAAGATTCAAAGTATAAAGAGAGAAAATGATAAAAGTGTGAAGACTATTCAATAATAACTATTCGAATTTGGAGTTTTTGATTCAATCTCACCCAACCATTATGGTAACACCTCAACCAAGGCTCAAATATAGACTACGAAGGTTCTCAATCAAGATAATCAAAAAGTCAAATATAATTCCATTATAACAAGAAGTACATAGTATAGCGATTCCGATATTGACCCAACTCTTGTTGTATCCCGGGCTCAAGTTTTATGATTCTACAATGTTGTTCTTGTCTTTTCCCTTATTCCTCATTGAAATTGAGTATTAGAGTGCCTTGGTTGTGTTTGGAATAGGTTGGTTGGTAGTTGGTTCAAATTGTTGTTGTCTAGATTTGGCCTCTTCGCTCGAGTGAGCTTTGTGAGCTCCCAATACTTTTGCAGGCCTGCAAATATACTGGGAGCGTAATGTTCTTCGCTCGAGCGACAACTCTTGCGCTCGAGTGACGGCCTTCTATCTGTAAAACTGCTGGAGTGTGTATTCTACGCTCAAGCGAGGTGACTTATTTGTGTCTGGTCGCTCAAGCGAAAACTCTTACGCTCGAGCGAGCTGCGCGTATATCAGTTCGCAGCAGCACCTTTTTACATCACTTTTTTCATATCTTCTGTTCCAAAAACCCTAGATCGGGACCTCATCTCTCTAAAAACTCTCTCTCTACATTTTTCGCCTACATCTAGTGGGTTCTCTATCGCGTGTAACTTTGTTAAAAAGGTAGTACGTCTCAAGAGCTCTATTTTGATCCGATTAAAGGTTGGTTTCAACGCTTTTGAAGTTCTTCCATCCCTTCCTTTGGTCTTCTAAGCTTGAGGTAGGGTTCTTTTACACTTTTATATGGTTTTTATCTTAGTTATTTGATATTGTATGGACAAGATTAAGATTTAGAGAATTTTAGACAAACCTAGGGGTTTGATTTAAAATCTCAAGAGAGGTTTTTGAATGAATATAATGGAAATGGTTATGGAAATAGGTATGAACTTGTATTGTGTTAACATAATTGATTTTGGTGTTTGGGATGAACTCAGGAAAAATTGCAGCTTGGCCTTAAAATGACTCAAATGATTATTTTGTATAAATAATGGAATTGGTGGTGAATGTGTAAAATTGGGAGGTTGTTTATATAAATGGTGGATTTAGATATGTATTATCTCAGACTTATGGAAATTTGGATAATTTATCTATTGTAAAGATTGTATATCTATTTAGAAATATCTGTTTTGGGTTATCGGTAGAGTATAGTCATGATTGTTGTAGACATTGCATAAGGATTTGGCGAATTGAAACTAATCTCTTATTGTTGTCAATCAATATGACTGTGTTATAATACATTGTACATGTATGATACTCAGGAAGAGAAAGGGGATATACACCATATGTGGAAGGAGAAAAGGGATGGACTCCATTGAATTAAGTTGGCCTGTGTATCTAGGGTGTAAGTCTCGAAAACCGCACGTATACATGGGTGTTGATTCTTGCGGACGAAATTTTTGTAAAATGACAAGTTGAAGTGTTATGTATTGATTATGTATATTTGAGGACCACTGAGTTGTAGTCTCAGTTGGGTGGCTTAGATGATAAGGAAGATGACTCATGAATTGAGGTGAAATCAATTGACATGAATGAAATTAAGATAAGGCAAATTGGAATAAAAGAATTTGGCATATTATGATCTTGTAAGATATGATTAATTTTATGATGGGCATTAGACATACATTTCATGCTTATACCTTTGTTAAGATTCATATATTGTGTTAGACTGTTTCTACTAGGCTTTGGCTCACCCTATTGGGAAAAACCATTTTCAAGTGTTGCTGATATGTCTCTGCCAAGACAGTAGCATTGGAGAGACTTGGAGCAAGGGCTCATTTTTGTTGTATTTAATTTGTATAGCCAAGGGCTTTAACTACATTGAGCTAGACTCATTCTGTTGTAACCAAGGAATAACTTGGAAAGATGTAAACCGTTAGGGCATTTAAATATATGTTCAACTTTCATCTTTTGATTACTAGTAACGCATGTTGTAGATTTAGGATAGGACATTTATGAATGTATATTGCATGTGTTACCGTTTGTGTATTAACTCTGATGAATGAGAGTATGTTGTTTCAATTCTATTTCTGCAAATGAGATGGGTTTGTCATGTTTATTTTGGGGCGTGACACATAATGCTACAAACAATCATTATCATTACTGATTTGTCAAGCACCATTCTATCTCTCTACTTGATGGATCTCTCACTAGTTTAGATCTAGACGTTGCTCACCTTCAATGAAATTTCTCATTCTCATTCTCTATTTTATTTTATTTTTCTATTTGTTGATCTATATGTTATTAGTTGTCACAACAACAACAATAACCACACGGACTTGAAGATGTCAACCACGCCTGAATCACCTACAACACCGAAATCACCACCAAGTGCTCAAATGCTCGGACACAGAGAATAAGAGAACTCCTTGCATACCAGACTCTTGATTAACTCTCGGAATGAGAACACAAGGCAAAATACGGCTAAAGAATAATGAATATGGCATAACAAGCGTCAAACAAATTCTAAACTCCCGTAAAGTAAACACATAGCACATAACTAGCTACTCAGGCTAGATCACAATGCACTGCACAACACAAGGTACCACATCTAAGTTAAAGAAAATTCCTTACTTTTTCCATTTGTTTCAAAACACTTTGCTTTTCCAAAAGGCACCCAAGCCGCACCGTCACAATCCAGATACATTTTCAACCGTCCACAACAAAACTCAGAGATTTCCAAACTATTTTTCCGAAAACCATAGATGATATTTATAATACAAAACCATTTTCATTTTGTTTTTGATTTGTTGGATTCAACTTTTATTAAATCGAAAACTTACGTTTTAATTCAAAACCGTTTTAGTTCAACCCAAGGCCACAACACTAAAAGAATTTTTTTTCCCCCTCAAAATCATTCATTAGCATTCCTTCGGTGAACCACAACATGGTCACCCAACAAAACCCATCACACCTACGGTGATGCTACAATACTAAAACCAAATTTCCATGATGAGAATCCCGAGAAATTTTGGAAATGCCAGCAACGCAATAACACAAGAAAAAGAAATTTTACACTCATAATCACATAATGGAGCAAAAACATAGTAAAACCGTAACCCTAAACCGGTTACCTCAAACTCAAAATAACTTCCCAACTGTCCATATGGAATTTACATGCCACATTAAGATATCGATCAATTACATAATCCTTCAATTCCATCATATTCCTGAGGTAACTATATCTCAACCAATCCAAATGCCAACCAATCTATTATTCAACACCACTATCTTATACTGGCCTCTAAACACTGACATACCAATTAACTCCATATCTCAACACTACACCAACGCACATATTACCTAACCAAATCAACTCCAAGATGGAGTCCTCACACAATCTTACATTTTCATTGAATCACAATGAATTTCTCAAGTTAACCCATATTACCTCAAATCTTAGCCCATCCCCTGCACTTATGCCTACATGGCAACACTTCCTTGCACCACACTTGAGTTTGAGCTAAACTCCCAAAAATTATAATACACACTCACCCCAAGACCAATGAAATAAATAACAAACTTACAGAACTCTCTACCCGCTCCACACAACCTTACCATACCACTAGAAGTTCCATTCTCAAACTAAAACCACAACAAAAAATCACCCCAACACTAGGGATCTTACATGGGGTTCATAAACAACCTCCACTTATGACGGAAGTAATTTAACTTAGCACACATTAAACCACGAAACAATACAACAAGCATAATATTACCACACCAAGGCAACCTTCTAGGATATTACCATGACCAATCCCTTTCTACACATCTCCTAATAGCATACTTTTACATACCATCAATCCAAAACAAAAGAACCTATACTTAAAAACAATTCCATAAAACCAACACCTCCGTCAATAGACTATAAATAATTACCCCACAAAAGAAACTCAAGTCACTCTCGTGCCAACCACTCTTACTAACTCAAACACCAACACTGCCAACTCCCAAAGACCTGAAAAGTAATTCTTAAAGATGTTATAAGGACATCGATCCATCTAACCCACTTCTTGGTATGAACAACAATACTTCAACACCAAACACCCCCAAATGGGTTCCAAATATGCACAAACCACGTGAGCGACCAAAATACCACACTTCCAGAAATTACAAATAGAAGTTAACCGCTCGAGCGTAAGAAGAACTGCTCGAGCGCAAGAAACACCGCTTGAGCGAAGAATACAAACTCTCAGAATTTTTACAGACAGAAGACCACCGCTTGAGCGCAACATCGCTCGAGCGCAAGAAACACCGCTCGGGTATAAAATACACTCTCCCAGTATCTCTGCAGACCTGTTAAAGTACTGAGAGTTCTCAAATACTGCTCGAGCATAGAAAGTACCGCTCGAGCATTGAGGCGAAAATATGGACAACATTTCTATTAAAAAAACAAACCCCCAACCTATTCCAAATGCAACCACAATACTTAAACAACTCAAATCAACAAGGAATAAGATAAACAAGGATATGAACAACCATTAAAGATAAGAAAACCCGAATCCCAAAGCATCAAATAGGTCGGGTCTAAACCAAAATCATCATATCTCCAACATAAACCAATAACCAACATCAACCAAACTAAATGTATCCACTGGTAAAACTTCACCCTCACAATAACCCAACAAGTCACAATGACTTCCAACCATACATCATTTACAAAGAGAAACCTCAAGCCTAAATGTCCCAACAGGCTCTACCAACCCCGAGAGAAGTCAAACCACAACTCGTATCCCAACCAACCACGCTCCATAAATCCCAACTCTTCGTGTTCTAAAAACTCTAACTCCACTAACACCCCTTCCACGGGTTACAAGATTTAAAACAATTCACTCAATTGGGGAGCACACCCCACACCTCTGGTCACTTAGAGTCACAACTAATTCCAACGCATACTAGTCCACATACTAACAACCCACACCAAACCTACATGACATCACTTAAATGAGTATAACAACTTCATGCAACCACCAAGCACAAAGGACTCAAAACATCACCGTCTCTCAAAGACATACTAATTGTCATTAAGGACAAACCAACACCAACTCACAACTTATACTAATATACAACATATCACCAATATAACACTTACTGAGATGCCCACTCCGAGTCCACTACTTAATCCAAAATGTTTCTATAAGAAGGGAAACACACAACTTAGGATACATAACACTGGCACCTTTCCCCAAAATACTAACACAGCACAACCACATAACAATTACTCAAACAACTCCATTGAGGCTTTAATTAATTTACATACCATCTACCACATAACACGTAACACGTAATCACGCTAAGTCTACAAAGATAATCATTCGTTCTAATATTTGCTTAGATTTCTTATTAGAAACAATGTTGATTAAACGTGTTTCCAATAAGACCTCCAAGTTAGTTAACTAGACACCGAATAATATCCATGAGTCTCAACACCAAGCCCATATAAAATGCACCACATAAGTATGTTATCATTTAGCACACAATGTACAAATGTCCTCACCAAGCATGATAAACCTATTATGGCAAATCACTTCCCGTGAGCCCAAGATTCTCAAACCCGGTTAGCTTTGATACCAAGTTGTCATGCCCCGGATTTACGAGGTGCGGCCCACGTGAGTAAACCAACCACCAATAGACGACCACTAACAACACTCATGTAGATATATATAATATAAGCACATAGTACGTGTGTTATTCCAATTTTATACATTCTTAGATACAACATCTAAGTCAAATAGATGCTCTGTAATAAAAACATACAAAGATGTTATAAATCAAATTAAAATGCCCAAAGGCTTACATCATATACAAAGGGTGTAATTCTTACAAGAATGGCATATGACCAACAAATACATAAATTGCCCTTGGTCAACAAATAAAGAAACCACCCTACATGGTTCCAAACACAACTTTAATGTCTCAGTCCACATCCGCATAAGCATACCAAAAAAACATTTTTAGACACGTAGGGTGAGCATAAAGTCCAGTAGGAAATATTTCAAAAACTAAATATACTCCACCAGTGCAAATGATCATGAATGCAATACATACGTGTATAATATGATCACTGCATTCTCAAATCCACTTGCTTTCTCAATAAAAACCCTTTCTTCCCAGTTTTTAAAACCTTTCGTTTATTCAAAACATTTTTTTTGAATTCAATACATTAGTTTGATATAACAATCCATTTCCATAAGTCAATCCAGCTATCTCAATACCGACTAACAATTTGATTGGCAATTCCAATACGAATACATCGTTAACCAACAACAATTACATTGGTAAAATTGTTTTAAAATCATTTCTTTCCAAAACCAAAATGATAATAAATAAAATAGGTAAATCTCCAAAACCAATACAACCTTTCTCGAAAATTTCGTCTATGGGAAACTATCAAACGGGACCCATGTAAACATAGGCTATATAAGCACTAACATTGCCACTTTATAAAAATTTCATCCGCGAGATCGGCACTCATGTATACACGCGGTTTTCAGGACTTTTACCCTGGATATACAGGCCAACTTGTTTGATGTAACAACAACCATTTCTCAAATTTACCATTTTATTTACCTTTTCCAAATAACATAATACATGTGATCCAAAATATGATTTTCAAAATGAAACAAATGCTCTTAAAACGTAACACAAGAATTTCCCAAATCTATTTCCAAAACATATAGTTTCAATTTCCAAAATCCACTACATGCTGCATGATATGCATGATTTATAAACAATCTGGTTTGCCTAGTCCACATGTAATTTCTACAATAATCATAGCTATCCTCTACCGATAGCCCAAAACGAATATCTCTAAACAGATAAATAAATCTCATTAAAGATACACTTTCCCAAAATCTCAAATGGGAATGATAATACATATCAAACTCCACCATCATCATTACTCATCATTTCAATTTCACATTTCTCAATATTTATTCCATTTCCTCTTTACAATCTCAACATTTACATTTTAGGGCATAATTCCCTTCCTCTTTGAAAATCCATTTCAATGTAAGAAATAACACATTTCAACATATATCAACTCCAATTTCATAATCACAACCTTTTCAAGAAAACATTTAGAAAACCATCTTTTACATTTTGATTTTATAATCCAACTATTTCTCAAGAGACCAACATGTTAGTGTCACGACCTGCTCCCCGTACCCAAGGGTTAAGCATCGTAATGGCCAGTAACTGAGGTTAACTCCGGCCAATTCATAAACAAATTAATAAACGCGAGTGGAAGAAATATTTAAGTAAGGATACCAAAATAATTATTGGAGTTTCTATTTTTATTACAAAATATATTGACCAAAAAGGCCGACATTTACATAGAAAAATATCAATAAAAATGCTGTGTGTGTCTATTCCACAGCCTCGCATCTAAGACTTTCCAAAAGCTATTTCTGAATTACATGTTTCCTGAAAATTGGTAAACAACTATAAGCACATGGCATAGTGAGAAATATTATATCAAGAGTATAAAGGACACGAAATAACCATGGATAGTTAGTCAGGCCAAAACATTTACATAAACAAATCATTTAAGTAGCAGAAACTGAAATACATATATTATATAAATATATAACCATAACCACGGTACAGAATAGAACAGAGGTCACAGAAGTGACAGTCAAAACAGAGGTACGGATTCAAGAGGTGGCTCCCACAATAGTGTACCACTTAGCTCCGCACAGCACTTTGGTCCGCACAGAACAGAGGTACGGATTCAAGAGGTGGCTCGTACGGATTCTAGAGGTGGCTCCCACAATAGTGTAGCACTTAGCTCCGCACAGCACTTTGGTCCACACAGAACAGAGATCAATAGATCCATGACAAACAGAGGCCAATGGTTATTTAAGTCCCCCAAGGCGTGAGACTCCCGTGGTAGTACTCACAAAACATAATTGTATATAAGGTCATAACCAAATATTCTTTAAAAGTAAAACAAACATATCCATGGGTTTTCTTTTCACAAATAGGGTTCAGATAATAATCCACGTAACTGAAACCTTTATAAAACATAACTTTTATTAATATACTAATAAAACATAACTTGTGTAAAACAGATTTTGGTAAGTCAAAACATACGTAAAATACATTTTGGTGACTCAAGGTATAATATAACTTACCTTATCTTTAATACCTTACTCTTTCTTTCCACTATCAAAGATCTTTTTAACTTCCATCATTCTTTCCTTCCTTTCCTCTATTTCTTTTCTTTCTTTCTCTTTTCTTTTCTTATTTCTTTTCTCTTTTCCTTTTCTTCTTTCTTTTCCTTGGCCCAGATCAGTGTCTTCTCCCTTTTATAGGGAGGTGAGGCCATGCTCTCGCCAACACGTGGCGACACGTCCCTTTCCCTCTAATTCGATTAATAATTATATAGATTTATTCTTATCCTTAATAGATATTTAAGATAATTACCTTTTGACCCAACTTTTTAATATAATTATATAAATAATTTAATTCTTAATTAAATTACACTTTATCTTATACTAACAGAAAATTAATTTAGTTATTTTGCTATCACACCCATTATTATTATTATTATATTATCTATATTATTATTATTTATATTTTGACCCCCAAACTTTTAATAATTATATTATTTTACAAAATTACACATAATATATAATAAATTATATATCTTCTTAACTGAGATTAAATAATATTAGTATAAATTCTACAAAATAATTAAAAATCTGAGTTGTCACAATCTTCCCTCCTTTTAAAATTTCGTCCTCGAAATTTGTCATATGTGTAAACTATTCACTGCGCACTCTGATAAGTATATATATATTAGATGATTAATCTGATAGAAAATAGTACCTTTAAAAAAAAAACTCTACCAAAAATAACTCACTGTCTAGTTGTCAAAAATTAGTTTGGGCCAAAATGAGAAATAATGGGTGACTTTAAAAAAAATTTCACTCGTTTTATTTACGATAAAAATAAATAAAAATAAGAACACAATGACAAAATTATATGCAAGAATTGAAAATTTTGAGATGAACTTTTCATTGATGGGAAATAGTTTCAAAATTAGTATCTTTAAAATTTGAACCCATTTTTTTAAAAAAAATCAAAATAAATAATTTTTTTTTTCAATACTGAACTGAAAATTATATATATATATATATAATTATATTATAATTTTGGTGGGTGCTTGAACCCGACATCCTTATTTTCTTGTCCTTCTTTTACTATAACAAATATAATTTATATCTAATATCCTTCACAAATTAGGCACACTAAATTTTTTTTTATTATATATATAATCATATAAAATTATAATATAATTAAATCAACTAACAAAATATAATAATTCGGTACTAATTACCCGCTATCCTACTTCTTAAATGTGCATGTGTCCTATGCTCCAATGTTGATTTTTTTTTTATAAACCATTGCTCTGATACCATTTGTCACGACCCGCTCCCCGTATCCAAGGGTTAAGCATCGTGATGGCCAGTAACTGAGATTACCTCCGGCCAATTCATAAACAAATTAATAAACGCGAGCGGAAGAAATATTTAAGTAAGGATACCAAAATAATTATTGGAGTTTCTATTTTTATTACAAAATATATTGACCAAAAAGGCCGACATTTACATAGAAAAATATCAATAAAAATGCTGTGTGTGTCTATTCCACAGTATCGCATCTAAGACTTTCCAAAAGCTATTTCTGAATTGCATGTTTCCTGAAAATTGGTAAACAACTATAAGCATATGGCATAGTGAGAAATATTATATCAAGAGTATAAGGGACACGAAATAACCATGGATAATTAGTCAGGCCAAAACATTTACATAAACAAATCATTTAAGTAGCAGAAATTGAAATACATATATTATATAAATATATAACCATAACCACGGTACAGAACAGAACAGAGGTCACAGAAGTGACAGTCAGAACAGAGGTACGGATTCAAGAGGTGGCTCATACGGATTCTATAGGTGGTTCCCACAATAGTATAGCACTTAGCTCCGCACAGCACTTTGGTCCGCACAGAACAGAGGTACGGATTCAAGAGGTGGCTCGTACGGATTCTAGAGGTGGCTCCCACAATAGTGTAGCACTTAGCTTCGCACAGCACTTTGGTCCGCACAGAACAGAGATCAATGGATCCATGACAAACAGAGGACAACAAAGTGGTCAAACAGAGGCCAATGGTTATTTAAGTCCCCCAAGGCGTGAGACTCCCGTGGTAGTACTCACAAAACATAATTGTATATAAGGTCATAACCAAATATTCTTTAAAAGTAAAACAAACATATCCATGGGTTTTCTTTTCACAAATAGGGTTCAGATAATAATCCACGTAACTGAAACCTTTATAAAACATAACTTTTATTAATATACTAATAAAACATAACTTGTGTAAAACAGATTTTGGTAAGTCAAAACATACGTAAAATACATTTTGGTGACTCAAGGTATAATATAACTTACCTTATCTTTAATACCTTACTCTTTCTTTCCACTATCAAAGATCTTTTTAACTTCCATCATTCTTTCCTTCCTTTCCTCTATTTCTTTTCTTTCTTTCTCTTTTCTTTTCTTATTTCTTTTCTCTTTTCCTTTTCTTCTTTCTTTTCCTTGGCCCAGATCAGTGTCTTCTCCCTTTTATAGGGAGGTGAGGCCATGCTCTCGCCAACACGTGGCGACACGTCCCTTTCCCTCTAATTTGATTAATAATTATATAGATTTATTCTTATCCTTAATAGATATTTAATATAATTATATAAATAATTTAATTTTTAATTAAATTACACTTTATCTTATACTAACAGAAAATTAATTATTTATTTTGCTATCACACCCATTATTATTATTATTATATTATCTATATTATTATTATTTATATTTTGACCTCCAAACTTTTAATAATTATATTATTTTACAAAATTACACATAATATATAATAAATTATATATTTTCTTAACTGAGATTAAATAATATTAGTATAAATTCTACAAAATAATAAAAAATCTGGGTTGTCACAGTTAGGGTTTCTCCAAATTAGGGCATTTTACTTTTTAAAAACTCCTATGCATTTTTGTAAGTGGAAAAAAAAAAAATACTTTTTTATAGCTATAAACCATAGCTCAACAATTCCATTTGGACAAATCCTTACTTACAAAAACAATTTTTCAAAAATCAATCCAACAACAATGGATTCTATATATTCAAAATACACCATAAATATACTACCAAACTCATATTAAGTTTAAGAAATAGATCCTACCTCTTGAAGCAAGAAGGAAACAAGTCAGAAAAATCACCGACAACGAAACGACGATCTGTTGAGATTAAATGGAAGCCCTCGTCGTGCTCTACGTTTTGGTATATGGAACTAGGGGTCAAAGATGTATAGAAATAGATGAAATCAAATTTAAAAAGCTTGAGAAATCAAAAATGGCGGAATGAGAGAGAAAGGGGAGTAAAAAGTGAAGAGATTTGACATAAAAAGTGATTTTTAAAGACCTAATTCTACGCAGTACGCTCGAGCATTGAAAGTTTCGCACGAGCGGACTATGTTTACGACACAGATTCGCAAATTTCAAACAGGTATAACTCTTTTGTCCAAACTCCGTTTAGCGTCGTTCTTGTGTCCAAATTGAAGCCCTGGAAGTAAGCTTTCCAGTGGTTCTAACCTTATATCAAAATTCAAAGTGTAGAGAGAGAAAATGATAAAAGAGTGAAGACTACTCAATAATAACTATCCGAATTTGGAGTTTTTGATTCAATCTCACCCAACCACTATGGTAACACCTCAACCAAGGCTTAAATATTGCCTACGAAGGTTCCCAATTAAGATAATCAAAGAGTCAAATATAATTCCATTATAACATGAAGTACATAGTGCTACAAACAATCATTATCATCACTGATCTGTCAAGCACCATTCTATCTCTCTGTTTGACGCATCTCACTAGTTCAGATCTAGACATTGCTCATATTCAATGAAATTTCTCATTCTCTATTTCATTTTATTTATCCATTTGTTGATCTATATGTTATTAGTTGTCAGAAATTTATTGTTGTTATATGTTTTGTATTTTTTTTAGTCTACTCTCTTTTTACCATTTGTCATATTCAATGAAATTTATTTCAGTAAAATTAGTGAAACTATTATAGTTAGTACGCTTTTTCTTACTTAAACTACATGTCAGTGAAATTTCTTTGACCAAAGTCTTGTAAAATTTCACGAACAATTTTATTTTGGAGCTATAAATTAAAAATTTTTAGTCTTAAATTTGGAATCAAGGACCTAATTTTGTATTTGCTGTTAAATAAATTTTTCATAAATATTGGAAAGTAAAATTTTAATTTGTTTTATTTCAAAAAAATAAATAAATATAAAATTAGTCATTTTTTTAAGTCCCCAATTTGAATTTATTAGTCCTAATTTTGAATTAGAAACCTAATTTTTTTTTAATTGGTCCTTAAATTTACAATTTTAGTGTGAAAATATGAAATTTCTCTTATCAAAATTTCACTATGATGTAACAACGAACATAGTAAATTATGAATATAATTATGAGGGCATTTTGATCCAAAATTTCTTTTGTGTTTTGTTAGAGGACCTACACTAATACTATAAAATTGTTTGTCCTTAGCTACTACAAAATGTTATCTAAGAAGCTGAATAAAAAAATTAAAAAAAAAAAATCTTCATCTAAAATAGAGAAAATTGGTGATAAATCCATATTTATAAGTCAATAAGGACAAGGGTGGTTCTATTGGGAACATAAAGATATTTCTTGGTCAAAAGAACATTTGTTAATCAAAAGGATATTACCATCTATCTGATGAAATTTTATTTTAACATATTTGCTCTTTTTTTTTTATTTGTTCAATTTTTTGAACCTATTTGTTCAAATTTGAAATTCACCAAGCCTATTTTTTTTCCTATATATTGAAATTCACCAAATTTATTTTTCCTATCTGTTTAATTTTTTATTCTATCTCATATACGAGAGAGGTCCTATCTGTCTAAATCTTTTTTTATCTGTTCAAAACCCAACTCTCTCTCTCTCTCTCTCTCTCTCTCTCTCTCTCTATCTCTCTTTGTCTACCATGAAACATGAACTATTGACTACCTTCCTTAATACCACTCTTTCTTTCTCTATCTGTCCCTTTTTATCACCGACTACTTGAATCTAACTCAAACCTACCACTACCGCCGCCAGAAATTCCTCCTAGAATCATCAACGTGAAGAATAGAGCCATCATATGTATTGTTTCGACTTGAGGAATAATTTCAGATTGGACTTGACCTTATTCTTGAGATCAAAGTCCATCATCACCGTATTCATCGTCTATACCAGAACCACCATCGCGACAAAATCGTTTTGAACTAGATCGGATCTAGAATCAATGTTGTGCTTGGTTAGATAAAGAAGCAGGGGAAAGAGAAGTGAAAGGAAAGGAAGGAGGTAAGAGTTCACAAGCTGAATTGCCCTAAGAGCGAGTTCAAACAACGAGGTGTAGGTTGTTCTTCATTGTTGTTGCTGGACCGATGAGATAGAGGAGATGAGGAGAGAGAGAGAGAGAGAGATAGAGAGAGAGAGAGAGAGAGAATGTGGGTTGGGGGAAATGGGGGGTTAAGGAGAGAAAGGAAAAGAGTGAGAGGGTTTATAAATAGAGAGAGAGAGAGAGAGAGAGAGAGAGAGAGAGAGAGAGATGGCATTGACAATGAACACTAAAGAACAGATTGAGCAGATAGTCACTTGAATAAAACTGTCCTTATGGACTTAATAGTGTAGCTCGTCGACTTTTAGAGGAAAGGAATCTAAAATTAGATTTATAGATCGAGCACCCTTAGAAATATATACTTTTGGTTTAGACTTAATTAAGACTAAATGAATGCCATTTTTAAAAAAAATTTAAGACAACTAATGTAGCTCATATTATTAACAGAAAGGATTAATAGACATGTTTCTTAAGACAAAAAGCCTAACATAATTGACATGAAACAATCATTTCATAAACAGACAAACAAAAAATTGTCACATCCCAAATTTTAATTACTCGGAAACATTACCAAAAGCTTGTAATCTAGGTCTATTTTTTTTTTACAAATGTCTATTACTCTTGAGTAATAGAAACATAATAACACTTGTTCTCTCTAATAATGAATTCAACAATGGTAATAGTACATGCCAAGCTTTCGCTACGGAGTTACAAACAAATAAATACAAACATCCATGCTCAATGAGATTGCACATAAGAGATACATGAACTTCTTAACTCTCCAACCAATCAATCCAAATTCTCTTCCTGTACGAAAAATGAAACAACGAGGGGTAAGCACAATTGCCCAGTAGGAATCTCATAATCCTAAAACAATAACCATCATATAGATAGAAATGATCATGCATGCAGGGTGACACCATATAGTAAAGTGATATTTTGTAATTTCAAAATATCATACGTAGAGTATCTTTTTCTCAAAATTTATTTGAATATTTAAGGAAAACTTTCGACCATCAAAAACTATCCCTTTTCATCAGAATACCATATATCCTTTTTGAAAACAAACATGTTTAAGAAACCACATCATTTTATATTTATTAACCCATTCCAAAATATTCCTCATTTAATTTCCATCTTAACATTCCTCTTTTTATTTCCATTCTCCCCTTTTACTAGTTACATTTATTATAACATTATAACCTCAAGTTAAAGTTTCCTTAATACTCCAAAACATCCCACATACATGCTATTCCCACCAATCTATTCATATTTGCTGTGACTCCTTAATGTAGATATCCAAATCTCCTTTATATTCAATAATTGTTATCCTACACTCAACTCCTACTTATCTAACAACTACATCATATTCACACTTGCATTATCAACTACAATTCAATATATCACAACTACATCATATCCACATGTGTGTTATCAATCATAATTCAACATATCACAAGGATAATAAACCCTTTTAATTCAATTTCTTTAGATAATTTCTATATGCATTCCCTTTCCATGCCAAATTACACATCAATTGTAATTTCATAAGTTCATCTCAATTCACACATATTATCATCGACTCAACACATATCTCAACATATTGCACCTTTTGCTGACTTGATACGATGGGACAACGGGCACCCAATCCATAACACTTTCCACCTTTTACTGGCTATTTTATAGCGGGAAGTGCACTCCCAAAAACCATTTTCTCAAAAGCCATTTTCTTCCAAAAACCACATTTTTTCAAAAACCATTTTTCAACTTTTTAAAACCATTCCCCACATTTGCCGGCTATTATACAGCAGGATGTGGGCACCCAAAACATTTTCGAAAACCATCTGTTTTTCCACTTTTGTCGACTATTATACGGCAGGACTTTGTGGACACCCAAAAATTATTTTTCCACTTTTGCCGGCTATTATACAACAAGACTGTGTAGACACCCAAAAATATTTTCCCACATTCGTCCAGTGATAAGCCTAGATAGGGCAATTGGGCACCTTGAATTCAAACCACCCCCACATTTATCGGCTATTATACGGATGATCGTGGGCACCAAAAAACCAATTTTCAATTTTAAAACCATCACCTATATTTGCCGACTATTATACGGTGGGACGTGGGCCCTCAAAAACCTTTTCGACTCCCCACGTGGGTACTAACCACAATACAAGTCAACTCAACCCAACACAACTCAACCAAACTCAACACAACCCAACTCAACTCAACACAACATAACCCAACTCAACTCAACACAACATAAC
Organism: Camellia granthamiana; assembly: GCA_036172215.1. Lineage (NCBI taxonomy): Eukaryota > Viridiplantae > Streptophyta > Magnoliopsida > Ericales > Theaceae > Camellia > Camellia granthamiana. Next base: position 48,306,794 of record CM069913.1, on the reverse strand, counting down.
CCAATACAATTCACATAACGCACAACAAAATTCAACACAACCATTTCAACACAAAGCTCATATCATCCATACCATTAGTAATTTCTTTTCCCCTAAGTTTGGTTTCATATTATAATATAATTTAAAACATCAACATTAAGAGTTCAATCACAACTTTTACCTAAAATTTTCAAACTCTTTAACATTTCAATTAAACTTGTACATGTGTAATTTAACACCTCAATTTCATGATTCTACTATCAATTGAAGCAAAACCATTAACCATCTTCATGAGCCAAACTAGGGTTTTTAAGAGAAATTAAAGCTTTTCACAAAAACACATTTTATTCCAACCCCTCTATTACTTTTACACCCAAACTCATGATCCAAGATCATAACTGTAACAATCCCGATCTCTGATTAACGTTAATTCATGATTAATTATGTCTACTGAGTAATTAAGGAAAAACCCTGAGTTAATTATATGTACAATTGTATTATTTTGTGTTTATATCTGTTAGGCGTAGAAAGATCTGTTCATGTTTGGTTACGGTTGCGAATTAAAGGCCTTATCGGTATCCGAATCAGAAAATTGACTTGATTTATGTGCTAAGTAGGATTTTTAAAATTTTATGGTAGGTCTAATTGAAAATCGATTCGGAGTGAATAAATTAGAATAATTAGTGCTAATGTGATTAACTTAAGTCAATTTAATCAAGCCAATTTAAATAAGCCTATATAAAACCACTTTAACTCCTTTAGTTGAGGATTAACTTTCTTTTCCTTCATTTGATGCTCAAAAATGTGGGAGAGAAGGAAAGGGTGTAAAATTGAGATCAAAGTTGAATTAGGGGAGAATTGCTTGAAATTGTGGACATTTGAAGAAGATTTGGGAGTTTTAACTTTAACTCTTGTGAATTCAAGACTTAAGGTAGGAATCCACCCTCTCAATTGTGTAATTGAGTTAATTTATCTAGAATTCAAGTGAATTAATCTATGAGATGTAAGAATCAAGCTTAAGAAGTAAATAGAAAGATCAATTCATGCATGCATGTACATTTCAATGCATTGAAAGCATGTTACTAGGAAATTCCCTCATGCATGTTCGAAATTCATCTTAATTTAGGGAAATCATCAAGTTTCAAGTTGTTTTATGACATTTGATCATGTTTTGAGAAGCTCAAGATCAAAAGAATTCATACATGTTATGTTCATGAAACATTCAAAAAAGATTAAGTTGAAATTGTGTACAATTGGCATGCTTTTGGGCCATGATTTCTTGAAATGATCCTTTAAACATGTTGTTTTATGAGTTTTTAAGTTTTTTCCAAAATTTTGGCCCAAGAGGATGGGTTTTGAAGTGTTTGGTTTGAGTTTGAAGCTTGGAGATCAAATCTGGAAATTCCAGATTTTGCATTCACGCTCGAGTGTAGGAGTTCATGCTTGAGCGAGCAACCTGACTACGTGCACTTCCGCCTGAGCGACCAGAAGCTCGCTTGAGCGTGAGATGCATGTATCCAAAATTTCATACGTTTTGCAGCACGTTCGAGCGTGAGATGCATGTATCCAAAATTTCATACGTTTTGCAGCACGCTCGAGCGATAGAAGTCACGCTCGAGCGATAGAAGTCACGTTCGAGCGAGGGTCTGAGTTTCACGCTCGAGCGGGGATCGAGCGTCCGTCGAGCGTGAAAAACAAGTAACCAGCACTTTTTCAAAGTTTACAGTCCACTCGAGCGAACCTTCATTTCTTGCATGTCCGCTCGAGCAGGAAAAGCCACGCTCGAGCGTGGACCCTGTTTTTGGCAAGTTTTGAAAAATGTTTTCAAGTGCATTTTTGCATTCTCATTCCATCCTACGCATTCCTAGGCCATGATTAAGACACCATAATGGGGTTAAAGGCTAGAAACACACTATGAACAAGTGAAATGAGTCATGAGCAATTCGAACGTGTGTTTCAAGTGTGTATTTGTCATGTGTTATTGTAGGTCACACGCTGTAGACCGTTGATTAGTCTGCTCTGTCTGTTTGTACCCAAAGTCAACTGTGAGTAATAACTTAGTAAAGCTATGTTCAATTTTATTTATTTTCTATATGATGAAGTAAGATCTGTTTTCTGAAATGTTATGTTCTGTACAATGAATGATTGTCTGATTTCTGACAATGTATTCATGGCATCCTTAGCATCATGTGATATCTGTTAGCTGTTACCCGATATCGGATGTTTCATTATTGAACTTATTATGTATGCCATTTGTTACCCATACCGGAGGCTCCATCATGGGGCTCAGCATGTTTATTCTCTATTACCCCGATCTAGAGGTTCGTTAATGGAACTGGTTATTCATAACCACTATATGTTCTGTATCTGCTCTGTTATCGCTAATGGATGTACCACGTATGATTAAGTATGAATTATGATTTCTGTATATGATATGAATATGAATATGAATATGAATCTGTTACGAATCTGAATTATGATTTCTGAATCGGTGTGGACTACATTCATTAAAACCCTTTGCTCCGCTATTATTCATTGGGTTTCCGCTCACTATTTATGTTATGTATGTAAGTAAGCAGGCGTGTGACCAGGACTGAGCTGCTGCCTGGAGTTTTGGTGTCAGCCAGCCATCGTGCCTCCCGTGGAGGTTCCTTTTAAAATTTACCCAAGCTTGGTGTTTTGGAACTTTTGTACTCCTAAATGTTTATATCTGGACTGAACATGTGTTAAAAGTTTTGTATAAATGGTTTAAGTGATGTAACATTGATACTTTTATAACGTCACATATATAAGTATAAAGTTTTATATTCTGTCCCACGTATGTCATCACAGCTCATTGGACCTCGTATATTTTGTATATTTGCTTTCGCAGCCCCTAACTATATGATGTTTTGCTAAGAGACCTTTGGTAATCCAAAGATTACTGGCCAGTTATGATGCTAAACCCATAGGGACGGGTTTGGATCGTAACAATAACCCAACAAGTAAACCCAACTCTCTTCATACCCTAAACCCCAATCTCATGATTCATCACAATATGCATAAAAATATAAACTTTTGTATTTATATAAAGAAAATACCATAAATCTATCTATAAATGAGGGTATTGAAAGAGAACTAGAAACCCTTACCTTTTGAAGCAAGAAGATGACAACCTAAAATTCACCAACGACGAAACCACGAACTATTCGGATCAAAATGAAGCCCTTGACAAGATCTACACTCTTTCTCAAAGCGCCAAGGTGAAAAGATCACTCTAGGTGAGTAGATCTAGAGATTTAAGTGAAAAAGTTTGAGTTTTAGAGAGAAAGAAGAGAACTCACGGTTTCAGAGAGAGGAAAGAGGAGAAAAGTGAAATGAAAATATGTTTGGAGCCTATTTATAGTAGCAAGGTAATAATAGAATAATAGCCCGAAAGTCAAATGAAAAGAACAAGTCAAAAACCCCCAAAAAGTAAGGCCCAAACTAGCCTGAAAAACTGAAAATTATATGCAGGTGCTGACCCTTCGAGCAGAGGTGTCAGCCTTTCAAAAAGAAAGCAATCTGTGCAACAGGCAAGGTGTCGACACCTCCCAGACTGATGTCAACACTAAATTTCAGCAAACAACTTCCAGATTCAGCAACATACAAGGGTCGACCATTCCCAGACTGGTGTCGACCCTTGTGGATAGCAACAAGAGGCAAGTGTCGACACCACCAAGGCTGGTGTCGACCCTAAAATTCCAGCAACACTTCCAGAAACTTCACCAACAGGTAAGGGTCGACCCTTAGGAAGGTTGGTGTCGACCCCAAAATAGAATTTCTAAGTTTCCAATGAACTTTTTGACAAGAACAAGCACAAACAAACAAACCCAACGAGTTTAAATCGGATTATACTCCTTAAAAACTAACATTTAACAACTCCAAGGACTCCCAAAAATGAAAATAACGGAATTAAATACACACTCCAATGGATTAAAGGATGCGGGTGTTACAAAAATTAAAAAGAAAAAGACAAAAGAAGGTGCGACAAAAAAAGAAAAAGGAAAAATTGTCCAATAAGTTCATTTATTTGAATTCAAAATTTTTTTTTTTTTTTCAAATTCACATTTGTGGCTGAATTTTAAAATCTAAAACGTTTCATTTTCAGAATTAAAATGGCAAATATTAAAAAGGGGTAATTATACCCAGTGAAATTTTATAAAAATAATTACATATTCATAAAAAAATAAATTATAATTATAATTATTAATATTATATAGTATTTCTCACTAATTTGTAATTATTATTTTTTTTTTCAAATTCCACTGATTTTGATATTTTCTTTATTAAAAAAAAAGAATTTGTGTGAGAGTTATTCAATGAGTAAACAGTCATTTTAGGTATAAATTCAACATTTAAATATCTAATATGTTTTATTCAAACCTTGTTCCTATACCATGTCAACAACCAACTCCACACAATAACCTAACTTGCAAGTTAGGTTATGTTTGACTTTTTAGATTTGTAAACAGAAAAGAGAAATGAAATAGAAATTTTGGATGTGTTTGGTTTGTATTTTGATATAAATTTAAATAAATAAAAAATGGAAAGAGAGTTTAGAATTTTTTTTGGTTTGTTTGGCTGTATATTGTGAAAATAGTTTTGAAGTTTGAGAGTTTGGGATGATTTGATATTTTGTTGTAGTTGAGTAGGTGTGTGAGAGAAAAAAATAATTGAGAAGGAGAGAGGAGAGAGGAGAGAGAAAAAGTGATTGATTGATATTTAAGAAAGAAAAAATGATTTTGGAAATTTTTTTCAAAAAATTTAAATCAAACAAAATTTTGAAAATTTTTCTCAAAAATTGTATCTTTAGATGACCAAACAAACCCAAATTTCAATAAATCCAATTTCAAAAAGAATTTCTCAACAGTTCCTTTCAAGTGAAGCTAAGGATCACAACTCCAAATTTTAACCAGTCTATATTTTTTCAATCCAAATTAAACAAATAATGTACAAATAAATTTTATTTCCAAATTATGGAAAAACATGATTTTTTTATTTTTTATTTATTTTGAACACTGATAAAACATAATTAGCAGTCACATTTTTATTGAATTACATTTTTTAGGTTGGGTTATACTTGGTTTGCATGGAATTTCTGTTAATTTAAAATTTGACGTTAAATATAAATTTTTTAGATGGTTGAAAGTGAAATGTGTGCACGTTGTGGAATGAGTGGTAATATAATTGCTATATATATTATTTTGTTTATATGCAAGGTACAAGTTGCATTAATAATGAAATAAATATAGGTTTTCGAGAAATTAATTAAAAAACACTAAATAAAGTTTTTGGCAACTAAACGTTTGGTAGCAAAAAAAAAAAAAAAAAAAAAGTGAAGTTTTTGGCAACTAAATATTTGGCAGCCAAATAAGTACACATAGGTTTTTTGTGACTAAATATTTAGCAGGAAAAAAAAAAGATTTTTGCCGACTAAATAATTAGAAGCCAAAACAAATTAAGATGAGAAAAAAAAAACTTTTGCTGACTAAATATTTTAGTCACAAAAAAACATGGCATCTTTCGGCTACTAAATATTTTGTTGTAAAATGCAATGCAACTAAAATATTTATTTTTTGGCCACTAAAATGTTTAGTCGTATCGTAACAATAACGGCGACTAAAATATTTGGTGGCTAAATGTGACGTAAAACAGTGACTAAAATATTTGGTTGCTAAATATAGGAATATTTGCGACAAAAACATATTAGTGACTAAACATTTTAGTTGTTGAAAGTGAAATTTATTTTTATTTGAGAACTTTCGGCAACTATAATTTTAGTCGCCAAAAGGTGTCAATTAGGGATTAAGTTAGTTTTAGTAACCAAAAAGAAGAGAATTAGCAACCAATATATATTTAGTCACCAATACTATCGCCGACAGGTCTTCAACGACTTACAAAGTGACTAAAAATTTTAGTCGACATTGACTTTCGGCGACTAAAAAGAGGAACCTGCAAAAGACAAATAAAAAAGTAAATAATATAATATTATAATATATATATATAGATTGACAGGGGTGGTTGAATTTCATCTCTCCCATTAATTGCTTTTGTTTTTATTTTATTTTATTTTTCTTTTATTTTTTATTTACTTTTTATTATTACAATAATTTTTATAATATAATATATACATAGAAATTTCACCGCTGATAGATTTTACTTATTTATTTATTTTATTATATTTATTATTTATATAATATTATTAAAATAATATATATTATATTATATTATAATATATACAACAATTTATATATAGACACTTAAAATGTATGAAAACACATAATACTATATAAAATTATAAACTAATACAAATAATGGATTAATAGTGTATGTTAGCGGGTCAAATGTGTAATATTTAGACTCTGATCAATAAAATTTCTCATTTATTATTTAAATTCTTCTGCTGAATATGTATTTATTTTTCACTTAATTATATTTTAGATACAGATTAATTTACCCATATAAGTCTCTACACTTTGTATATATATCACATACCAATTTAAGAGATCACATAATTATAATATTAATAGTTAATAAAAAATTATGTGCCACATGTAACACAAGTGTCAAACCACTAATATATATATATATATATGAAGTATTCTTTGGCTAATATATATATTTAGATGAAAATTATATGATCTTATCCTATAGAATTCCCAAACAAAAAAACAGGAGCTACCATCTGACTAGGGCAGCTAATCTGACTTGCCCCATGTTGATGCTGTCTACTCTCACACGTTTGCTGCAAAATATAAAATTAAACACTAGACCGAGAAAATTTTAAAATGCCAGAAAATTTGTTAAATGGTTCCATAGTCTCAATCAGTTCAAGTGCTTAAATTATGTTTAAAAGGAGTAGACTAAGAGGTGTACTTAGTTGGTGTTGGACAATTTTCACTATATTTAAATAGATTAAATTTTATTGTGTACTAAATAACAATAAGAATAAAAAGAAATAAAGAAAAGGAAAGAATTTGTTTAATTACAAAAATCAAATTAAAAATAAATAAATAAATAAAAACAGATTTTATTTTGTTACAAAACAAAATAAAAATCTGATTTAATAAACAAATAAAACAGAATAATAAATTAAACAACTTACTTAATTAATTTCTTCTAATAAATATCTGATCAAGTCCATTGCTTGACACTGTGTCCTTAAGACAGATCCGTCCTTTCCACGGTGCTTTCAGAATATGGACGTCTATCTCCCAGGATAAAATGATCAACTACAAACAATAGCAGCACTACAAATTGTTTGTCTAACGAACACACTAAGTGTTTATACTCTTTCTCACAAAAATTAAATGCAACAAAATGAAGAATAAATTTACAGAGGTGAAAGTACGAATTTTCTGAATGTGTTAAACATCAAATGAGGGCTGTCCTATTTATAGATGTAGTGGTGGTTGTAGGTTTTGAATTAAACATGTGCAAACCTGTTTGGTTTTGAATTTAAACAAATTTGAATCTGTTGGGTTCAAAATTCAAATAGATAAAAAAACAGGAAGGACCCTGTTTGGGTGTACAGTAAAACCGGACCAGTTTATTTTCGGAATTAATTTGAATTCTGGATTTTATTTTACCAAAAAATAAAATTAAATTCAAATGTTTTTTGCCCAAAAAGATAGGTATCGGGCCGAACAAGCCCAACCCAACCACACACCCGTGCCCAAGCCCAGCCCGCCCGCCCGACCGGTCGGACGGGCGGCGGCGCGCGCGCCTGTGGTGATTTTTGGGTCCAATGGGTCTAGCCCATTTTGCCCATAACCTCCCTCTCTAAAACACTTGGGTACCCCTTGGGGCACACCCCAAGTTCCAATCCCATGCCTTATAAACCCATTCAAAACTTCCCACCAAATCAATGTGAGACAAGCCTTATTCAAACCTTTAAGGATTTTTCACAAAAACTCTATTTCCATGGAGTATACTTTGGTTTTAATTTCCCATTCACCCGGTAATGGTTTTGAGCAACCAAATATACCACGTGAATCACAACGCAGCATAGAACGCATTACCACTTTGACCCGCCAACTTTGACGCTCAGGTCCCACCTAAATAATAGACCAAAGTTAGGAAAAAATCCTGATTTTACCCAGAATTTTTCAACTATTTCCAATAATCCCCTACATGAATGGAATTTGATGACAACGGAAATACAACAATATGCAGAAAGAGTATAAGTCGAAAATATCTTGCATCAGGATAGGTAGCTTTCGGCCTTGAACTTTCCCTAGTGATAACCTATCGGACTTACTGGCTAACTAATGGACGCGATACCTTGAATTGTTCAGCCGTTTGTGTAAGCCAATACAATAGATTTCACACAAAATATCTTCTAATACATCGTGGTTCTCACTGTTGTGTTCATTTTGGCCTTGAACGCTCCTGGTTTTCATAAGTGTTTCTAGAGAATTTAGCCTCTTATATTCTCATAGAACCGGCCCCAGTTTGACACTCATATAGGTGATTCTTATTATGAGTATCTCCTTATACTCGTCTTGATTTTATGCCTTAATCAAGATATAAGTAATCATTAAAAGCAAAGCTTATCCTTATACCTCTACAAACAACACATGTTGTAAATATCACTCTCACCATATAGGAATGGGTAGGGAATTTTAATCCCTTGGTGATTTGTGGCGAGCCATACATAACTTAGTTGTCCCTTTGAACTTAGTTCTTGGGATCTCCAGTCATATAAGTAGGGTTACCATTATGACGACTTTTATATAATAGGCTTTAATCCCATCCCCTTCGAGAAACTATACACTAGCTCTTTTGTCAACGAATCCGCAATATTCTCTTTAGATTTTATATAATCTATTAAAATTATTTCATTTGACAAAAATTGCCTTACGGTATTATGTCGACGACGAATATGTCGTGACTTACCGTTATACATATGATTCTGTGCCCTACTTATTGCAGATTGACTATCACAATGAATGCAAATAACTGGCACAAGTTTTGGCCACATTGGAATGTCTTCTAAAAAGTGACGAAACCATTCTGTTTCTTCTCCTGCTTTATCTAAAGCAATGAACTCGGATTCCATTGTGGATCGTGCAATGCAAGTTTGTTTCATGGACTTCCAAGAAACAATAGCGCCTCCTAGAGTAAAGACATATCCACTAGTGGATTTTGAACCTTTAGTATCCGATATCCAATTGGCATCACAATAATCTTCGAATACTGCTGGATATCGAGTAAAGTTCAAACCATGATCGCAAATAAATCTTAGATATCTAAGAACCTGAACGATCGCTTTCCAATGGTCTTCTCCGGGGTTACTACTGTACCTACTCAATTTACTGACTACATAAGCTATGTTAGGACGAGTACAATTCATTAGGTACATTAGGCTTCCAATGATTTGGGAATATTTTAACTGAGACACTGCATCACCTTTATTTTTTGATAAATAAAGATTGACGTCTACATGTGTTCTAACTAAATTCGTATCATCCTTGATAAATTTACCAAGAATTTTCTCAATATAATGTGATTGAGATAACGTATATCCGTAAGATGTTTTAGTAATTTTCATTCCTAATATAACATCTACGACCCCCATATCTTTCATATCAAATCTTTTGTTAAGCACTTGTTTAGTTGATTTGATCATGTTTTGACTACTTCCAATGATTTCATATCAAATCTTTTGTTAAGCACTTGCTTAGTTGATTTGATCATGTTTTGACTACTTCCAATGATAAGCATGCCATCCACATAAAGACAAACTATGACATATCCTTGGTCAGTGTTTTTAACATAGACGCATTTGTCACATTCGTTTATCTTAAACCCATTAGTAAGCATTGCATGATCAAATTTTTCATCACATTGCTTAGGTGCTTGTTTTAATCCATAAAGGGATTTTACAAGCCAACAAACTTTCTTTTTTTGCCTCGACACTACAAACCCTTCGGGTTGCTCCATATAGATCTCTTCATTTAGATCACCGTTTAAGAAAGCTGTCTTAACATCCATTTGATGTATTTCTAAATTAAACAACACTGCTATAGAAATAAGCATGCGAATGGATGTTATTCTTGTCACAGTAGAATATGTGTCAAAATAGTCCAGACCTTCTTTTTGTCTGTAACCTTTTACTACAAGTCTTGCTTTATACTTGTCAATTGAACCATCTGCTTTCATTTTTCTCTTGAATATCCATTTATATCCAAGAGGTTTAGAATCTAGTGGAAGATCCACCAATTCCTAAGTATGATTTTGCATAATGGATTCAATTTCATTATTAACAGCCTCTTTCCACAAAGATGTTTTAGGACCTGTCATTGCTGCCTTAAAGCTTTAAGGTTCATTTTCTAACAGGTATGTTAGAAAATCTGGACCAAAGGATTTTGATGTTCTCGCTCTTTTACTTCGTCTTGGTTCATCATCAGTTAAATCTTGTTGGTCGAAACTATTACTAGCCTCTTGTGTTTGATTGTCATTAGTCTCTTGACTTTGTGTATAATCATAAGTTCTTTTTTGTGAACTTAGTTCCTGTCCTTTCTTGTAAGGAAAGACATGTTCAAAAAACACAGCATTCCTTGACTCTATAATAGTGTTCACATTTATATCAGGTATTTCTGATTTATAAGTCAGAAACCGATATGCACTACTATTTTGAGCATAACCAATAAACACACAATCTACTATTTTTGGTCCAATCTTAGTCTTTTTAGGAACAGGAACTTCAACTTTTGCCAAACACTCCCACACTTTTAAGTATTTGTAGAAAGGCGGTCGACCTTTCCACAATTCATAAGGAGTGCTGTTGGTTTTCTTGTGGGGTATTCTGTTAAGAACATAATTAGTAAACAATATTGCTTTCTCCCCACAAGTTCTATGGTAAGCCTGAACTTAGTAACATGGCATTCATCATTTCTTTAAGGGTTCTATTCTTTCTTTCAGTAATTCCATTTTGCTGTGGAGAATAAAGTGTTGTAGTTTGGTGAATAATACCATGTTGTGCACAAAATTCATTTAATGGTGCATCATATTCACCACCCCTATCACTTCTAACCATTTTAATGGTTTTACCAAGTTGATTTTCAACTTCTGTTTTGCAGAGTTTAAACATTTCTAAGGCTTCATCTTTACTTCTAAGTAAATAAACATAACAATATCTTGTACAATCATCGATAAATGTTATGAAATACTTTTTGCCTCCTCTAGTTTGAACAAATTTTAGATCACATACATCAGTATGAATTAACTCTAGAGGTTCGGTTTTCCTTTCAACCGATTTAAATGGAGCTTTAGTTAGTTTCGCTTCTACACAAACTTCACATTTATGATTAGGATTAATTTCAAACTTTGGTATATAATTTAAACCAATTAATCTACGCAAAGCATCAAAATTCACATGTCCTAATCTACCATGCCATAAATTCGACTCAAGAATATAAGCAAAAGATGTGTTATTTTTATTCATAGCAACTTTTGGTACAACTGTCATTACATTTAGTTTGAAGAAACCATCACTCATGTATCCCTTACCAACATATATGCCACTCTTTGTTAATACAAATTTATCAGACTCAAAGACAAGCATAAAGCCATTTTTACTTAACAAAGAACCAGAAACTAAATTCTTCCGAATGTTAGGTACATGCAGTACGTTGTTGAGGGTCAGTTCTTTCCCTGATGTCATCTTCAAGATCACTTTCCTTTGTCCAACCCCAGTAGAAGTAGAAGAATTTCCCATAAAAAATTGTTCACCATTTGCACCCTCATTGTAGGTAATGAACATCTTCTTGTTCGCACAAATATGACAAGTTGCCCCAATGTCAACCCACCATTCCTTGGGATTTCCAACCAAATTAGCCTCAGACACCACAGCAGAGAGGTTGATGTCATTCACTCTGTCAGAGATGTAATCTAGTTCAGTTACATTGGCCTGATTGGTAGTCTTCTTGCTTATACTTCCATGATCCTTCTTAGGGCGGTGGCAGTCAGAAGCTCGATGTCCAATCTTGCCACAATTATAGCATTTCCCTTTGAATTTCTTGTTGCCATTGTTGTCGCCTTGTTTAGAACCATCTCTAGTAAACTTCCTCTTTTTGTTATGTGGTTTATAAACTTGTTCAACCACATTAGCCTTGGACTCAATGGGAATTTTCCCATTCCTCTTTTCAGCCTTTTGGTTATCTTCCTCAATTCTTAATCTTACAATCAATTCATCTATGGTCATCTCTTTGCGTTTATGTTTTAAATAATTTTTGAAATCTTTCCAAGCTGGTGGTAACTTTTCCACTAAAGCAGCGACTTGGAATGACTTGCTAAGAGACATACCTTTTGAATGAATATCATGTAAAATTATTTGAAAATTTTGAACTTGAGAAATTACCGTTTGGGAGTCTACCATAACGAAGTCTAGAAATTTACTGACAACAAATTTCTTCGTGCCGACATCCTTTGTCTTGTATTTCTTCTCCAAAGAATCCTACAATTCTTTTGCTGACTTCAAAAGACTATAAACATTATACAACATGTTGTCAAGGCCATTGAGGATGTAGTTTCTGTACAGGAAATCTGAATGTTTCCAAGCATCTACAGCAGCAACAACTTGCCAATCACTTTCACTCTCTTTAAGTGGTGGAGCCTCTTCATGGAGAAATCGGGCCAAATTAAGAGTTGTAAGATAGAACAGCATCTTCTGCTGTCATCTCTTAAACTCAGTACCGTTAAATTTTTCCCCTTTTTCTCCATGATTTATTGGTACATGAACATGGTTCTGGATAGGAACCGGTGTTGGTGTAACAATCAGAGTACCACTACCAGTTGTAGTTTCAGTTGTAATAGTCATAATCTCTGATTACAAAAATCAGAAAAATTAAAACACAAATTAATTTTCTAGTTACTAAAACCAGAAAATAAATTATTACACAAAATAATTTTATTTTCCTTGGTACTAAAACTAGAAAAATAAAATACCACAATAATTTTCTGTAACACAAATTAATATTCTACAATTGTTAATGACACCAGTATATTACTACTAATTGTCAAAGAAAAGAGACAGTATATTACTACTATTTGTCAAATAGCATAAACCACTATTTGTTCCCCCAACCAGAATATGTCTTTATGAAATCACAGAAAATTAAATACAATGAAGATATCAAAAATGGTTCTGTCTTAAGATTGTTGGACAATCTTCACTATATATTTAAATATAGTGAAGATTGTCCAACAGTTGGATCCATGGTTTCAAATTTGCAAAAATCTATGTTAGGTTTTTATTTTTGGCAACCCCGTTTGACAAAACTCCTTTGAGTTGTAATTTTATTCGCATTTTATTTTCAGTGAGGCTATGAGTTTATTAGATGCGAATCCAACCCGAATAAAGCCTTTGTAGAGAAGTTTGTGATGTTAATATTTTCAAGATTGCCACTTCGCTGATTATGACGGGGGTCGAGCTGCCCGGTCAGCTCGCGGCCCGAAGCAAAATGCAAAAATGCATTCAATGTTCCCTGTCCGATCATGTTATACTTTTCCAGTTTTTTCAGTTTTGGCCTTCCCGCTCGAGCGGGGAAATGGGCGCTCGAGCAGGGTTTGCAAGCTCACAGTATCTCTGTTTTGCCTGAAAAAATACTGGAAGGTGTGATTCCCCGCTCGATCGGGGAAACAGACGCTCGAGCGGGAAGACTATATGAAATCACAAAATATGAAGTCTCCGCTCAAGCGGGAAGACCCACGCTCGAGCGGACCGCGCGATCCCAGATTTCCAGAATTGTTAAGGAGTTGGTTTTCTTCTGAATCTAGGATTACTTTTGGTTCTCTATAAATACTTGGTTTTCTCCCAAAACTAAGGTATTTATTGAAGTCCTCCAGATCTTCTTTTTGGTTCTTAAGGTTTATATCTGGGGATATTTTGTTTATTTTCTTTGATGTTTTTATTGAGTCTTCAACTCATGGTTTAAAGAGAGTACATCAAAGGTTTGTTTGATATACACAAAAGAGAGAGTTATTCTTCAGTTGTGGATTCTGAAGAATTCGAGCCGGAAGCTTTGGTAGATTCTGGAATGGCTCATCAGAAGGACAATTCCGTGGTGAAGATGGGGTTGGAAGAGGCACATAGAGGTTGGTTCAATTAGGCATTGTGGATTTGCTAGATAATTGAGAGTATACCTGTGTAATTCCTTTAATTCTTCTTAGTGGATTGTCTTGTGGCAGTTGCCCGTGATTTTTGATCACAGTTGGAGGTGTCCAATTGTGGTTTTTCCACATAAAAATCATTGTGTCTCTTTCTCTTGATTGTTTGATTGGGATTGTTATATTCTACTTAAAATTGATACATAATCACAAATCAACATCTAGGAGGTTTCTAGATTTTTCAATCTATTTAATTATTCAGTAGTCAAGCAATTATAAGTTGTGCAGAGAGCTTTTAAAAAACTCAACAACACCAAAGTTGATGATCATTATGTAAATTGAGGTCAAGAATACAAATAAATATTAAAATAGTGAGAAAAAGACAATCACACAAGACATTAAAGAATTACGTGATTCGGCTCAGCCTACATCCACAGGTAATCTCACAAGTAATAGTTTTCACTATCAAAGCTATAATGGTGCATCTCTCAATCTCACCCTACTCAAATATGAGTATAAAAATACTTCCAAATTATTGCCATGTTTACTTCTTGCAAATTGCTTTTGAAGAGTGAGTTTTATCCAGAAGATTTCTATCATTTGGTATTAGAATTTATAGGCTGAATTACGATGCCTATTAAATTGTTGAATACTGATTAATAAGTAAGTGAAGCTTAAGAATTTGTATCTAATATTGCCCTGAGAAAATCATGACCCTATTTGGTGCAATTTACTAAATTACTTATATATATATATTTTTTTAATATTAAAAGAAAAGTTATCATCCAAGCGTCCCAACCATCCATTACACCTGAAATTTTTTCCTCAACAGCTATTCCACTTCCAAGATTGGGTTGGGTCAGCCCCATGTAGGTGGTCGAAGCCCATCTTTAGGGAAAACAAAAAGAATAAATAAATAAATAAATATTTGTAGTAAAGGAATAGCTAGTCTAGAAAGCCAGACAAAATAATTAAAGTGACAGTCTAAGTATTACATGTGACAGCCATGAGAGAAGAAAGTGCAGGTTTAGTAGTAGTCCTTTCGTTTTTTCGCCTAAAAAAGGAAAATGGGGGAGACCCCAACACCCCCACTGGGTACTGATTGACAAGTTGTTGTTGTTGTTTTTTTTTTTTTTTTTAAATCACTAATTCCTACGTGTGTGTGTGGGGGGGGAGTAGTAGGAGTGGAAAATTGTGGGGGTTTGTATCATTGTTGCCTAAAAAAAAGTAGTAGTCCTTTCATTGCTCTGATTGGATGGTCTATTGAACTTCGATCATTGTGAAATTTGACAAAAAATTATTTGATACTAGTGAGACGCACGTGTTTGTGATTTTCACCAATCAACATACATTATATATTTTTTTTATTTTTTAATCATTCAATACAAATTATGAGTCTCACTTTCTTTACTAATCAGAACAAATCTGAGACATTATATATAGGGGTAAGCATCGTGTCATGTTGGATTGCATTTGTGTCGTGTCATCTCGAGTTTGTGTCAGAATAATATGAAATGGCAAATTTGTCCTTCACCATGCGTGTCTTTATGTTTTAATGAGAGGGCAATGTGGGCTTGGCCACTGTGTTAAACTTACTTTTATGCACACAAAGAGCACTACAGGTTTTATAGTTTTCCACGTTTTTGATGGAATCTTTCAAAATGTGTTAGGAAACATTGGGAATGAACACTTCCACATTTGAACATTCCAATGTTGATGGATTGAAACACTAACGTTTTTTGATTTCCGCAGATAGTGATCGAATTCCACTTTCGATATTCAGGGTAACCCTAATTGGATGAATATCTACATTACACACATCAAGTAGGAACATCTTCGACTGTAATAGACAAACCAAAGCTTCGTCCTCTCCGGTGATTTGATCAATATTGACGGACGTGAACGTTAGGTGTAGCGTTCACCGCCGTTCAGTCATCCCCTGAGTTGCTGACGATGACAACGAAACTGGTGGTGTTTATTGAATAGTAACGGTAATGTCTCCGGCTATAATGGTTATGTTCGCCATTTTGGGGTGATGTATTCAACATGGTTGCGCCGTAATGCCGAAGATGTTTGGGGTAGGTTGATGGTATGACAAACCAAATTGTTCAAAACTAGGTGAAAGTCATTGTAACGTCGATTAGGAAAATGATAGATGTTTAGCGGTAGTGCAAAGGTGTGTAATATTAGTTAATGCAATCGTGGATTATTTCTGGAAATGATGTAGGTGGTTTTTCCGAAACACTTACCTTGAGAAAAAAAAACTTAGAACATCACCGGTGCCGGCAACCCACGACAGCACGACAGGCTTCCTAGACTAGCAAACACAAAACCCACAACCAATAAAACCACATCAACAAACTAACCAATTCCCCTATAAATCACTGAATGAAATATATAGAAATAGAAATGTGCAAATACGTTACCACGAATGTGTTAACCAATCTTCACTGTATTTAAATAAATTAAATTCTGTTGTGTACTAAACAACAATCAGAATATAAAGAAATAAAAGGAAAAAGGAGAGAATATGTTTGATTACAAAAATCAAACTCGAAATAAAAATAAATAAATAAATAAATAACAGATTTTATTTTGTTACAAAAACAAAATTAAAATCTGATTAAATAAACAAATTAAAAAGTAGAATAAAATTAAACAACTTACTTGGTTAATTTCTTTGAATTACTTTCCTGATCAAGTCCAGTGTTTAACACTGTGACCTTAAGACAGATTCGTCCTCTCCAAGGTGCTTTCAGAATTTGGACGTCTATCTCCCAGGATGAAATGATCTTATCAACAATTAAATGCAGCACTACAATTTAATTGTTCGTCGAACACACTAAGTGTTTACACTCTTTCTTTCAGAAATAAAATGCAGCAATATGGCGGAGATTTAAAGCAGAGATGGAATACGAAAATTGGTGTAATAATCCAAATGGGAGGCTGGTCTATTTATAGATGTTAAGGTGGCTGTAGGATTTGAATTGAACAGGTATGAAACCTGTTGGGTTTGAATTTCAACAGATTTGAATCTGTTGGTTAACTATTCAAACAGATAAAAAGGGGAAGGGCCCTGTTTGGATGAACCAAAATGCCAAACCAGTTTAATTCTGTTTGAAAACGGGAAGGGCCCTGTTTGGATGAACAGAAAATCCAAAACAGTTTATTTGAATTAAATTCAAATGTTTTTGGCCCAAAAAGATTAGTATTGGGCCGAACAAGCCCAACCCAACCACATACCACGCACCCGCGCCCAAGCCCAGGCCCAGCCCAGCCCGCTCGACCGACTGGACGGACGGACGGCGGCGGCGGCGCGCGCGCGTGTGTGGTGATTTTTGGGTCCAATGGGTCTAGCCCATTTTGCCCATAACCTCTCCCTCTAAAACACTTGGGTACCCCTTGGGGCATACCCCAAGTATCAAACCCATGCCTTATAAACCCTCTCAAAACCTCCCACCAAATCAATGTGGGACAAGCCTTATACATACCTTTAAGGAATTTCCACCAAAACTCCATTTCCATAGAGCATACTTTGGCTTCAATTTCCCATTCACTCGGTAATGGTTTTGAGCAACCAAATATACCACGTGAATCACAACGAGGCAAAGAACGCGTTACCACTTTGACCCGTGTAAATCGATGCACGGGCCCACCTAAAAATTAGACCAAACTTAGGAAAAAATTCTGGTTTTACCCAAAATTTTATAACCATTTCCAACAATCCCCCACATGAATGGAATTTGATGACAACGGAAATGCAACAATATGCAGACTTAACGAAAGAGTATAAGTCGAAAATATCTTGCATCAGGATAGGTAGTTTTCGGCCTTGAACCTTCCCTAGTGATAACCTATCGGACTTACTGGCTAACCAATGGACGCGATGCCTTGAATTGTTCAGCCGTTTGTGTAAGCCAAGACAATAGATTTCACACAAAATATTTTCTAACACATCGTGGTTCTCACTGTTGTGTTCATTTTGGCCTTGAACGCTCCTGGTTTTCATGAGTGTTTCTAGAGAATGTAGCCTCTTTTATTCTCATAGAACCGGCCCCAGTTCAACACTCATATAGGTGATTCTTATTGTGAGTATCTTCTTATACTCGTCTTGATTTTATGCCTGAATCAAGATATAAGTAATCATTAAAAGCAAAGCTTATCCTTATGCCCCTGCAGACAACATATGTTGCAGATATCACTCTCACCATAGGAATGAGTAGGGAATTTTAATCCCTTGGTGATTTCTGGCGAGCCATACATAACTTAGTTGTCCCTTTAAACTTAGTTCTTGGGATCTCCAGTCATATAAGTAGGGTTACCATTATGACGACTCTTATGTAATAGGCTTTAATCCCATTCCCTTCGATGAACTATACACTAGCTCTTTTGTCAAACCTTTTGTAAATGGATCCGCAATATTCTCTTTAGATTTTATATAATCTATTGAGATTATTCCGTTTGACAACAACTGCCTAACGGTATTATGTCGACGACGAATATGTCGTGACTTACCGTTATACATATGATTCTGTGCCCTGCCTATTGCAGATTGACTATCACAATGAATGCAAATAGCTGGCACAGGTTTTGGCCACATTGGAATGTCTTCTAAAAAGTGACGAAGCCATTCTGCTTCTTCACCTGCTTTGTCTAAAGCAATGAACTCGGATTCCATTGTGGATCGTGTGATGCAAGTTTGTTTCGTGGACTTCCAAGAAACAGCAGCGCCTCCTAGAGTAAAGACATATCCACTAGTGGATTTTGAATCTTTAGTATCCGATATCCAATTGGCATCACAATAACCTTCGAGTACTGCTGGATATCGAGTAAAGTTCAAACTATGATCACGAGTAAATCTTAGATATCTAAGAACTCGAATGATCGCTTTCCAATGGTCTTCTCCGGGGTTACTAGTGTACCTACTCAATTTACTGATAGCATAAGCTATATCAGGACGAGTACAATTCATTAGGTACATTAGGCTTCCAATGATTTGAGAGTATTTTAACTGAGACACTGCATCACCTTTATTTTTCGATAAATAAAAACTGATGTCTACAGGTGTCCTTGCTAAATTCAAATCATCCTTGATAAATTTATCAAGAATTTTCTCAATATAATGAGATTGAGATAATGCATATCCGTCAGATGTTTTAGTTATTTTCATTCCTAATATAACATCTGCGACCCCCATATCTTTCATATCAAATCTTTTGTTAAGCATTTGCTTAGTTGATTTGATTATGTTTTGACTGCTTCCAATGATAAGCATGTCATCTACATAAAGACAAACTATGACATATCCTTGGTCAGTGTTTTTAACATAGACACATTTGTCACATTCGTTTATCTTAAACCCATTAGTAAGCATTGCATGATCAAATTTTTCATGCCATTGCTTAGGTGCTTGTTTTAATCCATAAAGGGATTTTACAAGTCGACAAACTTTCTTTTCTTGCCCTGATACTACAAACCCTTCGGGTTGTTCCATATAGATCTCTTCATTTAGATCACCGTTTAAGAAAGCTGTCTTAACATCCATTTGATATATTTCTAAATTAAACAACGCTGCTATAGCAATAAGCATGCGAATGGATGTTATTCTTGTCACAGGGGAATATGTGTCAAAATAATCCAGACCTTCCTTTTGTCTGTAACCTTTAACTACAAGTCTTGCTTTATACTTGTCAATTGAACCATCTGCTTTCATTTTTCTCTTGAATATCCATTTATATCCAAGAGGTTTAGAACCTGGTGGAAGATCCACCAATTCCCAAGTATGATTTTGCATAATGGATTCAATTTCATTATTAACAGCTTCTTTCCACAAAGGTGCTTCAGGACCTGTCATAGCTGCCTTAAAGCTTTGAGGTTCATTTTCTAACAAGTATGTCAGAAAATCTGGACCAAAGGATTTTGATGTTCTCGCTCTCTTACTTCTTCTTGGTTCATCAGTAGTTAAATCCTGTTGGTTGAGACCATTACTAGTCTCTTGTGCTTGATTGTCATTAGTCTCTTGACTTTGTGTACAATCATAAGTTCTTTTCTGTGAACTTAATTCCTGTCCTTTCTTGTAAGGAAAGACATGTTCAAAAAACACAGCATTCCTTGACTCTATAATAGTATTCACATTTATATCAGGTATTTCTGATTTATAAGTCAGAAACCGATATGCACTACTATTCTGAGCATAACCAATAAACACACAATCTACTGTTTTTGGTCCAATCTTAGTCTTTTTAGGAACAGGAACTTCAACTTTTGCCAAACACCCCCACACTTTCAAGTATTTGTAGGAAGGTGGTCGACCTTTCCATAATTCATAAGGAATGCTTTTGGTTTTCTTGTGGGGTATTCTATTAAGAACATAATTAGCTGACAATATTGCTTCCCCCCACAAGTTCTGTGGTAAGCCTGAACTTAGTAACATGGCATTCATCATTTCTTTTAGAGTTCTATTCTTCCTTTCAGCAATTCCATTTTGCTGTGGAGAATAAGGGGCTGTAGTTTGGTGAATAATGCCATGTTGTGCACAAAATTCATTTAATGGTGCATCATATTCACCACCCCTATCACTTCTAACCATTTTAATGGTTTTACCAAGTTGATTTTCAACTTCTGTTTTGTAGAGTTTAAACATTTCTAAGGCTTCATCTTTACTTCTAAGTAAATAAAGATAACAATATCTTGTGCATTCATCGATAAATGTTATGAAATACTTTTTGCCTCCTCTAGTTTGAATAAATTTTAGATCACATACATCAGTATGAATTAATTCTAGAGGTTCAGTTTTCCTTTCAACTGATTGAAATGGAGCCTTAGTTAGTTTTGCTTCTACACAAACTTCACATTTATGATTAGGATTAATTTCAAACTTTGGTATATAATCCAAACCAATTAATCTACGCAAAGCATCATAATTTACATGTCCTAATCTACCATGCCATAAATTTGACTCAAGTATATAAGCAAAAGATGTGTTATTCTTATTCATAGCAACTTTTGGTACAACTGTCATTACATTAAGTTTAAAGAGACCATCACTCATGTATCCCTTACCAACATTCATACCACTCTTTGTTAATACAAACTTATCAGACTCAAAAACATGCCTAAAACCATTTTTACTTAACAAAGAACCAGAAACCAAATTCTTCCGGATGTCAGGTACATGCAGTACGTTGTTGAGGGTCAGTTCTTTTCCTGATGTCATCTTCAAGATCACTTTTCCTTGTCCAGCCACAGTAGAAGTAGAAGAATTTCCCATAAAAAGTTGCTCACCATTTGCAGCCTCATTGTAGGTAGTGAACATCTTCTTGTCCGCACATATGTGACGAGTTGCTCCAGTGTCAACCCACCATTCTTTGGGATTTCCAACCAAGTTAGCCTCAGACACCACAGCAGAGAGGTTGATGTCATTCATTCCGTCAGAGATGTAATCCAATTCTGTCACATTGGCTTGATTGGTGGTCTTCTTGCTTGTACTTCCATGATCCTTCTTAGGGCGGCGGCAGTCAGAAGCTCGATGTCCAGTCTTGCCACAGTTATAGCATTTTCCTTTGAACTTCTTGTTGCCATTGTTGTTGCCTTGTTTAGGACCATCTCCAGTAAACTTCCTCTTTTTGTTATGTGGTTTTTGAACTTGTTCAACCACATTAGCCGTGGACTCAATGGGATTTTTCCCATGCCTCTTGTCAGCCTTTCGGTTATCTTCCTCAATTCTTAATCTTACAATTAACTCATCCATGGTCATCTCTTTGCGTTTATGTTTTAAATAATTTTTAAAATCTTTCCAAGCCGGTGGTAACTTTTCCACCAAAGCAGCGACTTGGAAAGATTCGCTAAGAGACATACCTTCTGAATGAATATCATGCAAAATTATCTGAAAATTTTGAACTTGAGATATTACCGTTTGGGAGTCGACCATTACAAAATCTAGAAATTTACCGACGACAAATTTCTTCGTGCCGGCATCTTCTGTTTTGTATTTCTTCTCCAAAGAATCCCATAATTCTTTTGCTGACTTCAGAGGACTGTATACATTATACAGCATGTTGTCAAGGCCATTGAGGATGTAGTTTCTGCACAGGAAATCTGAATGTTTCCAAGCATCTACAGCGGCAACAACTTGCCGATCACTTTCACCCTCTTTAAGTGCTGGAGCCTCTTCATGGAGAAACCGGGCCAAATTAAGAGTTGTAAGATAGAACAGCATCTTCTGCTGCCATCTCTTAAACTCGGTACCGTTAAATTTTTCCGGTTTTTCTCCATGATTGATTGGTACATGAACATGGTTCTGAATAGGGACCGATGTTGGTGTAACAACAGGAGTACCACTGCCAGATGCAGTTTCAGTTGTAGTAGCCATAATTTCTGATTACAAAAATCAGGAAAAATTAAAACACAAATTAATTTTCTAGTTACTAAAACCAGAAAATAAAATATAACACAAAATAATTCTATTTTCCTTGTTACTAAAACAGGAAAAATAAAATACCAAAATAATTTTCTGTAATATCAATTAATATTCTGAAATTGTTAATGACACCAGTATCGTACTACTAGTTTCAAAGAAAAGAGACAGTATATTACTACTATCTGTCAAATAGCATAAATCACTATTTGTTTTTCCAACCAGAATATTACTTTGAAAAACAGAAAATTAAATACAATGAAGATACCAAAAAAGGGGTCTGTCTTAAGATTGTTAACCAATCTTCACTGTATTTAAATAAATTAAATTCTGTTGTGTACTAAACAACAATCAGAATATAAAGAAATAAAAGGAAAAAGGAGAGAATATGTTTGATTACAAAAATCAAACTCGAAATAAAAATAAATAAATAAATAACAGATTTTATTTTGTTACAAAAACAAAATTAAAATCTGATTAAATAAACAAATTAAAAAGTAGAATAAAATTAAACAACTTACTTGGTTAATTTCTTTGAATTACTTTCCTGATCAAGTCCAGTGTTTAACACTGTGTCCTTAAGACAGATTCGTCCTCTCCAAGGTGCTTTCAGAATTTGGACGTCTATCTCCCAGGATGAAATGATCTTATCAACAATTAAATGCAGCACTACAATTTAATTGTTCGTCGAACACACTAAGTGTTTACACTCTTTCTTTCAGAAATAAAATGCAGCAATATGGCGGAGATTTAAAGCAGAGATGGAATACGAAAATTGGTGTAATAATCCAAATGGGAGGCTGGTCTATTTATAGATGTTAAGGTGGCTGTAGGATTTGAATTGAACAGGTATGAAACCTGTTGGGTTTGAATTTCAACAGATTTGAATCTGTTGGTTAACTATTCAAACAGATAAAAAGGGGAAGGGCCCTGTTTGGATGAACCAAAATGCCAAACCAGTTTAATTCTGTTTGAAAACGGGAAGGGCCCTGTTTGGATGAACAGAAAATCCAAAACAGTTTATTTGAATTAAATTCAAATGTTTTTGGCCCAAAAAGATTAGTATTGGGCCGAACAAGCCCAACCCAGCCACATACCACGCACCCGCGCCCAAGCCCAGCCCAGCCCGCTCGACCGACTGGACGGACGGACGGCGGCGGCGGCGCGCGCGCGTGTGTGGTGATTTTTGGGTCCAATGGGTCTAGCCCATTTTGCCCATAACCTCTCCCTCTAAAACACTTGGGTACCCCTTGGGGCATACCCCAAGTATCAAACCCATGCCTTATAAACCCTCTCAAAACCTCCCACCAAATCAATGTGGGACAAGCCTTATACATACCTTTAAGGAATTTTCACCAAAACTCCATTTCCATAGAGCATACTTTGGTTTCAATTTCCCATTCACTCGGTAATGGTTTTGAGCAACCAAATATACCACGTGAATCACAACGAGGCAAAGAACGCGTTACCACTTTGACCCGTGTAAATCGATGCACGGGGCCCACCTAAAAATTAGACCAAACTTAGGAAAAACTTCTGGTTTTACCCAGAATTTTATAACCATTTCCAACAGAATGCACAAATCCACATCACCACTATAATCCCCTTAAACCTATAAAAAAGGATAAAAACGTAAACTTGAACAATACCAAATCAAATAAAAAGATTCCTTCCTAACTAAATAGGACCAAACGATTCGTAAGAAAAAATACAGAATCAAATGGAACAACATTCCTTGATTTGGGATTTATCGGTAATTTTTCATAATTTGAAATTATATATTAAATAAAAAATATAAATTATAAATTATTTAAATTTAATTAAAAATAAGAAATTAAAAATTATGGCCTTATAATTTTTTAGTGTTTTTAAAAAATTAAATTTATATATTAAATAAAATTATTTTTTTAGTGTTGTTAATTTAAAATTATATATTAAATAAAAAATATAAATCATAAATTATAAATTTAATTTAATTAAAAATAATAAATTAAAAATTATGGCCTCATAAATTAAATTTTTTTAGTGTTGTTAAAAAATTAAATTTATATATTAAATAAAATTATTTTTTCAGTGTTGTTAATTTAAAATTATATATTAAATAAAAAATATAAATTATAAATTTAATTTAATTGAAAATAATAAATTTAAAATTATGGCCTTATAAATTAAATTTTTTTAGTGTTGTTAAATTATAAATTATAAATTATAGATTACAAATTTAAAATTATATATTAAATAAAAATTATAAATTACAAGGATAAAATAGTATTTTGAACATTTATCCTTATCCAGTCCGTCCAACTAAACATTGGATTCATTAAAAATAATCCAATTCAGACATCTAATTCCATGACTAAACAAACATAGGATATAAATCCAGTCTAACTAAATAGTCCGAAGACAATGTATTCCAAAACTAATAATCTGATAAATTACAATCTTTATTATCCAATCCGTCCAAACAAACAGACCCGAGATGAAAATTCTATGATCTTATTCTACAGAATTCCCAAACAAAAAAACAGGATAACTTGCCCACGTTGATGCTGCCACTCTCACACGTTTGCTGCAAGATATAAAATTAAGGGAGTGGCTTCTCACTAGGCCGTGTTCGGAACAAATTTTTTGAATTTTTTTTTACTAAAAGACAAATTGGTTATAAAATAAAAAAAAATAAATTTAAACAAAATATTACATTAAATCTCATAATTATTTCATTTTTTTTTTCACAAATATCATATCCAACTAAAAAAAAATGCAACTATCTTCATAAATACAAAAAAAAATTTCTCTAACAGTATCCTGAAACTAAAAAAATTAAAAAAAAACTCAATTCTCAAACAACCACCTAATAGACTAGAGCATATTATTGGGTCTATTGTTGACTCTGGACTTGGAGCACAGCCAACCATTTGAGTCTTCCATATCTTCATTTTGTGATCCTCACGTCTTCTCTCATCCCTCCACTCTTTTCTTCCTTCATCGTCTCATTCTATCTGTTGATTGCCAGTCCAAATCCTGTGTGCTAACCACATATTCGATCGTGTAGGGATTCAAATCTGAGAAATATGTCAGCTTTTCGCAGTGGGAATACAACTACAAACGGTGTGTATCAATCCGAGGAATTGTGCCGTTGGTTTTCATTTGTTGAGATTCAATTCGCGACCAACGATTTCGATGATGCTTTGGTCATTGGGAAAGGTGGATTCGGTAAGGTGTATAAAGGGTTCATCGACGGTGGAGCTACCACTGTCGCCATTAAACGGTCGAATGCAGAGTCCAAACAAGGGGCAGCAGAGTTTTGGACTGAGATCAAAACGCTTTCCAAGCTCAGGCACACACATGTTGTGACTCTGATTGGCTACTCTGATGATTGCGAGGAGATGATACTTGTTTACGAATACATGGCCAATGGGACGCTTGCCGATCATCTCTACAAAAATAGTAGGGAAGGAAATGGGAATGATATTTATCATCTTACTTGGGAGGAGAGGCTCAAGATTTGTATTGGTGCTGCCCAAGGATTGGACTACCTTCATACGAATACTGAGGAAGGTGTCATACACAGGGACGTGAAGACCACAAACATTCTGTTGGACGAGAATTGGGTAGCTAAGATCTCAGATTTTGGATTGTCTAAAATGGTAAACACAAGCCATTTGCAAACCCACGTTAGTACAGATGTTAAGGGCACATTCGGTTATTTAGATCCAGCATATTTCTTGACTCGTAGACTAACCAAGAAATCAGATGTGTATGCCTTTGGTGTGGTTCTGTTTGAAGTGTTATGTGCGAGGCCACCAGTGGATACAAGTGTTGAGGAGGAGCAAATCGGACTAGCCCTATGGGCTCAAAAATGCATCAAAAAGGGTATCCTTCACGAAATCATTGATCCCTTTATAAGAGGACAAATATCACCAAATTGTCTGAAGGTGTTTGCAGAAGTTGCTAACAAATGTTTACATAATCATTCAAAAGGAAGGCCTACAATGAGTGAAGTTGTGGAGAGCCTCAAGCTTGTAATGGCATCACATGGCAATATCCGTATATCTCGAGACAAGGGAATAATAAGCAATCTGTTTTTGAGTACTGCAGATGTAGTAGCTAAAGGTATTGATCTTGGGTGGAGAAAGTGGAAGAACAAAGGTCCTAAGAACGGCATGTCATGGCAGTTGGGTAGGGATCCATTTGCGGATGGTGTTATCCAATTGCACCATCGTTTCTCTCTTGCAGAGATTCAAGCAGCTACAAATAATTTTCATGAGCTTGTGGGGATGGGGCTCCGTGGTGACATCAAAGTGTATAGAGGCCATATCAGCAGTGGGAATCTTGACGTGGCAATTAAAAGGTGGAAAGAAGGAACATCAAGAGAGAGGAACTTGGACCAATTTAGGGCTCAGCTCCAGGTGCACTCCCATCTCCGTCACCTCCACATTGCTTCTTTAATTGGATACTGCATCGATAAGCGTGAAGTGATCCTTGTCTACGAATATATGACCCATGGGTCTCTCTACCATCACCTCTATGAAACCAACAAGTATCCACTTAAGTGGGAAAAGCGACTTGAGATTTGCATTGGTGTTGCACGAGGACTGCAATACCTCCATGCGGGTACAAGGCAAACAATCATTCATCGCAACCTGAAGCCAGCCAATATTCTGTTGGATGAGTATTGGAATGCGAAAGTGAGAATCGACATTGAATCAACTACAGGCACCGTGGGATACATCGATCCAGAATACCACGTCAATGCAAATTTTACTATAAAATCCGATGTGTACTCCTTCGGTGTCATTTTACTTGAACTGTTGTGTGGTAGGAAGCCAACGATCTATTCAAGGGACGAGGATCAAGTGAATTTAATTCGTTGGTTCAAAACTAATATCAAAATGGGCACCGTCGATCAGATCATTGATTCGTATCTAATTGACAAAATAGCACCAAAATGTTTGAAAGAATATGTCATGAATGCAGAAAATTGCGTGTGTGATAAGGGGATTGAGCGTCCATCGATGGATGATGTGTTGGGTAACCTCCGGTATGCACTGCAACTGCAGGAGACTTGGCAGAATAGTAATGACCAGTTCAGTACAGTTAAGTCCCTCGAGGCCGTTCCTAGTTCGGATGGCACTATGACTGTTGAATTAGCCAGGAGAGGAGATAATGATGAGATGAATATTACGAGAATAGGGGATTCAGATTTTTTTTCAAGTAATCTAGCACGGTAGCACAACTCTTTGGTCTTTACAATGTGCTAACATAAGGCCTTTCCAACTGAAACAGAATAATGCTGCCCCTGTTAGTGGATTGCTCTCCCATGTATGATGTCTGAAGCTATCCACTTCCTATGTTAAAATAAACTTTCTATCATAATGTAATCCACATATTTTTGTAGATTTTTGTGTATTGTACAGTATGGTGTTCCAACTCTTGAATCAGTTATACCTGCAAATTCTACCACCAACTCAACATCTTATTTCATTGACATGAAAAAGAGATTTAGACCCACCAGATGATTTAGGTCTAGCCTCGAGGGAATTCATTTCAAGTCAACACCAATGCCAAAGGACATTGTTTACATGCTTTTTAGTATTTACACCTCAGACATACCAAACTAGATGCGTGCTTGAGCAGAATGCATAACTCATATTCTAGGGCAAAACTTTCTTTAATCAATGGAAAAGTTTGACCCCTAGTATAGTAGATGAAATATTATATATATGTAGTCCGCTATTTCTCCTCGAAAAGTTTAATTTTTCTCAACCATTGAATAATCTCAATTCAATCCTTGTTCATCATATATTCATGCAAGCAAACAGAAAGGTCATCATTTACCCCCTTGCCTTCAAGATGTCAAAAAGTGCATTCTGAAGTTTATTATCCAAATCCCTAACAGCAACCAAATAAAAAACCACAAGTTTGCAGACTGACACATTTATGCTTGATTAGGAAGAAGTCATGAAAAAACAAAGTGAACAAGGACTCTCATGAAACTAGCCCAATCAGTAAACCATAAAAAGATGAAAAGTATTCATACAATGTCCTACTATCTAAAATTTTATTAGTCAGAGACTAGTTTCCTCATTGCCCTCAGTCAACTCCAAACTGGGTTCTCAAATTAATTTGAAGTAGAATTGGGTTGGGGGAAAAAAAAAATGCATATTTACTAAAAGCTTTATCTTGAGATGAACAACTCAGAAAATTCAATGAGATACTCCTAAAATATTTTAACAAGAAATAAATAATCAATTCAGCTTGTCATCAGCCAAAAATTAAATAATCCAAACTGAAAGGTCTACAAAAAAAGAGAAAGCTATTAACAACTCATTGAAAAACTAAAACATTACACATGTTATTGTGATAATGCTAGATCATGTGAAATGAGGTCCCACGTAAAGCTTCGATTTTTATAGTTTTGTTCTCTTCAAATTTGCCTCTTAATGTAATCCACTGCTTGCCAAGTCGATCTTCCTCATTGAAGGCATTGAATTTCATAGTGGGCTATACAATTTTAACACACAATGTACACTAATACACAAAGAATTAGATTTTAATTGAAGTGATTGCTTAGGGATTTCAGGGACTAAAGACTAATTGATAATGTTCTGTTTGGTTGCTGAGAAAATGAGACAGACAAGAACAAAATAAGAACTAAACAATTGACATCCCACTTCAGAGGCATTAAAATGTAGGAATAGATAAAGGAATCAAAATTGAGAACAAAAGAAGCTCTGTTTGGTTTCTAGGAAAATGTAGGATAAGAAAAGACATAAGAATGTGGACCAACATTATCCAGTAAAACCAAAACCTTCCAGTTAATTGAGCCTAGTGAAAAAAAACTCCAAATAATCGAACATTGTGAAGACTATTTGGGTATATGGAGATGAATTTTTTGTTTAATTAGTACATAAAAATGTTCAAATTTCCTTTTTGTTTCTTCAATTTCTCCTTAGATTTGGGCTTTTTACTTAATTGGGTTGGCTAATTCTTATTTCAATAAATCAAAATTCTCAGAAACACTGACTTCCTTACCAATTCCCTCATTTTCTGAGCAAAAGGGTACATAAGAATCCACATTAGCAAAATTTTAGTCCGAAAAACGTTTTCTGCCTTTTAAAAGTGAAAAATATTTTCTTTGGCTTGTTTCCATTGACTATGAAAAATATTTTCTGTTGACTTTTGTTTTCTATTATATCAAACACAAGAAAACACGAAAAAGATATTTCAAAAAATATTTTCCATCAAACCAAATAGAGCGTAAGATGTGGAAGGCAAAGTGCAAATGGGCACTAGATTATGATATTATTGTCTTAAAAACATCAATAACATATATTATCGTCCTAAAAAAATAGTAAGCATGTAATGCGCTTCATAATTCTGTTTAAATCCCAGAACAACATCCTAATAGAAGGTATTAAATGTAATAAGATAATAATTTGAGATGGTTAGTTTTGAAATTAAGAGACAAAATGCAAATAGGTCTAGTTTAAGAAGTTTATTGTATTTTATTTTATTTATTTATTTATTTTTTCTACAAATCCAATTTCAACAACATTTCTCAACTATTCCTTTCAAGTGAAGTTGAGGATCACAACTCCAGACTTGAACTGTTTTATGTTTTTTTAATTCAAAATTAACCAAATAATGTACAGGTAGATTTTATTTCCAAATTATGGTAAAACATGATTAGCAGTCACATTTTTATTGAAAACCATTATTACTAACAGCACTTTTTACTTGAATAGAAACACTTCAAATAAAAAAAGTTACTCATATAGTATTATGCAATAAATAAACATTAAGAAAAAATGCAGTTAACGACCATCCTTCTTAAAATAAAATAAATTTTTTTTGAATGCTAACCAAGTTTTACCATAATCTGAAAAAAAGATTTGTCCGTACACTATGGACTTGTTTGGTAACCATTTCGTTTTCAGTTTTTAATTTATATTTATACAAAATTAAAAAAATTGTCATAAAAACTTGTATGATAATTTTTTTTGGTTTATAAATGGTTGTCTCAGTTTGTAAATTTGAGGAAAAAATGTAAACTCAAAAAATGAGTTTACATTGGTTTTCAAATAGAAATTTAAAAATTTGACTAACAATTTTTTTTTCAATTAATTTTTTTTTTCAAATAATTTTTTTTTCAATTACTTTTTTTCAAATAGTTTTTTTTCTTTTAATTTTTTCATCTGTACAGATGTTTGATGACTAGCTTACTAATCACATTCAGACACGTGAAGAAGTATGGGAGTTCTATGAGGACAAAGTTCTCATACTAAGTAGATCACTTGTTGAACTGCTTAATCAAATAATTGACTATCTGAATGATATTCACGAAAAAAGAAAAAACAGTTTCAATGGTAATCTGTTGAACAATTTAAGGATTTGTCGTAGATACATTGGGTCAAGGTTAACTTGGAAGGTCGAGTTTGTTAACAACCCTCCTCTAAATCCAATACATGACCCCATACATGGTATAATAGTTGATGTTCAACACTTCAGAAAGATAGTATATGAAGCGATAGAACGATTTCATTTAGAAGTTTATCTCCCGACTCGTCTCCTCTTTTTTTCAACCCACCTATGATTTTAACCCACGATGTGGGTACTATCATACTTTGTCTTATGTTAAGAGAATTGCATTTTATAACTATTCTCATCCACTTTTTTTCAATAAAGTGAGGATGACACACTTTGTTTATAAAGTTTATGAAATACAGAAGAGGAATCCATTTATTTTCAACTAATATATTTGTTTAGATAATACCACGCCTCTCACAGACATGGGTTTTTGGCTAGCAAGAATTCCGTCTATTCCTCATTTTCAGTATTGGGATGGCTGTCAGCCGCCACTGTGACAAGTTCTATATTATCCTCCTCATGGAGAAAAACCATTATATAAATTTCAGACTGTTTTTCTTCAGACATATGGGGTGATAAAATATTTGAGGATCGTTTGTGAACATGCTAGGGATTTCATTCAAAATGCTTGGTCTGGAAAAATTCTCAATGAGCTCTATCAAGTTTTCCTCGACGCCTTGCGTAAGATATATTTCCTCATGTGTACTAAGTTCAATGACAATAACGATTGCCAAAAGTATTAGTCTGCTAAAAACATTGTTAAGCTAATGAGACACAGTCCTTTTGGCTACAACGAACTCAAGTTTTCAATCAGTTGTGCCACTGACGAGGTGTGTTTATTTATCACTTCTTTAGTTATACTTTAACTCAAAATTTTAAAGTTATCTCAAGAGTAGTTGACAAGATCAACTGTTGGTTTGGGGTACACTAAATAATACAAAAAGTAAAAAAGTTACTATCCTATTTAAGTTACATCATCTTATTTAAATCACATCACCTCTCTAACACATCACATCAAACCCAACCCAAACCCAACCCATATAAGCCAATAAGTCAAAAAGTACACTTTTTTAGAATATCCCAAACCAACACTAAATAAAGAATTGGATGTCGTCTTACAGCTAAAAAAATTTAGTATTATCAGAACATAATTTACATTTCTTGGGTTTTGATAAATTGTATAGTCCGTGTTAATGTATTATGATTTTATTTGGTTGGCCTGTTTCTATAATAAACTCGGGCTTTTTATTTTTTCTTAATTATTTTAAACCATTCATAGCTTGCATAAGGGCTTTCAATGAGACAAAACATTCCTAGTTCTATTTTGAAATACAAAGGATGATTGCATTTTTTTAATTCATTATTGAGCATATTGAATCAATATTGAGACTATGTGGCATTTTGGTTTCTATCATCAATCATTTTAAAAGTTATTTTCTTCATATACATATTTATTATAATAGTACATATTTTCTTATTAAGTTTTTGTTTTAGTGGTCTAGGTTTTTTGGGTCTTGCCTTGTGACATTCCTGTGCGTTTTAGGGTGTGTATTGAGTTTTGTATATTTCTTTTTGGTAATAAAATCTCACTTGCCAAAAAAAAGATCATTTTATTCGTTTATTTATTTAGATTGGGAGAAAGGAGATAATACATAAAAGGCTTGTTTGATAACCATTTCGTTTTTAGTTTATATTTACAAAAATTTTAAAAAATTGTCATAAAAACTTGTTTGATAATTTTTTTGGTTTAAAAATGGTTGTCTCAGTTTGTAAATTTGAGGACAAAAAGTAAACTCAAAAAATGTGTTTACATTGGTTTTCAAACAGAAATTTAAAAATTTGACTAATAAATTTTTTTTTTTTCAATAAATTTTTCTCTTTTACTTTTTTCATTTGCACAGATGTTTGACGACTGGCTTACTAATCACATTCAGACACCTGAAGAAATTTGGGTGTCCTATGAGGACAAAGTTCTTAGACTAAGTAGATCACTTGTTGAACTGCTTAATCAAATAATTGACTATCTGAATGATACTCATGAAAGAAACAATTTCAATGGTAATCTATTGAACAATTTAAGGATTTGTCGTAGATACATTGGGTCAAGGTTAACTTGGAAGGTCAAGTTTGTTAACAGTCGTCCTCTAAATCCGATACATGAACCCATACATGGTATAATAGTTGATGTTCAACACTTCAGAAAGATAGTATATGCAGGGATGAAACTATTCATTTAGAAATTTATCCCCTGACTCGTCTCCTCTTTTTTCAACCCGCCTATGATTTTAACCCACGATGTGGGTACTATCATACTTTGTCTTATGTTAAGAGAATTGCATTTTATAACTATTCCCATCCATTTTTTTTCAATAAAGTAAGGATGACACACTTTATTTATAAAGTTTATGAAATACAAAAGAGGAATCCATTTATTTTCAACTGATATATTTGTTTAGATAATACCACGCCTCTCACAGACATGGGTTTTTGGTTGGCTAGAATTCCGTCTGTTCCTCATTTTCAGTATTGGGATGGCCGTTAGCTGCCACTGTGACAAGTTCTATATTGTCCTCCTTATGGAGAAAAACCATTATATAGATTTCAAACTGTTATTCTTCAGACATGTGGGGTGATAAAATATTTGAGGACCATTTGTGAACATGCCAGGGATGTCATTCAAAATGCTTGGTCTGGGAAAATTCTCAATGAGCTCTATCAAGTTTTCCTCGACGCCTTGCGTAAGATACAATTCCTCATGTGTACTAAGTTCAATGACGATAATGATTGCCAAAAGTATTTGTTTGCTAAAAACATTGTTAAGCTAATGAGGCACAGTCCTTTTGGCTACAACAGACTCAAGTTTTCAATCGGTTGTGCAACTGATGAGGTATGTTTATTTATCACTTCTTTAGTTATACTTTAACTCAAATTTTTAACGTTATCTCAAGAGTAGTTGACAAGATCAACTAAATAAAGAATTGGATGTCATCTTACAGCTAAAAAAATTTAGTTTTATCAGAACATAATTTACATTTTTTGGGTTTTGATAAATAGTATAGTCCATGTTAATCTATTATGATTTTATTTGGTTTTCTTGTTTCTATAAGAAACCCAGGCTTTTTTATTTTTTCTTAATTATTTTAGACCATTCATGATTTGCGTAAGGGCTTTCAATGAGACAAAACATTCCAAGTTCTATTTTGAAATACAAAGGATGATTGCATTTTTTAAATTCATTATTGAGTGTATTGAATCAATATTGACACTATGTGGCATTTTGGTTTCCATCATCAATCATTTTAAAAGCTTTTTTTTTATATATATTTATTATAATATTATATATTTTCTTATTAAGTTTTTGTTTTAGTGGTCTAGGTTTTTTGGGTCTTGCCTTGTGACATTCTTGTGCCTTTTAGGGTGTGTATTGAGTTTTGTATTTTTTTTTTTTTTTTTTGGTAATAAAATCTCATTTGCTAAAAAAGAATCATTTTATTGTTTATTTATTTAGATTGGGAGAAAGGAGATGATACATAAACTCTCCTCCACTTCTTTCCTTTTATAGGCTAAGAGCAACCTGCAAAAGACAAATAAAAAAGTAAATAGTATAATATTATATAATATATATATATAGATTGACAGGGTAGTTGAAGTTTATCTCGGAAAATGTTTGGTGACCTGAATTTTTGTGACTCGAATGTGTCAAAACGACATCGTTTTGGGTGTTTTGCGCCATTCAAGCCATGATTTTTGGGCCACCTATCATGGTTGTGTTATCTCTCCCATTAATTGCTTTTGTTTTTATTTTATTTTATCTTATTTTTCTTTTATTTTTTATTTTCTTTTTATTATTACAATAATTTGTATAATATAATATATACATATGGATGGCACGTGAAATTTCGCCGCCGATAGATTTTACTTATTTATTTATTTTATTATATTTATTATTTATATAATATTATTAAAATAATATAATATAATATAAATTATATTACATTATAATATATACAACAATTTATATATAAACATTTAAAATGTATAAAAACACATAATACTATATAAAATTATAAAATAATACAAATAATGGATTAATAGTGTATATTAGTGGGTCAAATGTGTAATATTTAGACTCAGATCAATAAAATTTCTCATTTATTATTTAAATTCTTCAACTGAGTATATATTCATTTTTGGCTTGGTTGTATTTTGGATACAGATCAGTTTACCCATACAAGTCGCCACACTTTGCATATATATATTACATATCAATTTAAGAGACACACATAATTATAGTATTAACAATTAATGAAAAATTACGTGTCACATGTAACACAAGTGTCTAACCACTAATATATCTACTATCTACTACTATTATAAAAGTGTGAAGAACTTACATGTTTTCTACTTTTTTTTTAAATCTCAACTTTACCCTCTCAAATATACTATATTTTTTAAATTATGAAGAATTCTATATAAATCAACTATTTCTTTATTTTTGGAATTGAACACTCAAAAGTTATATATCTATTTTCAAGAGTCCTATATAAATATAAACAAACCGTCTACCTTCTTATCTAAAAAAAAAAAAAAAAGCCATCTTATTTTTTACATTGATGATGATTGAAAAACAAAAAATAATTGCTCTTTTTTATTTTTTGTGTCTGCTTCTATACTCATATATATAATATTTATAATTCTCCATCATGGATCAAATCACTGTGAATAATTTTGGTTGAATCTTAAAATTGTATGCATTAATTCAGATCTAGATAGAGAAAAGCGCATGCGTTTTTAAAGTAGAGATTTGCGCTACATCTCAAAAATTTGCAGATTATTCTTAAATGGTTCCATAGTCTCAATCAGTTCAAGCGCTTAAATTATGTTTAAAAGGAGTAGACTAAGAGGTGTATTTAGTTGGATCCATGGTTTCAAATTCGCAAAAACCTATTTAATTATTCAGTAGTCAAGCAATCATAAGTTGTGTGGAGAGCTTTCAAAAAACTCAACAACACCAAAGTTGGTGATCATTATGTAAATTGAGGACAAGAATACAAATAAACATTAAAATAGTGAGAAAAAGACAATCACACAAACCATTAAAGAATTACGTGATTCGGCTTAACTTACATCCACGGGTAATCTCACAAGTAACAGTTTTCACTATCAAGCAAAACAAGTGCTCATAGAGCTACAATGGTGTATCTCTCAATCTCACTCTACTCAAATATGAGTATGAAAATACTCCCAAATTATTGCCATGTTTACTTCTTGCAAATTGCTTTTGAGGAGTGAGCTTTATCCATAAGATTTCTATCATTTGGTATTAGAATTTATAGGCTGAATTAAGATGCCTATTGAACTGTTGAATACTGATTGATAGGTAAGTGAAGCTTAAGAATTTGTATCTAATATTGCCCTGAGAAAATTATGACCCTCTTTGGTGCAATTTACTAAATTACTTATATTTTTTTTAATATTAAAAGAAAAGTTATCATCCAAGCGTCCCAACCATCCATTACACCTGAAATCTTTTCCTCAACAGCTATTCCACTTCCAAGATTGGGTTGGGTCGGCCCCATGAAGGTGGTCGAAGCCCATCTTTAGAAAAAAATAAAATAAAAATAAATAAATGGTAGTGGAATAGCTAGTCTAGAAAGCCAGCCAAAATAATTAAAGTGAAAGTCTAGGTATTACATGCGATAGCCATGAGAGAAGAAAGTGCAGGTTTGGTAGTAGTCCTTTCGTTTTTTCACCTAAAAAACAAGGAGTAGTCCTTTCATTGCTTTGATTGGATGGTCTATTGAACTTCGATCATTGTGAAATTTGACAGAAAAATTATTCCATACTCTTGAGATGCACGTGTTCGTGATTTTCACCAATAAACCTACATTATATTTTTTGTTGTTTTTCAATCACTCAACACAAAATTATGGGTCTCACTTTCCACTACAAGAAATGTCACTTTTGGCTACCAAAATATTGGTCGCCAAAAGTCCAAAATTTGGTCGCCGAAACCATTTAGCGACCAAAATTTTTTGTCGCCAAACTGGTCGCCTATACCTTGTCGGCGATAGTATTGGCGACTAAATTATTTTTGGTCGTTGAAAGTGAACGTTTTGGCTACTAAATTTTCGTTAGTCGGCAAAGGTTATGTTTTCGCGACCAAAATATTAGTAGCCAAAAGTAAGCATTTGGCTACTAAATTTTCATTAGTCGGCAAAGGTTATGTTTTGGCTACCAAAATATTAGTAGCCAAAAGTAAGCATTTGGCTACTAAATTTTCATTAGTCGGCAATAGTGACATTTCGGCTACTAATTTTTTAGTCACTAAAAGTTCTACATGAAAATTTTAACCAACTATTCATTACTTTTTGCTACCAAATGTTTTAGTCGCCAAATGTTTTTGCTACTCAATTATTAGTAGCCAAAAAATTCCAACTATGTATTTGGCTACCAAAATATTTGGTGGCCACATATTTTCTTTTTTTTTTTTCCCCAAAAAAATTCTAAACAACCTACATCCATGTTTAATACAACCTGAATAGTTAAAAATATCTTAATAACCAACCATCCAAAACATCCATCCAAAACATTAAAAATAAACGTCCTCTCATGGAATCTGAATAGTTAACAGCGCCAAACAGCAATCTGAATAGTTAACAACTTCCTCTCATGGAAAATTGGAAAGATTGTGAAAAGGGTCATACATCCATTGCAAAGTTGGAAAAATAAACCAAAAGGTGTAATCCAACCCCAGATAATGATACACAATAGCTTGTAAATGAGACTCTTTCTTAGGTTCCACACAAAATGAAACATCAAATAAGCTCAACAAAACACTGAACTTGTACTAGATGAGGACAATGTTATAATGTAAAAACTTGAACAACAAACCAGTATCATATCTTAATAACCAAGTTTCACTGTCCCACAACTATTAACATCTCTCTTCAGTAGAGCAGAGAGAGCATGAAAGACTCCATTGCAAGACTAGAGAATTAATTATTTATCACAGCGGCTTTTGATAACATCAAGGCCAATCTCCGTTGCCTGCAGCTCTACCTGAATGCCATCTAGTTCCCTTTTGAATCTGTCCTTAGAGCTTGCATAAATCATTTTGCTCCTCACTCTTGATGTATCAGGAGACCTTTGTGGTAAGCAAAAGTCGAACAGCAATGATCAGTGAATCAGGGCTCCACAAAAAGGGCAGGGAGGAGAAAACTTGGGGAAAATAAATTAATAAATAAAGATAGATAATATTACCATGCAATGAAGAAAATCCTGCTCTTTTGGCAATTCTCTTCTGTTACAAAGTCATAATCATAGACAGCATAATTTTAAGGAAATATAAAAAAGGAAGAGCAAAAGGGAGCACTTTTTAACTCACCCAAATAAACTACAGAGACGTTGAAGAAGCCCCATACCAAATCATTATATAAGAAATCAGTCCAAAAAACAAACAAACATGTTAAATACAAAATAAAATGTTTTGATTTAAATTTAGAAATAAAAAATCTAACTATCCCATACCTTGCCTTCCTTTTCGAGTCTGTCCTTCTCTTCGACAACTATTATCCCATAGATGAGCCTCATATCTACCTATCCATCTATGTCTGCAAAATCAATTTTTAAATTACATATTTTTACTATGTAAAGAATCAAACAATATTATGACTTATAGACATGACTTTTATTTTTTATTTTAGCAAAATAGACATGACTTATATATATTATACAAACATGACATGACTGTATAATAAAACTACATATTTTATGGAATAAAATATAGAGGTGTCCTAGTTTCCTTGACATGAGAATTAGATGAAACTGACAGTAGGACTCATACCCACACCTGGCACCTACACCCAAATCCTAAGTTCCCCCATCCTGCTATTTTCATGTGAAGCAAATCCTAAAGTTGTGAGACATCTTTCCTTCCATTTCCCTTTGGACTATTCCCTGCTAATTCCTGTTATAGACCCAAGCAAAAGTTAGAAGGCCTAGAGAGGAACAGATCTTGACTGACAACTCAAAAAATTTAACCTCCTAATGGGTAAGTAATATGGAAGTTTGAAGTACCAAAGGCAACATGAAATAAAAGTGTAAGTGGATATCTGGAGGACATTTCTAATCATAAAGCCAGTAATAAAAGAATGATGAAATAGATAAGGCAACAGGGTCAACCAGAAATTTCAGTAAATATATCGTTATCTAGGTGGCCTTGAAGTTTGAGCAACCAATCCAACTAAAATCATTAACGACTATTTCAGTAACGTAAGATAGAGGGACTTCCATATGGTAGAGTCATAAATTAGGGACTTCCAAGTGTGTGCGTGTGTGTGTTTGTGTTAAAAATAGAACTACCTTCTCAAAGAGATCCAAACACTCTTGGTTAGTCACTAAATCTACTTTTGTCCAATCAATTCCATCTAATTCATACTCCTAAAAACAAAATAAACAAGTTGCAACATTAAACATCAAGATGCAATTAAAGGATTTTGTAAGAGAACCTCATGCTAAAAAGTAAAAATGTTACTCCAAATTTCAGACATCAATCAATACAGCCTAGCAAGTCCAAGCCACGGCAGGTTTATTGAGGCATTTCTTCTTTGAGACTTATATATGCCATGGGTTTTAAATATATATATATATATAAAATCTGAAACCTTCGTCACATGTAGAACTAAGATGCAACTCTCTTCTCAATGATGAACTAGACCTAGCATCAAGCATAAGACCCAGAAACCTTCCAAACAAAACAATCTTAACATAGAAAGTTGAAATTAGACAATGGGTTCACATGTAGATGTATGTATTATTACATGGGGTGGGAAAGAAGATGAAAGAAAACAAGAAAAGTGAGATCGAAAAGTAACCATGGACAGAAACTGGGGACTGGAAATGCAAAGTAACCATGAGCATAACAATGGAGGCATAGCAATGCAATTCAAATTTCTTCTTTGAGGCATTTCATCAAACACCCTGAAATGTTTGGAGGTCAGACAGCAGATTAAACTCAAATCTGAAATGTTTCTGAGAGATTATAGAGAAAGAAAGACTATAGAGAGGGAAAGAGCGAGAATCATCACCATCATATGCAGATCTGAGATGCTTCGACGAGATTAGTTACAGAAAAGCCATATTCAACACAATCGCCAGCGGCGGCTGAAGAGGGTTGAGATCCTGACGAGTGCCATCGGTAAGAGAGGGAAAGAGCGAGAATCATCAATATCATACGTAGATTGGTCACTCAACTCATCCGATTCACTATCACCGAGATTGGGGATTTTGGGTTTTGGGTGGGGGGAAACCCGAACGGGAATGAAAAAAGGAGGGGAGGCGGGAAGAGATTAGGGATTTTGGGTTTGGGGTGGGGGATCCCGAGCGGGAAAGGAAGGAAGGGGGGGGGGGATGGTAATTTTTTTGGATTTTTTTTATTTTCATTACAAATAAATATTTAAATAATAAAATTCATTTTTTTTTGCAACAGAGGATATCATTTCTAAAAAAATTTATTTTTTATTAAAATAATTTTTTTATAGTTAATGAAATTTTATTTTTATTTTTTCATTTAGTAAGGTTGAAAATTTATTTGTTTCATATTTATTTTAATGAATAAAAAATTATTATTTTTTATTTGGTAGAAGTATGAATAATATTTTCCATTAAAATGAAGTTAATTTTTTGTGGTTAATGTGGCGTTTGTAGTAGTAGTAGTGGTAATAATGGAATGGCGTTTGCAGTAGTGGTGAAGGTGGTAGAGGAGATGAGTGGTGAGAGAGAGATATGAGTGAGAGGCACAGACAGAGAGAGAGAGAGAGAAAAGAGAAGAGATAGATAAATGAGAGACAGAGAGAGAGAGACAAATAGACAGACAGAGAGAGAAGAGTGATGAATGAGAGAGAGAAAGAAAAGAGAGAGAAAAAGATGAAAAAATGGGTGAAAAGATATAGACAAAGAGAGAGACAGAGAGAGAGCGAAAAAAATAGCGAAAAGAAATAAACGAGCGAGAGACAGAAAGAGATGAGCGAGAAAGTGAGAGAGAAAAAAAGAAGAAAGAGAGAGAGAGACAAAGAGAGAAGATAGATGAAAGAGATATAGAGAAGAGGGATGGACGAGAGACATAGAGAAAAAGAGAGAGACAGACAGACAAACAGAACTAAAAAGAGTGATGAGTGAGAGAGAAAAAGAGAAGAGACACAGAGACACAGAGAGAAAGAGAGAGACAGACAGAGAGAGACAGAGAGAGAAGGCAGATGAGAGAGATAGAGAGAAGAAAGATATGCGAGAGATAGAGAGAAAATGAGAGAGAGAAACAGACATGCTCTCTATCTCTCTCTCAATTAGTGTCCCAAATATTTGACATGATCTAATGGACTGACTCTAGCCTGGAAGGTTTGATATCAAATCATACTAACACTATGTAAAGTTGATTTGCAATTAAGATGACTTCTTCTTTGAGGCATTTCATCAAACACCCTGTCCACCATTGGATCTCCCCCTTGATATGAGAAGCAGAAAACTACTCTGCTATCAAATATGAGAAGCTTCCACACCATTGGTCATTTTTGCTCAGTTCACACTTCCACACCATTGGTGTTTCGGATATCAACTATTGAATGAAAACCCATGGTTTGAATATGAACTACTAAACCAGAGGTGGGAGGGATAATGGTCCATGTAACACAGGTGCAATGGAAAGGAAAGAAATAATATGTCAGGTAGTTCAAGTTAAAGCACTCCAAAGTTTCCCTCCGAAGTTTCCCTCCAAAGTCTGAAGCACAAATTTTCAATTTTGTAAGACTAATCGCCGACTAAAATTTAGTCGGTAAATAATGAATTAAAAAAATATATTAAAAGTTACAAACAAAATTCATTATTTAAAAAAAATTTAAATAAAAGTAACAAATATATTAAAATTATATTTAAATAAAAATATAAGTAATAAAATTATAAATTACAAATATTAAATTATCTTAAATATTTGTCATAATATTTATTTTACTGAAAAATATAATAATATATTTAAAAATTTTATATTCTTATATTCCTATATTATATATATATATATATAAAATAAGAAAGAAAAGAAAGAAAGAAAATTAAAAATAAAAGAAGGAAAAAAAAATTTAAAAAAAATTATGAGCCAGCTCAACCCGTGTTTTTTTAGTCGCCAATTACTTTTATAAATCCCTCAAATTTAAATTAGAAATGTCTCCCTCCAAATTTAAATTAACAATAGTGTTTGATTATTGTTAACCGTGTATAACGTAAAAATAATTTTAAAAAGTTGAAAAAATTAATTATTAAAAAATTAAGGAAAAATTTAAAATCTGAAATAATATCAATAAGTCTTACAAAATAATAGTCTATTTTCAGAATTTAATTTCTTTTTATAATACAATTATTACATTTTAAAAATATTAATTTATCAAAATTACCTTTTGATAGTATATTTTTTTAGAAATATCAATTGTCATAATTGTAAATTTTTTATTATTAATGGATTTAAAAAAAGGACAAAATAAGGAATTCATATTATTTTAATAATTAATTTTTTTAAAAAATTAATATTTTTGGATGGTGGGTGTACAACCTCTTCATAAAAATAAAAATAAAAATATAAATAATTAATTTTTTTTATTTTCATTTGGCTACCAAAGATTTAGTAGCCGAAAGTAGGTTTTTAGCGACTAAAATAAATTTGGTCGCCGAAACTTGACATTTGGCGACCAAAAGTTTGGTCGGGAAAGATTAAAAATTAATTTTTTTTATTTTCATTCGGCTACCAAACATTTAGTAGCCGAAAGTAGGTCTATAGCGACTAAAATAAATTTGGTCGCCGAAACTTGACATTTGGCGACCAAAAGTTTGGTCGGGAAAGATTAAAAATTAATTTTTTTTATTTTCATTCGGCTACCAAACATTTAGTAGCCGAAAGTAGGTCTATAGCGACTAAAATAAATTTGGTCGCTGAAACTTGACATTTGGCGACCAAAAATTTGGTCGGGAAAGATTAAAAATTAATTTTTTTATTTTCATTCGGCTACCAAACAATTTAGTAGCTAAAGGTACCTCTACGGCTACTAAATTTTTTTTTAGTCGCCAATTGTGATATGTTTAGCTACTAAAATTTTTTTTAGTCGCCAATTGTAATATCTTTAGCTACTAAATTTTTTTTAGTAGCCAATAATCAACATTCTCCTACTAAAAAAAATTAGTAGCTAAAAAGTTGACTTTTGCCGACTAAAATTTTTTTGGGTAGCCAATTCCATGGCTTTTGGCGACTAAATTGGTTTTGGTAGCTAAAAGTGGTCGGCAAAAATGCTTTTTCTTGTAGTGTTCTCCACTAATCAGAACAAATCTACGACACTATATGTAGGTGTAAGCGTTGTGTCATGTTCGATTGTATCTGTGTTGTGTCATCTCGGATTCATGTTAGAATTACCTCAATACTCCGACCCGTTTATTAATTCGTCTTATCATGCCGTGTCACTTTCGATCCGTGTTTGGTTCATATCGTGTTAACATGTTATGTCAAAAAAATTTATTATTAATTAAAAATATTAAATTTAGGGTAAACTACAAACACACCTCTCCGAGTAGCATCTCACCCCAGCGGCAGCCCCGTTGGTCAGTTTCAATTC
Organism: Camellia granthamiana; assembly: GCA_036172215.1. Classification (NCBI taxonomy): domain Eukaryota; kingdom Viridiplantae; phylum Streptophyta; class Magnoliopsida; order Ericales; family Theaceae; genus Camellia; species Camellia granthamiana. Next base: position 48,263,249 of record CM069913.1, on the reverse strand, counting down.
ACAGCCGGAATGGCTGCTTGACAGAATAGTATTGCCAGTCGTAGCGGGGACAAAAACTCTCCAGATAGAGTTCTTGGTTATTAATACACCATTCCCTTATAACGCCATACTTGGCCGCCTGTGGATTCATCGAATGGAAGCAGTCCCTTCAACCTATCACCAGCTCATCCATTTCCCAACGGAACGCGGAGTAGAGCAGATCTCAGGGGATCAAGTTGCGTCCAAACATTGCTTCATGGCAGCATTAAAGGCAAAGCAGCTCTGCAATCAGGTACAGACGGTAGAAGTGGCCGGACAGCCAGTCTTGGAAGATGTGAGGGGAACTCCAGAGGAAAAGATGGTAGAGGATTTGGAGAAAGTCTTGATAAGAGAAGACGACCCGGAAAAGTACTTCCTTATCGGTACCTCGGTAGGCATTGATGAGAAACTTTAGCTGCTGGAACTGCTGAGGGAAAATATGGAGGTATTCGCGTGGTCAGCATATGATACTCCAGGGTTGGACCCAGAATTTGCTTGCCACAAGCTCAACATCAATCCTTCAGCTCGGCCCATCATACAGAAAAGTCAGAGATCCTCAGTTGAGCACACCGAAGCAGTAATTGTCGAAGTCGAAAAACTCTTGGCCTCGGGAGCAAATAGAGAAGTTCAGTACCCGCAATGGCTGTCTAACACAGTTGTAGTCAAGAAGAAGAACAGAAAATGGAGAGTTTGTGTCGATTTCACTTGCTTGAACAAAGCCTGCCCTAAAGATAGTTTTCTGCTGCCTCGCATTGATCAACTAGTAGACTCAACAGTAAGACATGAGCGCATGAGCTTTCTGGACGCTTATAGCGGTTATCATCAAATACCACTGTTCGGTCTGGATCAAGAAAAGACAGCGTTTATCACTCCGAGAGGGACTTACTGCTATAGAGTAATGTCGTTCGGCCTCAAGAACGCCGGGGCGACCTACCAGCGAATGATCACTTGGATGTTTAAAGACCAACTGGGGAAAACCATGGAAGCCTATATAGACGATATGGTAGTAAAAAGCAAGTTCGCTACAAACCACCTCACAGACTTCAGAGAAGTTTTTAGCATCCTGAAAAACCACCAGCTTCACCTCAATGCCTTGAAATGCGCCTTCGGGGTAGGAACAGGGAAGTTCTTAGGATACATGGTCACTCACAGAGGAATTGAAGCGAATCTAGATCAAATCAGGGCAATACAGGATCTCAAAGTGCCAACAAAGTCTAAGGAACTGCAGAAACTAGCCGGAATGGCGGCCGCATTGAATCGGTTTATTAGCAAATCCTCAGATCGGATGAAGTCCTTCTTTCAGCTCTTGAGGAAAAAGGCAGCATTTGAATGGAGTAGCGAATGTATCGAAGCCCTGCAGAGTCTCAAAAGATACCTCAATACACCCCCTCTACTGTCCACTCCAGAACCGGGAGAGGAGCTGTACCTCTATCTAGCAGTCTCAGATCACGCCGTGAGCGTAGTATTAATTCAAGAAGTTGACAAGGAACAGAGACCAGTATATTATGTTAGCAAGACTTTACTAGATGCCGAGACACGGTATCTACCACTGGAAAAGTTAGCCTACGCACTGCTTATCGCCTCAAGAAAGTTGCAACATTACTTCCAGGGGCATACCATTAACGTCCTCACTGAATTCCCCCTCAGATCTATATTCAGCCGGGCCGATTTCTCTGGCCGAACAGCAAAGTGGGCTGTAGAACTTGGTGAGTTTGACATTCAGTATCAACCCAGGATAGCAATCAAGGCTCAGGTCTTGCCGGATTTTGTTGCGGAATTTACTCCCACCCAGAGTACCGAACCAGGGAATCTGAGTTCGGCACAGGTGCCATGCGCCACCGAACAAGGAAAACCCAGTGCTTCGGAAGCATGGAAACTCTTTATCAGAAACATCTGGCAACTCTACGTTGATGGTTCGTCCAATAACCGAGGCTCGGGGGCAGGAGTAGTTCTTATTTCTCTAGAAGGATTTATCTGGGAACAGGCTCTCAAGCTAGGCTGGAAGGCTTCAAACAACGAGGCCGAGTATGAAGCGTTATTGGCTGGCTTGCGCAGCGCCAAACACTTCAGTGCAGAACAACTTCTTGTTTTCAGCGACTCACAACTAGTGGTAAACCAGCTTTCTGGGGTCTATGAAACTCGAGATGAAAGAATGGCTATGTACGCAGGCAAGGCCAGAGACCTACTCAGAAAATTTCAATCCATACGAGTGGAACGAATCAGTCGGGAGAAAAATAGCCATGCAGATGCTCTGGCATGCCTCGGCTCATCAGTGGATACAAAGGATGCTAGAAGAGTTTGGGTTGAGTTCGTACCAGAACCAAGTATTGCATCTCCAGTCCTCTGCAACAACTTAGAGCTGAGCTGGATGGATCCAATATTGGTCTTTCTGAAATCTAGTAAACTCCCCAAAGACAGAAGGGAAGCCAACAAGATCAGGCATAAATCAGCTCAATTCTGGATCTCACTGTCTGGGAAGCTTTACAGACGTTCCTACCTTGGCCCCTACCTCCTATGTGTGCATCCAAATCTCGTCGAGAATGTTCTCTACAAAATTCACGATAGGATTTGTGGATGCTACGTTGGCGGAAGGTCACTGGCGCACCGAGCCCTAACTCACGGGTACTGGTGGCCAGGAATGCAACAAGATGCATAGCAGTACGTACAAAGGTGCGACAAATGTCAGAGGTTTGCTCCACTCATTCATTAGCCAGCCAAAACTCTCACTCCACTCACCAGCCCATGGCCCTTTGCGCAATGGGGCCTGGATATTGTTGGACCATTGGCGTGAGGCACTGGAAACAGACGATTCTTCATTGCTGCAACCGACTACTTCACCAAGTGGGTTGAAGTTGAGTCACTGGCAAGCATCAAGGGGGCAGACACGAAGCGGTTTGTTTTGAGAAATGTGGTAGTACGTTTCGCCATTCCGTGGGTACTGATTGCGGAGAACGGAACACAGTTCGATGGTAAGATCTTCAGAAAATTTTGTGCCGACCTCAGAATCGAGTATAGGAACTCTTCTCCAGGGTACCCGCAGAGCAATGGTCAGGCAGAAGCGTCAAACAAAACCATCATCAACGGAGTGAAAAAGCGGCTTGAACATACCAAAGGCAAATGGGTTGAGGAGTTACCTTACATATTATGGGCCTACCGAACTACAGCACGATGCCCCACAGGAGAAACACCTTACTCTTTGACCTATGGAATGGAGGCCATCATCCCACTCGAAGTAGGTCTCCCAACCCTTCAGTCTGAATTATTTGAAAGCTCCAGTAATGAGGAAGCTATTGCGCAAGCACTGGATATGGTAGAGGGCCAAAGAGAGGCAGCGCTGATCAGACTTGAAGCATATCAGCAGCAGGTCATCAGAAGTTTCAACCAAAAAGTTTTCCCAAGGCAATTTATACTAGGAGAATTGGTTTTAAGGAAAGTCATGGATCACAAACGGATGCCTGGTGAGGGCAAACTTGGGCTGAACTGGGAAGGTCCCTATAAAATCACAGCCGTAGTTGGAAATAGAGCTTACTACCTAGAGGATCTGAATGGCAAAGCAATACCTCGGCCCTGGAACGTAGCAAACCTCAAGAAATACTACCAATAGAATCATTCCTTAACTTCTCTATCTGGATGTAAAGGCACTTATTTGTTAACCAATGCAAATGTTTTCCCACTTCTCTCAGATTTATCCAATTCTTGTAATTAGCTTTGATGTTTATCAAACGGAATTAGCTTTGGTTCTTACCAAATGGAATTAGCTTTTGGTCTTTACCAAACAGAATTAGCTTTGATGTTTATCAAACGGAATTAGCTTTGGTCTTTACCAAATGGAATTAGCTTTGATGTTTGTCAAACGGAATTAACTTTGGTTTTAACCCAAATGGCTCAGTTTCAAAACGACTGAACGAAATTTAAATTTGGTTAGCACTCAAACATGCTAAGTGGTATAACTTGGTAGAAAAATGTTTGGCAACTAAATTGGACTTTAGCCAAGTGGAATTGCTTGGTGGAAACCGCACTAATGTATCTTATGTAAAATATCTCTATTTAGCCAAGTGGAATTGCTTGGTGGAAACCGCACTAATGTATCTTAAGTAAAATATCTCTATTTAGCCAAGTGGAATTGCTTGGTGGAAACTACATTGACATATCTTAAGCACACATCTTTGTACCTACAGAACTTCTTAAGTATCAGCACAACAACACTTCAATATTGATTCAAACAAGCAGAGTTGGAACAAACTCAACTAAGCTACGTCAAGAGCAAACTTCTAGCATCAGCCTTACTCAGCTCTAGCTGGAGGCAAACAACTGTTTTCTCTTATTCAAATGCACTTGTACTATCAAAGTTGAAACAGACTCGAGTAGTTCTATACAAGGGACAACTCTTCAGTATCGATCTTACTTAGCTCCAGGTGGGGGCAAACAATTGTTTTCTTTCGAAACCAACCTGGACCTAAGTAAGACCCACTTACGAACTTAAAGCACAGCCATACCACATATCCGTTAACCACGCCGATCACTAGTTCGGTCTCGAGGTCCCAACAGTGCTCGACCGGGGGCAAATAGTTCAGTGCCACACCAAGCATCAGTCCGGCCTCAAGGCCCCAACAGCGCTTGGCTGGGGGCAAGCAGTACAGAAATCAGACAGAGCATCTATTTAAGGACTATATAGAGTCATACCGAGCACCTATTCGGCCCGAAGGACCAACAGAGCTCGGCCGAGGGCAAGCAGTATAGAATACATTCAGACATAAAAGCCAAACAATATCAAATTACAAGTTCAAAGAGAAAACTATATCATCCAGCAAAGGGCACAGAAGGCCTCATAACCAGCAGCAAAAAAGAAAAGGAAAAATTGTCTTCACCAAAACAGAAAAGCAAAAAGTTCAAATCCTTTCAACATCAATTTTCATCAACAGTGGGCAACTCAGGAGTAGTATTAGCAATTTTGTCCAGGCCATCTGTGGGAGGAAAAGTAGAGAAAGCTCCAACTTCCTGAGAAGTAGGAGCTACCTTAACCACATCTTTCGTGGCTTCGGTCTCTAGGGTTTCAACCCCTTCAATGTCCACCGTTTCAGCGGCAACATTCATGCTCTGAGTCTTGCTTACAGAATCATCTTTTGGGGAAACATCGTCTGACAGAACAGCAGGGGTAGGAATAGTCTTCAAACCCAAGGATTTCAAAGGAACAGGGACATCATGATACAGGGAAGAGCCTTCAGGAACCATCGCAACAGCTAAGGCACTTGTCTAACCCTTTACAAAGAGCTTGTATTGCAGCACTAGAACCTCCTCTTTGTACGTCGCCCCAGCTTCATCCCAGCCTTGTTGCCAGTGCTTGGCCTCCAGCGCAGTATGCTTGGCAGCCATCACAGCAATAACGGCCTCCAGTTCGGCCACCTTCCCCTCGAGTTGAGCTTGTGTCCCAATGGCAGCCTCTTTCAATTGTTTAGCAGAAGCGACAATCTTGTTTAACCGAAAGGCTTCCCTTTCAGCGGTTCGGCGTCCTTCCTTCTCTGACTCCAAGTTTACCGTCAGTCTCTCTACGTTCATTGCAGCCTCCAGCACAACCCTTTCCAGCTCTTCAGCACGGGTAATGGATAGGTGCATTCTCTGGATACACTGCAAAGGACAACAAGGAACTTAGAAAAAAGGAAGACAGCAATGCAACAGTGAAGTTAAGTAAAGCGAAGAAAACACTTACAGCAGTCATCACTTGAAGGGTCCCCTTCAAGATAGGAATGTCACGAGGCCCATTATGGTCGGCCATATCAACCGGCATCAACAAAAACTTGGTCAAATTAAAGACAAAATCTTGTGAAGCGACAACTGAATCAGAGGTGGAAATGGGCCTGCCCTCATACGATATTGGCGGCTCCCATTTCTCAAATGCATCACCCTCAGCAGGATCCTGAGAAGCTTCCCTCACCACTGCTTTGCCGGTTTCCCTTCTCATCTTTTTTGCTCATGCAGCGACTGAAGCTGAGGGCTCGGCAGTAGTCACAGGGGTCCTAGAAGCTCCAACTTCCATCTTTACCTCCATGAGGCTCTTCACCTTGGTCTTCTCCATAGGGGTTTGCAAAGCACCGGAGGCTCCGAAGGCCTCGGCCTCTAAATCCACCAATACCGTTCTCTGCGGCACAGATCCGCTCCCTACGAAACTGGGGGCAGGGGAGGGCGCTCTCTCAGAAAATGCATCTTGACTCCTGCGATGTCTTGAGACTAGTGGGGTGAGAGACGTGTCAGTCTTGGTATCAGAGTCCAGAAGGACGGTAGCGAGCCTTGCCTTCTTTGGAATAACAGAACGGTAAGTTGACTGGTAGTCCAATAACTCAGGTGCAGATCTCTTTTTATACCTCAAGGCAGCTTTGATGGCTTCAGCATTCTCTCGATTCGGCCTTCGTTGGAAACGGGAGGACTCTGCAAAAAGAAAGCAACCCATCAGAGCAATATTCAAAATAGAGTAAGAAACACCAAAGGCATTAAAAGGAGAGGCCTGGACCTGGGTAGCCGTCTTTCTGTGGCATCCGTTCAGGCTGAAACTCGGTTCCGGCGGGGAACTCCCAATTTCCACCAACTTGTAGGAAATCGTCATTGTGTTTATCCGAATCAGGTAATCCAGTAACTAAGTGACAATCGGCCGAGCGAACACGCAGGTAGTATGTACTATGGTCTTTGTTATGAGAAAGGGTGTAACATCCCAAGATATCCCATATGTCAAGGTTCAGGCCCAGTCGTCTATTGAGGACAGATATGCCGCAAACAACACGAAAAAGGTTCACAGATACTTGCATTGGGGTTAACTGGACTTGATGCAAAAAACGGCGCACTAACGGGTCAAGAGGAAACCGAACCCCTCCCTCGACTATCGCCGCGATAGGAAAGGCAACGGTGTTTCTCGTACCCATACGTTTGGCGTCTACTTTCGCCAGTGAAAGGGTAACGTCATGGGGAATATTGTAATCTAGACGGAACATAGTCATGGCCTTGGGGGTATCAACCAAGGAACAGAACTTCCCTATTCGACCAACCTAATGGGACAGAAGTAGGATTTAGATAACAGAATATGGGACACGGATAGCAAGTGGGCCAAACAAGATGATTAAAACAGAAAGGGGAAAGAGAAGAAGAGTCATGAGAGGACTTACAGAGATCAACGGCGAAGCAGGATCAACGGCGAAGAAGCCTAAGCAGAGCACCAGTGAGATCGGTCCAGAGGAATGGGAAGAAGCTCTTTCTCTCTCTTTGGAACTCACTAGGGGAATGAGAAAAGTAAATCAAGGGATTTGAATTGACGGCCTGAGCATTTATAAGACCAGTCGGCGTGCAGGTACACGAATCACGATCTTCGGTATGGAGTCGACATATTATCTCTGCACACCTATCACACGTCGCCACGTGTTACATGAAAAGACGCATGCAGGAATTCTGTGTTAGGATTGAATCGTCACCAAGGCCGAACTGGGGAAGAACCAAAATGACGCAATGCTTGGAAAGCAGAACAATAGCTTCTACCAAGGGAAACCTTAGCGCGAGCTAGGGGGCAAATGAAGGGGCTAAATGTGAAACGGGTCAGGTCCAAGCCTTGGGCCGGCCCAACCCGACAAAGTCTGAATCCAAGTGGGTCAGATGAGTATATGGACAAACTAGTTGAGCCCAACTTCATGATCAACAGTCCACCCAAGTCCTCAAGCACTTGGGCCCAACCCGCAGTGGAAAGGCTAGCCCAGCCATAGTGCTGGTCTGGGCCGAGCTGCGAAACGGAATCTGTGGGCCGAATAGATAATGGGCCAGCCCATCTCCATGAATGATCCTGGAAAAGGCCGAGCCGAGGCACATCAGTATCGAACTAAAGTACATGAGTACCAAGCTGGAGAAACCTCTCAAGGAAACACGGGAGCTGTGAGTGCAAGCATGTGCAGGTTGCCATCTCAGCTGGTCCCCCACACCTAGAATCACAGAAGTTGTTGAACCAAAGGAATGTGGTTTGTTATCAGCATGCCTACAATGAGAATATGCAACCAATGACAACTACCAAGTGGTCCCCCACCTGGAGCAATGCTGAAAGGACACCTGGCAGCATCTACACTCCATGAAACCACCTTGAGAAGCAAGTAAGGAATACTACATATATTTCATAAACTTCACATTGAAGGGTATCGAACAAAAAAACTAAGGAGAACTATTCTAATCTCACTGAACATACATTCCTTCTCCGATCACTAATTCCCACGCCGGAGGGGTTATTCGGCCAACCCCGGCCGGGCAGCTCTAACGGTGCTTCTTGTGGCAGAAGTCTCAGTCCTTGGATAGTCCAACTGAGTGCGGAGTCTTGATCCACTTTCATCTAGTGCGGAATCCGGCACGCACACCTCCTAAGGTTTACTAAATTACAAATTACCCTTGTGGTTCTAGAAATTATATTATGCTCTCTAAGGTTTCTAATTTCATAACAAATAAGTCCTTTTATTTAGAAATCATCAAGTTAATTAATAATTTTTAATAATGTTAAAATTTTGTTTTAATTAATAATTCAGATAATTTTATTATTATATAGGTGAACAATTAGAAATTTCACTTTTTTAATTAATTCTGTTAAATAAAAAATTATGATATTTTGTAATTTTTCAAACCACATGGAGTAATTTGTATTTTAAGCAAATCTTTAGGAGTGTATTTGTAATTTACCCTTAAATTTATGAAAAAAAATTGAAAATTTCTTCACAAGTTAAATTTAATAAAACTAATAGCGAGTTAGTACATTAAGATGAAAATTCTATGATCTTATCCTATAGAATTCCCAAACAAAAATACAGGATAACTTGCCCTAAGTTGACGCTGCCTACCCTCATACGTTCCTACAAAATATAAAATTAAGGGAGAGGCTTCTCTCTAATTTACATAGTAAACTAAAGCGTACTATTAGGTCTACAACAGGTCATATTTCAATGATCCGAATCGTTTAATGTATAGATCTCATCAAATACTTTATACTAGTAAAAAATCACGTTGATCAAATTTCGACAACCCCTTAATCAGAATACATTTTTGTCACATTGAACATAATTTTCACTATCAAACAAAACTAGTTCTCATAGAGCTACAATGGCGTATCTCTCAATATCACTCTACTCAAGTATGAGTACAAAAATACTCCCAAATTATTGCCCAAAATGTGTTGGCTGCTGAATCTTGACTTTGTCAAATTGTTTTGTTTCATTAGGCATGCCTCGTTTATTGAATCGTCAATTTTGTCAAATTGAATCTTCACTTTTGTCTTGGAAATTCAATGGAGCAATAGTAAGGTTATTGACTGTGGACTTGGAGCACATCCAACCATTGTTGACCTGAGGAGAGACCCAATTTGAGTCTTCCATATCTTCATTTTGTGATCCTCATGTCTTCTCTCATCCCTCCACTCTTATCTTCCTTCACCGTCTCATTCTATCGGTTGATTGCCAGTCTAAATCCTGTGTGCTAACCACATATTCGATCGTGTAGGGATCCAAATCTGAGAAATATGCCAGCTTTTGACAATGGGAATACAATTACAAATAGCGTGTATCAATCTGAGGAATTGTGTCGTTGGTTTTCATTTGTTGAGATTCAATCCGCGACCAACAATTTCGATGATGCTTTGGTCATTGGGAAAGGTGGATTCGGTAAGGTGTGACACGGGTAAGCCCATAAAGGGTATAGCCCACCACTTAGGGCCCAATACATAATTCAAATACTAAAGCCCAACATTGCTGGAGTTCAACATGGCATTAAGAACCAATGACATCTAAACACGTGGCAAGAGAAGGACAAGCCACATAAACAGACAAAGATCTTGCAAAGTTATTGCACTGCACATCAGCCATTAATGAAGTTCCTTACAGCACTTATTGCGATAACCTCTCCCCATCGAGACAGAACGACCTCACCATGAACAAGGCAAGCTAGAGCATAGACTTTTGGCCAAGATGATAGGTCAGAAGGGACAACGAAATGATTACCAATGGATATAAGCAGGCATCGAAGAGAAGAAGAAGGTTAAACTTTTTATCACTAATCTATCTCTACATTCCATCTTTTTTCTAACTTGCTCGTCGGAGGGTTCGCTAGGGGACTCCTCGTTCCCTGTTGAACTCTTGTGCAGGTCTCTCGGTGGGCTTGGTACCTCGGACACCGGTTTGTGAAGCATACCGTTCCATCTGGAACACGCTGTATCATCAGTTGGCACCGTCTGTGGGAACACACCTTCTTCATCACCGACCAGGGAACCTACCATTATTGTGTCATGCCATTTGGGTTGAAAAATGCCGGGGCTACTTACCAACGGTTGGTCAACGCCGTCTTTCATCATCAGATAGGCCGGAACATGGAAGTATACGTCAATGACATGCTAGTCAAGAGCAAACTCTCCACTGATCATCTGGCCAACCTGCGAGAGACCGTCGGCACCCTATGAAAGTATCAAATGAAGCTTAATTCGGAGAAATGTGCCTTCGGCGTAGGATTTGGGAAGTTCTTGGGTTTCTTGGTCAGTCAGCGGGGCATCGAAGCTAACCCCGAAAAGATCAAGGCCTTGATAGAAATGCAGTCGCCTAGAACGGTTAAGGAGGTTTAGAGGCTTACTGGCAGAGTCGTCACCCTCAACCGTTTCATTTCCCGCGCAACGGACAAGTGCCTCCCCTTCTTCAAAGTTCTTCGGCAAACTTTCGAGTGGACAACCGAATCCAAAGAGGCTTTCCAACAATTGAAACAGTGGATGGCCAACCCTTTCTTACTCTTCCAGGCGCTCACTGGTGAGCCCTTTTTCCTCTATTTAGCCGTCTCCAGCACCGTAGTCAGTGCAGCTCTCATCAGGGAGGACAGTTCAGTATAGCGCCCGGTTTATTACATTAGCCGGGCTCTTAGAGGCGCAGAACAGAACTACCCATTGCTAGAAAAAATGTCCTTAGCCTTGGTCATCGCCTCAAGATGACTCCGTCCTTACTTCCAAGCCCATTCCATAGTGGTCCTCACTGACCAACCCTTGAAGAAGATAATGCAACAACCAGAGCGGTCCGGCAGACTTATGCAATGGTCCGTTGAGCACAGCCAATTTGACATCTCTTACCGACCTCGAACGGCGATCAAAGGGCAGGCTGTTGCCGATTTTATCCTGAAATTCACTAATCCCACTCCAACCACGGCCCCCTCGCCTCCGCAACCCCACACTGAGGCAGAAGACCCCCACTCGTGGACCCTCAACGTCGACAGATCATCACCCAAAGAAGGCAGTGGGGCTGGTCTCATCCTCACCGCTCTTGAGGGTGGTTATTTCAAGTGTGCTCTCCGCTTCTTGTTCGACGCAAGCAATAATGAGGTTGAATATGAGGCATTGATCGCAAGTCTCCGCCTCGCCAGAGACATTGGTGTCAGCCATATCCAAGTGTTCAGTGATTCCTAGCTCATTGTCGGACAAATTACGGGGGAATTCGATGACAAGGAAGACACAATGCGGGCTTACAAGGATATTGCACTCCCCCTTGCTCGCCTCTTCAACACTTTCCACATCAACCACATCCCTCGGGCGGAAAACTCCAAGGCAGATGAGATGGCTCAATTAGCTTCTGCAAACCAGTTAGACCTTAGCCGTGGTGTCCGCCTCGAGTACCTGGCCCACCCCGCCATTTCCCCAAACTAGCAACAAGTCCACTTCCTCCAAAACGAACCTATTCCATGGGCGGCCGACATCTTTCTATTTTTGACAAAGGGGGAACTGTCAGATGACAAACAGCAGGCCGCCAAAGTCAGGGCCCGGTCGTCTTACTACATTCTCATTAGCGGCATCTTGTACAAACGTGGCTTTTCACGCCCATACCTACGATGCCTCAATCCTGCTCAAGCGACCTGCGTGATGAGGAAAGTCCATGAGGGTATATGTGGTAATCATTCGGGTGCCAGGTCACTAGCCCACAAAATACTTCGCACCGGTTACTTCTGGCCTACTCTCAATCAAGATGCCACTGAATTCGTGCTTAAATGTGATAAGTGCCAACGCTTTGCCAACATCCCTCATGCTCCTCCTAAAGAACTGATCACACTCTATAGTCCTTACCCATTCGCCAAATGGGGGATCGACTTAGTTGGCCCATTGCCCACCGACCGAGGCCAAACCAAATTTGCAATCGTCGCCATTGATTACTTCACTAAATGGGTGGAGGCGGAACCCCTCGCCACAATCATCGAGCGGAACACAACCAGATTCATCTGGCAGTCGATCGTGTGCCGATTTGGCATCCCTTAAGCCATCATCTCCGACAATGGCAAACAATTCGACAATGCCAAGTTCAGGAAATTATGTGCAGAGCTTCAAATCCAGCCATACTTCTCTTCCCCAGGTCATCCCCAAGCCAATAGCCAAGTTGAGGTTACCAACTGTTCTCTTTTGAAGATCATCAAAACTAAGTTGGAAGTTGCTAAGGGACTCTGGGCTGAGGAATTACCAAACGTACTATGGGCCTACTGCACTACCGCCCGAACCCTCACTGGAGAGACCCCCTTCCACTTAACATACGGCGCTGAGACGGTCATCCCAGTGGAAATTGGTCTGCCCACCCTAAGGGTTCTGCACCTGAATCCGGAACTAACTGAAGAGCTGCGTCAGGTAGACCTAGACCTGATTGAAGAGCTCCGAGAGACCACTGCTGTCAGGCGGGCCTCATACCAATAGAAAATGAGAACAAACTACAACCGCAAAGTCTGACACAGGGAGTTCGCCATGGGGGACCTTGTTTTGCGCGAAGCAACTCTTGCTACGAAAAATCCAGCTGAGGGCAAGCTGGCAGCCAAGTGAAAGGGACCTTACGTTGTTAAGGCCAGACCTCGTCCAGGTAGTTATCGACTTCAAGACATGGCAGGCCGAGACCTCTCCCATCCATGGAACACCGAGTACTTGAAGCGTTATTTTCAATAAAAGCCCTATTTTTGTATTGGTCCATTGTTGTATTTTCTTTTTGACAATCTACACACTTAGATGTTTTTGTCCTTTTCTCACGTGGTGTAAATTTGTGATCAATGGGCTACGCTTTAAATGACAACAATCTTATATCTCAGTTATCTGCGTGAAATTTCAATAACACCTTGTTTGTAGCCTCAGCTCGACTGAGTAATTTAAAGCCTCAGTTAGATTAAGCATGAAGGGCTCAGCCAGACTAAGTTACTTAAAGCCTCAGCTGGACTGAGCACGAAGGGCTCAGCCAGACTGAGTTGCTTGAAGCCTAAGCCAGACTGAGTTAATTATGGCTCAAGCCCAACTAAACACAAATGAAGAGCTCGGCCAAGGCCATTCTTGCAACTTCATGATTGTGGCATAGTTGCCATACTTAATCAAATTCCAGGTCCATGCTTTTACGCCTCTTAACACTCTTTACATTTTTTAACTTTCATTTCCCAACCCAATCTTTCATTTCTCAACACTCTAACCACATGATTTAACATTTCAAGACTCTCACATTTTAAGACCTTTACACTCTCACATTTTAAAACCTTTACATTTCAACGTTTTTATTGTTAACATTCTTTGCGTCATAGTTTTCTCACGAGTTAGACTGGCTCCCTACTTCTTAACTTTCACTACGATTTATACACAAGCCTTATTTGAATGACCATTCTCATTCTTTTCAGATCTACAAGAAATCAAGACAACAGTATGAAAAACACAATTCATAATTTTATCTACAAACTTATAAATCAATTCACTACAAAAATTACACGCCCAACAAAAACAAAAACAAACAAAAACAACAAAAATTTTATTTATACATTTTATTTGCATCAATCATTCATCCGCGCTCGAAGCAAGGTCTTCATCGTCAACACCTTCATCTAGAGGGGTCTGGGCCACATCGTCTTCATCTATTCTCACAGTGTTGAAGTCCAAGTCTGGGAACAGCTCTTCTGCTTTACGCTTGAAAGTCTTCCAGCTGCTGTCCCAGAACTCAGCCATCTCATGCTTGTAGAAGTCCCACCGCTAGAAGCTCTGGATCACTTCCTCTTCACCACTGCTTCCAGCGGTCGCTCCCGACGGGCCAGCCCCCCTATCTCCCTCTCTCGCCAAGCTGCTGGTGATAGTGGCATCAATGGCCATCTGGAAGTCAGCGGACCCCTTGAACTACTTTACCACTGCAACACATAGGTCGGGGTACGCTGCTGTGGACGCGTCTCGGAGGGGGGGCCTATGCTTTTCCACAGTTCGGACTCAAATATCACTGTTCTGAATCTAGTCCCGCAAAGTGCAATGCGAGACCGATAATTCACCAAAGAGTCCAAATCCGGCAAATCGTTTTGGAAAACTGATTTTTAAGAAAGAAGTGCCAAACATGGACTGCTTTGCCAGATACAGAGTCGCCACCTAAATATTTTATTTGGGGAATTTAGGAAACCCTGACTCATTGCCTAAGGCCACGTGTCCGTCATCACCAAAGTTGCCTCGGCTTGGGAACTTGGGTACGATTGGGGAAGGTCATCTATGAGCATCCCCGCTCGCCCGATCTGAAGATCGGCCTGTACTAAGCATGATATCTTGTTTTTGAAAACACATGCATTCTTATTCCAGTTAATTAGCTAGAATTTACTATGTGATGCGCACAACACACACGTATGGACTAGATCGCCTAATTTGGAACAAAGCATTGCATATCCGTTTGTTTGGAAATGGTTTTGAATTTTGCTACTCACAAGTAGGCTAAATCACGGATTTCAATTCCCAATTCAAGCAACCCAACCTTCACCCACAGGCATTGAGGCAGTTATATCACATAAGCAATTAGCCTCATGGCAAGCATGCTATCATGTTAACACTTACACACATGCAAGATGCTAAAGCATAAACACTCACAGTGTACTCTGAGCTAAAACAAGAAACTAGTTAGGAATCATGCATGATCCTAGTTCATGTTAAGATGGCTAATGCAACACATGCAAAATGCAACTAGAATAGGCTCGGCTAATCTAAGAATGACATGTGAAATGCGACAACTCGATACACGTATTCAAGTTGGAATTGGAATACTATGCAGTTTGTATGATGCACTGAGCCCGGTGCGTGCAATACAGATGAATAGATGCAAACATGCGAGCGTAAGGATGCTAATTGAAACAGGACCTAGAACTAACCATCATAAGTGGTTAAGTAAAAGGGAGAAAAAATGGGAGGTTGGAAGACATGCATCACACACATGCACGCTTATTACACAATTGTGCCCTCTCGACGGAGGGACCGAATGAATAGTACAAATTAACTAACTAACAAGCTAATTAATTATTACACAACACTTAACTAATTAAACAAATTAATTAAGCTATGAAGATAGTGAAAGCAGCCTCGGGAAGAGGGTCAAATGCATGCATGCTCGGCTTCACTCGGAAATCCATCGCCATGTCATGTTGCCTCTATTTGCACTGTTCTGCACCTCTGAAAACTGTGCAAGTCTCAAGGATGCTTCCAAACCACTCCCTGAACACTGTGGGATGTCACCGGCTGAAATTCAAGGCCACCGGCTAGGGGGAACTGGTCATCGATCATTTGAGGGGATATTGGCTAACAATACATAGCCGGTCGACACTTAAGATGGCCGATCGGCCATCTCTTCCTGCAGAATCCTGTTTTGCTGTAGTAGAGGACAAACAGAGCATGGCAATGCATTTTCAAGGCAATGTTTGCACCACCACCCTCCTTATCAGGTTTGAGGCTTAAAGGAGTATGGTTCTCGACCCTCGGGCCATCAATCACGCATTTTAATGCATGATGGCCAAAGGAGCCAAGTGTGCATTTTAATGTCAAATGAAATGCACACAAAACACATAACGGACCCCAACCTTTATCATGGTTTATCAAGAGGCAAGGGATGTAAACTTGCAAGCAAAACTAGTGCAACATAAGCATGTTAATGACAATGCCATACAAGGCTAAGCATGCCAAATGCAATGCAATGTTACCTAGCATGCATCCAAACATACAAGAGTATGTGACAACATATCAAGTACATGACAAAACGCAAGCTAACAAGCATGCAAAATGCGACTTAAGCATGCGAATATGCAAGGCATGTGACAACATTCAAGCATACAACAACATGTGAGGCAAACATGTGACAACATGTTAAGCAACTTAAAAAAAGAGAATGCATGCCAAATGCATTACAACTTAAGCATGCAACAACATGCAATAGGCCAAGTATGTAACAACATGCAAGGCGAGCATGCAATAACATGCGGGGATGGTCTTAAACCGAAATGGACAGCTCTCCAATAGGTCCAAATCAGCGACCAAAATGATGCGGCAAAGGCATGAAATACACATACAAACATGTATGCTAAAGGTCCATTACTTTAAGCATTGAAAGGCAACTTTTAAACACACTTAAAAGAGGATAAACATGGACACGTGACAAACATGTTAAGCTCTGAAAACATGCCAAGAGTGATGCCAAATCAAACACACAACACGAGCAAGGCATGCTAGTGGACTTAAAGCTCAAGGCTAGCTAAGGGACTTAAACCATGGCCATATCAATCAAGCCCCAAAGGGCCAAGGTGACTGAAAACAGTCCCAAGGTAGGCCAAAACAAGGCTAGAACATTCATGGGATGGGGCCAAAACATGCTAGAAAGGTGAGCACAAAACAAGACGCATACAAGGCCAAAAGGGGCAATTGCACTACACCTATTACAACCAAACATGGCAAGGCGCAAGCCAATAAAATCAGAGCTATGATATGTCAAAATAAGCCCAAAAACCCCACCTAGATGGCATCCCAAAGGCCTAATCATGGTGGCATACACAATGACGCATTCATGAGGCATAAAACACAAATCCTTTAAAGCATTAAATGAGCGATAAGTGCAAGTATTCAAGCATACTATATGGACTGAAATAACATTACGAGTGATGCCAAACCACTGAAATGATCCAAGTAGAGCATGCTAGAGGATTCAATACTCAAAGCCTACAAGCTAAATTGCATGGTAGCTATACAAAACAAGTCATGGATGGCCAAGACAACCAAAATCAGACCTCGAGCATACCAAAACATGGATAAAAGCCTCTTGAAGTCGAGCCAAAATCATGCTAGAAAGACATGTTACAACATGGTGCATGTTAAGGCAAATCATGGGATTACAAGACAAGTATACAAAACATGCATGGTATGTCTAAACCAAGTCAAAAAAGTGCTATATCATGGCAAAACAAAGCCTAATATATACTGAAATGGAGCTAAAACAAGCTAGGCATACAAGCCACCAACATAAGCCATTTATGCAAACATTCAAGACAACAAGGAGAGGGGATGACCCTCTCCTATTTGAGACACCAAAACCACCTCTCCACCACTGAAAATCCTTTGGATTTCAGTGGTAGAGAGGTCATGCAAAGCTAAGAACAATGGCCAAAAGGGATGGCCTAAAACAAGGCCTAACAAGGCCTAAGAGGGGGGAAAGAACCCTAAACCTCAAAAGGACCTTAAACAAAGATCAAAAGCATAAAAAATCAGAACTTTTATCAATTATAAGTCAAGCTCAAAACAGCATGCAAGATAGGCTAAAAGCTTGTGCAAAAATGGGGAATCTAAAGCAAGGAACTCACCCTTGTAGAACCTCCTCAAGAGCAAAGCTCCAGCAAGTTTTCTGAGTTCAAACCAACCCAAGAGCACTGAAATCAACCTCCTAGCACCTCAGCAACCAAGGATGGTGTTCTAGTGTGTGTTTGTGTACAATAGTAAGACAATACTACTATTTTGAGCACAAAACAAGACTAAACAAGGAAGTATAGATACAATCCTATCTCTATCCTCTCAAGAACAAATTTTCTAAACCTTTGAGGAGGGAGGAGGGGCTCCCTCTTTATAGAGGCTCAAATTCTAAGGCTTCCAAGAGAAGCCAAGCAAAGAGCAAATCCCTCCATACACGTGTATGGAGGAGGGGATTTGTGGATGCCAGCTACACCAGCTGGCAAAAAATATCTGTATAAAGCAGATGAACAGGGTTTGGCCACCAAAAATGGCCGATCGACCAACATAAGTGCCGGCCGACCAAATATAGTGCCGACCGGCCAACACTTTTGGCCGATGGCAAGAAAAAAGGGCCGATGGCCTCATGCCATGGCCGGTGGGTTGATGGGATGGCAAACAAGCCACCCTCTTCCCCTAGAAGCAAAAACACAAGTGTTTGGTCCATGACCAAGCACAAAACAGATAAGTTAAGAGATCTCGAGGCGAGGCACGTAGCCGAGACCTCCGGGAACTCAAAACGAACACGAACACGGATGATCATCGAGTGTTCAAACGATGACGTCTAAGTCTTGAGGACGGTCAAAAATAGGGTGTCTACAGCTGCCCTCTCAGATGCCAACTTGGCCCTTTTCTCCTCTAAGGCCTTCTCCAACCCTGCCTTCTCAACCACTGACTTGGCCCACTCGTCCGCCAACGCCCTCTCCAACTCAGCGATCTTCAGATCTACTTCTTCTTTTTCTTTGATCGACTGAGCACGTAGGTCTTCATTGCAGACCATGGCTTCATCGCACCTTTCGTTGGCGACGGTGCAGGCTTTCTGGGCCTCTTCCAGTTTCTTCTGCTCGCTAGCCAACTGGAACTCGAGCGACACCACCTTGCGGCGTTCCGTCTCCAGCTCTAACTTGGTGGCGAGTAGCTCAACATTGGCACGATCGGCTGAATAGCCCTGCACCATCGCCAACACCTCCATCTTCTTGGCGTTTTGGGCATACTCCAGCTCCTTAACGCACGCGCTCCGCGCGGCCTTCCTCCAGCCCCCAGTCTCCCTTTTTAAACTTTCAAGCTGGGCCTTCACCTTCTCTAGCTTTGCCTTCAGTGGCTGAACTTCGCCTTTTGCACGCGCTGCTTTGTTCAGTAGGGCTCCTGCCAAGGCAGTCGCCTCCATCTGGGTAAAGCACAACCTCCTTAGCAGTTCGGCCTTAGTGAAACTTGCCATCGAACGCACGGCTGCATCCTTCACTACTCCCAACAGCCAATCGGCAGTAGTCCTGGCCTCACTCCCTTCTCTTCCCTCCAGTCGCCCAGATACTCCTGGAGCATGGTAAATGGCGGTCTTCAACCTGGGCCTCTCTTCTTCTCCTTTACGCACAAGGGCTCCCCTAGCCGATCGCTCAGGCCCAGCCGACCCACCTTCCACTTGTATCTCGGGGCCCATGGCACTGATGTGTTCTTTTTCCACTTGGGCCCTTTGACCTTCGTCCCCTTGTACCTCTAGGACAACCACTCCTTCTGGAGTAACCTCCACTCCCCTTTCCCTTGCCTTTTCCGCCATGGGGGTGTCTTCGCTACCAATCCTCATCTTCTTCAAACTGGGCGCATCCTTAGCCCCCTTAGTGGTGACTCTCTTCTTCTTCAACCTCTTCAGCCCTGCCTCCAGCTCTCGTCTGCCCCTCTCCTTCAGTGGGTCTATGGGTTGTGGCAATGGGGCAAACTCAGTCAGGTTCTTGTCCCCCAAAGGCTTAGGGCGAGGTTGAATCCTCTCATTCATTACCAATTTCGGAGCAAGCCCCAACTTTGCCTCTTTATATTTGTCCGCCCAGGCGAACAATCTTCTCTTCTCCTCCTCCTCCTCCTCCGCCTTCCCCTGCTCCTCCAGCTCCTCCCTTGCCGGATCCTCCCCCAACGGTTGCAATCCTAAGTTCAGGGCAAACAACGTTAAAGGAAGGACCAGCTCATCCCACCTCACTCCCTTCTCTTCCATCCATTTCCTCACCTTCTTCACTCGGTCTTCAGCTACCCTGTCCAACTTGGGCTCGACTGATTTGGTGAGGACCTTCCATGTTGTCCGAACCCCTCTTTTACCATTCACCGACACAAAAAACTATCTCGGCCTCCATCCTTTCATCGAAGACGGCAGCCCCACCACTACGTCTCGCCCTGCTACTGCCTGTAACGTTGCCCACGTCTCTTGTTGACCGGAGGCCTTGTAGCAAGAGAAGAATTCCTCTACAGTCATGGCTACTCCTCCGGTTGCTTGTTGCCAAGAACTCGCACAGGCCATCAGTATTTTCTAGGTGTTCGGTATCAACTGCCCTGGTGTCACTTCTAGCTTATTCAGCATGTCCACCACTACTTGAGGGATAGGTAGCCTCAAACCTCCTCGTAACGCTTCCTCGTAGAAACTGAATTCGTCTGGCCGCACATCCGATGCCCTCTTCGTAGATGTCAGCAGCCTCAGCCCTATTTCCGAGGGAATTTGGTATTTCCTCCTTATTCCCTTCAACTCCTCTGCCGTAAGTATGGATCTGTTCGGTTTGGTGTGCTAGTGGTCTAGCTCCACTTGACTAATAGGTCTCGCGGCTGCAATCATTGTCCTAGGGCGAGCCCGGACTGCCTGACTCACTACCCCCCATGCCTTCATTCCGCACGATACTGTTTCGCCAACTCCACCGCATCGTCGTCACCTAACGAATCAAGCCTTACGGTTGCTGCTTCCTCTTGGGCCATTTCTCTTGTGTGTTTGTGAATGGCTTCGGACGTGGGCATAAGAAAGTTTACAAAATGTTGCAGAGGTGTATCACTCGACACAAAAGAGTTTACTTCTGGAACGTTTTGGTTTTTTTCAAAAAGATAGGTAAAGCGGATGGCACCAAAAGCCCAAGGCTTGCTTGTATTCCAAGGGTCAATATTAAATTTTGCTATTTTGAAATTTTTAAAAAATTTTCAAAACCGCATTTTCAAACACCCTATATTGACCTATCGCTTCATTTCTTGCTCAACGCCCAACCTTCCCCATTACGGGATTCCGCCACGTGTACAACCATGATCCACTGCCCTTTTCCTCTTCCCTGTCTATTCCACTTCACCTCACCACGTGCCCTGCCGCCCCTCGGGCACCGCCACTCACTCTTCGCGGTTGGCCCTCCTCACGGTCGGTCCCTCCCTTCGGTCACTCTCTCCCCTCGGTCACCCTTCATGGTCGGCCCTCCTCACGGTCGGTCCCTCCTTTCGGTCACTTCTTCTCCTCGGTCACCCTTCGTGGTTGGCCCTCTTCATGGTCAGTCCCTCCTCTTGGTCACCCTTTGCGGTCGGTCCTCTTCATGGTCGGTCCCTCTCCTCAGTCACCCTTCGTGGTCGGTCCTCCTCACGGTCGGTCCTTCCCATTAGTCACCCTTCGCGATCTGCCCTTTCACGGTCGGTCCCTCCCCTCAGTCACCATTCACGATCAGCCCTCCTCACGGTCAGTCTTCGCCTCGTCGATCTCTCACAGCTACTATTTTCTTCTTTATTCCCTTTGTTAGACTAAAGCTGCACTTGGGAATGGAGGATTACTGACACGAGTACGCCCATAAAGGGCATAGCCCACCACTTAGGGCCCAATACATAATTCAAATACTAAAGCCCAACGTTGCTAGAGTTCAACATGGCATTAAAAAGCAATGACATCTAAACACGTGGCAAGAGAAGGACAAGCCACATAAGCAGACAAAGATCCTGCAAAGTTATTGCACTGCACATCAGCCATTAATGAAGTCCTTTACAGCATTTATTGCGATAACCCCTCCCCGTCGAGACAGAACGGCCTCACCATGAACAAGGCAAGCTAGAGCATAGACTTCCGGCCAAGATGATAGGTCGGAAGGGACAACAAAATGATTACCAGAGGATATAAGCAAGCATCGAAGAGAAGAAGAATGTTAAGTTTTTTATCACTAATCTATCTCTGCATTCCATCTTTTTTCTAACTTGCTCATCGGAGGGTTCGCTGGGGGACTCCCCGTTTCCCGTTGAACTCTTATGCAGGTCTCTCGATGGGCTTGGTACCTCGGACACCGGTTTGCGAAGCGTGGATCAATCCGACCCGTTCCATTTGGAACACGCTGTATCATCAAGGTGTATAAAGGGTTCATTGACGGTGGAGCTACCACTGTTGCCATTAAGCAGTCGAATGCAGAGTCCAAACAAAGGCCAGCAGAGTTTTGGACTGAGATCAAGGCGCTTTCCAAGCTCAGGCACACAATATTAAAGAATTGCTATGTTGTACACGGCATCCACACCATTCATTGGTGTGGACCCACACCATATTAAAGAATTTAAAAATGGCGTCCACATTGTTCATTGGTGTGGACCCACACAGTATTAAAGATATTGTAAAAGTACTGTTAACAATGAGATTACATGGAAAATGTGAATCTGTCAACTACAAATAGTGTGTGAAAAAACCAACATAATGAGTTGGGTAACACTTCCAAAACAGCACTTTTATATATAAAAAAAAAAAAAAAAACAAGCCATTACTTTGTCCTTGTTCACAATTGTTAATGTACAATGTTCTATATTCTTGATTAACTAATGCATGATATATTTGTTTCTTTCATGGTTAGACGCAATCACTATATTTGTCTCATTAGTTAATTAAACACGACCACTAAATCTAGGAAGATTTCGTTGTAACGTTCAAATCTAATCCGGAAGTACCTCATTCTCATATTCTGAGAAAGTTCTCATAAAGGGAATGAAACTTGATCCTAACAATAGCTGTAACAAATCATTTACTTCTGGCTTTTAATGGGCATCCACGCTGATGAGCCATGACTGTCAAAGTTTGAGTGCAAGTGGATGTCATGGCCCAAGCTTTTTCTTAGCACAAGTTAATTTGGAGTTTATGAATGATTTAAACACGAGTAATGCCTACCCAATCTAGTAAATTTTACATCTTTTCTTTTTAACTCGCACGTGACAATCGGGTTGTCATCATCACATTATTCTAATAGATCTAGTTTCAAATATCAAAATTTCACTATTCCAGGTCATATCTAACAATAAGAAAAATTTGTAAAATTTTTAGGAGCTCATACCCTCTGGGAGCCAGACAGGGTTATTATACTATGATTCACTGCATTCCGACCCTCTATAATCGAATCTGCTTGTGCTGCACCTCCACATTCCAATTAGGTTAGATTCAACTACATCAACTTTGTTCTTTGTAAATGACTATGAAGCACGGGTACAGGTATGAGTACTGGTACTGGTATGATACGGGTACGTCGATGGTACGAGTGCGGCATGGTACGCTTATAAAAAAATATTTATTTTTAATTTAGAATAATACAAAAATTAATTAGCTGGTTTAACTTGTTAAGATCCAACCTATAATTAACATTTAATGTCAAATGTAAAGGTATAAACTAAAATTAAATGTCAATATATTGAATAGCTTACGAACAATAGTTTAATTTTAAAATCATGCTAAGTATAAAACTAAAAATAAAAAAGAAATCTAGTGAAAAGAGTTCTATCTCTATAGTAAAAGAAAATATTGTTTCAACTGAGATACGGTATGGCTTGGGTATATACTAGGTATGTCTGGGTACGTCAAAAATTAAGAAGAAAAAATTTGGGTACGTCTTTCGTGTACCTGGTACGTATACAGAAGTACTATACGAGGTACCATACGCCGATAATGTAACAACCCTCACTTTATCTTAGTCATGCTCACGTGCATTTGCATGTTCTTTGTTTTGATTAAATTTGCATTTGCAGATCTTGATTTGTTTTGTCTAAGTGTTGCTTGCATGCTTTGTTTATTGCTTGGTGCGTTAAGCCTAGGTCACACCCTTGAACCTGTTATACCTAGGACCATCTTGGAACCACCTTGGTTGACCTCCATCTTCGCTCTGGCATATTGGCCGAGATGTCATCATCTAGGCCGAGGTGTGCTCACCTAGGCCGAGATGTGTATCATCTAGGCTGAGATGTTATCATCTAGACATCCTAGATCTTTGATCCCTACACCTAGTGATCTTGTACCTGGACTGGTATGACCTAGACCGAGGTGTGGCACATCTAGGCCGAGGTTTGGCACAGCTAGGCCAAGTGTTATCCTTCCTAGCCGAGATCCTCGAAACTTTCTTGCCGAATCCTATGCCTTGACCCGAGGTCATTGCCTTGTCAGAATGTCCTTGTCACCTTACGTGTTGTACACCCTTGTCATGCTCTTGTCTCGTCAGTCAGTCACCTTTTTGAGGAGAGCCAACCAGTCGTTGCCATGTGTCCCAGCAGAGGGTTAAGCCAGCCAACAGTAGAGAAAACATATCATTTGTTATATCTTTGTCCTAGAAGAGAGAGAAGCTCTAGGAAGAGAGGAAGAAGAGTTCTTAGAGTGAGAATAGATTTCCAAGCTTGATCTTCACACCTTGAACCGTTAGATCCGTGTTTTGAGGTTAGATTCTTGACTTACTCTTGTTATTCCTTATGTTCACATGATCGCATTGCATGATCTAGCATGATTCATGAGCAATGCATTGATTTAAAGCTTGTTTTGGAAAGAGAAAATGATGTTCTTGTGTTCTTGAGTTAAAACCATGTTTTGATTCGAAAGTTTATAACAAGTTCTATGTTTTGTGTTTGTTTTCAAAAAGATTATCAAGTACGAGTACCTAGGTCCATACTTTTGAACTCATATCATGAAATCTTAGATTTTGA
This sequence comes from Camellia granthamiana, assembly GCA_036172215.1. NCBI lineage: Eukaryota > Viridiplantae > Streptophyta > Magnoliopsida > Ericales > Theaceae > Camellia > Camellia granthamiana. The sequence continues at coordinate 48,238,762 of CM069913.1, read as the reverse complement.
ATAAAGAAGTTATAATTTTAGCATTCATGTCCTTCATGTTCTTCAAAAAGAAACCCAGAATTTCTAGACTCCATTTCCCTAAATGTGGTCATCGGGACCATACCTCGGCCAAGAGGTGTGGGACCTCGGCCTAGACCTGGTTGGTACCTAGCATATTTTCCCGAGATGAGAAACAGTGTTTTAACTCCTAGCACATGTTTTGCTTTGTCTTGACTTAGTTTTGAAAGGAATGTCGGGATCATTTGCACTCATGTAAAACTTGTTTTAGGAATGCATTTCATATCCATCTTTGAGCATCTCTTATTGTTTTCTTGAAATGCATTCAATGGGATTTATTATGTACTTGTAGGCCTTGGATCCTTGCTTGTAATCCTCACACCCGAAGAGCTATGTGAGTGGTATTTTTAATAAAGCTATGTTCTAACGTTTGATAAAAGCCTCGCTTGTTTCGTTTTGGAAAAGTGTTTGTTCAAGCATGAATGATTATCCCTAATTTTTGTATCAAGTATTATATTCGTTTTGATGACATTCTTGGAAAGTCCTTAGTGCTAGGGGACTATAATGCAACTAGCGCGTTTGTCTTGGAAAGTCCTTAGTGCTAGGGAACTATAATGCAACTAGCACCCTTGTTTAAGATATCTCCTTTGTCTTGCCACCTATGGTTTACCGCGTGGGTTTGTCCGGAATGTCATCCCTTGTATTATGTAGATGCTAGTAAGTGTCCCTTGAAGATTTGAAAGACTTGATAGATGAACTTTGTTCATCCCTTGATTTTGTACAAGCTATGATATGTATTGTTTGATAAAGATCTCGGATATCATTCATTTAAACATTTATTTCTAATATCATTCACTGAGCATCCAAGCTCACCCTCTCCTTATATATATGTAGGTGACGAGTAAGAAGGCGGTGACGCCTAGATGATTATTTGCAAGATGTTTTTGGATTCATATTTTGTAGCATCTTGAAGATTATGCTTCTTGGCTTGGTAGTTTATTTCTTTTGTATGTGTCGGCTTGAGAAGCCTTTTGATGAAGATGTATTATGTACTTATTTTATTTGTATTCAAGTTGTAAGACCATGTTAAGATGTATGTTATTTCATTTAAGCTATGCACAGCTCTTATGAACTAATTAGATTTAAATTTATTGCTTCCGCACATGTAAGCCCCATATGTATACTCTGATTGTGTGTGACCTTGCAAGCTGGCCTTTGGTAGTCTCGGATTACTGGCCATCATGGCACCATTCTACTTGGGGCGGAATGGGGTCGTGACAGATTGGCATCAGAGCACGAGTTCCTTATAGTACGTTATTCACACACTGTGCGTCCTAAAAAGCATAGGGTCTCCCTTAAAATGATCTTAGGATTGCATCATATTGCTTGCTACTTGACAAGATGTGCATCATCTCGACATGATTATTTGTTACTTGCATACATGTCTATTTGTTCATTTTGTTTAAAAGTCATATTTTGCATACTCTTAGCATCATGAGAAGGGGCAGACCTCCAGTTGACCGAGATCATTCCGAGGACAGATTGGACCGATTAGAAAGATTGGTCGAAGGTTTGGTCTGTGAGTTGAGACAACCTAGGCCACAAGACACTAGTACTACCTTTACTCAGGCCGAGTAAACAAACGGCCAAAATGCAGTTCCACCTCCACCTCCTCTAGTGCCGCAAGTGCCTCCACAGCCAGCTTTATATGGGGACAGCACGATGACTTTGATCAAAGAGTTCAAGAAGATGAACCCGCCGAGATTCCATGGGGGTATAGAGCCGATGAAAGCCGAAGCATGGGTTTTGGAAATGGAGAAGTTGTTTTAGATTTTTCCCAACACCGACACTCAGAAGGTGTCATTAGTAGCATTCACATTGGATGACGACGCTCGTAGGTGGTGGATGATGATTCGAGAAGGTAATCTAGGCTTGACGTGGGCCAGATTTTTGGAGTTATTCTTCAACAAGCATTTTCCCCTCAGTGTTCGGGATTGCAAGACCACAAAGTTTCAGATGTTAACACAGGGCAGCAAAACAGTGGCCGAATACGGTCGTACCTTTACCGAATTAGCAAGGTATGCACCTCACATGGTGAATGACGAATATAGGAAGGCTAGGAAGTTTGAGAGTGGTCTTCGGGGACCAATACAAGATCGGGTTAATATGCTCAACATGCCGACTTATGCTGGAGTGTTGGATAAAGCCATCTTGGCGGAAGCCAACTTGAACAGATATTAGAGTGCAGGAGAGAGTCAGAGAAAGAGGCAGAATTATGAAAACCGCCGAACGTCATTTGATGCCAAGAAGAGAGTAAATGTTGGAAATTCAAGCAACTCAAATCGAGGAAGTGATACTAGGCCGACATGTTCAAGTTGTGGGAAGCCACATTCTGGAGTTTGTCATTGGGAGTCTGAAGCTTGTTTTGAATGTGGTGAGATGGGTAAGACTAAGTCTAATGATGGTAAGAACAATGGGAGTACTTCGGGTACTGCACAGAAAAGCAACGTCGGCAGGGCGCAGATGAGGCAGGGCAGAGTCTTTGCATTAGTGCCAGGAGACACCCAGAGTGCTGAGACAGTAGTGTCAGGTACCCTTCCAATTTGTTCTCAAGATGCATATATATTGATTGATTCGGGTTCTACACACTCATTTGTATCTACTAAGTTTGCCGAGAAGTTGAATAGAGAACTAGAACCCCTTGGTTATGTGTTATTTGTATCTACTCCGTCTGGGAGAACTATGATTGTTGCATCCATTTATAGGGCGTGTGTTGTTGTGATTGAGGGTATTGAATTATTAGTTGATTTGATGCCGTTGAATATGACTTATTTTGATGCTATATTGGGAATGGATTGGTTGGTAGTTAATTGTGCATCCATTAATTGTGTTTCCAAAAGTGTCACGTTGAAACCCCCAAACCAAGCCGAGGTTACGTTTCAGGGTAAAGGGGTAGTATTCCCACCTTACTTGATCACGACCATGAAAGCTTATAAGTTAATTCAAAAAGGGTGTAGAGGTTATCTGTGTAGTGTACTAAGTAATCCGAATGGAAACGTCGAAATGGCCGATATCCCAATTGTTAATGAATTCCCCGACGTCTTTCCAAATTATTTGCCTGGCCACTTAGTCGATAGAGAAGTAGACTTTATAGTTGATGTTATGTCGGGAACCCAGCCTATCTCCAAAACACCCTATAGAATGACCCTAGCCGAGCTTAAGGAATTAAAGCTGCAATTACAAGAGTTATTAGATAAGGGCTTTATTAGGCCGAGCACTTCACCTTGGGAAGCACCAGTTCTATTTGTAAAGAAAAAAGATGGTACACTTCGTCTTTGTATTGATTACCGAGAACAGAACAAGGTAACCATTAAGAATAAGTACCCATTGCCGAGGATCGACGATTTGCTTGATCAACTACAAGGAGCACGAGTCTTTTCTAAAATTGATCTCAAGTCGGGCTACCATCAGCTCAAGGTTAAAGCTGAGGATGTTGAGAAGACTACTTTTCGGACAAGATATGGCCACTACGAATTTTTGGTAATGCCTTTTGGAGTGACTAATGCTCCTGCAGCATTCATGGATTTGATGAATAGAGTCTTTAAGCCATACCTAGACGAGTTTGTGGTTGTTTTCATCGACGATATATTGGTCTATTCCAACGGTGGAGTTGAGCATGAAAAGCATCTGAGACTTTCCTTACAGATTTTGAGAGACAGGAAGTTGTATGCCAAGCTTTGCAAGTGTGAGTTTTGGCTTTCTAGCATTTCATTTTTGGGACATGTGATTAATGAAGAAGGTATTTTAGTCGATCCTAGCAAAATCGAAGCCATTGTGAATTGGCCAACACCGACTAATGTGTCCGAGGTTCGTAGTTTTCTTGGTTTGGCAGGTTATTCTCGAAGATTGCAGTACTGTTGACACAATTGACTAAAAAAGAAAGTGACATATGAATGGACCGAGGGTAGAGAATCAGCCTTCCAAGAATTAAAGACGAGGTTAGTTACAGCACCAGTTCTTGTACTACCATCAGGTAATGAGGAATTTCAAATTTATAGTGATGCTTCACATAAGGGTTTGGGTTGTGTATTAATGCAAGGGGGTAAGGTTATAGCCTATTCATCTCGCCAGTTGAAGCCCCATGAAAAGAATTATCCTACCTATGATTTGGAACTAGCAGCTGTAGTATTTTCTTTGAAAATCTGGCGTCACTACTTGTATGGAACTTCTTGCCAAGTTTTCACAGATCACAAGAGCCTAAAGTACTTGTTCACTCATAAGGAATTGAATATGAGGCAGAGAAGATGGCTTGAGTTATTGAAAGACTACGATATGCAGATTCAGTACCACCCGGGTAAAGCAAACTCAGTGGCCGACGCGTTGAGCAGGAAGTTAGTTGGGAATTTGGCATGTTTGGCAATGGTTTCAGTGGAGCCGACTATTATGGAGGAAGTAAAGGCAAGACAGAGAGAGGATGAATTCTTTAAGAAGGTAATTAATGAGTTTCTCACCAAGCCGAGGACAGGGTACACTGTTGAGAATCAGGTACTTAAGTTTGAAGGAAGGTTGTGTGTGGCCGACGTCCCGGAGTTGAAAAGGAGAATTTTGCAAGAATCCCATGGTTCCAGATTCGCCGTCCATCCAGGAAATACCAAGATGTACTAAGATGTGAAGCAAACTTTTTGGTGGCCAAATATGAAAAGAGAGATAGCCGAGTTCGTATCTCAGTGTCTATATTGTCAACAAGTGAAAGCAGAGCATCAAAGGCCAACAGGACTTCTTCAACCTTTGTCAATTCTTGAGTGGAAATGGGAACACATCTCCATGGATTTTGTGATTGGGTTGCCGAGGACACAAAAGGGTATGGATTCAATTTGGGTTATCATTGATAGATTAACTAAGTCAGCATACTTCTTGCCTGTTAAGACTACCTTTAATACCGATCAACTTGCTTTGTTGTATATGAATGAGATTGTTAGACTTCATGGAGTGCCGATGTCCATTGTGTCAGACCAAGATCCGAAGTTCGTTTCTAGATTTTGGCAGAGCCTACAAAGAGCTTTGGGAGCCGAGTTGAGGTTTAGCACAGCTTTTCATCCCTAGACTGATGGGCAAACAGAGAGAACAATTTAGACACTTGAGGATATGCTTAGATTATGTGTATTGGACTTCAAGGGAAGTTGGGAAGTGCATTTACCATTAGTGGAATTTGCCTACAACAATAGTTATCAAGCTAGCATTGGCATGGCGCCGTATGAAGCCTTGTATGGAAGGAAGTTCAGATCGCCGATATGTTGGACCGAGGTAGGAGACAAAGCTTTGATTGGTCCCGAACTGGTTCAAGTGACAACTGAGAAGATTAAACTTATCCAGCAAAGAATTAGAACTGCTCAGAGTCGACAGAAGAGTTACGCCGACCAGAGGAGAAGAGAGTTAGAATTTGAAGTTGGAGATCATGTATTCTTGAAGATTTCGCCGATGAAAGGAGTTTCAAGATTTGGGAAGAAAGGTAAATTAGCACCTCGTTATATTGGGCCATTTGAAATTCTTGAGAAAGTTAACCCCATTGCTTACAGACTTGCTTTGCCGCCAGAACTAAGTCAAGTCCACAATGTGTTTCATATTTCGATGTTGAGGAAGTATATTTGGGATCCATTGCATGTGATTGATCATTTCGGGATTGTGATTAATGAAGATTTGGGTTATGAGGAGAAGCCGATACGGATTCTTGATAGGCAAGTAAAACAGTTGAGGAACAAGTCGATACCTGTAGATGTCCCTGAACGTCCCGGGAGGGAATCCCATTTTGTTCATTGGGCTTACTACAGTTCGGACTCAAATGTCACGGTTCTGAATCTAATCCCGCAAAGTGCAATGTGGGACCGATAAATCACCAAAGAGTCCAAATCCGGCAAATCGTTTTTGAAAACAGATTGTTTGAAAGAAGTGCCAAACATGGACTGTTTTGCCAAATACAGAGTCGCCACCTAAATATTTATTTTGGGGGCATTTAGGAAACCCTGACTCATTGCCTAAGGCCACGTTTCTGTCATCACCAAAGTTGCCTCGGCTCGGGAACTTGGGTACGATTGGGGAAGGTCACTTCGTGAGCACCCCCGCTCGCCCGATCAAAGATCGGCCTCTACTAACCATGATATCGAGTTTTGAAAACATTATATGCTCTTATTCCGGTTTTATTAGCCTAGAATTACTATGTGATGCGCACAGCATGCAAGTATAGACTGGATTGCCCAAGTTGGAACAAAACATCGCATATCCGTTTGTTTTGAAAATGGATTGAATTTTGCTACTCGCAAGCAGGCTAAAACATGGGTTTCGACGAATTATTCCAATTCAAACAACCCAACCTCCACCCACAGGCACTCAGGCAGTTATATCACATAAGCACATAGCCTCATGGTAAGCATGCTATCATGGCAGTCATTCACACGCATGCAAGGATGCTAAAGCATAGGTACTTACCGAGTACTCTAAGCCAAAGAAACAAGGTTAATTAGAAAACATGCATGAATTCTAACTATGCTGAAATGCCTAATGCAACACGTGCAAAAATGCAACTACAATAGGCTTGGCTATTCTAAGATGGCATATGAGATGCAACAGATAACATGTATTCAACTTAGAATTGAAATACGATACAGTTAGTATGATGTGTCGAGCCCGGTGCGTGCAATACGAATGAATGTATGCAAACATGCTAACATGAGGTATGCTAATCGAAACATGACCTAAAACTAACCATAAAAGCAGGTAAGTAAAAGGGAGAAAGACGTGGGGTTGGAAGACATTCACATACACACGCACGCACCCTTATTACAAATTCGCCCTCTCGAGGGAGGGTCCGAAAGAATAATACAAAACAGGTAAATGATCAACTACTCTAGCTAATTAAATATTACAAACCCTTATTTAATTAAAAAAATTAATTATAGAATAAACTAAGTATGAAATTAAAAGAGGCCGCCGCAGCTTCGCCTTGGAATGATTGGATGATGCATGCTCGATTTGCCGCGCTCGGAAACCCGTTGCCATGCCCTCTGTCGCCTCTGTTTACACTGTTTCATGCCTTTAAAAGCTGCACAAATCCCAAGACTGCTTCTGAATCACTCCCTGAGCATTGTGGGAGGTCATCGGCCAGTAGATAGGGCCACCGGCCATTGAAACATGGTAATCGACCATTTGTATGACTATCGGCCAGATATTTTTGGTCGATCGGCACTTGATGTAGTCGGTCAGCCAATGATTCTTGCAGAACCCTGTTTTGCTGCAGCAGAGGACAGACAGTGCATGGCAAGGCGTTTTCAAAGCAATGTGTGCACGACTACCCTCCCTATCATGCTATGAACTTAAAGGAGTGTGGCTCTCGACCCTCGGGCCACCAATCACGCATTTCAACGCATGATGGCCGAAGGAGCCAAGTGTGCATATCAATGTAAAATGGATGCACAAAACAAATGGATGCCACGCACTCTATCATGTTAAATCAAGAGTGACGGCGACCGAAGATTGAGGCACGTTTCGTCACTTTAAGTACGAACGTCCCTCATTCCTTACGTTTGGTTTGACACCCCAAACCAAACACCATGTAATGCATGTATGCTAAATACAATGCGATATGTAAATGCAATACAAGGTAATGCAATGTAAGCATGCCAAATGCAATGTGATGCGACCTAAGCATGCCAAATGCAATGAGACTCGAGTATGCACACAAGACTAAGGTAGCAAGTATGCTGGATGCAATACAACCTAAGCATGCAAGTTAAACTAATGTAGCATGGGCACACCAAGTATGCAACAATGTTGTGTATTGCAATTAGCTAAATATCATGTGATATACCAAGCATGCAAACATGGTGCAATGCAAGTATGCAAATAATGTAATGCAACATGAGTGCGCCTACTTAATGCAACTTGCACAAGCATGTAACAAGATGCAACATGTCAAACATGCAACTATATACAAGGATGGGCTTAAATTGGAATGGGAGACCTCAGCCATGCCCCAAAACAGTGGCCAAAATACCAGAACTAAGGCACTGAAATGCATGACAAACATGCACACATATTGGTCCATCACTTAGGCCACAATACACAACCTTTAAACATGAGTGAGATATGATAAATATGAGAACATGGCATTACAATAAGCTCTGAAATCACATGAAGAATGATGCCAAATTGACTACACAATGCAAACATGGCATGCTAATGGAGTTAAAGTTCAAAGCTAGCCAAGGGACTTGAACCATGACTATGTCAACCAAGCCCCAAAGGGGAAAGGTGACCCAAAACAGTCCCGAGGCAGACCAAAATGAAGCCAAAATACATATGGAATGAGGCTAAAACATATTATAAAGGCGAGCCCAAAACAAGACGCATACAAGACCCAAAAGGGCAAATGCACTACACCTCTTACAACCGAACACGGCATGACTTAGGCCAATAAAATCAAAGTTATAATACGCCAAAATAAGCCCCAAAACCTAATGAGAAGGCATGCCAAAGACCTAATCATAGAGGCATATGCAATGGTCCAAACATGGAGCACAAAACAATAACTCTTAAAAGCATTAAGAGGATGACAGATGCAAGTGTACAAGCATGGAACATGGACTGAAATGGCATAATAAGTGATTCCAAATCACTGAAATAACCCAAATAAAGCATGCTCATGACCCACACACCCAAAGCCAACAAGCCAAAATGCATGGCAGCTATACAAAGCATGAAAAGCATGACCAAATCAACACCAAATAGAGCTTAAACATGATGAAAAATGACTAAAAGCTTCATGAAGTCAAGCTAAAATATGCAAGCATGGTGGTCTAAATGCATGATGCATGTTTAGGCAAATGAGGGGATTGCAAGGCAAGTGTATGATGCATGCAATGGACTACCAATCCAACCAAAAATAGAGATATAATATGACCAAATAACACCCAAAAACCTCTGGAATGGAGCCAACTAAAGCTAAGCAAACATGCTACCTTTATGAGCCCCAAATGTAAGCAAATGAGACACAAAGAGAGAGGGGTGTCCCTCCCCTATACATGACCTCAAAACCACTTCTCCACCACTGAGGATTTTCAGTGGTGAGAAGTTCGAAATAGAGGGGTTCCAAAGCCCAAAGAGAAAGGTACCAAAAGAGGCCAAACAAGGCAAAAAGGGGGGGGGGGGGTAGACAACCCCCAACCCAAAAGCAACCTTAAACAAACATCTTAAGCATGAAAATACAGAACTTTTATCAGTAGAACACTAAGCTTAAAACAGTATGCAAGATAAGCTAAAAGCCCATGCAAGAATGGGGAATATAAAGCAATAGTGCTCACCCTTGAAGAACACTTCAAGAACACCAACTTCAGTCCTTCCTTTTGATCAAAACCAACTTAAAAACTCTAAAACCAGCTCCTCAACACCTCAATAACTGGAGTATAGTGTAACACTAGGTGTCTTAGTGCAAAACTAAGAACAAAAACCCCTTTAGAACACTATTACACACATAACTATATAGAGAGAGGGAGATATAGAGATATATGGATATATCACTTATATCACAGGTTGTTTAACCTCTGGAAAGGGAGGGGAGGCCCTCCTTTTATAACAAAACCATTTTACAAAGCTTCCAAGGGAAGCTAAACAAGGCTCAAATCCCTCCATACACGTGTATGGAGGGGAGGAATTGTGCGTGCCAGCTGGTCCAGCTGGCACAAAATATCTGCCAAAAGCAGATGAAAAGGGGTCGATCGGGAAATATGGCCGATTGGCCAAAATAGGTGGCCGACCGACCAAACATAGTGTCGATTGGCCAACACTTTTGGCCGATGGAAAGAAAAAGGGGCCGGTGGCTTCAAGCCTTGGCCGGTGGGTTGAGGGGATGGCCAACAAGCCACCCTCTTCCCTTAGGAGCAAAAACACAAGTGTTTGTGCACAACCAAGTACAAAACAAACAAGTCGGGAGGTCTTGAGGCAAGGCGCGCGACCGAAACCTTCGAGAACTCAAGATGAACACGAACATGGATGATCACTGAGTGTTCAAACGGTGACGTCCAAGTCTTGAGGACGGTCAAAAATGGGGTGTCTACAATACCGATGGTGAAGGTTGAATGGAAAGAGCATTATGGCAAGGATGCTACATGGGAAATGGAAGAAGAAATGAAAATCCGAAATCCGAAATCCGGAGTTGTTTGTGGGGCAAGGTAACTCAAGTTTGAGGACCAAACTTCTTTAAGGCGGGTAGGATGTAACAACCCTCACTTTATCTTAGTCATGCTCACGTGCATTTGCATGATCTTTGTCATGATTAAATTTGCACTTGCAGACCTTGATTTGTTTTGTCAAAGTGTTGTTTGCATGCTTTGTTTATTGCTTGGTGCGTTAAGCCTAGGTCACACCCTTGAACCTCTTATACCTAGGACCATCTTGGAACCACCTTGGTTGACCTCCATCTTCACCTTGGCATATTGGCCGAGATGTCATCATCTAGGCTGAGATGTGTATCATCTAGGTCGAGATGTTATCATCTAGACATCCTAGATCTTTGATCCCTATACCTAGTGATCTTGTACCTGGACTGGTATGACCTAGACCGAGGTGTGGCACATCTAGGCCGAGGTGTGGCACAGCTAGGCCAAGTGTTATCCTTCATACCCGAGATCCTCAAAACCTTCTTGCCGAAGCCTATGTCTTGACCCGAGGTCATTGCCTTGTTAGAATGTCCTTGTCACCTTACGTGTTGTACACCCTTGTCATGCTCTTGTCTTGTCAGTCAGTCACCTTTTTGAGGAGAGCCAACAAGTAATTGCCACGTGTCCCAGCAGAGGGTTAAGCCAGCCAGCAGTAGAGAAAACATATCATTTGTTATATCTTTATCCTAGAAGAGAGAGAAGCTCTAGGAAGAGAGGAAGAAGAGTTCTTAGAGTGAGAATAGATTTCCAAGCTTGATCTTCACACCTTGAACCGTTAGATCCGTGTTTTGAGGTTAGATTCTTGACCTACTCTTGTTATTCTTTATGTTCACATGATCGCATTGCATGATCTAGCATGATTCACGAGCCATGCATTGATTTAACGTTTGTTTTGGAAAGAGAAAATGATGTTCTTGTGTTCTTGAGTTAAAACCATGTTTTGATCCGAAAGTTTATAACAAGTTCTATGTTTTGTGTTTGTTTTCAAGAAGATTATCAAGTACGGGTACCCAGGTCCATACTTTTGAACTCATATCATGAAATCTCAGATTTTGAATAAAGAAGTTATGACTTTAGCATTCATGTCCTTCATGTTCTTCAAAAAGAAACCCAGAATTTCCAGGCTCCATTTCCCTGAATGTGGTCATCGGGACCATACCTCGGCCAAGAGGTGTGGGACCTCGGCCTAGACCTGGTTAGTACCTAGCATATTTTTGCGAGATGAGAAACAATGTTTTAACTCCGAGCACATGTTTTGCTTTGTCTTGAATTAGTTTTGAAAGGAATGACGGGATCATTTGCACTCATGTAAAACTTGTTTTAGGAATGCATTTCATATCCATCTTTGAGCATCTCTTATTGTCTTCTTGAAATGCATTCAATGAGATTTATTATGTACTTGTAGGCCTTGGATCCTTGCTTGTAATCCCCACACCCGAAGAGCTATGTGAGTGGTATTTTTAATAAAGCTATGTTCTAACGTTTGATAAAAGCCTCGCTTGTTTCGTTTTGGAAAAGTGTTTGTTCAAGCATGAATGATTATCCCTAATTTTTGTATCAAGTATTATATTCGTTTTGATGACATTCTTGGAAAGTCCTTAGTGTTAGGGGACTATAATGCAACTAGCGCGTTTGTCTTAGAAAGTCCTTAGTGCTAGGGGACTATAATGCAACTAGCACCCTTGTTTGAGATATCTCGTTTCTCTTGCCACATACGGTTTACTGCGTGGGTTTGCCCGGAATGTCATCCCTTGTATTATGTAGATGCTAGTAAGCATCCCTTGAAGATTTGAAAGACTTGATAGATGAACTTGGTTCATCCCTTGACTTTGTACAAGCTATGATATGTATTGTTTGATAAAGATCTCGGATATCATTCATTTAAACCTTTATTTCTAATATTATTCATTGAGTATCCAAGTTCACCCTCTCCTTATATATATGTAGGTGACGAGCAAGAAGGCGGTGACGCCTAGATGATTATTTGCAAGATGTTTTTGGATTCATATTTTGTAGCATCTTGAAGATTATGCTTCTTGGCTTGGTAGTTTATTTCTTTTGTATGTGTTGGTGTAGACGTGCCCCCGGAGAGAAATCCCGAGAAAACCTCGTTTTGTTCTCTGAGCTACTACAGTTCGGACTCAAATGTCACGGTTCTGAATCTAATCTCACAATGTGCGATGTGAGACCGAGAAATCACCAAAGAGTCCAAATCCGACTTATCGTTTTGGAAAACTGGTTTTTTATAAAGAAGTGCGAAACATGGATTGCTTTGCCAGATACAGAGTCACCACCTAAATATTTTATTTTGGGAAAATTTAGGAAACCCTGACTCGTGCCTAAGACCATGTGTCCGTCATCACCAAAGTTGCCTCGGCTCGGGAACTTGGGTACGATTGGGGAAGGTCATCTATGAGCACCCCTGCTCGCTTGATCAAAGATCGGCCTGTACTAAGCATGATATCTTGTTTTTAAAAACAAATGTGCTCTTATTCTGGTTAATGAGCTAGAATTACTATGTGATGCACACAACAAACAGGTATAGACTAGATCGCCTAATTTGGAACAAAACATTGCATATCCGTTTGTTTGGAAAATGATTTGAAGTTTGCTACTCGCAAGTAGGCTAAAATGCGGATTTCAATGAATTGTTCCAATTCAAGTAATCCAACCTTCACCCAAAGGCATTTAGGCAGTTAATCACGTAAGCAAATAGCCTCATGGCAAGCATGCTTTCATGGAAACATTAACACACATGCGGTATGCTAAAGCGCAAACACTCACAGTGTACTCCAAGCCAAAACAAGGAACTAGTTAGAAATCAATGCATGATCCTAGTTCATGTTAAGATAGCTAATGCAAGACATGCGAAAATGCAACTAAAATAGGCTTGGCTATTCTAGAATGTCATGTGAAATGCAACTTGGTAACATGCTGTTAAACACGTATTCAAGTAATGTATTGAATAATACAACGCAGTTAGTATGATGCGCCGAGTTCGGTGCATGCAATACAGATGAATGGATGTACGCATGCGAGCATAAGGTATGCTAAATGAAATATGCCCTAAAACTAACCATCGTAAGCGGTTAAGTAAAAGGGAGAAAGAAATGGAGGTTGGAAGACATGCATCACACACACACACGCTTATTACAATAATGCGCCCTCTCGAAGAAGGAACCGAATAAGAAGCTAACTAGCTAATCTAAGCTAATTAAACTAATTATTACAACACAAATTAATTAACTAATCCTAGTTAACTAATTATTACAGAACAAATTGAATAGCTAACGCATTAACTAATTAAAGTACAAACCAAAGCAAAAGCAAGCTATCTAAGCATGGCAGCTAAGGAAAGCAATAAATCAGGAGCCTTAGAGAGAGAGAGGAATGCATGAAATCCAATGCGATGCCTCGATTTGCCTCTGTTTTCATTTGTTCTCAGAAACTTGCACCAAGCTCCAGAAAGTTGAAACTCCACCTTGGGAATCCTGTGGGAGGGTGGCCGACCACTTTTGGTCTCTAGAAACACCTGCCGACCACTTTTGGTTGTTGAAAAACCAGAAAAGTGATCGGCCAGCTACTTTTTCTGGCTGGCCGACTAGTTGTTGCTGCTGAATCCCAATTTTCTGCAACGGAGAGCAAGAAAGGGCATGGCAATGTATTTGCAAGATATGTGTGCAAAACCACCCTCCCTATCATGTCATGAACTTAAGGGAGTGTAGGTTCTCGACCCTCGGGCCACCAATTGCGCATTTCCATGCATGATGGCCGAGAGGCAAAGTTGCACAATTCAATATGAAATGAATGCACAAGTAAACACATAAAGCCTAAAACTTTATCATGTATGATCAAGAGCGTCGGCGACCGGGAATTAAGGCACGTTTTATCATTTTAAGTATGAAACGTCCCTCGTTTCCCGTGTTTGGACTAACTCCTATTCCAAACACAATGCAAGCAAGCATGGCATACACAACGCGACTCGAACATGCAAGTATGCAATATGACTTAAGCATGCAAACTGCAATGCACTATGAACAACCTAACAAGGCTAATGGCATGCACAATGCACAATGCTAAAAACAACTAGCATGCACAATGCGAATATCAATTAGCATGCACGATGCAACGATGTAACCTAAACATACACAATGAGAGGTATAAGGCATACACAATGCGATGAACATGACATACACAATGCGATGATCTACATGGCATACACAATGCAACTAGCAACCTAGCATACACAATACAAGGAATAACATGGCATACACAATGCTAAATGCTAAGAACTAGATGGCATACTCAATGCAAGGAAATCATAGGGTTCTTAACACAATGTAATGCATGCATGCATAATGCAATGCAACAAGGGCAACTATATGCAATACACCAGGCATGCAACAACATGCAAACCACATACTCAATGGACTTAAACCGAAATGGATAGACCTCAGCCATGCTAAAACAGTGGCCATTGGTGATGAAATGAAGGCACATAAAGCAAGGCATGCATGCACAATGCATTGGCCATCAAAGAGGCCAAAGAGCACAACTCTCAAGAGTGCTCAATGAGTGACAACAGTGGAAGTGTAACAACACTAAGTGCACTAAAATGAAGCAAGAAATGATGCCAAATCATTCAAACAACATAAGTAAAGCATGCTAGGGTCCTAAGGCATGAAAGCTAGCAAAGAGCAACACAAACGAGGCATGCAATACATGGCACGAATGCATGAACTAAGCATGGACAGAGCTCAAGTAGGTCAAAACAAGGACCAACACATGCTGAGATAAGGGCCCAAAGGCCTAGGCATGCAAGCATACGAGCTAAGCCATAAGTTAGGCAAACATGGACAATACTTAGAGGCATTCAAAGCATGAATGAAGTAGGAACAAAAGCATGCTATAAGCTCTGAAATGTCATGTTAGATGATGCCAAATCATGTACACAACACAAATGAAGCATGCAATGGTGCTCAAAGCTTGAAGCAAGCAAGAGCATTTGTACTACAAATATACAAAACATGAAGCATGTGGTTAGGACAACCCAAAACAATCCTAGAACATGTTAAAATGAGTCTAAAACATGTATGGAAGGAAGCCAAAACATGCTAGCATGAGGGGCATGAGACATGATACATACAAGGCAAATAAGGTGGATTACACTACACCTATTAAGACCAAGCATGGTATGACTTAAGCAATAAAAATTAGAGTTATATCATGGCATACTAACCCCAAAAACACATTGAAATGGTGGCTCGCAAGCTATGGCATGAAGGTATACGCAACGGTTCATGTTAAGGCATAAAAGGGGCAAACCCTCCAACGCATTGAATGAATAACAAATGTGAATGCATGGCCATGAAACATGGACTGAAATCACATAACAAGTGATGCCAAATCATTGAAATAAGCCAAGTAATGCATGCTAGAGGATTCAATACACAAAGCTAACAAGCTAGATTAAACCAAGGCTATACAAAGCAAGTCATGCATGACCAATACAACACAAATCAGACCTTAAACATGCTAAAATATGAACAGAGTCTTCTTTAAGCTAAGCCAAAAGCATGCTAAAATGGCATGTTACAACGTGATGCATGTTAGGCTATTTCATGGGATTGCACTACAAGTGCATGGAGCATGCAAAGGCTAACCAAACCAAACCTAAACAGAGGTATGACATGCCAAAACATCACCAAAATCATGCTGAAATGGACTCAAACCAAGCTAAAATGACATGCTATTTCATGAAGCATACAAAGCTAGTTTAAGGGATTTACACTACAAGTGTATTAGGCATGCATGGAGTGACCAAACTAAGCAAAAACAGTGGTATGCCATAGCAAAATAACCACAAATACAAGCTAAGATAAGGCCAACATACACTTAGTAAAGATGCTCAAACATGAGGCATATTAAGGCATGTATTGAAGATACAAGGAGAGAGGATGGCCCTCTCCTTCTTAGGACCTTAAAACACCATCCCTACCACTGAAATCCCTCTGGATTTCAGTGGTAAGAAGGCCAAAAAAGGGTAGTCCCGAAGCACACAAAAAAGGCTCAAAAATAAGGCCAAACAAGGCCTAAGAGGGGGTAAACAACTCCAAACACAAAAGTGATCTTAAACAAAGATCAAAAGCATGCAAAAACAAAACTTTTATCAGTTATAAGTCAAGCTTAAAATAGCATGCAAGTTAGACTAAAAGCTTAAGCAAGAAAGGGGGATTTAAAGGTCAAAAGCTCACCCTTGAAGACCCTCTTTATAACTGCAACTCCAGCAGGTTTTTCAAGCTCAAGACAACCCAAGAACACCAAAATCAGCCCCTAAGCACCTCAGTAGCAAAAGGATGGTGCTTGAGTGTGTGTTTGTGTGTTAAACTAAGACAATACTACACTTTTGATGCACAAAAATGGAGAAACAAGGCAATATAGAGACAATGCTATATATCTATCTCTCTTGGGGCAAATTTCTAAACCTGTAGAAGGGAGGAGGAGCCTCCCTCTTATAGAGAGCAAAAGCCAAAGCTTCTTGGAGAAGCTAAGGGCGGCAATCCCTCCATACACGTGTATGGAGGATAGCTTTGGTGCCCTCCAGCTGTGCCAGCTGTCCCAAAATATCTCCAAAAGGTGTCAAAAAGCAGCCGACCACTTAAAGTGGTCGGCCTTCTAGTTTAAGTGGTCATCTGACCACTTCAAGTGGTCAACCAGAGCAAAAACTGGTTAGCCATAGGTGGAAAAGGTCAACACACTAAATGCAAGGTGGTGGTGTGGTGGCCGACCAGAAAAGATGGTCCAAGGACCAAGAAAGCCAGTTATCTGACAAGAAAACTAGCTAGAAAAAGGAAAAGTGGTCTCCAAGGAGAAATACTGGTCTCCTACCCTTGTACCACCTTCCAAACAAAGAAAACAAGGTTTGTACCAAAAACAAACCAAAGCGAATGCAAGCCGAGAAATTGAGAGGTGAAACACGCGGCCAAAAGCCCCGAAAACTAGCTAACGAGCATCAAAAGTGGTATGCAACCACAAAAGTGGTCTCCCGGACCACAGTGTTCCTCTAGGCAGAGACAACAAGGTGTGGTTCAAAAACCATGCCAAATGGAGAATGTTAAGCGGTCCCGAGACAAGGTGCGCGGCCAAAGGCTCCAAAAACTAGAAACTAGTCTCCAAACTGGAAAAGTGGCCTATGACCACGAAAAGTAGTCTACGACCCCAGAGGGATGGTCTACAAGACCACTCCCTCCCTCCGGGAAGGGAAAACAAGACTTGGTCCGCAAACCGAGCCAAAGCACAAAAAGTTCCGAGGCCTGGAGGCAAGGCTCTCAGCCAAAACTCTGAAACCTCAGAACGAGCACAACATGCACCATCACCAAGCGCTCAATCGATGACGTCTGAGTCTTAAGGTCGGTCAAAAATGGGATGTCTACAGTTGTCCCTCTTTGACAGAACTCAGAAGTCACAAGTGACGGGAGTAAGTGTCAAAGCCCCGAGACGACCCATTTTTGACAAGGCTGAAGACTTAGACAAACAGGCAAGATAACAAAGAAATGTGCCTGCAGGCAGGGGCAAAATGCAAGTGACAATGCAAGAAGTCGAACATAACTTATGATCATGCAAAGAAAGCTGTGATGAAGTAATTACGCAAAATAAATGCAACATTTTAAGCGGATGTTGTGCGAAGAAATGCTACAGCAAACTCGTACACAAGCAAGTAAACACGATTCAAACTATATCTCATGCAGAAAGGATGTAAGAGTATCATACAATCTTAGCGACATGTGCGATAGATACACAAAGCAAACGAAGTGTGATAGATACACTAAGTGGACAAGCATGTGTGATAGATACACAAAGTGAGAATAGTGTGATAGATACACAAAGTGAAGCGAGTGTAATGGATACACTAAGTGAACGTGTGATAGATACAAAAAGTGAGCATAGTATGATAGATCCACAAAGTGAAGCGTGTGATAGATACACAAGGTGAGCGTAGTGTGATAGATACACGAAAGGTGAACACAAAGTGTGATAGATGCACTAAGTGAACAAAGTATGATAGATACACTAAAGGTGAACACAAAGTGTGATAGATGCACTACGAGAACAAAGTGTGATGGATACACAAAAGGTGAACACAAAGTGTGATAGATGCACTAAGTGACAAAGTATGATAGATACACTAAAGGTGAACACAAAGTGTGATAGATGCACTAAGTGAACAAAGTGTGATGGATACACAAAAGGTGAACACAAAGTATATAGATGCACTAACTGAACAAAGTTTGATAGATACACTAAAGGTGAACACGAAGTGTGATAGATGCACTAAGTGAACAAGTATGATAGATACACTAAAGGTGAACACGAAGTGTGATAGATGCACTAAGTGAACAAAGTATGATAGATACACTAAAGGTGAACACGAAGTGTGATAGATGCACTAAGTGAACAAAGTGTGATGGATACACTAAAGGTGAACACGAAGTGTGATAGATGCACTAAGTGAACAAAGTATGATAGATACACTAAAGGTGAACACGAAGTGTGATAGATGCACTAAGTGAACAAAATGTGATGGATACACAAAAGGTGAACACAAAGTGTAATAGATGCACTTAGTGAACAAAGTGTGATGGATACACAAAAGGTGAACACAAAGTGTGATAGATGCACTTAGTGAACAAGTATGATAGATACACAAAAGGTGAACATAAAGTGTGATAGATGCACTGTGAACAAAGTGTGATGAATACACAAAAGGTGAACACAAAGTGTGATAGATGCACTTAGTGAACAAGTATGATATATACACAAAAAGTGAACACAAAGTGTGATAGATGCACTTAGTGAACAAAGTGTGATGGATACACAAAAGGTGAACACAAAGTGTGATAGATGCACGTAGTGAACAAAGTGTGATGGATACACAAAAGGTGAACACAAAGTGTGATAGATGCACTAAGTGAACAAGTATGATAGATACACTAAAGGTGAACACAAAATGTGATAGATGCACTAAGTGAATAAGTATGATAGATACACTAAATGAATGAAGTGTGATTGATACACTGAATGAAGAGAGTGAAGTGTCATTAATACACTAAATGAATGAAGTGTGATTGATACACTAGAGCAAATGAAGAGAGTGAAGTGTGATTGATACACTAAATGAATGAAGTGTGATTGATAAACTAGAGCAAATGAAGAGAGTGAAGTGTGATTGATACACTAGAGTAAATAAAGTGATTGATACACTAAGTGAATGATCTTCAACGGAACTTCTTTGAATGAATCGTACATATAATATCGTACATGAATGAGAAAGAAACTTGATAGGTACAATGCAATACAATGCAAATTGCGTGACAGCGCAAGTGAAGTGTGCATAACAATGCAAGTGGAGAGCGCACAAGAATGCAAGTGAAATGTACATAACAATACAGGTGGAACGATGCATAACAATGCAAGTAAACGTGTGTGACAATGCAAGTAAAGAGTGTGCAAAACAATGCAAGTAACTTGCGTGACAGCACAAGATAGATAGGCAATACAATGCAAGTAAAGTGCGTGACAGCGCAAGATAGATATGCAAAACAATGCAAGTAAAACGTGTGTGACAGCGCAAGATAGATATGCAAAACAATGCAAGTAACGTGCGTGACAACGCAAGATAGATGTGCATAAAAATGCAAGTAACGTGCGTGACAGCGCAAGATAGATATACAAAACAATGCAAATAAAACGGTGCATAACAATACAACTAGAGTGTGCATAACAATGCAACTGATAAGTGCATAACAATGTTGCCAGAGTGTGCATAACAATGCACGTGAGACATGCATAGCGAGGCAAGTGCAAGAAATGTATGCTCCATGCAACATTAAGATGCGCATTTCATGCCAGGGTGAGAAGTGCACATTCTATGCAAGCAAGGTTAAAATGTGCTCCATGCAATGTACATACTCTATGCAAAAAGATCAACGACGTACATCCAATGTAACGTGTATATTCTATGCGACAACAAGAATAAGTATAGTACAAGATGCATTTATGCAATATGTGTGATGATATGATACATGTTAGAAGTAATGTAG
This sequence comes from Camellia granthamiana, assembly GCA_036172215.1. Classification (NCBI taxonomy): domain Eukaryota; kingdom Viridiplantae; phylum Streptophyta; class Magnoliopsida; order Ericales; family Theaceae; genus Camellia; species Camellia granthamiana. The sequence goes on along the minus strand of CM069913.1, from coordinate 48,218,457 downwards.
AGCATGATGTCTAGGGAATGCAATAAACAAACAAAGCGGCGCTTTAGAAAACACCTCATGGGGCGAGTGACAATGAACTGCTCTACTCTGACGGGGATCTCCCCTCGTGTTCTTCGAACTCTTACGTTGAACTTACAGTATAAAGGTTCTGATATGCTGACAAGGATTCTTCATGTAGAACACTTTGGATGCCGCCTTCCTTCCTGATCATATTCACAACTTTCCCTATTCTCCAACGGGGTGATAGACTAGGTTGGTTCAGTATCCAGAATTGAGGTCCATACATGCTATCTCAACCTATGGGGCTTCCATACAGATTTCAAGCCGGGGATACACCCCTGGGTATTTAAACCAGACTTTAGTCTCGGAAATCCCGAACATTTGCGTTCTAGGCAACAGCCATTCGAACTCTATTTTCCACCGTCGTAGTTGGGCTCCTAGGAACTCATTGCAAACATGGCGAAGATGCCCTTGGCACAAAATGGTACACGGGGAGAGCACTTCTGATCGCCATTCTGGCTTGAAGCAAGCTTGATCTTGAGCTTAAGGTGGAGACACACTCATACTTCGGAGCATTGACAAGACCTGAAAAGGTACATCCAGAATACAATCTCGGAATTTGCAGAAGTTGAAACAAACTCAGATGCTCCAAACTTTCCCCCTGTTCTTTTACTTTGTAGCCTGGAACCCATGTAGCTTCAGATAGGTCCTGGTTCTACTGTTCTTACATGAACTGGGTCAAACCCTACAGTTTTTATGAAAGAACAAATCCTGTTTTGCACATATGTGGAGAATGACACAGCACTCTGAGCACAAAACGATTCATTTTTGAAATTGAAATGAGAAATGAGTTTTTGACCGGGTATTGAGTCTACGACTGAACACAGCGCACTACGACTCAACAAAGAAAAACAAAAGGTAAACAACCTAAACACATCGAGAAACACTCGAAACGTCTCAAAATAAGAATCAAGACAAAACAAAAGACACGACACTCAGACGTGCACAGGGAGCCTGTTTCTCTGGGTATTGTTTCCCACCCTTTCTCATTTGTGATTCTCACATCACTCGGCCCTCAGGCTCTGTTTTTCTAAAAAAAAAAAAAAAGCCCTTTTCTTACTTTTTCTCTAATCGCACTTCTCTCTATTCTTCAATCTCTCATTTTTTTATCCCTCCCCTGGGTGGTTGATGGATAAACAGGAAGTCGCGGGCTTTTGCCCCTAGCATTCCGCTAGATTCTTCTTCTTCTGCTCACAATAGTGAACTTTCCCACAGAGGGGTTGCGCTACAACTGGGTGTGTAGCCAATCTGCAGCTGACATCGATTGACGATGCTCAGCTGGGGAGTTTGGACGTGATCAAATCTGTCCAGATGAGGGAGTGGAATATCCTGATCCATTCTAATTCGTGCTTCGCACTCGGCTTGATACCTCGTTGCTCAGAGGATGAGATAACTTTCGGCATTTTGCTGTTAGCTTCAGTTGTGCCCTTTTCTGGTAGGTAGAGTGTCCTCCTTGGCAAGTATGTTGACTATGGGGGAAAGACAGGACACCTGACTCAACTGTGCCCGTGGTTCATCATTTTGACCGTTTTTGTTTTAGTTTTCTACTAAAACAATTTTGACTAATATGAAAGTTAGATTAACATGCTTGTTCAATTTTCTGATTTGAAATCATGCAAGTTAGGCTATGAGCACTGAAAATTTTCCTTTTTTGGGTCAAAGAAATGGTCCAGTTTTGGAAAATAATGAAATAATTTTCGAGAGAATTAGTCAATTTCAGTAAAAATTCTCAAAAACTATTTTTGCAAAGGGCCACTGCTCAATGAGCATGGAACCTACCCTCGAGATGCACAACCTCAGATCCAAAACAAAGGAAAATTGCCCCTTGGCCAAATGACATTGCACGGCAATAGAAAGTTGCCCCTTGTTTGAATAGTACTGCAACACACTGTAACCAGTTCTCAAAGTGACGATCACCACTGAACTCTCGAATACAAAGAAGACCAAGATGATCAAAACCATTACATGGACACAATCGATTTGGAAGTGTTTATGGCTGGACTTCAGAATGAAGTTGCCTACGTATCCCAAACATGGGAATCAAGCCTTATGTAGTTCGGGTTAAGGTACACTCGGGTATTAACCTCTCCTTTTACGCTCTAACTTTTGCCAAGGCCGCCCTTTCGGGTTTTCAACCTTGCAAGCTTTGTTTTTCTTTTCTTTTCATTTCTTTTCATCTTTTCTTCATTCTTTGCATTTTCTTTTTTTTTTTTGTTCTTTTCTTTTTTCATCTTTTTTTCCTTTTTTTCTTGCTCTAACTTTTGCTTGGGTCACCCTTCTGGGTTTTCAGCCCAGCGAGCCTCTCAAGGGTAAAAGTGTAGCTTGGTCCATGTCAAATGGTTTTGAGATCTCAAAGCCATTTGAATCCAGGAGAATGGCTGCTATTTGCTGATGATGTAGAAGTCCATCCAGTTGGGGTCTAAATTGCCCCCAATGTTGTGGATAGGAACTCGGTTGTCCTTCAACAATACTTTCTTCTTTCATCCCTTCTGGGGTTTGGCATTCTTGCCGATCTTCATCAGTTTATAGAATGATCCATCTTTTGACTCTTTGAGCACATCTGACATTTTTGTCCCTAGTTCGAGAGGTGCTTCTGATCTAGCTTCGCAATCTTTCTTTTGATCACATCTGATCTTCTTGATCTTTTCTTGCCCCTAGTTCGTGGGCTGCTTCAAATCTGGCCACACAGGCCTTACATTATGATTGACCGTTGGACATTCTGAATCTAGGTTCAAGGTTTGAAAGCAAAGGGGTTGAGTCTCGAGGCTAAGAGCGATCCTAGGCTGCACAATTTCAAGAGCGATTCCACACAGGTTTTCGCAGGATCGCGCAAAACATTTTTTTGAAATCTTTTAAGAAAGCGACAAATCGCTCGCGCTGAAGACAGTGTAGAACCAATCTGGATCAAGCTAGGATCCTTCTCAGTACTCACGGTAACAAGCATGATCTCATTCATTAAGGGCTTAGCATGCCTCTCTTTCTCTCAGATGATCAAATTTTGCAAAACCTGAGAAATTCCTTCCTCTTTGTTTTCATCACAATGTTCAAAAAGTTTTGAAAAACTTAGGTCAATGCAATGATTTAAAGGCGCAGAAAAGCAGGTGAAAAGCACTGCCATTTCATTCAAACTTCTGACACAACTAGCGCAAGGCAAAAGCAAACACAAGAGTGTGAAAATTACTGTTGTTTCATTTAGATTTGTTGGCACAACTGGCTCCATGGCAGAAACAGACTCAAAAGAAAGCGAAAGGACAAACACAAAACAAGCAAGTGATATCCGAGGTAACACCCCCGAAATCACCCGACTCTAACAAAACAGGGCTGACTCGATACAACAAGACAGACTCGACTAACTTTGTATGAAAAGACAAACTCAATACAAAACAACAACACTAACCCAATACCCAAGTCAGAAAGCACAAAAGCTAGCATTCGCAAAATGCTCAAAACAGTGCGTGCCATACGCCACATTTGGAGTAAACTGAGCACCGCCCGCAGGTGGTTCATCCCCTGATCACATACTCGTACCATCCCCCAAGTTCACTGATCCAGTGGCGATAGACTTTCCTGAGCTAGTGCGGCGATGACCTTGTTGTCAAACAGATCTTGTACATCATGGCAAAGACGAAAGCAACTGTCGATGTCATGATCCGTTTGTTGATGGTAGGCACAGTATTTAGTCTGGTTGTGCTTTGGAGGGATAGGATCGGGTAGAGGTCGTTGTTCCAACGGTTTCAGATGTCCTTTCCAGAGTAAGACCTCTAGAGCCTTTGACAAAGGCATATAAAGTGGGATAAAAACCCTCTTGACTCGAGGTGGATATTTGGTTTTTTGTGAGCTACTTCCAGACGCACCGGTGAATGGGGTAGCTGTTTTTGATGTGGTGGTGGTGACCATGCCCACTTCAGAAGATCTTGCAGCTGCATCACCACTAGTGGTCGCATTCGAACTGCGGGAAAACGCCCTCCTGGGTTGCTCCTTCTCGTGGTCAATGAGGCCCTGCTTCATAGTGTCCCCATCTGTACCCCAAGCTTATGCAAGTCGACAAAGGTAGAGAGGGGTAAGACTATCATTTTTTGCATCAATCTGGGTTGGAGGTTGCACACAACCATCCTTATATGGTCTTTGTCGGAAGGCCCTATAGTCACCATCGAGGCCTTTGCTCTCCATCTCGTCACAAACTCTGAAAAACCCTCATTTGGCTTTTGGCAGGTGACTTCAAGATGACGAGTTGTGACCTCGATTTGTGTATTATAGGAGTATTGAGCAATGAAGGCCTCAGCCATCTCTTCCCAGTTCTGTTTCACAGAGTTCTCCAATTTTGCATACCAGATTGCAGCTATCCCAGACATGGTTCGGCCGAATAGTGACAGCTTCTGGGCTGTGGTTAAGCCCATTGGCCTCAGGACATCAGAAAATAGGTGGAGGTGCACAATTGGGTCTCCAGAGCCATCGAAGCGGTCGATATGTGGCATCTTGAACCGGTCTGGCAAAGTCATGGCCAAATCGGTGTATCCATCCTCTATGTTCGGAATGGATTTTACGCCTTGAGCCTTCTTAAAAAGCTTTTCTAGCTTGCTCACTTTTAGCGTTGTTGGATCCACCTCGAACTCAAACGGTGAATCCACTAGATTGGTGGGAGCTTTGGATAGCTGGGGTAGGATTGAGGGCGGAGCTGGCCCCGTTGGAATGTCCGTATTTTCCTAGACATTTGCAGTCTCCCCGAGTATTGGAACTCTAGGTGGGGGAGGAGGTGGGTGCGAAGCAGATGCTCCAGCTTGCTGTGGTTGTTGCTGTTGCTAAAGTCTAGCAATCATTTTGCCTGTTGGGCCATAACCTCGGCCTGGCATTCGGCAAACTCTGCTTGACGGGAAACATCCTGCTGCGTAGCTTGCATACTCTCCTGGAGCTGACGCATCATGTCCTCCATAGATGCCATATTGTACTGATCTATCTGAACAACTGGTATATCTCCTTGAGCTAAAAGCAGATATCTCAACCCAACTACGCACAAGTGAGATGGATAATGACTGCTGATCTGAGGACTGTTGAACTGGTGATCTGTGCCTGACTGGCCTTTCTTTGCCTTACCACGGGCGAAAGAAACACTGGTTGCCCTTGAATTGAATCTCTGACCTGACAAAGTCTATCAACACAAGTCCGGTGTACTGGGGGATATTGGAGCCTTCTGAAGGTACGGTTCCAAGACCACCTAGCAAAAGAGAAAACAGGCAGCATCTCAGCCCGATTTCACCAGAACAGATATAAGCATAGCTGAATAACTGTACTCTTTACTAAATTCTGCCTATAAACTGATACCCTCAGCTAAAACTAATTCCTCCAGAATACTGATGTCCTAAGGCCTGATACCTAGACTTGCAAACTGATACATGAATTCTTGTAGAGGCACACTCTAAAAGCACATAGTAAATAAATACGAGTCAAAAACACCCCTATGTTGGGGTAGAGTTTCCCTGTCCTATCTTGTCAGGAGCTAGGGTTTCACTACGCACACAGCGGTTTTCAAACAACCTATGATTGGGGAGGGAACCTGTCCTAGTTTGGAATAGTCACTATGGATTCCGATATGCATTAGGTCGAATGGTTAAAAAGGGTGCCTCGGTAAAAACCAAGGTTTGTGTTCCCGTCGTGGCAGAGCCTGCAACCGGTTAGCCTTATGGTACACTTTTCAAAGCAAACCTCCGGCAAACCGTTCAGGAATAGCATACGGCAATCACGGTGTCCTACGTGCACCAATGCAAATGCAATGCAAAGAAACACATAAGTGTGAACAAAACAAGATATCATGAGTTCGAGTCAAGCTCTCTAAATCCCCAACTGAGTCGCTAGAAATTGTAGACGCGCCCCCGAAGAGAACTCCCGAGGAAACCTCGTTTTGTTCTCTGAGCTACTACAGTTCAGACTCAAATGTCACGGTTCTGAATCTAATCTCACAATGTGCGATGTGAGACCAATAAATCACCAAAGAGTCCAAATCCGGCAAATTGTTTTGGAAAACTAATTTTTTTTATAAAAAAGTGCTAAACATGGACTGCTTTGCCAGATACAGAGCTGCCACCTAAATATTTTATTTTTGGAAAATTTAGGAAACCCTGACTCGTGCCTAAGGCCACGTGTTAGTCATCACCAAAGTTGCCTTGGCTTGGGAACTTGGGTACGATTGAGGAAGGTCATCTATGAGCACCCCCGCTCACCCGATCAAAGATTGGCCTGTACTAAGCATGATATCTTGTTTTTGAAAACAAATGTGCTCTTATTCTGGTTAATGAGCTAGAATTACTATGTGATGCGCACAACAAACAAGTATAGACTAGATCGCCTAATTTGCAACAAAACATCGCATATCCGTTTGTTTGGAAAATGGTTTGAAGTTTGCTACTCGCAAGTAGGCTAAAATGCGGATTTCAATGAATTGTTCTAATTCAAGTAATCCAACCTTCACCCACAGGCATTCAGGCAGTTAATCACGTAAGCAAATAGCCTCATGGCAAGCATGCTTTCATGGAAACATTAACACATATGCGGTATGCTAAAGCGTAAACACTCACAGTGTACTCCAAGCCAAAACAAGGAACTAGTTAGAAATCAATGCATGATCCTAGTTCATGTTAAGATGGCTAATGCAACACATGCGAAAATGCAACTAAAATAGGCTCGGCTATTCTAGAATGTCATGTGAAATGCAACTTGGTAACATGCTGTTAAACACATATTCAAGTAATGTATTGAATAATACAATGTAGTTAGTATGATGCGCCGAGTCCGGTGCATGCAATACAGATGAATGGATGCACGCATGCGAGCATAAGGTATGCTAAATGAAATATGCCCTAAAACTAACCATCGTAAGCGGTTAAGTAAAAGGGAGAAAGAAATGGAGGTTGGAAGACATGCATCACACACACGCACGCTTATTACAATAATGCGCCCTCTCGAAGGAGGGACCGAATAAGAAGCTAACTAGCTAATCTAAGCTAATTAAACTAATTATTACAACACAAATTAATTAACTAATCCTAGTTAACTAATTATTACAGAACGAATTGAATAGCTAACGCGTTAACTAATTAAAGTACAAACCAAAGCAAAAGCAAGCTATTTAAGCATGGCAGCTAAGGAAAGCAGTAAATCAGGAGCCTCAGAGGGAGAGGAATGCATGCAAGCCCGGTCGCCTCGTTCGGAAATCCAATGCGATGCCCCGATTTGCCTCTGTTTTCATTTGTTCTCAGAAACTTGCACCAAGCTCCAGAAAGCTGAAACTCCACCTTAGGAATCCTGTGGGAGGGTGGCCGACCACTTTTGGTCTCTAGAAACACCTGCCGACCACTTTTGGTTGTTGAAAAACTAGAAAAGTGGTCGGCCAGCTACTTTTTCTGGCTGGCCGACCAGTTGTTGCTGCTGAATCCCAGTTTTCTGCAACGGAGAGCAAGAAAGGGCATGGCAATGTATTTGCAAGATATGTGTGCAAAACCATCCTCCCTATCATGTCATGAACTTAAGGGAGTGTAGGTTCTCGACCCTCGGGCCACCAATCGCGCATTTTCATGCATAATGGCCGAGAAGCGAAGTTGCACAATTCAATATGAAATGAATGCACAAGTAAACACATAAAGCCTAAAACTCTATCATGTATGATCAAGAGCGTCGGCGACCGGGAATTAAGGCACGTTTTATCACTTTAAGTATGAAACGTCCCTCGTTTCCCATGTTTGGACTAACTCCTATTCCAAACACAATGCAAGCAAGCATGGCATACACAACGCGACTCGATCATGCAAGTATGCAATATGACTTAAGCATGCAAACATGCAATGCACTATGAACAACCTAACAAGGCTAATGGCATGCACAATGCACAATGCTAAAAACAACTAGCATGCACGATGCGAATATCAATTAGCATGCACGATGCAACGATGTAACCTAAACATACACAATGAGAGGTATAAGGCATACACAATGCGATGATCTACATGGCATACACAATGCAACTAGCAACCTAGCATACACAATACAAGGAATAACATGGCATGCACAATGCTAAATGCTAAGAACTAGATGGCATACTCAATGCAAGGCAATCATAGGGTTCTTAACACAATGTAATGCATGCATGCATAATGCAATGCAACAAGGGCAACTATATGCAATACACCAGGCATGCAACAACATGCAAACCACATACTCAATGGACTTAAACCGAAATGGATAGACCTCAGCCATGCCAAAACAGTGGCCATTGGTGATGAAATGAAGGCACATAAAGCAAGGCATGCATGCACAATGCATTGGCCATCAAAGAGGCCAAAGAGCACAACTTTCAAGAGTGCTCAATGAGTGACAACAGTGGAAGTGTAACAACACTAAGTGCACTAAAATGAAACAGGAAATGATGCCAAATCATTCAAACAACATAAGTAAAGCATGCTAGGGTCCTAAGGCATGAAAGCTAGCAAAGAGCAACACAAATGAGGCATGCAATACATGGCACGAATGCATGAACTAAGCATGGATAGAGCTCAAGTAGGTCAAAACAAGGACCAACACATGCTGAGATAAGGGCCCAAAGGCCTAGGCATGCAAGCATACGAGCTAAGCCATAAGCTAGGCAAACATGGACAATACTTAGAGGCATTCAAAGCATGAATGAAGTAGGAAGAAAAGCATGTTATAAGCTCTGAAATGTCATGTTAGATGATGCCAAATCATGTACACAACACAAATGAAGCATGCAATGGTGCTCAAAGCTTGAAGCAAGCAAGAGCATTTGTACTACAAGTATACAAAACATGAAGCATGTGGTTAGGACAACCCAAAATAGTCCTAGAACATGTTAAAATGAGTCTAAAACATGCATGGAAGGAAGCCAAAACATGCTAGCATGAGGGGCATGAGACATGATACATACAAGGCAAATAAGGTGGATTACACTACACCTATTAAGACCAAGCATGGGATGACTTAAGCAATAAAAATCAGAGTTATATCATGGCATACTAACCCCAAAAACACATTGAAATGGTGGCTCGCAAGCTATGGCATGAAGGCATACGCAACGGTTCATGTTAAGGCATAAAGAGGCAAACCCTCCAATGCATTGAATGAGTAACAAATGTGAATGCATGGCCATGAAACATGGACTGAAATCACATAACAAGTGATGCCAAATCATTGAAATAAGCCAAGTAATGCATGCTAGAGGATTCAATACACAAAACTAACAAGCTAGATTGAACCAAGGCTATACAAAGCAAGTCATGCATGACCAATACAACACAAATCAGACCTTAAACATGCTAAAATATGAGCAGAGTCTTCTTTAAGCTAAGCCAAAAGCATGCTAAAATGGCATGTTACAACATGATACATGTTAGGCTATTTCATGGGATTGCACTACAAGTGCATGGAGCATGCAAAGGCTAACTAAACCAAACCTAAACAGAGGTATGGCATGCCAAAACATCACCAAAATCATGCTGAAATGGACTCAAACCAAGCTAAAAATGACATGATATTTCATGAAGCATACAAAGCTAGTTTAAGGGATTTACACTACAAGTGTATTAGGCTTGCATGGAGTGACCAAACTAGGCAAAAACAGTGGTATTCCACAGCAAAATAACCACAAATACAAGCTAAGATAAGGCCAACATACACTTAGTAAAGATGCTCAAACATGAGGCATATTAAGGCATGTATTGAAGATGCAAGGAGAGGGGATGGCCCTCTCCTTCTTAGGACCTTAAAACACCATCCCTACCACTAAAATCCCTCTGGATTTCAGTGGTAAGAAGGCCAAAAAAGGGTGGTCCCGAAGCTCACAAAAAAGGCTAAAAAACAAGGCCAAACAAGGCCTAAGAGGGGGTAAACAACTCCAAAAACAAAAGTGATCTTAAACAAAGATCAAAAGCATGCAAAAACAGAACTTTTATCAGTTATAAGTCAAGTTGAAAACATCATGTAAGTTAGGCTAAAAGCTTAAGCAAGAAAGGGGGATTTAAAGTTCAAAAGTTCACCCTTGAAGACCTTCTTTATAACTGCAACTCCAGTAGGTGTTTCAAGCTCAAGACAATCCAAGAACACCAAAATCAGCCCCTAAGCACCTCAGTAGCAAAAGGATGGTGTTTGAGTGTGTGTTTGTGTGTTAAACTAAGACAATACTACACTTTTGATGCACAAAAATGGAGAAACAAGGCAATATAGAGACAATGCTATATCTATCTCTCTTGGGGAAAATTTTTGAACCTAGAGGAGGGAGGAGGAGCCTCCCTTTTATAGAGAGCAAAAGCCAAAGCTTCTTGGAGAAGCTAAGGGCCAAGGCAATATAGCTCTGGTGCCCTCCAGCTATGCCAACTGTCCCAAAATATCTCCAAAAAGGTGTCAAAAAGCAGCTGACCACTTTAAGTGGTCAACCAGAGTAAAAACTGGTCGGCCATAGGTGGGAGAGGTCAACACACTAAATGCAAGGTGGTGGTGTGGTGGCCGACCAGAAAAGATGGTCCAAGGACCAAGAAAGCCAGTTATTTGACAAGAAAACTAGCTAGAAAAAGGAAAAGTGGTCTCCAAGGAGAAATACTGGTCTCCCACCCTTGTACCACCTTCCAAACAAGGAAAACAAGGTTTGTACCGAAAACAAGGTTTGTATAAAAAACAAAGCAAAGCGGATGCAAGACAAGAAATCGAGAGGCGGAACACTCGGCCAAAAGCCCCGAAAACTAGCTAACGAGCATCAAAAGTGATATGCAACCACAAAAGTGGTCTCCCGGACCACAGTGTTCCTCTAGGTAGAGGTAACAAGGTGTGGTTCAAAAACCACGCCAAACAGAGAATGTTAAGCGGTCCCGAGACAAGGCGCGCGACCAAAGGCTCCAAAAACCGGACACTAGTCTCCAAACTGGAAAAGTGGCCTATGACCACGAAATGTAGTCTACGACCACAGAAAGATGGTCTACAAGACCACTCCCTCCCTCTGGGAAGGGAAAACAAGACTTGGTCTGCAAACCGAGCCAAAGCACAAAAAGTTCCGAGGCCTGGAGGCAAGGCTCTCAGCCAAAACCCCGAAACCTCAGAACAAGCACAACATGCACCATCACCGAGCGCTCAATCGATGACGTTTGAGTCTTAAGGTTCGTCAAAAATGGGGTGTCTATAGTCGGCTTGAGAAGCCTTTTGATCAAGATGTATTATGTACTTATTTTATTTGTATTCATGTTGTAAGACCATGTTAAGATGTTTGTCATTTCATTTAATCTGTGCACATCTCTTATGGACTAATTAGATTTAAATTTATTGATTCCGCACATGTAAGCCCCATATGTGTACTTTGATTGTGTGTGACCTTGCAAGCTGGCCTTTGGTAGTCTCATATTACTGGCCATCATGGCACCATTCTAGTAGAGGCGGAATGGGGTCGTGACAAATAAGTACCCGATACGGGGTACGGCATGTTTTTCAATGTACCCATGCTTCATAGGTAAATAATCACCATCGCTGAACTGAACTAATTCAAATTGTTTTTCCTTGTAACCAAGAAATATTAGAATTCAAAATATCCTCTGACATTCAAAAGAAGCATGAAAATGAAGCAATTGAATTGTATTTCATTGGCCATAGCAGTTCTTTCCTGCTCTTAGTTACTCTTCTTTTGAAGAGTGAAATATTCATTAGTTTTAGTAGAAGGGAATGGACTTTTTGGCCTCTGATTTCCACATAAAAAACACAACAAAGTATTTTTAGTAAGTATATTAAGAAGAAAATTTTATGATCTTATCCTATAGAATTCGCAAATAAAAAAATAGGATCTGCCATCTGACTAGGGGGAGCTCATCTGACTTGCCCCGTTTTGATTCTACCTACTCCCACTAAGAAGAAATAACATCCATTAAAAATTACAGGCATATGGACTGTGGACTTGGAGCACAGCCCACCATTGTTGACCTGAGGAGGGAGCCAATTTGAGTCTTCCATTTCTTTATTTTTGTGATCTCCATGTCTTCTCTCATCCCTCCACTCTTATCTTCCTTCATTGTCTCATTATAATGATTGATTGCCATTCCAAATCTTGTGTGCTAACAACCACATCGACAATTGTGTAGGGCTCCAAAGCTGAGAAATATGTCAACTTTTCACTTGTGCCATTGGTTTTCACTTGTTGAGATTCAATTAGCGACCAACAACTTCGATGATGCTTTGGTCGTTGGGCAGGGCAGATTTGGCAAGGTGTATAAAGGGTTCATCGATGGTGGAGCTACCATTGTCGCCATTAAGCGATCGAATGTAGAGTCCAAACAAGGGGCAGCAGAGTTTTGGACTGAGATCAGGACGCTTTCCAAGCTCCAGAACACATCTTGTGACTCTAATTGGCTACTCGCCGATCATCTCTACAAAAGTAGTAGGAAAGGAAATGGGAACGATATTTATCATCTTACTTGGGAGGAGAGACTCAAAATTTGTATTGGAGCTACCCATGGATTGGACTACCTTCATACGGATACTGAGCAAGGTGTCATACACAGGGATGTGAAGACAACAAACATTATATTGGACGAGAATTGGGTAGCTAAGATTTCAGATTTTGGGTTGTCCAAAATGGTAAACACAAGCCATACATAAAGCCACATTAGTACAGATGTTAAACGCACATTTGGTTATTTAGATCCAACATATTTCTTGACTAGTAGACTAACCAAGAAATCAAATGTGTATGCCTTTGGTGTGATCCTATTTGAAGTGTTATGTGCGAGGCCACCGGTGGATACAAGTGTTGAGGAGGACCAAATGGGTCTAGCCCTATGGGTTCACAAATCCATCAAAAAGGGAACCCTTGACCAGATCATTGATCCCTCTATAAGAGGGCAAATATCACCAAATTGTCTAAAGGTGTTTGCAGAAGTTACTAACAAATGTTTACATAATTATCCAAAAGGAAGACCTACAATGAGTGAAGTTGTGGGGAGCCTCAAGCATGGATTGGCATCACAGGGCAATATTCGTATATCTGGACAAAAGGGAATAATAAGCAATATGTTTTTGAGTAGTGCACATGTAGTAGCTAAAGGTATTGATCTTGGGTTGAGGAAGTGGAAGAACAACGGTTCTAAGAATGGCGTGTCATGGCAACTGCGGAAGGATCCAATTGCGGATACTGTCATCCAATTATACCATCGTTTCACTCTTGTAGAGATTTGAGCAGCCACAAATAATTTTCATGAGCCTCTAGCGCTCTGGTTCGGTGGCGACATCAAAGTGTATAGAGGCCATATCAGCCATGAAAATCTTGATGTGGCAATTAAAAGATGGAAAGAAGGAACATCAAGACAAAGGAACTTAGACCAATTTAGCGCTGAGATCCAGGTGCACTCCCATCTCCGTCACCTCCACATTGTTTCTTTAATTGGATATTGCAATGACAAGCAAGAGTTGATCCTTGTGTATGAGTATTTCGTCCATGGGTCTCTCCATCGTCACTTATATGTAACCAATGATCATCCACTTAAGTGGGAAAAGCGACTTCAGATTTGCATTGGTATTGCACGAGGACTACAATACCTCTATGCAGGTACAAGGCAAACAATTATTCATTGCAACCTGAAGCCGACCAATATTATGTTGGATGAGAATTGGAATGCCAAACTGGTGCCTAACATTGAATCAAGTATAGGCACAGTGGGATATATGGATCCAGAATACCTTTGCAATGCAAAATTTACTATAAAATCCGATGTGTACTCATTCAGCGTCATCTTACTTGAGCTATTATGTGGTAGGAAGCCAACGATCTATTCAAGGGACAATGATCAAGTGAATTTAGTTCGTTGGTTCAGTTAGAATGTAAAATGAAGAAATTAGGGTTGAAAATTAGGAGGAAGAAGAAGAAGAGAGAGAACTTTTGTATATATTGAAATAATTGTTCTGCCTCAACTTTACATCAGTCAAATATATATAAAAACCCTAAAGTAGCAATATGACCATCGTACCCTCAACTCAAGTAAATATTAACAACAGAACAAAAGAACAAAAATAACAAAAATAACTATTCTAACACTCCTCCTCAAGCTGGAGCATAAAGAACGAACATGCCCAGCTTGGCAGACAAACGAATAAACGAATGCCGAGCCAAAGGTTTGGTTAGAATATCACCCAATTGATCCTCAGAACGAACATAAGGAGTCACCAGTTGCTTGTAGAGTAAGAGATCACGAATAAAATGGCAATCAACTTCGATATGTTTGGTGCATTCATGAAACACAGGATTATTGGCAATGAAGATAGCAGCCTGATTGTCACAAAACATGCTCATAGGAGTGGAAACAGAAAAACGAAAATCTTGGAGAAGTGACTGAACCTAGAGCATCTCAGAAGCAGTATGAGCCATGGTACGATACTTAGCTTCGGCACTAGAACGAGCAACGACGGTCTATTTCTTGCTACGCCAAGTGACAAGATTACCACCAACAAAAGTATAACAGCCCGAGGTGGAACGGCGGTAAATCTTATTACCAGCCCAATCAGCATCACTGAAGCCAGTGATAGACAAAGAGGAAGATGGGCGATAGAGCAATCCCCAACTTGGAGCACGCTTTAAGTATTGCAAGATACGACACACAGCCACAAAATGGGGTTGGCGGGGAGCATGTATAAACTGACTGACTACACCCATGACATAAGTAATATCTAGACGAGTGACAGTGAGATAGATTAACTTGCCAACCAACCGATGATAACGACCAATATCAGGAAAGAAGTCGCCAGTGTCACTATCAAGCTTGACGCTAGAATCCATGGGAGTATCACTGGGGCAAAAGCCTAAGAGGCCAGTCTTGGTAAGAAGATCAAGAACATACTTCCGTTGAGAAAGAAACAAGCCCTGAGAAGAGCGAGCAACTTCAATCCCAAAAAAATATTGAAGATGGCCCAAGTCTTTGGTGTGAAATTGTTGTCCCAAATACTGCTTCAAAGCAACAATACCATTGGAGTCACTCCCTAAAATGAGGATGTCATCCACATAAACAATAAGAACAATACGCCCAATAGACCAATTGCGAACAAAAACAAAGTGATCAAAGGTGGAACGGTGAAATCCATAGGCAAGCACAACAGCACTGAAGCGATCAAACCAGGCACATAGGGATTGCTTAAGACCATATAAGGCCTTCCGCAATTGACAAACAAGATGCTCTTTGCCGGGAACAACATAGCCAGGGGGCTAATCCATATAGACCTCCTCGTGGAGATCACTATGGAGAAAGGCATTCTTGATATCCAGTTGATATAAAGGCCAAGACTGATTAACTGTAATAGAGAGGAGAATTCAAACAGAGTTAAGACGGGCCACAGGAGAAAAGGTCTCCAAGTAATCAACACCATAGGTTTGGGTGTAGCCTTTAGCTACCAAATGAGCTTTAAGTCGCTCAACAGTTCCATCAGGAAGATACTTAACAATATAAATCCAACGACAACCCACAATAGATTTGCCAGATGACAGAGGGGTAAGGTCCCAGGTCTGATTTTGATGAAGAGCATGCATTTCCTCATCCATGGCAGACTTCCAACTAGACTAGACAAGCTACAAGCAAAAGAATGAAGACCATGTGAGAGGCGATCATGAGAAACGAAATGAGCAATAGGATGTTGAGTGAAAGTGCATTTACCTTTGCGGAGTGCAATAGGAAGGTCATCAGATGGTAGAGCAGCAGGTGGAACAGGGGCCTCAGACGAATGAGATGAACTGGTTGGGCCATAAGACACAATGCGACGAGCTTGAGACCGTTGATAAACCTGCAAAGGAGGGGTAGAAGTGAGAGGAGATGGAGAGGATATAGGGGTGGATGTGGAAGGAGCATAAGAGGGAAGAGTAGGAGTGAGAGAGGTTGGCTCCCCTTCACGAGAAGAGAGGAGATCAGTAGATAACTGTTGCCCAGAGGAAGAAAAAAACAGAGTAGACTCAAAAAAAGTTACATCAGCACTGACAAAGTAACGACGAGACTCAGGATGATAACACCGATACCCTTTTTAAGTGCGAGAATAACCTAAGAACACACACTTGCGTGCACGAGGAGATAACTTATCCAACCTAGGGTCAAGAACATGGACAAAGGCCACACACCCAAAAATGCGAGGAGGCAAGGGAAAAGAAGATGTGATGGGATATAACAGAGAATAGGGAGATATGTGTACAACACTAGAGGGCATGCGATTGATAAGTAAACAAGCGGTGAGAACGGCATCGCCCCAAAACTATTTGGGGACATGCATATTAAACATCAGGATGCGAGCAACATCTAGCAAATGGCAGTGTTTCAGCTCTGCAACACCATTTTGCGGGGATGTATGAGAACAACTAGTTTGATGAATAATACCATAAGTATCACAAAAGGTAGTTACAATAGATTGCACATATTCTAAGGCGTTATCAGACCGAAATATCTTAATACGTTTGCCAAATTGAGTAAAGATTTCATTATAAAACTTAGAGATGATGGAAGGCAAATTAGATCTTTGTTTCATTAAAAACAACCAAGTCATCCGAGAGTAATCATCTACAAAAATAACAAAATAAAAGAACCCATTAACAGTAGGAGTTCTAGAAGGACCCCAAATATCTGTATGGACAAGAGCAAAAGACTCAGAAACACGACTAACACTACGACGAGGAAAAGAACTACGATGATGCTTCCCAAATTGACAGGTTTCACACTTAATCTGAGAAACATGACTCAAACCCGGAACAACTAACTTGAGCTTGGCCAAGGAGGGATAACCCAAGCGAAAATGCCACTGAAGAGGAGATACACTAGCACTCAACACAGCAGATGGAGGAGAAGGAGAAGTCTCAACGTCCAAAAAGTATAAGCCATCCTTCTCATGCCCCGAACCAATCATCCTCTTGGTCTGGAGGTCCTGCAAAACACATAAAGTTGGAGAAAAGGTTATCGAACAATGGAGAGCTTGAGTCAATTGGCTAACATAAAGCAAATTAAATGGAAATTTAGGAACATAAAGACCAGAAGGTAAGGACAGGTTTAGAGTGGGATGAAGAGGACCTTGACCACAGACAGGCCGAGAAGATCCATCAACAAGTATAATGGTATGATCAACAGGTCTAAGAGTATCAAAAAGAGAGGAATTACCAGAGACATGAGAACTAGCACCAGAGTCTAGGAGCCAAGGCTGAAAGGACTTAGCCACACATGCAGTATTACTTGAACTAGCCATGGTAGCAGTAGAGGATGAAGGTAGACTAGGCCAGAGAGACTGGACAAGGGCAGTAAGCTCACTAATTTGAGTAGTGAGTGTCTCATGCGAAGTAACAGGAGAAGCATCCGAGCCAATGGACAACAAGGAAGACTGTGAGGATGGGACATCCATAACCTGATGGACATGATCTGGTTTGCCATACTTCTGCCAACACCAAGGTTCAGTATGACCTTGGGAACCACAATGAGTACACTTGCGATCTCCACGTGTACGAGAACCAGGTCCACTACTACCTCCACCACGGAAACCACCACGTGAGCCACCACTACGAGAACCATCTCCACGAGAGCCCCGTGAACCAGAAGAAGAGCTCCGGGAACCAGAAGAACTATGAAAACCCCCGCGAGTAGACCCATGATCACCACTACTAGAAACCAATGCAGAAGATGATAATGAAGAGGACCTAGAAGTGGATTGTGCTTGTCCCAATGAAGAGCGTAATAGCCTAGAATAGGCATTGGCAGCTGAAGGTAGAGTGTCACTGGCAAGAATCTGATCTTTTAACTACTTAGGATCTAAGCCAGAAAGTAAAGAAGCCATCATAAACTCCTCCCAATGTTGTTTCTGCTTGTTCATATCAGTGGTGAAAGGTCGATGCTGTAGTAACTGATCCCACAAAGTCTTGAGACTACTATAATAATCAGGAAGAGACCGCCAGATTGACACATAGCAAAAATTTGTTCATATAACTCATAGACCCGAGAGACATTACTTTGATTTGAAAAAGACTCAACAAGGGAGTCCCAAATGGCCTTAGAGGTATCACAAAATTCCACGGTAGTAGCAATCTGTGGTTCCAAACTATGCCAAATCCAACCCATAACACAAGAATCCTCACAACACCAATTATCATAATCTTTATCATCAGTAAGAGGAGGGAGTTCACTAATAAAGCGGGACTTCTTCTTACCTCGTAAGAAAATTTTGACAGTGTGGGCCCAAGCCAAATAATTAGCACCATTTAATTTCTTTGTAGTAATAGATTTAGGCATGTCATCTTCCTTATCCATAGTTATAGCCTTAGCCTCAATCTCAACCATAATGATCAACCACACAAAATTCTCAACACAAGCACGAAAGGGCAAAATACTTGCAAACAGCCAATACCCACACCAACAATCACCAATATAGACACATAATTAGCTCAAAAAACAAAAATCCACAAAAAAACAGGCAGAAGAGAGGAGAATACAGGTCTGCCAACCAATTTTGGACCCAAATTAGACCAACACATCAACTCAACAGTAGCAATCAATAAAGAGAGGACAAATTTCCCTTGCTAGAAGGATTTCAGCCCTTATATAGGAACCTTCAATAGGTAGAACTGAAGAAAACAGGGTTACTGGCTCAAAAATAGGCAATAATCAAACAAAATATCAACCCAACAGTAGTAAAACTACAAATTAAGATCAAGAACCCTTAGAGTGGTGAGTTTCGGCTCCTAGGGAAGTGAGCCCAGCAAGAAAAACCAGAAAAAAATAGTCCCAAAGGCAGATTCAAAAAAACCGTCTCAAAAACACGAAATACTTTCAAAAATCAAAAACTCACATTAGGGATGATCAAAAAATTCCACAAAAATCACCATAAATCTCAGGAGGAAATTTCGAGTCTAGGGGTGAAGGACCCGTCCGTACAGTGCTTACGTCATGCTGATGTCATCGTACGGTTGATGACATCAGCACGTCTCGGTCACCTCAGGACTGATCTCTAGAATCTGTAAAAACCTTTCTGATGAAGAAGAGATTGCTCTAATACCAAGTTAGAATGTAAAATGAAGAAATTAGGGTTGAAAGTTAGGAAGAAGAAGAAGAAGAGAGAGAACTTTTGTATATATTGAAATAATTGTTCTGCCTCAACTTTACATCAGTCAAATATATATAAAAATCCTAAAGTAGCAATATGACTATCGTACCCTCAACTTAAGTAAATATTAATAAGAGAACAAAAGAACAAAAATAACTAAAATAACTATTCTAACAGGTTCAAAACTAATATCGAAATGGGTACCATAGATCAGATCATTGATCTGTATCTAACTGACAAAATAGCACCAGAATGTTTGAAAGAATATGTCAAGAATGCAGAAAATTGCGTGTGTGATGAGGGGATTGAGCGTCCGTCGATGGATGATGCGTTGGGTAACCTCTGGTATGCACTGTAACTGCAGGAGACTTGGTGAAATAGTAATGACCAGTTCGGTACAGGTAAGTTCCCTGAGGCCGTTCCACGTTCAAATGGCATTGTGTTAGTTAAATTAGCCAATAAAGGAGATATTGATAAGATGAGTCTTATGAGAGGGGATTCAGATTATTTTTCGGATAATCTAACACGGTAGTACGACTCTGTGGTCTTTACGATTTGCAAACATAAGTCCAACTGATGCTTCTGTAAAAATTGATAATTACATGAAACAACATAATGCTGCCCCTGTTAATTCAATCCATTTGCTATGTTAAAAACTTTCTAACATAATGCAATCCACAGATTTTATAGATTTATGTGCCTTGTACAATATGGTGTTCCTCTTATTTCGTTCCCTAGAAAAAAAAAATTTAGACCCACCAAATGATCTAGCTCTAGGCTCCCTGGAATTCATTTCATGTCAATAGCAATGCCAAAAGACATTGTTTACTCTCATGAGTAAACGTTTTTATTTTGACACAACCATGTGGATGTGGAATTTGGAGGGAGATTATTAATTCATGGAACTGAGGTGAGGAGTTCATGGCTCCAGACTTTGGCACAGCTACATAATTCACTAACATGAGTCATAATATGTTGGAGGCGCTCCAAAAACTCTTCTAAGAGTTTATTTGGGTCTTCATTCTCAAATGTTTTTTTAGTATTTACAACTCAAACATACTAAACTAGAAGCATGCATGAGCAGAGAGCACAACACAAATTCTAGAGCAAAACCTTTTGTAATCGATGTAAAAGTTGGAAATACAGCACCCAGTATAGTAGATGGAAAGAAGTTTTTGAATTTTTCAAAACTATTTTATGCCTTAAAAAAGAGTACCACGAAACTAGTTTTTGAAATTTTTCAAAAAACAAAGCCATCAAATGTATGAGAACCATTGAATAATCTTAATTCTATCATTGTTCATCATAAATTCATGCAAGAAAACGGAAAGGTCATCATTTACCCTCCTAGCCTTCAAGAACTCAAAAAGTGCATTTTGAAGCTTATTATCCAAATCCCTAAAAACAACCAAATCAAAAAACCAAACACGGTCATGAACAAACCACAAGATTGCAGACTAACACATATTTATGCTTGCACTACAAAAAAAATTGTTTTTTGCGACGGCAAAACGCCGTCGCAAATACCCCAAATGCCGTCTCAAATAGTTTTTGCGACGGTAAAATGGTTTTTTGCGACGGCAAGTGGAGGTCGCAACAAAAGGGGTTGCAAAAGGGTTTTAGCGACGGAAAGTGCCGTCGCCTTTGTTTTTGCGACGGGAAAATGCCTTTTTTGCGATGGTAAATTTTTGTCGCCAATAATGGTTGAAAATCTAAGTTTTTTGCGACGGCACAGTATTGCCGTCGCTAAAATGGTCTTTTGCGATGGCTAAAATACCGTCGCTAAAGGTTTATTTGATACAGCACTTGAGCCGTCGCTAAAAAACTATTGGCGACGGCAATAATACTGTCGCTAAAGGCCTTATGTTTCAACCAATTCCCTATCTTTTGCGACAGTAAAAGTGCCGTCGCAAAAAACCTTGGTTCAAATTTTTTTTTGAGACGGTGTGTGCTGATGTCTCAAAAAAAAAAAAATTGTATTAAAATTATTTAAAATATGAAAATAACCTGTATTAAATGACAAATAATTGAAAAAAAAATCAATTATTACATAATAATATAAAAATAATAATTAATCCATAATAAAAATTTTCTTGCATTCATTCATTACAACACATTAGCAAAATTATCCCACTGCATGGTATTTCAATATTTTTGCTTTGCTCTGATCTGCAGAAATTTCATCAGGAAAGAGTTTTGCCAGTTCCTTCATCGTAGCATCAATAATTTCTTCATCACTACATGAGATCCGTTCCTCTGCAGGTGCAAAAACCAATTCCAGCATAGAGCGACTTGGGTCATAATATTCCTGCATCATTACAAGCAAATAATTAGATACATTTATGGGGCAAAACTAAGCAACATGGATACTTTTAAAAAAGTAACGTGCCATGTCTGACACTGTTGCACACTGACACGACAAGGCACTCGTCAAACACTTCCCAAAGATATATGAAACACATTACAAATTTTAAATAAAATAACTTGAAATCCATAGATAAAACAAAAACAACTTAAATTTATATCTATTATTTTCCTTTAGATTTTAAAAATTATTATGTTTGAGTTTGACTTCATATTCATATATATGACATGTAATATGATAAATATATAAAATTATGTATTTTGCACGTGTCCCCCATATGTTGTGTCGTATAATTTTTTTTTTTTAATTTCTATATCAGCATGTCAATGTCGTGTCACATATCCGTCTCAGTGCTTCTTAGGGGCAAAATGAAGGCTAATGACTTCTATGTCTGCACCAGATATGCACAGATAAGAAAAATTGACAGACTAATATTGTTAATTCATGGAAACCAAAGAGGGCACAAGTACTTGACTTTACCAGCAGTATTTTGAAAATTATATTTTAAATATTGCGAAATTTTGAATATAATCCATACCTCTGGTTCTATATGTAGCGTAAAAACATAACTGTCTATTTGTATATAAGCCAATAAGCAAGTGCCCGTCATTAGCCTCATCAAATCCTAAAAAGTTCACTCCATTGCTAAATCAACAGCATAAAATTAAGGTCACAATACAACTTCAAGCAGCCATAATGTGATGTAGCCTTTCATATCAGTAACACATAGAAGGTATACAAAAACCATAAAAATGGGTTGTGTGCATCTAACGTGCACATTGGCATTCTTGTGGCTGGAAGTACAGAAATCGCAGGTATTTTAAAATTTTGATTAACAACAATTACCTTACATGTCACTGACATGTCAGCATACACACTGAGAAGAGGACTTCTGCATTAAGATAAATTAATCAATTAATATCTATTTTTAAAATACAAACATTAATAAAATTGCAATAACTTATATGGAATGGAAAGTGGAAGCTGGAGAAGCACTCAGCAATACTGAACAAGTCGAGATAAAAATCACAAAATTGGACACACTACATTAATATTCTTTAAGGAAAGCATCCAATCAATGGGGCAGTCTCAATATATTAGACGAATGTGTTTCATGAAATTCAAACAATGTTTCAGTAAAATGCACAAAACCACTCAGAATAGTAACAACAGACAATTACCAGACACATAACTACGAGACATATAGGTTGTGGAAACAAAAGAAAGGTATGTCTCTTAACCAGAATTTTAATAAAAATAACAAGAAGAAATTGATATCATATGGTTGAAAATGACCTGCTAAAAAGCAGATGATCATATGTATTCCTTAGCTTCCTGTCAAACCTGCAATTGAAGTGAAGTTATGTCAGCAACCAAGGAGCTAGCATGTCAGCACATCAAGCTATGCAGCCCTAAACAGCTGTGTATCCTGTGAGAGGAAATTTAACCTATTTTCTTTTTTATATCTTAAATTTTCTAGGTCACACCAGTTGAACAAAGAAATCCAAGCATTGTGTGTCAGAATGGAACCATATATAATCCTAATTTTACAGAGATAGGGACCATATACTTCTCAAGCACAAAAAGGGAAAAATGAAAAGAATAAACAAGTTTCTATTGCGTATTTTTCATAGCAATCAAAAAGAAAGAACCGTACTAACCATATGTGAACATTTATAACAGGAACTCCAATTAATATCTCCAATTTTCTGAAGTACGGAATCTCTTTCCAGTTTTCGGGCAAAAGAAGCTTCAAGATATCAACTGGTCATAATGAAATTCATCAACAACATTAGACACTTAGGGTCCATTTAGATGTATGCAGATTTCAAATCAAGGGATTTGAGGTTAAAAAAACAGGAGAGTTAGCTATTATATGTGGAGTAAAAAACTAAAAAAGAAGATAAAATAAGACAGAAGAGAAGTATTTTAGTAGAATCTTTGTAGCTAGAAGAGAATTCTTAGCATGATTTCAAATAACTACTTTTTTATAGTTATTTCAAATTCATCATGATAAATCTATTTAATTTAATCTTGGAATTCATAAATAAACTATGAAATATAAATTTGTGTTATTCTCCTTGAATGATTAATGTCAAATCCATGCATTTCAAATTCACATCTATCCAAACAGACCCTTGGGTTACAAATATGGGGAATTATTTAGTTAATGGAGAAGAAAATGGTAAACCTGGAGTAGCAAACACATAAGCATCTCCTTCAATAGCATTACCATTATTTAGTAAAAAGCTCTTTACAGTTCCATCTTTTTTCAGCTCAATTTTTTAATTCGATAATTAAGTTGGACTTCACCACCCAGTGACTGAATATGATCACAATTGGCTGGCAAAGTCTCTCTGGGGGGTTACCATCCAAGAATGCCATCTTCGAACCATGCTTCTCCTGTTTATTATTAAATATTTAAATTAGCTAGCGTCTATTAAACTGACAGGAAAATAAAATTTCTAGAGGCATGAGACAACTCTGTAAGGGAACCTAATAACAACAGTGATGATGATGAAATACAGACGGATTGAAACTGCCACCTACTAAAATTTATAATCTTTATATTGCGGCTAGTCTCAACAATTCTCCTTTGGCTTGGTTTCAGATTCAACCTCACATAGACATGAAAATAATATTTATAGCTACAACCTTATCCCTACTCTATAGAAAAAGATAGACCATGCAATACAAAAAGGCAGTTAACCGCATTTCAATATCTAAAATCAGGAAAATGGAGGTAATCAATTTTATGCCTGTGTCAAGTAAAATTTCAGAGAAGAGGGATAAAGGTACTCACTTTAAACCACCAATTTTACACTACAAAATGCTTGACACCACCGAATGACCTCGCAACCTTACTCTAGTACTTGTAATGCCTCTCTTCGTCCCTCATTCTGAGAATAGAAGTTCCAGAGCGAGAAATAGAGATAGAGATATTCGCGGAAGTCAAACTGGAAGCAGAGCATGAGGGGAGAGAGGGGTTGGCGAAAGATTAGGGCTTGGTCAACGAAGTTGGTGAAGAGACGACAGGTGTCAGAGGGAAAGTCGGAGGGAGGGAAGAGAGGGTAGTCGAAGTTGAGAGAGGAGAGAGAGAACCAGAGGTTTCGCCATTTGTGAGAGAGACAGGTGGTTCGAATGGCATCAAGAGTGGGGAGAAATGAGAGGATGAGGAGGAGGATGAGGTCCGGGAAGTCATTCAGGCTAGGAACGGTGGTGGAGTAACCGGTTGTCTCCGCCGCTCGCCGTCTATCTCGAGAGAAGGAGGAGGGGAATAGATTAGGGATTTTTGGGTTTGAGATTGGGGATTTTTTGGTTTTTGGGGGTGGGGGAGCGGGAATGGAAAAAAAAGGGGGGCGGGAACAAAAAAAAATAAAAAATATATATATTTTTAAGGGTCAAAAATGAAATTTAAATAATAAAATAACGTCGTTTAATTTTAATTTTTTTTTTGAGACTGGGGTTGTTATCGTGAAAAAAAATTATTTTTCGTTAAAATATATATTTTTTCTAGTTAATGAATTTTTTTAAAAAAAATTTCTTTTTTTTTTTTTAGTTACGCAAATTGAAAATTTATTTGTTTCATTTTTATTTTAATGAAAAAAATATATTATTATTTTTTATTTGGTAGAAGTAGGGGCAATATTTTAATGAAAAATATTTTCCACTAAAATAAAAGTTAATTTTCTGTGGTCAATGAAAAATATTTTTCTACTGCCCATTTTTTTTGGTTATTAAAAATTATGAACTAATTTTTTGTGGTAAAGGAGAGGGAGCGGCAGTAGTGGTGTATGTGGTGGATAAGAGATGGTGGTGGTGGTGATGGCGAAGGAGATTAGTGGTGAAGTTGTGGTAGTGATAGAGTAGATGGAGTGGCAGAGGTGAATGAGAGGTAATGGTAGTAATAATGGCAGTAGTGATAGTGGAGTGGTGGCAATGGTAGTAGTAATAATGGTAGTCGTAGAGGTGAAGTGGCGACAGTGGTAGTAAGGTAGTAGTGGAATGACGTTTGCAGTAGTGGTGAATGTGGTAAAGGAGATGGGTGAGGAAAAAGAGAGAGGTGAGTGAGAGATAGATAGAGGAGAGAGAGAGAGAGAGAGACAGAGACAGAAGAGAGATAGAGAGAAGAGAGATGAGTGAGAGAGACATAGAGAGATGAGTGAGAGAGACATAGAGAGATAAGAGATGAACGAGAGAGATAGAGAGAAGAGAGATGAGCGAGAGAGACAGAGAGAAATGAAAGAGATAGAGAGAAGAGAGATGAGCGAAAGAGACAGAGAGAGAAAAGAGATAGATGAGTGAGAGACACAGAGAGAGAGAGACAGACAGATAGACAAACAGACAGAGAGAGAAGAGTGATGAGTGAGAGAGAGAAAGGAAGATGAAAAAATGGATGAAAAGATATAGACAAAGAGAGAGAGGGAGAGAGAGAGAAAGAGCGAAAAGAGATAAACGAGAGAGAGATGAGCGAGAGAGCGAGAGAGATAAAGAGAAGAGAGACAGAGAGAAAAGAGAGATGAGAGAGATAAAGAGAAGAAAGATGGACGAGAGACACAGAGAGAGAGAGACAGACAGACAGACAGACAGAGAAGAGTGATGAGTGAGAGAGAGAAAGATAAGAGAGACAGAGACATAGAGAGAAATAAAGAGACAGACAGAAAAAGAAGAGTGATGAGTGATGAGTGAGAGAGAGAGAGAGAGAGAGAGAGATAAAAGAGACAGAGACACATAGAGATAGAGAGAGAGAGACAGACAGACAGACAGAGAAGAGCGAGAGAGAGAGAGAAAAAAAAAACGAAAAGAGATAAACGAAAGAGAGACAGAAAGAGATGAGCGAGAGAGCGAGAGAGAAAAAAAGAAGAGAGACAGAAGAGAGACAAAGAGAGAAGATATATGAAAGAGATAGAGAGAAGAGAGATGAACGAGAGACACAGAGAAAAGGAGAGAGAGAGAGAGAGAGAGACAGACAGACAGACAAAGAAGAGTGATGAGTGAGAGATAGAAAGAGAAGAGAGACAGGGACACAGAGACACAGAGAGAAAGAGAAAGAGAAAGACGGACAGACAGAGAAGAGTGATGAGTGAGAAAGAGAGAGAGAGAGAGAGAGAGAGAAGAGAGACAGAGACACATAGAGAAAAGGAGAGACAGACAAACAGAGAAGAGTGATGAGTAAGAGAGAAAAATAGAAGAGAGACAGAGACAGAGAGATAGAAAGATGAAAAAATCGGTGAAAAGAGAAATGTTCAAAAGAGTAAGACGACGTTGTTTAGTGGATCGATAAATCGAGAAGGAGCTTGATAAATAGAAAAAATGAGAGTAAGAGAGTGAGCAAGGCGAACATAGTAAGGGAGAAATAGACAAATAGACAAGTAGAGAGAGAGAGAGAGAGAAGAGTGATGAGTGAGAAAGAGACAGGGAGAGAGAGAGAGATAGGCATAAAAAGAGATAGAGAGAGAGAGAGGGAGAGATAGAAAAAGAGAGAGAAACAAGAGATGAGCGAGAGATAAACAAAAAGAGAGAAATATAGCGAAAAGAGATGAGCGAAAGAAAGACACAGAAAAAGATAGAGACAGAGAAAGAAGAGAAATGGACAAAAAAGATAGAAAGATAAGAGAGAGAAAAGAAATGAGAGAGATAGAGAGAAGAGAGATGAGCGAGAGAGACAGAGAGAGAAAACAGATTAGAGAGATAGAGAGAAGAGAGATATGCGAGAGACACAGAGAGAAAATGAGAGAGAGAAACAAACAGACAGAGAAAGAAGAGTGATGAGTAAAAGAGATAAAGAGAAGAGAGAGAAATAGAGACAGAGAGACAAGAAGATGAAAAAATGAATAAAAAGAGAAATGTTATATCAAAGGAGTAAGACGACATTGTTTTTTTTATTTTTATTTTTTTGTGACAGAAAAATGCCCTTGAATTTATTCAAACCATTTTGTGACTGTATATATATGAAGCTGTCTCAAAACCACAATCACTATGCTAGGTTAGAGTTTTCCAAAAACTCTTTTGAGAAAATTATACTTTCTTGTTTTCCGTGTTATATTGTTTTTACTGAATTTTTTTAATATTTTAAGTATTTTTTTAAAATTTTTAGACACACCTAATATAAATACACCTAAAAATTAAAAAAATTGTAAAAAAAATCTTTTAAAAATTCACTATATACAAAAAATACAATAATTCAATACATTTTTTTTTTTGTATTTTTATGTATTTATTAAATTTTTTTAAAAAAAATTTCATAATTTTTTTTTCTAGATACATCTAAGTAAGGTGCATCTATAAAAAAGATATTTAAAATTTTTAAAATATTCACTAAAAAAAAAAAAAAAAAACACAAAAGGCACTTTTTGCGACGGCAGAAAATGCCGTCTAAAAAAAGCAGAGTATTTGCGACGGCACAATTTGCCGTCTCAAAAAAGCAGAGCATTTGCGACGGCACAATTTGCTGTCTCAAAAAATGAGAGTATTTGCGACGGTATTTTCTGTCGTCGCAAATACTCTCATTTTTTGAGACGGCAAATTGTGCCGTCGCAAATGCTCTGCTTTTTTGAGACGGCAAATGGTGCCGTCGCAAATACTCTGCTTTTTGAGACGGCAAGTGTACCGTCGCAAATAGTTCCGTCTCATAAACCCACTTTTCTTGTAGTGTTGGTTAGGAAGAAATCATGAGAAAACGAAATAAATAAGGACTCTCTCTTATGAAAATGGCCCAATTAGTAAACCAGAAAAAGATCAAAAGTATTCGTACGATGTCCTAAAATCTATAAATTTTAGTATTCAGAGACTAGCTTGCTCATTGCCCTCAATCAGCCCTAAATTGGTTTCTCAAATTAATTTGAAGTAGAATTGGGTTGGAAAGAAAATATATATGCATATTTATTGAAAGCTTTATATTGAGAAGAACAAGAAGAAAATTCAATGAGATGCTAAAATATTTCAACAAGAAATAAATAATCAATTCAGCTAATCATCAGCCAAAAACTCTATAATTCAAACTAAAAGATCCACAGAAAAAGAGAGAAAGATATTAACAACTCATTGAAAAACTAAAACATTTACATATCTTATTGAGATAATAATGCTAGATCGTTGAAATGAGGTCACAGGAGGTCCCACGTAAAGCCTCAATTTTTATAGTTTTGTTTGCTGCAAATTTGCCTCTTAATCAACCGTTTGGAAGGTCAATCTTCCTCATTGAATGCAATAAATTCCATAATGGGCCAGAGAATTTTAACACAAAATGTAATACATTAATACGCAAATAATTAGATTTCAATTGAAGTGATTGGTTAGGGATTTCAAGGACTAAAGACTAATTGATAATGTTCTGTTTGGTTACTGAGAAAATAAGGCAGACAAGAACAAAAAAAGAAGCACACAATTGATATCCCCCTTCCAAGGCATTAAAACGGAACGTAGGAATGGATAAGGGAATCAAAATTGAGAACAAAAGAAGCTCTGTTTGGCTTCTAGGAAAATGTCGGAAAAGAAAAGACATAAGAATGTGGAACCAATATTTGTCATTTACCTAAGACCCAAGAAAACTATAACCTCCAGTTAATTGAGCCTAGTGAAAATTCAAGAAGACTAAAACTCCAAGTAATTGACCTAGTGAAGACTATTTGGGTAGATGGAGATTAGTTTTTCGTTTAATTAGTACATAAAAATGTTCAAATTTCCTTTTCGTTTCTTCAATTTCTCCTTAGATTTGGTTTTTTACTCAACTGGGTTGGCTAATTCTTATTTCAATAAATCAAAATTTTCAGAAACACTTCACTTCTTTTCCAATTCCCTCATTTTCTGAGCAAATAGGGTACATAAGAATCGACAATAATACGTGTATTTAGAAACGCAAAAACTGAATAAATAAATAAATAAATAAAGATGCCTCAAGAACATCATGGAGGAGGGAGATTACCTGGTGGGAAGTGATGTATTGGGAGAACCCTGAGGATGTTTGATTGGGGAGTCTAAGTGGATAGATCCGGGTTTGAGCGGGAAAATTGGGTGCGGGTCTGTTTGGATGGCGAGACAGCTGTTACTGGAATGTCATTCATTTGGATTTACTAGAGAGATGTGTTTATCCAAAAAGATCGCATAATCCGTTCTAGAAAAAAAAAAAAAAAAAATTGCCTGCATATCCCGAGCCATCTTGAGGTGTTAGCATTTGCTCTTTAAACCACACCCCCCCCCCCCGAGAACGGGTCCTCGGTAGCCCTTTTCCCTGGAGCGCCCCCTGTAGCCCCCAAAACGACGTCGTTTTGGGGGCTTTTTGTTTTTTTTTTTTTTTCTTTTCTCCTTCGCAGAACCAGAGGGGGGCAAAACCAGTGGGAAGGGAGAGAGGAAGGGGAGGGGGAGGGGGAGGGGGAGAAGAGAGAGAGGAAGGGAGAAGAGATGGCGGCATCGACGGCGAGCTGCCATGGCTTCGAGCTGCCATGGCTTCGACGAGGACGGCGAGCTGCCATGGCTGCGACGGCGGCAGCGATGGCGGCATCGACGGCGAGGGAAGGCGGGCGACGATCGACGGTCGGCGGCGAGGGACGGCGGACGAGCTGCGACCTCCCTCCTCCCTCCCTCCTTCCATGGCTGCCATGGCTGCGTTTTTTTTTTTTTTTTTTTTTTTTTTCTGAAAATCGCCCCCAAAACGACGTCGTTTTGGGGGCTACAGGAGGCGCTACAGGGAAAGGGCTACCGAGGATCCGGATTCCCCCCCCCCCCGGCCTTTTTTCCCTTACTGATTTTCGTCTATAATGAATTTTTTTTTTAAAGTTCCAAAAAAATAGTGGACAATTTTTTAAAAAAAAAATAATTAAAAATTAAAAATTCCAAAAAACAAAACAAAAAGACAAAAAAATAAGTAAAAAATATGGACTTTTTTTATACTTATTTTGGCTTTTTTATTTTTTTAAGTTTTTAATTTTGTTTTACTTTTGCATCTACACAAAACGGAATAAAAATATAAAATAAAAAAATAAAAAATTGACATAATTTTTAAAAAAAAATCCCCTAAAAGCAAAAACAAATCCTAGAAAGAAGTGACTACAAATATGAGTGATAAACGAACCGAACAAGTCGAATAATTAACTGTTTAAGTTTGGTTTGATAGCTTTAATGAGTTTCAAAATTTGTTCAAACTTAGTTCGTTAAACTTTTGAACAGATCTCAAACGAGCTTTTATCAAGTCGAGTTTGAGTAATTTAATATTTTATATAATTTTAAGCTTATTTAATCGAGTCAAACAAGCAATTGACAGTTCAAACTTGATTTGAAAACCTTAACGAGTTTTAAAATATGTTCACGTTTGGCTTGTTTATTTAACAAATCGAGCTCAAACAAGCTTTTATCAAGTTGAACATGAGTCGAGTTCGAAACTATTTGTTTCATTTATCACCCCTACCTATAAGCTACCATCGCTACACACACACACACACACAAAAAATGTCATTCCCTCTGTACTTGGTTTAATTTTTTGTTTATAGGGTAAATTTTATTTTATTTTTATTCTTAAACTATTATTTTTTTATTTAATTGGTTTCTAATTTTTTTTTTTAATTTCAGTTCATTTGATATAATTAGACAAATCATTAGCCATTAAAATTTCATTTGATGGCCAAAAAGTCATTTTAAAATTTAAATAACTTACATGATACAATTAAAATAGTCATTTTCAATTCATATGTTAATGAATACATTGGAAGTCCTGTGGTTTTGGTATAACTACATTGATCTTTCTTTTAATATGACTAATAGAATCGAAAATAATGCAAATTGTGTGAAAATACAAGGATAAATGATGAATAATATGCATTTCATTGTAAAATAAATGACAATATTATTTTCTATCTTTATGACTAACAGATAATTAATAAAAAGTGAGCTAAGTGTTAAATGAATTAAAACATTAAAAGAATCTAGGGCCGAGCTACTTGGCCCTAAATATCATTTTTTAATTTATTTACACGAACGTGGTACATTATAGTCTTGTGTCATAGAAGTACATTTATAGATGATGTTTTATGGTTCTCAAATATTTTTTCATAGGCATCAAAGTCACAAGTATTAATTCTACTTTATCCCTTCAAGTACCACCATTTTTTTTTCTTTTATTTATTCATAAATTATCGATTCCATCAATGTAGTCTTAAAGTTTTTTCATTTTATTTGATTTCATTTCGTGTTTTTTAATTGAAGACGGTTGTACGAATCAGCAATTATTAAAACCTAATTTGATAGTAAAAAGGCCATTTTAAAATTTTTATAATTTAACCACAAAACCAAATATCCATCAAAATTAGTTTCAACTTACAAGATGTAATGTGCTTAAAATAGTAAGAAAAATAATAATTACATTAACCTTTCTTGAGATTTAGAGAAAATATAACAAATCTTATAATTTTAGCATAATTATATTAGATTCTTGAGTAGGTAGCCCCAATTTTTAGTGGCTCAACTTGACCCAAATGATGTGGCAGTGATGTGGAATTTAATATTAATTTTTTATAATACTAACCCTAGTTGTTGTTGATAATATACGATTTCTTGAGATATTTTATCAATTCTTTTTCTTGTAAATTCTATATCTTTAGCAACACCAACATTTAGTAGATTTTGTAAAAAATTACAACACTGGTGACAGTTTGCGATGAATATTAGTACTTGATTACAGTCTAGCAACAGATCTTGGACATAGAAATGGTGATATAAACTTATAAAAAGAAAAAACTTATTTATAATTTTAAGATGTTTATGCTTCCAAAATAATAACAATATCTAAAGATTTTGACTATTACCTGAATATAGTTGGCATAGGGCTCTAGATTTGGCAAGCTTCCAATTTACAGATGTAGCTAACCTCAACCTTTCCTTCCTTGGATCAGGCTCAGCACAAATCTGTTTCGTTTCCTACCTCAGATCGTAACTTCAGAAACTACTTCTTTTGTTATACAAGAGACCTAAGATCAACATACAATAGTAACACCCTTTTTCTGGAAATGAAAAACTTTTTATTTATTAAACAAAAATTTATAAGGAAAGGAGTGTCTGTAGAGTATTGGATTGCTAGAGTATTGTTTGCTCTAAGAAGGCTTGAGAACCAAACTTCTTTTTTAGTTTCAAGTATACTCTAAGTAATATGTATCCCTTTTTGTTTCCCTCAAGGCCTTTATATAGGCACCTTGTGGACTTCAAAGTCTAGACTTCAACCTAATCTATAAACATGAAATATTTTACATATTATATTTTATTGTTATTAGAAGACAAACAAAAGACAAACAAGCAAGTGGCCACATGCTGATTTATTTATGAACAAGAGACACCTGGTGGAGTAGTCACATGGAAGTGTAATCTTCAGCCCATGGTTTTGCTAAACTATCCATAGTTTTGTAAATCCATTGCATTGTCTAGATTCCAAACCCCTTCATCACCCATGATATCATTAAGATCATAGTTTTCATCATATTCTTCAAACATCTCATCCCATCCTTTTAGATCTTGTTCCATCAGATATTTTTCCAAAAATTTACATCCTCTTTCAGATAAATACGTCCCTGAATCTACCTGTTCCAAATAATCATATACTTATTCATAAGGCAATCCTGGAATAATTATTTTTCCCGCCAAGGATGGTGTTATTGCAAACGTGGTCCCTTCATAATGAAATAATTTAAACCCAAATCTTGCTAATTCTATAGTTTTGTGAGATATTATGAAAAATCCTCTTACCGTTGCTTTTGTTGGATCTAATATAACAGGTTTGTCCCAATCTTTGAACCAATCACATTTGTAAGGTATCATGTCTTTATTGTCTTTGACTTTTATTAGATAATAATGACCTGCATTTAGACATTCATCCTTTACCTCCATTTGGGCAGTTGTAAATGTGATGGGTGCCATGCTTGGATATTGTTTATAGACTTCATAAATTATCCTGAACATGAATTGTTGGAATTTGGTGAACTGACAAAACATAGTACTCTGTGGGTCAGCTGGAACGTCGAATGTATTGATCATTCCCAATTTCCACATTTGAACCAAAGGTTCTTTTGGGCTAATGACCTTGTTTCGATCAAATGAAGCTTTTAACATTCTATAACTGTACAAGGTTGTCCGCCTGTTGAAGTAGCACCATTGAGTTTCTAAATAGATGACACATTCTTCATACCTTCTCAGAAATAACTTTATAAACATACATCTTCTTTTATCTTGGATGTCATTGGGGAGTTAAAGAAACAAATATAATACTTCTAATCGAAAAAAAGTTTTGGCTACTAAATGGGTTGTCCTAATGAGCTCATTTACAGAACAACTCTTCCCTGTTGCCTGCATTTTTCTGATAATTTCAGCGTTGTCTTATGTCACCAAGTCCAGCACTTCTTGAGTCTCTACCAGGAGTGTTTCCTTCTCTGATGGTGTAAGTCTTGTGGATGTGGATGCCATTTGCAAGTTCTCAAGTTAGAGTATCTGCTAAACTATTTTTATTACCATTAATATGTTCTATATCAAAGGTAAATTGTTTTAACCAGAGTTGCCATCGTAAAAACCTCATTTGCACCTTCATGTTTGTGGGAGCCGAATATATGGCTAAATCGGAAGGGGCATGTTTTAGTACTAACATTAACCGGTCGTCCAGCAAATATTAATCGGTTCAACCTGCAAGACTAGGATGGGCCGAATACGATACGTAAGCCGATTAATCTGATTAAAAAAGATCGCTGGGGGTCGAATATAGGAACGGGTAATGATTAAAAATTAGGCCCAGGCCCCGAGGTCTCAGGAGGAACAGATATAAATAAAGAAGCAACGTTCTTGGAATGGTATGTAAGAAACACTTCACTAAACTTAGTAAACAAGCTTTCTTGAGTATAAAGACTGACTTGCCCGCCGGAGTGCTAATCCCGGCAACCCCGATCGGAGTATTTGTCTTTGCAGGTGACTAGCTGAGTATCAAGAGCGTCTCCCAGGATCTGAAGAGTATTTCCAAAATCACATCCCCACAATTGGCGCCGTCTGTGGGAATACTCAAGTACATCTATGGAAGGCGTGACGCAAGATCCTCCGATAGCCACCGACGAGACTACACAGAGAGACAACATCACTCCGGCAAATATGCTTGGGAAGGAAACCATCGCTGTGAGACGCGCCTTAAATTTTGACTCGCCAACGACTTCAGCGCAGGAGACGATGTAAGCCATCATAGAACAAGCTAAACAGAATGAGAAAAGGCTGGAAAATATGCTCGCAGAAAATGAACGCCTCCGTCAAGATTTGGCCCTGGAAGTAGCAAAATCCAAAGAAGCCGTGCGCCAAGACCCCGAACGACCCCTGAGGGCAGGTAAACAACGACCTCGAGCCCGACCAAGGGAAACTGATAACGACTCCAACTCATTATCCACGAAGCACGACAAGGGACGCTCAGACACTTCCAGCTCCTCTGAAAAAAGCCCACACACAAGGAACAAGCGCAGAAGAAGCAGTTCAGACGAAGAGGACCGGCACGATCCTTTTATCCGACGAATTGCGAGGGCGGCCCTGCCCAAGAAGTTCAAAGCTCCATCATTTACTCTCTACGATGGAAAATCAGACCCCACTGATCATATACGTCACTACAAGCAGGCCATGACGTTGCATGTAGACAATGAAGCCCTCATGTGCCGAATATTCCCCAGCAGCTTGGGCCCACTAGCTGTCAAATGGTATTACAAGCTGGAGCCGGCTTCGATCAGAAGTTTCCATCAATTACAAAAATCCTTCAGGGCTAGGTTCATCACCAACGAGGTACAGCCGAAACAGGCCGACTCTCTCTGGGCTATGCAGATCCAACCAGGAGAAATGCTAAGAGCATATTCGGCGCGATATTGGGAGTGTTTCAATCTCGTTGACGACGCTTGCAACGACTCCATAGCCGTCACCGCCTTCAAAATGGGACTACATCCTGACAGTGCTCTTCGCAACTCCATGACCAGAAGACCCCCCAAAACAGTCTGGGCGTTGATGAAGAAAGTCGAAGAGTATTGCAAAGTGGAAGACGATGCCTTGAGAATCAGAGCTAGACAAGTGTCCACCAAACCGGCACCCCTTGATATTGCTCAGCCGATAAGTTCCGTGCCACCTCTGAGCCCCGAGCCACGACAACGTGCTAAACGAGACAAAAGGCAGGACTCTCGCCGATCGAGTGATCAATGCTCCCACCCGACGAATGAGCAATTACAAGTCGATAGTAGGCGCTCGAGGCGCGTCGATAAAAAGTACACGGAACTATCAGAGCCAATCACCGCGGTAATGACCAAAATCCAACAGCTTCCATTCTTCAAATAGCCGTCAAAGATGGTGGGGCCACCCAATACACGACGAAGGGACCGGAGGTGCAAATATCACAAAGATCACGGCCACGAAACAGAGAGTTGCTACGCATTAAAAGATCACTTGGAAGAACTGGTGCAAGACGGCCGACTGCAGCAGTACGTGAAACAGGGAAAGCCAACCAAGGCATTAGCATTGAGGCAGGACTCTCCCCCACATGGCGTGATCCACGTAATTTACAACCTGCCTACACTCCCAGCCATGCATACAATTCGATCGCATCCAACTTTACAGGGGCGTCGTATTTCGACTGACCGGTCCGAAGAAGCTCCGACAATTGCCTTCAACGACTCCGACCTCAATGACGCAACGGCTTCCCACATTGATCCGTTGGTCATTGGATTACGCATAAACCGGTTCATCTTTGAACGAATCCTCATAGATCAAGGGAGTAGTTCAGAGGTCATGTACTGTCAAACTTTCATCAAGCTCGGCCTCAACGAGGCAGATCTATCTCCGGCGTCTCACCCACTGTTCGGCTTTAATACGAACCCCGAATATCCATTGGGCAAGGTCACATTACCTGTTCGAGCGGGTTCCAGAACGGTCGAAGCGGAATTTCTAGTCGTGAAGCTCCCCTCGCCGTATAATGCCATAATGGGAAGAACCTGGCTACATATCATGAAGGCCGTCCCAAGCACCTACCATCAGATCCTACGTTTCCCAACAACCCACGGCATTGAAGAAATACGTGGTTTCCCCCAATCGGCATAAGCAGAGTTCTGATGAAAACCCTATCACTGACCCGACCTGTGGGCTCTGATACCTGCAAATATATTTCGCCTCTGCAATACGAACTATTTCTCCTCGTCGCTGAAAATCATATGTCAATTCCCAGTGGGGCACTTGCCAGGATTGGCCACATGAAGTCTCCAGATTCAGAGCCCCCTTTGGCGCATGACGCCTTAGGGCCGATTAAGTCTCCGGATTCGGAGCGCCCTTCGTGCATATCACGATTGGCCAAATCAAGTCTCCGGATTCGGAGCGCCCTTCGTGGATGTCACAATTGGCCAAATCAAGTCTCCGGATTCGGAGTCCCCTTTGGCGCATGACGCCTTAGGGCCGATTAAGTCTCCGAATTTGGAGCACCCTTCGTGCATATCACGATTGGCCAAATTAAGTCTCCGGATTCGGAGCCCTCTTTGGCGCATGACGCCTTAGGGCCGATTAAGTCTCCAGATTCGAAGCGCCTTTCATGTATATCACGATTGGCCAAATCAAGTCTCCGGATTTGGAGCGCCTTTCGTGGATGTCACGATTGGCCAAATCAAGTCTCCGGATTCGGAGCCCCTTTTGGCGCATGACGCCTTAGGGCCGATTGAGTCTCTGGATTCGGAGCGCCCTTCGTGCATATCACGATTGGCCAAATTAAGTCTCCGGATTCGGAGCCCCCTTTGGCGCATAACGCCTTAGGGCCGAGTAAGTCTCCGGATTCGGAGCCCCATTTGGGGCATGACGCCTTAGGGCAGATTAAGTCTCCGGATTCGGAGCGCCCTTCGTGTATATCACGATTGGCCAAATCAAGTCTCCGGACTCAGAGCCCCCTTTGGCGCATGACGCCTTAGGGCCGATTAAGTCTCCGGATTCGGAGCGCCCTTCGTAGATGTCACGATTGGCCAAATTAAGTCTCCAGATTCGGAGCCCCCTTTGGCGCATGACGCCTTAGGGCTGATTAAGTCTCCGGATTCAGAGCACCCTTCGTGGATGTCACGATTGACCAAATTAAGTCTCCGGATTCGGAGCTCACCTTGGCGCATGACGCCTTAGGGCCGATTAAGTCTCCAGATTCGAGGACCCCTTTGGCGCATGACGCCTTAGGGCTAACTAAGATTTCGGATTCGAGCCGATTAATCTCCATAAGACCGAATGGGCCCTGGGTTCAAGAACAGATCATACAGTGCTAAGTGCTAATCGCGTCTCCAAATCCGGAGCAAACGTTGGCACGAATGAAAGATATTGATAATTGATCCTATGTAACATACTAGAACGGATCATACATTCGAAGTAATGTGCTCTAATACACAAGCAAAATTCAGAATAACACGCAAATAGATTTAAAACAAAACAATTTATTTGATTAAACAGTTGTTACATAAATACAACCCGCATTCGAACATTACATTATCGAAAGCAAAAAAGGAACAAGACGCTCCGGTAAAGCAGCATCGCCGGATTGATGATCGTCGCCCTAAACCCCTCCGCGGCGTGCACTACCTTGAACCAGTTATGCTTAAGCCCACGACTTGCATAACGCCAAACTTCCCCTGACACCATTGACAATGTCAAGGCAAAGATCCAGGACAAGGAAGAAT
Source organism: Camellia granthamiana (assembly GCA_036172215.1). Lineage (NCBI taxonomy): Eukaryota > Viridiplantae > Streptophyta > Magnoliopsida > Ericales > Theaceae > Camellia > Camellia granthamiana. Next base: position 48,180,276 of record CM069913.1, on the reverse strand, counting down.
GAACTTGACAGTTGTTGACTCTCCTTTCGGGGTGATCTGCTTTGACGACTTGGAGACTTACAGATCTCAAGCTCTTCGGATAACCTAACTCCCTCACGGATAGGTTTTCTGCCGCAAACCATCTCAACACCAAACTTGACCGAAGTTTGAGCCTGTGTAACCAAAATCACCATCCCAGACAAAGAATTATGAGTCAAATGGGATTATTGGTGCGAAGCACCCACTCCTTTTATTCTCAGCAACGACCGCGATCTCGAGGTCCCAATCCCAAGAAAATTTTATTAACGCCCAAAAACACATTGGTTGAATAAAACAAGCGTCGATTGACATTCACCACGACCACCATCCTGACGACTAGCCGAAACGCGCGCTGGCTGGGCCAAAGCGAAATAAATTTATTAAACCGGTCGGCCAAATCTTCACGTGCCGACCAGCCCATTAATCCAACTGGTCAAGTGTCAATGCGCTCACCCAAATCAAAGATAAATGGCCGTTGCAATAGCCTCAATAAAACCTTAACGGTCGCCGCGGACGTGTCGGTCCTGCCTATGTGCAGATCCTGCCAATAAACCCGCGTATCGCCGGACAGTTAACGGCCATCTGGGTCGGACAATATGTAGACATTCAAACATTTAAGCAACACGAAATACACATATGCCGAATATGAATGACAACGAAACATTTATAATGAAACAATCTTTATTTAATAAAACAATAAGTTACATACTTTCAAACGCGCCCTGCGTTCCAATCTTACAACTATAAAACTCACACGGCGTCACCCTCATCCTCACTCTTCTCAATCTCAAAGGCAGAAAATGGAAAATCTTTACTCCTGTAGCGTGGTGATGCCAAATCAATTCCCGACGCTCGAAGAGCTTCTGCGGCTTGAGATGCCTTGATCCAACCGTGCCTAAACCCGCGGTTTTCACATCGGCATACTTCTTCGGCCAGTGTTTCCCTGGTTTTCTCGATTCCCACCTTTCGGCCCTCATGGAAACCTTTCTCATAGGCCCTCCCCTTCGCACTCTCTATTGCGAACATACTTGCCGTCTCTCGATCGGCAAGTGCGGAGCTGATAAGCCGACTAGTAACCCTCTCTTCCACAATTGGGTTCGCGTGCGTGGATTGTGCCTGAGCCGCCTTGGTCTTCCTTAGTTCCCGCTCGGCCGCCTCCATACGGGCCTCCAAACTTCGAATATGTTCGTCCTTCTTCTCCATCTCTTGACGGGTAGCGCGCAGTCGCATGCCGACTTCGTAAGCAGTGTAATGCCCTCGCGAAACACCTCGTAATCTTGTCGACCGAGCATTGATTTCTGAACCTCAGGCGGAAATACTTGTCGGGTAAAGTCGACCGCTACGTCTGGGTCTCGAACAATCGAGTCCACCTCCGTCATGGGTCTATTCTTCACGAATATCACAAAGCTTAATGGGCACAGATTCGCGTCGGACCTCCTCTCGACTCGGGACTGTGGGGACTTACCCTGCGACTGCTTTTCTCGCCTGGGCGATCTACTGCGACGTCGGGGAGACTGACGCCTCTCTCGACCCCTGGAACTCCTACTTCCTGCCCGCGAGGGTTCTCCGCCTTGATTCATATCTCCGCCAAGCTCAGCTAGGGTCTTCGCTTCCCCTTTACTGTTAAAGAAGAATCGATTCGACATTCGCGCAATCAGCCTTCCCCCAGGAGCTCAACTCAGTTGTCTACCAAGCTCATAAAGGATGTACCTTTGTTCATTTATCCTTCACAGAGGCAGCACGTTCGAGGCAATCTCATTAATTGGAGATCCTGAATTGCCCGACGCCGGTTGAGTCGACGGCAGGGGCACGATTTTACCATAATCGCGAATCTGCCTGGGGCAAAGGCAGATTCATCGGCTAAAGTACCCCAGCCAGCCCTAGACTCTAGGAACCGCCTAGGGCAAGGGCAGAATCATCAATCCATTTGGCTCAAGTACCCTTGCCGGCTCCCCAATCGATTCTTCTAACCTCTGCAGGAACCGCCTAGGGCCAGGGCAGATTCGTGAACCGCTATCCGGCTCAAGTTCCCCAGCCGGCCCTCGACTCTAGGAACCGCCTGGGGCAAGGGCATAATCATCAATCCATTCGGCTCAAGTACCCCAACTGGCTCCCCAATCGATTCTTCTAACCTCTGCAGGAACCGCCTGGGGCAAGGGCAAATTCACGAACCGCTATCCGGCTCAAGTACCCCAGCCGACCCTCGACTCTAGGAACCACCTGGGGCAAGGGCAGAATCATCAATCCATTCGGCTCAAGTACCCCAGCCGGCTCCCCAATCGATTCTTCTAACCTCTGCAGGAACCGCCTGGGGCAAGGGCAGATTTGCGAACCGCTATCCGGCTCAAGTACCCCAACCGGCCCTCGACTCTAGGAACCGCCTGGGGCAAGGGCAAAATCATCAATCCATTCGGCTCAAGTACCCCAGCTAGCTCCCCAATCGATTCTTCTAACCTCTGCAGGAACCGCCTGGGGCAAGGGCAGATTCGCGAACCGCTATCTGGCTCAAGTACCCCAGCCGGCCCTCGACTCTAGGAACCGCCTAGGGCAAGGGCAGAATCATCAATCCATTCGGCTCAAGTACCCCAGCCGACTCCCCAATCGATTCTTCTAACCTCTGCAGGAACCGCCTGGGGCAAGGGCAGATTCGCGAACCGCTACCCGGCTCAAGTACCCCAGCCGGCTCTAGACTCCGCAGGAACCGCCTGGGGCAAGGGCATATTCATCAATCTATTCGGGTCGAATACCCCAGCCGGCTCACAAATTGACAGTTCATAATTCGAATCCAGTCGGCATGAAAAAGACGAATCAATATCGACACAGGATATTCAATCCCTAAAAGCTGAAACTCAGCAACAATTTTACGCAAAGTAGTGAAAGGCTTTGAGCCAAACTCAGCAAAATGTTTCATTAACATAATCACACAAATTGTGCACAAGTAGCAATGACATTACAAGGAAATGTTCATTAATAAATTGCGTACAAGATAGTAACCAATTTATACATGAAAACTACCCTGAACCAACAAAACCCTACCAAACAAAAAACTTACACAAAAAACTTAATAAAATAGGAAACGGCTCCCAAATCACTCCTCGGTGTCGGATTCGAGTGGCTCAACATCCACTTGCTCGTAAGGAATTGGCAAATCCGATGTAACCCCAGCGGTAGCAAGGGCTTTGAGCCACCCATGTTTGAACCCCCGATTCTCAAACTTGGGAACTTCATCAACGTATTCCGTGTAAGCGGCGCTTTTTCCCGCCTCGAAAGCCTCAGATTCGGCTTTCTCCTTGGCCGCCTTCAGCTCCTCTAGCTGAGTCTCCGCCTTGGCAAGTTCGTCCTTTGAGAGCTTGAGCGATTCCTCACTTGCATTCGCTCTAGCCTCAGTGTCAGATCGAAGCTGTTCAGCAGAACGAGCCCTCTCCTTCTCCGCTTCGGCCCGCGCGCTCTCTATTTCGGCCCTCATTTTTTCAAACTCCGCCCTACTCTTCTGACCTTCCACTTCGGCTTGCAAGCGGTCAATTCTGCCAAGAGCATCGTGCAGGCGGCGGCCCAAGTCAGCAATCCTACCGACGGTTTGCAAGAATAAGGGATCATTAGATACCTTTATAAAAATAAATTTAGAAATAGATTCAAGATTCCTACCAAAAGTGTCGACTGCGCAGATAAGACTACGGCCATAATATCCGGCACGGCGCAAAAGGTTGCATTGTCAGCCGGCAAGGAAATCGAAGCCACCAAGCTCAACGCAACGGCCGGATCCTCAATGGCAGAAGCATCGGAAGAAATCAGCATATCTCTGATCTTTGGCTGAATAACAAAAGGAGCAACCACGTCCGATTCTTCGAGGCGAGGCCGTTTGCCAGAAGGACTAATTTCTGAACTAGCTTCTCCCTCGGCGCTGCGTTTTTGACCGCGCTCTTTCGGAATTTGCCGTTCTTCACCGGCCTGCTGTTGACCCCCTTTTTCTGTTTCAACCGACGTAACCTCAACCACCCCTTCAACAATGGGTACGGAGGCCTTAGGCAAACTGGGATCAAATTCGCCGGCCTCGGCCTTCTGTCGAGCAGCCATTCGCTTGGCGTTCCTTCTACGCGCCATTTGCGTAAGGCTTTCCTTCGCCATACCTTCGAAGAGATCGCCGGGTAGGTCACCCAAATTCGCAAAAATATCTCTGGGAGAGACTTTTGCCCGACCCGAAGCGGATGGTGAGGAAGACTGATCGAGTCCGGCAGCCTCAAACGTCGAGCGCACGTCCTCGTCAACTTCCTCGGCTTCCTCAGTGAATTCTCCGACCGGATCGGCAACTACTTCTATCACCGGCTCTGCGTCTCGCCCCGGATCAGAATCTTCGAGACCAATTTGCCTAAGGTTCTTGTAACTGGGGAAGATAAGAGCCGAGAGGTGCTGGTCGCCGGATGGAATCGGAATGTTGTCCGCAGCCGAGAACGTGGTATAAGTGGGCTCGTACCGAAGTAAAATGTGGGCGGCTCTACCCTATTTTTGCACGTTTGGGCGGCTAAAGTAGTCAAGTGCAATCTTAATATCCCTAAGGATAGCATCATCAACAGAAGTCAGAATCTTCTTCAATTTATTACCTGCAAAAGATGAGTGATTAAGGAAAGAGAGCCGATTAAAAGATAAATCATTAAACATAAGATACTACGTGGCAACCTGGGTCACCCTTATGTCTGGGAATGGGGTCTAGGCGATCTTCGCCTTCAGTGAACTCCCAATTACCTCGAACATTGACCATTACATCGTCAACCCTCTTACCAGAACTGGCAAGCATAGTCACCAAATGATGGTCAGTGTCCCTGGCCCTAAGGAAGTACCAACCCAGCCGACCAGAGGATTTGGCTAAAGCGTAGCAGTGCCGAATGGCCAAAATTCCGAGATCGATCCTAAGACGTCGATTCAATTCTATAACACACATAATGATTCGAAAGAAATTTACATTGGGTTGAGAAGGAATCAGACTCCAATAGCAAAGGAAAGCCTTAAGTAGTGGATGTAGGGGGAAACGGACTCCGCCTTCCGCTATGGACAGGAGGGGGAATACGATTGTATTCTGATCCTCCCTCTCCATATCTAGAGTACTGTCCGTTACAAGAGTTAGATGGACATCATCGGGAATGGAAAAATGTCGCCGGAATCTGAAAATGCGGCTCTCAGAAAGGAGGTCCTTCAAGTGTTTAGCCATTTCGATGGGGATCTAAGGATTCGCCGAAAGTAAAAATGATAAACAGAGAATAAGGCTACAAAGAAAAGGGAAGAAAACTTACGAAGAGCAGATGAGGCAAAGGTAGACGGATGAAAGTTGCAGAAAAGGCGAGTGAGAGAAGGGATTTGCATTGACGGTCCAAACGTATCAGATGATCGACGAAATGTGCACCAAAAAGGACTGAAGTTTCAAATCGCAATAAATGCGAGAGACGCATGAATGAAGCGGGAAAGTGTAATGATAAACGAAAAGGCGTGCGCCTTCTGACACTTTCTGACGCCTTGGGATACGCAAAGCCGCCTGATCTATGATAGGCTTTTCGAATTCTAAACCAAACACGCCGATTAACTACCGTCAATAGGGAGTTTGGGGGGCAATTGTGGGAGCCGAATATATGGCTAAATCGGAAGGGACATGTTTTAGTACTGATATTAACCGGTCGTCCAGCAAATATTATTCAGCCCCAACCTGCAAGACTAGGATGGGCCGAATACGATACGTAAGCCGATTAATTTGATTAAAAAAGATCGCTGGGGGCTGAATATAGGAACGGGTAGTGATTAAAAATTAGGCCCAGGCCCCGAGGCCTCAGGATGAACAGATATAAATAAAGAAGCATCGTTCTTGGAATGGTATGTAAGAAACACTTCACTAAACTTAGTAAACAAGCTTTCTTGAGTATAAAGATTGACTTGCCCGTCGGAGTGCTAATCCCGGCACCCCCGACCGGAGTATTTGTCTTTGCAGGTGACTAGCTGAGTATCAAGAGTGTCTCCCAGGATCTGAAGAGTATTTCCAAAACCACATCCCCACAATGTTAAATCAATTCTTATTTACGAAGCCTAGTAAGCCTTTTGCAATCAGTTCTTATTAAAAACGGCTTTGGTGCCAAAAATATTAAAAACTTTTCTATTCCTTTTATTATGGCTAATAATTCTCTTTCCATGGTAGGATAATTACATTCAGCTTGATTAAAACTTCTATTACAATTACAAAGTCGATTATTTTATTTTATTTTTAACACTACGCTCTAGTGATTGTTACTTGCATTAGTTTCTAGTACTAGCTCATCATTTTCGTTAGAAAGAGTTAGAGTAGATAAATTTTTACATTTTTCTTTTAAGAATTTTACTGAAGTGGAGTCGGTTGAGTTCCAAATCCAACTTTCATCATTTTTTAGTTTCTTTTGTAAAAATTTCTTATTTTGGCTAAGTCTTTTATAAAATCTGAGGCATAAGTTAAACATCCTAAAAATCTTTCTAACTGTTTTCTATTCATGATTTTATCAAGAAATTTATTTATTTATTACTTTGCATTTTTATTGATCCTATCTTGATATCAAATCCTAAAAATTCTATTTGCTTTTGTGCATACACGCATTTCTTTTCACCTAACACTATTCCAGGTTCTTCACATTTTTTTTATTATTATTTTGATATCAATTCTATGTTATTCTATGGATCTAGAAAAAAAAAAATTAAAATATCATCTATATGTACAAGACAAATATTATTCAATTCTTTAAAGATGTTATCAATTCTTCTTTGAAATATTTGAGGTGCATTTTTTAACCCAAATGGCATTACAAGCCATTCATAATGTTCTTGTGGTGCACTAAAGGTTGTTAGTATAATACTTTCTTTATCCATTTTTATTTGCCAGTATCCACTTTTACAATCCATTTTGAAGAACTAGGAGACACCCTGCATTCTGTTAAAAAAGACTTGCTTATTTGAAATAAAATAACCATCTCTTTTAGAAATTATCATTTAATTTTTTTTTTTTTTTTATAATTTATTACCACTCTAGCTTTTCCTCTTTTAATCTCAGTATGATTTCTAACTATAAATGTTAGACTACAATATGGATTTTTACTATCTCTAATTATAATCCTTTTCATTTGAGATCTTTTATCTCTTTTCTATTAGTCTAATTTAGCTATACTTTTATCTTTATGCCAAAATTTTAACGGATCTTCACTATATAAATTTTTTCATCTTTCTTGTTGCTCTTTTTGAATTTCCCTGAATACTAACTTATTTAATACTTAGTGCAGTTTCACGCCCGTTGGAGAAATTGCCTCATTACTATGCTTGTTCCGTACGAAGTCAATGTTGTGATGTATAACAACTGTTTTTAGTTTTAAGACTTCTACTAGTTTGTTGTTATTTGTAAAAATAATAGAGTGTAACGTTTGAGTACAAGGATTATATAATCTTTGAAAGTTATTTCCGATGATTACATCATGTGATGGTTGATCAGTTGCCCAAAGTTTGGGAATGATAAAGGTGACGGAATTTACTTCTATAACTAAGTTTTATATAGCATCATTATGGATCATTGTACTATTATTAGCTATTTGAACTATTAATGGTGAATTTTACTTTTTCCACATATACTCGGGAAAGAGTTCATTTTCCCAAAATACACAGTGCATCCACTGTCCAAGTAAGCACATAATTCGTAAGTATTAGATCCTTCTATGCATATTTTTATGGTATATGTATACTAGACATTTTATTTTCCTCCCTCTTTTTGCTATATCTTTTTATAAACGCGTTGTATTCTTTTTGCACCTCTTTGTCATCGTCTTTTGTCAAAGCCATAAGATTTTTCTTATCTTCATATACTGGCACACTCGTAGTTCTATATTCTATTATTCTTTTACCAACTGAAATTCTACTAGATTGTATACTAGAATTATCTGTAGAATGTCTTCCCGATGATATACTTACATTATCCATTTCTTCATTATTTTCTATTGTGCAACGAGTTTCTATTTAAATATTTCCGGTATTATCGATTTTAATTATATTTTTCTTTTTGTAATATTTTTAGGATTATTGACACTTGTTATCCATCGGTTATCTAACTTGATCTCATTAGGATTTAATCTTTTAGGTGTAATTCTATCTATTGGTATTCCATTGGTAGATTCAAATTTATCTGCTTCTATAATTTTATGTTGCATTTTAGGATCTATGGTATTATCTAACTTATATATTATTTTCCAAAATATCCTTAATGGATAAGTGGTTTCAAGCATATCGATTCCTACAGTTTTTATTTTTGAAGTTAAAAATCTATTTATGTGTAACGCCCAGAAAATAATACAATAATTCAATAGTAAAGACTAATATAAAATGACATAAACAGAGTATTAGGCTTTCATTAATCAGAGTCAATTTACAAAAAGGGACACATGCATCACACATTCATAAGCTCTACCTTGAATCTATAGCATGTGGCACCAAACTAAATGATCAATGAAATCAATGCCCTATGGGCTTACAACTTTCCAAGACGATGCTTGGTTACAACAAAACGAGTCAGAAGCTCAATATAAATAAAGCCCTAGGCTTGTACAACAACTAAATACAAAACAACAAAATAGAGCCTTTAGCTCCCTGGTCCTCCTAAGCTAAGTCCTTAGAGGAGGCATGTCACTAGTACCTGAAAATGGTTTCCCCAGTAGGGTGAGCCAAAGCCTAGTAGAAACAATCTAATACAATATATGAATATTAACAAATATATAAGTAGGATGCACACGTTCAATTCCCAAATGACAGGTCTTTTACAGCCTTTTTCAACACCATGTTATACTCAACTTACATCTCAATTCATTTTATTCCGGTTCATTAGGTACACCCATTTTATTTAACCAATCAAATAGAGGATACACCTCACAGGTCTCCAACCAATGCAATTATCATACAAATACATTCACTTACCATTTTACAGAAATTTCGTCTGCGAGAATCGGCACCCATGCATACGCGCAGTTTTTGGGACTTTCATCCTAGACTCATAGGCTAACTTAGTTTAATGGAGTCCATCCTATTTCTTCTCCCAAACATGGAGTACATCCCATTTCTCCTCTCAAGCATCATACATATACAATGTATATACATCATAATCATATTCAATGATAATGGCTAAGAGATTAGTTTCAATTCGCCTAATCCACATGCAATTTCTACAACAATCATGGCTATCCTCCACCGATAGCCCAAAACAGATATTTCTAAATCGATATATAATCTTTGCAACAGATAAATTATCCAAATTTCTATAAGTGCGAGATGATGCATATCTAATTCCACCATTTATATAAACATCCATCCAATTTCATATTCCCTAAACCAATTTTATTATTTATACAAAATAATTATTCAAGAATTTTAGGGCAAAACACCCTATTTTCCCCAGTCTCATGCCAAACACCAAAATCAACCATTTTAACACAACATAAGCTCATATCTACTTCCATAACCATTTCCATTTTGTTAATTTGAAAAAATTCTCTTTTGATTTTAACCCAAACCCTAGGTGAAGACACCCCATTTTTATCGGCCCTAAGATTTGGGCGCTTTTTTTTGATCACCCGATGATGAAAACAAGAAGGTGTATCTCACAGAATCCTCAATAAGAAAACTTAGAATTTGAGCCCTGTTTCCAACCCTAAATAGCCACAAATTACCTTTCCGAGGGAATATTCTGACTTCATGGTTGTGTCCAGAATGGTTCGTTTAGCTAAGATCAACCTTCGCTACACTTTCGGGGGCCTCATTGAAAAATTCTCCCAAAATCTAGGTAACAACACAATTATTTGAAACTTTTGGGCCAAATTGTAATTTTCAAAACTTAGGGAATATTTTGTTATGTGAGAGAATATTGTTAAGTCAGGGAATATTCCGTCAATGCTGACTGTGACGCTGATATGGCAGTCTTGCTAGCATGGCATGACTGGATTGGTTCTTACTAATGATGTGGCGCTGACTTGTCTTTACCCAAAAAAAATGAATTTAAGGAATGTTGGTGAAGGGTGTAGACACCTCATTTTTTACTGTCCTTAAGATTTGGGTGCTACTGATTGTTTACTTGGTGATGAAAGTTGTGCAGTGCAAAGGGTTTGATTTCTTCGGCAAGAAGAGAGTCAAATCCCAACTTCATACCCCTTTTTGGACCAAAACGATCTTGATCAAAAGATTTTAGACCTTAAAACCCTCTCTTTCAAAATGGTTTTGAAAAAGTTCCTATGATGTTCTGACGCTCGTATTTTGTTAAATGTCGCGCTTTTCAGTAAACCGAGCAAGGACAAAGTAAAAATGAATGAAGGAGAGATGAACTCTTTTGAAAAATCTTTCAAAACACCTTGTTTAGGGGTTTGGATTTGAAGAAAATGGAGAGGAGAGAAGAAAAGAAGTTGAAGAAGGAGTTCGGCATGAATCTGGGTAGGATCGAAACTGAGCAGTCTTCACTCAAAGAGGCATAACTTTTTTCACAGTTGGAATTTTGAAGTGAGGCTTCCACCATTGGAAATAAGACTTCTAGGGATACAATTTAGGCTCAAGAATGACCTGCAAAGGGGTCCAGATGAAGAAGATATTCCCATTTAAAGTTGGGCCCAAAAAGCACATTTTTCTGTCCAACCAGAGGTGGAAGTTTCTGACCATGAATGGGATTTTTTGGCCATGTGCCGGCCACGAATGGCCAATGCCGGCCCCCTACCATCCAAGAGTGTCCCATGCCAGCCAACAATGATCAAGTGCCGGCCAACAATCATGAAATGTCGGCCAATAATGCAGAAAGGCAAATTTTTGCAGATATTTTTTGTTCCAGCTGGTACAACTGTCCCTTTTGGAGATATTTCGACCAAAACTTGTATTTTGCTATATATAGAGAGGCTTCTCTATGGTTTTAGAGGTTAGAACAATTTAGCAAAGGCTTGGGAGCCTCTCTCTCTAAAACCTCTCTCTCTAGATTTCTTTCTCTCTTGAGCATTTGTGCTTAAAGGCTTGCATACATCAATCTTTAACCTATCAACCCTAAACAAGAGTGGTTCATCTTTGGGCTGAGGTTGCTTGAAGCTCTCTTGGAGCTTTCTTGGAGCTCTTGAAGGTCATTTTGGCTTTGGTTTTGTTGCTTAAGTGTTGTCTTCCCTTCAAGAGGTATAAGACTCACCCTTTAAGCTTGTTTCCATACTTGTTTTTACCACCTTTGCAAACCGTTTTTGGCTTGGTTTTGAACTGAAGGGAACTCTATTTTTCAGTCCTAAAAAGTGGTGGTTTAAGCCCCTTTTGAGTTTGAGGGTGGTCCACCCTCCTTGTCTCTTTGCTTGTTAAGCTTTTGTGCCATCTTTCAAAGCTTTCTAAAACAAATTTTTTTGGCCTTTTAATGATTGAAATCCAAAGAATTTTTAGTGGTAAAAAGTTGGTTTTGAGGGCCAAAATAGGAGGGGGTGGCCTCCCCTCCTTATGTCTTGTTTGCATGTGTTGATGGCCTAACATGTGAGCATGTTTTTCTACCTTTTTGTAGCTTAGTTCAAGCATGTTTTAGGCTTTATCTTGACATGTTTAAACTCTGTTTTTGGCTGGTTGGGTCACTTGTTGCTTGCATCTTGCACTTGTAGTGTAATCATGCTTACTAGCTTAATATGCATAATGAGTTAGCCTATCATTTTAGCTTGTCTTAGCTCCATATCAACATGCTTTTACTCATGTTTTTCCGTGCTTTAGCTCTGTTTTGGATGGTCTTAATCATATGTGCTTTGGTTTGTATAGTTATAGTGTAAATAGCCTTTACTAGCTTTGTGTTTTAAGGCCCCAAGCATGCTTTTCTTGAGGTATTTGCATGCCACAACATCATTTTATATGTAATTTCAGTGCATATACCACTGTCACACTCTCACATATTCCACTCTTTCATTGCTTTTGATAGTTGTGTTTTGTGTCTTGTTTGTGAGCCAATGCATGAACATGATTTTTTTGCCTTTCATGCTACCATCTCAGCACATTTTGGCCATTGTTTTGACATGTTTTAGGTCTGTCCATAGCTGGTTTGATCATTTGAGCATTGTATTGCATGCTTCTAGTGTTGTGTCCTTCACTAGTTTCATTGTTTTGGCTCTTAACATGTTGTACATGAGTTGTTTGCATGTAAGAGTCTTGTGTTTCATGCCACTTCAGCACTGAAATTCTGCCACCTCCCTCCTTTCTTCACTTTTGATTTGTTCTGAGGGATGGTTAGTCTTAAAGTTGTGCTTAAGCTATGAGATTGAGGCTTGTACTTAAATGGCTTTAACCCTCTTTGAGGGTTCCTCCTAGTCAAAGGCATGGCTTCTCTCATGTCTTAAGTCATCTTTTGATTGACCTCTCTTTCATTAGAGGACTTTCACATTGGACAAATCAATTAATGAATGGCTTGGTAAGCTAAAATGTGTAAACAAGAATTGAATCAAGTAAAACATGACTAAGATAAGCATGTTGGATTTGCATTGCATTGTGTTCAATCAGACGTTATATTGAACACAAGGTGGATTGGTCCACTTCATACTCAAAGTGATGAAAGTGAGCCAATTCCCTCTGTCTCCATTGCCTTTGATCATCCATGACAAGGAAATGGTCCTACAGTCTTGTTTGTCTTGCATTTATTGAATGTGTACAAGTTAGATCTTTGGCCATCATGCATTGTGAATGCTTAATTGATGGTTTTGGATCCAATTGTACCTCTCCTTTGATGTTTTGAGATGATAAGGAGTGGTACAGTACACACATACCCTTGGGAGACCCTCCATTTTTCTCTGGTTTGAGCTCTATTGCGGAAAGGTGATGCAACACAGCAGTGGCTGGCAGTGCCCCACTGATGGCCGGCACTACACATCCTTGGCCGACAGATGGCCGGCAGCTCCTCATGGCCGGCAGGCCGCTGGTGCATCCCCAGCAGTGATTTAGTAAGGTTCAACAGAGAGTTCTTGGATGCACTTTGCAAACAGAGCCTCTCAAGAGCAAACCGGAAAGGTGTTTCGAGGCAGCAACTGTGGCATGCATGTTCAACTTCTTCAAACAAGGCTGAGGCAGTGTAGTTTGTAGTTTGATGCTTTACTTGTTAGTTAGCATGGTTTTGTAAATTAATTAATTAATTAGTGTGCTAATTAGTTAAGTGTTGTAATAATTAAGTAGTTTAATTTAGCTATTTCTTTATCTTGGCTTGTAATAATTAGTCTAATTAGTTTAATTAGATTAGTTAGCTTAGCTTAGCTTAGATTAACTTAGCTTATTTATTCAGACCCTCTGCCGAGAGGGCGCAATGTTGTAATAAGTGTGCGTGTGTGTGCGCGAATGTCTTCCAACCCCACTTCTTTCTCCCTTTTATTTATCCACTTTCGATGGTTAGATTAGGGCATATTTCGATTAGCATACCTTATACTTGCATGTTTGCATCATTCATTTGCCTTGCATGCACCAAGGCTCGGTGCATCATTCAAACTGCATCATATTTCAATACCTATTTGAATACATGTATCAAACTGTCACATTCAAATGCCATTTTAGGTACCCGAGCCTATTTAGTTGCATTATTGCATGCGTTGCATTAGGTATCTTGTATAGTTAAGATCACGCATATTTCTAACTAGTCTTCTGTTTTGGCTTGGAGTACACTGTAAGTGTTTACGCTTTAGCATCCTTGCATGAATTTAAGTGATTGTCAGCATGCTTGCCATGAGGCTATTTGCTTAAGTGATTAACTGCTTGAATGCCTGTGGATGAAGGCTTGGTTGCTTGAATTGGAACAATTCAATAAATGCGAGTTTTAAGCCCACTTTGCGAAGTGGCAAATCATCATGTTTTAAAGCCCACTTGAGGGTGGCAAATCTACATTTTAGCCTACTTGCGAGTAGCATTTTCAAAAACAAACATGAGTTGTTTTGTTCCAATTCTCGTGATTGAGTCTATACTTGTATAATGTGCACATCACATAGTAAGTTAGATTAATAATTGGAATAAGAACACATGTGTTTTTAAAACAACATATCATGCTTAGTAGAGGTAGATCCTTTGATCGGGCGAGCGAGGGTGCTCATTTCAAGACCTTCCCCTCTTGTACCCAAGTTCCTGAGCCGAGGCAACTTTGGTGATAATGGACACGTGGCCTTTGGCATGAGTTAGGGTTTCTTAAATTTTCCAAAAATAAAACATTTAGGTGGCGACTTTGTAATTTGGCAAAGCAGTCCATGTTTGGCGCTTTTCCATTTAAAATTGATTTTTCAAAACCAATTGCCAGATTTGGACTCTATGGTGTTTAGCAGTCTCACATTGCACTTTGTGAAATTAGATTCAGAATCGTGACAGGAGTCCGAACTGTAAGAAGACCAATTTGCGCCCTCTTTGAAAGGGGGTACGCGCGGAAAAAGTCGGGCGCTACAGTTTCTGGCGACTCTGCTGGGAATTTAGAGAACTTGACTCGAACTCATGATATGTTGTTTTATTCACATTTATGTGTTTCTTTGCATTGCATTTGCATTGGTGCGCCTAAGTCACAGTGTTTGCTATATGTTATTCCTGAACGGTTTGCTGGAGGCTTGCTTGGAAAAGCGTGTCATAAAGCTGACCAGTTACAGGCTCTGCCATGATAGAAGCACAAACCTTGGTTTTGCTGAGGCACCCTTTTTGACCAATCGACCTGGTTGCATATCGAAAGCTGTAGAGACTATTCCAACTAGGACAGGTTGCTCACCCGAATGTAGGTCGTTTGAAACCGCATGCGTGCGTAGCGAAACCCTAGCTCCTGACGAAACTAGGACAGGGTAACCCTACCCCATCATAGGGGTGTTTTGGCTCTCACTTACTCGATATGTGTTTTTGGAGTGTGACTCTACAGGAATGTATGTATTAGTTGCAAATCTGGGTATCAACCTGAGGGTATCAGATTTGAGGCAGAAATTTGGGACAGAATTCAGTAAAGAATACAGTCATTCAGCTATGCTCATATATGTTCTAGTGAAACCAGGCTGAGGTGCTGTCTGTTTTCTCTTTTGCTAGGTAGTCCTAGAACCATAGCTTCAGAAGGCTCCAATATCCCTCGAGTACACTGGACTTGTGTTAATAGACTTTGTCAGGTCAGAGATTCAGTTCAATGGCAACCAGTGTTTCCTTCGCTAGAGGCAAGGCAAAGAAAGGCCAGTCAGGGCTCACCGGTTCAACTGATCCGACAGTCACCAGTCACATCACCTCTGTTAAGAGCATGAGCATCTACCTCTATCATGGTACAGCCTCCGACAAATTTAGAGGATTTGCTGATCCGTTTTCAGCAATCCGTGGATTCACTGCAACAAGATATGGTTAGGCAAGCCTAGACATTGCAGAATATGATATTCAACTTTAAGGACCTCCATGACATTGGGGTTCAAATGAAGGAGGCCGTTCGACAAGGGATCTTTGTGGAAGATAATGAGCCTTTGAAGAAGGATGTTGTTCGCAGTTCCAATGCTACTACTGATGGTAGCACAGTTGCGAAATGCTCAGAAGTAAACACGGTCATCACTCCCCTCAATGGCCAAAAACCAACCACTTCAAATCATCTCCAAGCCCAAAATTTCCATCCACTTTACATGAGTCTCTCTCAAGCTTTGAAAATGCTGCGGGAAAAAGGGTACCTAGAACTCCTAGAACCCCAACCCCTTCCAAATCCTCTCCCATCAAGATATGACCCAGCCAGATACTGTGCCTATCATCAACAGGACGGTCATGATACAAACCATTGCATCCGTCTCCGTCATAAGAGTCAGGATCTTATTGACGAAGAGATCATAGCTCCACCAAAGGGACCTCAGGCCACTACTGACTCGTCACCTCCATATCTCAATCTAATCCATACATTGCCATCTGGCTACAACCCCAACATGTACATCACCCCGATCCATCTACCTAAGCCTGAGGTGTTCCTTCCAGTCAGCATGGACTTATGCATGATGAATGCATTCGAACCTCAATCATCCCAAACCCATGAACCCACTACTTCTGAGCTAGTGAGCATAATTGAAGATGTGCAAAGAACTGTAGCAGATTTAGCCTTTGGAATTTTGGCTCCATCAACGACTGCACCACGGGCCAGAAATCTCAATCCAAAAGGCTCCTCAATATTGGGGCGAGCTGCAATTGAAAAGGGTTAACCTGAAGCCGTCTTAGATTTGGGTGGTGGCATGTCAACAACAACCGGGCTCCACTATGATATAGCGACCCAATCCCTTGGCCAAGCTGAAGCAAGTGGTAGGAACGAAGCTGGGACATGTATTGATCCTTATGCACAACTTCGATGGGCTATCAAGGCATTGAAGGACAAAGGGCTGAACAAATAGCAAGTGCTGGTAGTTGTTGCAAAGACTGTGGATGGCACTTTTGCCACTCAGAATGAGAGCATTTTGAATCAGGAGGCAAGTCAGGAAAATGGATGTCGTACCAGAAACACCCCTCTCAACTTCAGTTCGACATCCGTCGGAGATCAGCAAACCCAGTTAATACCTACCGACCCTTTCACCGGTACATCCAACACAACCTCACAAACCTCGAAGTACCCACCCCGAGGCCAGAGGTTCTTCGCCCCGCTTTATATGTCCTTATCCAAAGCCATGGGTGTGTTGATCAAAAAGGGCCATCTCAAAACCCTTGAGCCTCGGCCTCTCCCGAATCCCCTTCTTGCCAAGCATGATCCGGCCACGTACCGTGCCTTCCATCAACAAACCAGTCATGGCACTAACAGTTTCTTTCGTCTTCACCACGAAATACAAGATTTGATTGATAACAAGGTCATCGTCGCACCAAGTCCCGCAAAGTCTATCGGCACTGGATTAGTGAATTTGGGGGGATAATGTGATCATTTGATTGGGGATGAACCACTTGCTGATGGTGCTCAGTTTACTCCAGATGTGGTGGATGGCACGCACTGTTTTGAGCAATGTGCAAATGCTAGTTTTTGTACTTTCTGACTTGGGTATTGGGTCAGTCTTATTGTGTTATATTGAGTTAGTCTTTTTGCACTGAGTCAGTTGAGTCTGTCTTGTTGTATCGAGTCAGTCGTGTTGTGTTAGAGTCGGGTGATTTTGGGGGTGTTATCTCGGACATCACTATCTTGCCTTGTGTTTGTTTTTTACACTCTTTTTTTTTAGTCTGATTCTGTCATTGTGCCAGTTGTGCCAGAAGATCTAAATGAAACAGTAGTGATTTTTTACCTTTTTACGTCTGTTTCTACCCTGGAGCCAGTTGTGCCAAAAGATCTGAATGAAACGGCAGTGCTTTTCACCTACTTTTCTGTGCCTTGAAATCATTGCATTGACCTAAGTTTTTCAAAACTTTTTGAACATTATGATGAAAACAAAGAGGGAGGAATTCCTCTGGATTTGCAAAATTTGATCAATTGAGAGAAAGAGAGGCATGCTAAGCCCTTAATGAATGAGATCATGCTTGTTAATGTGAGTACTGAGAAGGATCCTGGCTTGATCTAGATTGGTTCTACATTGTCTTCAACACGAGCAACTAGTCGCTTTCTTAAAAGATTTCAAAAAAATGTTTTGCGTGGTCCTGCGAAGACCTGTGTGGAATTGCTCTTGAGATTGTGCAGCATAGGATCATTCTCAGCCTCGAGACTCGTTCCCTTTTGCTTTCAAACCTCGAACCTAGATTCAGAATGTTCAACGGTCAATCACAATATAAGGCTTGTATGGCCGGATCAGAAGCAACCCTTGAACTAGGGGCAAAAAGGTCAAATCAAGAAGGTCAGATGCCATCAAAGGAAGCTTGCAAAGCTAAATCAGAAGTAGCCCTTGAACTAGGGGCAAAAATGTCAGATGTGCTCAAAGATTCAAAAGATGGGTCATTCCGCAAATCAATAAAGACTGGCAAGAAAGGCAAATTCCAACAGCTGGAGGAAGAAAATTTATTGTTGAAGGACAACCGAGTGCCTATCCACAACACTAAGGGCAATTCAAACATGATTGGATGGACTCCTACATCATCAGCGAACAACAGCCATTCTCTTGGATTCAAATGGCTTCGAGATCTCAAACCATTCGACATGGACCAAGTTACACTTTTTTATCCTTGAGAGGCTCGCTAGGCCGAAAACCCAGAAGGGCGACCCAGGCAAAAGTTAGAGCAAGAAAAGATGAAAATGAAAAAAAAATGAAAAAAGAATGAAAAGAAAAGAACAAAAATGAAAAGAAGAGCAGAAAAGAAGAAAAGAAATGAAAAGAAAAGAAAAACATAGCTCGCAAGGTTGAAAACCCGGAAGGACGGCCTTGGCAAAAGTTAGAGCATAAAAGGAGAGTGTCAACACCTGAGTGAACCTCACCCGGAACTACATCAGGCCCGATTCCCATGTTCAGGATACGTAGGCAACTTCATCTTGAAGTTCGGGCCCAATCATTTTCAGCCTGCTTGGCTCATCCATGTTGATTGGTTTATCCCTGTTCAACTCGGCTATCTTGTCCATGTGAAGTGGCTCATCTTCATGATCATCTTCGTTCAGACTCAGTTGTCCTACTCTTTTAGAAGATTCCGCTGCAAGGCAATTCAAGTTCAGATCTGAGGTTGTGCATCTCGAGAGTAGATTTCGTGCTCGTTGAGCAATGGCCATTTGTAAAAACAGTTTTGAGAATTTTTAATGAGTTGACTAATTTTCTCAAAAATTATTCCTTTTTTCCAAACTGGACCATTTCTTGGACCCAAAAAAGAAAAATTTTCAATGCTTACGACCTGACTTGGATGATTTCAAATCATAAAATCGAACAAGTGCGTTAATCTAACTCTCATATTGGTCAAAATTGTTTTAGTAGAAAGCCAAAACAAAAAAATGGTCAAAATGATGAACTAGGGGCACAGTTGAGTCAGGTTTTCTGTCTTTTCCCTCGTTGTCAACATATTTGCCAGAAAGGGCACCTTGTTCGCTAGAAATGGCACAATTGAAGCTAACAGTAAAGGGCCGAAAGCTCTCATATCCTCCAAGCAGCGAGGTATCAAGCCAAGTACGAAGCACGAACTGAAATGTAGCTGAATATTCGATTCCCTCATCTGGATGATCACGCTCAAACTGGCATCTGACCCGGAATGGGGACGTAGAAAATGCAATGTGTGAGACTACTCAATTGTATACCTGGCCGGTGAGATGTATTGTAATTCATCTCGATCAAGCTAAGCCAAGGGCATCGTCAACCGATGTCAATTACAGGTCCCCAGCGCATCTGGTCACACCACAACCTCTCTATAGAAGAAACTCACTAGCTATGAGTGAAAGAAGAAGAATCTAGTAGAATACTAGGGGCACGAGCCCACAACTTCTTGCTTATCCATTAACCACCCAGGGAAGGGATAAAAAATAAGAGAGATTGAAGAATAGAGAGATGTGCGCTGAGAGAAAAGTGAAGAAAGGGCTTTTTTAGAGAAAAAGAGATTGAGTGCCAAGTGATGTGAGAATCACAAATAAGAAAGTGTGGGAAACAATACCTGGAGAAACAGACTCCTTATGAATTGAGAGGTCTCTCGCCATTGGAACACATTCGAGTGTTGTGTTTATTGTTTTTGTTTATCTCGATTCTTGTTTTGAGTCATTTTGAGTGTCAATAGATGTGTTTAGGTTGTTTTACCTTTGTTGAGTCGTTTTGACTATGGTCGGTCGTAGGCTCAATACCCGGTTGAGAACTTACTCTCAATTTCAAAAAATCGTTTTGTGCTCAGAGTGCTGTTTCGTTCTCCAAATGTGCAAAACAGGATCCTTTCTTTCATAAACTGCAGGGTTCAACCCAGGTCATGTGAGAACAATCGAACCAGGACCTATCTGAAGCTATATGGGTTCCAAACTACAAAGCAAAAGGAAAAGAGGGAAAATTTGGAGCATCTTAGTGTGTTTCAACTTCGGCAAGTTCCAAGACTGCATTCCAGGTGCCCATTCTCAAGCCTCGTCTTTCTCTGGAGTATGAGTGTATCTCAACCCCAAGTGTAAGCCTGCTTCAGGTTAGAATGGCAGTCCAAGCAGCACCTATGGTTTTCGCATGCAGATGTTACCCCTCGCCAATATAGACAGGTTGTACCCTTTTTGAGCTGAGCGTGTTGCAAAGTCCTCTGAGAGGTAAATCGGAGGCACCAAAACACATATTTGATGCCCTTCTCTTGAATAGAATGTGCATTTTCATATACACTTCTGTTGCATGTGTGTTGCGCATTGTTATGATTCATGTCTAGAATATGCTTGCTTTCGATTTTGCATAGAATATGCCATGCTTTCAATGTTGCATATAATATGCCTGTCTCGTGCATAGAATATGCTTTTGTCTCTTGCATAGAATATGCCTGTTTCATGCAACATGCTTTCAATCTTGTATAGAAAATGCTCTCATTTTGTGTAGAACTTGCAATTATCGCACTTTCTTGTGCAATTTACACTCGCGCTTTCTTGTGCATCGCACGGTTTTGTGCAGTTCACACTCGCGCTTTCTTACGCATTGCACTGTTTTGTGCATTTTACACTCGTGCTTTCTTGCGCATCGCACTTTCTTGTGCACTTTACACTCGCGCTTTCTTGCGCATCGCATTGTTTTGTGCAGTTCACACTCGCCCTTTCTTGCGCATTGCATTGTTTTGTGCAGTTCACACTCGCGCTTTCTTGCGCATCACACTGTTTTGTGCAATTTACACTCACGCTTTCTTGCGCATCGCACTGTTTTGTGCAGTATACACTCGTGCTTTCTTGCGCATCGCACTGTTTTGTATAGTTTACACTCACGCTTTCTTGCGCATCGCACTTTTTTGTGCAATTTACATTCGCGCTTTCTTACGCATCGCACTTTTTGTGCCGTTTACATTTGCGCTGTTTTGCGCACCTTACCTGCTGTCACGACCCAAACCCGCCCCCATGGGTTTAGCATCGTAACCGGCCAGTAATCCTGGGATTACCGAAGGCCTCTGAGACAGATTAACATAATATTAGGGGCTAGCGGAAGCAAGTAACAATATACAACGTCCATTGAGCTGTGTAGACATATATGAGACAGAAAAATTTTAAACTTTTATATACACCTATACACATTACCTCTAAGTCGTCATATATATATACAAATTAGACTAAAAGGGACTTAACCCTATTTACAAAATACACAAGACTTGTTCAACCAAACACGAAAACAAAACTTAAACTTTAAATCACATAGCGATAAACACTTGACATATCGGAACCTCCACGGGAGGCACATAGGTTGGCTGACAAAACAGATTTTAGACAGATGCCTCTAAGCCTGGTCACGCGCCTGATCACCTACATACATAAATAATACATTGAGCTAAAGCCCAGTGAATAATAATAGAGTAAAGGGTTTTAATGAATGAGTCCGTACAGATTCAAAATTCATAATTCAGTTTCGTATCAAATTCATAATTTGTCCAGATCATATACAGAAATCATAAGTCATGCTTAAGTTTACGTGATACATCCATTAGCATTAATAGAACAGAACAAAACGTATACACGTGAGGTTATGAATAACCAGTTCCATAAAGGAACCTCCGGATCTGGGTAACAGAACAGAAGCTGAGCCTCTATGACGGGCCTTCGGTATGGGTAACAGAGTGCTGACAGATTAAGTTCCATAAAGGAACCTCTGATACCGGGTAACAGCTAACAGATATCACATGATGCTAAGGATGTCACGAATAGATATCAGAAATTAGACAATCATTCATTGTATAAAACATATCATTTCAGAAAACAGATCTCATTTTGTCACATAGAAAATAAGTACAGTTGAACATAACTTTACTAAGTTATTACTCACAGATGGCTGCAAAAGCAAATCAGATGGACTGGACATATCAGATAAATCGGGCAGACAATGGCGCGTGACCTACACAAGCACATAACATATACACATTGAAATATAATATTACTCCCTTGATCAAACTTGACTTTTCTAGTCTTTTTCCGTTTAAATAGTCCGAAGTTCTACTATGCTTATTCTTTCTCATTCAAATAAACCGGGTTCTGATTTCATATATTCTTTCGTTACTAAGCCCTTCTTTTCCAAATAGATTGATCTTTTACTTGGCTTCTTAAACAATTACCACTAGATCAATGATTCATTCCTTAACTAACTAATCTATGTTGATTGGTAGCTTATTAATCTTTATTGAATCACAAATCATGTCTAGAGTGCTTTGGAAAGAGATGAGGATAAAAATATGAACTAAATGCAACTTTCCAAAATATGCTGAAAATGGGTCTCCGCTCGAGCGCCACTTTGGTCGCTCGAGCGGACTGTAAAATTTGAAAACTTCTGGGAGCTCGATTTCCATGCTCGAGCGAGACTTTCCTCGCTCGAGTGAACAACGTAAATTTTGAAAATTCTAGAATTGCAATTTAAATTCAATTTTGGTAATCAAAGCCTCAAAACATGTATTTTTGGTACACAAAAATGGAGAACCACTATATGATTTAGTAAACACTTCCAATTAGAAAACATTCATTCAAAATCATGTTCCAATTGCCCAAATTTAGTTTTAATTCATCTTATTAATATCAACCCACAATTCTAAGATATAAATTAGGCTTTCCAATTCTTGAAATTGCATGATGCATGTGTGATTGAAACTCAATTTCATATAAGACAAATAAATTCAAACCCAAAATGGTTATTTTCAAATTAACTTCTATGATTTTGAATCTAATTCAATTCCTACACCATTTTACTAATTCCTTTTAATGTACATGAAATTAAAGTCATAGGATCCTTAGGAAAATATTTGCATGTATGACATTAAGATTAAAACTAATTAATTTTCTATATTCAAAATTAAATCAATGTTTAATTTTCCATAAACTTGATTTTTCTTATAAATTTTTTTTTTCCTTCTTCTGTTTAAAACATGAAATTGTTTACCTTAAATTCCTCAAAATCCATAATGCATGTATAAAACACTTATCAAATCCAACCAATTTTACATCATCTAGCTCAATTTATAATTTGACTTCTTAATTTATATCATAATTTAATCTCAAGCTCAAAAACTTTAAAATATGAATTAAATTCTAAAATCTTGAAAACTTACCATGCATGTAATGATAAACTTCAAATATGTGAAGGATGAAGAAAATCAAACTCAAATATTTAATCACAACATCAATTATTTAATTATCAAACTTAACCCAAACCTTCTACATTCTTTTCTCATGTCATGAAATTAAACCTAATTACCCCTCAATTTCAGCTTGTAAATAAATCATCTACAAAATTTAAGTCTCAATTTCTTACCTTTAAGTCTTCAAATTGATGAATTTCTTGGCAAATTCTTGAACTTTTCTTTAGTTCTCTACTTTTCCCTAGCTTCTCTTCCTTTAGTTTCTCCTCTTCTTGAGCTGAAATTTCTCCCTTCTCTCTCTTGCTTCTCTCTCACGGGTTGCCCACACAAAGATAAAGCTACACTCTCTTGATTTCAATCTCACCCCAACACAAGAGTGCTTCCAATAAGTAATAATAAAAATAAAAAAAAGAGTTGCCTACTCTATCCTCATATACACACACCATTCCTTACACTGCACACATGCACTCACCCTTGAATACCAACACATCATTCACATGCACACACACACAGATTGCTTAGTACACACACCCACATACACCCTCAAACTTAACACCATTCAATTTATGATTAAAATTAACTTAATTAGGCAACACTTAATCTAAATAAATATTGATTAACACATAATTAAATTAATTGTAACAAATCATAAATCTCTCATAATTTAATTAATCTATTTGACTTCCATTAGAGCCTAATTAAATATATTTAAATTTATCAGTCCAAATCAGATTATTAATCCATATCCCAAAAGGCTCCAATTATTAAATTAAACTTATTTCCAACCTCAATTTTGGTTTCTTAAATCATTTAGGTCTTCAATTTCTGATCAGACTCCAAGTTTCAGTCAATTAAATTACATATTCAAATAGGACACCCCATAAATAAATTTAATTTGTAATAATCACAATTCTCAATCTTCATAATTTAATTAGCTTAATTAACTCCAATTTGGATCTAATTAATCGAACCTTAATTTTACTAAACTGGAACGAATATTTAATTAAACTCCCAAATGGATCCATAATTAAGATTAAATTGACTCAACTTCTTAATTTCACTTATTTAAACCATTTGGACCCTTAATTTCCAATTCCCAAAATAAGCACTTAATAGAACCTTAAATGAATCAATCTCCATACTTTTCGTGAATCCCATATTAAATTATAATAATCGGCACTTAAATTTCAAACCCTCTTAATTACCTAAGTACTAGTCATTATACGTGATGGGGTCGTTACAGCCTTCCCCCCTTAGGAAGTTTGGTCCTCCAAACCTAAGATACTTGTACAGAAAATCAGTCATATAACTTGATCTCACTTCAATTCCTCCCCTAGGTAACTCCTTTTTCATTGGACTTCTTCACGTAAATTGAACTTAGTTCCAAACACGTACTGGTTAATAACCCAAATTGGCGATTCATTAACATTTCTATTGACATCAATCATATAACTTAGATACCTTAGTTCATCAATCTATAATTCAGATACTTCCAATAGGAGGAGATTTTATTTTAAGGAATGTTTTTTCAAATAGATCAAAATATTTTGCTATTGACATGTTAGATTCTTCAAATTAAATTTAATAGTCAACGCATTACTAATAACAAACACAATTTCTCGATCCTTCAGTCCTATTAACAAAAAATATAATCCCAACATTATTGCTATGCAATTTGTAATTCATCATATCCCAAAAGAACAGACATTAACTTTCATTGACTATGGTCAAGGTTCTTAAGTTATGCACATAACGTAATTTCCCAACTAAGGTTCCACATGTTAATCTATAACAGAAATTTCCGAATTATATGGAAACGTAATCATATATTAATGGTCCCACTTTCAAATAGACATCTTGGATGACAATTATGATGGTAATTTCAAAACAGAGGAGCACATTGGATTTCAAACAGAAGCATATCAGAGTCATAATAGAAGCATATTTCACAGAAATTCATAGAATCTATTGAGTAACAGATATTGGCTTGCTCTCATATAGTAGCAGACAGCCATACAGATCAGAGCAGAACTTTACATACTTCTGTGAATTAAATTTACTATTTTTGATAATCTTTCTCATACTATCATTTCAAAGTGGTGATTTAATTTCACAGCGGGTCTACATTTTACGCGGTCTCATTAACTTTCATATTTATCTAAGGCCACACTTACATAAATAATTCAAATTACACTGTCTTAAGCTCATTCCAATTCAAGACCTATATAGATATATATTCATTAACTTTGATCAATTGTCACGTGGTAATTTAGGGCTAAATTTTTAATTTTCTCAAATCATTACAATTTGTCAATTAAAGTTTTTATATGCCCAAAGGTTTCTTTAAGGGATATACGCTTGTCATTCTAAGTAAAATTTACTTCCCTATTTCTCATTACGTTTTCCTTATTCTGTTTGACACTAGAATTGAATTTATTTGCAATAGGTTAAGCTATCTAATGTCAGATTCAAAATCTAGATTTAATTATGCCTACAAGATCATAATATCATTCATTTCTAATCATTATTCCAATAGGGAATTATTGTGTTTTCCTTTCTAGAAGTCTATATTTTGAATTTGTAGCTTAAGTTAATTTTAAATGTTTCTTTCAACGTTAGAAGATTCAATAGCAACACGATTTTTGTAAATTGGGACTTTCCCTTTCTAACTCTCATAGGTTTTAGTCTCCTAATGTGGAGTACAATTTTCTTTCTATTCAAACAAGGTCCCCAAAACATATAGCTTTGTTAAACTAAACAGAAATCCCATTATTTTCCATATTCATCAATTGGTCAAGCCTTGCTCATATTCTTCTATTTTGACAATGCCAAGTCAAGTCTCAACGATGTTTTAATCATTTTTAGCAATTTCAGATTGAGTTCTAAATCGTCCAGCAAATGGGTTCCACCTGTATCAAAACAATACATGACATGGCTTATAACGAAACATGGGATGAATCAAGTTCGTCAATCGAAACCTCTCAAAGTTCCTTGGGATTGTTTACTAACATGTACATAATACAAAGATGACATTCCTAACAAACAAAGGAATAACCGCCCCGGAATCGAAGCATACCCGTTCATGACCGTCGGTGGCCGACCCGAAATCGGTTAGACAACTCACCCGGAAAACTGTCGGTGGCAAAGACATAACCCACCCGTACAAGACCGTCGGTGGCAAAAAGATATCTCAACAAGGTGCTACATAAACTTAACGTCCCCTAGCGTAAAAGGACCTTTCACGAATGTCAGCAAAAGAAAGCTAATACTTATTACAAAAACCAATGGATAATCATTCATGTTTGATCAATTACTTTTCCAAAACAAAGCAAAATAAAGCTTTATCAAAGCACTATAACATGGCTTTATTAAAAATACCACTCACACATAAACTGTTAACTCCAAGCAGTCCTACTTGCATTTAAGTACTATCCTTAACCAATTAAATTATTTGAGCTTTCTCTTAGGTTTGGGATACTCTTTTATTTGATGCCCCAACTTCTCACATTTCCAGTAATTCGATGACACGGTCCCCGCTGGGTCTTGTGATATATTGACGTACTAGGATACTTACTTCCCTTTCAACTTTGCCTGGAATTACTCATCTTTCCTACCACAAAATTCTTAGTTTTCTTCTTTGATTCACTTTTCATTTCTACACTTAACTCTTCCTTTTGATCTTGCCATGTATGGTAGGATTCACAGTTTTCACCACGTTCTCTAGTACGTCTTCTACTTTACCTAATCACTCTGATAAAGACTCAATTTCCACTCCATTCATACTTTTTACCATCTTTTCCTAATGACAGAAGCGAAGGCTCAAACACAAGAAAATGGTTGATAACACTTGGGTTAATTTAATTGACTTGAATTATAATACAAAGCACATATCATATACAAGTAGACATACACATATAGGCATATAAGGACACTGGTAGGGTAACCTATTCATTCCCCAGGAATCTACCAAGAATTTCTGATTCGAAGCAACACTGGCCAAACGTGATTCCAATCAGACTTTCAAGGTCATTCTACAAGCCATGAGACTCTATGGTTTAACATTCCACATAAGAGGTTCCACACCAAAATGTACTATCCTACCTACCTCTAAGTCGTCATATATATACAGATTAGACAAAAAGGGGACTTAGCCCTATTTACAAAATACACAAGACTTGTTCAACCAAGCACGAAAACAAAACTTAAACTTTAAATCACATAGCGATAAACACTTGACATAGCTTGTAACGAAACATGGGATGAATCAAGTTCGTCAATCGAAACCTCTCAAAGTTCCTCAATTACCATAGAGGTAATGTGTATAGGTGTATATAAAAGTTTAAAATTTTTCTGTCTCATATATGTCTACACAGCTCAATGGACGTTGTATATTGTTACTTGCTTCTGCTAGCCCCTAATATTATGTTAATCTGTCTCAGAGGCCTTCGGTAATCCTAGGATTACTGGCCAGTTACGATGCTATGTGATTTAAAGTTTAAGTTTTGTTTTCGTGCTTAGTTGAACAAGTCTTGTGTATTTTGTAAATAGGGCTAAGTCCCTTTTTGTCTAATCTATATATATAGGATAACTTAAAGATAATGTGTATATATGTATATAAAAAGTTTAATATTTTTCTGTCTCATATAAGTCTGCACAGCTCAATGGACGTTGTATATTTCTTATTTGCTTCTGCCAGCCCCCAATATTATGTTAAATTGTCTCAGAGGCCTTCGGTAATCCCAGGATTACTGGCCGGTTACGATGCTAAACCTATAGAGGCAGGTTTGAGTCGTGACATAGTGGAACCTTAATTTTACTAAACTGGAACGAATATTTAATTAAACTCCCAAATGGGTCCATAATTAAGATTAAATTGACTCAACTTCTTAATTTCACTTCTTTAAACCATTTGGACCCTTAATTTCCAATTCCCAAAATAAGCACTTAATATAACCTTAAATGAATCAATCTCCATACTTTTCGTGAATCCCATATTAAATTATAATAATCGGCACTTAAATTTCAAACCCTCTTAATTACCCAAGTACTAGTCATTATACGTGATGGGTCGTTACACCTGCACTCGTTAGTGCATTGCATTCGCGCTGTTTTGCGCACCTTACCTGCACTCGTTAGTGCATTGCATTCACGCTGTTTTGCGCACCTTACCTGCACTCATTAGTGCATTGCATTCGCGCTCCTTTGCGTACCCTACCTGCACTCGTTAGTGTATTGCATTCGCGCTGTTTTATGCACCTTACCTGCACTCGTTTAGTGCATTGCATCGCGTTATTTTGCGCACCTTACCTACACTTGTTAGTGCATTGCATTCGCGCTCCTTTGTGCACCCGACCTGCACTTGTTAGTGTATTGCTCGCACTCTTTTGCACACCTTACCTACAGTTGTTAGTGTATTGCATCACGTTATTTTGCGTACCTTAGTTGCACTGTCATGTGAACCCTATATAGCACTGTTTTGTGCATTCACTCTGCATCACACTGTCTTGTGCACCTGCATCGCACTGTTTTGTGCATTCACTCTACTTCACACTGTCTTGTGCACTCTCTGGTCTAAGAGACCTTAAATCCTCTAAAGGTGCAATTCCTTTGGTGTTTGTCATGCCTGAACAACTTTTGGTGTTCTGGTATAGCCACTTGCCTGTGTTTGCGGTGAGTTCCTAGGAGATCAACTGAGACGATAAAAACTAGAGTTCGAATGGCCGATGCCTAGAACGCAAAGGTTCGGGATTTCCAAGACTAAAGTCTGGTTTAAATACCCAAGGGTGTATCCTCAGCTTGAAATCTGTGTGGCAGCCCCATAGGTTGAGGTAGCGGGTATGTGCCTCAATTCTAGATACTAAACCAACCTAGTCTGTCACCCTGTTGGAGAATAGGGAAAGCTGCGACCATAACCAGGGAAAAAAGTAGTACCTATGGTTTCGAAACACAAGATGCAGAAGGGGAAGATCCCACATTAGCATCAGGTCAGTCATCGCCGATTGCCCTTATAAGCTACTTTCACTTCCTAGCTACATCATCGTATCTATCATAGGTGTTGCATAACATTTATCGCATTGTATATAGCATCTATTGCATGCATCTACTGCATTATCCATTTTATCGCTTGCAACCTTTCCATGTTAAGTTTAGTTTGGCATGTGCTCATACATTTCCTTCATTGAAGCATGGTTCTGTGATAATGTGTACGTGCCTATTCCACTAAGAGAATTGTGGTCTGAGGGTTTAGGCACCTTTTCTATGTTAGACGTGGTCTGTTTTGTGTCCATACCTTTTCTAGGCAAAATATGGTTTGGCCACGCGCCTTATTCACTACATCTATATCATTCATTGCATCATACCTTGCTTTGTTGCATTCAACATGTAGGATCACGATCTTTTCTTAACAGATCATTCCTCACTCATATCATGCCATCCAATTACTTGTATTTTGTGGTCTCTCTGCGAAACACATAGTTTTGCATGTGCTCGCACACCTTTCACGTTGAAGCATGGTTGTGTTGTGTATAAGCATCCATGCTGGGCTGAGGCCAGCACTGAGGATATAGGCACTTAGCTTGTGTTAGGCATCGTTCGACTCGTGCCCACTTCATTTCTGTGTTAAACATAGTTTGATTTTGCATCTCCATCTCTTTATGATATTTGTGTGGTTTTGCACTACTTGTGGTTTGATGATTCAATTACATTGCATATCATTTGCATTGTTTTGTTACATTGTATGTCATTACACTGTTTTGTTATATCGTGT
The DNA here is from genome assembly GCA_036172215.1 of Camellia granthamiana. NCBI lineage: Eukaryota > Viridiplantae > Streptophyta > Magnoliopsida > Ericales > Theaceae > Camellia > Camellia granthamiana. Next base: position 48,150,371 of record CM069913.1, on the reverse strand, counting down.
ATATCGTTTGCATTCTGCCCCTGAACTACGCTAGTTTGATTCCTTGCAAAGGGATACGTAGGCAGCCTGCGGGCGCAACCATCTGTTTCTGCATGTACATTTTGTTTGTTTGTCCAAGTCTTCGGCCTTGTCAAAAATGGGTCGTTTCTGGGCTTTGACATTCACTCACGTCATTTCATGACTCCGAGCTCTGTCAAAGAGGGATAACTGTAGACACCCCATTTTTGACCGCCCTTAAGACTTGGGCGCTACTAATTGTTTACTTGGTGATGAAAGTTATGCAGTGCAAAGGGTTCGATTTCTTCGACAAGGAGAGAGTCAAATCCCAACTTCATACCCCTTTTTGGACCAAAACAATCTTGAACAAAAGATTTTAGACCTTAAAACCCTCTCTTTCAAGCTGCTTTTGAAAAAGTTTCTATGATGTTCCGACGTTCGCATTTTGTTAAATGTCGCGCTTTTCGGTAAATCGAGCAAGGACAAAGTGGAAATGAATGAAGGAGAGATGAAATATTTTGAAAAATCTTTCAAAACACCTTGTTTAGAGGTTTGTATTTGAAGAAAAAAAGGAGAGGAGAGAAGAAAACAAGTTGGAGAAGGAGTTCGGCATGAATCCGGGTAGGATCGAAATTGAGCAGTCTTCACTCAAAAAGGCGTAACTTTTTTCACAGTTGGAATTTTGAAGTGAGGCTGAAACTATTGGAAAGAAGACTTCCAGGGCTTCAATTTAGGCTCAAGAATGACCTGCAAAGGGGTCCATATGAAGGAGATATTCCCATTTGAAGTTGGACCCAAAAAGCAGATTTTTCTATCTAACCAGAGGTGGAAGTTTCTGACCATGAATGGGATTTTTTGGCCATGTGCCGGCCATGAATGGCCAATTCCGGGCCCCTACCATCCAAGAGTGTCCCATTCCAGCCAACAATGATTAAGTGCCGGCCAACAATGATGAAATGCCGGCCATTGATGCAGAAAGGCAGATTTTTGCAGATATTTTTGTTCCAGCTGGTACAGCTGTCCCTTTTGGAGATATTTCGACCAAAACTTGTATTTTGCTATATATAGAGAGGCTTCTCTATGGTTTTAGAGGTTAGAACAATTTAGCAAAGGCTTGGGAGCCTCTCTCTCTAAAACCTCTCTCTCTAGATTTCTCTCTCTCTTGAGCATTTGTGCTTAAAGGCTTGCACACATCAATCTTTAACCATCTTTGGGCTGAGGTTTCTTGAAGCTCTCTTGGAGCTTCCTTGGAGCTCTTGAAGGTCATTTGGCTTGATTTTGTTGCTTAAGTGTTGTCTTCCCTTCAAGAGGTATAAGACTCACCCTTTAATCTTGTTTTCATACTTGTTTTTACCACCTTTACAAACTGTTTTTGGCTTGGTTTTGAACTGAAGGAAACTCTATTTTTCAGTCCTAAAAATGGTGGTTTAAGCCCCTTTTGAGTTTGAGGGTGGTCCACGCTTCTTGTCTCTTTGCTTGTTATGCTTTTGTGCCATCTTTCAAAGCTTTCTAAAACAACTTTTTTTGGCCTTTTAACTACTGAAATCCAGGGCATTTTTAGTGGTAAAAAGTTGGTTTTGAGGGCCAAAATAGGAGGGGGTGGCCTCCCCTCCTTGTGTCTTGTTTGCATGTATTGATGGCCTAACATGTGAGCATGTTTTTCTACCTTTTTGTAGCTTAGTTCAAGTATTTTTTAGGCTTTATTTTGACATGTTTAAACTCTGTTTTTGGCTGGTTGGGTCACTTGTTGCTTGCATCTTGCACTTGTAGTGTAATCATGCTTACTAGCTTAATATGCATAATGAGTTAGCCTATCATTTTAGCTTGTCTTAGCTCCATATCAACACGCTTTTACTCATGTTTTGCCATGCTTTAGCTCTGTTTTGGATGGTCTTAATCATATGTGCTTTGGTTTGTATAGCTATAGTGTAAATAGCCTTTACTAGCTTTGTGTTTTAAGGCCCCTAGCATGCTTTTCTTGAGGTATTTGCATGCCACAGCATCATTTTATATGTAATTTTAGTGCATATACCACTGTCACACTCTCACATATTCCACTCTTTCATTGCTTTTGACAGTTGTGTTTTGTGTCTTGTTTGTGAGCCAATGCATGAACATGATTTTCTTGCCTTTCATGCTACCATCTCAGTACATTTTGGCCATTGTTTTGGCATGTTTTAGGTCTGTCCATAACTGGTTTGATCATTTGAGCATTGTATTGCATGCTTCTAGTGTTGTGTCCTTCACTAGTTTCATTGTTTTGGCTCTTAACATGTTGTACATGAGTTGTTTGCATGTAAGAGTCTTGTGTTTCATGCCACTTCAGCACTGAAATTCTGCCACCTCCCTCCTTTCTTCACTTTTGATTTGTTCTGAGGGATGGTTAGTCTTAAAGTTGTGCTTAAGCTATGAGATTGAGGCTTGTACTTAAATGGCTTTAACCCTCTTTGAGGGTTCCTCCTAGTCAAAGGCATGGCTTCTCTCATGTCTTAAGTCATCTTTTGATTGACCTCTCTCTCATTAGAGGACTTTCACATTGGACAAATCAATTAATGAATGGCTTGGTAAGCTAAAATGTGTAAACAAGAATTGAATCAAGTAAAACATAACTAAGATAAGCATGTTGCATGTTGCATTGTATTGTGTTCAATCAGACGTTATATTGAACACAAGGTGAATTGGTCCACTTCATGCTCAAAGTGATGAAAGTGAGCCAATTCCCTTTGTCTCCATTGCCTTGACCATCCATGACAAGGAAATGGTCCTAGAGTCTTGTTTGTCTTGCATTTATTGAATGTGTACAAGTTAGATCTTTGGCCATCATGCATTGTGAATGCTTGATTGATGGTTTTGGATCCAATGGTACCTCTCCTTTGATGTTTTGAGATGATAAAGAGTGGTACAGTACACACATACCCTTGGGAGACCCTCCATTTTTCTCTGGTTTGCACTCTGTTGCAGAAAGGTGATGCAGCACACCAATGGCCGGCAGTGCCCCACTGATGGCCGGCACTGCTTCATCATTGGCTGGCAGTGCACATCCTTTGCCGGCAAATGGCCGGCAGCAGCTCCTTATGGCCGGCAAGCCACTGGTGCATTCCCCAGCAGTAATTTAGTAAGGTTCAGCAGAGAATTCTTGGAGGCACCCTACAAACAGAGCCTCTCAAGAGCAAACCGGAAGGTGTTTCGAGGCAGCAACTGAGGCATGCATGTTCAACTTCTTCAAACAAGGCTAAGGCAGTGTAGTTTCTAGTTTGATGCTTTACTTGTTAGTTAGCATGGTTTTGTAAATTAATTAATTAATTAGTGTGTTAATTAGTTAAGTGTTGTAATAATTAAGTAACTTAATTTAGCTATTTCTTTATCTTGGCTTGTAATAATTAGTCTAATTAGTTTAATTAGATTAGTTAACTTAGCTTAGCTTATTTATTCGGACCCTCCGTCGAGAGGGCGCAATGTTGTAATAAGTGTGCATGTGTGTGTGCATGTCTTCCAACCCCACTTCTTTCTCCCTTTTATTTATCCGCTTTTGATGGTTAGATTAGGGCATATTTCGATTAGCATACCTTATGCTTGCATGTTTGCATCATTCATTTGTCTTGCATGCACCGAGGCTCGGCGCATCATTCAAACTGTATCGTATTTCAATACCTATTTGAATACGTGTATGAAACTGTCGCATTCATATGCCATTTTAGGTAGCCGAGCCTATTTAGTTGCATTATTGTATGCGTTGCATTAGGCATCTTGTATAGTTAGGATCACGCATATTTCTAACTAGTCTTCTGTTTTGGCTTGGAGTACACTGTAAGTGTTTACGCTTTAACATCATTGCATGTGTGTAAGTGATTGCCATGTCAGTATGCTTGCTATGAGGCTATTTGCTTAAGTGATTAATTGCTTGAATGCCTGTGGATGAAGGCTTGGTTGCTTGGATTGGAACAATTCGAGAAATGCGAGTTTTAAGCCCACTTTGCGAAGTGGCAAATCATCATGTTTTAAAGCCCACTTGAGGGTGGCAAATCCGTGCTTTAGCCTACTTGCAAGTAGCATTTTCAAACCATTTTCAAAAACAAACATGAGTTGTTTTGTTCCAATTCTCGTGATTGAGTCTATACTTATATGTTGTGCACATCACATAGTAAGTTAGATTAATAACTGGAATAAGAATACATGTGTTTTTAAAACAACATATCATGCTTAGTAGAGGTAGATCCTTTGATCGAGCGAGCGGGGGTGCTCATTTCAAGACCTTCCCCTCTTGTACCCAAGTTCCCGAGCCGAGGCAACTTTGGTGATGACGGACACGTGGCCTTTGGCACGAGTCAGGGTTTTCTAAATTTCTCTAAAATAAAACATTTAGGTGGCGACTCTGTAATCTAGCAAAGCAGTCCATGTTTGGCGCTTTTTCATCCAAAATTGATTTTTCAAAACCAATTGCCAGATTTGGACTCTTTGGTGTTTATCAGTCTCACATTGCACTTTGTGAGATTAGATTCAAAACCATGACAGGAGTCCGAACTGTAAGAAGACCAATTCCCGCCCTCTCCAAAAGGGGGGCGCGTGAAGAAAGTTGGGTGCTACAAAGGGGTTTGAACCCCCAACCTAAGACTCTACACCCAATCCTTTAACCACTCTGCCAAAGCTTTGCCTTGTGTTATATTTCCCCTCAAATAATATTTGACCATTTCAAACCAACAGGCAAAGAAGGTGTATTTTTTGCATTTTTTTCTTATGTATGGGACACTCCCCTACCCCGTTGGCCGACCCATATATCACCAAATACACGCCTAATCATCCCCCATTGTCACAAAGAGGTTTTGTTTGCATCCATAAAGGAGTATCCCATGTAACCACCTTGAAAATTTGCCCTCCTATCACATTCTTGTTTCCCACCTTCTTTTTGACCTTCACTCTCCCTCATTGCCTATATAGAATGATTATTTTGTAAGAGAGAAGAGTGAGAAAAGGGTGAAAAAAGAGAGAAAATTTGAGTTTTTGAGCCAAAAACATTCCTATCTTCCATATATACTCCATACCTTTCATACAAACTAAAATTCCATCTTTCCTACACCCAAAACTCCTCCAAAATTTTGAAATATTTAAATTTCAATAGTGATTAATCAAATAAAAGAGTGAGTGTTGTTGAAAGTGAGAAGAAAGTAGAGAGTTAGCCACTTTTCCACCATACATACCCAGAGTTCCATTCTAGTTTCAAATTGAGGAAAGAGAACACACTTCTTAAACTTGAGGGTAATCAAGTGGAAGTTTGGAAATCAAAAAGTTCAATCCTTCTTTGGGAGGTGAATTTCTAGGCTTTCATTTTCTTATATTTTCTATCTCATATTTATTTTCTTGCTTTTTATTTCATAGTGTTTTGTTATAATCCAAGTGGTTTGTTTATCTCATATTTATTTTCTTACTTTATATTTTATAGTGTATTGTTGTAATCTTAGTGGTTTGTTTAGCTCATAATTATTTATTTATTTATTTATTTTTATTCGCTTGCTTTAATTTCATATTAGTTTTGTTGCAATCTTGCATGTTCTATCTCATATTTGTTTTCTTGTTTTAGGTTCATGTTAGTTTTGTTGTAATCTTACATGTTCTATCTTATATTTGCTTTCTTGTTTTAGTTTCATAGTAATTGTGTTATAATCTTGCATTTCCTAGCTTATATTTTTCTTGTATATGTCTTATATTAGTTTTGTTATAATCTTGCATGTTCTACCTCATATTTGCTTTTTTTGTTTTAGATTTATATTAGTTTTTGTTGTAATCTTGCATGTTCTATCTTATATTTGTTTTCTTGTTTTAATTTCATAGTAATTATGTTGTAATCTTGCATTTCCTAACTTATTTTTTTTTTTTTTTTGTATTGGTCTCATATTAGTTTTATTGTAATCTTGCATGTTCTACCTTATATTTGTTTTCTTGTTATAGGTTCATGTTACTTTTGTTGTAAGTTTGTACTTTTTTTTATTTAATATTTGTTTTCTTGTTTTTAATCTAACTGGTAGTGGTTAGTTGAGCCACCTACATATTTCTTGTTTGTTCATTTTCTTAGTTTCGCAATAAGACAGGTTTTGCTAGGCCTAGTTGGTCGGTCGGTTAGCTTCTTTTGGACAAGTTGGCGTAATCTCTCAATGTTGACCAATTTCTGCCGACAGTTCCAAGGAACATGAAGCTTTTATTTTATTTATTTTTATTTTGAGTGTTTTGCAAGGTTTTTATTTTAATGTAATATTCTCCTCATCCCTCTCTAATTTGGTTTGTAATTATTCTTTCAAGTATTGTAATAATTCCACGTCCTGCTTCTTTCTATCCCGTTCTTTTACTTAATTTCTTTATCTATGAATATGCATCATATTTTGTCTTTCATTATATCCATGTTTTGCATCCATGTTTCATGCATCTTGATTTGGCTAATTTTGTATTTTGTAAATTTAATCAATTCCTATGTGATTATGTGTGCTACCTCATGTTCTTGAGATGATTCGCATGTCATATCTTACAAGCCGAATATTTAGTTGCATCTCATGAGTAAATTGTATTAAGATTTTGTATATAAGATCATGCATGCTTTACTAACTTTATTTTGTAACTTGTTCGTGGGACATCAAACATGTAAGTTTTTATGCTTTAACATCCCGTTTGTGTGTGTTTTTCTTATTATGTTTAGCATTCTACCATAAGACTATTTGCTTATGTGAATGTCAGTGGATGGAGGTTGTGTTGCTCAATTTGGAATGATGTTAATTTTCATGTTTGTAAACTCAATTTATTTGGGTTGTACATCTTCAAAATTTTTTCAAAACTACATGAAATCAAGTTGTTTCAAAGTGGGTGACATAGTCTATATTTGTATGTTTCACATAATAATTTTTTTAGGATTTATTAAATAATCGGAATATGAACATATAAAGTAAATGAAATTTATATCATGGTTTAGTAAAGGTCGATCTTTTGATCGGGTGAGTAGGGGTGTTCAATTAATGACCTTCCCCTCTCATACCTAAGGTTCTGAACCGAGACAACTTTAATTGTGATGAATAGTGGCCTTGGCACGAGTCATGGGTTTCCTAATTTCCCAAAATATTAGGTGGCGATTCTGAGATCTGATGATGTAGTCCATTTTTGGCAATATATATATATATTTGCAATAAAATGGATTTTTTAAAATTTGTCAAATATGGACTCTCGTCTGTGTTTCATATTGCACTTGTGAGACTAGATCAAAGTGACAGAGGGTCCAAACTGTTTAATGCGCGTGGGTACTCCCCAAGCATGTTACAATTTTTGGCGACTCTGTTGTGGATTTTATGAAACATTGACTCGAACTCCATGATATGACTTTTATTTTCAATTATATGTTTATTGCATTGCATGCATTGGTGCACTTAAAGTTCATGTGGTGCCCAGATACTAGTGGGAGCACAGGCATACTTTTTGTGACACTACACCTATCTTTACGATACTTTAGAGGCCTTGTGTTGTAACCTTTTGAGATCTCTAAGGTTCTTAGACTTCGAAGAGAGGCTATATTGACTCTTCTGATTTCCTGGAATCTTTATTGGTTATGAAACAAAGGACTCTTTGGTAGCGTCACCTTGACTTCAATCCCTAGAGTAGAGCTAACTTTGTACATATAGTAAGCTATCGTACCTTTCAAAATTAGGACAGGAGGCTCTCCCATTTCTAGGATGTATGATGCCGCTTATTTGAATTGTGATGACCGGTCATGTTATTCATTTGTTCTTCTTTGTTTACCTCGGTCTACCATTGTTATAGCGTCGGATTTTAGTGTAAGGTTTTGGTTTGACCGTTGGATAGCTGTTTTGAAAACTCCTTCTCAAAAATTTTCATTCTTATTTATTACTATTCCGAGTTTCACGTGTTTCGGAAGGTGCGGGTTCAATCTGCAGTGCCAGGGTTTGAGCCGAGAAATTTTGGGGTTGGAGGACCAAGGCCGCACATGCGGGGCCTTGGGCCACACTTACGGGAGAGGGCCTGCACGTGTGGGAGGTGAGGCCGTACGTGCGGAAATTAGAAGAATTCTGGGCTACTCACTGCATTATATGCAGGTGCGGGATGTGGTGCGGTTTGTGAGAACCGCACGTACGGGGGTGAGGGCCGCACATGCAGGAAGCACGCTCTGCACGTGTGGGATGGGCTGAGTCCGAAAACTCTATTTTTTTTTCTCTCTTTTTGGCTGAGTGTATATCAGTTTTAAACACTCCCTTCTCACTCTAAAATCACTTTTGCTCCTCCTTCTCTCTAAAACTCTCACCAAATACTAAAAACCCTTGATTTCTTGCAATCCATTGGGTTTTGATCCTTTATCTTTCACAAGTTTTGGAGAACAAAGCAAGGACTTTACTTTGTGAGGTGGAGATCAAAGTTCTACACCTTTGATTTTAGGGTTTCATCCCATCTCTTCAACAAGATTGAGGTAGGGACTTCTTTGAGTTATATATACATGATTTTGCAAGGTTGATGTTGATTTTAAGGTTTTCTTGAAGATATTATGAAAGTTTTGACTTTTGGCTCAAGAATATAGGGAATTTCAAAGTGGGTTTGAATCTCAAATCTTTCTAAGTTAATGCTTGAGGGTTTCACATTCATTGTGTGAGAAAGGATGTTTTGTGTGTGTGTGTGTGTCCTTTTAAAAAGGTGAAGAGATACCTAATCTTAGCTAAAGACCTAAATTTATAGATTGTGAATGGGTTGAGGGTCTATAAAATTAATCATTTTGTTGTTATGTCACAATTGAAGAATGAAATGGAAAATATCTTTTGCCATTGTAGAAATGATGAGTTTCATGGAATGTGTGAAATGTGGAGATGGGAATTTGTAGTTGAAATTGTAGATAAAGTTATGAAGTAAAAAATTGTTGGTTTAACATGAAATGTGAAAAGTATTCATTTGTTGATGAATTTAAACGAAATTATGGGTATCATGCTAGATAATGTTGAAAGAGGAGTGGAAAGTTTGATTATGATGAATCATCGTTGAGAAATTTGATGATGGAGAAATGTCATGTAGTGATGACGATTATTGCATTGCATATTCATTCAATTGATTATTACAAGATTATTATTTGGCTTTGACATGTATTGTATTGGCATTTCTAGCATTGCATTGTTGCAAGTTTTGAGTTGAGATTTGAAAACATTTACACTGAGAAAGAAATGTTGTGAAATGAATTTATTGAAATGTTTTGGGCTAAATACGTTGGTAAGTCCGGTTAGGACGTGTAGATGAAATTGATTAAGTTGGCCTGAGTGTCCAAGGTGAAAGACCGAAAACACGCGCGGAGGAAGCACCACTTCCGTTCCGGTTAGCAATCGCTAAAGTGGGGTTTTGGTAGTGCTAGTTATGCCTACTTGCAGACACCAACCTAGAGACTACCTGAGTTGTATTTACCGCCCCATTGAACTAAATTGTAAATTTCTGAGTTGTTGAGATATCAAGTTAACATTGAGCATGGTGGTTTTTTTTTCAAAAGACGTAAATGTAGTTTTCTTTTAAAAGGCATAGCATGGCATGTGCATTTCATATGGGGAATCTTGCATAAATGTATATACTTTGTTAAGAATTCTCTACTGGACTTTATGCTCACCCCTATGGGATTTTGGTGCAGGAAAAGACATGGTAAACCCGCCAAACTAGGGTGTGGAAGTATGTATTGAGAGCACAAGGCTCTATTTTGTTTGTGATTGTAATTTTTTTTGTAAGCCAAGGGCTATTCATGTATGGGTCCGAGAGACCATTTTTGTGTAACCGGGCTTAAGCCTCGGGACTTGTATGTTAGGGAAAATCGATGATTCCCCACAAGTAAATCAATCAATGGGAATAAAAACTAATGTGGAAAAATTAAATCAAAGGCAACACAAGAATTTTTACGTGGTTCCCTCAATGTGAGGTACGTCCACGGGATCGAAATCCGATTCCACTATCAACCAAATAAGTTCCAAACGATTACAAACGAGACACGAATGGTCTCACAAAACCACCCTTAGGTGAATTCCAAATAATCACAAATAAACAAGAGGAAAGACCTCACCAAATAGATGAACCAAAATCTTCAGAACCTGAGTTGAATAAGACCCAAAAAAACAACCCAAATCAACTTCGAATCAGAGATAAACAAACTGCTACTCACAAAGCATAGTCGACCAAAATTGATTACCCAAGTGTCGAAATCAATTAACCACTACTCTGTTTCCACCGAATGGAATTTGTAGCTGCTACTCTATTCTAATGATTTTTCCGAAGCACTACTCACCACAAAACCGGCTGTCACTTTTTTCTTGGGGGCAAATACTACACCAAAAAATATTATATTATAAATCTAGGGTTTTGTAATCAAACCCTAATTGTATCCCAATTGGATTGGGCCTCCACAAATATAATATATAAAAATATATTATACTAAACCAAGCCCAATTAAAACTCTTTTTCCAAAACCAATTGGGTCCCACACTCCAATAAGGAGGTATCCCAACAATTCTCCCCCTACCGACTTAGGTGGAGACATCAACCATACCCGCCAAAGTTCGACACTTTAAATGTTTGTCCCTCGACAAAGTCTTAGTCAACATATCCGAAATATTATCATCCGTGTGAACCTTTTCGAGTTGTAACAATTTCGAATCTAACACATCACGAATCCAATGGTATCTCACATCAATGTGTTTCGATCTCGAATGAAAGGTAGAATTTTTACTCAAGTGAATAGCATTTTGACTATCACAATAAAGCACATACCTTTCTTGCTTCAAACCCAACTCTTGCAAAAATTTCTTCAACCATAACTCTTCTTTGCAAGCTTCTGTAATGGCAATAAATTCAGCTTCGGTAGTTGAGAGAGCAACACATTTTTGTAATTTAGATTGCCATGCCACAGCTCCCCCTGCAAAAGTCATCAAATACCCCGAAGTAGATTTCCTAGAATCAACATCACCAGCCATGTCAGAATCTGTGAACCCATCAAGCATCGGCTTACCATCCCCAAAACACAAACACACCTTCGAAGTCCCTCGAAGATATCTTAGAATCCATTTTACCGCTGCCCAATGCTCTTTACCCGGATTAGAGAGAAAACGACTCACCACACCAACGGCGTGAGTAATATCCGGCCTTGTACAAACCATGGCGTACATCAAAGAACCAACTGCTGAAGCATAAGGAACTTTCAGCATCTCTTCCTTATCTTTCTCACTTGTAGGACATTGATTCGAACTAAGTTTGAAGTGACCTGCAAGTGGACAACCAACCGACTTTGCTTTATCCATGTTGAATCTCTCAAGAACTTTCTCAATGTAGCTCTCTTGAGACAACCAAATCAGCCCCTCTTTGCGATCACGAACAATTTTCATACCAAGTATTTGCTTTGCCGGTCCCAAATCTTTCATAGCAAAAGATTTACTCAACTCCAATTTCAACCTGTTAATCATGGTAGAATCTTGACCCACAATTAACATGTCATCAACATAAAGCAAAAGAATAATAAATTTACCATCTGGAAAATTTTTCACAAACACACAATGGTCCGAAGTGGTTTTAGAAAAGCCATTATTCATCATGAAAGAGTCAAATTTTTTGTACCATTGCCACGGAGCTTGCTTGAGGCCATACAAACTTTTCTTCAATTTGCAAACAAATTTCTCTTTCCCTTTCTCCACAAAACCTTCCGGTTGTTCTATGTAAATTTCTTCTTCAAGATCACCGTGAAGAAATGCGGTCTTTACATCAAGTTGCTCAACTTCAAGGTTCATACTTGCAGCCATGCCAAGTACAACCCGAATAGAAGACATCTTCACAACCGGCGAGAAAATCTCATCAAAGTCAATACCTTTCTTTTGCCCAAAGCCTTTCACAACAAGATGCGTTTTGTACCTCAGATTCTTCCTATCATTCTTCAATTTGAAGACCCACTTATTTTTCAGAATTTTCCCCCCTTTAGGCAACTTCACTAAATCATAAGTGTGATTTTCAAGTAAGGAATTCATCTCCTCTTCCATAGCCTTTTTCCAATCATCTTTCTTTGCATGCTCAATTGCTTCTTGGTAGCTCTCCGGCTCCCCTTGATCAGAAATCAACACAAATTCATTGGGAGGATACTTTCTTGAAGGTTGTCGGTCCCTTGTAGATTTCCTCAACTCAAGTTGTGGTGGCGGTTCTTGAGTTGGATGCTCTTCCTCAATTTCTGGCTCAACTTCATTAGGATTAGCATCATCTTCTACATCTTCAATAGATGGCTGCATATCTCCCCCATTTCCATCATCAACTGGAGATGAAGGAGATGGATCCATGTCAATGAGATCACTAGTTTTTGGCTCCGGTTGATCACCTTTACCAAAGTCTTCAATTGTTTGGTCTTCAAGAAACACAACATCATGGCTTCGAATGACTTTCTTGTCGACCGGATCCCATAATCTATACCCGAACTCATCACGCCTATAGCCAAGAAAAATACATTGTCTTGACTTACTATCAAGCTTGGACCTTTCATCCTTTGGAATGTGAACAAAAGCTCGGCAACCAAACACTCTCAAGTGCTCATAAGACACATCTTTGCCAGTCCAAACTCTTTCAGGAACATCACCATTCAAAAGATAGCAAGGAGATAAATTGATCAAGTCAACCGCTGTACTCATTGCCTCACCCCAAAAGGATCTTGGCAATTTAGCTTGTGAAAGCAAACACCTTGTTCTTTCCACAATGGTGCGGTTCATCCTCTCGGCAACGCCATTTTGTTGAGGAGTCTTCTTAACTGTCTTTTGATGCCGAATACCTTGGCTGCGACAATACTCATCAAATGGCCCAATGTATTCACCACCATTGTCTGTTCGGATGCACTTCAATTTCTGCCCTGTTTCTCTTTCAACCATGGCCTGAAAATGCTTAAATACTTCTAGAACTTGATCTTTAGTTTTTAGTAGATAAGCCCAAACTTTCCTTGAATAATCATCAATGAAAGTAACAAAATAAAGTGCACCACCATGTGTTCTAACTTTTAAGGACCACAAACATCCGAATGAATTAACTCCAACACATTTTCTTTTCTAGAAGCAACATTTTTATGAAAAGAAACTCTATGTTGTTTACCCGCCAAACAATGAACACAAGTTTTAAGATGTGTACCTTTCAAACCGGGTAGAAGCTCTTTCTTGAACAAAACTTGCAGTCCCTTTTCACTCATGTGGCCAAGCCGCTTGTGCCACAATTCGGTAGAAGTATCATCTTCAAGTGCATTGACAACACCTTTACAAATTTTTCCTTGCATCGAATAAAGTGTATGAGTCTTCTTGGACTTAGCCACCACCAAAGAACCTTTTGTGAGCTTCCATATTCCATCACCAAATTTGTTGTTGAAGCCTTTATCATCTAATTTCCCAGTAGAGATCAAATTGAGGCGAATGTCAGGAACATGCCTCACATCTTTAAGCAACAATTTGCAGCCCAAATTTGTTTCCAAGCAAACATCACCCATGCCGATAATCTTGGACAAACCTTCATTACCCATTCGAACAGAACCATAATCTCCTGCAGTGTAGGTAGTGAAGAAATCAACTCGAGAAGTCACATGAAAAGAAGCACCAGAATCAATCACCCAATGACTCTCTTGGCCCACAAAATTGATACAATCATCTTCACAAACGACCATGATATCATCGGTAGTAACTGCTATTGTGTCTTCTTGCTTCTTATCCACACTTTTGTCACGCCTTTTCTCCTTGTTCTTGAGCTTTCGGCATTCCCGCTTCATGTGCCCTTTCTCATGGCAATAATAACACTCAACGTCTTTCTTTGAAAGAGAACCATCTCTTGACTTGTCACGGCTTTGATCACGACCATGAGGAGTCTTACTCCTCCCCCTTGTTTTGCTTCGGCCTCTCACAACAAATGCTTCTGAATGAGAGGAACCGGCTGATTTTCTTCTAGTTTCTTCATTCAACAAGCTACTAGTGACTTGACCCATAGTGACAACTCCATCGGGCGCCGAATTACTAACTGTCACAACCAAAGTCTCCCAACTTTCGGGTAAGGAACTAAGTAGCATCAAAGCCTGCAACTCATCATCAAAAATAATTTTCATAGAAGCAAGTTGGTTAACGATACTCTTTATTTCATTCAGATGTTCCGGAATAGGGCTGCCCTCTTTATATTTTAAATTAACCAACTTACGAAACAGAAAACCTTTATTTGTGGCTGATTTTCTATCATAAAGACTCTCTAATTTTTTCCATAAATCATGTGCTGAAGTTTTAGTAGCAACATGATGAAACACACTGTCATCAATCCATTGACGGATAACACCAACGGCTTTCCGATTAAGCCTCTTCCACTCATCATCTTTCATATCAGCAGGTTTGCCACTATCACCCTCAATGGGTCCATACAAGTCTTTACAAAATAATAGGTCCTCCATTTTAGTTTTCCAAGTTACCCAATTGCTTCCATTGAAGCTAGACATACGACCCACATTCCCCTCCATTGATTTACACAAATAAATAAATCCAAATAAACCATAAGCTCTGATACCAGTTGTTAGGGAAAATCGATGATTCCCCACAAGTAAATCAATCAATGGGAATAAAAACTAATGTGAAAAAATTAAATCAAAGGCAACACAAGAATTTTTACGTGGTTCCCTCAATGTGAGGTACGTCCACGGGATCGAAATCCGATTCCACTATCAACCAAATAAGTTCCAAACGATTACAAACGAGACACGAATGGTCTCACAAAACCACCCTTAGGTGAATTCCAAATAATCACAAATAAACAAGAGGAAAGACCTCACCAAATAGATGAACCAAAATCTTCAGAACCTGAGTTGAAGAAGACCCAAAAAAACAACCCAAATCAACTTCGAATCAGAGATAAACAAACTGCTACTCACAAAGCATAGTCGACCAAAATTGATTACCCAAGTGTCGAAATCAATTAACCACTACTCTGTTTCCACCGAATGGAATTTGTAGCTGCTACTCTATTCTAATGATTTTTCCGAAGCACTACTCACCACAAAACCGGCTGTCACTTTTTTCTTGGGGGCAAATACTACACCAAAAAATATTATATTATAAATCTAGGGTTTTGTAATCAAACCCTAATTGTATCCCAATTGGATTGGGCCTTCACAAATATAATATATAAAAATATATTATACTAAACCAAGCCCAATTAAAACTCTTTTTCCAAAACTAATTGGGTCCCACACTCCAATAAGGAGGTATCCCAACAATGTATGCCCTTGAGGGCATTTACTCATTTTGATTGAATGATTTTACATGCTATAGATTCATGTACTAGGATTCATTGAATGTATAACCGCATGTGAGATTATTCTTGTATAAACATTTGAGATTATGTAATGGAATATGTTGGGGATGTTTCCGGTATCTCTTAAGAGCCATGGTTATTATTGTTATTTCAATAGTATGTATTACATGAATAGTAAACCCTAGATCATTTCAAAAGCTAGAACAGGGTACCCCCACCCCTATAGGGGTGTTTGTTCTCTTTCTTGCTATGTGTTATGTGCAATGTATTGAATCTATACGGGGGTTCTCAAATTTAAATGAATGGTTCAAGCATTTCAGTTTGTGAGGTTGAGTTTAGTTTTTCGGTGATGTATACAGTGGTCAATTGTGTGAATTGGACCGAAGTGCTGCCAGAATTCTAATTAGAGGTCCTATTTTTGTTTTTGCAAGATGGTTATAGAACTATGGCTTCAGAGTGATCTATTATCCCCAAAGTTCTGTAAGACTCCCACTGGTAGATTGTTCAAAGTACCCTTCCTTCGCCAACTAGATCATCCCCAATCACCTCCCTAGAATCAGTGATGGCTCAAATTCTAGAGAATATAGCAAACATGTTTTTATCCCTCCAAAGAAGCATAGATGCTATCGCCAATACGGTTGCCACTCACAGTGATGCTCTCGATAAATTGCAACACCAATCTAGGATGTTCACTGTCCAACCACCTCTGGTGACTCATCCCGATCCACCTCCACCTACTAATGCCAACTCTTCAAATACCAACACAGTCGTTGATGCCACTACCACCATTGCCAATCCCTTTGGCAATACTGGCCCACAAACAGTTGAGTCAACCCAGCCCTCAAATAAACCCTTTCATCCACTTCACATGTCCTTAACTTGTGCCATGGAAATCCTCGTAGAAAAGGGGCACCTTAAGCTCCTTCATCCCCGATCTCTCCCTAATATTCTACCAACCGGACATAACCCCAATAAATACTATGTCTTTCACCAACAACATGGTCATGAGACTGATCGTTGTTTTCGCTTACGCCATGAGATTCAAAATCTCATCAATAGTAAAGTCATAGCTCCCGCTCAACCCCAAAGACCAAGGTCATCACCCCACCCGAAAAAGCCACAAATCTACCGATGATGGGTCAATAAACTTGGGGTATAATGCGACTAGCTCTATGATCGTGGGATGAACCACCTAGTAATTGCACACATTTCGTTCCAGACGTAATGGATGACACGCACTGTTTTACCAATTTGAGAATGATTTCATTTTACTTTTTGAATTGAGTGTTGAGTCTAAATTTGATTCCACCAAGTTTGTAGAGTTAGGATCAAGCCCGAGTCATTTTAGTGAGCCAGAGTCTGTTGATTGTGGGAGTGCTAACATAGATATTTCTGTCCTATCTAGGTCTTTTTTGTCATTTTCGTTTAAGTCTGTTGTTATCGCTAAGTCGTAGTTTCTTTTCAATAAAAGTGCCATAGATTCTACCTATTTCTCTGTGCCTTTAATTCATTGCCCGAGTGTAGAATATGCTGGGCAATGAAAATATCGCTCGAGTGTAGAATACATCCTCCCAGTAGTTTTGCAGACTTGTAAAAGTACTGAGAATTCACAAAGCCCGCTCGAATGCAAGAAGTGCTACTCGAGGAGAAAACCAAAAATCTAGGCAACAAGAGTTTGGGAACTAAGCAACCAACCTGTCCCAAACGCAACAACAACAATCCAAAAGTCAAACTTAAGGAGATACAAGGGCAACAAGATGTAAACAGCAATACGAAACCATCAATCCCGAGTTCGGGATACAACAAGGGTCGGGTCAAAACCGGAATCGCTATATTATGAATCCATCTTTTAAGCTAATATAATATCTTGCTCTACAATTAAAACTTAATGATCCCCTACATAGATTACTTTTTATTTCTATGATTATAGACCTTCCAAAATTTCGTTGTATAACATTACACAAAAATGCATATATATCTATATCTTATCCTTTATCAAACAACGACGTAATTTGTATTTGTACACTTCTTATATGCATAGATTTATACTTATTATCTTTACTATTTTTTAATATATTTTCATAATTTATTAAATTTATTTCTCCTACATCATATTCACAATTCTTAATTTCAATATCTTCTTCTATTCTTTCACATATACATTTACTTTTTAATTTGAATATTAATTTTTGATATATTTTGTCTTTTCGTATTATTGGTAATATCCAATCTTTTTCTATTTAGTTTTCTTGAGAATTTTCTATGACAAATTGGTCTCCTCTTAAATTTCCTATACTTATTTCTTCTATCATCATAAAATTTAGCTCTTCCTTAGTATCATTATAATCTTCTTCTTCTGTTTTTATTTCTTTTTCAATTAATTCTATTATTCCTTTATTATTTTCTAAAACCAATTCTAAAGCTTATTCTTTCTCTAATTCTACATAATTCAAACTTCCTAAGACTTCTATTATTTTATTATTCTTCTTATTTTTGTATTGATTGGCAAAGTGACCAATTTCTCCACATGCCCAACATTTACAAGTCTTTTTTCCTTCTGAACAATAACTATTTTTTCTAAAAAATCTTATTCTTTTGTTGAAATTATAGGGTATTTTTTATAATATTTTCTTTTATATTTTTCTCCTCTTTGCTTATTAAAACTTTTTCTTTTTCTTATTATATATTTTTCTTCTTGAAGGCTCACATCCTTATGAATTAGATATTTGCCCGTAATGTAAATATTATTTTTTCATTTTTCTTCTTTGTTTCATTTTCATGCATTCATGCTCTACCTATTCTCTTAGATATTTAATTCTATGTGGCATCTCCTAATTCTTTTAACCATTTTTCATATTTTTCTTATACGATATGGTAATTTATGAAAAAACATAGTTAAATAAATTTTATTTCTACCTATTTGATAATAGTAGTAAGAGTATTCATAGTAGTAAGAGTATTCACATATATAATTTTGTATATATTTCATATTACATGTTTCTATGTTAATTTTTTGACCCATTCTCTTTTTCTTTTATCTGTATCCTACTCTTTTCCTACGAATTCTTCTTCAATATATTTTACAAATAGGTTTAACATACCTTCCGGGATAGTTTATGCAGTTAATTTTTCTTTGTCACTTTCTCTCAGGTTGTCATATCAACTTGCTACTATACTCGTAAAGCTATGTTCAATATAATTTAGAAAACTTTGCGCACACCAACTGCTGCTATGGATATTTAAGACATGGTGCATGCTTCTCTTCCATTGTTTTATTACCTCATTTGTATTTGTAGCACAATCAATGTCTAATAAATACCCTGTATTACTTATTGGTTGTAATGGTACCTTCCTTAAGAATACTTCCTTCATAGTGGTAAAGTTTGCATAATTAAATGTTCCCCTAGCAAAAGATCCTTTATTTAGATAACTATAGTGTCCCATTCTTCTTCTATATTCATAATTTCTAATATCATTTTCCAGTTGTTGTTTGGTAAAATTTCTATAATTGGGCAGATGAGTGTGGACGTGCCTTGAGGGCCTTGCTTACCACAGTTCGGACTCAAATTGTCACGGTTCTGAATCTAATCCCGCAAAGTGCAATGCGAGACCGATAAATCGCCAAAGAGTCCAAATCCGGCAAATCGTTTTGGAAAACTGATTTTTAAGAAAGAAGTGCCAAACATGGACTGCTTTGCCAGATACAAAGTCGCCACCTAAATATTTATTTTGGGAGAATTTAGGAAACCCTGACTCGTGCCTAAGGCCACGTGTCCGTCATCACCAAAGTTGCCTCGGCTCGGGAACTTGGGTACGATTGGGGAAGGTCATCTATGAGCACCCCCACTCGCCCGATCCAAAGATCGGCCTGTACTAAGCATGATATCGCGTTTTTGAAAACACATGCGTTCTTATTCCGATTATTAGCTAGAATTTACTATGTGATGCGCACAACACACAAGTATAGACTGGATTGCCTAATTTGGAACAAAGCATCGCACATCCGTTTGTTTGAAAATGGTTTGAATTTTGCTACTCGCAAGTAGGCTAAAACGCAGATTTCAATGACTTGTCCCAATTCAAGCAATCCAACCTTCACCCACAGGCATTCAGGCAGTTATATCACATAAGCAATTAGCCTCGTGGCAAGCATGCTATCATGTTAACACTCACACACATGCAAGATGCTAAAGCATAAACACTCACAATGTACTCCGAGCCAAAACAAAGAAATAGTTAGTAATCAATACATGATCCTAATTCATGTCAAAATGGCTAATGCAACACAAGCAAAGAAGCAACCAGAAATAGGCTCGGCTATTCTAAAATGGCATGTGAGAAGCGACAACTAGATGCATGTATTCAACTTGGAATTGAAATACAATGCAATTAGTATGATGTGCTGAGCCCGGTGCATGCAATACACATGGATGGATGCAAACATGCATAGTATAAGGATGCTAATTGAAATATGTCCTAAAATTAACCATCATAAGCGGTTAAATAAAAGGGAGAAAGAAATGGGGGTTGGAAGACATGCATCACACACACGCACGCACGCTTATTACACAATTGCGCCCTCTCGAGGGAGGGACCGAAAGAATAATACAAATTAATTAACTAACAAGCTAATTAAATATTACACAATACTTAATTAATTAAATGAATTAATTAAGCTAAGAAAGCAGTAAGGAGGCCTCGGGAAGAGGGATGAATGCGTGCACGCTCGGCTCCGCTCGGAAATCCATCACCATACTCATGCTGCCCCTGTTTACACTGCTCTGCACCTCTGAGAACTGTGCAAGTCTCAAGAATGCTTTTGAATCACCTTCTGAGCATTGTGGGATGTCACCAGCTGAAATTCAAGGCCACCGGCCAAGAGGAACTGGTCATCGACCATTTGTGGGGACCTTGGCCAACAATACATAGCCGGCCGGCACTGAAGATGGCCGACCGGCCATCTTTTCTTGCAGAATCCTATTTTGTTGCAACAGAGGACAGACAAAGCATAACAATGCATTTTCAAGGCAATGTTTGCACCACCACCCTCCTTATCATGTTTGATACTCAAAGGAGTATGTTTCTTGACCCTCGGGCCATCAATCACGCATTTCAATGCATGATGGCCAAAGGAGCCAATTGTGCATTTTAATGTCAAATGAAATGCACACAAAACACATAAAGGACCCTAACCTCTATCGTGGTTTATCAAGAGGCTAGGGATGCATGCTTAATGCTATGCAACCTAGGTATGCAAGCAAGCTAATGCAACATGAACATGTTAATGACAATGCCATACAAGGCCAAGCATGCCAAATGCAATGCAACTTAGACAAGCATGCAAAATGAAACATGGACATTCAACCATGCAAGGCAAACATGTGAGGCAAGCATGCAACTAATATGCAATAGGCATACGACCTAAACATGTAAGCTAGCATGGCATGCAACAAAATGCAATGGGGTTAGCATGCAACAACATGCAATATACTAACATGTAACAACATGTAATATACTAAGTATGCAACAAGCATGTGACAACATACAAGGCAAGCATACAACAACATGCGGGGATGGTCTTAAACCGAAGTGGACAGCTCTCAAATAGGTCCAAATCAGCGGCCAAAGTCAAGAATTGGAGGCACGAAAATGCAAAACAATCATGCACATGTGAGTGGTCCAACACTTAGGCAACCATGCACGATCCTCAAGCATGAGCAAGATGTGGTAAATATGAGAATATGACAATGCATTAAGCTCTGAAAATATGTGAAGAATGATGCCAAATCAACTAAATAAAGTGAGCAAAGCATGCAAGAAGGTCCAAGGCCTAAGGCTAACCAAAGGGCTCAAACCAAGGCCATACAAGGCAAGTCCTGAAGGGTCAAAGGGACTCAAAACAGTCCCAATGCAGGTCAAGACAAGGCCAAAAACACACTTAGATGGCATTCAAATGGTCTAAGCATGGAAGCACACGCAATGATCCAAACATGGAGCATAAAAACAACAACTCTTTAAAGCATTAAAGGAGTGACAAATGCAAGTATATGAGCATGTCATATGGACTGAAATAACATAACAAGTGATGCCAAACCACTGAAATGGCCCAAGTAAAGCATGTCAAAGGATTCAATACTCAAAGCCTACAAGCTAGATTACATAGTGGCTATACAAAGCAAGTCATGGATGGCCAAGAAAACCAAAATCAGACCTCAAGCATACCAAAACATGGATAAAAGTTTCTTGAAGTTGAGCCAAAATCATGCTAAAAAGACATGTTACAACATGGTGCATGTTAAGGCCAATCATGGGATTACAAGACAAGTATACAAAGCATGCATGGTATGTCTAAACCAAGTCAAAACAGTGCTATATCATGGCAAAACAAAGCCTAATATATACTGAAATGAAGCTAAAACAAGCTAGGCATACAAGCCACAAGCATAAGCCACTTATGCAAGCATGAAAGACAACAAGGAGAGGGGATGACCCTCTCCTATTTGGGACACCAAAACCACCCCTCTACCACTGAAAATGCTCTGGATTTTAGTGGTAAAGAGGTCATGCAAAGCTAAGAACAATGGCCAAAATGGATGGCCTAAAGCAAGGCCTAACAAGGCCTTGGAGGAGGGAAACAACCCCAAACCTCAAAGTGACCTTAAACAAAATTCTAAAGCAAGTAAAAATAAAACTTTTATCAGTTATAAGTCAAGCTTAAAACAATAAGCAAGAAGGGCTAAAAGCCTAATCAAGAATGGGGAATAAAGAGGATAGCTTCTCACCCTTGAAGAACCTCTTCAAGAACACCACTCCAACAGGTTTCTCTAATCAAAATCAACTCAAGAACCCTAACAACAACCCTCTAGTGCCTCAGCAACCCAAGGGTGGTGTAATACTAGGTGTTTAAGTGCAAAAGTAAGACAAAAACTCACTTTTGAGGCACAAAATAGGATCAAACAAGGGAGTATAGATACAAAACTATATCTCACTCTCTAACCCTAATTTTTTAGAACCCTGGAGGAGGGAGGAGGAGCTCCCTCTATATAAAGGTTCAAATGCAAAGCTTTCTAAGCAAGCTAAGCAAGAGGCAAATCCCTCTATACACGTGTATGGAGGGGGTGTAATGTGGATGCCAGCTGTGACAGCTGGCATAAAATATCTACCGAAAGTAGATGGAAATGGGTCGGCCGGAAAATATGGCCGATTGACCAACAAAAATGGTCGGCCGACCAACAAAAGTGCCGACCGGACAACACCCTTGACCGATGGCAAGAAAAAGGGGGCCGGTGGCATCATGCCCTGGCCGGTGGGTTGAGGGGATGGCCAACAAGTCATCATCTTCCCTTAGAAACAGAAATACAAGTGCCTGGTCCATGACCAAGCACAAAACAGATAAGTTGAGAGATCTTGAGGCAAGGCGCGTAGCCGAGACCTCCGAGAACTTAAAACGAACACGAGCATGGATGATCATCGAGTGTTCAAACGATGACGTCCAAGTCTTGATGACGGTCAAAAATGGGGTGTCTACAATAAGCTACTTCCTTCTTGTTTTATTACTGTTATATCAATATCATTAATGTTATTAGTTTCTTCTTCTAAGGCATTATCTTTTTCTTTTTCTATATCTTCGAAGGTTTCCAGAATATTATTTTCTTTTTCTTTTTATGCGTCATCTTTTTCCATTATTTGTTCTAAGTCCTCAAGGGGAACGTGTTCCATTTCTCCCAAGCTGATTAATCCTAATTGTTTATAGATATCTTCTTCTACTTCTATTCTCTCATTATTTATTTCTTCTATTATTTCTTCATCTACCATATCTAATTGTTCATCTATTTGTAATATTATTTTGTATTTTATTTCATTATCATTTTATTTTTCAATCATTTCTTCTAACTGCTTTAAGCAATAGTTACTTAACTCCATTATCTTTTTGTTTTGTAGGTGAAATTAATTCAACGGGGTTCCTCCGGATTATTTCCTTTATATGGGTATGGACATAGATCTAATTCTTGTTATTTTTCTTCAAAAATGGCTACTTGTTTTTTTTTTTTTTTTTTTTGGATCTTCTACAAAATGTATAATTTTGTTTATTATTTCTAATTGATTAGTTCTAAGTTTTTCGTTAATTTCTTTTAATAGCCTAATTAAGGTATTATTTTGTTCTATTATTATTTGTAAAAAAGTATTATTATTTAAGTTACCAAATTCTACTTCTTCACTATATTTAATACTCATGCAAGAATTATTGGCAAGGCCGAGAAACCAGGCTCTAATACCAATTTCTATTGCAAATTTGTGGATCTAATTTAATATTAACACTTGTAAAATCTTTCATTGATATTCTACACTGGTTTTTTCTAAGGATATTTTATTTTTAATACTAGCAATTCTTTGGCTATAATTTATTATAGATCATTTTGAGGCAATAGCCAAAACATAATTTAATATATTTAACTCACTTTCTAATTCAAGAATATAATCTAAACTATCTTTTATTTTCTTTCAGCTCTAAGTGTTGTAATTAAATGCATATAATTACTAATTGTACAATTTTTTATTAACTATTTATGTTTTTTTTGTAATTTTCAAGTTTTTCGGGGTCAATTTATAATTTAATGGAAATTATTGGTGATAGGGATTGCTGAGATGGCTATAGTTTGGTGAAGTGTTTGTCCAGGTAGGTTTTGAGCCAAATTGTGGCTTCAACTTCCGAGCTACAAGGAATTATGGTTTTAACAATACATTTAGATTTGGAGATGCTAAATTATTTTACAGTATAAGTGGCATTTTGACATATCTAAAATTTGGCATATCTAAAATAAGCACCCCCTACCAAAAGGGAAAATCTACTACACACTCTCCCTATCATATGGACCCATAAATTATGTCATTTTCTTCTTTCGTTATGATTAATTTTCTTATTTAGTTATGACCTTATTTAGTTATGACTCATGAGATCTTTAGTTATACCTCATGTGTTGTTTGATTATGATTTTTTTTTCTTTTTATTTTATAACTCAAAAAATATAACATTATGCCATTTTCTTCTTTAGTTATAAGATGCATATGATATATGTGTAGGCTTCACCAAAATGTCGAATTTATTTTTTTTTACTTTAATTATCTTTCATCACTCCAAGAAAACTCTCTCAAAAAGGAGGCCCATTTAATAAACAAATGAAAAATAACGACTTGAAGATTTATAAGCCGTATGCAAAATTTGAAGATAAAAAAGGATGCAAAATAGGATTTTAACACTTTGGTTGGAGTATTCAATACCTTCAAATCTGATTATATCACCAGCCACTTAACATTTAACATCACCCCATAGAGATGATTATAGTATCTTAGTATATAGTATATATCAAGATCTCAAAAATAATTATATAAGGGAATAGTAACATTACTAGCACACAAAAATTTAATAGAAATGTACTAAAAACTTCATCAAATTCATTTTAGACGCGTCTTCATCACATAGGATGAATTTGAGCGGCCTATTAATATTTCTACCTATACTTAAGAACAAGATGAAAGATGATTGTCTCACAAATATTTATAATACAAATTCTATCGTATATAGATTCCATGATAGAAAAATCACGGAGTGTTACTTTGATTGATAAATCACTTGACATGCATTAAAAATGGAGAAATTATGGATATTACTCTATATATTTGTGAAAGAGTTTGAAGACATCAAGAATTTGAAAGTTTGCGGAAAAAAAAAATTTATTTGAAAAATAATTTTTCAAAGAAACACACATGATTACACAATCTAAAATTCCTTAATCCAAGCGTGTTGTTGTTAATACCTCACCAAGCGATCTAAGTATCTCGCCTCCAAAGTGATTCACCTTGCACTCTCTTGAATTTATTTTTTGTGTATATTTTTTCTACCAACCTTAAAAATTCTGATGGCCAATTTTTGTCTCAAACACATCTGATATATATACACAACACATGATAGAGTTTGCATGTAGGTGGGATCCTTAGGGATCTCTTTCTTTTAGTTGTGGGGATAAAATAAAAGATGTATCTTTTATCTTAAATATGTAGGATACAACTTATCCAATTTTTCATTAATTATCTTTTAAATAGATAATATAGAACTTCCACTAATTGCAATAATGTTCATCAACAAATTACAATTAAACCCCTAAAAGTAGAGAATTACAAGTGAGGTCCTTTCTTATAATTAGTCACAAACTTCCTTCCACCAAACTATATTTCACATGAGCTACTAGGTATGGACAAATTTATCACTATCAAAACCCTAACTCATGCAACCGAATTCTAAATTTTTCCTTCTTCTAATTGGACCTCAAAAGCATTTTTCAAAAATAGTACTTTTGTAATTATACATGTATAAAAATATTTTTTATGAAAAAGTTACCGGGCGGTTTTCTTTTGGTCCAATGTTAATAGGGAAAATTGCTTGAATATATTTTCTCACTTTAAGAATGGTAGATTCCATGTTAAGCACCTATATAAAGCAATTACCACTCACATAGCCCAACATGTCCCTATATAGCCTTTAGTTCAGCATCATTGATTGACAAAATCAAAGTTCAATGAATAGTTAATTAATTTATACGTGTGATGACCGATTTCGTTATACGTTGCTTCACTCTTTGTCTTTTTGGATTCGTTGCGTTCAGAAGTTTTCATCAAATTCCTGTCCTTGTTTGTTCCGAGTTTGAATGTCACTTGTTGCAAAGGGTGCACAGTCAAGTCCGGAGTGTCTGGAATCGAACCAGAAAATTTCTGGGCTGGAGGACCAGGGCCGCACATGCGGGGCCTTGGGCCGTACGTACGAAAGAGGGCCGCACGTGTGAGGAAGTGGGGAATTTTGAGCCTTACACACTGCATTATATGCAGGTGCGGGGTGTGGTGCGGATTGGGAGGGCCACACGTGCGGGAAACAAGCTCCGCACGTGAGGGGGCAAGTGTCGCACGTGCGGAACGGGTTGAGTCCGAAATCTCTATTTTTTTCCCTCATTTTGGCTGAGTGTGTATCACTTTTTAACCCTCCCTTCTCACTCTAGAAACACTTTTGCTCCTCATTCTCTCTAAAAACTCTCATCAAACACTAAAAACCTTGAATTCTTGCAATCCATTGGGTCTAGATCCATCATCTCTGACAAGTTTTGGGGAACAAAGCAAGAACTTCACTTTGTGCGGTGGAGATCGAAATGTTTTCATCTTTGGCTTTAGGGTTTCATCTCATCTCTTCAACAAGAACTTGAGGTAGGGTTTTCTTTGAATTATATATATATATAGCTAGATTGATGTTAAATTTGGAGCTTCTTGATGACAATAGGGAAGTTTTGATTTTGGTTCAAGAATGTTATGGTTTTCAAAAAGTGGGTTTAACCTTGTATCTTTTAAATAGTCTCTTGAGGGTTTGAACAACCTTGGTTAGGGAATGATATTCTCTTTTCAAGCTTTTTTCAAATGTTTGGGTGTGTGTGTGTTGTGGTGGTGGAAATCAAACCTAGAAATTGTGGGTTTTCAAAAACAAGTGGTGAGAACACATGGTTGACATTATTAATGTATTATTTTGTGCATTAAAATGTGAAAAATCTAGAAAACCTCCTAGATGTTGATTTGTGATTATGTATCAATTTTAAGCAGAATATAACAATCCCAATCAAACAATCAAGAGAAAGAGACACAAAGATTTTACGTGGAAAAACCACAATTGGACACCTTCCAATTGTGATCAAAAAACCACGGGCAACAGCCACAAGAACAATCCACTAAGAAGATATAAAGGAATTACACAGGTATCACTCTCAATTATCTAGCGAATTCACAACGCCTAATTGAACCAACCTCTATGTGCCTCTTCCAACCCCATCTTCAGCACGGAATTGTCTTTCTGATGAGCCACTCCGGATTCCCTCCAAAGCTTCAGGCTCGAATTCTTCAGAATTCACAACTGAAGAACAACTCTCTCTATTGTATATAACAAACAAACCTTTGATGTACTCTCTTTAAACCATGAGTTAAATACTCAATAAAACATCAAAGAAAAATAACAAAATATCCCCAGATATAAACCTTTAAGAACCAAAAAGAAGATCTGGAGGACTTCAATCAATTAGTTAGTTTTGGGAGAAAACCAAGTATTTATAGAGAACCAAAAGTAATCCAAGATTGGGAAAGAAAACCAACTTCTTGTTTGAAGAAAACCAACTTCTTGTAGAACTCCAAAATAATCATGTTTTTGAAGGAAACCAACTTCTTAAAGAACTCTTGTTACAACCTTGGTTTTGATCCATGGAATTTGACAACAAAAAGTCCTAACAATCTCCCCCTTTGTCAAATCCTAGATAAAACCAACCTAAAACAAATTTCCTAACAAAATCTCTCAAGCAGCACCACCAACTATGAACCAACACTCAAATCCATGCTCTTGAACAATTATCCTGAAATAAAATAACCACACACAAGCCAACCAAAATATGTGGAACTAGATTAAATAACAAAATATAAATCAATCCATAAACAAAATACTAACAATCCAACTGTACCAAAGAAGGATATAAGCAAAAGTAAAAACAATGTACCATCAACCAAACTACTGTACCATCAATATACATCAAACACTGGTAATGATGAACCAAACTCTCCCTTATTAAAAAACAACCACAAACACTGAAAACAGTGAACAAGAAGAAAAACGACAAAAAATAATATGGTGGAGCAAGCAAGGAATTTCAGATTTGGACCTTGAAACACACAAGATTATCCAAGAAGCACAATTACTTGAAAACACAATGTGCACAGCCTATAGAAGATTCCTCATAAAAGAAAGTGATGCATTATGTGAAAAGCATAGATCCCATGATAAAAGTGTGTGTGTGACTCTTGGAGTTCGACAAACACTAGATTCAATCCTAGTAGTAAAATAAAAGTTGGACCTCCGACAAGAGAATCTAAGCACAACTAAGGAAAGTCAAACCATTAGGAATCAAGGGGTATTTGGTGAGTAAAGGCGGAGGCTCCCCCTCAATCAATGAATCCTTTATTTTTCCTTTTTTTTTTTCACATCTTTTTCTTTTCTTTTCTTTTTCACATTTTTTTTCTCTTTACTTTCTTTTGCACATTTATTTTCTTTCTTTTCTTTCTTGCACACTCATTGGCGGCTGACACGCTCAAGAGTATGGAAACCGAACCAGAGAAGCATGGATATAATAATGATGGCCTGGTTGGTGACTCTGAGGTAGCCTTTTCCTCATGTTTGGACTACAAAGAACAGAGGGGAAAGCCGTGGAGATGCAAAAAGATAGAAGGTGGTTAAGAGACTCAACATCACCCATGATATGCTAGTATAGGTCAATTCCTCTAGAAAAGCAAAAGATACAATGCCAGAAGTCCATAAAAAATAATCACTAAGTCGGAAGACTCCGATATTTGCTAATCCAAAAGTGTGTACAGAATGAGACATACTTATCAAAGAACACACACTCCAAAATGAGTAAAGACCACAGAAAGCACACACATGTTAACATGTAATGGTTATTCTCATCAATTCCAATATACACCAAGGACCACTCAAAAATTTCAAGCTTGCAAAACCATACAAGAAAATCTTTTTGGATTTTTTTTTTTAATCTTTTTCTAAACAAAGCAAGACAAAAAAAAAAAACAAACAAACAATCACATATTTTTTATTAAAAAAAACAACTAAAACAAATAGACAAAAAACCCAAAAACAAATAAACAAATTAACACAAGTCAAGTTTTCTCACCCAGATCTTTTTGGTCTTAACAAAATCAGGTCTAGCGGTCTTGGTAAATGTCATGGTGTTGTGAACACCCTCATGAATCTTGGTATTCCGCCTAGACAAGTAAGGTTGTCTCCTAACCCAAAAAGTATTCGAATTTTTACCCTTTTGAGACATTCTCCCATGCAACTTATAACAAAAAGGGCGAATATGACCATGCATACCACAATGATGACAAATAAAAACAGGGTGTACCTTCTTTTCTTTTACCTTACCAACTCTAGGGAGTTTGAGAAGTTTTTCCTCTTGTTGAATCTTTTGTCCTCCCTTTCCTTGAGTTCTTGTATCATGAGATGTGGAAGCACTCTGTTTTTGCTCTTTCTTGCCACCAAAGCCAATGCCACTCTTGTCTGAACAGATTTGTTGAGACCCAATGATATCCTCCAAAGTCTTTGATCCTTTGTTCCAAAGACTAATGGTAACCATAGCACACTTTAGCTCTTCCTCTTTCTTGATCATTAGTTCTTCCAAAGCAACTTGAGACATCTCTAGAGATTCAATCTTTTCTTCATACATGGCATGAGTTTCTTGTAGCTCATCCCTCTCTGTCTCACAAGTCAACAGTTTTGCACAAAGGACTTGTTGATCATCAGCTATCTTGATGGCATTGATCCTAGCCTCGGAAATCTCCTCCTTAAGTTTGACATTCTCACATTCACATGCTTTGAGTTTCTTTGTGAGTTTGTCATTCAATTTGAATAACTTAAGAGACTCCTTATACAACTTTTCATAAGCTTGTTCAAGCTCTTCATTATCACTCTCAGAGGATTCATTATTAGTGGTATTCTCAACCGACCTCTTTAAATCCATTATCACAAATCAAACAAGATCTCGTTCTAAAAAAAAATATTTTTGTTTTAAACAAAATAGAACGACCCGCTCTGATACCAATTGAAAAATCTAGAAAACCTCCTAGATGTTGATTTGTGATTATGTATCAATTTTAAGCAGAATATAACAATCCCAATCAAACAATCAAGAGAAAGAGACACAAAGATTTTACGTGGAAAAACCACAATTGGACACCTTCCAATTGTGATCAAAAAACCACGGGCAACAGCCACAAGAACAATCCACTAAGAAGATATAAAGGAATTACACAGGTATCACTCTCAATTATCTAGCGAATTCACAACGCCTAATTGAACCAACCTCTATGTGCCTCTTCCAACCCCATCTTCAGCACGGAATTGTCTTTCTGATGAGCCACTCCGGATTCCCTCCAAAGCTTCAGGCTCGAATTCTTCAGAATTCACAACTGAAGAACAACTCTCTCTATTGTATATAACAAACAAACCTTTGATGTACTCTCTTTAAACCATGAGTTAAATACTCAATAAAACATCAAAGAAAAATAACAAAATATCCCCAGATATAAACCTTTAAGAACCAAAAAGAAGATCTGGAGGACTTCAATTAATTAGTTAGTTTTGGGAGAAAACCAAGTATTTATAGAGAACCAAAAGTAATCCAAGATTGGGAAAGAAAACCAACTTCTTGTTTGAAGAAAACCAACTTCTTGTAGAACTCCAAAATAATCATGTTTTTGAAGGAAACCAACTTCTTAAAGAACTCTTGTTACAACCTTGGTTTTGATCCATGGAATTTGACAACAAAAAGTCCTAACAAAATGAGTTAAGGAAGGGAAAGAATTCTTATTTATAGTTATAAATGATGAATCTCATAAAATATAGGGACGGTTGGTGTTGGAAAATTATTGTTCAAATGTTACTATAGTCTTGAAATGACTATGTTGTTGGAATTACTTGGGATGTGGAAATGTGGTTATTTGTTGATGGATTTAAATGGAGACATGGTTCTATTGTGAGATACTATGGAATGATGGAATGAAAACTTGTTTATTTTGAGATTATTGTTGAGATATTTAAGAATGGAAAGGAAATTTATATTGTAGTATTATCAATTGTTACCTTGCATACACAGTTGTTTGGTTACCGCATGTTTTGATTTGAATTTGATTACTTTGCATTGAGAAAAGAATTGCTGAAAAATGAGAACTATGGAAATGTTTTTGGGGTAAATATGTTGGTAAGTCCAAATAAGAGGTGTAGATGGAATTGATAAGTTGGCCTGAGTGTCCGAGGTGAAAGACTGAAAACACGCACGGATGAGGTACCACTTCCCTTCCGGTTAGCAACCAGTAAAGTGGGGTTTTTGGTAGTGCTAGTTAAGCCTACTTATAGACACCAACCTAAGGATTACTTGAGTCGTATTTACCGCACCATTAAATAAAAATTGTACACTTTATTATGGTTGTGATTTCAAGTTACTGCTGAATATGGTAGCTTTTTAAAACATGTAAATGAAATCTTTTATTGGCATTGCATGGCACATACATTTTACATTGGGAAGTCTGGCATAAACATATATACTTTATTTAGAATTTTCTACTGGGCTTTATGCTCACCCCTATGGAATTTTGGTGCAGGAAAAGATGTGGTGAACCCGCCAAACTAGGGCGTGGAAGTATGTTTATTTTGAGAGTATAAGGCTCTTCTTGTTGTGATTGTAATTTTTTTGTAAACCAAGGGCTATTCATGTATGGGTCCGAGAGACCATTTTTGTATAATTGGGCTTAAGCCTTGGAATATGTAAGCCCTCGAGGTCATTTTATTTATTTTTGGGATTTGATGTTCTACATGCTATAGATTCATGTATTCTATATCATTGATGTATAATTCGCATGTGGAACTTTTTGTACAAACTTTTTTGATTAATGATGTAAAGATTGGAGAATTGCTCTTATTTTTTAATGGATGTTGGTTGATGTACCTAATTTATGTTGGATTATTTTGGGGGTGTTACAATACAAGACTCTTAGGTCAAAGGAAAATAAGTGCATTGTAATAGAACTACCTTTTAAATTGACAATGATCATTTCATAGGTATTCTCAAAACCAATCATGTTCAGTGCGTGTACTTATTGCATAACATCCACATATTTGCCTAAGGTCACTACCTCAATAATGGAGTTAATCATTCTATCATATAGCAGCAAAATAGGTGTAGACCATAGTAGTGCGACGCCTAATCAACACCCATAGCTTAGAACATTAATTGGGTCTACAAGGCACCAAAAAATCATAACTCCCAACTTTTGGTTCATTAACCATTAGCATGTTTTTCTACAATGTTACCCAAGGGACCTTATGTTCACATCATATGTAACATTAAACATAACATTACCCAGAATAATAATATACAAAGTGCAAAATAAAATGCCAAGCAATTTATTCAATCAGTTAATAAAGTCAACAAATTGTTTTTTTGAGGGCACAAATGCTAATAGAATTTACTTGCTAGTTAAACTTCATAGGATTTCAAATCCTAGGAAGATAAAGACAAAATTTAACATAAATAGCCAAAACTAATCTTATAGCCCTAAAACCCTAGAACTCTCTATCACTTTATCATCTCTCTCTCTCTCTCTCTCTCTCTCTCTCTCTCTCTCTCTCTCTCTCTCTCCAGTGTTGTCTCTACTATGTTTACCAGTGCAGCCTCAATGACATCTACCACCACCTCAATTGCATTTGCCATCATTGCTTCTATTATTTACACTCAAAATTGTTGTTGCCCCACCGACTTTTTAGTATCCTCTATCGTTTAGCGTTGGATGTGCTTTATTTACTTGAAACAATCATTATCATCACTGATTTGTCAAGCACCATTCTATTTCGCTGTTTGATGCATCTCACTAGTTCAGATCTAGATGTTACTCACCTTCAATAAAATTTTTCATTCTCTATTTTATTTTATTTATCGATTTGTTCATTTGAATGTTATTAGTTGTCAGAAATTGATTATTGCTATTTGTTTGGTATTTTTTTTTAGTCTACTATCTTTTTACCGTTTGTCGTACTCAATGAAATTTATTTGAGTAAAATTAATGAAACTGTTAGAGTTAGTAAGATTTTTCTGACTTAAACTAGAAATCAGTGAAATTTCTTTGACCAAAGTCTTGTAAAATTTCACTAAAAGATTTTACTTTGGAGCTATAAATTTAAACTTTTTAGTCTTAAATTTGGAATCAAGGACCAAATTTTGTATTGCTCTTAAATAGAATTTTCATAAATGTTGGAAAGTAAAATTTCAATTTGTTTTATTTTAAAAAAAATAAATAAATAAATATAAAATTAGTCATTTTTTAAAGTCCCCAATTTGAATTTATTAGTCCTAAATTTAGAATTAGAAACCCAATTTTTTTAATTGGTCCTTAAATTTACAATTTTCGTGTGAAAATATGAAATTTCTCTCATCAAAATTTCACTATGATGTAACAACGAACCTAGTAAATTATTAATATAATTGTGAGGGCATTTTGATCCAAAATTTCTTTCGTGTTTTGTTAGAGGACCTGCACTAATACTATAAAATTGTTTGTCGTTACATACTACAAAATGTTATCTAAGGAGCTTAATAATAATAATAATAATAATAATAATAATAATAATAATAATAATAGAGAAAACTGGTAATAAATCCATATTCCCATCCCTATAAGTCATTAAGGACAAGGGTGGTCCTATTGGGGACAGAAGGAAATTTCTTAGTCAAAAGAATATTTGTTGGTCAAAAGGATATTACAACCTATCTAATGAAATTTTTATTTAAAATATTTGGTCAAATCTTTTTTTTATTTGTTCAATTTTTTGAACTTATTTGTTCCAAATTTGAAATTCACCAAGTCTATTTTTTTCTATATGTTGAAATTCACCAAGCTTGTTTTTCCTATATGTTCAATTTTTTATTCCATCTATTCAAATTCTCATATACACACAAAAACATATATAGAGAGAGAGAGGTCCCATCTGTCAAAATCTGTTTCTATTTGTTACCCAATTCTCTCTCTCTCTCTCTCTCTCTCTCTCTCTCTTTTGAAACATGACCACTTTTCTCAAAACCACTATTTCTCTCTCTCTATCTGTCTCTCTTTATTACCGGCCACTGGAATCTGACTCAAACTTACCACCACCATTGAAAATTCCTCATAGAATCATCAACGTGAAGAATAGAGGCGTCATATGTATTGCTTCAACTTGAGGAACAATTTCAGATCGGACTTGACCTTGTTCTTGAGATCCGAGAAGCGGAGGAGAAAAAAGTGGAAAAAGAGGAACGAGGTAAGAGTTCGCACGCTGAATCACCCTAAGAGCGAGTTCAAACTACAAGGCGTGGGTTGTTCTTCGTCGTTGTCGCTGGAACGATGAGAGAGAGAGAGAGATGTCATTGACAATGAACACTAAAGAACAGATCGAACAGATAGTCACTTGAATGCGACAATCCTTATGGACTTAATAGTGTAGCCCGTGGACTTTTACAAGAAAGGAATTTAAAATTGGATTTATTAACCCAGCGCCCTTAAAAATATATACTTTTGGTTTAGACTTTACACGGTTAATATAGCTCATATTATTAATAGAAAGGTTTAATAGACATGTTTCTCTAGACAAAAATCCTAACATAATTGACATGAAACAATCATTTCATAAACGAACAAACAAAAAAATTAAGAAGAAAAAGGCAGAAGGTGCAAAAAAAAAAAATTGTCCAATAAGTTAATTTATCTAAATTCAATTTATTTTTTTTTAATTCACATTTGTGGCTGAATTTTAAAATCTAAAACCTTTCATTTTCAGAAGAAAAATGGAAAATATTAAAAAAGGGTAATTATACACCAGTGAAATTAAAAAATAATAATTACATATTCATGAAAAAGAAATTATAATTATAATTATTAATATTTATAAAGTGTTTCTCACTGATTTGTAATTATTATTTTTTTAAAATTCTACTAACTTGATATTTTCTTTATTAAAAAGGAGAATTTGTGTGAGAGTTATTCAATGAGTAAACAGTCATTTTAGGTATAAATTCAACATTTAAATATCTAATATGTTTTAGTCAAACCAAGGATCTTTCTTGTTCCTATACCATGTCAAGAACCAACTCCACACAATTATGTTTGACTTTTACATTTGTGAACGGAAAAGAGAAATGAAATAGATTTTTTTTTTTTTTTAACAAATCCAATTCCAAACAGAATTTTTCAACAGTTCCTTTCAAGTGAAGCTGAGGATCACAACTCCAAACTTTAATCCTTCTATGTTTTTTCATTCAAAATTAAACAAATAATGTACAAACAAATTTTATTTCCAAATTATGATAAAACATTATTAGCAGTCACATTTTTAAGACACTCCATCCTTCTATAAATAAAATAAAAAATTTTGATTGCTAGCCAAGTTTTACCTTAATCTGAAAATAAAATTTGTCCGTACAAAATATGTTTAATTTTGAACTAAAAGTAGGATTAAACACCCATTAAAAGTCTAAACAAGTGACCTATTTCAAAAAGTTATATATTCATTGGTAGGAAAGACATCATGCATTTTCCATGCCATGACATCTAATAAATTACTGGACCTGAAGTGTCCCTTCAGAGATGAGCTCTATATTTCATTTCAAATCTTTGATGAAGAAGAAATATATATATATATATATATGTACAGAAGTATTCTTTAGTTAATATACTAAGATGAAAATTCTATGATCTTATCCTATAGAATTCCCAAACAAAAAAACAAGATCAACCATATGACTAGGGGGAGCTCATCTAACTTGCCCCACGTTGAAGCTGCCTACTCTCACACGTTTGCTGCAAAATATAAAAATTAAGGAAAAAGATTGAGAGCTCTAACGGGTGAGCTCTAATAGGTAAGGCCTACCCTGTGATGTGATGTCTTGTGCTAGCTTTCTCTTTTTTTTTTTGCTTTGTCACATCACTAGAGCTCAAATTAGAGCTCTAGATTTAGAGCTTTGTATCATTTCCCAAAAATTAAACACTAGACTGAGAAAATTTTCGAATGCTAGAAAATTTTTTCAATGGTTCTAGAGTCTCAATCAGTTCAAGTGCTTAAATTATGTTTAAAAGGAGTAGACTGAGAGGTGTACCTAGTTGGATCCATGGTTTCAAATCCGCAAAAACCTATTTAATTATTCAGTAGTCAAGCAACCATATATTGTGCGGAGAGCTTCCAAAAAACTCAACAACACCAAAGTTGATGATGATTATGTAAATTGAGGACAAGAATACAAATAAATAAAAATAGTGAGAAAAAGACAATCACACAATACACCAAAGAATTACACGGTTTGGCTGAACCTATATCCACGGACAATTTCACAAGTAACAGTTTTCACTATCAAACAAAACAAGTGCTCATAGAGCTCCAATGGTCTTTCTCTCAATCTCCCTCTACTCAAATATGAGTATAAAAATACTCCCAAATTATTGCCTTGTTTACTTCTTGCAAATTGCTTTGGAGGAGTGAGTTTTATCCAGAAGATTTCTATCATTTGGTATTAGAATTTATAGGCTAAATTAAGATACCTGTTGAATATTGATTGATAGGTAGGATTTGTATCTAATATTGCTCTGGGAAAATTATGAGCCTGTTTGGTACAGTTTACTAAATTACTTATATTTTTTTAATATTAAAAGAAAAGTTATCATACAAGCGTCTCAACCATCTATTGCACCTGAAATCTTTTCCTCAACGGCTATTCCACTTCCAAGATTGGGTTGGGTCAGCCCCATGTAGGTGATCCTTAAAAAATAAAAATAAAAATAAAAAGTAGTAGCCCTTTCATTTTTTCACCTACTAAAAAGTAGTAGTCGTTTCATTGCTCTGATTGGATGGTCTATTGAACTTCGATCATTGTGAAATTTGACAGAAAAATTATTTTGATACTCCTGACATGTTAGATGTTCGTGGTTTTCACCGGTCAAATATGAATATAAAAATACTCCCAAATTATTGCCTCTTCACTCCTTTTGTCGCGGAAGTCAATGAAGAAATAGTAAGGTTATTGACTCTGGAATTGCAGCCCAGCCAAGCATTGTTGACCTGAGGAGGAACCCAATTTGAGTCTTCCATTTCTTCATTTTGTGATCCCCATGTCTTCTCTCATCCCTCCACTCTTATCTCCCTTCATCGTCTCATTCTATTGATTGATTGCCAGTCCAAATCCTGTGTGCTAAGCACATATTCCATCATGTATCAATCGAAGGAATCGTGCCGTTGGTTTTCACTCGTTGAGATTCAATTGGCGACCAACAACTTCGATGATGCTTTGGTCATTGGGAAAGGCGGATTCGGTAAGGTGTTTAAAGGGTTCATCAACGGTGGGGCTACCACTGTCGCCATTAAGCAATCGAATGCAGAGTCCAAACCAGGGGCTGCAGAGTTTTGGACTGAGATCAAGACGCTTTCCAATCTCCGGCACAGACATCTCGTGACTCTGATTGGCTACTCTAATGATTGCGAGGAGATGATACTCGTTTACGAATACATGGTCAATGGGACGCTTGTTGATCATCTCTACAAAAATAGTAGGAAAGGGAATGGGAATGAAATTTATCGGCTTACTTGGGAGGATAGGCTCAAGATTTGTATTGGTGCTGCCCATGGATTGGACTACCTTCATATGAATACTGAGCAAGCTGTCATACATAGAGACGTGAAGAGCACAAACATTCTATTGGACGAGAATTGGGTAGCTAAGATTTCAGATTTTGGGTTGTCGAAAATGGTAAACACAAGCCATACACAAACCCACGTTAGTAAAGATGTTAAAGGCACATTTGGTTATTTAGATCCAGTGTATTTCTCGACTTGTAGACTAACCAAGAAATCGGATATGTATGCCTTTGGTGTGGTTCTATTTGAAGTGTTATGTGCGAGGCCAGCGGTGGATACGAGTGTTGAGGGGGACCAAATGGGTCTAGCCCGATGTGCTAAAAGATGCATGAAAAAAGGAACCCTTGACCAGATCAGTGATCCCTCTATAAGAGGACAAATATCACCAAGCTGTCTAAAGGTGTTCACAGAAGTTGCTAACAAATGTTTACGTAATCGTCCAAAAGGAAGGCCCACAATGACTGAAGTGGTGAGCAAGGTTCTGAAAAGCGGTTGCGGTCGCCGTAACAGTGGCGATGACGCGGTTGCGGTTGCGGGGTGTAAAGGCCGTAGTATAACGGTTGCGGTAACCGGAACCGTGAATTTTTTTATTTTTTGCAAAATTTGAAAAAAATTTACCGATACGCATATTTTTTTTCCATGATCATATTTATTGGGTTAAAAATAAATATTGATCAATTTTTGTAAATTTTTAAGTGTGATCCAATATATTTCGTATTTTTAAATCACTATAAACTGAGTTTTTTACATTTTATTTTAATAATTAATGACTTTATATTTTATAAAAAATTAATCACTAACTATTATATATAAGATAAATAATGACAAAAGTAAGAGAATAAATAAAAACCTAAATATATATATACATATTTTAACCAAGCCAAATAGATAATGACCACACTTATTATTATTATTATTATTATTATTTTCAAACAATATATAGATAGACACACAAACAAAATGGTTTAGTGATAGCAGCTGAATAGAATAGCATAGGTCTTATAGTTTCAACAAATCAATAACATGTTCTTCATCTTCCCTTTTCTCTCTCTCTCTCTATATCTCTTGCTTCTCTATTTTCTCTCTTTATCTTCCATCTTCTCTCTATCCCTCTTCCCCCATTTTCAGCCTTTTTTTTTGTGTTTTTTTGAAAGAAACAATTTGGAACCGTTACGTAACGGTGCGTAACAGGCCGTTACGGCTGTTACGGCACCGTTACGACCGCTATGGCAACCGCTACGACCGACACACCTGCGAATCTCAATCACACTACAAAAGCGGCCGTAACATGTGGCAGTAACCGCCAAAACCGTTACGTAACGGCGTTACGTAACGGTTGCGGCCGCTTTTTAAAACCTTGGTGGTGAGCCTCAAGCTTGGATTGGCATCACAAGGCAATATCCATATACCTCAACACAAGGGAATAATAACCAATGTGTTTTTTACTACTGCACATGTAGTGGCTAAAGGTATTGATATTGGGTGGAGGAAGTGGAAGAACTGGCGTCCTAAGAATGGGGTGTCAAGGCAGTTGTGGAGGGATCTGGTTGAGGATGGTGTCATTCAATCATTTCGTCGTTTCTCTCTGGAGGAGATTCGAGTAGTCACAAATAATTTTCATGAGCTTCTGGTGATTGGGCAGCCTGTTGACACCAAAGTGTATAGAGGCCATATCAACCACAGGAATATTGTGGTGGCAATTAAAAGATGGAAAGAAGGAACATCAAGAGAGAGGAACTTGGACCAATTCAGGGTTGAGCTCCAAGTGCACTCCTATCTCCATCACCCCCACATTGTTTCTTTAATTCGATACTGCATCGATAAGCATGAAGTGATTGTTATGTATGAGTATATGGTCCAT
Source organism: Camellia granthamiana (assembly GCA_036172215.1). Taxonomy (NCBI): domain Eukaryota; kingdom Viridiplantae; phylum Streptophyta; class Magnoliopsida; order Ericales; family Theaceae; genus Camellia; species Camellia granthamiana. Next base: position 48,110,922 of record CM069913.1, on the reverse strand, counting down.
AGGCCTCTCTCCAATCACCTCAATGAAACCAACACGTATACACTAAACTGGGAAAAGCGACTTGAGATTTGCATTGGTGTTGCACAAGGACTATTATACCTCCATGCGGGTACAAAAGGCAAACAATCATTCATCAGAACCTGAATCCCAGCTATATTATGTTGGATGAGAATTGGAATGCAAAAGTACTACACGAGGCTGTATCAAGTACATACACTGTGGGATATATGGATCCAGAATACCTTGGCAATGCAAAATTTACTATAAAATCCGATGTGTACTCATTTGGCATCATCTTACTTGAACTAATGTGTGGCAGGAAGCCAATGATCTATTCAAGGGACGAGGAACAAGTGAATTTAGTTTGTTGGTTCAAAACTAATATCGAAATGCGTACTATTGATCAGATCATTGATCCGTATCTAACCAACAAAATAGCACCAAAATGTTTGAAAAAATATGTCAAGATTGCAGAAAATTGCGTGTGTGATGAGGGGATTGAGCGTCCATCGATGGATGATGTGTTGGGTAACCTTCGGTATGCACTGCAATTGCAAGAGACTTGGCGGAATTGTAATGAACAATTCGATACAGTTAAGTCCCCTGAGGCCGTTCCTCGTTAGAATGGAATTGTGTTTGTTGAATTAGCTAGTAAAGGAGATATTGATGTGATTTTATGAGCATTGGGGATTCTGATTGTTTTCCAAGTAATCTAGCACAATAGCATAATGTTGCCACTGTTAATGGATTGCTTTCCGATGTATGTCTGAAGCTATCCATTTTCTATGTTGAAATAAACTTTCTAACATAATGTAATCCACATATTTTAGAGATTTTTGTGTATTGTACAATATGGTTGATGCAAAACAAGTAGGGACAATGTTGGATTTTGAAAACAGAGATTATTTGATAGCCTAAGCAGTGAGTAATTTAGGATTTCAAGGGTTAAATTGAAGGCTAATATGTAGGGTAAGGGATTAGGATTGATTTGAGGGTGATTGGATGGTGTTTTGAGGTTAAAAAGTACACTTTTAGAGGACTGTGAATAGTAATCAGAGAATAGTAAATTGAAACAAAAAGAAGAAGAAAGAGGAGAAGAAGATAGGCTTAGGAATCACTTAGTTAGAAAATCTCTTAGGCATCGCACCTAGGATTTGATTGCATCACACAATCCATGAAGAAGCTTCAAAGCTCTCAAATTTTTTATAAAATATCAACTCTGTTGAATTATAAGCATTACATGGCTTTATAAAGAATTAGAAGAATTCCAAAACCAACTATGACTAAAAAATGAAACTATTATAATATCTTTGACTTCCAAAACTAATCTAAGACTAAATAAGAAACAAAAACAAAGACTAATTAAATAACTGGACCTACAAGACAACCCATGGGCAACCCATACAACTCATGTCAGCAAATATAAAATTACCAACATACCCCTAACCTTAAAAATCCTAAAAAATAATAATAATATAAGACTCTAATACTACAAGAAACATAATTATAGAAGATTTCTATTAGTTTCTCTATAAAATTATGCCAATGTTCAAGTATCATCACTTCTCTGAATTTAACATTCCTTGAGCTTCTTATATCCTGCATCAATGGTGTTCCAACTCTTGAATCGGTTATACCTAGCAAATTCTACCACCAACTCAGCATCTTATTTCATTAACAGGAAAAAGAGATTTAGACCCACCAGATGATTTAGCTTTAGCCTCTAGGGAATTCATTTCAAGTCAATACCAATGCCAAAGGACATTGTTTACATGCGTTTTGGTATTTATACCTCAGACATACCAAATTAGATGCATGCTTGAGCAAAATGCTTAACATATATTCTAGAGCAAAACTTTCTTTAATCAATGCAAAAGTTGAAAATACAACACCTAGTATATTAGATGAAATATTATATATATATATATATATAGTCCCCTATTTCTCCACGAAAAGTTTGATTTTTCTCAACCATTGAATATTCTCAATTCGATCCTTGTTCATCATAAATTCATGCAAGAAAACAGAAAGGTCATCATTTACCCTGCTTGCCTTCAAGAAGTCAAAAAGTGCATTCTGAAGTTTATTAGCCAAATCCCTGACAGCAACCAAATAAAAAAACCAAACACAGTCATGACCAAACCATAAGATTGCAGACTGACACATTTATGCTTGATAGGAAGAAGTCATTTAAAAACAAAGTAAACAAGGACTCTCATGAAGCCAGCCCAACCAGTAAATCATAAAAAGATCAAAAGTACTTGTTGAATGTGTTGAATGTAAATGTAAAAACTCCACCAAGTGTGGTAAGTAGATGTGAGTGTGTTAGGTGAGTAGGTTAGTGCTATAGTTAGTGCACCATATAGATAGTGGAAATATATAGTGGTAGATAATGGAAATATATAATATGTAAGTGGTATATAATGGGTTTAATGGGTTATGATGATGTTTGTAATATCTCCTATATAAGGAGTGTCATTTGGTCTTGTAAAATATGAAAATATTGTATATCAATCAATAATATCAATACATTAATTTCCTACATGGTATCAGAGCAATAGGTTAAGTTCCTAGTGTTCTTCGCCTTCTGGCGGGCGGCAACCTTTCCTTGGCCGCCCGCCGGACCTCAACCTATTCCACTTGTGTTTCTATATATACCTTCTTCCATAGCTGAGCTCTTACCCCTCATTTCAGGCTGTACTATTTGCAAAGTCGCCTGCAATTCATGTCAGATCTCTCTCTGCACTGCTGTGTGGATTCAACTGTCTCTCAGATATTCATTTACATATATCATCATGGCTCCAGCAGCAGCAACAGCATCTGCAGATTCTATAAAGCCTAGAGATGTTTGTATTGTGGGTGTTGCACGTACACCAATGGGTGGATTTCTTGGTTCTCTTTCATCTTTACCAGCCACTAAGCTTAGATCTATAGCTATTGGCAGTGCTCTTAAAAGGGCTCATGTTGATCCGTCACTTGTCCAAGAAGTTTTCTTTGGGAATGTCCTTAGTGCCAATTTGGGGCAGGCTCCGGCTAGGCAAGCGGCATTAGGTGCAGGAATACCTAATTCAGTGGTTTGTACCACCATTAACAAAGTTTGTGCTGAATTATGTGCAGAACAACATAAAGTAACAAGAGAAGAGCAGGAAGAGAAGAATGATCCTGAATTTGCAAAGAAGCTGGCATCCCTTGCAGACCTCTATGTGAATGATGCATTTGGCACTGCTCATAGAGCACATGCTTCCACAGAGGGAGTGGCTAAGTATTTGAAGCCTGCTGTTGCTGGATTCCTTATGCAGAAGGAACTCAATTATTTAGTTGGAGCTGTGTCAAACCCCAAGAGGCCTTTTGCTGCCATTGTTGGAGGCGCCAAGGTATCGAGTAAGATTGGTGTGATTGAGTCTTTGTTGGAGAGGGTTGACATGCTCTTGCTAGGTGGAGGTATGATTTTTACATTTTACAAGGCCCAAGGGTACTCAGTTGGGTCCTCCCTAGTCGAGGAAGACAAGCTTGACCTTGCCACATCACTTCTTGTGAAGGCTAAGGCTAAAGGGGTGTCTTTAATGCTCCCTTCTGATGTGGTTGTTGCTGACAAGTTTGCCGCTGATGCCAACAGTAAGATTGTCCCAGCATCTGGTATTCCTGATGGTTATATGGGATTGGACATTGGACCTGATTCCATCAAGGTCTTTGGTGAAGCATTGGATACCACCAAAACCATGTCAACCACTCTCCACCTTTCGTTTTGATTTCTCAATATATTTTCTTTCACATTATTTTTAATTTTTTTCAAATCAAATTCATACCATTCAAATTTGCACACCAACTTTATTTTATTCATGCCAGGGATCAAATTTGATCACCATTTTACATAAAAAAAAAAAAAAAAAAAACCAAACAATCTCCAACCTACAACCACCACATCAACCAGCCTTACTTTTTCACCTCTTCAGCTGTTCTCTTCTTTTTGCCTTTGTCTTGGGCCTCCCTTGCCGGTGCTGCCTCCGTGTTTCCCACGCCGCCGAGCACGTTCACTTCCCGTTGCTCCTCAACCGTCACATATGGCGGTCCTCCAAATCTGAGCATCACGGTGGCCTTCCGCTTCAGTTCCTTGTTTTCTGCCTTGAGCACACAGATCTCTGCTCGGGCATCCGTATACATGCTCTGGAGCAGAGCCAGTTGGGCTTTTACCTGCTGCACCTCATTTGTTCTACTTTGAAGCCGGTGCGACAGGTTGTTGACCGCCGTCATTGTCTCAACACAAGACCTCAAAGTATAATGATTGGCTTCAATATCAGATTGAGCAGCCATTTTCTGCTCAACTGACAACATTGGAAAGTTTAATGGTGCAAAACCAGGGGCGCTTGGCCCAGAAGCGCTTGGTTGAGGTTCAAGGGCCATATTCTAGGTTGTGGCCTCGTTGAGGTCGGGAAAGAGAGTAAGACCACAGGATGACGAGGCTATGTTCTGGGTAGCTGAACGGGAAGAAGAGGCCATATTCAGGGTTGGTTGTAGAATGTTTCAGAGTATCTCTCTCAGAAGTGTTACAGAGAGAACGAAGAGTTTTTTCAGCTGGTTTGTTATGCATCAGCGACAGCCTCGCCTTGGTTAAATAGGCAAGGCAGACACGCGCCTCACGCGCCTCTCAACGCCAGACGACAAATCGGCGCGCCTTTTGATGGCTGTCGGGCACACCTTTTGATGGCACGCCTTTTGATGGCACGCTTTTTGATGGCTCGACTTTTGATGGCTGTCGGGCACACCTTTTGATGGCACGCCTTTTGATAAAAATGGCACGCCTTTTATATGGGTCCGACAAGACTCTGTAAACTGTCCCGACTTTGATTCCGGTTAGCTTCTATAAGGGTCCGACAAGACTCTGTAAACTGTCCCGACATTGATTCCGGTTAGCTCCTATACGGTCCGACATGACCCAGTAAACTGTTTTCTACAACGGTCTGACATGACCCAGTAAACTGTTTTCTACAACGGTCCGACATGACCCCGTAAACTATTTTTCTACAACGGTCCGACATGACCCCGTAAACTGTTTTCTACAACGGTCCGACATGACCCCGTAAACTGTTTTCTACAACGGTCCGACATGACCCAGTAAACTGTTTTCTACAACGGTCCGACATGACCCCATAAACTGTCTTCTACAACGGTCTGACACGACCATACAGTGTCTCCTATCTACTTTTATTTGTCATTTTATTTTCCTGTTTTGTTACTTTCTCTCCAAACTCAAGTTGGTTAGTTCCTATCCCCCTTGAGTTTGAGGGGGGCTGTTGAATGTGTTGAATGTAAATGTAAAAACTCCACCAAGTGTGGTAAGTAGATGTGAGTGTGTTAGGTGAGTAGGTTAGTGCTATAGTTAGTGCACCATATAGATAGTGGAAAATATATAGTGGTAGATAATGGAAATATATAATATGTAAGTGGTATATAATGGGTTTAATAGGTTATGATGATGTTTGTAATATCTCCTATATAAGGAGTGTCATTTGGTCTTGTAAAATATGAAGATATTGTATATCAATCAATAATATCAATACATTAATTTCCTACCGTACTCATACAATGTCCTGATATCTAAAATTTTATTAGTCAGAGACTAGTTTCTTCATTGCCCTCAGTCAACCTCCAACTTGGTTCTCAAATTAATTTGAAGTAGAATTGGGTTGGGAAAAAAAAAAATGCTTATTTACTAAAAGCTTTATCTTGAGATGAACAACTCAGAAAATTCAATGGATACTACTGAAATATTTTACCAATAAATAAATAATCAATTCAGCTTGTCATCAGCCAAAAACTAAATAATCCAAACTAAAAGGTCCACAAAAAAAGAGAAAGATATTAACCACTCATTGAAAAACTAAAACATTACATATGTTATTGTGATAATGCTAGATCATGTGAAATGAGGTCCCATGTAAAGCCTCGATTTTTATAGTTTTGTTCTCTCCGAATTTGCCTCTTAATGTAATCCACTGTTTGCCAGGTCCTCGTTGAATGCATTGAGAATTTCAACACAGAATGTAATACATTAATACGCAAAGAATTAGATTTTAATTGAAGTAATTGCTTAGGGATTTCAAGGACTAAACAGTAATTGATTATGTTCTGTTTGGTTGCTGAGAAAATTCAAGAATACTAAAACTCCAAGTAATCGAAGCTAGTGAAAGACTATTTGGGTAGATGGAAATGAGTTTTTCATTTTTATTAGGACATAAAAATGTTCAAATTTACTTTCCGTTTCTTCAATTTCCCCTTAGATTTGGTTTTTAACTCAACTGGGTTGGCTAATTCTTTTCCAATTCCCTCATTTTCTGAGCAAATAGGGCACATAAGAATCGACATTAATACGTGTATTTAGAAACTCAAAAACTGAATAAATATTTAAATAAATAATGATCCTCAAGAACATATCATGCAGGAGGGAGATTACCTGGTGGGAAGTGCCGTATTGGGAGAATCCTGAGAATGTTTGATTGGGGAGTCTCAGTGGATAGATCCGGGTTTGGGCGGGAAAATTGGGTATGAGTCTGTGTGGATGGCGAGACAGTTGTCGTCATTGGAATGCCATTCATCTGGATTTGCGAGAGAGAAGTGTTGGCCCAAAAAGCTTGCACAACCCGAGCCATGAGGGGTGGTAACGTTTACGTTTTTAGTTTATATTTATAAAAAATTTATAAATTGATTTTTGTTTATTTTTTATTTATTTTTAGAAAAACACAAACTAAAAACACGTTTGGTAATTGACAAAATGTTTAAAAAAATTTAAAAATATAAAAAAGAGTGAGAAATGGCAAGTTGTGGCAAGTGGTGGCGGAAGACGTTGGTGGAAAGTGGTGACGGTGGGTGGTGGGTAGCTAGTGATGGTGGGTGGTGGCAGATGGGTGGTGGTAGTGGGTGGGTAGGTGACGGTGGCAGGTGGTAGCGAGTGGGTGGTGGTGGCGGGTGGTGGTGGTAGTGGCAGGTGGGTGACAGATGGAGGGTAGTGGTGGCGGGTAGGTGGCGGGTGGTGGTGGTGGTGGTGGTGGTGGTGGGTGACGGTGGTAGGTGGTGGATGGCAACGAGTGGGTGGTAGTAGCAGGTGGTAGGTGGTGGTGGCAGGTGGGTGGTGGATGATGGGTGGTGGCAGATGGGTGGTGGGTGGGTGGGTGACGGTAGTGGGTGGTAGTGGTGGTGGTGGTGGCGGGTGATGGGTGGCTGTGGCACGTGGGTGGCGGATGGCAGGTGGTAGTGGCAGGTGGCGGGTGGTGGTGGTGGTGGGTGGTGGCGGGTAGGTGACGGGTGGTGATAGTGGTGGTGGTGGTAAGTGGGTGGGTAGGTGGGTGACGGTGGCGGGTGGTAGGTGGTAGCGAGTGAGTGGTGGTGGTGGTGGTGGTGGTGGTGGGTGGTGACGGGCGGGTGGCAGGTGGCTGGTGGTGGTGAGTGGCAGGTGGTGGATGGTGGTGGCAGGTGGGTGGTGAGTGGTGGTAGCAAGTAGGTGGTGAGTGGTGGTAGCAAGTAGGTGGCGAGTGGTGGTGACGGGCGGTAGATGGTAGTAGCGGGTGGTGAAGGGTGGGTGGTGGTGGTAGCGAGTGGATGGCAAGTGGGTGGTGGCTGGTAGTGGCTGGTGGGTGGTGGTGGCGGGTGGTGGGTGGTGGTGGCAGGTGGGTCGTTTGTGGTGGTGGCAAGTGGTGGTTGGTGGTGGTAACGGAAGACGGTGGTGGAAAATGGTGGCGGGTGGTGGCTAGTGTTGGATGGTAAAAAAAAAAAAACTGAAAACTCAAAATGAAAACACATTTTTTGTGTTTTCATTTTTTGGCCAAATTTATAAACTCAGACCACTGATTCATAAATCAAAAATTTTACCAAACAAGTTTTTATTTGAGTTTTTTTAATTTTTGTAAATATAAACAGAAAATTGAAAACATAAGTGTTACCAAACGACACCGAGGTGTTTAGCATTTGCTCTTTTTTTTATTTTTATTTACTGATTTTCGTCTATAATGATTATTTTTTTATTTTATTTTTTTTTAAATCGTGGACAATTTTTTTTTTAAAAAAAATTAAAAATTAAAAATTCCAAAAAAAAAAGAAAAGAAAAGAAAATGAAAAGACAAAAAATAAGTAAAAAATAGTGGACTTTTTTTACTTATTTTGGCTTCTTCACATTTTTTAAAGTTTTTAATTTTGTTTTACTTTTGATTTGTCTACACAAAACAAAACGGAATAGAAATATAAGATAAAATAAAAAAAAAATTGACATAATTTTTAAAAATATATATACTAAAAGCAAAAACAAATCGAAAAAAAAGTGACTATAAGTAGGGGCGATAAACGAACCAAACGAGCCAAACAATTAATTGTTCAAACTTGATTTGATAACTTTAATTTCAAAATTTGTTGAAGTTTGGTTTGTTAAATTTTTGAGCAGGTTTTAAATGAGTTTTTATTGAATTGAGCTCGAGTAATTTATTATTTTATGTAATTTGAAGCTTGTTGAACCGAGTCGAACAAACAATTGCTTATTCAAGCTTGATGTAAAAAGCTTAACGAACTTTAAAATGTGTTCACGTTTGACTTGTTTATTTAACAAACCAAGCTCAAACGAACTTTTAACAAGTCTTTGGGTGTGTTTGGTAACGTTTACGTTTTCAGTTTATATTTATAAAAATTTTATAAACTGGTTTTTGTTTATTTTTAGAAAAAACATAAATTACAAACGCGTTTGGTAATTGACAAAATGTTTTAAAAAATTTAAAAATATAAAAAAGAGTGAGAAATGGCAAGTAGTGGCAAGTGGCGGCAGAAGACGGTAATGGAAAGTTGTGGCGGGTGGTAGTGGCAGGTGGGTGGCGAATGGCGGGTGGTGGTGGATGGGTGGATGGGTGACGGTGGCTGGTGATGGGTGGTAGCGAGTAGGTAGTGGTGGTGGTGGTGGTGGTGGTGGTAGCGAGTGGTGAGTGGTGGTGGCAGGTGGGCGGCGGATGACAGGTGGTGCTGGGTGGTGGCGGGTGGGTAGTGGGTGGTGATGGTGGATGGGTGGATGATGGTGGCGGATGGTGGGTGGTGGTGGTGGTGGCGGGTGGTGGGTGGTGGAGGCAGGTGGGTGGTAGCGGGTGGGTAATGGTGGCGGTGGTGGTGAGTGGGTGGGTGACAATGGCGTGTGGTAGGTTATAGCGAGTGGGTGGTGGTAGTGGTGGTGGTGGTAGTGGTGGGTAGGTGGTGGGTAGTGGTAGTGATGGGTGTGTGGGTGACGGTGGTTGGTGGTAAGTGGTGGCGAATGGGTGGTGGGTGGCGGGTGGCGGATGGGTGATGGGTGGTGGTGGTGGCGGGTGGGTGGCAGGTGGTGGCGGGTGGGTGGCAGGTGGTGGCAGGTGGGTGGTGAGTGGTGGTGGCAAGTGGGTGGCGGATGGTGGTAGCCGCCGGTGGATGGTAGTGGCGAGTGGTGGGTGGTGGCGGGTGGATGGCAGTGGCGGGTGGTGGGTGGTGGTGGCAGGTGGTGGTGGGGGGTAGGTAGTGGGTGGTGGTGGCGGAAGACGGTGGTAGAAAATGGTAGCGGGTGATGGTTAGTGTTGGGTGGTAAAAAAAAAAAAAAACTGAAAACTCAAAATGGAAATACATTTTTTGTGTTTTTATTTTTTAGCTAAATTTATAAACTGAGACTACTGATTTATAAATTAAAAATTTTACCAAACAAATTTTTATTTGAATTTTTAAATTTTTAAAAATATAAACAGAAAACTGAAAACGTAAGTATTACCAAACAGCACCAAAATTATTTGGTTCGTTTATCATTCCCAACTATAAGCTACCATCACCACACACCCACACGCTAAATTTTATTTTATTTTTATTCGTAAACTATTAATTTTTATTTAATTGGTTTCTAATTTTTTTTTTATTTTATTTCAGTTCATTTGATCTAATTAGAAATAATTAGACAAATCATTAACCATTAAAATTTAATTTAATGGCCAAAATGTCATTTTAAAATTTAAAAAACTTACATGATATAATTAAAGGATTATTTACCAATAAATCCTACTTTACAAACTATTATACCAAATAGTCCCCTTTTTATTCTATTATACCAAATAGTCCTGTTGGTGAGTTGTTTTGATCCTTTTTGTTTTTTTTTTTTTTTTTCATTTTTGTTTCACTGTGGACGAGAGTGCCCTTTCATTGATTTACAAACTGTCATTTTTGTTTCACCGATTTGGTCACACTTTCATTCCGATGTGGCACACCCTTACAGGTTCGTGTGTGTGTGTATTAGTGTGTGTGAGTGTGTGTTGAAGCATCTGAGTGTGTGTTGAAGCCATCTCTATGTTGTGTGGGGGGGGTGTGTGTGCGTGTATCAGTGTGTGTGTGTGCACGTGAAGATAGATACAGGAGGCGAGAGAGAGATAGAGATAGATGGGGGGAGGGTTTGTTGTTTGTTTTCTCTCTCTGAGTTTCTTCTTCCTCTTTTCGATTTATTAGCTCGGATTTACTGTAAAAATGGATTTTTAGATAATCAGATCTATGAATTTCAATTTGTTTCTCATGTTTATGTTTTCCCCTCTCAGTTTGTAATCAGATCTAGTCTCACTCATGGAAATTTGAAATCGGTGTGTTGTAGAATGGGTGTGTTGTAGAATGGGTCTCCATGAGAGAGATGAGTGAGGCGGTGGGTCTCCATGAGAGAGATGTGTTGTAGAATGGGTTTCGCGAGTGTGTTCATGGAGGGATCGAACTGGGTTCGCAGTAGGAGGGAGAGAGAGGTCGTAGAGCTTGACAGAGCCGTCGGCGACGGCGACGAGGAGGAGGGAGTCGTGGGATTCGGACTAGGCTAGGTCGTACACGCACGAATCAGAATTGCTCAACCCGTGTTTCAGCACCATCGCCGGAAAAACAATGGAAACCCTAACCCTAGCCGGAAGTCGGCGGTTCGGCCGGAGCAGAAGAAGAACAAGCTGTTGGCGTCGAGTAGATCGGCGAGTTTGGATGATCTGACAAAGAGACACAACCACAACAACTACCATCACAATAATCTCGTAATGTGTGTGTGTCTGCTTGTGTGAACCCTCAAACACATCAACCCAGCCCAAAACAAAAACCCCTTACAGTGCTTTGCCATTCTGTGACACCCTCTCAATGTATCACATGCCACACACCACACATCCATTCACTAATTATGTACGTGAGACACACATGCACCACACCCAATTTTTCCCTAACAGCCTTATTAATAAGGGTTAAATGAGGGTAATTATGTCCCTCACAATTAAATGGGACTAAACGGTTTAGTAGAATAAAAATGGGACCAACTGGTTCATTAGTTCAAATTTGGGGATTTATTGTTAAATCTCCCATAATTAAACACTCATTTTTCAATATGCTAATGAATATATAATTAAACACTTATTTTTCTTACTATTTTAAACATATTACATCTTGGAAGTTGAAACTAATTTTGATGGATATTTGGTTGTATAGTTAAATTATATAAATTTTAAAATGAACTTTTTACTATTAAATTAGGTTTTAATAATTGTTGATTTGTATAACCGTCTTCAATTAAAAAAACACGAAATAAAATCAAATGAAATGAATAAATAAAAGAATTGATAATTTATGAATAAATAAAAGAAAAAAAAATGGTGATATATACTTGAAGGGATAAAGTAGAATTAACACTTGTGACTTTGATTTTGCCTATGAAAAGTATTTGAAAACCATAAAACATCATCTATAAATGTATTTCAGTGACACATGACTATAATGTACCACATTCGTGTAAATAAATTTAAAAATGATATTTGTTAAAAAAGATATTTAAGGCCAAGGTAGCTTGGCCCCTATCTTCATAAAAACTGCTTAAAGCATTTTTAACAATACATTCAGATTTGGAGATGCTAAATTATTTTACCGTATAAGCGCATTTTGACATTTTCAAATTTGGCATATCCAAAATAAGCACCTCTACCCAAAGGAAAAATCTACTATACACACTCCCTATCATATGTATTCTTAAATTATGTTATTTTTTTCTTTAGTTATGATTAATTCTTTTATTTGGTTATAACCTTATTTAGTTGACTTATGATCATTGGTTATACTTGTTTGGTTATATATATATGTGGAGATGTATTTTCTGAGTACCAACACGTGGCCGAGGTGACACCGAAGTGTCAGCCGAGGTGCCACGTGTCGTGGTAGTTACGCCGAGGTTATCTCGGAGTTGCCGAGGTTATCTGCGAGAATACAGGAATCCGGGATAAACGGATAAGGGACATGAGTCCTAGAATGAAGAAAGACTACAAGATGGATACAAGTGATGCTCTCAGGGGGTCTATCCTTATCTTTTGAAAGAGTCCAAGGTAAATCCGTAATTGGAGTCCATAGAAGTGAGATTTCTAGTGGGACTGGGATAGAGAAAAACTATAAAAGAAGGGCACCCCCGGCGGGTCTAAGGTACGCAATTTTAAGTCTTGAGCAGTAATTTAAGCACTTGTTGATCTTTGAGAGATACTGACTTGTTCGTCGGAGTGCCCCCGGGTGGAAGAACCACCGCCGGAGCTTTTTCCTTCTGTGCAGGATAACAGGGTGCCATCTGTTCTGCCTGTGTTCTACAGTTGAATTACTAAGGAGGGCAGTGTGATCGGAAAATCACTCACACAATTTGGCGCCGTCTGTGGGAACGAAAGACGAATAGATGGCCAGTAACGCACAACAAGGAAAGGTTGGGGACGACGCTCCCGTCGGGAGTGGTAGGCCTATCGACCTAGACGTTGAAGGAGACAACCACAACGAAGAAACCCGTGACCAGGGGAATGGAGGTAAAGACGTCGGCCAAGAGGGCGACACTTCAAAGAAGACAGACCAGGGCAGATACTACAATGAAGATAACCTCCAGGTATGGAGGGATAGGTGCCTACGGAGGGATGAAGAAGTAAAGGAGATGGCAAACAAATTGGCAGACCTTCAATCAGTTGTCAATTTCATGATGCAAAATAATGTCATGCAGCCGCCATACCCGCTGCAGGACACGCCAATACCAGCAGCAAACGCCCAGAAGAAGGGGCAGAAAGTAATCCCCGAAGCCCCTCAGCACACGAGGAGTGGAAGACACTCTCACCGGCCTTCCAGGGAAGTCGGCCGAGAAGAGCCGAGAAGAGAAGAGTCCCGAAGGACATATCACGAGAAGGAGGCAGACCCCAAAGAACATCGGCATGTTCAGGGGCGGGTATTGTGTTTCGATGCATCTTGTGGGGAAAGATTGAAAAGGGGCCACCATGAGGCCGAGAGTAGTGCGCCGAAAAGGCTGAAGTCCAAAGACAGCCGGGCTCCAGGGAGAAGCAAAGAAGACTTGAGAGATTACCTCAAGAGGAAGCAAGAGAATGCCGAAGTCGAAGTAACCTCCCCGGTTAAGCCGAGGACACCATTTTCGGTGGAATTGGACCAATTCGCCGCGCCGAAAAGATTCAGTATGCCGAGGTTCCAAATATATGATGGTAAGTCGGACCCAAACTTCCATGTTGGATTATTTTTGAATTCAATGGCATTATATAGTGGGAACGAGCCGCTGCTCTGCAAAGTGTTCCCTTCACCCTTCGGGGAGATTGCATCAGATTGGTTCCACAAATTACCAAAGGGGAGTGTGAAGAATTGGGAAGGCCTGGCCGAGATGTTTGTGGCCAGGTTCATAACAAACAAACTGCAGCCATTGAGGGTGGATGCATTGATGGCCCTGAAAATCGGCAAAGATGAAAGCCTTAGGGCCTATGCAAAGAGGTACTATGAGGTGTTCAATCGAATACCTGAATGCAACCAGGAGGTGGCGGTCGTGTCTTTCAAGAACGGCCTGAAGGATGACTGTCCACTGCGGAAGTCTTTGGCAAAAACCCTGCCAAAGAGCATGGAAGAGCTCATGGCGAGAATCGAGAAGTATGCCAGAGCCGAGGAAGATACACCGGGGAATAAGGAGACAAAGCCAGAAAAAGGCAACGGCTCGCCGAAGCGAGGCCGAGGTAACAATGGACCCAACAAACAGGAGACAGAGTTGAGGGCTAAGCAGGCAGTGACAACGGTGTTCCGAATTCCGGTCCACAAAGTCCTTGATCAAATTCGGAATCAGCCCTACTTCAAGACGCCGGCAAGGGCACCAGGAGAATTTATGGGAAGAAACCTTGGTCGGCGTTGTGCTTACCACAATGAGGAGGGGCACCCAACTCAAGGTTGCAGAGCACTTAAGGCACACTTAGAAGATTTGGTAAGGCAAGGCCGCCTGAGAGACCTTGTGGATGAGGCCAAAACAAGGGAAGAACAGGCACGATTGCCTCAAGCACCAGCAGCCCCACCACCCCCAGCGCAGCAACCTCAGGCAAGCGGACCTCGGGTGGTCAATGTGATCCACTCAAAGGTGAATGAAAACGACATACGGGGGGAGACACAGAGGGTAAAACACCTGCAGCACGTCAACCAGGTCGGACTAAAAAGACCTCGACCTGAAGAGTGCCAAGGACAGATGATAGCCTTCACAGAAGCTGACCTAGATATGGTTCAGCACCCGCACAATGATGCCTTGGTAGTATCCCTCCAGGTTGGGGAGTGCCAGGTGAAACGCATCCTGATTGATCAAGGCAGCTCCTGCGACATCATGTATGTCAAATGTTACAACGAGTTAGGCCTTCACCCTGATGACATGGAGCAGTCAAACGGCCCGATGGTCGGCTTCAATAGAACGCCGACATGGCCATTAGGCGCAACAAGCTTGGAGGTACAGGCTGGCACGAAGAAGATCAAGACAGAATTCATTGTGATTGACACGCCCTCGCCTTACAACATCATCTTGGGGAGGCCGTGGTTGCATACAATGGGGGCAGTTCCCTCAACATTGCATCAACTGCTACGGTTCCCAACAGAACATGGGATTGAGGAAGTCAGAGGAGATCAGTTGCAGGCGAAAAATTGCTCCATGGCAGCAATGAAATTAACCTGCAGCATTTGGGAACCAGAGAAGGCAGAAGTTGAAAAAGAGGACATGAAGGTCCTAGATGATGTCAGCAAGGAGCCGACCGAGAAAAGTGAAGAAGCACTGAAGAAAATCCTCGTCCAGGAGGACGATGAAGAACGCTTCTTTCTTCTCGGCACAGGATTAGCCGAAGAAGAGGAAAGGGAGCTGGAAGCCTTTCTGAGGAAAAATATTGAGGTGTTCGCCTGGACACCTTATGAAATGCCTGGCATTGACCCCGAGGTCACATGTCACAGACTCAACGTTGACAGGTCGGCCAAACCTGTAATACAACAAGCCAGAAGACCGACGTTGATGCACGTCGAAGCAGTGAAGGAGGAAGTAGACAGACTTCTGGAGGCCAGGGCCATCAGAGAAGCCAATTATCCGACATGGTTATCAAACACCGTGGTAGTAAAGAAGAAGAATGGCAAGTGGAGGGTTTGCGTAGATTTTACGAACTTGAACAAAGCTTGTCCCAAAGACAGCTTCCCTCTGCCAAAGATCGACCAGTTGGTGGACGCCACATCTGGACACGGAAGGATGAGCTTCTTGGATGCTTATAGGGGGTATCACCAGATAGCCATGTACCCCCCGGATAAGGAGAAGACAGCGTTTATCACTCCCAAAGGTCTGTATTGTTACAGAGTCATGCCTTGGCCGATGCAAAAACAAGGTATCTACCACTGGAGAAATTAATGCTGGCCTTGGTAATGGCCTCAAAGAAACTAAACCATTATTTTCAGGCTCACAAGATAGTGGTTCTAACAGAGCACCCACTAAAATCTTTGTTGCAACAAGGAGACTTAACTGGAAGAATAGCAAGATGGGCCGTAGTTTTGGGCCAATATGACCTGGAGTTCAGGCCGAGAACAGCAATTAAGGGCCAAGTCTTGGCCGACTTCGTGGCTGAGTTCTCGCCAGAATACATCGAACATCGGGCTCCGTTGAGCCGAGATGAACGATGTCCAAACAAGGAAGGAGAAGCCCAGCCAAAGGCTAAAGAACCAAGGAAGGAAAAACTCAGACCCTGCAGCATTTACATCGGCGACTCCTTTCAACTTTTTGTTGATGGGAGCTCAAACCGGCAGGGGGCAGAGGCAGGGGCAGGAGTAGTGTTAATATCCCCCGATGGAGAGATATTGGAGCAGTCCATTCGACTGGGGTTCAAAGCCTCGAACAATGAGGCGGAATATGAAGCATTGATTGCTGGACTGAAGCTGGCAGTAGCAGCAGAGGCAGATGAGGTAATAGTTTTTTGTGACTCACAACTTATAGTGAATCAAACTACAGGAAAGTTTGCTGCCCGAGATGAAAAGATGTCGGCATACGCAAAAGAAGTCATCAGGCTGGCAGTCATGTTTCAAAACTGCCGACTTTTTCAGGTTAGCCGAGATGATAACAGCCACGCCGACGCGTTGGCCAATTTAGCAAGTTCAATGCAAACCGGAAAGACAAGGACAATAATGATCGATTACCTATCAGGCCCGAACATAGAGTCACCACACACAATGCAAGAAGCATTATGTGTGGACATGGGACCGAGCTGGATGGATGCAATTGTTGCATTCCTGAAAGAGGGAAAGCTGCCAGAAGAACGAAAGGAAGCACACAAGGTCAGATTGAAGTCGGCAAGATTCGGTCTGACAGCAGAAGGACATCTCTACAGAAGATCCTTCACTGGACCTCTTTTAAGATGTGTACACCCTCTTCAGGTCGAAGACTTTTTGTATGAAATTCATGAAGGAGTTTGTGGAAGCCACGCAGGGGGCAGATCATTAGCTCACAGGGCCATTACCCAGGGGTATTGGTGGCCCTATATGCAAAAAGATGTAGAGGCCTATGTGAAGAAGTGTGAACAATGCCAGAGGTTTGCACCTTTAATACATCAGCCAGCTGCTGACCTAAACCCGGTTTCCAGCCCTTGGCCATTTGCCCAATGGGGCATGGATCTCGTTGGGCAATTGCCCCAAGCAACTGGGCAGCGGAAGTACCTACTGGTAGCAACAGACTACTTCACAAAGTGGATAGAAGCAGAGCCTCTTGCCAAAATCCGAGATGTGGATGTGAAGAACTTCATCTGGAGAAACATCATCACCAGATTTGGGATTCCAAGAGCAATAGTTGCCGACAATGGAACACAGTTTGACAGTAAACTTATCAAAAAATTTTGTGCAAAATTCAAGATAAAGAATTATTTTTCAACACCAAGTTTTCCCCAAAGTAATGGGCAAGCAGAAGCATCCAACAAAGTAATCCTAGACGGGATAAAGAAGAGGCTGCAGGCAGTGAAAGGAAAGTGGGTAGACGAATTGCCCAATGTGCTCTGGGCATATCGCACTACGCCGAGGAGATCAACAGGGGAATCCCCTTTCGCCATGGCTTATGGCACAGAAGCAGTCATTCCATTGGAGATCGGCATCCCAGGGATCAGAACCCAGGGAGTTGAGAACGGGACTAATGATGTGCTCTTAGCCCGAGATCTGGATCTACTAGAAGAAAGAAGAGAGAAAGCTGCAATCCAGCTTGCAGCATACCAGCAACAGCTTGCCAAAGCTTACAACAAGAAGGTCAATCCAAGGGATTTTCAAGTCAACGACCTAGTCCTGAGAAAAGTCGTCGACAATAAGAAGGATCCCAAAGAGGGCAAGCTTGGCCCAAACTGGGAAGGACCCTACAGAATTACTTCGGTGTTAGGAAATGGGGCATATCGGCTCGAAGATAATGAGGGCAAAGCATTGCCTAGACCATGGAACACTTGTAATTTAAAGTTTTTCTATCATTAGATGTTCTTTGATTTTTTGCCAATACGATCAATAAAATCTTAGCAGAATTTTTCAGAACTTATAAAACTATGCATGATATTGTTTTTTGAATAATGAGAACCCAAGTGGAACTTAGGTTCACATTGGGGGCAGAGAGAAGACAGTAGTAATGCTTAGCCGAAGTTAAGTCGAGATTATGTTTAACCATGGTTAATCTGAGATAAAGTTTAACCGAAGTTAAACAGAGATTATGCTTAACTGAAGTTAAGCTGAGATAAATTCCTTATCTTTACTTGTTGAAATTTGTAGCAATTTACAAGTTAAAGTTAAGCCGAGATAAATTCCTTATCTTTACTTGTTGAAATTTGTAGCAATTTACAAGTTAAAGTTAAGCCAAGATAAATTCCTTATCTTTACTTGTTGAAATTTGTAGCAATTTACAAGTTAAAGTTAAGCCGAGATAATGGTTTACCTTCACTTGTTTAAATTTGTAGCAATTTACAAGATGAAGTTAAATTAAGTTTATTGATTCAGACTCTTGTTAAAACTTGAGAAAAGTTTGCCAGATAAAATTGTATATGCTTTATACTTGTTTACAGGTGAAGTTCTTGCCGAAATAAATCTTCGGGTAAACATACCCGAGGTATTTTTCCCGAGGAGGTTGCACAAAGAAAAAAGAAGTATGTAAATCATACAAACTATTCTAAGTATAGAACCATGCAGAAGCAATCAAGAGAAATTAAAGATTAAAGCATTCAAGAGGAAATCAGTTGCAAATTGTATACAGAGGAGGCACTACGGCCTACTAAAAGTTAACTGTTCAAAAGTAGCAAAGAAAGGCACATCGGCCATAAGATGGAGCTTACATTGTCCAGATATTGAAACAAAAACGTACAAAAAGTACAAAAGACATCAGGGCTGTGATTCCTCAGCTTCAGGAGTGGTTTGGATCTGCACCTCGGCAGTCTCTGGAAGAACGACCTTGGCATCCTTTTCTACCACAACCTCGGGCTCCTTTTCTGCCGCAATCTCGGCATCAATCTCGGCCAGAGTCTTCTCAACACTTCTCTCAGCCAGAAGAAGGTCAGATGATAAGTGAACTGAGTCCGCTTCCTTGGGCACCTTCTCAACCTCCTCATCCTCCCATTGGGTTAAGTCCAGGACTTGATCACCCTGAGGAGGTGACTTGGTCTTAGTGGTACCCTTGGATTTCCTCACCAAGGCTTTGTCATCATTATCATCTTCATCTTCTTCTTCGGCCTGAGACTCAGACTCAGCTTCTTCGGTTTGGCTTGGAAGAGGAGGAGGAAATGGCAAAGGGATAGCTTCGGCCTTGCGCCATGGCGAATCAGCAGGAAGATCAAGTTTTTTGGCTAAGGATATCCAACCAAGGGAAAAACCCCTGTTGCATGCCTGCTTAACTTGTAACTTGTAGTCTTCTGCAACATCGGCCATGCCTTGGGCATATGCCTTGTCATCGGCCACCTTGATTTCAGTGTCCTTGGTGGCCAGCGCCTCGTGAAGTTTTTTCTCGGCCTGGGCAGCCTTCGCTTGAGCTTCTTTCTTTTCTGCCTCGGCAACTGTTTTAATGGCTTCAGCAACCTCGGCCTTCTCATCAGCCTCTTGTTTAGCCTGAATTGCAGCCTCAGCTTGATCTTCCAGAGTCTTCATTTTATTTTTAAGACTCTTATTTTGTTTTTGAAGGGCAGCATACTCCCTCCACATATCGGCTAACTTCTCCCTTGTTTCAAAAGCTTGCATGGAGAAGGAGTGGGCATGTTGAATGGCCTGAAAGAACACAAGGCAAAAGTTATTACAAATATCACAAAATTTTACAAGTATGAAGAAAGTGGCAGGAAGACAAGTTATCAAATTCAAAGACTTACTTGGACAGAGCGCTGCAGCATAAGGGCATAGTTCTCAAATTCACCCATCTTGGCATTGCGCTCAAGATCGCCTTCGAGGAGAACTGCAGTACTGAGTGCCACGCCGATGTTAACGTCGTCGGCGCTTTCATTGGCATAAACAAGCCAGTTTTCAAGAGTAATTTTAGGCTCCCAGGGAACTTTAGGAACTCTGGACCCCGAAGTCGTCGCAGACGATGACCTCGGCCTTTTTGACTGAGTGGACCCTGATGGCTAGGCTTCAGCAGGTCTTTTGGCAGGTGCAGAGGAGGTCTTCTTACTCTCGGCTCACTGGGAAATAGGCAAGGCATCCTCAACCTCGGCCTCAGTAGCCTTGGACTTTGGTTGGGCCTTCTTGGTCTTTTTTGGCTTCGGTGGGGGCATCGTTTGGGATGGTATAGCATCGACGTCGGCTGGAAGGTCGGCAAGAAGATCTTGAACAACAGGCTTCGGGCAGACCATTTCGGCACTTTTTACAAGTCATCGCCGACGCTTTCTTTCTGCTACTGGTATCACGTATTGGGCTGAAGTTGATGGCAGATCAACTGGGTCAGATGTTGACCCCTGATCAGTCCGAGATGTAGAGGCAGCCTGGGTTGTGGTGGTAGATGGAGAGAGGCTCTTTTTCTTCTTCCTTGGGACGTCAGGAAGAGTGGATTTATACGTCGGGATGAAGTTCAGCAGGAGCGGAGCTTTACGCTTATGAATTGGCAGGTCCAGGAATTTCTTCAAATCCTTGCTAACAACAAAGGACTGGCAAAAATCCTTTGGTAGCTTACGAACATCTGCAAAAAAGAGCAAAACATTAGGGACAGGCAAAGTATTGAAGACCTGAAAGGAAACAACTAAATGTTGACACTGGACTCTTACCCTTGCCCTCTTTAATTGTTCGAGGAAGAGGAAAGAGATGGGCATCCTCATCAAGGGCAAACTCCCAGTTTCCTGAAGCAATGACATAGTCCTCTCCAGCTCCCTTGTTGGAGTCTGGGAGGTCGGGTACAATTTTGAATTCGGTGGACCTCGGCTTAAGGTAGTACACATAGCCTTTTTCTTTCTGATTCAAGGCACACATGGTATAACAGTACTAAATGTCGGCTAAAGTGATTCTAACATCTTCCTGCTTGGCTAAGGCTATGATACCGTTAATTATTCGATAAGAGTTAATGCTAAGCTGCATAGGGTTCAACTTATAGAAATGAAGAACCTCACGAAAAAGGGTAGTAAGTGGCAGCCAAAGTCTACACTCAGTGAAAGCTACTATGGGAAAAGGCATGGTATCATCTTCGGGCATAATGGAATCGTTCTCCCCAGCTAGTCTCAGATGGACATCATCTGGGATGGAGAATTCTTGCCTAAAAAATTCTAGTTTGGTTGGGGTGTTAACCCTATTTCTCCACATACCCATGATTTTGGTATAAGGATGCTTGACTACAGAGACAGGGTACTCTTAAAAGGTTCTTGGTACCTCGGCTTAAACCTAGGTATGTATTGGTAAAATTTGTTTTGGTTTTTCCTAAAAATTGAAGGTTCTATAAGCAAATCCCAAACCTAAAAAACTATGAAGACGAAGATCAAAGGCGCAGATCTGGAAAAGACACAACAAAGCAGAAAACAAAAACGAAGTCTCAGATTCAATAACACAAGGGGTGGAAGACCAAGAACAGGGGTGCAACAGTGCAAATGTTCATGACATGTGCAAAACCAAGAAATAAGACACATTCAGGTGAATGATTTGCAAATTAAATGCTAGAGCAGAACAGTAAAAACAGGAAATTCCAGGAATAATCAGAGACTGGGAAAAGGAGGGTCAGTTGCTTACCAGACAGAATGAGGCCGGAATGAAATTCGTCGAGGACGGACGCCGGTCGAAACAGTAGCAAAAGCTTCGCAGGAATGGAGGAATAAAACCAGTTGCAGAGCTTAGAGCAAGAGCAATGGCGGATTTGGGAAGGTTTAGAGAGAGAAAAAGCAAGAGAATCAAAATGTAAAAGTGAAGGAAAAAAGACGAAGGAAAGGGTCTTTTGTCAAATATTTGAAACATCGGCAAAATGCAGTGCAATTATTGCACCTGGAGCAACGCATACGTCAGGCGGCACACGTGGAAAAGCAGTTTTTCAGGCGCGTAACTGGCACGAGCCAACAGAAACGAAACACGTAAGCGAATTGGTTAAAAAGTGGTGCATGACAGCTCATACGTGTGGGAGAGTTTATGTAAATTCTTGTTCTTGAAAAGAGGATATATCGGCCTGAAGTGAATGACATCGGCTAGAAAGTTCCTAAGCTGACGTACGAGAAAGAAGTTCAAATATAGGTTCCATCATCTCAGAATGCCGAGGTAATAGAACCTAGGGGGCAGTTGTGGGGATGTATTTTCTGAGTACTAACACGTGGCCGAGGTGACATCGAAGTGTTAGCCGAGGTGCCACGTGTCGTGGTAGTTACGCCGAGGTTATCTCGGAGTTGCCGAGGTTATCTGCGAGAATATAGGAATCCGGGATAAACGGATAAGGGACAGGAGTCCTAGAATGAAGAAAGACTACAAGATGGATACAAGTGATGCTCTCAGGGGGTCTATCCTTATCTCTTGAAAGAGTCCAAGGTAAATCCGTAATTGGAGTCCATATAAGTGAGACTTCTAGTGGGACTGGGATAGAGAAAAACTATAAAAGAAGGGCACCCCCGGCGGGTCTAAGGTACGTAATTTTAAGTCTTGAGCAGTAATTTAAGCACTTGTTGATCTTTGAGAGATACTGACTTGTTCGTCGGAGTGCCCCCGGGTGGAAGAACCACCGCCGGAGCTTTTTCCTTCTGTGCAGGATAACAGGGTGCCATCTGTTCTGCCTGTGTTCTACAGTTGAATTACTAAGGAGGGCAGTGTGATCGGAAAATCACTCACACAATATATATACATTACGCCAAAAATGAGCATTAACGGCGGTTTTTTATCGCCGTTAAAGGATATAAAACCGCCGTTAAAGCCTTTAACGGCGGTTTTAACGGCGGTTTCGTTACCGCCGTTTATGCGCGTGTCGGAAAAAGTAAAACCGTCGTAAAAAGGCAAAATACCGTCGTTAAAAATCGACCAAAAACGGCGGTTTCGTAGGGCCAAAAACGGCGGTTTTTTACCGCCGTAAATAGGTTAGAATTTTTCAAAAAATAATTCTTTCTTCTTGCACTCCCCAAGTTTTGAACCCATGACCTCTCATCCACCCACACCACCAACCACTTTGCCACAACCACTTTTCATGAAATATATTACCTAAATAAATATTTAAACATTACTTTTACTTTGTAGATGGTTTCGCCGGAGTGTCGCCGGAGCGTCGCCGGAGCTTCGCCGGCAAAGACCGCCGGCATTAACGGCGGTAATGGTTGAGTATTAGCGGCGGTTTTATTACCGCCGTTAAAAGTGGGCATTAACGGCGGTTCGTTACCGCCGTTAAAAGTGAATTTAATTACCGTCGTTAAAGACACTTTTAGTGACGATTTTTTTAACGGCGGTAACGAAACCGCCGGTAAAAGTACTATTAACGGCGGTAACGAAAACCGCCGTTAATAGTACTTTTAACGGCGGTTTTCGTTACCGCCGTTAATGCTCATTTTTGGCGTAGTGATATATATATATATTTAGTTATGACTTAGAAATATGACATTTTAATTTTATTTTTTTTTAGTTATAAGTACATATGATACACACCTTTTGAAGGGTGTATATTGTAGGCTTTTCCCTACCAAAATGTCAAATTTATTATTTTTTACTTTAATCATCTTTCATCACTCCAACAAAACTCTCTAAAAAAGGAGGCCTATTTAATAAACAGGTAATACTAGGGATATTAAAAATAAATGACTAAATGTCTCATATGGGTGCGGGGTTTTGAAACCTATAGCATTTTCCTTAATAAACAAATGAAAAATAATGATTTGAAGATTTATAAGCCGGATGCAAAATTTGAACATAAAAAAGGATGCAAAATAGGATTTTAACACTTTTGTTGGAGTATTCAATACCATCAAGTCTGATTATATCACCAGTCACTTGAGATTTGACATCACTCATAGAGATAATCTTATATCAAGATCTCAAAAATAATTATATAATAGAATAATATTATTACTAGCATACAAAAATTTAATAGAAATGTACTAAAAAATTCATCAAATTCCGTTTAGATGCATCTTCATCACATAGAATGTATATCAATATTTCTATACACCTATACTTTAAGAGCAAGAACAAAGATGAATGAGATGAAAGATGATTGTCCCACAAATATTTTTAATACAAATTCTATAGTATATAGATTCCATGATAGAAAAATCGAGGAGTGTTATTTTGATTGATAAATCACTTGACAAGCATTAAAAATAGAGAAATTAGGGATATCATAATATATATTATTAAAAGTAGGTGGCACATTATAAAGGTTTACTTTTTTTTAAAAGAGTCACGTCAGTATGTGTTTTCTTAATTATATATAGACTTTTATACAAACCCAAACTTAATTTAAACTATACTGACTTTACATATTTTATATATCTCTATTTGATAAATATTTCTTTTTCATATATTTTTCAATATAAATTGAAATAATCCACAAACCTAATACCAATTTTGCGTTTTACGTTTTTCTTCTTAATTCTTTCAAGGGCATTAGGATTTTTTTTTTAATGCCAAATTGCTTTTTTTTCTTCTTATTTTCCTGTGCATTATATAATTACAACTCACAAGAAGAAAAAACATGCACAACAATACTCTCGAGGAACTTTTAAAGTTCGAATTTACTGCTTGAGTTACTTTTTCAATTGTTGAACAATAAGTGGTTTTTTTTTTTTTTAATGTTTTGACATCAGATTACAGATGATTACTCATGTCACACTCAGATTTATTAATTGTTTGGATGTTTTTATTTGTTTTTTCTTTTTGAGTTTAGATGTTATGTGACTCTTTCTTGATTAGTCGTTGTTAAATTCTTTTATATAGTTGATATTTTAATTTGATTAAGAGTGTTTATTTTACAATCTTATAATTTAATATATATATATATCATATAAAATCGTTATATGATTATCCAACTACAACATATTTATATTTAATTTTTTTAATAATTTTATATAATTTTTGTTTCTACATATTTTATTTTCCAAATAAATATAAAAGAAAACTAAATAGTTAGAATTACTTTTGATTTTATTTTACTACTTCTTCTTCTAATTTAACTATTATTTTTAAGGGAGACTTATTTATAAGTCCTATTTCGGACACTTATGCTATGTTAAGTCCTGTGTAATTTCGTATAGAGTCTCAAGTCCTATTTAGTTAGGAATGTATTCCACAGGATCCTATGAGTTGCAAATAAATGGTATTAATATACTATTATACACTATAATGGCAAAACAATATATAGAAAATTGAATGTTACCATAACATTTTCATATTCAATTAAAAAAATCAAAAACCTAGTAAGTTTGCGAAACGTAACGTGACATGTTACGTTACGTTTATGTAGGTGTCACGCTACGTTACGTTTATGTAGGTGTCACGTCATGTTACGTTTATATAGGTGTCACGTTACGTTACGTTTATGTAGGTGTCACGTTACGTTTCACAAACTTAATCTATGGTAATATTCAATTTCCTATATATGGTTTATCATTATTTATGATATTAACAACTAATATTGAGGGTAAATGTGTCAATAAATTTCACACAAGACTTATGGGAATATAAGTTTTTTAGTAGGACCATATGTAACATAAGTTTCCCTAATAGGACTTATAAATAATTTTTCCTATTTTTAATGTCACAATGCTTATTTATTTTAGGAAAAATTATTTAGAAGTCCTATTAGGGAGACTTATGCTACATATGGTCCTACTAAAAAATTTATGTTCCCATAAGTCTTGTGAGAAGTTTGTTGACACATTTACCCTCAATATTAGTTGTTAATATCATAAATAATAATAAAACCATATATAGGAAATTGATATAAACGTAATGTAACGTGACACCTACATAAACGTAACGTGACACCTATACGTAACGTGACATATCTACATAAACGTAATGTAACGTGACACCTATATAAACGTAACGTGACATATCTACATAAACGTAACGTAACGTGACACCTAAATAAACGTAACGTGACACATATGATCTATGGTAACATTCAATTTTTTATATAGGAAATTGATTTTATTTATTTTTTGGATTTTTTTGGGATAGCCAAACAACCAAATTACTGAATTCAAACACAATTAATTAACCAAAAAAATAATTATTCATAAATCACATTTCAGTCCACAGAGAGTTAAACAAACTCTTCGCCCCTCTGCCCTATAGAATTATTAAAACAGCATAAAGAACAGGCAAATGCCATTTTCTTTCACATTATGATTTACTTTTTTTTCATCAGCAAAGGCAAGATTATGATAAAGAATACCGAAAATACTTACTTTTGGATAGTTTGTCCTTCCATAGATGTCTTCTTCAACAAGAATGTCAAATC
Source organism: Camellia granthamiana (assembly GCA_036172215.1). Taxonomy (NCBI): domain Eukaryota; kingdom Viridiplantae; phylum Streptophyta; class Magnoliopsida; order Ericales; family Theaceae; genus Camellia; species Camellia granthamiana. Next base: position 48,084,749 of record CM069913.1, on the reverse strand, counting down.
ATCTTGTTATTACTATGATGGCTTAGCTCCAGCAATTCATCAACATTGATGAAGTGCGTCTCATGTTTGAAGACGAGTAAGTAACTTTTCTCCCCCAAACCACCCACCCATGTCCACTCATAGATAAGCATGATTTGCGAGTGTTGTTTTTCCGATGTGCTTTTATCCTTTCTATTTTTATTAATTAATTTAGATTTCACATATATTATTGATAATTTTTTAAATTTTACAATTAATAATACAAAATAAAAATACATTAAGATTATATATCTATTTCAAAACAAACGAATTAAAAAAATAAAAATTTATTAAATTGCGAAACGTAACGTGACACATTACGTTACGTTTATGTAAGTGTCACGTTACGTTTATATAGGTGTCACGTTACGTTACGTTTATGTAAGTGTCACGTTACGTTTATATAGGTGTCACGTTACGTTACGTTTATGTAGGTGTCACGTTACGTTCATATTGGTGTCACGTTACGTTACGTATATATAGGTGTCACGTTATGTTACGTTTATGTAGGTGTCACGTTACGTTACATTTATGTAAGTGTCATGTCACGTTAGGATCTTGTGGAATACATTCTTATGAAAATTGGACTTGAGACTTTATAAGAAATTACACAGGACTTAGCCTAGCATAAGGTTCTGAAAAAGGACTTATAAATAAGTCTCCCTTTATTTTACTATTTTATAATTTAATATATATCATACAAAGTTATTATATGATAATTACACTTTTATAATACGATAAAACTAGAATTATCAAAATACACAAATAATTTAACTAAAATTAATATATATAAGTATTCAAATAACAATTTTATAGAACGATAGCGCTAATATTATCAAAATAAATAATTAAAATCATACTTTAATTTTAATTTTAAATTTAAATTTAAATTATTCTCTTATAATACACATTATATCGTCAAATATTTTTTTAAAAAAACAAATAACATGTGTATTGTATGGGTCAATTGCTAGTTACTCTATATATTTGTGTAAGAGTTTGAACACACCAGGAATTTACTTGCTAAATCCTAGAAAGATAAAAACAAAATTTAACATAAATAGCCAAAACTAATCTTATAGCCCTAAAACCCTAGAACTCTCCATCACTTTATCGTTTCTCTCTCTCTTTCTCTCTCTCCAGCATTGTCTCTACTATGTTTACTGGTGTAGACTCAATCACATCTACCACCACCTCAATTACATTTGTCGCCATTGCTTCTACTATTTACACTCAAAATTGTTGTTGTCGCCACTGATCGTTCATTATCCTCTATCATTCAGCATTGGATGTGCTTTATTTACTTGAAACAATGTCATGCCACGGATTTACGAGATCCAGCCCATGTGAGTAAACTACACAACGATAGACAATCACTAACAATACACATACAGATGTTTATAATATAAGCACATAGTACATGTGCTATTTCAATTTTATACATTCTTAGATACAACTTCTAAGTCAAATGGATACTCTGTAACAAAAACATACAAAGATGTTATAAATCAAATTAAAATGCCCAAAGGCTTACATCATATACAAAGGGTATAACCCTTACAAGAATGGCACACAACCACCAAATACATAAATGGCCCTTGGCTATCATTCCCCGGACTTACAAGGTCCATCCCACGTGAGTAAACCACCTAACGATAGACGATCACTAACAACACTCATACAAATGTATATAATATAAGCATCCAGAACATGTGTTATTCTAATTTTATACATTCTTAGATACAACATCTAAGTCAAATGGATGCTCTATAACAAAAAACATACAAAGACGTTATAAATCAAAATAAAATGCCCAAAGGCTTATATCATATACAAAGGGTGTAACCCTTACAAGACTGGCACATGACCAACAAATACATAAATGGCCCTTGGTCGTCAAATAAAGGAATTACCCTATACGGTTCCAAACACAACTTCAATGCCTCAGTCCACATCCATATAAGCATACCTGAAAAACATTTTCAGCCACGTAGGGTGAGCATAAAGTCCAGTAGAAAATATTTCAAAAACTAAATATGCTCCAGTAGTGTAAATGATCATGAATTCAATACATACATGTATAATATGCCCAAATGCATTCTCAAATCCACTTACTTTCTCAATAAAAACCCTTTCTTCCCAGTCTTCAAAACCTTTCGTTTCTTCAAAATGTTTTATGAATTCAATACATTGGTTTAATATAAAATCCACTTCCAGAAATCAATCCAGGTATCTCAATACCAACTAGCAATTTCATTGCCAATTCCAATACGAATACATTGTTAACCAACAACAATTACATTGCTAAAACTGTTTTAAAATCATTTCTTTCCAAATCCAAAATGATAATAAATAAAATAGGTAAATCTCCAAAATCAATACAACCTTTCACGGAAATTTCGTCTACGGGAAACCGTCAAATGGGACCGATGTAAACATAGGCTATACAAGCACTACCATTGCCACTTTATGGAAATTTCGTCCGCGGCATTGACATCTATGTATATGCGCGATTTTTGGGACTTTCACCTTGGACACACAAGCCAACTTGTTTGATGTAACAACAACCATTTCTCAGATTTACCCTTTTATTTACCCTTTCCAAATAGCACAATACATGTGATCCAAAATATAATTTTCAAAATGAAACAAATGCTCTTAAAACATAACACAAGAATTTCCAAAATCTCTTTCCAAAACATATAGTTTTAATTTCCAAAATCCGCTACATGCTGCATGATATGCATGATTTATAAATAGTCCAGTTTTCCTAGTCCACATATAATTTCTACAACAATCATAAGTACCCTCCACCGATAGCCCAAAACAAATATCTTTAAACAGATAAATATATTCCATTAAAGATATACTTTTCCAAAATCTCAAATGTGGGTAATAATAGATATCCAACTCCACCATCATCATTCATCTTCATTTCAATTCCATATTACTCAACATTTATTCCATTTCCTCTTTATAATCTCAATAATTACATTTTAGGGCATAACCTCCTTTCTCTTTGAAAATCCATTTCAATGCAAGAAATAGCTTATTTCAACATATATCAACTCCAATTTCATAATCACAACCCTTTTCAAGAAAACATTTGGAAACCCCTCTTTTACTTTTTGATTTAATAATCCAACTATTTACCAAAAGATCAACATTTTAGGGTTTCCCAAATTAGGGCTTTTTACATTTTAAAAACTCATATGCATTTTTGTAAGTGGAAAAATACTTTTTTGTAGCTAAATCATAGCTCAACAATCCCATTTGGACAAACCCTCACCTATATAAACAAATTTCCAAAAATCAATCCAACAACGATGGAATCTATATATTTAAAATACACCACAAATATGCTACCGAACTCATATTGATTTTAAGAAATAGATCCTACCTCTTGAAGCAAGAAGGAAACAAGTTCAAAAAAATCACTGGCAACGAAACGACGATCCGTTGAGATTAAATGGAAACCCTCTTCGTGCTCTACATTTTGGTACATGAAACTAGAGGTCAAAGGTGTATAGAAATAGATGAAATCAAGCTTAAAAAGCTTGAGAAATAAAAAAAAACGGAATGAGAGAGAAAGGGGAGTGAAAAGTGAAGAGATTTGACCTAAAAAGTGACTTGTAAAGACCTGATTTTGCATAGTATGCTCGAGCGTTGAAAGTTGCGCTCGAGTGCACTATGCTCACAGCACAGATTCACAAATTTCAAACAAGTATAACTCTCTCGTCCGGACTCCGTTTAGGGTCATTCTTGTGTCCAAATTGAAGCCCTAGAAGTAAGTTTTCCAATGGTTCTAGTCTCATATCAAGATTCAAAGTGTAGAGAGAGAAAATGATAAAAGTGTGAAGACTATTCAATAACAACTATTCGAATTTGGAGTTTTTGATTCAATCTCACCCAACCATTATGGTAACACCTCAACCAAGGCTCAAATATAGACTACGAAGGCTCTCAATCAAGATAATCAAAAAGTCAAATATAATTCCATTATAACAAGAAGTACATAATATAGCGATTCCGATATTGACCCGACTCTTGTTGCATCTCGGGCTCAAGTTTTATGATTCTATAATGTTGTTCTTGTCTTTTCCTTTATTTCTCATTGAAATTGAGTATTG